>CM048914.1:41727286-42984701 GCA_026686955.1 Epinephelus cyanopodus | reverse complement strand
AGGAGTCTCTGTGGGATCTCTGTGAATGACTCTGTTCACATTACTGCTATACTTGTTTTAACACGAACATACTGATTCATGCAGCTTTAAGGCTGTTTTAATGAATGCACTTTACTACTTCTGATTTTATACTATTCAACAAACTGTAGAACCAAACAGGAACAATCCCACGACTTCACTTTAACTTGAGTCTCAGGCCTAATCAAATGTTTGCTGTTGTTTCAGACGCTGTGGTTACTCTGATTGCAAAACACATGAAAACTGCATAAAAAACTGCCTCTCAATTCATCCAATTGGACAATGGGAAAAAAGCAGTGATGACTTTTCTGCTCAGAGATGAAGTTTTTTCAACTCAAGAAGTTCAGAGCGCTCCGGTGAAAACGCCAGGCCCCTAAAGTGCAGAAACACACAGTGCGCAGCAACACAAAAACAGCGAGCAAAAAGCTTCATTCTCAATAAAAACAATTCCAAAAAGCCGCCTCCAGCTGCTTTCTGTGTGATCAGGGCTTAATGACACCATGCATCTGCTTTTGTTTTGGTGGAACTGGAGATTTGGATTTAAAAATGTGCAAAAACAGACACTATGGACCTGCACAGTGTGGTCTCCTTTTCTTAAAATGCAAACTTGCTCATGAAATATTGCATAGGCTTCCCACAACTAAAGGAAAGACACAAACAGAACAAAAACAGACACTGAAATAGCTCGATTATAGCAATTAAGTCAGGCCAGAAGCAATAGAAAAGAAATTTTAATTGTCCTCTGTGGAGCAGCTTTGCAAGCATTTCAAAGAATACTGGACACTCCAATAGGTTTTCTACATTAAGTGACGTTTTAAAGTGAGCAGGTCAGACAAGATAACTAAATGTTTCTCACTGTTCACAGTTACTTAAGAAAGGAGACCTTAAACAAGAATATGAAACAAACTGTTCTAGACCGAGTGTCAAGATAAAACTGAAGCAGAATCAGTCTTTGCCATTTAATCTTTGACTCTGGAACTTGTGAAGTTCTTTTATTCTTGTGTATTTTTTAAATGACAGTGTCTTTAGGTTCACTTGGTGGGAAGAGCTTTCTCCAGCATGAAAATCTACTTGTATGCTTTTACTGTTTACCACCTCTGGTTCTTGGGGAGGGGAAGTCAGGACGGCTTTGGTAGGAATGTTTGTACCATGAGGTGTATGCGTGAACACGTTTGAGCCACTTCTGTTGACTGTTTTCTCTAATAATTACAGTTATTCAAACAGTAAAGAAAATGTTTGGAAGGAGTGAAGCAAAGGAAGGACAAAGAGGGGACACAACACAGGTTGTTGTCGACTGGCTGACTGCCACCGGCCAAAAGACGCAAAGGTGACACAGAAGTTTCCGCTGTGTAAACACAACCTAAATACCATGAGCTCACCTCATAATTAACACTGACTACAAATGCAGTTTATGCTACATTGTCCCATAATGCAATGTCTGGTAAAGGAACATTAAGTTTAATGTCAATGATGCATGAAATCTTCTGAGACTCTGATGGGAGCTATCATGATTATGTTGCCAATGAAATATATTTTATGACAGTGATTATCACCAACAAGTTCTCTAACTCAAACAATAAAATCACTTGTTTATTATTGCCTTTCAAAATTACACTTTTTCCAATCAGCCTCCACTATCAGCAGGATGAAATGTTACTGCTGCCCACCAACGCCACAAATGGATGGTAAAGAAATTATTTCTACAATCATTGTATGACTTACAGTCACTATGGTTGAGATGTAGTTAAGTTTAGGCACCTAAAATTCCTTAAAGGGGAACAACCAAATTTTAAAATTCAAACATGTTATTCCTACAGTCTAAGACAGTCCAAAAATATTAGTAAACATGAACAACTCTCTGTCAAATCCCAAACTAGAGTGCTAAAACCATGAAAAATAGAATGAGAGTAGAACGGACATCCCCATTTATATCAGTGAAGCAGGATGGTCAGAGCAGCGGCCATTTTTATGTGCTGTTGCCGTTGCGGCGACTGTAGCAAGCTAACTTCCATATAAACAAACCCACTCACAGTAAGTCAGACTGCAGCTCCACACTTTAAATTTGATGACATCACAAGTTTAAGACTTCCTGTCCTGGTTTTTCGCTCTATGAGAGTGAGAACTGCTACGAGCCATTCGGTCCCTGTATAGCCAAAGTGAGAGCTGTGTCCGCATACTCGGTGTGAAGTCGACCACGTTCTCGGTGGGTGTTGGCCTCCGAAAGGTTGTCCCTTGTCACCAATCCTGTTTGTGATCATGGACAGGATTTTGAGGCGCAGACGGGGGGAAGAAGGGGTCCGGTTTGGGGCCATGGTCGTCTGTCGGAAACCTGTGGTTTGCCCTCTCTGGGTTGGGGGAGAGTTACTGCCTCAAGCGAGGGAGTTCAAGTATCTTGGGGTCTTGTTCACGAGTGAGGGTAGAGGGGAACGTGAGATGGATCGGTGGGCCGGTGCGACTTCTGCAGTGATGCGGCACTGTGCCGGTTTGTCGTGGTGAAGAGGGAGCTGAGCTGGAAAGGAAAGCTTTCGATTTACTGGTCCATCTACATCCCAACCCTCACCTATGGTCATGAACTCTGGGTAGTGACCGAAAGAATGAGATCGCGGATACAAGCGGTGGAAATGAGTTTCCTCCGTGGGATGGCTGGGCTCAGCCTTAGAGATAGGGTGAGGAGCTTGTACATCTGGAGGGAGCTCGGAGTAGAGCCGCTACTCCTTCACGTTGAAAGGGGTAGTTGAGGTGGTTCGGCATCTGATCAGGATCCTCCTGGGCGCCTCCCGCTGGAGGTGTCCCGGGCACGTCCCACTGGTAGGAGGCCCCGGGGCAGACCCAGAACACGCTGGAGGGATTACATATCTCATCTGGCCTGGGAACAGTTTGTGTTCACAAATATTGACTGAACTTTCCCAAGCATGGAAAAAACATATTGGAATTCTTGAGTTAGGTGTTTTTGCCCTTTAAATTAGGGGATGCTCGTAGGTCATGGTAGAAAAAACACTTCTCTGTTTAGGTTGGGGAAGAACCATGGTCAAAGTCAAAAGAAACAAATTTTCACTGTTGGCAGGACATACAATGTGAACAGGTCTCTTGTATCGAAGTCAAACGAACAATCCTCTAACCTCCACCCCAACCTCCTGCCTTTGAGGTGTTGCTGCTGTATAACAACATCGCACTTCTTACACTGTTGCTTCTCAGAGACACCAATCATTACTCGCACAGCCACCAGAGGATGCTTGTCAGGAAAACATAAATGTACTGTAGGTTGTTTTAGGTGAAACGAACAATGTTGTTATATTTCCAACAAGAACACTCTCAACAGATAGCTGGTGGAGGATTTCAAGAGTCTTCCTGCTCTGCAGACACAAGCATTTAAAAAAAAGGCCCCATTGGAATGTATGTTGATTAGTGTTCATTGTGCTGAATTAATCCTCATTTGCTCTATGTTACTCAGCATTTACAAAACAAACACAAACCTGGCAGCCCATTAATTCTGGCATCGCATCTCAGTCTGCAGGAGGAATATTATTGTTGACATATATTCCAGCTCTTATTTGTAAAGGCTTCCATTTTAAATTAAACATTTATTTGATATATTAAATGTATGTAAACAATTAATCAGCGGCAGAGATGAACAGCAGATGAGATTTGATTTTATTAAAAGGTGTAATCATACGCTGAAATAAATTATCACGGTACATTCTGGAGTTGGTCCTGACATTATATGTGTGAGATTCGTCTGTGTTGAGTTTCAATGCATCAGCTCTACCTGACACAGAACAAACCTGAGAAAACAGCAGGCAGAAAAGGCACCCAGCTGGCACCAGATGTCAATATGACATCAAAAAGATGTTGGATGGTTATGTTGAATAGGCATTAAGTTTTGGTTGGATTAAAAATTGGGTTGACGGTAAGGGATGCATGATATTGAATTTTCTGCCCATATATAACAAGTTATTTGGCCAATACTGATACTTATATGGAATTACACCAATCAGCCAAAACATTAAAACCACTGACAGGTGAAGTAAATAACTTAGATTATTTTGTTCCAATATCGTGCCTCCCTATCAACAATATTTTAAATGTCTATCAATGTTAGAATTTCACGCGGACATTGATAATATTAAGTTTTGGAGGTGTTGGGTTTTAGCTTCAACACCTCACGACTAAATGATGATGAAGATGATGTTGGCATTAGACATTTGGAATACGATGGACTTTGGTTACTGAATGTCACAACTTAAAACCACCAAAATTTCAACATCCTCCCTCGTCAGTTTGCCACATCAAATTGACGTTGGCATTAAATGTTCTTACATTGAATTTTGGTCAACTGGTGTCACTACCTAAATTCAACCAAATATCAACTCAGCTGGACAACTTCCACTGCGTTGATTCTATCATTAATGTGCCACAAAACACTTTAAATTGTCACCACATATAATTTTAGCCCATTAACAGTCACAGTAAACTAAAAGCTAAATGAAATTAGAATATGCAGCGTCCCAGAATTCTTAAAATTAAAACCGTGGACTCCTGCTTTCATGTGGGAAAAATGTCATATTTGACCTAAACTGATTTACTGGACTGGTTTATCTTGTGGTCCAGCACAAGGTTTTCTTATAATTTACCATCAGCTCTGGGTATTGAATGTCCCACTGACCCATTAGTAAACTACGCCAATAAATAAAAATATGCTGAAGCCGTGCTGATTGGATAATCACAACAGTGAACCATCTGTGAAGCAGTTTGTAAAAGTATTTTGGGTTCTACATTGTAGAGTTCAATGTGGCAAAATTACCAACAAAGCAGCCCAGTCACCAGAGGAAAATGTTGGCAGAGATGTGCAACACATTTTCTGCAAACCACAAATATATTTGTACATTTTAGGGCTAACCCTTGTAAATCAGAGATTCAAATCATCAAAAGGAGACCCCTTAATCAACAGAGACTGCCTCAAGTCAAGCCACTGTTTTATTGTTTTTTTATTTTGCTAGTCAATGTGCTGTGCAGTGTACTTTTGGGGACACTTCAGTCCCGGGATTTTAATGCAGTGAATGCCCCACTGAGGATGTTCAAATTTAAACTTTAGATGAAAAAATGCATATCGTATCATTTCTCAACTGACACACTTCTGAGGTGAGGAGGGATGGTGGATGACGTAACACCTAAGCAAGATGGCTGCCAAGCTACAGGCCACTGTTTGAGACCAACAAACAACAAAACCAGTTGAGATATAACAAGTCTTCGCTGCATTTCCAGCCATGATGTGCCACCAAAATCAGGTATTTTAAGCCACAACATGGTCTTTTCCGAACCATAATTAATTGGTTTACATGCCTAAACATGACCACACATTCACCGCAGCACTGCTGAAACATGTGGAAAAGTATAACGTACAAATGTTATTTATCTGTGGTTTGCATGAATGTACAATGCCCAAATGTATCCTGGTGATTGCTTTGGACAAAGATCAAGCCTGTTTGTAGACTGTGTTAAAAGCAGCTGCCTTATTCTACGATGAAAACAAATCTGAGGATCCACCTGCGAGCTTGCCACCAAAGTGGCAGTGGAGGCACCAGAGCATCTCGACCATACAACCTCGTCTGACTGCTTCTTCAAGACATACAGCATTAGAGCAGTTGTGCGACACCACATGGCAAAATATAAAGACTATACCGAGGGAGGGGTGAGACTCTCTCTGACCACCAACGAATGGACACTGCTGGCCACAAATGCTTGTGTGACAGACTCTTACATTACACTATTCACTGGGCTTGAAATTACTCTCTGGTAGAAGACTCTTCGACTATAGACCTGAAAAACACCTCATGTCTCCATTTTCGGATCATAAAGTTGAACTAAAGGACTTCACTACTAAGATTTATTTATTTAGTCAATTTATGAACAAATATCATTGAAACAATGTTTATATTTTAGAAGTCAGTTAACTGCTGACTGATTGAAAATTAATTGGCAACAATTTAAATGATTAATATATAATTCAAGCATTTTCGAACAACAGTTGTGTGATTGTCTTGATCAAGCTTCTCGAATGAGAACATTTTCTGATTTTCCTTTTTCTATTATAATAAAATACATTATGGGGAGTTTCTGATTATTGGTCAATACATTTACATTTTGAGTTTAGACTCAGACATTTTATGGACCAAAAGAAATTGAAGGATAAATGTTCATAGCAATTGTTAAATAGTAGGGGTGGGACTCACCAGAGGCCCCACGATATATTATCATAATACATAAGTCACAATTAAGGCTGCCCTCTTATAGTCAACCAAATGTTAGTCGACCAGAAAGATCATTAGGCGGCAAGATTTCATTGGTCAGAAAAACAAACAAACCTGAAACTCTGTTAGGAGCTGTGCCTTGTCAAAATAAATCCAAACCTATATGACTGGACCATGTGGGAATTTAATCTGAAAGGACGGACACAGGAAGTGTCCACGCTCAGCAGTCAGACAGGAGTCAGGTTACAAACCAATCACAGCTGACAGATATCTTTCCCTTCTTCTGTAAATATTCAGTCCGATAAACACAGAAGATCATGTCAGTGCAGTGCTACCCAGAGCTTTACATCTGTCCCACAGACGACAGGCCTACACACTTATAAACAGCTCCTGGAAGAAGATCAGCTCTGCACTCAGGATTTCAGGTGAACATGCAATACGATGCTTGTTAATGTTGCTTAACCACCTGAGACACAACCTGCCACCATACTCTTGAAAGCTGGCACAAAAAAAAGCACAAGAGTAGCACCCAGCACCCAACCTCATGTTTTCCAGGCAGTTAAAGATGTTAAAGTCCCTAATTTCCAGGGCTGGCGCCTGCGGTTATTCCACAGGCTAGTTAATAACATGTCGGGCAGGAAATCCAAAGTGTGGGATCATTTTGAGAAGGTGAAGGACGAACCCAAGGTGATATGTAAACTCATCTTCATTGGTCGACTACAAACATGACGTATCATCTGAAACATGGAAGTAGCTACATGCCCATTAGCTACTTAGCACAATCATTACTGCTTTGCCGACTTGAACTCAAACCATTGTGTTGCCATGCCCAAAAAATAGAATATCGTAAACATGCAGGCGACTAGTGGACTAATGGCCTTAAATGACTGTATTGTGATTTTAAACCTGTTGCAATATTCTGAGTATTTCAATAAAATATATTACAATTCATAACCTTTTTTCAACTGCAAATTATGTTCCCAAAAGAAAACTTTGTCAACGGCAACAGTTTTATCAAATAAAATAAAGTAGTTAGTCTGTTCATATCACTTAAGTCACTGTTACTGCAGCAAAATGTGTCTAGTGGACTGAGGTGTTAAAGTTGTATTTGTAATATTATTAATTTATATGATAAAATAATCGATTTTTGGAGCCTATGTAACGATACGATATTGCCACACAAAATATCACAAAACTATGCTGTATCGATTTTTCCCCCAACCCTACTGATTAATAGTAATAGCCCTACAGTTTGACATACAGCAGATTTAATGTGAGACAACTTAAAAAGAAAAGCATCTTTTTCTTTGACACCAGAGCTGCTAGCCCTGCTCACATAAATCACTACACTATTCAGAGTTTATTCCTGTTCCCTCTTTGCATTCTGCCTCTACAAGCTGCAGTCAGTTTTGGAAACTGGCATCTTTGTGTTGTACGGGTGCAAACTGAATCCACAGAAAAGCTAAATTTACTCAGTTTACTCTGCTGCTGAAAATCTGCTGCACTACAGCTCAAGAAGAAGAATGTCTCACCTCTGATACATTATAAGTTCCCTGACCTACCAGGACAGGACAACCCCACCTTCATCAATAGGATGCTGCTTTAAATTGGCTAAAATTAACAATGCCCTTGTATTTTAGTGTCTCTTCTGATTTGTTCTCCCTCACCGACTTGGCTGAATGGGGAAAACAAACTTTCACCTTTCATTAAGGAGGGTAAGCAGCCATGCATCCAGACCCAGAACGGTGAGCAGCAGGACACGCTTTAACCTCTGACACTAATACTGCGCAAATCCCATTTGATAAAGGTCAGACGTATTAGTACAGAGAAGGCCACCAGCAGCAGAGGTCAGGGGTATATCTTAAAACCTTCCTAATCGTAAGCCACTGACATTTCACACCAATAAGCTTGCGATAACTCACACGCTTAAAAACTGGTCACAAATCAGGAGGCTTAAAGCTCCTCTGGCATGATGCTCAATATGTCAAAACGCCTTTTCACACCAGCTGGGATAAATCTGACTCTTTTGCATCTGGCATCCAAGTGAGACTCAGTTTATCAAAGATTTCTGAGACACAGTTTTCAGTCTGTCTCTGCTGACTAGACATTTGGAAATATGGGAATAATTGGGGTGGAAAGCCACAAAGAAACAGTGTGTGTCTCAGCGATAGAGGGGCACACCTCATATTCTCATTACAGCTCACTCTTCCTTGTTAAGCCTATACTGTAGAGAGGGACACTGAGTATCAGAGTGCTTTTACTACTGAGGGGTCACTGAAGGTGGAGGACTTCTCTCCTCCATAATCTCCCGTATCTGATATTGAAGCAGACAACCGAGAGGATCCAGATGTCTGTTAGCTCCACCTCAAACCCCCAGGGTGATGGCTGAGCTTTTAGAGGCTGACATTACACAGTGTAGGAGAGTACAGGACAAGTCTCGGAGTGTTGTGACATTTCAGGTTATAAAATGACTCTATATATTCTCTGAGATGAATAGCGATAGGGCCAGACGTAAAATGTAAAGTCAAGAGTGTCTGTTTTTATCCACTGAGCATTTACTAGTGAAATACTATGTGAGCAATTACTATGCTATTTACATTTTAGGAGATTTTTTGAACAAAAATATGGATTTTTCTGTCAGATTTCTGGCTACTCCCATGGATGTTTGTGCTCATGTGCTTTCCTCCAGATGCACAGTACCTCTGAGTGCCACAGGGTAAAATCTGGGGAGGCTGTTTTGACAATAAATAATGCTGTTTGATCAGTTTGTTTCAGCTAGTATGGGGAGAAATGACAGACCTCATCTAAGTGCAATGTTTAACTAAGAGTAAGTGTTTAAAAGTGTACATTATATGGTGTGCACTTGGGCTGTTGCAATATTCTTTCCGCTCTCACTTTTTAGCTTCCTCTCCATCTCACTTCACTTATTATTTTGGGTGTCATACACTTACCCAAAAACAGACAAAACACAAATAAACAACGTTAGATATGAATTTGACTAACAAATTTCCAATAGCTACACAATAATATCATCATCATCATGAATTCTTTTGGCAACAATATTCGTGCAGTGAAAACCTGACATTGTGCTTTCTTTATATACTTTATTAATCCCAAAGGGGAAATTCAATCATTTCACTCTGTTGTCATGTACATGCACAAGCCTGAAATACACACACGAACAAACAGGACATTTTTACATGCATTAAATGGTCAGATGTCAGAGTGAGGGGGCTGCCCATGGACAGGCGCCCTGAGCGGTTAGGGGGTTCCGTGTCTTGCTTGAGGGCACCTCGGCAGTGCCCAGGAGGTGAACTGGCACCTCTCCAGCTACCAGTCCACGCTCCATATCTTGGTCTGGGCGGGGACTTGAACCGGCGACCCTCTGGTCCCTATGGACTGAGCTACTGCCGCCCCAGTGTTGGGCAAGTTAGTCTCAAAATGTAATAAATTACTTATTACTCATAGAGACGCACGCCATCAAACCCTTAAAGGATTAAACTCCCTCACTGGACGGCACCAGAAATATTAGTCAGTTAAACCTAGTAGTGTTGTATTCATGTAACTATCATGCAGCCGCCCGCCACTAGTGGGCGCTACAGAGGCGTCAGACAGCAGCACCCCTCCCCGCGGTAATGCTCGAGTAGGCTGGAATTTCAAAACAGCACCGTGGGAAACTGGAGAGATGTCCTCTCACAAAACCAGCACGATTTGGCAGTATTAGAAAATAAAAATAATGTCGGCTGTGTCAGAAAATAAACTGGCACATAATCACTCAGCTGGAGTTACACGCAACCACATTCAACTCATTTGGATGTTAAGGCTAAAAATGCCCTTAAAAATATCTAAGAAAAAAAGAAATGCTACCGCTTAACCCTGTTGAAGGTAAAAGCTTCAGGAAGTTAATGTTAATCTGTGTAGCATTTTGGGCTGCCTTTGGGTATGAAATGTGCCGTATAAATAATTTTCCCTTGCTTTGCTTTGCCATATTTTTTGCCTTTCACAAAACCACATTTTCACTACGGTCAAAAAACTGTTTGCTCTACCACTTGCTGCACACAAAAGGAGACACACCTGTATTCATCGGCCGGTCAAACACCAATCAAACCAAATTATATTTATCCATTAAAGTGAACTGATTCAATAATTTAAAAAAAAGACTAACTCATTTAATCCAATGAATCACTTTACTCAAATTGTGGATTTTGTTCAAGGATTTTTTTTTTATTGTTTTACAGTGATGATGCCTTAAAATATGATGACAAAAACCTCAATAGAAGCTTCAATGTAATGGTTGAATACTGGCGCATTCACAAAATATTTACACAGTGAGATCTATGATAAGTAATCATGAGTAATGTAGCTATAACTAAGCAGAAAAAGGCAAATAATAGAACGACTAGAACATCACTTTACTTTAATGCAGGCTTTAAAACCAGGAGAAGAAAACACCAATGATATTATGATATACGTAACCTTAGACAATAACTCATATCATGATATTGATGAAATATTAATATATTTCCCAGCCTTAAGTGTTTATATCCTTAAACAATATTTGCACCAGCGAGACATTTTCAGAAGACCTTTATATCCCCAGTGTTATGCAGTCATAATCATAGTCATAGTCATATTTTCAAACATTTATTTAACACCTGCTTTTAAAAGCTGCACCGAGATCTTTTCACTGAACACATTCATTCCTTGACCTCCTGGGCACATGCAGTAATTGCAAGTGACTCTTAGTAGCAGCTTGAGGCAAAAATGAATATAAATCATCTCATGTTTCCAGCAGAAATCCAGATAAAGCGCTCTCCTGAACTTGAATGAGTAATATGGACTGTGACATAACCCACTGATTTCTGATCTAGCTGAGTGTCCTCCGTGTCCACAGAGAGCAAAAATCCTAATTTATTTTGTGGGCTCGTTATTATATTTCAGTATTAATTCATTATTTATTTATTTTCTCGGATGACTTGCACTGATGTACCGAGGAGTAAGAGTCACAGGTATGTTGCTGGGAAGCATATTCAGAAGGTTTTCTTGGCTTGAATATTTGAAAAGGAGAACTTGTGTAACAATTCATCGCTCAGACTATTTGTAAAGGATGAAGTGCTTTAGTCAGCGGTGTTGTCTAAATGTAAATCTTGCTTGAAAATATATCGATATATCATAGATAGTCGTTACATCACCCAGCCGTATCTGATAAAGTCTCCTCCTCTTCTAAACAAACAGACTAGGTGATTAAAAACAGTAAAAAACTGAATAAAGTAGTTTCACATCAAAGAAATAAATGGCTCATTCTTAGGTAACAAAAACACAACAATTATTTTTCCAGGTGATTATGTACTAAAGAAAACAAGTTATTATATCACATTCCATATCTCTAAATATTTTCCCCATAACAGCTACACACTGGACCTTTAGGACATTAAGTTTTAATGATTTCAAACAGTAATTGATAGACACCTGACGCTTTGTTGAGTCAGTCTGGAACGCGACTTGATATCTGTTAATATAATCAGCACTCTAAACTCTGCAGCTACGACTTAGAGGCTTTATTAAAGTGTTCACTGGAAGTGAGTCTCTACGAGGCCCAGCAGGTGTGAGTGGTAAACTTTTTCAGTGCATATAAATTATAAATTTGTACCATCAAATTAATAACTTGTGTTCATATGAATGGTAATTTGTATTCTTAAATTGCTTCATTCGTTATTCTGAATTACTTTGTTCGCTTGAATTAATAATTTGTTTGCACAAATTAACAGAAGATAGAACATTTGTAATTTCCTTGCAGGTGGTGCTGGAAACAATGGCAAAGGCTGGGTGCCAGAATGGATTAGTTTTACTAAATGTCAGCTCACATTACAACAAATGTTGGAGGATTTCTCTCCTTTCTCTCTGGTGGTTCTCAAACCAAAAGGTAGATGCCAAAATCCCTCCATCCACTCTTCTCAGGAGGCGAGCTTCTATAACCCTGCTATGTTTGAACTTCTGTTTAAAGAGACTGTTGGGAGGTGAAACCAAGAGGCAAAGCCTCAGGCAGCAACTCCTGATTCAGTGACCATTTGGAGCTGAATATGTAAATGTTGTTGTTTTCAGAAGCTACATGCTGAATGAGAGACAAGAGAGCGCCTGCCTCTTTGTATCCCTGTTTGAACACAATCTAACCCATGTGGAAGAAATATAAAGTTACCAGGAGGTTTTATATGTTTCGCATGTGGCCACAGTCTTTCCATATATTAGGTTTATACTTAATTAAAAACACCACAAAATGCAACTTAGGCATTGTTCAAAGCTGCACCGTCGTGGTAGCGCGGGTGCCCTTCAACCTGCGCTCCAGAGTAACTTTAAAAAGCAAAGCTCATCTGTGGGGTTCGGAGGTGAAGCGCAGTAATCCTGAGGAATGAGCCGATCCATGAGCCACATCAATGCATTAGCAGAAGTGTGAACAGCCTTTATTGGCTGGTCTCACAATATCAAAGCCTGTAATGATGTATTGTTACTGAAAAGAAGCTGTAAAACAACACAAACACACTATCTCCTTATTTCTGCCACCCACTGTGACACCATGTTTGCCAATAATTAGATAACAATGCAACACAGACAATCATTACTGTTATTATGATTGTTAAAAGATTATACTCTGAATATCTCACTTCCAACAGCAAGAGCTGAAATTGCTCATTTAATAATTAGCCAATATAAAGAAAACAAACTTGCAACATATTCAATAACTATTTAATAATGATTTAACATCACAGTAAATTGAGAAGCAGTTTTAAAGACATCTCTTTTTTGTTTGTACAATATTTCTGACATTTCACAGACCAAGCCGATCACTGAGGAAATAATCTGCAGATGATTTGATAATAAAAATAACCAAGGGGAATCTTAGTGGCAAAGATGTTTTAGATGCTGACTATTGATTCACAACATGAGTCCAGATGGGGCCCTCGGTTGGAGGTCATTCCTCCTCTCTTCTCCCCACCTTTCCTCTTTATATATAAAACATAAATAAATAGAAGAATCATCAATTGCAACCCTACTTCCTTTAGTGGACAATTCAATAGCGTAGCACACAATAGAGTGTGCTGAGACAATCTGATAATGGGAAAACCTTGGGTTGAAATTACACTCCCAGTTCATTTAAAATGGGTGTGTCGGCTCGGTCAGAGTATTTATATGAATAACTGCAAATCCACAACACTACATTCTGTGCATATACACAGACACAGATATACATACACACATTTTAAATTATAAACTTTGAACCAAAATTTAAATGCAACACTTTTGTTTTTGCTCCAATTTTTCACAGGTTGAACTACAAGTTTTTTCATGCACTCACTCGATATATTTCTCTCGAATTTTAGTCTTAGATTCACTAAAATCTGCGTTGGTGAGCCTTTCTTTTCCATGACAATGCATCCACATGACACGTGTGGCATATCAAGATGCTGACTAATGCTGCATTCGTTTGGCAATCCAGGCCGGTCATTCCTTGTCGGATTTATATGACCGTATGACACGTCTGATCTGAAAGCGTTTCATTGCAACAGTCCAGAAAACACGGCAGTGCACCGTAAGCTTGTTTTTGTTTGCATGGTTGCTGAGCACCGGAGACTTTGCTGGTTCAAACGACTTTAGGCTACAACAGGCTTGCACAGACTTTTTTTCCAACAGAAATCAGCAGTGGAAATAGAAATGCCATTGCAAAGTACTTGTATACTTGTATGATTTTTACAACACAAACGCTTAATTAAACAGCATATACGAGAACAAATTGAGGACAAATAACTTTGTTTACCATTCACAATGTGCACAGCCATCTTCGTCATGATGTCAATTCTACCGACTCGGTCTACTTGGACCTTGCCCGAGTTTGATGATGAGACCTCCGGGTAAAACGGGTGTTGTTCTTTTGTACCTTTCCAGACCAGAAACCGTATCAATCCCGGTTCCGGCTACCAATAGAATGCAGCATAAGCAGTATCGTTCAGGTGCTCCTCGGAACGGTCGCAATTAAAGGCCACTCTGAAATATGCAGTGTTATTACCAACACATCACAAGACATCTCTGATGTTATTTCCCAAAATTTGGTAAAGTATAGTACATCCAACCAGCCTGTCAGGTCAAGACCCTGGTGAGGACCATGAGCAGGCAGATGAGCCTCCCTGAAACTAGGGCTGGCCCCGACTAAGAATTTTCCTAGTCGACCAATACTGGTTTTGGTTTATTTTGACAAGGTGCAGCTCCTAATAGAGTTTCACGTTTGCTTTTTCTTTTTCTTTTAACGTTTATTTTTTTCTTTACCAAACATTTTTCTCAACAAATGTTTGGTAAAGTATTAGGGGGCAACCCTAGTCTAAACCAGTTGTTCGGGTGGTTGGTCTCAGACAATCATGCAGGTGAAGACACTGGATGTAGAGGTCCATGTGGTCTGCAGATGTGAGCCCGGTTGGATGTACTGCCAAATTAACGGAAATGACACTGGAGATGATTTATGGTGGTGAAATTGTTTTCTCGACATCTGTGACATAGTGATGTGATAAAACTGTGCATTTCAGAATGGCCTTTCATTGTGACCACCCCAAAGCACACCTGTGTAGTAATGATGCTGTTCAATCAGCATCTTGATATGTCAAACCTGTCAGGTGAATGGATTATCTTGGAAGAGGAGAAGTGCTCACTGACAAAGATTTTAACAGATTTGCGACCACAATTTGAGAGAAATATTTCTGTTGAATGCATGAAAAAGTCTGTGTGTGTGTGTGTGTGTGTGTGTGTGTGTGTGTGTGTGTGTGTGTGTGTGTGTGTGTGTGTGTGTGTGAGAAACAGGTGAAAAGTGAAAGCTGCCTGTCACTAATTTACTTCACTCAAGTCAAGCAGAGGAGAGTAAAACGCAGGTGGGTGGCTGATTAAAAGAGGTTTGTAAGTTTCATAAATGAAAGTCAATTATGGCTTTTAATGTGGGGGAGCAGGAATAGTTGACACTTTGTGCAATCACTGTACAGTGTGTGTAACACTCTTGACTTTCACCTTTTACCTAATTTTACTCAAAGAGGCTGTATGTGAAACTCGGCAGCTCGGCCAGCAGCTAGCAGCTAACAGTGCTAACTCCACGAACCATGCTAAACAACAGCAGCAGTGTTGACAGAGCTAGTGGTTTTGACCCGGAGTGAACCAGAGGATGGGAGCTACAGCTATGCAATAAGGCTGCCCTGATATCAGTAAGTGCAAGTGGCGGCAATTAGCTAGTCAGTGATACACACACACACTGTCATGCACAGGCAGCTAGACCAGGTTACCATGACAAACCGAAGAGAGGCTGTGATTACAACACACACACACAGAGGCAGTGTGACTTCATCTTCTGCTCACACCATCACTCCACTCTACATCTACATCTACATAGTAAAGCACGTGTTTTGCTCTATAAATGCTCTAAATGTTGCATACAGAATCTTTAAAACACCTGAATTTTTCAAAGTGACACATTTCCCTCCACATCTTCTGCTCCCTGTGTATCCAATCAGTCTGTTTCCTGCTGCAAGAATAAATGAGCTCTTCTTATCCAATTTCCACCCATCTGAAATTCATAACACCAATAGATTCCTGCATTTTTTGCCAAATATAAAACCAAGAATAATAAGGCCTTAGTATGCAAATAAAAAAACAGTCACCAACAATAAAAACAAGTTATTTTTCCTCAGCTAAAGTCAATGTGCCCTTCACCACAGAAGCTCCAGCTGTCCCATTTTAGCTGCAAGATGCACAGTGTATGTGGCTGTCATGGCAGGCTCCTCTGCATCACATGTCACCACCTGAATTATGTTGAATTGTTTCAGCACCAGCTGCCCAGAATTGCCCTGATTACTCCTCCGCTACTTGTAATGGCCCCACTCTGTTTAAAGTGGTGTTTCCAGTCACTCCCTCATGTTTTCAGGCACAATACAAACAGCTAATTTTAAAACTTCATCCAAGTACACATGTTGAATCTGACCAAAGAACTTAACCAAAGCAAATCTTGGTTGACTGAAATTGTACCTAATGTTTGCCTAATTTTTGATTGGTCAATGGGGAAAAAAATAACAGCTGGTTATCTTTATATTAACTAAATCAGCCGCACTGCACTTAGTGCGCTCTACCTGGGAGTGTTGTGTGTCCACTAAAGCATTTTTCCTGTCACAGGGTTTGACAGCGTCGAGTGACATGCCTTGAGTGAAAAATAAATGTGATCTCAAAGGTCATATTATCCAAAAATAAACAGCGTGAGAACAGATGAGAAAAATCGGACACACTGGACACAATGGAAGGTAACTCTGTGGTTGACAATGTCTTATACAACATACGGTTACTGACATTAGATTTTTCTTTAATGCTGCATGCCAGAGAGAGACTTACTATTTTTACCGCAGTTGCTAACTTTAGCCATCGTGCCGCTCCAAAAAGGGCTCAGGTGTGATGTTATTCCTGTCACAAAATTTATAATCCAGGGATTTAGGGCTGGGCAATATGGACAAAAATTCATATCCCGGTATTTTCAGGCTGACTGGCAATCCACGATATATATCCTGGTATTTTCTACTAAGTGGGCCACATGTTCAGTTACAGTTGCGATTAAAGTCCCCTGTTATTTTTGCCTCGTGTTTTTCCACAGCAGGGCAGGTAAAAGAAGTCTACCAATATGGCGGATAGTGAACATGAAACCATAAAATAAAGCAGATATGTAAAGTAAAAACAGGACACAGGAGAGAAACTAAACTCCAAACCACAGAGATTCAGTTGGAAGCTACAGACCTACTGAGAGCTGAACACAGAGACACTTTTAAAAACGCCTTTCTCTCTGGTCTCCTGCAGACAGAGTTGAGTGGAGTCTCACATCACACACGGCTTGTTTGAGGGGGAGAAATGGGCTGCTCGGGTGTTGGCTGTGCTCGGCGAGCTGCCACAGCTACCAACTTGAGGGCGGGCGGCCCAGGTTTTGCACTCCAGAGAATGAGTAGGTGCGCTGCTCGGCACGGCACCGTGCGTCTAAACTGATAACAGAAACACAAATCAGCGCTTGACTGGACACAGCTACAAGTTACAGAGAAAAACTTTTTTTTCAATATATCATTCACCTCATTACGCTCAGGACGATCAAAATGACTAAGAGACATAAAAGAACCCTTTATATAATCTAATGAATCAACCTCTATATCAGCTGTTTTTTGGCAAGAGATGCACCAACTTCTGAAAATAAATCATTAAACCTATGAACCAGATCAAAAGGATCAGTGAAAGAAAGATTTCCATCTGTTAAGGTTGAAGGAAATTGTGAGGAGGCCTTTTGTCTTTGAAGTAACTGATGAATAATTTTCCATGCAAGCTTGATATTGTTTTTAGATTCTGTAAACTGGTCACTGGAGAACCTTTTTCTTGGCCGCTTGAAAGGATATGAACGTATTTGCTTTTGTAAGATTATAAATGCCAACCTGCGGGGAGCTTGACTATTACAGAGTGTGAATGAGAAGGCTATTGGGAGGCATTAGATTGTCTTTGAGCCCTTCTTGACTGCTTAATGGGCATCCTCTAACAATGTGTTTTTCTATTCGCTGAAATGAGATTCAGTGCGTGACTCTATCAGCACATCTACGTGTGATACACAGCTTGTCTCAATTTTGCTCAAATGACTAAAGCCATTGTAAACAGAAGCCTTCTTATCAGAAAACCTCAGATTTGCACCTGCTCTTCAGAGAAGACGTGAACATACTGAGAGCTCAAACTGAGACAGCTTTGGTTATTTCAACAGGGTATCTAATGAAACACCTTTTTCATGCCTCTGCCTTTGTATTTGTGAGTATCTGTTAAAGACATGTTGAAGACTTTGACACGGCTCAGTATGAGAATAATAACACAGCTTTGCCATCTTGGCCATTTAGTGGATACTAAAACATTTTTCACACAAGATAAATGCATTTGTATGTTTCTCAATGAGAATGCAAGTGAAAGTGCTTTATCTTCAGCACACACACAAAGCAAAAATGGGCAATCATGGTACTAGAGAATACACTGACAGGGTTTACGTTAGCTTTTGGCCTGTATCACGTGCAGTTTTCTGACAGATGAAAATAACAACAGCCAAAATGTCCAGCACAAAATATGCCAAATAAATAATTCATTAATGGCATATTAAATAGCCTTGCATTGTGTGACCTATAAGGTATGTTGCCAAGACAACTTAAATATGTACCTACATTATGCAGACCAGATTTTCAAATGTTAATTACCAACAGATCCATTTATCCACCAAAGCTGTGTGTGTCCCTGCCTCTTCAGAGCATACACAACATCCACGGTGGTCACGGCCTTCCTCTAGTGTGATGGTGTAGTTAGGTGACCGCATCATGGAGCACGTTCTCCAGGAGGACCTCCAAAACACTGCAGGTCGTCTGGTGAACAGATCAGAGGTACACTATGGAGCGCTGCCTGCTTCCTTTCTGCACTTATGCTGAGCAATGCTCATGTTCATACTGAACACTCATGATCTCTGAGCGTTCCTACAAGAGTTTAATCTGACAAAATCACTTGACGACACCAACTCCCGTGTGCGCAGGGCGAGAGAGGAGAGGGAGAGACGCTGTGCTGCTACCAGAGGAGCCGCTGAGCGGTAAGGCCCAATCTCAATACCCCCCCTTGTCCACTACCTCTTGGCCCTCAAAAAGAAGCAACGAGGGATATTACCACTGCGGAGTTGGTAATAATTTTGCTTTCAGCCATGCTTGTTGTTGCCATGGCTAACAGTATGATGAAAATGTTAGCAAATCAAAATATCACGATATGAATCTTCCATATGATATTAAAAATCATACCTGTATTAGCGGGAATGAGATGATACGGCACACCCCTTATACACATGATAAATTAGATATAACATAAACAATCGGATTGTGATAAATGATAAAATGCACCCCGTGCTTCCAGATGTTTGTCGTTGTGTCTTAGAGAGCACTAGAGTAAGCGCACACACACACAAACACATAAGCAGACAGAGCCAGATCTCAATGTGTGATTAGAACAGAGCAGAGGAGCAGAATCACTTGCTGGCTGGCGCGGAGAAATTCGCTCCTGATGTGAAAGGCCACACGACTGCTGACGGGCGGCTGTGCAACAATATCAGGGCGCTTCCACATCCAATGTTGACATAAACAGCCATAATGAAAATGATGGCCATAATCAAAAATGAAAGTCGAACATAAACCCTGTGAAATGCTGTTTTTTCTGCTGTCAACTCTTTTGATAGCAGATCAGTTGTTATAGTCATTTTCTAACAAGAATACCAAACATATAGTAGCACCACCTTTTCAAATGTCAGTATTTGCTGCTTTTATTTGTCTTCCATTATAGTAAACTGAATATCTCTGAGTTGGGGAGTGTTGGTGTTGGTCAGACAAAAAAGCAATTTTCAGACGTGACCTTGGGCTCCTGGAAATTGGATTGGAGTTTTTGTCACTGTTTTCTGATGTTAAATAAAGCAGTTATGAAAACAGTCATTAGATGCAAGCATTTTTTTTGTCCAAAAAGGAAAAAAGAAACCTCTCAGTGTTACAGAGCCACATTGTGTCTGCCTCACTGGTCACTCAAATGAACCCCTCATGTACCTGGAGGTCCTGTGTGTATTATTACTGCCGCCTCTTGAACACAGGGAACACTCAATTCCCAAAGAGTCACAGAGAGAATCTTTCATGCATACATGGACAGTGCTGCTATCTTTCAAGTATCATGTCTCAAGTCACCCATTTGCCTGCACCCTAATTTGTCAAAGCTATTTGATTTGCAGGAGAAGCTTGTTCAAACTCAAACTAAATCTGAAGTTTTTGGTGAAGACTTCAGAGAAGGGGACGATCAGAATCAAGACCCAAGAGCTGTTGTGCTACTTGTCTTCAAGCTAACTTACTGTTTGTATCTTATAATAGAAATCAAACAATATAATGAATACAACTCTACACACTTTACACTGTTGTGTTTCTGTAAATATCAGCCACTGGTGTCCAGTATTAGCTGTCAGCATCCTGAGATAAACATACTGTGGGCTATTAATTACATTTAGACTTTAACTTTCCCAACTGAATCCCTTGAAGTGAGATCCAACATCTGTAAATTTTAATCACTTAATAATGGATTCCCAAATGACATGGGAGGAGAAACAGAGGAAAGCCTTTTCAATGTCAGTGTGTACGGGCACCGCTGACTGTATCAAATCCACAGAGAATACAGATGTATTAATTACTGTTGAGGATAATTCAAAACATTAGTAATTAGATGTTTTTCCTTTCCCCTTAAAAGCTCCAGCATCAACAAAAAATTAAATGATATGTTGGAAACAAACGGTAGCTACAAATACTTGGTGACTTTGAGGATTTACAATCACTTGGCGCAGAACTTCTGGAACAACTATGGAAGAAGGCAGATCTCTCCATACTTTACACAATGAATGTATTATGAGACCTGAACACAACACTGGAGGCAGGCCCCCATTCATTCCTATGAAAGCTGCTTAGTGGTGCATGAAGCCAAAAAAGCTTTACTCCTGCGGTATTAAATTACCCAGATCCTCCACATTATGGGGCCCATAGAGTAAGTGCACTAGAGACTTACGGCAGCCGAGTGTGGCCAAGTGGCTAACTTCCCCCAACAGAACAGCTAACTGCCGGTTTCACGCTCTGCCATCGTGAACAGGGATGAGATGATTTAATTGCATGGCTCTTATTGACTTTCCAAATGTTATCAAACTGAAAGGATCAAATCCTGATAGTGAAACGAGTCATTTCAAAGCAAGTGTGAAGCTAAAAAAAAAACCCAGATGTCTCTTTCCCCAATATAAGTCCATGGGAAAAGTATTTTTGGGCCAAATGGCATCATGTGACCGACCTGGGCAGTCACCGGTGTAGTTCCACTTTTGACCACTATGTAAAATTGGATCCGGCTTGCTTCTGGTATACCTATAAGTAGAGTCTGTATTGTTTCCGGAAATATTCATTTATAATTTTTTTTTGGATACAAATGAACAAAATAAAATTAATTCTGTATTCCTCCACCAGAATCATAATCCTGGCACTATGGAGAGGGGTTTATATCACAGTTAGAATATCCCTTGGGGAAATAAAATATACAAGAGCATTTACATAATTAAAAAAAAGAAGTAATAATTAATTAATCTTAAAATATTATAATAAAAAATATATATCTTTTTTAAAAAAAAAAATCACCCAAACTTTCTACGGGCATTGGGTCACTTTGGGGGACTTAGGACTTTCTAGATTTATTAATATCCCCGAATATTGCAATGAGTGCTCAAACTGATGTTTTACATATGTTATCAATATCATCAATGAATCCACTAACTACTTGCATGTTAATTAGTTGCTTGTGGTGAGAAATTGACAGAATTTGCACCCAACTCTTCAGTCCCCCTCAGCTCTACAAAGCATTTTATAATCTTTCAGCTCATTAGTTTTGGTTTGCTTGGGTTCACTTTTACTACTCTCATCAACCTTTTCCAGGTTTCCAGATGCAGACGGCAGCTGTTCTGAGCAAATAAGCCCTTACACTATCTTTACAACACTGCTCAGGAATGGCCCAAGGAATGTGACAAAGAAAGTGTCAACCTGGTCTCCAAATTCCCCAGATCCCAATCTGAATGAGCATCTGTGGCATGTGCCATTAACCCACCTCACAACCCACTGCATTGAATGGATCTGTTGCCAATGCACTGGTGACACTCCTTGAGCAGATTGGGACCTGGGAAATTTAGAAGCCAGGTCGACACCTTGAGCTTTTTGTCACGCTGTTTTGGCTGATCGGTGTATATCACTTCATTAAATGACTGTTAAGATGCTTTCATACTGCTGCTGGGTAACCGTCCTAACAACCACCTACCTGCGAAAGTGTTTTTAAAAGTAGCTGCTGCCACTACGATCCAACGCTGTAATGGCAGGCAGGTGCTCTAATAAACACGGGCAGAAGTGCAAGCTAGCTGGCTGCATACTGTTGCAAGTCAACGGGAATCAGTGGAAATACTAAGATGTCTACATGTTTGGACAATTTACCAGCCATCTGAAGTTTGGTAGAAATGTTATCCCAGGCTCAGTTTTACTTCTGGTTGTTCTTATTAGTTGGTGGCGCTGTAAGTCTGGGTATTCAGACACCATCATTATCAGCTCCTCCATCTTGTCTTTTTTCTGCTTTCCAAATTCCTTGCTATTTGATCCGTCAAAGCCAGGTGGTAACTGCCCGACATTCAACACTGTAAATTCAGGGCGGCACAGCAAAATCTGTGCATGTGGACGTGGGAGGCAACCACTTCATACCCCAACTGCCTTGTTTGAAACCACTTACCCTCTTCTGCCTTCCCCTCAGTAAAATGACTGGAGCACACGGCAGTGAGAAAGCCCTTTTATCAGTGTTAATCAGCGTCATAGAGACGGCTTAGAAGGCTTCTGCTGCACCAATTAATCTGTTCAGAATGTCATTATCCTCCATTAAATACCTGGTTTTACTAGGTTTCACTTTCAACAAGAGTAACCATGACTTAATTCAAAATTTCAGCATCTCTATTTTGTATTTAGGAGAACCTCACCACCTCCAAACCTAAAATTTTATGCAATTATGGAAACATTTCTACCAAAAGACATTTCATTTCCTTGTGCAACTAATGATTTCTCAGATCAAACAGAATACCAGAGAAATGTCTCTTACTGGTAGGACAGACGGCCGAATTTGATAAATTGATCTTAATGAAACAGCACGCCATTACAGCGTATCGTAACACATCTGTGGTTCATAAATCACGTTATGGTAGCACTTACACCAAAGAGCAGCAGTAATGCATGATGTTCAGCCTCAGCAAAAGCAAAATCATTAATGTGTCAAAGAACAAGTTGACTCATCGGTAAAGTGACAGCGATGTTTGGTGCAAAAGCAGTGACGTTCTGATAGAGGTTAATGTGTAGGGAAATGACAGGCTGCAGATATTTACGCTCCGTGCTATGATAATTATCCACTTGTGTTGGCATAAGCTGCACGGTGTATTGTAATCAGACGTGAGATCAAACAAATATGGTGAGGAAGAGAGGGGCGTCTAGTTTCTGGCAGAAATTACAAACACTTGGTGAGAAGAGCCTGCATTGTTCATCATCTACTGTCTATAACGTTGGAAATCTATTAACTGTACTGCTGTAAAAGAGGACAAGGACAACGTGGAGCGACAAAATAAGCCCTCAGCATCAAACCAATAGGTATAAAGTCTCATGTGACTTATCATGCTACTATCTGAGGAGCCTTGGAGTGGAGCTTGCTCCATAATGAGGCCAGGAAGGAGCAGTTGTTGCAGAGTAGCTTGAGGGAGAAGTGTCTGTTTCCAGCTCAGAATGATATGGCTGTTCATTGGCCACAAGAGTAATTAAATCCCTCTGCAAAATCCATAATGACTTTAAACAACTCTAGGAATGGTATTCCATAGGTTTGTCCTTCCCATGATCTATAATAAAACCCCCACAGCCAACACCCCCTGCTCAATATCTCCTTTAAAATGCCTTGTGGTGTCGCATCTACTGATGTAGTTTGGTCCTATGGGTGCATGTTAGTGGGAACACCAAGCAGGATTTCAGTGTTGGAGAGGGATGAGCTGCAGTTTTCAGCGCTACATGGCCAGCAGCTAGAGCAACAGACATCAACAACAACACAGCACACATCATGTAATGGGAGTGGGTGGGAGCATGAGAAAGCAGCGAGGGATAGAAAGGCCAGAATGAAAAAACTGTTTGTTTTAGCCTTTCATCTTCTATTTTCCTAATCCATGTAACATTTTCCTACTGCTGGGTGGCTATTCTTCTCCTTACACAACTCACTGTGTTACCTCAAACTCAGTTCTTTGATCTTAGTTTGCACACTCAAAACAATAATCATTTATACAGAAATGGTGCCCAGATGATGGCTGAATTTGGCCTAAGGAACAGCATTTTCATATGTAAATGGCACTGCAAAACATTCCCATCTGCTATATTTGCCTCCAGATGGACTTTTGAAGTACTTTGGTGTGTTTCCCGCAGAAATTCCAGAAGCTTTTTAAGACAACTCCATCCACACAGGCTGGTGATGGGACATCAAGCCACCCATTTATGTCGAGAAAGCAAGTTTTATTGCTCTCCAGCATGGTGCCAAATGAGCACCGGCATTTGTTGTATTGGATGAGCAAAGGCAACAACAAGAGTGGACAGAAGACATGGGATCCTACTTATTTGTCATGCTCCAATTTAAAAGCTAAGGGACCGCTAAATTATTCTCCAAAGGCAAGGGATGGGGGCGAGGGATGAAACAGCAGCACTTCAGTGGCCCTTGAAGGACAAGCTGCTGGTGTCTGACAGCTGATTGGCGTGATGCTGATTCCCCAGGGGTTTTCAACATGTGACCCCTAAATTTAACAAAAAAGGATTATTTATTTATTTTGCTTGTAGTTTTTTCTCCTTTTTTTTTTTTTTTTTTTTTACAAATTAGAAAGGCACATAAAAACAGTTGATAGGTTGATTTTTTTTTTTTTTTTTTTGAGCGGATAATCTTTCTAAAGCCGAAAACATTCAAGAGACAATTTAATCATTGAGCCTATTAGCATTTAAATCTAGTCTGAAATTGCACCCTTTTCTATCACAATCTGTGAACTGCAAATATTCCATTTAATTTTACAGTTGAGACTTGAAAAAAACACCTGGATTCAAGTGATAATTTTACCACCCTTGAGTCATCCTCCTCTTGGTGTTGGATCTTTTAATCCTCTCTCTTTCTACAAATCTTTATTGTATTCTTTCCATATTTTGCCAACTTGTTAGCAAAATAGTTAAAGAACCTCCATTAATCATGCAACTTAAATGTGAAACGTCTCATTGAGTGACCGTCACCTGTGTGTATGCGGAGAAGGAGAAGGACAGAGGGAGCGGAGCTGTGGAAACATCCTGCAGTCCAACACACTAGCATGTGTTTAAATACCTTATTAGATGGATATATATAGAGAAAGGCGACGTTTAGAGAACAAGCCCAAATAAGCAACTCCACTTTAGAAACAAGCCCAAAAAAACGCAGCCTGCAACTACCAATATTTGTAAGCGATTTCACAAAAAACAAGCCCAAAGTCGCGGCTTATAAGCGGACCTGGCAACCCTGTGTTCACACACGAGGATGGTGCAACCAAACCTGACGTTGTTAGCTGTTTGTGTGACACTGTTGCTAGGTTACCAGAAAGCAAGTGAGTGTGTTCATGCAACCAACCTTGCACAACCCGACTCCGAGGGTAACTTGTGCAGCTTTCCTCGTGTTTTACCCAGACAGAATACAGAAAAACATTATCGAACGTTTTTTTTTAATCGACGTCGCATAAATGTTTATCACGAGATGATATGTTATCGTTTCATCGTCAACCACTAACAGACTTATA
Source organism: Epinephelus cyanopodus (assembly GCA_026686955.1). Taxonomy (NCBI): domain Eukaryota; kingdom Metazoa; phylum Chordata; class Actinopteri; order Perciformes; family Serranidae; genus Epinephelus; species Epinephelus cyanopodus. The sequence goes on along the minus strand of CM048914.1, from coordinate 42,958,964 downwards.
CAAGGTACAATTCTGGTACAAAGTGATCCCATCAGCTCCTTTAACCCGCAGGCTTTTTTTGTCTTCTTACACCGTTGGCTGCAGCTTTATAACTGTCCATTAGGGGCGATATGACCAAAATCTCATATCCCGATAACAATACCTATCCTGATATAGCACATTTTAATCCAATGAATAAAAAGTTGGAATGATTTAACTGACCACACATCCCAACCTTACTTCTCAAACACAGGCATCACCGCTCTGCAGCCACCTCTGCACGGTGTATCACAATGATCCACAGCTGGAACAGGACAGCACCTCACATTTCCACCGACACACCAGTCCTTATTCCTGTCCAGGATTTAGCGAAGTTTCAGTGAATCAAAAGATATCACGGTTCACAATATCCTGTTGGAAACTGATGTGGTACGGAGGTCGTCCAATTTGTTTACGATTATAGTGACATGATTTTCATATGATGAGTAAAATTCATATTGTGATATTGGCAGTATTTTCGACTTGTTGACTTACTGACGTCATACTGTTACTCAGTGGTTCCAAAAAGAGGAGCAGCTTCAGTAGTGTGGAATAAACTGTGGCGTCCTGAATGTTTTATGAACAGCCCCGGACTTCTCAGACTCTTTCAGTGACTTACCGTTCAGAGGGAACTCATTCAGCGTACAGCGTCTCTCCCTCTCCTCTCTCGACGTGCGCATGCAAAAACCTGTGTCATTAAGTCATTTTGTCATAAGCCTTTCGTAATGTAAACCTGAAACCTGTGAAGCTCGTGGCTGGACAAAACACTACATATGTGTGAATGTGCGATAGTCATTATAGCATAACAGCCTGTCAAAATCCATGCAGGTTTGTGCGTGTTCAGCCTGACAGTCAGCGTTGAGTGACACACGTTACAGCGTGATGATTAGAGGAGAAACGGCAGAGCATAAAGGTCCAGGTGGAAAAAAACAACTCAATCATTTAGGATTTTTTTTAAAGAGAAAGAAATGGACATATATATATATATATATATATATATATATATATCTCGATCCCAGGGGACATTTTTTTGTATTCAGGAGCTGTTTAAATGTGTAATCTGTGGTACATTTAATTTTGTTGAACTATTAATATTGTAACAGAATCTGAATCTCACTCTGAGTTACTGCTGTTGTTCACAAACTAAAGAAATGAGAGATCTTAGAGATTTTAGTTTAGTTTTTACTGAATATTTGAAGTGAACTGTAAAACCATATCACTGGTTTTGTTGCAATTGTATGTTCTCAAAATTAATAATAAAATATTTTTATTTACTACTTTGTCATATCATCAAGAATATCGCAACAACACCCTAAAATATTATGATATTATTTCAGGGTTACATCGCCCACTCCTACTGGTGAGTTGATATCCTGATGAGTGACTTGCAGCGACATGCCACCACAGTCCAACACCAACCAAAAAAGCACCTCCTTCACTTGCCAAATAGACATAAGGTTATAAATGTATCACAAATTTAGCGGAGCTGACAAAGAGGCAACTGGAAACGTCCGCACCAGGCTGTAAACATGTTTCTGCTGTTAAGTTGGGCATTTTAATATGGGGGTCTTTGAGGGCTGACCCCCTTTTGGGGCAAGCCTCAAGTGGTTATTCAAGGAACTGCAGATTTTGACATTTCAGTGTTAGCTTAATATTTCAGCCCCAGAAGTTGCTGCCTGCTCTTAACCCCTGATTTTTAACCTCGGCTCCAAAAAGATAAGTATTATACATTTCGGCCCCCAACACAGAAAGCGTTTTGCAATTTCTAATTAAATGCCACTGAGAAAAAGCTCACTCCAGGTCGGGGAGGAGGTCCTTCCTCAGGTGGAGGAGTTTAAGTATCTTTGGATCTTGTTCACGAATGAGGGTAGGATGAAGCGTGAGATTGACAGGCGGGTTCGGGCGGCGTCAGCAGTGATGCAGGCGCTTAACCGGTCCGTTGTGGTGAAAAGGGAGCTCAGCCAGAAAGCGAAGCTCTCGATTTACTGGTCGATTCCAACCCTCACCTATGGTCACGAGCTCTGGGTAGTGACCGAAAGAACGAGATCGCGAGTACAAACGGCCGAAATGAGTTTCCTCCGCAGGGTTGGTGGGCTCAGCCTTAGAGATAAGGTGAGGAGCTCGGACATCTGGGAGGGACTCGGAGTAGAGCCGCTGCTCCTCCACATCAAGAGGAGCCAGTTGAGGTGGTGCGGGCATCTGGTAAGGAACGCCTCGGGGTTCCCATGGAAGAGCTGATGGAAGTGGCTGGGGAGAGGACTGTCTGGGCTTCTTTGCTGAGGCTGCTGCCCCCGCAACCCAGACCCGGATAAGCGGAGGATGACGAGGACAAGTACGAGTACGAGTACGAGTAGAAAAATGATGACGAAAAAAGGGATGACGTGGGACATTTTTTCTGCTGTGAATTTAAGTTTTTTCAACTCGAGGAGTTAAGAGCCCTCCGGCAAAAATGCCATGCGCCTAGAGCGCAGAACTGTGAGGCATGTTGCAATAAAAAAAACACCAGCAAAAACCATTATTAGTAAAAAACAATTACAAAAAGCCGTCTCCAGCTGCTAAAATGCTTCCTGTGTCATCAGGGCTTTAATGCGTAAATAGCACAGAAAAAAATGGCAACCCTGAATACTTGGCTGTAGTTGACAGATTTTCACTTTTCAAAACACTCGTGACATTTATTTTAATAATAGATTTAGCAGCTCAAATGCACTGGAAAGTACAGTACTGTTCCATATTTGAGTTTTAGGAGCAAAATGTGCCTGTTCCAGTAGGTCACGTGTTGACATTTACAACTGTTTTTTTTTTACCCTGTACATTTGTTTATCGTCAGCATTTGATATGCCCCAGAACAGTGTACTACGGAATAAGCATGTTAGTTTTATAGAGGTCATAGGAGATAATAAGAGTTTCTAAGGAGGTCTTTGGAGATTCAGAAGCTACAGTAAGTTTAAATATATTATGCATCATATGCGCACTTCGCAACTCTCTGGAGGATTTTCTTACAGATCAAAGCACTCTCTCTTTCTGAAATAATGAGGGAGGGAAAAAAAGTGAAGATGTCCTCATCAGACATGTCAGTCTTGCACCTTGAATGTACCATCAGCAACCTTCAGCCTCAAGTATAATGTCAGGAGAAGAATACAGTAAGTGTGGGCCACATGCTGAGCTGGAAGCCGAAATTGAAAAAAGAAAAAAAAACACTGGGACTCAGTACAGATATTTGAGATGACACTACACGGGCCAGGTTATATGGGGGAAGAATATTACGTGGTCAAATCATTTTGCATCATGAACCCACCTCAAGCATCTTCACCGTGGCACCCTCCTTTTCACTCACACACTCGCGGAGTTACCATGGAAACAAGGAGTCTACTGTTCTAGCCTCCTTACAAAGTGCTGCAGCCTTACAGCAGACCAAACCCGCCCCTGTTATAGCGTTCCAAGGATGCGGCATTGTCTTAACCTGCTGCAGACAAGTTCATCTTTTCACTGAGCCTTCTCTGTCTATCTCTGAGGAGGTATTTCTAGTAGCCTATATAATGACATACAGAAAAAAATAAATCCTTGAATACCAATTACATACTCGTGTCCCAAAAGTAAGTGTTTGCATTCCCTGGATAAAAACCCTCCAAAACTAGACTGCGCCTATGGTGTTTAATCCTTTGATGTCTGTGAAGACCACACAAAGGGATTATTAACAGGATGTTACTCTGTTTAAACCAGCTGTAAGAGGAGGCAGATTTTCTAGAGTAGTGTGAGTATTAATCCTGGAACAAGCCAATGATAACAAGTCCTACAGTTCTCATCCGTCCAAATGTACTTAACTCCTATTCTTGACTTACAGCATGCTGAACAATGCCTTACTCGATCTTTCAGAAACGATTCTGATGGGAACAGTTGATCCTATTTGGGAGAAGAATAAAACTACAAATGCAAAAAAAGGCAGAGCAATGTGCAATATTTCCTTTTGAATTAATGTTTTGTCCTTAATTTTGCTCCTTATTACACTGAGAGCACAATCAACCATAAGCAGAGTACTTTTGTATAACGTCATGTCTTTTTTTCAGCTCTGAAATGCATTTTCTAAATGTTAAATAGCAGCAAACACGTGCGTGGATGATCATCATTTTGTTGCTCTAGATATGGAGATACAATCTGCTGACCAGGAGTTTAGGCATAATGCATGCCTGGGATGTAGACAGACGGGGAGAAGGCTCATTTTTCCTGATTAATATTAAATTTAAGGTTTGTCAGTTGTAAATCACAAAGACTGCTGATGAGATTAATCAAATCACTTTAACTGTGTGATTTACGAAGCTAGAAAGTGCTGTTTGGCACTCATTATTTAAGGACCACTGAAGGCATGTCTTTACTGCACCCTGTGCTAAATTAGCCTGCAGTTGTGAGTGGCATTCTCTACAGTGTTTCTCAGAATGGGGTGTGCATAACCCTGCCGGTAATTTGGAGTACTGCCGGGGGTATGTGAGATTTTTTTCTAATTAATTTAAAATATAGCAGTAAAATAGTTGCATCACTGGTAGATGATAACTGAAAGTGGGTTCTTTAAGGCGAATAAAATAACGATAGGTTGGAACAGGAAAATGCCGACAGCCAATTAGTCAGCCGATATCTACCCCACACAGAAAAAATTGTGACAGTGTCACAAATATCCGATCTTTGACTTTGTTAGAAACTGGATAACTGACAAACTGAACGTCGAAGTCAAAGTAATAAATAATCAAATCTGAAACTAAACTGTACACCTGTACGCCTCTGTGAAGCAGTCAAGTTGCACTTACAGTTTTTGAAACCGTGGATGCTTCACAAACATCTTAAGGCCAAAATACACCAGCGGCAAACACAACACGTCAAAATATATGCCCCTTTTATTTTCAATGTATAACCACATACCGGCCGCAGCTAGATGTACATCAGCGCGCCCCAATGGCACTGCACACCACCATCACTGTCAGAATTAAATGCATTTTCCCCCCACCCGCCCTCTGCTTGTACAGACCAGCTCCCAAAGCAGCTCTTTTTCTCTGCTCCTGTGGCAGCTCCACTCCTCTCCTCACCACTGATGTATATGGAGGTCAAATGATTTAAAAATTAATGAAAGCGAGTGTAAATGACGGACGCCTGAACATGTTATTTTGACTTATATGGAAGCCATGTATGCACAATACTGCCCCCTCCTCTCCTCTCCTCTATTCACTCCACGAGCCAGTCAAGTAGGTGAACTCCGAATAATGCAAGGGGCAGGTGAAACAGCGTGCGGAAAATGGCAGAGGGAGAGTGAGAGAGGCTGGTCTGTGTGTGTGCGCATCAAGGCCAAACTCCGCCGTGTGCGACACAGAGAGCAGGGGAGAATTGTAAATGTGCGACCATGTAGAGACAGAAATGACATGCCGTGGTGTTAACTATATAAGTAATCACGTGTGCTGCAGAATTGTTTGTGATTGCAATTTTGACCAAAATAATCAGGATTATGATTTTTTTCCATAATCGAGCAGCCCTAATAACTCATCTGTTGACCAGCTGCAGTGTGACACGTCCAGCGTATGCTAAGAGCAGCACTTGATGCATGTCACATGATGCACCACGCCACAGCCGGTGTGTCCTTTATCCTTATAAAGGCACAATCAGCCAAACCAATAAATCAGTTGAACCTTTAGAACTAAACTGTAAGTTAAGCTTCTCTAAAATACACAGTTCAATACAACTACACTGCCATCATAGTGTCATAGCATGATGACAAAAAATTGGTTTGCCATGAATAGGGCTGCAACGATTAGTCGACGAAACGATGACTAATCAACTATTAAAATAATTGGTGACTATTTTAGTAGTCGACTAATCGGTTTGAGTCTTTTTTCATAGAACAGTACTATAAAGTATTATTGCAGCTTCTTACATTCAGATATTGGCAGTTTTACACACTCTCCCATGACGGTGAACTACGGCGTGAGTACGAAACTAGACATTAGATGACATAGTTTTTTGGTTTGGGAGAGACAGACCAACATTTTTCAACATTTTAACACATTTTTCGATAAAATGATTGGTCAACTAATCAAAAATAATCGACAGATTAGTCGACAATGAAAATAATCATGAGTTGCAGCCCAAGCCATGAACTTAATAATGGAGTCTGAACATCTCTTAAGTAAATCAGACACCAATGGTACAGCACTGTATCGTACCTCTTTATATAGGCTTTTGTTGTTGTTGTTGTTGTTACCAAGAATATTTTTGCAGTGGTCAGGTGGTACTTGGCTGAAAATATATTATAAACAGGGTAAAGTACTGAAAAAAGTTTGGTTTTGGAATACAGAGATGGTACAATATTGTCTTGTGACTGTTTTGTTTTGATGTGATTTGAACGACTGAAAACAGAATGAAGTAAAACTTCCCAAAAGATTAATTATTGATTTAATGACGGGACATGTCCATGTATTTCAGCAAATAGAGAATATAGAAACATTTTGGCTTGGGAGTCAATAAATATTCCATAGCAGTCTTTTATTTTCAAGCCTAAATACATTCGACATACATGCACATGTTCGGTGAAACTAACGCGTTCTACAGCAATTTCATATTCCACTAATTTTCCACTACACCAGTCACAAATGGCCATTATTTTTAATTTAAAAAATGTATTGTGTTCCTTACAAAAAAGCAAGCTTGAAACCAAATCCCACAGTGCCCTTCTTCAGAAGACAATTTAAATGGTTTTCCATTGTCACACATTAAACATGAGCCACAATTGGCCTCGTGTCTGTATTCAGGGTCTGTATGTTTTACAGCATTATCACTGCTGAACTAAAAGGCTGTGGCTGAACTCAATTTGCATAAAAGTATGCAATTAAACAAAGCGCTGCCACCACTGCGAGACATCATTTTCATGCAAGTATGAGACCGGACAACCACCAAGTGTAATTTGCGTTCAGATTGGTGATTGAATAAGCACTGGCCACCCAGCTAGCATCTGCAAGTGAGTAACTGACCACAATTAAGGACTCATGGCCCACAGCGGCTGACAGCAGCATCATGGTGGGAGAAGGACAAAAGCCTTTCTTTCAAGCTGAAACAGAATTCTTGCTTAAAGCGAGTTTTGCCAAAAAACAATTTGGCAAATTTAGATGGAAAAAAATATTATTGCCACATGAACTCAAAGAGCTAGACCAGGGGTAGGCAACCTGTGGCTCTGGAGCCGCATGTGGCTCTTAAGCCCCTCTCCAATGGCTCCCTGTGGCTCTGAGTAAAAATTAGGCCACATGGAAACAATTCATGTTTATTTTTGAAAATTTTAATTTTCATTTATTATTGCTGAAGGCCTAAAGTGATTCTTACATGATCCAATTGTAAAAATGTCTGACCTATAGGCCTACAACAAATTAAAAAAAAGTTTAAATATTTCCTCAACTAAAATGTGAGTCACAGCTCCGTCTATAGCCAGGCGCCCTTTCTCTTAATTTGGATTAATTAATTAATTAATTAAACATCAAGAGCAGCGGCTTGAGTCTGGAAAACACTGAATTCAATAGTGCATAGACATATTTGATCATAAATACCTTACTGCAGAGTTAGACCTGTTAGTAATGTTGATAATTTAGACTTAATAAGGCTGTGTCACCTTTATTATAAGGCTCAAATATATTTTGCAGCTCAAGACAGATTTAATTACATTTTCTGGACCACAAATGGCTCTTCTAGTAGTAATGGTTGCTGACCCCTGAGCTAGACATTAGATTGTACTGACACACACTAATCCCCAGGCACCTCACAATTCGATTCTATTACGATTCAAGGGGCAATGATTCAATGATAGTGAGTGTTTGATTTCTACACATGATTTATTCTTCTCACTGTGTGACTACTTGCTGCTTTTAAAACAAAGCTTACTGTATTTGTAGTGAGCTATAATTAAATAAACAGATGGATTTACTTGCATACGATGCAGCTCATGTGGCTCTTGTACAGTTCAGGGATGCACGATTGCCTTTAAAATGACTCAGAATTGGCATACATACTATCTACTACAGAAGATTAGTGAAGTCAGGTAGAGATGGACATGCTGCTGATGATGGCCTGATTACTACCTGATCCAATTTGATAATCTGTATGTTTTCAAAACATAAAGAAGTGCCACTTCTGTAAAATCCTGACAAAAGAGTGTGTAAAAACCTTGGGCTTTGATTCAACATTAATTCTGTTGTGAGTGAAGAAGCAAGTATAGAAAGAGTGGAGTTTGTGCGCACTCCTACTCCTACGGTTTGCTGAGTTGAAAGGTCACCAGCACAGCACAAATCTATTCTGGTTGTGGCGCTTCTTTATTTGAAGCAAGGTTTATCATACAATATTGCCTCTGTACAAAAATCACAAAGCAATGTGCGCTGTTAAATTAGTCTGTCAAGTAGTAACAGAAAGAAAAGGAGATTATTACAACCATCTAGTAAAGAATATCAGTGCTGTGTTATAGAGGCTGAGATTTTGTCAGGAATCCTGCAGGTCACAGATTCCTGTGGGATTCCCGTGGGATGGGAGTCAATTTCACTGTTCATCACGTGACTGGGACAGGACAGGAAAAAAATGGCCAGGAGCGGGTGAGACAGGAACCATAACAACAATACATGAACACTGATTTTATTGGTTTTTATAAGAAGAAAAAACAAAGGAATGGAATGGGATGGGATTTATTCTTCCAGGACTGTGACAGGGCAGGAATTGTTGCCGTTGCACAAAAGCTATGTGGTTAGGTATAGGAAACAAAACTTGTTGGATAGGTTTAGGAAAACATCATGGTTTGCCTTAAAAATAAGTACACTTTGTTACTGAGGACACCTAACGTAACCCACGTGACATATATCAATATGCTATGTTTTGTTGTTAAAATAACTACACTAACTTTTGGTTTCACATGCGATGCAAACACCGATCTCCTGGATAAAAGTCCAGTGTTTGTTTGACCCATCCTCCTCCTCTCCCTCCCACTCTAAGCGGATTTTCTCGCTCTTTATACCAAGTCGGCGATTAAAAACAAAGGTAACTATTGGTCATAATTTCTGCTTGTAAAAATGCCCTATGTGGTCGACAGTCTCGGACAGTCTCCTATTTTTGTGGGCGTGGGATCAGATAGGTGTTAAAATCCTACATTTGTGTCACCATCTGCTGTATTAGTACATAATGCCTGGTTCACACTACACAACATTTTTGTTCTTTTCTAATGGTCAGTATGTCACATTGAGCAATTATGGAGTCATAAAATTGTGCCGTGACTTGGCAGACAGACATGAAAAATAAAGGGATTCTCTCAACCAAAATGATGAGGGGCTTTTAATTTTAAACTAATTCAGGAAGAGTTGAGTTTTAAATGACAGCATGATGCATTTAGCTTAACAGGGCAAACGGGAGTGGATTAAAAGTGAAAATATAAAAATACAGAGGGAATAATAAATAACTGCCTGTTTCTAATGTAGTCTGTTTCAAATGAAGCTGGTAGCCTCTGTAGTTGTGGTGAGTAAAAGCCCAGCCACTATTTTTTAAAATTTCATTCCTTTATATCCTCCTCATTATAAATAAATAACATTCGTTGCTAGCTTGATGCTAACAGCAGTACTCAGCGGGTTGATAAAGTGCCTCTGCTGTTTCATGCCAACATTTCTCCTTTTTACTTTGTGTGGTAACGTCCATAGAGGAAATATCAAAGGCTGGGGTGTTTTTGCCGTACAGATGTCTACGGCAGCGGATCACTCTGTGGGGTGCCACAGGGATCTATTCTTGGCCCTATCCTCTTTTCATTGTATTTGCTACCTTTGGGATCAATAATAAGAAAACACAATCTGTCTTTCCATCTTTATACAGATGATTTACAGATTTATTTGCCGAAAAAACCCAACGAAAGTATTACATTCCAGAAGCTGATGGATTGTGTTAGTGACGTAAAGCAGTGGCTGGCACGTAACTTTCTGCACCTGAACGACAGCAAAACTGAATGTATTTTGTTTGGCACTTCACCTTTGTCTAATGTTATTGTAACAAACTCTAGCACTCTGGCCCCCTTCATTAAACCACATGTAAAAAACTTGGTGTAACATTTGACAGTGGTTTGAAGTTTGGTAAACAGATTAGTTCCGTTGTCAGAACGAGCTTTTTCCAGCTCTGTCTCTTGGCCAAGGTGAAGCCTTTTCTCAATTGGCAGGACCTTGACAAGGCAATTCATGCATTCATCAGCTCACGATTGGACTACTGTAATGCACTTTATGTCGGCCTCAGCCAGTCTTCCCTGTCACATCTTCAACTTGTACAGAATGCTGCCGCCAGATTTTTAACAAAGACGCCCAGACGTGAACACATTACCCCTGTGCTGCTGTCTCTCCGCTGGCTTCTGGTATGTTTTAGGACAGATTTTAAACTTTTGTTGTTTGTTTTTAATGCCATTAATGGCCTTGCTCCTCTCTACCTGTCAGAGATTTTAACTATTCGTGATAGTGGCAGGGCCCTGCGTTCATCTGGTCAGCTTCTCTAGAAGTCCCAAGGTCGCGATACAAAAAATGGGGTGACCGTTCCTTCGCTGTTGCTGCTCCAAGATTGTGGAACAAGCTCCCCCCTGACATTCGCACCACTACTGATCTCGGCCTTTTTAAATCGAAACTGAAGACCTACCTTTTTAGAATTGCTTTTAATCCTGACTAGGGCTGTTCTTTTTTTTTTGTTGTTGTTAATGTATTTTATCTATGTTGAAAGGCTTTTAATGCCCTGCAGCACAGTCGCACTTTCCACTGTTTTTCTTTTCTGTATTGCCTTATTGTTTGTGTGTGTGTGTGTGTGTGTGTGTGTGTGTGTGTGTGTGTGTGTGTCTGGTACTTTGTGTACTTTCATTGTTATCTGACACTGTTGTCAAGCACTTTGGGTACCTTTGGGTTTTGTAAAGGGCTATAGAAATAAATGTTGATTGATTGACTGACTGATTGATTGATTGATTGATTGATTGATTCTATTGGTCAAAGTGACAGCTGTGACAGGAGAAGTCGTGAACAACAAAAAGAAAATCAAACATACTAGACTTTGTCTGTCTGTCTGTGTGTCCACTGTCGTCTACTATGACACACTGCACAAGATGAAAAAATGGATTATTGAATGCAATATTTATTGTTGGTCACGATCCGAGCCAAGAAAGTCTGCCGCTGCATTGGGCTTTACTCGGGCTGATATTGTGAAGTCTGAACCCAGCATAAAATTATGGTGCTGTGGACTTTTCTTTATTTCGTCATACACTTCTGCACCACTCTCACTATCTCATCATGGAAACCGACTTACTTATACTTTTCTACAAAACACATAATGTATTTTGAGATTTTTATTCAGCCTTGCACTGTAGCAGATAAGCTCATATTCAAACTCATGAAGCAGCGAGCAAAGAGCCCATTCATTGGGAGCTCCCACTCATTTCATAATCCCATATTCACTGTAAAGGGCTTTGAATTAAATAGCAGCATCTGCTGTTAATGGAGGGCCTGATGTCGATCTTGATCACACAGTTACATGCTGTTTACACACACACACACACACACACACACACACACACACACACCAAATAGTGATCTAAACTCTAATACACACACCACCGCACTGACACAGCATCTAATCCTAGTTTCACACCTTGCCCCTATCTCTTGGAAAATAATTTCCAAGTGCAACATCAATCTTGGTAACAATGGGCTTTGTACTAGCAATCAAACACTAATGGAACAACTGAACTTGTTGCCTTAAAACAGCCCATTCAGCATTTAGGGCACCACGCTGTATCGGCAAACAATAGCTCCAATTATGTAAAATAAATAAATACACCAGGACCTGCGGACACTCGGAGGCTACCTAATTCAGCTTTCGCAACAGTACCTTCAAATGACAAATTGAAGCATCTATCTTACTTATTATCAGATAGATTTCATACTTTCTCCAGCTGGACCCACCAGCTGCTTTTTTCCAAGGCAGGCTGAGGCATAAGGGAGGCAGGCTTGACATAACCCCTGCCTCACTCACTACACTGTTAGTGTTTGGGGATGCACAGCACCGAATATCCACAAGGGATTTCCCAGCATTCCTGAGTCACAGTTGAGCCTTGGCAGCTGATATAGTGTTTCTGAGCTTACATACATCTCTTATACGAGCATCTCCCATTAGAGGAGCATGGTAAGCAGAGCTCAATTCTGCGACAATATAAGTAAGGAGGAACAAGGCTGCAGGGTAAATGAGCCGAGACCTGATAGTTATGGTTTCTGACAAAGAGCACCAGTTTTTACTTAATTACATTTCTTCTGAGCATTTTTGAGATATGCTCAAAATAATAAAGTGCACTAGAGTATTCTTTCCTTGTAAATATTTCAAATAATTCCTATTCAGTTTTTACTGACATTATGAACACATTTTGAAGTCCTTGAACACAAGCCTGACTGAGCTTTATTACATATCCCATTTAGGGGGAATACAGAAGGACACAGGTTTTGTTTTTTTCAGTGATGTTGTTTAGAAGGCTGAGTTTGTCTTTGTCCCATCAAATGCAGTTCAATTTTAAAAGGATCTACTAAACTGCTAAATGCTAATTTACCTCAAACATCTGGTGACAAACAGGTACACCCCATACAGCATCTGGGTTAAATTTATATACACTGCCAGAAAAAAAAAGTTTCTGTTCAGTACCAAAGGAAGAACTAGTGTGATTTTCTTATCACTAAGCAAAAGCTGCAGTGAAAAGGTCAGTGCACAAAGCCCACTTTTCTACCAAAAGTCAATGTTGCTTTCCTTTAACCATGAAGGCATTCTCTCCCTAATCCTATAGGACCTGCACACTCACACAAATGTCTTCAGTTATTCTGGCTGATTAGTTCTGGGCTCTGGTTGAGGTTGGTTGGAGCTACGTATGCTGGGATGCTGCCAAAACACCATTCACTAATTTGAAAAGGGTGCGCTCCAAAACACAACCAGCTCAGTGTTGTTTGGTGCCAATTTAAGGCTGAGTTCACACTATATTTAAAAATGAACTAAAAGAAAATGGATGAAGATAAATGACTAAAGAAAAATCCAACTATACCAAGATGGTAAACAATATGTCTTGGCCGTGCTGGTTCCAAATGGGAAAACACTGTACTGCCCTCGCCAAAACCTGCAAGCTGTGTAAAGGTGAATTCAAGTTTGGTCACAGCAGTAGTTGAAAAAAAGGATCTAACTGAAACCAAAGGGACATTTGAGTGTTTACATACTGTTTAATGTGCAGCAGCTGGGTGGATAATTAGCTATCTAGCCTGCAAACTAACACTTAGCAGTGTACTTCTCCCACTTAATGTTTCTTTGGTAGCTTGTTCAACAAGCTAAGGAGCAGAATCAGACATGTGGGGCTCTTGTGTTGTGTAACAGGCTGTTGTCTGGCACATCGTGACCTTCAGCTGACATTACTGCTTCATACAAAATTTTGTTGGCTGTATTGAAATAAGGTCTCCATCTATATATACAGATAACAGATATACATATCTCTGCAATTCTAGGTGCATTTCCATCCACCTGTTTTTATCATAGACTGTAAAAATAATGGCCGTAGCTACTATGATGTCACCCACTGGCTTGTGGACTCCTGACAGCATTTCAGCCGTCACAATCTTATTTTGGAGCCAGAAGTGACTATATATTTAGGTGAGAGGCTGGCGCTGTGGAGGAGTGAGGGGTGGATCTGACTGAGAAGCCAAGGACGCTTTGAACAGTCTGTAACTTAAAGTGGCCCACCCTTAATTATGCAAAACTTTAAGCCTTCATAGAATGTAAACATCCATCCATCCATTTTCATCTGCTTATCCAGGGCCGGGTCGCGGGGGCAGCAGGCTGAGCAAAGCATGTCCCTCTCCCCAGCAACACTTTCCAGATCCTCCTGACGGACCCCAAGGTGTTCCCAGGCCAGACGAGATATGTAATCCCTCCAGTGCGTTCTGGGTCTACCCTGGGGCCAAGGAGGGATCCTAGCCACATGCCCGAACCACCTCAACTGACCCCTTTCGACGTGAAGGAGCAGCGGCTCTACTCCGAGCTCCCTCCAGATGTCCGAGCTCCTCACCCTATCTCTAAGGCTGAGCCCAGACACCCCACGGAGGAAACTCATTTCCGCCTCTTGCATCCATGATCTCATTCTTTCGGTCACTACCCAGAACTCATGAAAATAGGTGAGGGTTGGGATGGACGTAGATGGTCCAGTAAATTGAAAGCTTCACCTTCAGCACAGCTCCCTGTTCACCAAAACAGACCTGCACAGTGCACGCATCGCTGCAGAAGCCGTACTGACCTGATGATTGTATCAGTTGAGTTATAAAAACATTCACCTGTACAATTGTCACAAAGGGGGAAATTAGCTATAGACACCAAAACCAATTTTTGTACCAGGCTGTGAACATGTTTATTTCTGCTGTAAAGCTGAGCGTTTTAACATCTGTGGGGATTGACCTGCTTCTGGATCCAGCCCTAAGTGGCCATTAGAGTAACGGCAGTTTTTGGCACTTCCATGTTGGCATTATTTTTTAGCCTCAGAGGTTTCTGCTTAGTTGTTATGCACATTTTCAATTGGTGAATAAAACAAACCAGAGTAGAAAGGACAAAAATGAAAAAGACTGTCAAAATTTCGCGAAGAGGTTTTCACTCTTGGGTGGAAAAATTGGTGTATGAATGAATGTTAAATGAGCTGCGCGCTCTTACAAGAGCAACAGCTGTAGCGTTATTTGTTTAAAACTTTAATTCCCATTTTTCAGCGTTCTTTCCATCATTATGCATGCATTGTTTTCCTGCTTGTGAGTAGATGTAGCTGCAGCTGGAGTGTGACTCACCCACCATACCTACACGTTAGTCCACAATCAGCTACCTATGAAGGCTGGTTGAACGAGAGGTCTTTAAGGTCAGGTTAAGGGTAAGGTTAAGGGTAAGGGTTACATCCTGTTACTTATGAGATGAGTCACGTCTTCATGTGTAATAACTTATAAGGTGATTTGATTGATTCATTGCAATGTTGTGTTGTAGCAGGATTCAAATCTAACTGGTGGGTTTGTCTTGTACTGGTGGCGCAGGTTGTAGGGGCTTGTTGTGCAGGCTTCAAATGGAATCAGACGCAGATATACATATCTTTTCATTAGAGGTCTGATAGGCTATTTTACTTACATTATCTTGTCGTGCCCTCCTCTGCAGACGCACCTGACGTGAGATTTAGCGCCACCTACTGCTTATCCAAACTCCCAGTATCCACATACCAGTAGTGGATGGAAAGGCTCATAAATTTGTGGGGGTTTTTCTTAATGTTTTTCTGGAAATCTCAGTAAAACTACTGTTATATTACACCAGCTGAATGGAGCACTGATAAAACAGGTGCGACAAAACAAGAAACTGAGGGAATCAGTCATTTCAGGCTCACACAGCAGGAGTCTGATCAGGCAAACTTTGTTAAAAAAAGAGCCCTGTGTGGATGGACCATGGCTGTGTAAGTTTTATAACCATGACCACAAACTTTCCTGAACCTTAACCAAGTAACTTGAGCTGCCAAAAGTAACCAGCAGATAAAAAAAGACAGCAGCAGATCCCCTCTTGCAGGGCCATGTGAAAACACTACCCACAGGAGTTCTTTGGCTCCTTCTTGTGCATATCTATGTCTAACATTACCCCCCAGAGCAACACCTACTCATGTAAGGCTGCACTGCAACAACTGAAGTCAGGGTTTTCTCCTAAAAATAACATGTGTTTTTGTATCCACTAACTTTAGATAACATAAAACAATTCCGGGTAACTTTTATTTTAGTTTTCTATTTCCGTGTGCTGTGTGAAGCCGGCAAACTTTAAAGAACAAAAGGAGGGAGATCAGTGAGTTTAGTGAGAGGAGTCATGGTTCTCAATCCCTTGCTAGCGTGAGAGATCTTACAGTCTACTTTTGATCATTATTAGAAGACCAAGCATCAAAGGTGCAGCAGCACCCTATTGTTTCTGTAGGCTTTCTTTCACTCCCTTTTTTTCTTGGTCTTTCCTTTCCACAGCAGACATTCTGACGAGCTCAGATGTAATTAACGTGAATGAGGACGACATCCAATTTTGATTAAGCAGTTCTGGAGACCTGATATGATGCATGTTTGCTGACTGGCATGGCTTAATGAGGCACAACAGAGTCTTCCATTATTCTATTAGAGTACGGTATGTTCACATTGCAAGTAAATGTAAGATCTATTTTTTTAGCTCTTATTTTTTCAGAGCAATTAAGATATACAATTTTTATCCAATCAGATATGAGCCATGTTGACAGTTCCTAAATTCACTACATACCCGATCATTTGCTATTGGATGGTTTCTAGACTTTAAACACCTGGAAAATGTGAGGTACAGCGCTGTGTGCTACTTTTGTGCCGTTTTTGTGCCAGCTTTCAAGAGGTGACACAGGTTGCGTCTGAGGTTGCTAAGCAGCCCTAACAAGCATTGTATCATAGCCTATTTACATGAAATCCTGAGTGCAGAGCTGATCTTCCACCAGGCGCTGTTTATAAGTGTGTAGGCCTATTGTCCGTGTGACAGATGTAAAGCTCTGGCAGCTCTGCACCCAAATGATCAACTTTTCCATATTTATCACAGACTGAAGTTTACAGAAGAAGGGAAAGATAACTGTCAGCTGTGACTGGTTGGCTTGGTTGAACTTGGTTTTTATCTGTCGCAACCTGAAAAATGGGCTATTGGGAATGCGTGCGCGCTGCAACGGCGTCACTCTGGTGTTTGAGTGTGGCATGTGTACAGCCCCTCAAGGCATCTTTTGGTTGCTGAGAAACGGCATCTTTGTTCCACATAAACTCACAGGCCAGCCACTACTGCACGAAAACAGCATATGAAATGATGAACTTCATGTCCTCCGAAACTAAAGCGGCAAATGGTGAAATTAGTTTTAGGATCTTGCGGCTCAGTAGTAGGTTGCTCCCTTCAAAAAAAGTACAAACTTGATGTCACATATAAAACTCTTCCACTTCGCTAAAGGACAAACCAGCACAGTGCTCAAAAGAAATAACTAGACACCGTCAGGAAACTTCAGGATCTGCAAACTCATGTCATTACTGCTAACTTAGATTGTTCAAGCTAATAATTGCTAGCCAACATTGTTAGCCTGTTCTAGCTAATGATAGCTAGCCAACAGTCTACAGAGGAAAATAGGAGCATTTGTATTTGTGTACAGTAGGTCTGTCTTGTCATTTTCATTTTCCAAAATACTTCAAAACTTATCGGTAACAAAAATGAGCACTACAGACTCTGTCCCGCTCTTTCGTTTGACTGCTGGTTCATTTCTTTAGGGAGGCAGTAGACTTTTATTTCTCAGGACAAGTCTGCACCTTGTCGAAGGGAACAACCTACCACTGAGCAGCAAGGTCCTCAAACTAATTTCGCCATTTCCCAGAGTGTATTTCATTTCAGGAGGACAAAAGTTCAGAGTTTCATTTGCTGTTAATGTGCAGTAGTGGCTCAACTGGACGTCTACGAAGAACAATAGAGCAGTTTCCTAGCAATGCAGAGAAGACTTAAAATGGTCATATTGGAATTCAATTGTGTTTTTCCAAACATCCATGGTCTACGTCATACTTCACTGCAAAGGCACAGATCACTCAATATACAGTGTCAGAGAGCTCCTTTGTAGCCGTACTGCTGCTGCTTTTGGCTGCCCCAGTCGCCAGCGAAAACAGCGTGACGTCCAGAGACGTTCTCACAGGGACAGTTTGCCTACATGCCGTGGCCGTGACAGCATTACCGTGAGGTGGCAACTGAGATATTGGAACGTAGCTAGACATGCTAAGGTTTGAAAACGCTCCTTCCATTACCCCAAAAACAAACACACTGATGTCAGATTTGAGTCACCTCAAACATGAATATAAATAGTCCAGGCAGAGAGAAAGGATCATGAGGAAATAATGGGAACAGAACATTAAGCCCTGTAATGTGAACATAGCCTTAGTTTCATCTGTGCTTTGTCTGATGTAAGACTCTATTAAAGCCTGTGGATCAATTTACAGCAAAATCAGCACACATTAGGAAACTGATTAACAATGTCATTTAACAGTTCAGTCATACGCATCACCAAATGCAAGTCATGTTTTGGATTCTCTTTTTATGGTTTAGCAACATTTTCATACTTAAAACTGTGACATGGAAATTGATTTGTCGGACAAGAAAAGTTACAAAACCGGTAACACATTTTTCTGCATCACTTTGACCATCATCTAAACCTGTTGTGTAACTTCTCCGACCAAATGTGGATTTGTTCGTCAACATTTAGTGACTTACTCTGTAAATGTCAGATCACTCACCACATACTGTGTGGGTAATACAATTCATTGATATTACTTCTGAGACATTATTATTTCCCTCAAACTATGAAATAAATGAATAGAGGAGATATGCATATGGTCTTAGAGAACTAATCTTGAATTATTGTACACCAAAAACTAAAATGTGCTGCACAATTTCATTAAGTTAAACACCAATAAAAAAAAAAACAGATCATTTTTTATGGGAACAAGAGATGCTTTTTTCCTAGCACACAACTGCCAGCACTATGAAGAAATTAAGCTCATTCAAGGGTAAACTTTCAAATGAATGCTCCATCATTTCACAGATTCATCCTCCTACGCAGTTAAGCAAAGCACCCTCGTACCATCTTGAATTAGTCCGTTAATTTCCTGTCTGTTCTGGGTTTTGTTGTTACTCAAGTTTACTTTTCAACTGACTCATAAAAGTGATGTGAAAGACTGCTTTGGAGTAGTTTCTGGATTTATTTCCAAGGTTTGCTGTACTGAATATCCAGGATTTTACATCACTTATCTAAAGAAAACAATCGCCCAAAGGCCTGCATTGACTGCAATTCTACAAGTTTCTGAGCGTTTTTGTGTGCAGCAGAGGAGCTTGCCTGTCAGTATATCACACGCGTTTTGTGAAAACTGGGTCAGAATGAGGCAAAAGATTTGAAAGTGGAAAATGTGCACCTATGCTTATTAAAGCATGTCAAGCTCTGGGATTGATTGAACTATACGGGGTGTCTAACTTGAGGCAAAGAACATTTATACATTTTGAGATTTTTAGATAAAGATATTTCAGTGAGCATTACATCGATTGCTCTCAGAGAACAGCAGCTGCCAAGATATGAGAGATTACAGATGTCAAGAAATTTTTAACCAAATATTCCTCATCCTCATTCGCATTGCCTCCCACCATGACTGTTATAAATAACTTCTGAATGTATTGTTAGGGCAGGTTGATAAAAAAAAATCCATGCCACGGAGCAGGGGTATTCAATAAAAATTCAAGGAGGACCGGTTACTAAAAGTTTCTCCCAGCAAAGGTCCAAACCTCATGTCTAAACTTGTCCTACAGCCTCCCCTACATCTATCAAATAAAATCAACCATAGCATTTTCACATAATTTCCACACTATTCATGGTCGACTTGTATTTGTACTGAACTTATACAGCACTCGTATGGAAATAAATGGTCTTTACCGTAATTAAAATAATCGTAGGACGCTGACCTTTAAGTCTACAATTCAAGTAAAAGAAAACAAGACAGAAACTTGTGAATAAAATATGTCTCCTTTAGAAAACAGTGCAAATAGAGCTTTCAACAGCTCATCTGCTCTTTTTTATCATCATTATTAATATTACTTTTCAACGTCTTTTTTTCTACTTCCTTTCTCAGGGAGACGAATGGGGCCTATTACTGCCCTGTTAGAAAGTTAAATCTTGGCTTGAATGGAGTTAGTGCCACTCTTCTGCACACATCTGGAATGGTATTTAGATATAATAATGTTCATAGCTGAGAAAGATGACTCACAGCTGTAAGTCCACAATGTATGGGTTTGTGCGTCTCCCTTTGTATCATTCTGTGTCCTTTCTATAAATTCAGAGGTTTTTGTGAGTCTATTCATGAGCTCTTTTTCTCCCCAGCAGCAGTTTGTGGAGTTTGAGCTGCCGGTGGATAATTCATCAGTTGATCTGATCAGAGTTGATCAGATCAAATCAATGGATGAAAGGAGCAGCTGCAAACTCATAGAGCCAGTGCAATAAACAGTTCAGTTTCACTTTCACTGCACCTAGCGATCAGCTGCTCCATCTGTGCCCAGAGCACGCTCTGCATTTCCAGTGCACTGAAAAACCAAATGGTATTTATTCCACTAGTGCTCCTAATGAACGGTTCAGCTTCAGCCCCCCCAAAAAAACAGAAAAACACACAAACCAAATCAAAAATGGGAAATAAATAAGTTCCTATACTGAAATTTAGTACCAGTACCTAGTGGTACCTTTTTTCAGTAATTTACTTTCTCTGAAATAACAAATATTTAATTTTTTAACAAGCTGCAGGCGGTCGGTCAGCAAGTGTAGGCTATTACTAAAATAACACAGAAAAGAAAAAAGACCAGACTCCAAAACTATTAAGGAAGATCAGAGCTGTGGCTATAGTTTTGACTTGCTGGGAAGGCAATCGGAGTGGCTGAGGAGCTCTGTGGCTGGCTTCGCGACACCATTGCCAGCCTTGAAGCTGCTTCATCTGCTGGTGGGCTGTTACAATTAAAGTATGCATGCATATTACAATGCTTTTTCCACTTCAGAGGTGACTTGATGATCTCTAAAATTAGGTGGGGGAAAAAGCAGATATATCAATATCGGTTATCAGCCAAGTTGTTATATATCTGCATATCGGCAAAGTATCCATTATCGTGCATCCCTGCCTGAAAGTACCAAGTTCAATGCTGCTTTGATTAGACCAGGGGCAACAGTTTCAGACACAGTCTGTAGCCAGACATTAGCAGGTCAGTTGCTCCATGATTTCATCTCTCTCACATCTCTCTTACGCTGTTGTTCTTTCCTGTGAACCAGCTAACATGGTGTTAACAACAGATTTGATAGTTTCAATTGAGTAAAGCTATTACCTGGATTAACTGCACCTGTGGTCTATGGCTGCAAATGTCAGAAAACCGCAACACTCCATGAAGATAGTTATTCACTATTGGCTTTTCAGAAATTGGTCACAAGTCTGTACTGAACTGTCACTGGGTGCAGGTCTGGAACACGGTCAGCCATTTGGCGACTGGCGACATACTGTAGAGGTTAGCATGAACTCTTTTAACTTAAACTGTGTCTTGTAGAGTGCAGCAGTCTGGCTTCATGTGGGAAAGGATAAGACGACTTCAATGTGTCTGCTTTTACCTTACAGACATGTCCTCATATCCTCCACTTTCTTTTATCATCAAATTATGCTCATACAATATTCTCAGAGTGTTCCTCTCTTTTCTTTCCCTCATTGTTGTGAGGTGATGTCACCTTGACATGAAGGTAGAAACATCTTGCGTTCCCCCTGCCGTTCTATCTGTGGGCTGACCTGTGGGTCGCAGGAAATTCTCAACGGGGATGGACTTGCAGCGGAGCATCTACCTTTATCTAATTATATGACAGCTTCAAGGGAGGGAGAGCTGCGGCTCCACGATCCCTTCATGGCGCCTAATATCCCATTCCTTTTCATATTGAATCTTTTTGTTCAAAGCAGCCCTTTAATGCTCGCTGCACCCTCATCACCCAGGCACCGGGAGAGAAGGAAGAGGCACGAGCGCCAGGCTTCAAGCACACAAAAGACTGAATGGTTAGCTTCTCCAATCACACCTATTGAAGGATGTGTCAGATAGATTGCATCACTCCATATTTAGGCCCTTCCTAAAAAAATTTCCTGTGTGAGGCCCTCTGTGGCTCACAACATCAGATGAAATGCAGGATCTGTGTGTGTGCATGATGAGTGTGTGTGTCTGAGAAACAGATGCAAGATTTTGATGTCTTTGATCTTTATCTAAAAGCCCAGTTAGATTAATATCAGAGCGTCAGAATCTGCTTTATGCATGTCATTACCACAGTGAGTAATAATTCATGTTAATCCTATAGAACGGTTTCATGTGCACTGACTTCAACTTTCAACTTTCAACTTTACTTTGTCTCCAGTGGGCAAATGGATTTACAGCGAGGCATATTACGATACAAAAGCCTCTGTCTCAGAGTTGCATCTTTTATTTATGAGGAACTCTGGTATTTGGAGTCATGTTTACGATCAGGACTGATTCATTTGTTTCACCTCTAACTCGCTTTCATGTTCATTCAGTTGTGTTGTATTAAATCTTAATTGTTCCCTCACTGACACAGAAAACATCTTTTAGCTTTAATTTTGAACCACAGGTGGGAATAATTTGTTTAATCATTGCTTATTAACAAAAACAAATATCTTTGGGGGGAAAAAAAACTAAATTTTTTAGATTTTGAAGGGTATTCTGTTAATTTCCAGTGGGCTTAATACAAAACTAATTTAACTACTTACTCAGCCTTTGGTAACAGGGCTCAACGTTAGATACAGGGATGGAGACGAACAGAGCTTTCTGTCCATACTCTGCGTTCATTTCAAATGTATTTATGCATGTTTTCTACAAGTCAATGGATACAAACTAAATGGAACAGTACCACTGGAGATCTTGGAGGCTGTGTAGTGTAGTTCAAGCAAGATACGACCATAAGCAACAACAAAGACAGTTAAATAATGGCAGAACAGAGCAAATCGATAATGTAGTGAAAAGAATTTCCTGTCCATGTGTTGGGATGTTTATAATGGTTGCACAGACCCCCACTGTCTACAGTGCTGCCTCTGTTCAAAGGTACAATATTAAAACCTTCTCTACCAGCACCTCATTTGCCGATACGTGAAACTTTTGGCTCTGCTCTCTAGTGCCATCTACTGGCTGTAACTACGCAGACAGAATGGATGGACCAAAAATGTCCCTTAAGATTAAAAGTACTTTTAAATTTCCTACACTGATTGAGCCTTTGAAACGTGGAGCGACATCACTTTTCTTGTGCTGCTCTCAGACGCCTTTCGCAAGTATTCAAACCTTTGAACTCTGAGCAAATTGCTGCGATTTCTTTGAATAACATGGAGGGAAAGGCAAAGACCAACTTGGTAAGGAATGTTCAACAAACTGCAAAAAAAAAATAAAAATTTAAAAACCTAAGTGGAAAAAGGCTAGGGGAAAAATACAACATTTATATGAATCATTATCATACAGTTAAAATTACGTGACAGATTTATTACAGTTTTTTAAGCTCTTTTTCCTGGGTCATTTTTGTGTTTATTTGTATTTAACTTTCTTTACTTTTTCCATTGTCTTTTAAAATAATTCTTGTTTTTAATTCTCTCTTTTTACTACCTTCTTGCCAATTATTGGGTCATTTCTTCTTTCATTGCTCATTGCCTTATTCCTATGTTTTTGAAAGAAACCAAGCCCATTTGCTCAGGTTTCAAAGGGTTAACAGTGAAGTCTGGTGTTATATTTCACAGATTTCCATTCAACAAGCTGGACTTACAGAAAGTATGGCTACACAATCTGAATAATGGATACCAACACATAGGGAAAGGACATCAAATAGTATTGTCTGCTTTGAGCCTTTTGTACAGGACGGCTGCTCCAAAAATGGAAACTCCAACTATTACACACAATTCTGCTTTTGATATTAGTTCAGGTAAGGTACCAAACCTGGCAACCCAACTGTAATGGATCATTCTTAGTCAGAAAAAGCTCAATAAGTAACTTCCCCGACTGTTTGATAGATATAATGTTAATTTAGTCAATCATGTTAGAAGACAGCCAGGCTAAAAAAACACAGAGACATGAGACTGACTTCATTCTTCTGATCTTATTTGCACTAAATAAATGAATTAAGCAATTAAAGCAAAGCATTTAACTATTACTTTAATGATGGTATGTATCCACCTGTTTATTGCAGTTGGAGCCTTTTCATTTATTTAGTGCATCACCTTTGATCGACTAAACAGGTTTCAGCTTTCTTCTTTTGAGCACAACACACTGAATGTTCCTGCAGAAAAATGCATGTCCTTCGGCAAAAACACAGCCACAGAGGAGATGATATGAGGACAGATATTAACCTGCAAGTGCCTCCACATGGCACAAAGGCAAACAATGTACCCCAGTTGGGAGACAGAAGACTGATAGAGACAGAATTGAGGTCATGCCTGCAACCAGTTCTACTTCAGCAGACTGCTGAATCGAGGAGGTAATTAGACTGTATCAAAGAAGTGGACGTAGCCATCTACGACTACCATTCTGTAGGCTTCACCATTACAGGTGAGCGATGTGGCCCTAAAATAATATTACGATATTTTTGAGGTAATAATATTCCTAATAGTGCAACAAAATAAAATCTAGCACAAATGAGATTTAAGCAGCCCCCAAATACAAAACAAAGCACTCCCGTGTGCGCACGGCGAGAGAGGAGAGGGAGAGATGCTGTGCTGCTGCCAGAGGAGCCGCTGAATGAGTTCCCTCTGAGCGGTAAGTCACTAAGAGAGTCTAAGAAGTCCGGGGCTGTTCATAAAACATTCAGGATGCCACAGTTTATTCCACACTACTGAAGCTGCTCCTCTTTTTGGAACCACCACAAAGTCAGTAATAATTCCGCTTTCAGCCATGCTTATTGGTACAGTATGAGTATGACGTCAATATGTCAACGAGTTGAAAAATTGCGAGTATCACAATATGATTTTTTTCATATCATCTTAAAAAATATACCGGTATTATTGTTAACGAGATTATATTGCACACCCCTAGTCAGCGTCTTGCATTTTTGGAGCCAGAAGTGACCATATTTGGATGAGAAGGTGGTGCCTGAGGACACCACAGTGGTAACGCTGTAACAAATACCCTGCTTTATCGTCTATTACTGTAAATGGGACCATTATTTACAAGATGAACATTACACTGTATTAAAGAGGACTTGAAACTAGCAAGTCAGACCGTACACTCGTTTGGAAAATTATAACTGTGGTAATAAATCAAGTGAGATCATTTTCTCATGGACTTTTATACAATCTGCCTTCGTTATGCAACCAGCGGAGTCACCCCCTGCTGGACATCAGAAAGAATGGAGGCGCCTCAGCTTCACTATTCAGACCTGGAGATAATCCCTTGGTAGTTAATGATAGACAAAACTCAAATCATATCAAAGCAAAACTTTCTTCAACAATTTTAAGCTTCATTCCTCCTGTTCTGCAAACTGTTTAAAATCCTGTATCCACACGTTTGTCATGAAGTACAAGGCTTTAGTTTTAGTTTAAAAAAAGTTTGATACTAAATTAAAATCCCTCTCACTGGACAGCAGTTTGATTTTTGTCTGCCTTTACTTTTTAGAAAAACTCATCCAAAACATCTCCAACAGTGTTGTTTTCATTTGTTTCGCATGTTGCGCCTCCATATTCATGCTGGGATGTCAATGGCCTGTGAGGAACACAGTTTCTATGACGAGGAAATTATGTTGTCCTTAAAAATCGTATCTGAAACTTTGGCATAATTTAGGTCAGCGGTGGCTCCGGGATTGTTTAGACTGCTGTGTCTGTGGTGTGAGAGTGAAACGCAGCAGTAACACACTCTGAGATCTCTTAATAAACATGTAAATGAAAAAATAATATTAATACTTAAAGCCATTTCAAATGTTCCTCGGAAAAACAGAACAAAAAGATGACTTCCTCACAGTCAGGGACAGAATTATATTTGTTAAAATGATGAATGAATCTACAGTCTGTCAGAAAACACACAGATCTTCACACAGCTCCTTCACACACACACATGATAATCAGCCTAATTAAAAATTAATCATAACTCTTAGGCTATGCTAAATGGTATAGCTCAGTTTAAACTCATGAGAAGATCTTCTTCGTCTTCTTTATCTCACATTAGTCAAATTTCCATGCAAATTTTGGAAGACGCACATGTGAGAGACAAAATAATAATAGAGCCGGCACATTAAATGATGCTCCCATGGACATATAATTACCGCCAGGTGACATTTAAAGCATCAAGCACTTCTACAGATAAAAAATATAATTCAGAGACACACGTCTAAATATAAGGTGACCTGACAGAGCACCCAGTCCTTATTGGTTCCCTTGGATTAAATACATACAATATATTGGATAAATAAATGCACACATACATATTAGACACATCTATCATATAAAAATGACACATCAGTACAAACAATCTGGTGATATACACTCGGCTTGTTAGTCAACACACAGTAACTGTTGTAACTGTGCATAAACAACATATAATGCGACAATGCAGAATATAGGCCCTAAAATATACACACAAGATATGTCCAAACTCTGTAGTACACCTCCAAAGGCCTAGTCCCCCCTCCTCCGTTACATCCTCGTTACGTCTATGATAGAAGGTAACGTTAGATACGCGGAAGAGTTAGAATAAGGTTACAGTGCTAACGTTAGATCGTAGTGTTAACGTTACTGGTAAGTGGAAACGCACAAGGAAGATAACGTTAATGTTTCAGAGGCTACGCTACAACAGGCTAACACTAGCCATTAGCAACTGGATGCTGTGCTGTCATATATAACGTTATAGCCTATGTCACATTAGAGGCAAACTAAAAATACCTGTCCAGCAGAAACTCTCGACCATCTCGTCCCTTTTAGCTCATGTTACGCAAGCGGTTATGTCAGTCGGAGGCCTCCATGTGGGAAAGACAGACAGAGCGCTTGGCCAATCAGTCGGAGTTTTCTTAGAAACATATGAGAATGGTTTTTATTTCTGGCGGAAGTCACTTACATTTTAGTGTGCCATCAGCTTATTAATAGCATTTTAACCTAAACAAAGAAAAGTGTAAAATTTCAGAAAGGTAAGTGTTGCTTTAAGAGATTTGGGAGCAGTGTTGTAAGAATATGCAAACCAGCGGGTTCAAACCTGGAACCCTCTCACAGTGCTCACCACTGTCCGACCCTGCCACCTGAATATTCTTTATTTTATTTTTATTTATTCTTGTAGGCGGCTCCTATCCGAAGCCAGGTCGCGGGGGCAACAGGCTGAGCAAAGTATTCCGAAAGTCCATCTCCCCAACAAGGCTTTCCGGAGCTTCCCGAGGCGTTCCTAGGCCAAACAAAATATGCAATCCCTCCAGTGTGTCCTGGGTCTGCCCTGGGGCCTCCTACCTGTGGGACGTGCCCAGAATAGAACAGCATCTTATCTTAAGCCTTTGTATCATAGCAGGGTTGGTTTTTTTTGCCTTATTTAAAGGCAATTTTATTGTTTTATATGTGTAAAAATCATTCATTACACATTGAATCAAATAAACCAATCAGCTAAAATAAATTCCATATGAAGATTATCCTCAGATCTTGTGAGCTGATCCTGGGCGTGCTGACGGGATATTTCCTTGCTGTGGTAGGTCACTGTCCGTGGAATATCAGACTGCACCCCCGACAGAGAACCCTCGCCAATGATGGCTCCAATGCGCTCATCCATGTCTGTTGTTTTGACAGTTTCTTGGCCCCCTCCTGTTGCTGTAATAGTACGCCTGGCACCCATTTTCACATCAAATCCTTTTATTATATATATATTTCACTGAGAGTTCTTTCTTCTGCACACACAGCATTAATTGCACAACGGTGATCTCTTGCCGTGTTTTGCACCCCTCTGACTGATGACCCCGCTGCTCACACTCGAACATAAGAAACTTCATTAAGTAAAGCGTCTGTCTCTGCAGAATCAAGGTGTGTTTTTTCTTGCTGCCCTTCGGTGGAATTTCCTTTTTTCTCTTCCTGTTTCTTTTACTTTTTCTTTTGTCTGAAAACACACTGTATATGTATCTTTATATACAGTCTGTGTACAAAACATTAAACAAATGTCACGTAAGTTGATCGTAGAGAGGACCAAAATCATCTACTCAGTGACAAGTAATTCAAATGTGATGCATGATTGTGATTTGTGATAATCCTTAAACATTTTACAAAGATATGGAGTAACTTTAATGGTGAAATCTTATTATTTCTCTTTCTGAGAAGAGTTTTAAAGTTATTTTTTCACATATTGAGCCTTTAAACAAATCTTGATCTTGTTTTGCACAAGATCTATAATGAAAACAGTAAGAAAACGGCAGCAAGGGCGACCTCAAGGTCACTTGGTAGAGTGTGTGCCCCATATAGGCTGAGTCCTCTGCAGCGGCCAAGGTTTGATCCCAAACTGTGGCCCTCTCTCTCCCACCTATCCAGACTATCTTAGCTATCCTACCAGTAAAAGCAAAAATCACCCAAAGCAGTACAGTTGGACAGTAAAGCATCAATGAGTCAACATTGAAATGAGTTAATACAGTATCAATGAGTGGCACGATCACATTATTACAATGCAGCATGATTAGGGTGGAAAAAAACACGGCGCATCCTGAGGACAGTAAAGCATCATCGTCATATGTCACAGCAGACATTACAGGAATGTCTGTAGTAATATCCTACATATTCCTGTATTTTATGAGACTGAAAATATATGGTTTGGTCCTCAGGGACCTCTGTGCCACCCCACGGACTTTACCGGGACACAACTGCTCACAGAGCTTTAGAGAGACGGGCATGATGACGGGCAGGTCGGTGGACAGGTGTCAGATCTGTGCAGAGCACCGGAACATAAACACTGACACATCACCGACAGCATGACAATAACATCCAAAACACAAGTTTCACTCTCAGTGGTGTTTCTGACATTAAAAAATACCTTCATAATAAGTACGGTCACCATTGCTACTATTTGAAACACAGATTTGTCGTTGGGGAAAATAATAAGGTGCGTTCTCGGACTCATGGATAGTGAGTTTACTGCATCCTTTTTTAACACAGCTTCAGTTTTGCACATATTGTGCAATGTAGTGTGCAACTCAACAAGCCTTACAATGCTTATCTGGGATATATATACAAAAATATAAATGACAGTCCAACACAACTGAAAACAGATTTCAAAGTGTGCTATTCTGAGCTTGGATAATTTGATCAACAGCCTCCAGCAAGAATATTTTTGTGTCTTTATCCTAAACCTCTCTACTTTATCCCCTGAGGCTCAGATAAGTGTTGAGAATTATTTTAACTGCCCAAACTTGTTGTTAGTGGCTCAGCTGAGCCTGATGAGTACCACCTGTTCATGAGGAGGCGTGCATTCATGAGATTTCACCATTAACACAAACCAGAACCCCAAAATAGTCATGTAAGTCTACCTGTTCCTGAGTGTGTGGGTATGTGTCATTCACAAAAAATACTACCAAAGAGTAAAAAAAAAGAATTTCACATGGCAGAGCAGAGCAGTACGTTTTACTGTCAGAAATAGGCAAAAAATAAATCAGCAGTATCAGCTGGGATAGAGGATGTTGTGACGTTTTAACTGTACAGCTGCCAGTGACGTGTTCTCAGAGCAGAGCGGAGAGGAAGTGATCTGACACGAGGTCGGATGCTGAAATTGTCTCTCTAAAGCAAAGCAGTCAGTGACTAATGATGGAGGCGGTCATGTGACAGACAGTGAGATATTAGAGGAGAGAATATTACAACCTACAGTAGCTGATGTTACACTGTCATGTGTTGAAGGAGAGAATGATCCCTGACAGACCTGCAGAGAGACCCTGAGGTAGCTGTCAGAGGGAGAGAACTTTCCTGCAACTACTCAACTGTAGATGTTGCTGTGATGAAATTAGCCAACAAAAATCTAAACATACCTGAAACTAATCTCTGGGAGCAAAAATCTCAGGCTTACAACTTTTCTAATGCGATACTTCAAAATGCAAAGCAATTAAGCAGAATCACTGACAGTCCGCCAACACTCCCAGATATCTACTGGCTGTACTGAAAACATTAATTGCTATAGTGCTTTGGCTAATAGTGAAAAATAAGAAACCATTTTGCATTTTGCCAAATTAATTTGTGAAAAGTCTGCTTTCAGACAGTTTTAATCTTGCTGATTAAAACTATGATGACAATTTTTCCATCAACAACCTTTTTCTCCATGAAAAAATGAGACGATGACGAGCTAAAAATAAACGAGTCGAAATCTGTGACTCACTTTCGTTGATGAGACGAGACGTGTCAAAAATGTTAGTGGTGGACTATCGGACGTTGAAAGCTGAGAACAGCCGTGCTTATAATTATCTTTAAATGCAGCATGAGCGACAGATTGGTAAACTCCAGTAAATAGTCTGCGCCAGAATGTTTCACTAGCCGCTGGACGCCAGCGGAGCAAACAGCAACCGGACATGGACTTCAGAGCTGCTCCTTGCAGGACTTCACTCGAGATGGTTGATGGCCTGATGGTGTTTGACAGGCAGTTATCTGTGAGTGTAGCTGTGCTGTAAGTCAGCAGTCTGAACAAAGAGTTTTCTCTGACTGAGCTAAAAGTTTAGTTTGAATCACCGACTCACCGACAGGATGTTCTACTACATCCGGTCCGATTTTGCAGCGTGCAAGGCAACATGCTTCTCTGGCTGTTCTGAATCACAATCCTCTGCGCAACAGACGATACGTCACATCGACTGAGCTGCGAACAGACGACAGCTTCAAAGCTGTTTGACAGCAAATTGACAGCAGTCAGACGTCGCAGAAACAAATGACAGCGCAGTTAACTAACTGATGACTTGTCGAATAGTGATGATAGGAATATTTATCGTTTCAGAAAACAATACATTGACAAACACTTCAACACATAACTATAATAATAACTGACAGAGAACTGCAGATGTAATTTCACTGTCACAAATATGATATGTTAGAACTTCAAAGTTAAACAACACACATTGCAAAGTAACAACAGCAGAGCTCTCCAGGTTGATCTCTGTCTCTAAAGAACTCAGTAAGTGGCGTTCATTTCATCTCCAAGGTAACGGATATAAAAGCAAGAGGGTCAGAGCAGTTCAGGCCGTGATGTTGTGAGACAGTAGTGTGTCCTGATTGTGTGCATACTGCATGCAACAGTACTACTTTTTAAACGCAGCTGCAGCACGTATGAGAAGTAAAAAGAAAAAGTATGACATTCTGAACGCACCCTTACTGTCTCAGATTTGTGGTGTCAGAGTTCTTGAGATCATGAATAGAGAAATGTTGAGCTTTGTGTGTGTTCGTAAATCAGCCCTTAAACCGCTCAAACACTGCTGAAGAAATTCAAATTTGTGAGTGTGTAGAAATTATTTGCAGCTGTAGTGTGTCTACATTCAGTTTTTACACAACCTGCCACCTTGATTCTAATTCGAGACACATGAATTAGCCTCACTGTGTTAGTTTAAAGATGACAAAAGGAGGAAACATTATGATTAAAAGTCCAAAATATCATGAATTTTCGTCGACTAAAACTAAACTAAAACTATGAAGGATGAAAATTACTAAAATGTGACTAACACTGATAAGCATTTTCATCTCAAGACTAAAACTAAATTTAAAATCGCTGCCAAAATGAATGTTCAGACACAGCCATAGATCAGTGAAGAACATGCTGAAACGCACAACCTCCAGCGTTTCAACGTCATTGTTGACTAGAGGTGGGAATCACTGGACGATCCATGACACTATATTATCATGATTCTTGAGTCACAATATAATATCATTAGAATTTTAAATATGTTGCTGTATGCTGATATAGCGATGAAATCTATGAAATATACTGCGATTTATAACTTTGTTCAAATGTAAATTATGTCCCCAAATGAAAACAGCAGCAATTGATTATTCTAGTAGGATTACCTAAAGTTTAATTTCTATTCATCATATTAATAATTTATCTAATGAAATATCTA
Source organism: Epinephelus cyanopodus (assembly GCA_026686955.1). Taxonomy (NCBI): domain Eukaryota; kingdom Metazoa; phylum Chordata; class Actinopteri; order Perciformes; family Serranidae; genus Epinephelus; species Epinephelus cyanopodus. The sequence goes on along the minus strand of CM048914.1, from coordinate 42,927,262 downwards.
TACTTGGCACTTGATGATACAATATTGCTACACAAAAATATCGCGATATCATGCTGTCTTGATTTTTCCTTCACCCCTACTGTTGACCTCATCCAAACTCACAGAGCCGACACAGCAGAGACCACCCTAACCTTAACCTCAGGCTGGTGGTCAATGAATTCATGAGGTTTGCAACAAAACACAGATTTCAGAGGTCTAATGCAAAAACACAACACTGCAGTATGAGACGGGTCCACTGCCTACAGGTAGAGGTGCATTCAGAAACACCTGCACAGGATTTAATCAGTTAAAGAGAAATCAGCTGCAGAGGAGACACAGCAGCTTGGTTAATGCGCACCAGTAAACCAACCTACACATGTAACTGATAGATGACAACACAATGCTCTTCTCCACACACAGTCACCTGTATCAACATCACCTGCCGCCTGCAGGCCACACACTGAAGCTTTGCTTTGCATAAAAATAAAGCAGTTTGTCCTACCTTGAAATAGATGTTTCCTCTTTGCCTCAGTATGTGAAGAAGTTCAGTCTTCACACAGTCCAGCTAGTAAAACCACAGAGAGGAGCGTTAGCATCAGGTAAACTAGCAGCTGAGCACCTGCACCGCTGCCTGCCGGCCAAACAAATCTGCTCCGAAATGAGTGAATTACCGCTCAGCTCTCACGTCTCTTCCACCGTCAGACAGCTGTCTTCAAATAAAGTCCTTTTATCATCCTCCTGTGTTGTTGTTTTAGTCGTCTGCTGCTTATCTTACTTTATATTTATATATTTAATTAGTTAATTCCGTCGCCTGTTTCTAACGCGCTCATTAGCTCACCTGGAAGGTATAATTGCATGCTGCGTTCAGGTACACAAAGTAATTACGATTCTCCTGTGGTAAAGCCAGTTTATGTAAATATCAGCAGCCATCTGAGGCGTTCAAGCCCAGTTTAAATACTAATACAGTCAATTTAGCCAACTACAAGACACTGTACTGTTTATCTGTTTTGTTAACCTAAATTATGAAACTCTACAATTAAATATAACACAAAAATACTCAAAAATCAGCAATAACAGGAGGTTTCCTTGAAACTGTGAGATATGCCCTGAAAATTATATCATGATATTTTTAAGCTCGACAAACGATATTTTTAAATCACCTTAAAAGCACTTAATTAATGCTAGAACTAGTAATATTTCTGAGTCTGATTTCTGACAAATTACTGTCTCTGATGCAAAAAAATGGATTACAATTGTTTTTTGTTTTTTGTTTCAGAAAATGTAAGATTTTTGGTCAATAATCATCAATAATGTTGATATAATGACTGAGTGGTTTAAGGCAAGCGTTAAAACAAATAAAGTGTCTGGTAAATTCATAAATTTCCATCACTTAACTGTAATTCAGTCTTCAAAACAAGGGGCAAAATATAATTTATGCCATATCACGATATAACGATAACCAAAATATAAGATGATTTATAATCGCATATCTCAATAATGATATAATATCTTCATCTTGCCCTAAATGTACTTGTTTTTCTATATTCCGTGTTGACAGTTTGAATGCAGAATAATAGGAATAGCATTACTATGTTTTAAAGCTGGTCATAATAAAGTAGATGATGTTTGCTCTGTGGCACCTGTAGTGGCCATTTGTGAGTATAATTAAACTTGAATCAAACATAGAGTCAAAGTTTATCCAGAAAACAAGAAATCAATCAAAGGCACAAAGGCATCTTGGCTCCTACTGCCTCTCTTATAAATAAATAAAAAATTAAGCCATCTACGTACATGCTGCTCCTATACCTGCCTGCCTATCTATATAACCGCAGGTGCCAAATGTTACCTCTTTCACAAACAAAACAAAAACAAAATCAGAGAAACTTGATTGATCCCTGAGGGAAAATTGTAATTTGTTTCAGTCGCTCCGATGTGAGGAATAGAGAATTATAAGAAGTAAGAATAAGAGTATGAAATAGAAGTTTGTAAGCATAAAATTATGAAATGAAATAAATTAAAAAATAAAATAAAATAAAAATGACAATGTGCATTAAAAATAAAAATAAAATGTGCATTACACTCCAGTATTTAACACTGGTACTTAAGATGTTAAAAATATTATAAATAAAATATATATGTTGAATAAATAATATAAACATTACAGAGTTATTGACGAGAAATTAAATACTGATCACATAAAAACTATAAAATGCTGAGCAAATATTAATAATAATAATAATAATAATAATAATAATAACAACAAAACTAAAGAAAACACTATCAAAATCTAATCTAAATAAAGCAAAATCAAGAATAATCAAATAATACTGCTGATTATTAGTGAAACAACAAGTAAATATAAACAACACATAGCTGCCACATTAATGTTCATGTTCTGTACATAAATACTGCCGACCAAATAACTTTGGTCCTCTCAGTTATCATTCTCGACTGGATCTGACGTTCATAAGGATGGACGGAGATTTCCAGTGGTGGCTGATGCCAGAATCAGACTGCACAATATTTATGTCTCTCCACACGGCCACCGTGTCAGATCAGGGGCTCATTGTTCTGCCGTGACTTGGCCGAGAGACGTGTCACATATCATGTTGAAACGTGACCGGTGTTCACTCTCAGTCCTTCACAGCCAATGATTCACAGCCTGCGTGAGGTACAAAGGAGACAGGCTTTCTTTCTGAGCTTCAACAAGTGTCCAAGATGCTGAATCTTTTTTTATGCCTCTGCTCTGGCGATAGCTGTGGCCGGAGGCGCTATGATTTCAGGTTGTTTGTCTGTCTGTCCCATCCGTGTGGATGCAATATCTCAAGAATGCCTCAAGGAAATTTGTTCCAATTTGGCACAACTGTCCACTTGGACTCAACAATAAACATGAACTGATTACATTTTTTTTGGTCAAAGGTCAAGGTCACTGTGACCTTGCATCCATCTCATTCTCGTGAACACGAGCTTGAGGAATTTCTCCAAACAAACGTTCACTTGGACTCAACAATGAACTCATTAGATTTTGGTGATCATAGGTCAAAGGTCAAGGTCTATGTGACCTCAAGAATCTCAAGAATACTTTAAGGGATTGTCTTTAAATTTGGTACAAACGCTCACTTGAACCCAACAATCAATCAGTGAGATTTCAGTGGTCAAAGGTCAAAGGTCAAGCTCAGTGTGACCTCTCCAAATATGTTTTTGGCCATTTATTTGGTTCTGTATCTGATTATAATATGTCTTTATGTGGCCTGTTTGGACAATTTAACATATTTTCTGTTGCTGTGCTTACTTTTTGGGACCTGTCTGTGATCAGAAAATTCATGTGAGAGACAGTTGTCGGGCACGTCTAAATGCTGGACATTTGTTGAGAGACTAAAAGTAATTAAGACATTTGTACTTCGAACTTTGGTTTTGTTTTTTATTTTTGTAGTCTTCATGGTGTCTGCAGAGGATTGAAAGATGGAAATAAAACTTAAAAGACATCTGTATGATGCGTGGTCATTATTTCCTCTGACCAGTGTAGTTACATGAAGAGTGGCAGAAAGTTAAGAGCGCAGGATGGAGCTCAGCAGGATCAGCTGCACCATGGTGGACTGGGACAGGTCGCAGCTGAGGAAAAGACCTTAACAACTTCCCAACTATTCAATTTATTATCTGGATGAAAGGCAAACTGACATTGACTGGAGAAGGTTCTTCAAGCGGGTAGTGAAGGATGAAACAGACACTATCTGCAGAGAGGGAGGAAAGCAGGGTGAAAGCTGCTGCCTCAGCCAAGAATACCAATTGTGTATCTCAAGTTAGTTGACCCAAGGAAGCAGCACAAATTCCTAGAAACTACTGTAGCGACAATGCCTGGGCAGGGTGGACATTTTACGGCTGTCTGGAGTATGCACACTTGAGAGCCGGCTGCTGAGATGGGATGGTACAGAGGCAGCAGCGGGGAGGAGAGCTGAGTATGAAAACTCGGGGAAAGAGGGCTGAAGGCAATCATGACTGCAGATGGTTGACAGCACGGCGGTCATTTCTCCAGCACAAAAGCGAGGAGCCATCAAAAACTCAAATGCTGCAGAGCTGTTTTAACGATCAGTCGAAGTGATCTGTGGACCAAACACGTGACTCAGACACAGGCTGGAGGAGCTCAGGGGAATTTCTGGTGTTTTTCTATCTGGGATAGCAGAGTGCTTGACGGTAAAAACAAAGTCATTATGGAACAAGACACATTGTAGATGTATAGTCGGGTCATTTTTACAGTCTCTATACACTGCTCTGTCTGAGGAAAAGATCACGATGTGTGACAGCACAACTTAGTTGAGTGTGCTCAGGTCAGTGCAGCCTTAAGAGAGCACAATTCTCCACTGTTCTTTGCCTGTGTTACTATTTTTAGGTCTCCAGACGGACATTGTGTGGCTGTGGCTCTGACAGGAATGAGGCCATCTGAATGCAGGGAATGAACCTGTGCCAACTGCCAGGAGTCTCAGTCCCTCTGCATATTCATTGTCCAAAACCTAACATCTGGGACATTTCCCTGTCAGGCTGATTTCCACACTCACTGTAATGCCCCACTTTAATCAAATGATTTGCTCGTCTCTCCATCCCTGTGAACCATTATTTGAAAAGCCAAGTGACAAATTAGGGGAATGCCAGACAGGGTATGGTACATGACAGAGATTTGGCCGAAGTGTGTGTGTGTGCCATACTTTGAAAATGAATTGAAGGCTGTCGTAACTGTTGAAGTTTTGATGGATGTACACATTACTGTGCATGTGTGTGTCTGTGGTGTGGAGATGGGCCTGCAGCGGTCCAGAATCTGTTGGGAGTCGGCTACCACTGGCACCATTTATCCTCTGATACTTTTGTTCCTAGATGTGTGTGCAAGCATGATGTGTAATCAGCTGCACCATATTCCACTTTTACTCTCTTCTTATAACTCTTTATAAAGTAGGCGTTTGACCGACTGGCGAGTGTCCACACGAGTAGTTAACATGGCTCGTGTCAGCAGTTGAACCACCATTGTGGATCAGAAGTCTGTTAGAGGCCACTGGTCAAACACACAAACTTAAAACAAATGATCTCATAAGGGAAAAGCAGACATCTTGGGAAATAAATTGACCGAATCAACCCATACAACCACTAGAGATGCATCGATTTTCTTGGCTGAACATCGGTATCATCCAATATTCACCTCGCTGACTTCCATGGGCCTTTTGGCAAATATGATGAAATTCATCAAGGGCAGTGGCTGATATTTCCTGTTGTGTCGTATCAATCAATCCAATCAATCTTTTAGACTTTCCAAATATTGTCAGACCAAGTGGAGCAAATCCTGATAATGGGACAAGTCATTTCAGGGTCTCTTTCCTAATGTAAATCTATGGGAAAAAGTCGCAGATCATTACCACTGTTTGGGCACTATGAAAACTGGCTTCAAAGCCCAGAACACTTCTTGGGAGCCTAGACTATAGTCACATTTCAGAGGAGCACAGTCCCCATGGTTTCATGGATGAGAACATCTTGCCATGTGTATTATCAAAAGGTAATTCTTGATTCTAAAAAGCAAGTAATTCGCTCAATCTTTAAAGTGTGAAACACTCACCACCTGTAGACTTTATGTTTCCTGGCAGCCGATTCCGGTCTCCTATCCATCCTCATCCTGCTTGACCTGAGTGCGGCCTTCCACACCTCAAATCATTCACATCACAACCACTCCCAGTCGCCACAGGTGTGCCCCAGGGCTCTGTCCTGGGGCCCCTGCTTTTCATCATTTACTTACTCCCCCTTGGCTACATCTTACGGAAACATCATATCCACTTCCACTGCTATGCAGATGACACAAAGCTCCATATTTCCACCAAACCCAACTCCACCCTCCCACCTTCCTCCCTCACTGACTGCCTTCTTGAAATAAAATCCTGGTGTTTCATCCAACTTCCTCAAATTAAACAGCAACAAAACAGAAATTCTACTCATTGGCACTAAAACCACCCTTTCCAAATCCCCCAGGTCAAGAGTCTGGGTGTCATCCTCGACAGCACACTTTCTTACACTTCTCATATCAACCACATAACCCGGTCAGCCTACTTCCATCAACCGCCTCCGCCCTTCTCTCACACCTCACACAGCTGCCATTCTGGTCCACAGTCTCGTCACCTCCCAGCTTGACTACTGCAAAAAACACACACACACACTCCACAAAAAACTCTACATAAACTACAACTGGTACAGAATTCAGTCAAGATTTTACTGCTCACCTTCAAGGCTGTTCACAACCTCCATACCTGTCTGACCTCCTACACATTGCCACACCCGCTCACACACTCAGATTCTCTTCCTCCATCCACCTCTCCGTTCCCCCCTCCCGCCTGGAATTCATTCCCCCTGACCTCCGCAACACCACATCTGTCAATCCGTTCAAATCCAAACTCAAAACACATCTCTTCAGACTTTCAAAAAAAAAAAAATTCCACCTGATCAAATGCACAATGTTCTTGCAATGCCTTAATGTCTTCCCCTCTATTCTCTATTTTGTATGCTGTGTTTCTTGTCTGATGTATGCTTTTTATCTTTGCTTTGAAAGGTCAAGGCGCCCTAACAAATAAAATGCATTATTATTATTATTATTATTATTATTATTATTATTACTATTATTATTACTTGAAATGTGGCTGTAAAAAGTCCATCGATTTCTCCTTCACATGGCTGAATGGCTGCCTTCACCTTAGAGACATTTTAAACATTCATAGACACTTCTTGAACCACTCCTGCAGCACAATCCACTTGTTGGCTCTTTATTTGTACATTTAGTGTATTGTAAACACTCAAAGTTATAGTAGCCAAAATGTGGTTAAACGCAGAGACAGTCTGACTTTGTTGCTGCGAGCAACGATAATTGAAAAATTGCCAGTAACCAAGATAAATTCGAGCCATTCTAATGTGAACAAAGAGCAAACATTGTACTACCCACGAGTCTTTATGTTGCTGTGTATTGAAGGAAATATGCTGGAAAAGTAGAGGCCAGTTTATTATGTGCACAAACCTCAATGGAACAATATTTCTTTCTGCGGTTACTGGACCTGCCAACACCTGAGAAGAGCAGCTGTCTTTAGACCTGTCACCATGGCTGCCCCCGACTAAGAGTTTTCCTAGTGGACCAATAGTCATCATTTAGGGCCATTAGTCGACTAGTCTCCCGCATGTTTATGATATTAATTTGATTATTAAATGAATTATTTTGGTGGTTTGAGTTGAAGGTGTGAGAAAGAATAGTATCAGTAACATTGTTAACACTGTGCTACATTACAGAGAAATACAAAACCGTACTAATGAACCTTCATTAATATAGGCCTATACTTTATCTCCAAGTGCACGTCACACACTGAGCGAGCCGCCTGTTAATGACGCTGTGGGCTAATGTGCATGTAGCTACTTCCATGTTTCACATGATACGTCATGTTTGTAGTCGACCAATGAAGACGAGTTTACATATCACCTTGGGTTCGTCCTTCACCTTCTCAAAATGATCCCACACTTTGGATTTCCTGCCCGACATGTTATTAACTAGCCTGTGGAATAACCGCAGGTACCAGCCCTGGAAATTAACCTGACTCCTGACTGACTGCTGAGCGTGGACACTTCCTGTGTCTGTCCTTTGAAATTAAGTTCCCACATGGTCCAGTCACACAGGTTTGGATTTATTTTGACAGGGTGCAGCTTCTAATAGAGTTTCACATTTGTTTGTTTTTTTGTGACTAAGTGACCAATGAAATCTCACCGACTAATGACCTTTCTGGTCGACTATGTTGCCACCATGACTCAGCCCTGAATAAGCGGTTGAAAACGGATGGATGGACTTACTTCAGAATACAGTTTTAGTACCCGAATATTCTTGTTATTATTATATCAGTGGCATAAAATGTTCATAAAATGATTATTGATGATGATTATTTATGGTATGATATGTTGTCCAGCTTTTATGGTGACAGGCCTTGGCGTGTTGCATATTTCCATGTAAATAAAAAAATTGCGATTGCTTTGCCCAGCCTGACCATGTAAAATCCAGTTAGATGGAACTCATCAGATTCACTGCACAGCTCAATGCGTCATACTTACGTGGTTCCAGATTTAGACACAGCAATGCGAAGAGTCACAGAAGGTTGTTCTGTCCTCTTGGGGGTTTTATTGTTGGAGAATCACTGTCACATTACTGGAACATTATTTTAAAAGTCCTGAGCCTGATAATTACACAGAAATAACATTCCCTCAGAGCTTTTGTTGACTATTTTTAATTAATAACAGCTCCTGAGCCTGGTTCACTGAACCATGTCTGTACAGACGTTGATAATTAGGGTTTTTTAATGTGATCAGATCATTACTGGAAAGAGAGGATTTAAAGTTCATATTCTTCATGATATGATATTAAAGTTGAGAATGTGAAGATGGTCTTTATAATTTATTCAATCCGTTGTATTTGCTTGACATTTAATAAATCTGTGCAAGTCAATTAAAACTAAACTGCAGTGGTTTTGATCGTGAAGAAAAGGGTGCATACTATTAAAGTTTTTACGCCTCGTTTCCACACAGTTTTGTTTTGTGTCCTTATTTCCACATGGCATACGGAGTACGCCCCCAGTGTTCAACACAAGGAAATGCATCTCTGTACATATGGATAAAACATTTTGATGTTATACTCTTACTGCTTTGGCTTCAGTACACTTACTAAAAAGGGAAAATCAACACGTCTTCCCTGGCAAGCTCTGAGACCAGTGGAGTAATATGTTTGGTGACTGGCTGCTAATAAAGAGCTCAAGATGTAAAACCTTGTTGCCCCATTTTACCTGAAGTCTCAATTTACCTGACTTCACCCGCAGTTCATCAGCATTGCTTTAAAAGTTTCTGAGTCTTGATGATCTCTTTAATCTCAATATAATTGTCTTTGAAGCTGCTGAGATTCTGACATTAGTGAATATAGGTTTAGCTGCAGAAACCTGAGAAACCCTCCATGCCAGAAGAAAAAAGATGAGTTTCTCACCGGCTACTCACAGTGACACATGTACCAAGTTAGTGGCAATTTTCTACTGAGAAGCTGTAATCTGTGATTAGCTCCAGTACGCTAAGCATTTTATGGGTCTGTGGCTTTTTGGTTAGGTACAGGTGGTGCAGTACTTCCAAGTACTGGCAAGCTAAAAATGTTCTTTTTGCTGCGAGGGATAGGTAAAGTTCAGCGACTGTACATTTGCATTTGCAAAGCTGAGCTGGAACACTTGAACTGACCTCAGGTATGTCAGAGCCAACCAAAATCACACCCTAGAATGCATGATTGATTGATTGATCAGATCTCTGATTAAACACATGGATGAGAGCACATTGTTCAGGGTTAAAGGGTGACTTTGGCATTTTTTAACCTATCTATTTTCAAATGTTTTTGTGTCTACATGACTAATGGGAAAAACAATTTTTGAAATTGCTCCGGTATGGAACAAGGGAGCAGCAGCTGACAGCCGTGAAACAGGCTGCAGTGTAACCACTCAGGGCATTTGTGCAACGTCAATTCACTTCCACGAAAAGTGCTTATTTTGTTACTGACAGGCTCAGATTGTCAGTGTCTGACAACATTATGGAAAGGATTCCTACAGAGACTAAGATCCTTTTTGTTTAACCAGAAACAGCCCTGAAATCACTATTTTCAAACGCACCAGATTCCATTTAAATAAACACTAATTTTTATCATGCTAAAACATGCTTAATTTAACACGAAGAGAAACAAAATAAAACTCACAAAAACCATTGCTATGTCTTTCCACTGTTCTAACAATTACCAACACTGATTTGGGTGAAATAAATGCTTAACTCACTCAGTTTGACATGAAAATGTGCTGACTAAACACGCTTAAATTATTGATTTTTTTAAATGGAGTCTGGTGGGTTTGGAAAAAGTGATTTGGGGCTCTTTCTGGTTTTAAAAAGGTACTTAGTCTTTAAAAAAAGGTTTGTCTTTGTAGGGATCCTTTCCTGCACTGGGTCGGGTGCCTGTGGGGAAAAAACTTTGTAAAGGATAAAATTGCAGGTTGGGAGCGGGAGAAAACAAAAATATGTATGTTTCAGAATAAAACAAAGTCAAAAGATGTGCAGTATATGTGCAATATTTTGACATCTGAATTATTTTAAATTATTCATTTTGAAAGTCAACAACACAAGTCGAACCTTTGACCCCATCTTCACATTCATCACCTCATGTGATGAAACTTTGCAGCCCGAGGATGAGGTGGCAGCCTATATTTAGTTCAAGACACGCAAGGATGATTCTTCTGAGGTCTTCTGGTGGTGGAAGGAGCATGCTAAAATGTTTCTTACCCTGGCAGTGATTGTAAGGAATGTTTTTCCCGGCCCAGCATCGAGTGCAGCCAGTGAAAGAGACCTTTCCCCTGCTGGATTTGTAATTGAAGAGCGGAGAGCCCAGCTTGATGTGAGTGACTGTAGCCTGTGTGTGTGTAATCACAGGTTCAGGTCGGGTACTGGGACTTTTCTTAGCAGCTTGAAGAGATGGTCTCAGTCTGGTTACAAACGAGCCCTGGTGCAGTTCGTTTGTGGTGAGAACGTGTTCCGACCTGGATGTGAACCAACTGCAGTCACATGACACATTGTTTGGGTTAAACATGAGCATGTTACAGTCCTGGAGGATTATTAATGTGCACCTCCTCCTGTACTGCCTTAATATGCACATTCAGCACATCCAATGCATCAAAACATTGTTGAAAACGAGCTGCGCCTCGTTTTCAAACTGTATGGTTTGACTAAAATGAACAATGACAGCAATATAGTCCATGATGAGCAGCGCTAAAATCAACCTGCGTAGTTGTCCCTCCATTGTGACATTAGAAAGTGTCACATTTATCTTGCAAGTGTTCTCTTCTTCAGTTTTTGCTTTACTTCCTGGATTTTTCCCGCATGGAAATTCTGACCAATCAAGAGCAGCTTTCTCACACAAGGCATTTAATCTGGTCCACTTGTAAATGCTGCCGAACCAACTCTAGGCAATTATACAACTTTGTACAAAACTAGTCGCTGATTCAGACCAAAGGAGACGACTCTAGGTCTGAAAGCACCCTTAGACATAATGGTCGGTCTTAGTACTGAGCTTTGAGGTTATGGGCGGGTGCTGGTGTTCAAAGATGGACACGAGCACTTTTAGTGGAAGTAAACGGACGGTGCACATTTGCCCTCAGTGGTTACATTGCAGCCTGTTTCATGGCTGTCAGCTGCTGCCCAATACTGGAGCAATATCAAAATGTTTTGTTCCCATTAGTCACTTAGACACAGAAACATGAAAAATAGGGCCCTGGTTGTAAAATACCAAAGTCACCCTTTAAGCAGTCCAACTGTAGTACAGTGTATGTGACGACAGCTGAGATGCAGAGTCAGCATCAGTCTGAAGTTGAATTACTGAGATATATTGCTTGATATAGTTCGTAAATTAGGATTGATGCTTTAATTGCAAAATAATATTAACCTCCAGAACAACACTGCAAGGTAATAGAAATATTAAAGTCTCCATTAGTGGGAATTCAGTTGGAAAATTAAGGCATGGATCTTTTTCCGGGGACACAGCCGAGATCAGTGACCTGATGCTTTCCAGAAACCAATTTTAGCTCATAAGGTTGGACTTACTGTAATCTACACCCAGGAAAAGTCCCAGATAGTGAGCACCTAGCAGTCCATCTAGAACGGAAATAGCAAGCTGATAGTCCCCTATCAAATACATAGCAGCAGCCATAATAATAGGTTCTTCTTCCTAATCTGACTGCACGCTGACAGTTGTTTCCTAGCAGCAACCACCTGTATGACATGTGACTAAGAAGTCTTTTGCCTTTCATGGCCGGACAGCATACAAACCCATTCACTGATGTGGCCCTGCTGCCCTTTTACTCTTAGCAAGCCACAAACCTGTCTTCTTTACCACTCCATCATGCTCCCACTACCTCTCTGTCTTTTATTCCACCATGATGTTTGACCTTTGTCATGATCTCGTCATTATTCTGTCAGCTCGGTGCTAACAGCGGCTATGTGAGGCTGAATAGGAATCGTGTTGTCGGGGGCTGTAGGCTGAGCATCAGGTGATGGCGGGATGGTGGAGAGATTGACTCCGGTTGGTGCTGTGTGTCTGGCTTATGAAGGGGTATTTATTTTGCCTTATTGCAGAAGGATAGTGCTGCTTCAGTTCGCTGTTGTGTTGATACTTGAATCAGATCATGTGATGTGCACTTTGTTTCCAGAGCAACCAACTGTACTACCTTCTGCTGGCAGTAAACAGCATCTTCCTCTGCAAGCCTGTCGTATCAGAAAATGTTTTTAAATACTGACAGGCTTTGAAACTCTGGGATGTTTTACCGACATTTGTATTCCCTCCTTTTACATCCTGGTATCAGCTGTCTTCTACATGCTTACCACAAAACCCCACCTTAACCCAACTTTTTTTTTGTTGGAATTAACCAGATCCCTAAAAGGAGGAGGAGATTAAAGTGCTCCAGTCTTTCCCATGACTACTCTTTTAAAACCGCTGCACCTTAAAATCTCAACTCTGCCTTTATAAATCCCAATGCTTATGCAATAATGGTCTTTTTTCTCTTCTTTTTTTTGCTATGTTGGAGCTAACGTTGCAGCGAAACAGCAGTTAAAGCATCTTTGGATGAGATGAATCACTGAGTAAAGCAAACGATGTGGGTAGTTTCAGGAGGGATTTAAATCAAATCCTTAAATGTAATTGGATTGTAATAAAGTGGGTGTGTCATGGTGAATGCAAAGTGATCCAGAGCTGCAGAGGACTGTTGGACTGCAGTTAAAAAGTCAAAAATTTGTCATCCCACATCTTTTCAGCCTGTTCTCATTCCAAAGACATCAAATACCGCTTGTCGCTTTGTCAGTGAGGCACCAAAGTCATCTTTTGCGGTGGCATGATACTCTGCCAGATGGCGTCAGTTTGTAACACTGTGGGGAACAAACAGATAATTGAACAATTAACAGAGTGGCATGAGATGGAATTTGTTGATTTTATTTTCTATTGCACTGTTTATTCAATATAAAAAAAAATTATATGATTTGGAAAAATCAAGGCCCCACAATTATTATAATCAGAGACTCCTCAGCCGACTGAGATTCTTCAAGTCCAGCAGCCGTTTCTTTGGACGCTTTGGTCTCCAGATTTGGCTGCACAGTGAGCACTCCCTGCTTTCTCACCTGCCCTGATTAGTTTTGTTCAATTGAAGTGGAGTCTGTCTGGACAGGTGCGAACACAGCAGTCACACTCAGGTGTGCACCAAAACAACCGGACAGAGATCTTCTTGAAGAGGTGGTCTTCAACTTGTTCCGACCTGGATCCGAATCAACTGCAGTCACATGACACATTGTTTGGGTTAAACATGAGCATGTTACAGTCCTGGAGGATTATTAATGTGCACCTCCTCCTGTACTGCCTTAATATGCACATGCAGCACATCCAATGCATCAAAACATTGTTTTCTAGCTTGAGCCGCGCCTCGTTTTCAAACTGTATGGTTTGACTAAAATGAACAATGACAGCAATATAGTCCACGATGAGCAGCGCTAAAATCAACCTGCATAGTTGTCCCTCCATTGTGACATTAGAAAGTGTCACATTTATCTTGCAAGTGTTCTCTTCTTCAACGTTTGCTTTACTTCCTGGATTTTTCCCACATGGAAATTCTGACCAAGAGCAGCTTTCTCGCACAAGACATTTGATCTGGTCCGCTTGTAAATGCTGCCGTGAGAATACAAACCAACTCTAGGCAATTATACAACTTTGTACAAAATGAGTCCCTGATTCAGACCAAAGGAGACGACTCTAGGTCTGAAAGCACCCTGAGTGAGACGGAGGCAGCTGCCCGGAGGAAGAGAGGCTTTTCCTGGTCAGGCTCCAAGATAACATTATCTTCTGCTTTCAGTTTAGAAGTAGTGAAAATACGGCTCACAGTAACTTAATATGATACAATCTCTGGTTTTTATTTAATATCAAGTGACAGAAAAAAGATGTTGCACGCTTGGGATTCGTGATTAGCATAGTTAGCACTCATTAGCTTGGAAGGCTCCCTTGGCTTGTTTACTGTACTACATGAATGTCACTGTCACCCTGAGCATCCTGCCAAATCCTGCTCAAACTTGCTGTCATCCAAAATAAACACTATATGAAAAAAGGAAGGAATAGTCAAATATTTGTTTTAACAGCCAAGTCTAATTTGATGGACATAATTCTGAGCTGGGTAAAGCCCTGGAAAATTATCTCAGTAAGCCCTAAATTAAGAGTAACCCACTGATAAATAGTAACCAGCTGATATAAAAATACAGATAATACAAATGCAAATTCATAGTTTTTGGAAACTTCAGTGCTTAGTTACGAAAACCTTACCAAACCTTGACTAATAAAATGATTACAAACAAAAGCTAATCTGTTAGATTCCTCCAAGCACCAGGTTTTACTCTTAAAAAGCTTGTGACATGAGCTTTTTCACTTTCCGCCATCGAACAATTATATTTCTCCCTGCTCTGTCTCACGTTGTCTTTTCAAGCTCAGCGGTCACACTTTGGAAGGTGAGCTGCAAACAAGTTCCAAGTTCAAACACGTTGAACTTTTACAGCAGGTTTGAGACCAAGGGCAGCACAGTGGTGGGCTCAGTGTCACGTCTCTCCTCACGGGAGGCCAACTGCTTGTCACTTCTCATGTGCTGGCAGCTTCATATCAGGCAGTCGCTGGGCTGTCCAAGCGTACGTGAGTCCGAGGGCTCCTTTTGTAATGATGCAGGGCGCATGATGGTGATTTATGCCACTTAAATGCCATATTCATCAGGCACACACTGGGCTTTTTTCCTATTTTTTTTTAATCTTGCCTGCACCTGTTTGGAATTAGTAAGTCACCTTGAACTTAAGTGTGCCAGGATGGGATGAGCAGCACAGGCAGGTGATTCAGTACAGTGGTCAGACAACACAATACTTTTTTGGGGTCGCGGGCACCACTGAGCTGCACTTCATCTCCTGTTTGCTCACATGACGTCACAGGCAGCAGCAGCAGTCACGTTCTGTGCCGTCATTATGGCTTTTCCAAGCAATTTGCACAAGAGCGACTAATAAACCTTGTTTTGTCGACGTGTTGGTCAAAGTGACTTTGACATGAATTTCTCAAGCAGAAAAAAACACAACACGAGCCAATAAAACACACGCAGCAGACATCAACAAACAAAGTGCTTATAAGCAAACCTGCAAAAAACACACTCACAATACACAACACACACAGACACACACACAGTAATCGCCTGCAGTGCTGCGTTTCATTGTCTCTATTTATTCAAGAAAAACAGGCATCAGCAGAAAACAATGTGACTGATTTGACTGTGATATTTGTGCATCTTGTTTTTATTTTTTCCTGATTGCTATTAAGACCATGTTGCTTTTTGTCCTGATTACAGGAACGTGCCTAAGTGCCTGAATGTTGCCAAAATCTGAAAGCTCTCTGTTGGTGTCATTTGACATTGTGGTGCCTGGATACCAAGAATAATTGTGAAACAGGTTTTCTATTGAAATGGAAAGGCAGTTTTTATAACACTTAATTTTCAATAAACATCTGGTTTCAGAAATGTTCGTGAAATTCAAGGTTGTACTAAATAGTTCAAAGCCTCACAGTTTAATTACAACATTGACATATGAATTCTTGATCAACATTCAAATACTGTCTATTCATTCCATTTAGATCTGGTATTTCTTCACGGTTGCAGATCAAGCTTATTGTACACTAATATTATCAGTGTTACTAGTTTGTTAAATCAGATTCCAGTGGTGGCCATGTGCATTTCCAACAACTCCACAGTGTTGTTGAGTCCAAATGTCAAATTGTATTGAAAAAAAAATGAATCATTTAGACCTTCGTTTAGATTTTAAATCATCAATAAACAGTTTCAGTGCAGTCAAAAACAGTTTGTTCTCCTGCTTGCTGCACACAAACGGACACACGCACCTGAATTAATGGAGCGGTCTTGCAGCAATTTAAGATTTAGGGGTATTTAGTGGCATCTAGTGGTGAGGACTGCAGATTGCAACCAGCTGAAACTTCTCCAGGTTACAGTTTCCTCAGTGTTCTCTGTGTAGGAGGATTTTACCAGGAGCTGAATTATCTGCAGAGTTCTCCTCCTCTCCAAAACAAAACCAACAGACCCCGTGATTTGAACCAGTAAAAACACTAAATAAAGCAGCTAAAATTGTGTTTTTCCAACGCGTTTGCTGTGGAGGTGGCTGAAGCAAAAAATGAAAGGCCTTATCTAGAGCCAGTGTTTGGTTTGAGGGTTTTGGGCTACTGTAGAAACATGGCAGTGATTTCCACGCCAGACACCAACAAGAAAAGCCGTCCTCTAGCGGTGATGTGATATGTCGCTGGGCGGTGCCAGTTTGAAATGCCACCCCACATGGTAACTTAAGAGGCTGGAAAGTCGCTATAGGGCTGACAGGAGGGGTGGTGGATGGGTCCAACAAATACTGGACTTTCAGCTGAAAAAACTGCTGTTCCCTTCCCATATGGATGTTGAACCAATCCATGTTTGTTTTCTAACCCTAACCACATGCGTTTTTGCAGGAAATAAAAGTAAATTTGAGAGGTTTTATCAACAATATAATAAATTTATTTTGAAAAAGACTGTATGCATCCAACGTGCAGAAACTGTACATTTCCTATGAAAATGGAAGCGTATTTTGAAAATCTGCAATGCTTGTAAGAGACGCACGCTGGAAACCTAGTGTGTCATATGTAGACATCAAAAGTCCACTGAACAAATGGCCCTATATCTTACAAACTGGACCTTTAAATCATTAAAGATGATTCTATTTAAGCTTTTTTATTTATTTTTTTTAAGTTAATGACATCATAAAATATGATGACAAACATTCAAAGCTTCATTCAAACACCTCAATTGAAGCTCCAAATGAAAAAAGATGACATTTAGCACAACACTAATGAAAATCAATAACACAAACTCAAATTGAGAACACATCATTTAAATTAAAATGGGAAGTAGCACGACTCACACACCATAAAATCTGACTGCAGCCACTCATAATAGAGTCATCTTAACTTCACCTCACTGCCAACTGTGCTATAGCAGCACACATCTCTCATGTGTCATTTCAGGAGGATCCCACAAGGCTGCACCATGCGTGATCACTTGTAGATGTGCCATAATGCCAAATCAGGAACAGATACAGTCTTTTTTTAAATATCTGGGCTTTTAACAGGAAGAAGTGGGAGTAGAGAGAGAGCTTCATGCTTCATGGCGGTCCTGCAGTGGCAGAAAAGTAAGAGAGAATCAGACAAAGGGTGTCAGAGGAGCAGTGATAGTGCGGTGGAGGCTCTGCAGACAGGCTGTAGCAGAGTGGTGGAGGAGCAGCTCAGGGGTGTCAGGCTGGTTTCCTCTGCCAGGCTGAAACAAGCTGCTGAAACAAGGCGCTCCTGTGCTGCTAGTGTCTGCAGCATCGCCTGAGTCCACAGGGTACTTTTACTTCTTTATTTATTGTATTTTATTTTGGATGACAAACTATGAAGGAAACATAAATCACGCTTAATAAGTCAGCGGCAAAGATAAGTCCATCGTCATGTAACCCTGAATCTGGGGTTGGCTTTGGGTTTCACCAGCGAGCACTGAAGGAGATTGAAAAGCAAGACGAACCTTGTTTTCTGCTGTTTTCTGGTGGTTAGCTTAGCTTTGCTTTTACATTACAACAAATTTAACATTGCTAAAATGGCACAGTAACAGTACAGAGTCAGGGGTCAGTAGTAACACATTACGAGTGACGCACATAAGTAAAATATATATTCTTTAAGGAGCAAATGTTACGACTTCCATACAAATAGAAACAAAACGTGGCTCAATAGGGACAGGAAGCTGCAACATATATAAAAAGAGGACGCCACACCAAAGGCAACAGTTTACTAGTTTTATTGTATGACCCCAAAACATTAAACAAATGCACAAACAAGCTAAAGGCAAACAAAAGGGACTGGAGACCCCGACCCAAAGGAACAAAAAGGAACAAAAGGAAGGAAGGAAGTTTTATTGTCATTGTGCTTCCACAACGAAATTTAGTTGGTACACTCTCAGCGGCAAGAGGCTGGGCCAACCATGCACAGCAGTGGGCCGTCGCTCTGGCAATTTTCAGGTACATTTCTTGTGCTTTTTTTGCCAATTTTCAGGTAATTTTCTTGTACTTTTTACTTTTTTTGCCACGTTTCAGGGTTTGGGGATTTTTTTTTGCTATTTTTAAGGTAATTTTCTAGTTTGGTTTTTTTTTGCTATTTTTTTTAAGTAATTTTCTTGTTCTTTTTAATAACGTCTTCTCATGTTGCTCATTGTCTTCTTCCCATGTTTTTGACAGAATTCAAACACTTTTCTCAGGTTTCAAAGGGTTAATAACATCAAAAAATACTCCTCTCTGTCGCCAGTCTGGCTCTCTCTCGGCCTGAGGACAGCTTTGGGTTCTTCTGCTTTGTTTTCCACACACACACTGCCACACACCCACACACTTCATGACTGATTACTGACTATATACATTGTATTGTTTGATTTAATCTATGTTTTGCAAATAATTTAACGTCATTATTGTCAGCCAGCTCGTTTGTCTCCCGTTCTTGTCATAGCTTTTGAGCATCTCTGTGACGAGGAAAACAGACAATACCCACTTCCTGTGTAGCTTTGGTCACTCGTGGCAGCACTGAGCACAATACAGTCGAGCAGCATCCCACACTGAGCGATGCAGCTTTCACCATTCAACATGGAGCCAAACCTTTAAATTGAGAAACTTCTTATCTTCCATCCATGATTTCCTAGCAATTACTTTTATATTGGATGATTCTGCACCTCAGATAAAAGGAAAATTACAGTCCCTTTCAACCTGGTGTGTTTCCCGTAAATGTGGCTTTGTGGGTCGCTCACCACGGAGATTGACCATCGAGGGATATTTCCCCCAGATGCGGCAGCCTTTTGAACGTTTCGGGATTCAGCACAGACGCAGAAGCAAAATTGAGCTTTACAGCTTTTTGGAGGGAGGAATTCATTGTTAGTTTTCGTCTCTTCGGGGCATTGTTGTTAATAATAAAAAGAAGAAAATAACACCAGCCTCATCCTTTTAAGAGACACACTACATATTTAAAAGGGTGCTTGTAAAATACTGTCATAACTATTTCTTCTTTGTCCTTTCTTTTTTCATTTCCTTCAAAGACTCTCTCCACTCGCTTCTATCAAATGATTCTTTGTTTACTTGTAGTTTATTGACACTTCCATTCTGATCCGTCTGATCTTCCTCTCTGATGCTTTCTTCCGTTGCGTTTTTCAGCTGTCTCTCCTCCACACTACAACTGTTTGCTGTCGCTTACACCACTTTGGTTCTGATGTTGCCTCTTTGTTTCTGTGAACTCCACACCTTTCTTTTCCTGAGTCATATACTGTATGACATCCTCCGACATGCTCCATCTTATCTGTTCTGCTCGCAGCTCTTCCTTTTAGCCCGTCTAGTGCTGTTTTCGTGCCGGTTTCACCATTCCCTTTTGTCAGTAGCCCTAGGCCATTTTACTCTGGATGTTTCTGCCCGCTGGTCTTTTCTTTCGTTGGCTGCTTGAACTCTCGACCCACCAGACCCACCATTTTGGCAACTGTGATTACAGCTTGGATCGCTCCATGTCACCGGACGTGAACCAATTGTATCTTTGACTTCTCAAGAGGTATTGATCAATGCGAGGTCTCTGTTTTAACTTTGTCAAGCACCTCTTTTTTTCTCACTGTGTTTTTCAGGGCTTTTCAAGTTGCTATGTTCAAACAATATTTTTACTTCCTGCTACAGTAGCCATGTGCTTGTGCTCATATTCAGGGCATATGTAGTCCTGTCAGCAGGCCCACTGTTGGGCGGTCAAAGGGCACAAATGACCCTGGCCCAAGGCCAAGGGGGGCCCATGAAAAGGTCTTTGGTTGACCTTTAAATGGGATCAAGTACAACAATTTACTTACTAACTTTAGCACTGACAATACAAGTTAAGTCATATAAATTGATTTACGTCAGTCACAGTTGTCTACATTGTAATTTGCTTTAAGTAACAATCAATTATGAAACATCACAGTTTTAGCATTTTCACATATGTCAGAAATGGTTGCCACGTCCTGTTAAATCTACTTGTAGAGCCACCGAGTGTACACCTTATTTTCTCCAAGTGTAGAAAACTCATAAGATCAGCAGCCCACTGGGCATGTGTGGGACACGCCTCCTGCTTCCACTTACTAATTATAAGGTGTCTAGCAATTAATTTTTATCATTAAAGCCTCAGTGTGTAAAAAAAGGTGAGTAACAGTAACATCAGCGGTCAAATTCTAGATTGTAGTGCTCACTTGCACTCACTCACTCACGCCTCGTAAGACAAAAAGCAAAGATGGCATCATCCACGAGTTTTTCAGGAGTATCTAGCAACGAGGTGAATATTTATTTAGGAATCTAAACCATGTTACGATATGTTATAGCTTACCAGTGAGATATAGGTTTTATTTATAATTGTTTTGGTAACACGAGCATTAGCACAGTAATGCTAAAATAACACGTTTTATGTGATAGTCACGGCACAGTGCGGCAAATGTAGGTTGGTACGATTATAATATATGTGTTTCCAGAGTGTTCTTCCACAGGACACAGGGAGGTGAGGAAGAGGGAAAGGGAGAGGGTTTCATGTTATGATTTAACACCTTGCAGTACTTCAATCAGTGTTGATTTGACTTTCAGTAGAAGGCATTTTGTCGGCCCAGGACACAAATATAACTACCTCTGCTTTTGAAGGGTCTTAACACAGAGTAGATGCGAAATACATTCTGGAAATATGATTAATAGGATTATATTCACATGAAGTATAAAGTTTAGCATAGTGGCATGGCGAAGAGTGTGGACGAGGGGCCCACTTTGGAAAATGTTGTCCCTCAGCCCATATTTTCTAATGGCGGGCCGGCCTGTGAGTCATCCTTGAGCTTATTTGGAGCTCTTTTGTACGCTGCGGCTGAATAGTCAAAAACACCTCCTCCTTGACCTCGATGGACAAAGTCAGAATCAAAGGACAACAAGAATCCAACTGCACTTAACTAGACCGCTGTGGTGAAACTACAGTGTTCCCGAAAGTGGACTGATTTTATTTTCAATCAGGAGAGACTCGTTCTGAGAGAAAGGAATATTTATTTACATGTGCACATAAGTATGAGGAATGTGAAAACTCTTTGAAGATCAGACCCCATTGTGATGTCATTTATGCCAGGAAGGTGGTAAAGACATAGTAGATCAGGGAGCTACCCCCTGATGATGAGGAATGGGCTTTTGATGAGCTCGTCTTGGGCTCTGGATAAGGTGGCTGGAGGTGAATGGGGTGGAGGAGAGTGTGCCGATTCTGCCTACAATGACAGCTGAGAGGAGCAGAGAGGAGAACAGGTTTAAAGTTTGGTAGCAGCAGCATGAATGGCTGAAGGAGATTGTGGCAAAGTTTGACTGGCTAACTGGGACAGGGAACACCCACAGTCAGCTGATTGGTAGAAGCCTTTCTGACTGAACTTTCGCTAAGCTTCATTACTTGTCTGTTTTATTTTGCTGCCTTCTTATAGCATATTATTATGTGGATGACGTAGTTTTGCTCGCTGAAAATGAAGAAAACCTGCAGGAATGCTGAAGGTTGTCGAGGAATGGTGCTGGAAATGGACTCGATGACCAATCAAGACAAAACAAAATAGTTCATGTCAGAAGAATATAACTGGAGGGAACTTCACTTGTTTTTATCTTTGGCTCTAGAGTGCCATCATATACTGACCAGTATAAATACCTTAGCTTGACGCTGTACGTGCACGTGACATTTAAATGAGCTGTCAGTGTTCTAGCTCAGTCAGCAGGTAGAGCACTGGGATCTGTACTGGCAAAGTTAAACAGTGTAGTCAGCACTCAGGGGTGTGTCCTTTGTCTGACTTTGCTTCTGGTGTTTGGGGGTTTTGGAGAACAAGTTGTAACACTGAGCATCAGAGAACATCCTCTTTGGAAGTTCATGAATTTACTTAACTTTTGGCCATTAGCGGAGATATGGGATAGTAACATCCAAACATCAAACATAAATGTCAAATGCTTCGGCTTTGGAATAGACGTGTGAAGATGTCTGATCAGAGACTCGCTGAAAAGATATTTAATTGGAACATCGCCCATGGTCATCCCTGGACTAATGAGGTGGAATTTATCAACATGTCAGTTAATTTCCAGGACAGGTTGTGATGTTCAGGTGATTAGGAGTAAAATGTTGATGGGGTATAAACCAAAATCACACACTTTCTGTCTCAAAGACTAACAACAGTGTACAACCCTAGATGAGGTAGAATTTAAACAAAAGACAAAGTGCGCAGTTGCCTCAGAGACTGATGGGTTTAGTGCCACTCCAGAGGAGGACAGACTTGTGTAACAGGTGACATTGAGAATTAGGTTCATTTTATGTGTGTCT
This sequence comes from Epinephelus cyanopodus, assembly GCA_026686955.1. NCBI lineage: Eukaryota > Metazoa > Chordata > Actinopteri > Perciformes > Serranidae > Epinephelus > Epinephelus cyanopodus. The sequence goes on along the minus strand of CM048914.1, from coordinate 42,904,743 downwards.
GTCCTGCGTACAAAGACACTTTGTACTTTGCAGCGAAATAGCTTCCACTTACACATTAAATTGGGTTAGATGACCATGAAAAATTTGAGTTATGTTTTTGAAAAGGAGTCTTTTTGTAGCAGACTTTGTTTGCTTGGCCTTGGACTGAAGGAAGAGTATTTTAGTTTGGGGACTGAGCAGTAAGATATCATGTATTTTGGATTGATCACGATATGAAATTTATACAACATAAACATAACGTGTGAGGCCTACAAATGTTCCACTCTGCATATCATCCTTCTTAAGTTTCAAACGTCTTGAATTAAAAACATCATCTGTCTGAAAGCGTCCCATTTTCTTGATAGACAGACGTCTGTGTAACGTTTATGATGCTGGTTATGATCGTTCACATTCAAGATTCAAGATGTTTAATGTCACTCCGGTTACAGAAGTACAATTATGTGTAATATTTTCACTGAAAAGCTCAACAGTAAATATAAAAAGACATAAAAAATATGGTAAATGAGCAGCACTTGTACAGCTCCTTTCTAGTCTCCCAACCACGCAAAGCACTTTTTCCACATATTACATTCACCCATTACGCTGCATAATCATGGTACTTGTGCACAGAATAGGCTGTTGCTCCCGTAATCAGAGCTGAACTTGAAAAAATTTAATTCTTTCATAATGTACCTTGTTCATGGAATAATCTGCAGAAGACCTTAATTTTAGCTTGTTTCAGGTTTGATTATTGAGGCTAGATTCAAATGCTCACCCCACAGTGCCCAGACCCTCCACACCCCACAAGGCCTTCCGCAAGTCAGGCATTCTGAACATCGTCAGGTTAGGTGGCCTGTCGCCAGTTTGATGAGGATGTGGCCCAGATCCTTGAAGCCGCAGTCAGAGGGGAAGCTGACCGGAGGCTGCAGGAAATGTGCTCCTTGATTGTCTGTGTTGATGCTGAAAGACGGAGCAGCATTTGACCAGTGGTTCTGGGGGGTAACCCGGCCTGAAACACCTGATGACCCCAGGTTACACCACATCTTTGCTCATGCTCTGCATCACTGAAAGTGAGAGTCTCCCTCAAATGATTTCCCAAGTCTTAAATAAAGGTTTTGAAGCGCTTCCTTAGTGTATAGAGAATTCTAACCGCTCCGATCATGGCTGCCACGTAGACACTTGCAGGTCATTTCACTCAGTTAGGAACCTTCTTAAGCAAGAAGGACTATTCGACCGCAGCCATAGATTTCAGGGAGAGTAAGCAGCACGCTGAGCCGGCCATGAATACAGCTCTCATGGGCTGCGAGCCCATTACATCCTCAGTTGGGTCTTTTCCCTCCCATCAGCTATTACTATTGTTATTGTTGTTGCATGGTCTTTCAACAGCTGTCAGCGGCAATATTCACAGCAGTCATTAGAGGAATCTCACTGAGACAATTATACAGAGGATCTGAATTGAATAAACTACATGCTTCACACTGCGGGGCAGAACAATGACTTTGGTGTTGGAAAACTGAATCGGGATCATCAGTTCAGTTGCTAACAGACTTCCTGTGAGGGAATTGCTGACTGTAACTTTCTGGTTAAACTGATTGTGTCACATTAGGAGAAATTAAAAAAGATTAGAGGCCAGAATTACTGTTGATGGTGACAGAGAGATGCAAAATGCTGAGTAAAAACAACAGATGTGAGAAACTGTGCACCATCAGCTTTTCTTAAACAAATTTAAAATCTAGTAAACAGCCGGGGCACGTAGGAGTTAACTGGCCTGCTTTCTTGTTGAACAAACCATGCCAGTTTTTTTAATGTTAGGCAGCTACGTTTAGGCATATTGCATAAATCTCAAACATATAGCAATGCCAAGCCTGGAACTTACTTGGCATGTACAGTTGTACCACTTGGGGAAATACTGTACCACTTTTTAATGAGATGCATTAGTTACAGTTAAGCCAAGTTTCAGTTAATGCTCCAGTGTCTCGTCTGTACAAAGTAATCTCATTCATCCAGGTAATATAAAGCAGAGTCCAAGCGAAATGATCCGCCCGACTTTTGTTATAAAAGAGAGAGCTGTTTATCCAATTGGCTTCCTTCTAATGTGCAGACTGGACCATTAGTGATACATCCTCGTTCCCCTCGTGGATGAAAACCTAATTGATGCCATCTGTTGCTCAAAAGTTGAGCACCTTCTTACTGTGATGTCCCCTCTGTGGTGTGTTGGAGAAATGCCGAGGCAGAGATTTTATAGCAGCGTTTGAGAGCCCTTTACAGAATGCCTATGAGTTTTACATTTCCTGGTAATATGGCACAAAACAAAATTGGCTCAGTGGGGCAGCCCAACAGTAGATGAACAAGCGTTATGCAGAATGCGGTGAAATTAGATCTGCTGTCCTTCAGGCACCCCGGGTTTTGTGCAGCAGTTGTGCAGGTTTTTTGGGCAGCTGGCCATCAGAGGTGTTTCCTCTCTAATAGCTAAATAGGCTGATCCCAATTAAGGCGATTAAAAAATGTAGTGAAGGGTTTGGGGGCAAACTGGAATTTGTAATTACCTCTCTAGTCAGATCCGTTTCCTTCTGTCTGACTTCTTATCATATTCTTGATGCTGTGTTTTGTTTTAATGTGTTTTAACCTCTCTAACTCCGCCAGGACGCTGACGTCCTACCATGTGATGTTGGTATTGCCGGATTCAGGAAGCTCTCGACTTTTCAAAATTAACATTGTTTTTCTTTTATTTATTATGTATTTCACACCAGAGCAGCCTAAACACACAAAGTCCAAAATCACGATGAGTGCTGACAAGTCATGTCATGCCATTTATGGACAGGAAAAGTTAAAGGACGGGGTGACAGTACTGTTTTGAAGCCGAGTGACCAACTTGTCTTTTGGAGCTCCGCCTGGATCTTTTCATGGAAAACACTCTGTAGAATGGTCATCTTACTAGTCAAAACTGAATTACAGATATCTTGAATAAGAGTTTTGACTAGGAAAAATTATGCTGCAGATATCAGTAATGAATATCTATTAAAGCCATTAAATGTTAAAACGGCTTGCCATAAACGATGTGCACTGCCAGCGTCCTACCTGCGAGGGGAGGAGAAAGCACCAGCAGGCCAGGAAGAGTAGCGACACAGGAGTCGTCGTCACAGGGTGTTTCTCAAAGTCAAAGGATCCTCAAACAGCCGAATTTCAAGGGTGCTATGGGATGGAACCCCGATGAAGGACTGTTCCAATGTCAAGGATCCTTCTGAATTTCGCCGAGGACTGAATCCGTCTTTCAGAGAAATTCCAAGAATGGATGTGTGTATCCTCAGTGAGTATAACGTCTCCACAATGCTTTGTCACAGTTTGCTGGTAGTGAAGGCGGGACCTCTTCACTGAAACCTGCACCAGCTGAGCTTGGCAGGATTAATATCTCCAGGAGTTCTTATCAGACAAGCGTGAAAAAAATATTGACAGACACCTCATAATTTACACTTCCCAACGTGTCCACTGCAGAATAATGAGATTTTTAAAATAAGGTGATTTAAATAAAACATAAACATTTTTAAATTAATCATTTACAGCAGAGATGTGTTATTTACTATTCTGTCAGCTTTAACTGGTGTATTTTTCGGGGGAAGTGCAGAGAGAACGGCCACAGTAAAGAGATTAGAAGATCCTGCAGGTCAAAGCATCACTCATTTGTTTGAAGGTGAACATATTTCAGAGAGGATTACATGGCAGTATCATGTACAGGCAGCAGGTCAGCTGTTTCAGAGCAGCGCGGCTCATCAGATCAGATCTGCTGTTAATCTTATTGAAGCAGCGTGTGTGGTGACACTCACAGAAAATAAGGAACACTGTGTGAGTCTGTGTTTATATTGTAAATGATCATTTACAACTTAATTTCAGCTGTTGTCTTTAATTCATTATTCCACTTTTGAGTATGAACCAGAAATATAGTCTCCCTAAAAGTTACATGACATTTGTTTAAAATTGAACAACAAGATTAGAGAATGCCAGAATTATCACATTACCCTGAAACCCCCTCAGTCTGCTGAGGGTTAATGATGCACACCTTGCTAGCCGTTTCAATGTATGCATTTATTCTGTTGCCTAGATTGCTTTAGTAACTACTTCAGACTGGGTGACCCGCCCTGCTTCTGTTTGCAACAGTAAATGCATTAAGGGGGAATGTCATGCCAACTGGTTAGGTTCCTTATCAACATAATGAGGAAACATGAGAAAACAGAGTGACAAAAACAAAAACTAGTTATCTCAAACAAAAATAAATCACAACCAAGTTGCTGAGCACAAAGCCAGAAAATAAAACTGCTGATGCATCCCAACCCTGACCTGCCTAATAGGATATCTAACTAACCAAGCTAGTCTTCAGTGGCCTGCTGGGCTTGAGGCGGCTTTAAACGCTGGGCTCAGTGCATCACAGAAGATCGAAGAAGCAGCCAACTGTAATACACTGAAGCGTGCCCCCACTCAGGATTACCACCAAAAATAAAAAAGGAAAAATAACAAAGTGGCAAGATCTTTACCTGACCCTAGTATGGGTGCTAAACACTGGAATCTCAGCTAAAGACAGAGCAAATGGTAGATGACCTCTACACTAAAAACAAAGGCCACAAGATACACACAAACTTACATTTAAGTTCTATCCTGGACGAGCCCCCTGTTGTTACACCCCACCCCTGGGCGGCCCTGTGGGGCAAACAAGACTCCAACACTGACCCAAATAACCACATAAGACACCTTTCACACACTCAAATCCACTGGATTTATTAATAAAAAACAAGCAAACAAGACAACAAAAATCCCAGGCTGAGAGGCAGCAAGACCAGCAGTCCTCTCACCAGAGGCGTCTCTCTGCTGCTGGCACAGTAAATTCATCAAGGGGGAATGTTATGCCAACTCAATTAGGGTCTTTATTAACATAACAAGGAAACATTTTTAAAGATCATGTGTCGAAAATATTCACTGACAAGATCTGTTTTACTGACAATAATCACTCTTTGAATGCAAAAGCAGGTTGTTGCAACAAAATTCAGGTATTTCATGGTTGTGTTTTGCACATACAGCACTTGGTTACAGCTTGGAGAAAAATTTTGATCTCAGTTAAACATAGGAAAAAACACAACAGTGAATTGAAGCATGGGACACAATAGGCATTTTTGGACTGGGAGGACTTTTTTTTGTAGCTCTAAGACCCCCTCTCCTCCACACTTTTTATTGTGTCTGCACCCAAAGAACGAGGAACGATTGTAGTTCTTAAAACACCATTTTGGGGGATCATTTGAGCTCCTATTTCAGAGTAGGTTCTCTCCCAGCACAAAAGGAACCATGAGTGACGTAAGTGTGGGGTGATCAGTCCAGATGTGCTTGAAGTGTTTGTGTATTGGTCAAACACAGTCAATGCAGCATCGGCAACCAGCATGATACGACACAATATGATACTATACGATACGATACGATACGATACGATATGATACGATATACTTAATTGTCCCTTTAGGGAAATTTGTCTTGAAGGAGCTGCACTTGAAGGAGTAGCATCAAGCAACATTACTTATAATCTTAACTGAGGTTGGCACAAATGAATCTTTAAAAAACACAGCTCATAACAAAAGAAAACACAGATAAATGGGCCGACACTGGAGTCCAGTCTTCACTGAGCATATATACAGTCATGGAAAAAATTATTAGACCACCCTTGTTTTCTTCAATTTCTTGTTAATTTTAATGCCTGGCTCAACTAAAGGTACATTTGTTTGGACAATTATAATGATAACAACAAAAATAGCTCATGAGAGTTTAATTTAAGAACTAAGAACTATTCATTTTCCATGGTTTTCTTGATAATAACCAAAATTACTTAAATTCTCACATCAATAGCTATGGCATTGTACCGCCAAAAACACTACTTTTAAGCATTCCATGTTTTCTTTTCTGTTTGCTTTAAACACATGATACACACAAGAGTTAATACTTGATTGCATAACCATTGTTTTTGATGACTGCAGCCATGCGTCTTGGCATGCTCTCCACCAGCTTCTGACATTGTTCTGCTGTCACAGCAGCCCATTCCTGTTGGACAAATTCAAACAAATTTTCTTTGTTTTTGGGCTTGTGGTTCTCCATTTTGAGTTTGATGATTTTCCACAGGTTTTCAATTGGATTAAGATCGGTGATTGAGCAGGCCAAGGCATGGTGCGAATGTTGTGGTTCTCCATCCAGGCTTTAACTGACCTTGCCGTGTGGCAAGGGGCATTGTCTTGTTGGAAAATCCAGTCATTCGAGGCAGGAAAGAGTTTTCCAGCTGATGAAAGAAGACTGTTTTCAAGGGTAGTCCTGTACATGACCTGGTTCATTCGGCCTTCACACAATTGCATTTGCCCTGTTCCACTCAGACTGAAACAACCCCAGATCTTGACTGATCCACCCCCATGTTTTACTGTAGGGGCAAGACAGTCTGGGTTGTAAGCTTCTCCAGGCTTCCTCCTAACCAGTAGGTTGGCTGGAGTGGGCATCAATTCAAAATTGGATTCATCACTGAAGAGAACCTTAGCCCAATCATCAACAGTCCAATCCTTGTGGTCTCGAGCAAAGAGTAACCGGGCCTTCCTCTGCCTTTCATTGATGAAGGGCTTCTTGCGTGCTCTGCGTGACTTCAAACCAGCTTCAACAAGTCGGTTTCGAACTGTCCTTGCCGAACAAGTCACATTTCTCGACAGTGCCCACTCATTTTTAAGGTCCCTGGAGGTCTGACGACGATTCCTGACACAGGAACGGATGAGTGCACGGTCATCTCGTGGGGTAGAAAGACGTTTCCTGCCACGGCCAGGTAGCAATTGGTAGTGCCATGTTCAGCTTGTTTTTTTTTGTTGTAATGAACGGCTGTCTTGGAGATCTTCAGTTTTTTCGCTACCTGTCTCTCACTCATGCCAATTTCCAGCAGTGCCAAGATGGCTGCCTTTGTGGCTTCACATAATTCTTTTGTTTAGGCATTATGTGAGAGCTGACAACTTCTGAGTTGTGCTACGGCTTGAATGTAAGCAGGAAACCACTCTAGGCCTTTGCATGTGCAGTGCTGCTTGTGACATGAAATGGCCTCTTATATACCCTGGGAATCAATTAAGCTTAAGAATGTCAAATAGGACATAAAGTATTATGTGACCAGCTGCATTTTTTGTTGTGTTCATTGTATTATACGTTTAGTGGTACCAGATATTAGAATGAACAAGAAATTGAAGACAACAAGGGTGGTCTAATAATTTTTTCCATGACTGTATATATATATATATGTGACGGTAGAAATACAATAACATTTTGACCTGTCAAAGTGAAAGAGACGTTACCATGCCAACCACTGGCTGGCTCACAGTACATCACTCGCGTCACTTTGCAAATGCAAACAGAAAAAAGCTCTTGAGGTATGTGCTTCTCAGTGGGCAGTCCCTCAGAATGGTTTGATCTGAAAACGCCTCATGTTACTTAATTACATTTAATTGAAACAGTGCTGCGCTTTTGTTACCTAACTACTCACAGGGCTCAGGATGTGAATCGTGGCCTGTGGTTTCAATGTTCTTTGCTCTGTACAACCTCCTTCCCACACCTCGCATGCAAACACATTCCTCCACTGGAGAAAAACTTTGCCAATGAACATAAGACTGAAAGCAATTACATTTTCTGCAAAACTCATTTGGAGAAACAAATTAGTATATGAGCGTAATTTTGAGGAGACGGGTCGGAGTGACGGATGGTTTCTCCAGGCCGGTCTGACTGACACTGAAAGTGACAAAGTCACAGATTACAGAGGGCATCAGATTTTATGAGGGTGGTATTTTTGGCTGCTGCTGCATTGAGCACAAACTTTCCAGGGACGCAAGACGGGAAAGAGCAGTAGATTGAGATGGGACCTTGCAGTGTTATATGAGGGTTATTTAAGGGAAGGGATTTGAAAGCAATGAGAAACTTTCCTGACTTTGTTGGGAAGGGGATGATATTCTCACGGCTGGCAGTTAAATCACCCGAGGACAGAAAAAATGTGTTTTGGTGAAGGAATTGTGGCGAAGAAGGAGGAGTGGTGATGATCACACTACGTGCTCCAAGGTGCATAAAGACAAAGCTGCTTTAGGTAATGGTTCAGTAATAAATTCTGGACCATGAGAAGATATTCAAAATTGCATAATTAGGAGCAGGATAATGAGCCTGCACCTTTTTGCAGATTCTTTAAGATTACAAAGTGAGTAATGACATCGTAGGTGGCATAACAAATATGAAATCTAATATGAAAAAGGCATTCCCTCCGCAGCAGGGGCTGGTAGTAAAGTCACTTAGGCTAAATAATGTAGTACAACAAGAGGCTGGAAACACATAATAAGAATCACTAAACAAAAGAGGAGTTCCAGGGAAATTAAAGAGACATATTTATGAAAAAAAGAGAGCTGAACCTCCACACACAGTTTCCATTTCCTCTTGAATTGCAAAACTAAAATCTTGCTCAGGGCAGAACACACAAAACCCTGCAGGGAAACACTAGTGTGTCATCAAAAGAGCAAAGTGGTGAGCACTGCAGCGTGATCAACGACAGGAAATATGCATGAGCTGGAAAAATACCATGTTCACAACCTTTGTTCTGCCCAAAAGGAAGTAAACTAAAATATGTATGAATGATGTGGTTACCTTTAACTAGATAAGAATTGACCTGCCTGACGAGATCAGGGCTGCAATCACTTTTAAAAACCTACTTTTTAGAAATTGTTTTTCTGTGATTTCATTTATATTCTTTATTTCGCTCTCTGTGTTTTAATGTGTCTTCAGTTTTTGTCTTTTAGTTTGTGTTAGTTTTATTATCCGTGTTTTATTGTGCTCTGTTTTTGCTGTAAAGCACTTTGTAACTGTGTTTTGAAAGGCGCTAAAAAATCAAGTTCCCACACTATCCTCACTTTCAGGTTCATGCTTGTATTTAGGGTTTGTAATAGAACAAGAGCCCTCGGAGATTCCTTCGAGTCGAGTGGTATTTTTTTTTTTTTTTTTGGGTCACTTAGCGCTCAGTGGGTCTAGGGACATTTTGGTCCCCAGATTTAGCTGCAGAGTGAGCGCTCCTTTCTTTGTCACTGCTCTGCACTACAGGCAGCTGCAGACGCAGACCCAGGGTGAGTCTGAGTGAGATGGAGGCAGCTGCCTGGAGGAAGAGAGGCTTTGCCAGGTCAGGCTCTGAGATAAAGTTATCTTTTACATTCTGCTTATAAATGGTGAATTTACAGCTCAATACAACAACTTAATATGATACAGTCTCTTACTTTTGTCTGATATTTAGTGCTGCAAAAGATGTTGCATATTTCTGATATGTTGTTAGTTACACTTATGGTTCCCTACCTGTCCTTCTACAGGAGTGAAACACCTGAGAGTATCTGGGGAGGAGAGTATTTTTTATTTATTTATTTATTTTTTTAAATTGGCTTTTAATCTGTAAACTAAATATGTCCAATTTTCTGTTCTATCCTATCATATTCTATCTCTCCCTGATCTTTTACATTGCTTCTGTATTCTAACTGTGTTATTATTCTACATTGTCTTGTATTTCAAACTGTTATTATTTCTATGTAAGCGTCTTTGAGCACTTGTAAAAGCGCGTTATAAATAAAATTTATTATTATTATTATTATTATTATAAAGGGAGCCGAGGGGCGGAGTGGTGGGATACACAGACTGTGGCACACCGACAGCAGCAGCACTGGACTCATGGGGAAACAGGTTTCTTCTTTTATTCCCGGCCTACGATAGGTGGTTGGGCTTTGTTATTTTATTTTTCCTATTTTAGTTTGGGTTGGAGGTTACCGGCAGTTCAGGTTACGGCTTTTGATATTTAGAGGGACGAGCTGCATCTCTAACCCTCTTTTGTTCCCTCTTTTCAGTTGTAAGTATGGTTAGTTTTTTCTGTTCATAATAAAACTCCTTGCCCATTGTGTCAGGCGTCCTTCATATATTCCTGTCTCAGTTGAGCCTTTGTCTGTTTAGTGACGCTATAACAGAGCCGCAGTGGTTCTTACTCAAATATATTATTTTTATGACAACTCGGATTGAATCCAAGAAGCTCTTGGTACAGCACGTACATTGACAAAGATATACCAAAGGCTTAAAGTAATAGAACAATGATTCAGCCTTGTATAATGCATTTTACACATCTCACAGATGTGTCTAAAATTGGGATCTAAACATCGACATGGTCTTTATCTTACAGTATCTTAACCCTTCAGACACCCTCGAGCCTCCTCACATGCCTGCATGCAGACAGTGAAGGACTCTAAAATAGGCCTGCTTCTGCATTGCATTGATTTTCCCACAACTGTCTGCATTTACCGAGCAGAAACTGCAGATTTCCTGAGAAAATTAAAGTTTATTCTGAAAAGACACAATGCATCTAACAAGTGTAAACAGACACACCCTAAATGTCCAAAACTGATGCATCAACGCAAATCTTGGACTATTATCTCCGCACATTGCACATAGTTGCACAAAACTGTACAGCTTTGTATATTCTGAAACAGCTATATTGTACATATTTTTATGCTGTAGTACTTTTTAAACTGTCTTTGTCATATTTTTATTTTAACTTTTCGAGTTGCCTCATTTTCATTTTCTTTCAATATGTTTTATTTGCGTTTTAAACCAAAGCAAATTCCTTGCAAGTGGAAACCTACCTGGCAATAAATCTTCTTAAAGTATGAATCTGTTTCTGATGTCTTCACCCTTTGTCTGAAATTCTTTGTGTAAGTTTTTTTTTTAAACAGGATTGTGCAAATTTGCAGGAAAGCCCAGTCAGACTTTTTTTCAGCATTGGCAGTATAAAAACAAAACGGCTCTGTGTGTCTAAACACTCGCAGCTTGGTCATTGGTCAGTGTTTCCATGTCTTCCACATTTGCAAACATGGCATCTCTACACCTCAACACATTCTCACTCCGACCTCGTCACATATTGACGTTTGGTCACGGACTTACCACGTTGAAATACGACGTCCAAGGTACCCTGGGTGTGTTGGTTGTTGACTTTCTGAGACGCTGTGTCAACTTCAGCTTGGTCCATGCATTGTCTGTTTTCAAAATACACTTCTGTTTTTACAGGAAATATACGGTTTGACACAATACAGTCATTTTCAAAACAAACACACTACGTTGGTACAACACCACAAATTGACTTTTTTGTCCCTTCAACAACAAACACAAGCACATGATTGTGTTTAGGAAAAAAGGACAGGGTCTGGCTTTACAGTCTTCTAGGAAGCAAACACTAGCTTCCTGGGTGAAAGTCCGTGTTTGTTGGACCCATCCACCACCTCTCCCGCCTGCCCTGCTCAGACTTCTGTCACCTTGACTTTCCTTCTTGTCCCACCGTGTCTCCCTCTGACACTGCTGGGAGTGTTCAAACAATAACAGTGACCGACTGTCTATCATGCCAACGAGAAAGGACAGCTTTTTTTCCCGTCATAGTCACTTAGAGACTCAGGGACTTTTTACTTTATTTATTTCTATTGGCACCTTATTTATTGTTGTGGTTTTCATGTGAGCTACTGGATACAAGAATTTCCCCAGTGGGTATGAATAAAGTATCTATCTATCTGACCAAGCACTGGATTTTGATGACTTCGGAGTGAGACCAGCTGCGGGATGAATGTAACAGCACTGTAGTGGCAGTTTCTACCTTTATAAAGTAAAGTTGTGACATCATAACTTCACAGAAGTCCTGAAAGTTCATTTAAAGTCACAGTTTCTGAAGACGGGCTGTGTGCATTTCCCTGGAGATTAAGCATTTAAATATGTTCAGAGTCTATAAATCGCACTTAGACCTGATATATAATTTTTAAAAAAACATCCAAATCTACCTTTTTACAGTGTGGGACCTTTAAAACCCACTGAGGTCTCTTTTTTTCATTTGTGAGTCATGGGTGCTATTTTATTTTTTACTTATAAAAAATAAATTTTACTTTTTTACTGTGTCAGAGTGCTGTATTATGTAGGAAAAGGACAAATAGGGCAACTGTTGTTTCTACCCCAGTGAATTCAAATAATTTTCCATATTAATTACTCAAATTGCTTTGGTTATCTCCAGACATCCTGAGCTCGCATGATGGTCTTAAAACCTGATTTTAATAAAGGGCAACACTTCAAAACAGAGCCGCACGAGACAGTAATAAAGCAGCGCCCACATTAAGGACCTTATCACGCCAGTTGATGCTGTGCTTTAATAGTACATATTCCCATATTCCCAAACAAAGTTACAGTTAATCAATTTACCAGAAACCCATTGCCACACATGAAACTGGGGTTGTTGAGGCTCCCAGGGGATCTGGGAATATGTAAAGTTGGTGTAACTGGGTAACTTCCAGTCTATGGTCTTATTAAATATTCACATGCAGCAAACAGCAGCAGCACTCATGTGGAACATTTTGTTCCGTTAATAATCAGAATAGCAGCCTAATTAAAGTAAAACACAGACTCAGCTCAATGAACGAGCGTATTCTGAATGAATTTTCAGTATTTTAAATGGGTGATTTAATCTGTTTGGCAGATCAATACGTAAACACTGTTAATGTACTCGGCGCTCCCTCGGGTGCTGTTGCACTATTTGTTGTTAGTTTTAACGCACAGCTTGTCGATCACTCATGTCCGTCCAGTGTGAGGCCGCCCGCAATGCTTTTATCTGTAAACAGCTCAGAGCTTTGGCTTCCTGAGCAATAAGCCTTTCAAATTAAACAACATAATGATGTTGTTTGTCCGTGTCCTCTAGAAGAACACAGACTGAACTAAACCACTTGCTCAGGTTTAAGGGAACATCATGTTTTGGGTTAAAATGACAACTTTGTTAAGGTTAGGGGACTTTTGTTGTTGTGGTAACAGCAATAGACATACGAGTTCCCCCAGAGGTATAATTTTCATAACTCACAAAATCATCATTTCAATTTTTGGGACTTTGTCAAGCAATTTGTTCCCAGTGGCTTCATATCATTGCTTTCTGTTTCTGTTTTAATTAGTGCTTTTAAAAAACAGCAACAATGTATTTGGGTCCTGGTTGGCACCACTCGAAAACACCCAATTCCACCTTTGCGGTTATAAACTATTTATTGAGTTCATGTTTGCCATAGGTCCTAATTTAAAGTAGGTTGGTCATTTTTTTAAAGATTTTTTTTTTTTTTTTTTTGCATTTTTACCTTTATTGATGGAAAAGGAGGGAGAGAGGAGTGAGATGATACGCAGCAAAGGGCTGGAAACGAATCCAGGCTGCTGCAAAGGACAGCACCTATATGGGGCACACGCTCAACCAGATGAGCCAGAGGTCACCCCAGAGGCAGGGGCTCATGCAGTCTTGCAGAACTGGAACTCAAAGGCAGTTGTCAGGCATTACAAGACACTTTTGATTAAGAATTGATGCCACTGGCCAAAAAAAACGTAAAAAGTTGACAAAATCCAAACGAAAGTTAAGGTGGTGAAACTCCAAGTACAGCAGGTGGGAGGGCTGGGATGAGTCCAACAAACACAGAGTTTCACCCGGAAGAGTGGTGGTCACGTCCCATTAAAAAATTGAGCCAAACCCTGTTTTTTTTCTTACAAAACCCAACCACATGCCTTAGTTGTTGGACTTTATGTGAATGTTAAATTTCCTGTGGAAATAGAGGTGCATTTTGACAGAAGACAATGCATGTAACTGGCAGAACTTGACACGGAGTCCAAGAACATCAACAACCAACACACCCAGGGTACCTTTCACGTCATTTCTGGACATGACCAACCGCTAATATGTGATGAGGTCATGGTGAGAATGTATTGGAGAATGAAAGCAGGCTGAGATTGTCAAAATACAACATGCAATTTAACTGTAACTTCCCCTCCACTTTCTGTTTTTTTTGGTCAGATGACAATAATTGCAAACTAGTCCATACCCATTGAGTACAGCATACCATACCATGACTTAGTCATACCATAAATTAGAAAAAAAACCCCAAACATTGGTCCACAGGGGGAGCCACAGCGATCGGTCGCATTTTAGCCATTATAAGCATTTTTCTGTTGTTATAGCGCCACCCAGTTGCCAATTAGAGTTAAATTTCTCCAGTCACCTTGAGGCGTCCTGTTCTACATATCTACCAAGTTTAGTAAAAATCTATATGGCGGTTAGGCCTAGATAAGAAATGAGCTCTCTAGCGCCCCCATTTTGTTTGATGGGGTCAATAATGGAGGGGTCCCCTCAGATTATGTGTGGTCATATGCCTACAAAGTTGCGTGGTGATGGTGAAACCCTTGAGATGTTATACACCTTTATGTGATGAGCCACGCCCTCCGCAATATTCATTGCCTTATAGAAGCTCAGTTTTAGTAAGTTTTCCAACTTTTGCCAAGAGGGAACTTTAGATATTGGTCCCTAGATTATGTTCACCCAGTTTCATGCTGATCGCTCAAACGTCCTAGGAAGAGATCGATTTGAAGTGTTTTTCAAAAAATTAAAAATGACGGAAAATCTGTATAACAGGGAATTTCAATCGGTTGCTATAGCGCCCCCCCTTTGGCTAATTGATGTAATATAGCTTCATTCGCATCCTTCCTTGACCCTCTACCGCTGTGCGAAATTTCACATTATCGTCATTATATAGTAAGATCTCATATTGTTTGAGAAGCAATAAGTTAACTTTTGCCATGATGGTTGTTTCTTACAGCAGTACAGGACTTTGTTCTTGGGGTTCTCTTGTATATAAAACATGATGGTAGGATGAGGGTTAAAAAACCAAAACCATTACTGGCTGTCAGTTTAAAATGGGCACGCACACCTATCTAATGTGTTGAGCCATCCATCCACCCTGACCTCCTCCTGATGTGGGCTTTGTTGCTCTATAACATCACCTGACTTCTTTTTTGCTTCCATCATAATTTATTCAGCTGCTTGTGGCTTTGTCACTTGACCGTAAACAGATTTTTCGGGGCAGTGGCTGAAACTTGCTGACGCTGTCGTTCGTCTTGTTGTGGGAAACCGGCCCGGTCAGTGGTGTGGCTTAAAGAAAGTAATGTGACTCATGGGTCAGTGGAGTGGGACTGTCTGGGAAACAGCTATCAACAGTGGGACACTGGGCCTCAGGCCTGGGACAATGTGCAGTGTGCAGTGAGCAGAACAGCTCCTTCTTTCCGACTGTGCTGAATTAATGATTTCACTTCGGACAACATTAGTGGCCGTAACCATAAAGACTTCCCATTTCTTTTCAGCTCATTTAAATAGGTTAATAAAGAAAGCCTTATTTTTTTCTTATTTCAATTTTTCTTTTTACTTGTTGGTCAGTAAAGTGTCTGTGAGGCTGCTGTAAACAACTGACAGCCTGAGTTCCTTTGGGCCTGCTTAATGTAAAGTTAACACTAAATGAAATCCTGATATGCCATTTGTTTAAATTAATCCTTGCCAAATTCTTGCTTCTGGTCTGTGTTTGAATGCTTGTAAGGGAAGCAACCATTTCTCTCTTTGATCACTGGTGTATTGTTATTTTATCCTTTTTTTAATAGCAGCCATTACACATCATAAGCACACTGTGTGCTCTCGTATCTTTAATGAACATCCTGCAGAATAATTGTTTCTTTTTTTTGTTGTCAGTTTGAGTGCGCCCTCTCCTTCACAATGGATCTGTTAATGATTTCACCCAGCTGTGCATATTATTGCTCCATCCAGGAAACACTCAACAATCAGATCATCTGGACTTAGATTAAATTTCACAGAACTTACCTCTCCAGGTTTTTACTCACTTCTGTTGATCGCTTTGTAATCGCTGGCCCGACAGGTGCTGCAGTCGTTAACGCGGAGAAATTATTAACTGTGCAATCATCAGCGCATCAGTTCACTGTTGCCTGATCATTTGCTTCTGAGCTGACTGGTTAAGACACTTTCCATCATTTCACTGAAGACCAGCGGTTGCTTCAACACTCTATGGTCACTAGCGGCCTCATATAGGTTTCCTCTGCACTGTGAGCACTTCTCTCCCTGACTGCTCAAAGACACATTTTTTGGAATCTCTTTTACATTAACTCGCATTACTGTATAAGTGCACCCAAGAAGCATTCAAGACAGATGGAAATCTGATTGTTGGAAAGCCGGATATTGAAAATAAATAAATGTAAACACATCCAACTCTCCAATATGCACACGCAAGCGCTACCCCTCCTGAGTGGTAAGCACTTTGTGGAAATAGTGTCTACAGGGCAATAACAGCAGCTCAAGTTACAATTACATTACAGTGAATTAGCTGTTGTTCTTTGTCTCTGTTGAAGCGACGGGAATCAGTTCAGGAAGGACCCAAATACAGAGCAGCAGGTCTGATGAGGTTTTAACAAAAAGTGAGCTTTAATGCAGCTAATAAAAAACATCCAGAACAGGCAGGTAACTGAAACTCCAAATAAAAGAAGAAACAAACCAGGGAAGAACTTGGGGAAGAAATCCAAAATGGAACATGAGAGACCAAAAAACACTGGGATGAACGCAGGCGAACTGACCGGGAACAAAGGGAAACACACAGATATAGGTACAGAAAAGTAATCACAAGAACAAGACACGGCTGGAGGAGGAGGACACAGGCAAAAGGAGGAAAATGAAGACTGGAGCAAAGGTGAAGTGGGAAACACTAGGGTGGAGCAAGCAAGACGGTGTAGGACGGTGAAGGAAGACAGGTGTGATGGAGAGCAGGAGAGAAAACACATACAGCCTTTCTCAAGCTGCATTCTTGCCCGTACTTGTGTTCTTGCGGACTTGTGAAACGTCATCAGTCGCAGCCCAAGTACTGTTCTTTACTGGGACACTTAATGGAAGTGAGCCACCTTTAATGTTATCAGTTTTACCTGCGCTTTTCTTACTATGACAAGTCAGAATGTCTGCTGTGAAAAAGGTCCATCCCTGCTGAATATACAGTGATATCTCCGTAAAAAACAACCACTTTTTGTGACACAGCACAGTGACGGGGTAGCAAACGCCCACGTTTGGTGACTAAAAGCTGCTGGAAGATGCAGCAAAGACTCACTAAAAACAGCTGATTTTTTTTTGTTTATTGGTCTCAAATAGTCGTCTGCAGGGGTCTGCAGCTTTGCTTCCGATAACAAAGTCAGCTCATGCATTTCGTTACTTTATAAATGTTCGTATGATGTGTATGAAAAGTACAAATGCGACGAATGTGGTTTGGAGAAACGTACAATGCCAACATTTTCTTCTGGCGACTGGGATGTACTGTTTTTTTATTGATAGGAAATGGCTTTTTTCACATCACAGTTTCAATGTGCCTGCAACAGTAGTCTCAGGTTGCCAGCTAGGAGCAGATGGGACAAAGTATCGAAGGGGTAAAGTAATGAGTCATAAAACCTGTAATGAGTTAGCATTTTAGCATTTCCCGTTCCCTTGTATTGAAGTCAGTGAGCTCTTGGTTAGATGTCTCAAATAGGATCTGTGATTAACACAAACTATTATTATAATTATTATAATTAAGAGACTTTCACATTTAAATCTCCGACATTGAATTATCAATAAATACTCCACTTATAAATTCTGAGGCTTTTATGCGTCTTCAAAAAGGCAGCTGCTGACAAGTGGTTAAATAAAACTGCAGAAAATCATCACGCTGCACGCTGTGATGGTGATGTTAAGTCATGCAACCATGGCGTAGTTCCAGCGTAACGTTAGCTTTTTACTTCTGGAGGTATTAATTTGTGAAGATTATCTTGCTGAAAAAAACATGTAAATATAAATAGTTTGTGTTTGCCCCAACATATTTTCTGCAGTAATCCCAAATCCAACTGAAAAATCCAGCTGGCTTTTTGTCGAGGCTACCAGGGCGACACTAACTTCTGCATCAGCCGACAGCAAACCTTCATCCCTGCAGCACTCTATTAGTGTAACTAACCTACTAAAGTGCAAAAGTCTTTCTTCCTCTGTGGTTTCTGGCAGTTAGCAAACAGCTTCAGATGCATTATCACCACCCTCTGGACCAAAGTAGAGCTGACCCTGATTTGCATGTAGCCCAGGAAAACCAAGGGAGATTTAATCAGATGTTAAGATGAGCCTAACTGAGATGCATATATTTCACCTGGATTTTATCCGGACATGAGGCACTTGAGATTACAAGTGCAAATGGGGCTTGTGGTTTAATTTGAAGTGGTCTTCACCTCCAAAATTTGGAGGTTGTAGCACTAAAGGTGGAGGCTTCTGTCAGTCCCATAGCAACTGAAACCATTATTCTCTGGACAATTAATTACCATCTGATAAATGCATACTCCAGTAAGTGCTCGGTGTCAGTGCTGCTTGACCTGAGCCCACCATCGGATGTGATTAATCATGTCATTGTAATTGATAGACTGAGAAATAAGCTCAGTGTTTCCAGCACTACAGTAAGCTGGTTCTTGTTCTACCCATCAAACAGAAAATGTTTAGTCTCCATTGGGGATTATGCGTCTTCATGCTCCGTTCCGGGGCCAAAACTGTTTTATTTAACCTTTGGCTTGTAGTATTTTGTCAGCAAGCATTTCCTTTAACTGCTTTGCCAGCAGGAGTCAGTGCCAACTTGTAGCTGGGAGTTGCCGGTGGTAAATGACTGCCTGGCTAATGTCAAGAGATAATTATTCTAAATTTAAGTATCTTGTTGTGTGCTTTAAAGTTATTTATAGTAAAAATATAATTGTCTTTTTTTAAAACCCTTTAAATCCATTTATCAAAATGATTTGGAAGAATTCATGTTTAAATCCTGAGCAGCAGGCTACAGATCTATTTCAGACATGGATTTTCCATCTTAGGCACACTGATTACTCCGGTTTTGTCTTTGATAACACGCAGAGCATTATGTATTTTTAAGCACTATTTTACATCATCTCTCCTCAGCTGTTATAATGCCCTGTTTTTACTGCCTCCATTAACAAGCTGTGTTACAGCCTCAGACTGAGCAGAGGTCTACTATAAAGTTAAGCCTAATCATATCTGGTGGGGTAGTGTGAAGCTTTTTTTAGGTTCTCTGCACGGATGCAGCCAGCATCAGTACCTGGTAAGTTTTATATTGCTTACATTTTCAGTTTTATTGGCAGTTCTACTTTCTTTCCACACACACACACATACACATATAAATTCACAAGTATATGGCCTACTACTATGGATACCACTACCAATAATATAACACTTACCACTGCTGCTGTTGTTGATTTGGAACATTTAATAATTTAATAACATGTATTATCCCAAAATATTGTGACCGTACAATAACTGTTTGTCTCATGCTGAAAAATATTGTTAAGATTTTGTGCTATATATTAAAATATTGGATGTATTCTTCAGAACAGTACATTTAAAATATGTATGAACGGGAACTAGATCTATCACAGGTATCAACCTGGTCTTACTCCAAAGTTGTTGAAATCCAGCACTGGAGCAGTGACTTGTGGCGTCAGACACCAGCAAAAAAAAAGCCGTCCTTGTGTCCCTGTTGGCATGATACACAGCCGGTCGCCATTATAGTTTAAAACTGTAAAACGTACCGGGACAAGAGTGAAAACAAGGCAGTAGAAGGATTGGGGCGAGCGGGAGTGGTGATGGATAGGTCCAACAAACACTGACTTTCACCTGGGGGAGCTGTGTTAACATCCCGTGAGATTATCAGACCAAACTCTGTTCTTTTTTCCTAAAGCTAACTATGTGTTTTTGTTGCCTAAACCCATCTATGTGCATGTGTTGAAGGAAAAAAACGTCAATTTGCAGTGTTGTATAGATGCAGTGTTTTTGTTTTTTAAAGAGGCTGTAGGTAAACTGTGAATTTCCTCTGAATAAGGAAGTGTATTTTGAAAGACAACAGTGCATGTAACAGGCAGAACTGGACACGGTGTCCCAGAACATCACCCTCCTAGCACCCTGCATGACCAAACGATGAGATGTGACAAAGTCGGAGTGAGAATGTGTTGTAAGTATTCCTTTTACTTGGGCTACTGTTGCAAGTGGTGGGGAGAATACTGGAAATTTAACTCAAGCAAAAGTGCAAAAAAGTGCTCCCATTGAAATGAGGAGTAAAACTGAAAATTATTTTTTGAAAAACTTAAGTAAAAGTAAAAAACTACCTGGTTAACAAATTACTCAGAATACAAGTTACTTTCGACTTTAGTATTGTTTAGGGCATGCAGACCAATTAAAAGATAATGGGTGGACCCTTTTTTTTTTTACAGTGGAAAAAAACAAACAAACAAACAAAAAAAACCCATAGACCATCCTCCGAATTTCTTCAAAATCAATTTCCTGAAGCCTTACTGAAAAAGTAATTCTTGCCACAACAGAGATTTCATAAATGACATTATAAAACTTCTTTTTAATGAAGCACAGCAGGTTGGCTAATTAAACGATATAAAAAAAAATATATGACAGGGATGTGCAGCAGAGTGCTGAAGATAATCACAGCACGACTTCTACTGTGATAATGCTTTACACAACTGTTCTACAAGCACCATTTATTAGTTTACAGTCATAAGCAACATCAGACCGGGATTTGTTTGTAATTCAATTTTTTTTTGTAGTTTCTCTCACATGCACTTTCCCAAACCCAACATGGAGCAGTACAGGACCCCAGTGTTACGATGTTAAATTCTGATATAGTAGAGAAGCAGGCCAGAAGCAGCATGTCTGGTCACAAACACACCTGTAAGAGTTAACAAGCAGGTACACAGGAAGACAGACGTTGCTGGAACACTGTGACAGAAAGCACATAGACGAGCTGGGAACAGTGATCAGGAAAGTAGCCTGTAGTTATACACTGAGGGCTTAACGAGGGACAGGTGTGGCTCGTTGACGACGTGAGGGACAGGTGTGCAGGGAGTAGCAAAGGTCAGGTGTTTGGCAAAGGCAGCCAGACTCAACCGAGAGAAAGGAGGAAAGTGTGAAAGTGAAGAGGGAGAGTGTACAGCTGCCACCATAACAGATCCCCATATGGAAAATACTGTGCCTGCTGCATAAGGGACTATTAGTATAGTTCCCACCTCTGTACTGCGACTGCTGCCTTCACTACTGATACAACTGTGACTACCGTTGCAACTTTACAGCACACGCCAGGATGTGATAACAGCTTCTTTGTATATGATGTCATACATCAGTGCGCTGTCCAGATGGAGGGCAGGCGACTGGAGGCAGAGACTACCGACACTGCACAAATGCCTATAATTTGTGCTGTTTACAGCTGTTGCAATCAATCACGTTGGGAAAAACAAGGGCCACTTTAAATCCTGAAAATAGCAGGATGTAAAAAGGAGAGGTAAAAAATATCCACTGAGAAACAGCAGCAGCAGATGTGAATTAAAAACCTCCATCTTCAGTCAGAAGGGGCAGAGTCAACTAATGTCAAATGTTAAAGGCTTTTTTAAACATGCCTCCGTTGCAGCTGCAATGTGCTGTGACAACTTCTCCATGTTTTTAGCCACAACCTAGATTATTCACCAGAACAGTTGACCTTGGTCAGCATATTCTCATACCAAACTTTTCATACATCGCCACTTGTTCAGTGGACATTTAACTTCTACATATGAAACAAAAGGTGTCCTGGGTGCACTTGCTGTTGACGTGCAGTCTCTTTCAAGATAAACATAATTCATCCGTACAACACCTCTAATTGAACAACAAACACACATGGTCATGTTTAGCCGACAAAAGCATGTCGTTGGGTTTAGAAAAAAATTGCAGGGTTTGGCTTCATAAAAAAGTCGGTGATTGTTGGACCCATCCAACATCCCTTCCACCCACCCTACTCACTTTTGGCCCCCTTAGGTCACATTGTTGTCCCGCCGCGTTTCCCCCTGAAACCACCGGGCGCCGTTACACAATAACAGCAACTGGCTGCGTATCATGCTGACGTGAAAGGATGAATGATCTCTCTCTGTCTGCCAAAGGACAAACTCATGTCTCGTACTTGTCAACGTGTCTCTACCAAGACTCATTTTTGAGGTATGAAAATATTTATTTGAATCTACATTATTTCCCTCATACTGTCTTAACCTTTGATGTCTATGAATTTAAATCTGTCTAGTTTTAATGACCATTCTGTTCTAAAATGTCATAGTTTCATAGTTAGTTGGATGCATTCAGTCTTTTTCAAAATAAAGTTTAAACATCGGTAATACACCTCATTTTAATATTTATTTCCTTGTGCAACAAAAGCATATGGTAAGGTTTAGAAACAACATCATGGTTTGGCTCTACATTCAAACAGGAAGAGAACACTAGTCTCCTGGGTGAAAGTCTGGTGTTTGTTGGACCCATCCACCTCCGCTTCCTGCCTGCCTGCCCTGCGTCTATAAATAACCACATCTTAATGACGGCAGGCGACTGCTATATACGTTAAGTTGGCTCGGTAGCAACACCAACGCACAACTGTAAAACAACCGTGTTGCTCAGCTGTTCTTGTTCATTTTCTCAAATTGAACATTTCACAATAAAAGCTTCACTTCCTGTTCATTGCATATATACGGTAGCCACACAGGACCAATATAAAGATTTGCTGAGGTCAAAATATAGCAACGTCACATAGTTATAACCTCTTCAACATTCCACTGAAACACATTTCTCTGTATTGTAGCAAGTCGTGCCATCTAACAATAAAACAATCGTGTCGCTAATAAATGGCACTTATACAAACAGTGCATGAGATCAGGCTGATCAGTGTAAGGTTACAGTTAAACACGTTTACACACCCGGCCAAAAACAAGACGCAGTTGTTTTAGTCGTGGATCCAACTGCACAGAAAATCGTTATAATCCACTAAACTCACTGTGTAGCGTAAGTAATGTGAGGAGGTCTGAAGGACAGGGTAATTAGTCATGAGCATTGTGTCCACACCAGGCAAATCAGTCACTTCTCTTCATTTTGAATGGATCCAATCCAACATGAATTTCAATTTTAAGATGATATCTGCTGCCTGGAGGTTCCTCCAACCCTTCTATGTGGTCACATTCACGCAGCATCACAGCATATCACTTGCCGCCCTCCATCTGAATCATAATAATCATGTGATTCCAAACTAGCTATTACTTAGCACACATTTTGCAGTGCAGTGAAATAAAAGAATAAATATGAACCCAGCTGAACCATTATGATGCTTCGTTGGTGAGAAAATGAGACAGTGGAAAACGAACAATGTATTTTGGCATCTTTTAAACCCTGCGCTCTTGAATACAGAAGCCCAGACATCGGATCAATAGTCTATAACAAGGGATCAAGGCATCGGGATGTTGTTACCGAGCCCTGAAGTGCTCCAGTCCCCCTGGTATGTCAAAAGCTAAGTCATTATATTCACTTCACCTGTATCAAGTTCCTCCACCCTGCTCCTCAAGAGCTACACTAGTCTGCTGCTTTCACTATGATGCCCCGAGGCAGTGCTGATGCGGTGAAATGTGCTGTGAAAATGCTTGGGAGAATCCCCACACCTCTCTCGATCAATAGGATTTTTTTCCCCCCTTAGAAGTCTACACTGTGGGGAGTTAACTTGGGTGAATTTCATTATAACGACAAGCAACAGAGTGGTTTAAAATCAGTTGCAAGGATATTAGCTCTGACCTTTACTTTTATCTACCCATCATTTCCCAGGAACAGTCAGTCTCTAGATGATCTTCATCTGGAGAGTTTGTTGGTTAAAGGTCATGTTTGTTAACTTCATGAATGTGACATTGTCATTGTTGGTGGATTAAAGCAAAACCAAAATAAAAAAGTAAGAATATATTACAGTGGCCCAGGCAGGCTCACAAAGACACGCTGAGTGGTGAGACACTGATGTCTATCCTCTTATAACCTGGGGAAGTGGAAGTCACCATGTTTTTTAAAATTCAAGTGCAACTTGTGAGCTCTAATTGTGAGGGGTTTGCAGGGTATTTTAAATGAGAAACAAGTAATCAAGGGTACAGGCTGCCAATTCAGCCTTGAATTGTAATGTGTTTTGCACACAGCAAAATAGATAGGCATGAGTGAATTTAGCCTTTTCCCTCCCTGCTAATTCCCCTACAGTATCAGGCAGAATTGATAGAGAAGAAAATGCCAAGTCACTCAAGCTTTTCTTGGAGCTCTGTAGCAGGGACAGTTCAAAGCTGATTTGTTACCACAGGCCCCTATATGCCAGCCCTGGATCCTGGAAATTACCTTTCCATACTGCTAATTTAAAACAGCAAATATGTTTTGCAAATGCCAAACAAATGACATTTTCTATTAACATAACGTGGAAATGTTGCTAATTAACAAATCTGGGAAGTCGCAAAAATGACTGATACTGATCATATCGGCAAAATGTTTACAACATACAACATATTTACCACATATTTCAGTAGTTTTCTGTCAAAATATTCAGTCTTATAATACAGTTTCCAGTCATTTCTAATCGAATAAAGCTCAAATATAGCGGGGGAAGCCGCAACTGAGCAAAGCTTGTTCCAAGACGTGAGTAAATCTGGGGTTGGCTTCTTTTTCTCTTTTTAATAAACCTTTAATTTGTCATAGTGTTCATAGCGCTAATTTATCTTCATTTATCACAGTTCGTTTTCCAAACACATGACACAAGAGAGCGTTAAAGGGGAAACTGCTTAATGTAAATTACCAGGTGTGAGCAATGTAAAGCTCATGTAAATCCAGTGACTTGATTCTTCTCATATATTGCTGGTATTATCTTCTCCCTCTCTGCTTTAGAGCTCCACTGCTGTCCAAAAATTATATAAAAACACAGCTACACAGTTGCACTGACTAACATCCGTCATCCGTCAAGAGCAATGCAGTTTATGTTGAGTCAATCCAACATGAGCTGTCCTGCTGCTGTGAGTTCTGACTAAAGCACCAAATGTGTATTAATCCTCAGATGAAAAAAGTCCCAAACAAATGCACTGTTTATTCCCATTTAAGTAAAGTAACCTCAAGACTGCAGTGCCCAGCTGGTCGTAAAACTGAAATTAAAATGAACTTTTGCTAAGGAATCAGGAGACACAGTGTTGACATTGATTTCATTAGTCAAAATGCACTTAACAAAAACAATGACGTTGCTGCAACGACAGCACGTCTCATATTTTGTGTCCTCCAGGTCCGACTTACAATGTCAGTCCAATATTTTTGTGGGCCTGTGTAATATAAAATACAAACTTCAGAGTGTGAAGGACAGATGGCTTGAATCGACAGAGGTAAATTAGCAGCCCTGTGTTGGACTGAAACTTTGTGTTTTTGTTTGTTTGTGAGTGTGTGTGTGGACGAACATGTGTGTAGGTTGTTTTTATGACAGAATAAAACCACACCATGTTTACTTGTTGAAAAAAGGGGAGAAAACGTCTGGTATTAATATTCATAGGATATACAGGGAGTTGACAGCGCGTCTCCTAGCAATACCGGCCCTCAAATGTCAGTCAACCACTGCCATGGGAAATGCCCACAAAGAGACTTGAAGCTCAGACACTGTTTCCACAAACATGCCCCTCAACAGCTGCAGCACCATCTTAGTGTATATCTCCTTACACACAAACTGCACAGAATTCAGATTTCAGCTGTAGAAAAAGAAACTTTATATTTGTGTAAGATTTCTCTGTTATTTTCAGCATCTGTTGACAATAAGAAAAATATAGAATAATGCTAGCTTTATTGTTTTTGTCAGGAAGGGTCAAGGATAATTGCTGGCTTTATCCATATATCCAATGTGATCTTGATCTATCTGAAAGGTTTGCTTTGTACTGGGCAAATGGACACTGGATCTAGCTAGAGCTGGGTATTGTTTTAAATTGTCAACAATTTAAGGGACGTTTCCTTTATGATGGTGGTGTATGGGAAAAATGCTTTTTGAGGTGATTTATTTTGTGCATACTTCAAGTGACCACTGGGAAAATTGGCTGGAAATTTAATGTTTACATAGTCTCTTTCAAAATAAAGGCACTACGTCAGCGCATCAAAAACATGTGGTCAGGTTTAGGAAAAAGAACAGAGTTTGGCTTTATAATCTTACAGGACATGAACACCACTCTCTCAGGTGAAAGTCAGTGTTTATTGGACCTATCCACCAACCCTCCCACCGGCCCCACTTGGACTTTTGCTGCCTTAACTTTTGTCTTTGTACCGCAGCGTTTCCCCTGATGCCGCCGGGCACCGTTAAACTATAACGGCAACTCACGCCAAGGTTAAAGGATGATTTTTTCGTTGGTTTCTGACGCCTCAAGACACTGCCCAAGCACTGGATTTTGACAACTTCAAAATGAAACCTGGCTTGTTTAATGACAATGTTGAGGTTCAGTGTTTGAAGTTTGATGCTGCTGTTGCAGCAGACATTGAACTGACGGTTGGCCGGGAGGAGAGCAGCAACAAGTCCAGAGACATAAGCAAAAGAAATTTTGCTGATCCAACGGGGAGTTGTGACGGTCCAAGATCAGACCCCTGGAGCAAAAAAGATCAAATGCAGGCAACGTTTGACTGGAGATGTTTCAATAGTAACTGTTACTGATTTGTTATCAATCAATACATTAAAGCAGGACTCCCATGGTCATGAAAAACCTGGACAAGACTTGGAATTTCACAATCACTTTTTTTAGGCCTTGAAAAGTGATTAAATTTGTCAAAATCATTTAAAGTCTTGGAAAAGTCATGGAATTTATTTTGTGTTTTGAAACTGTTACAATAATGTGTATGTAAGATATAAGCTAATTTCTTTTCTTTAGCTGTCAACTTAACCTAACTTTAATAAGTGTCGATGTGTGACAAGGTTTTGTTTGTCATCACATACATGTCATCATTTTTTCCCTGGGTCAATCTCTCCCTTCCTGTATGTCAGCTAGCTGAAATTATGAATCTGATACATTTAAAAGAACAACAACAACAACAACAACAACAACAACAACAACACCTGGAAAGAGAAGGAAAAAAATCTTTATTATGGGTCCTTAAAAAGTCATGGAAAAGTTTGGAAATTTTGTCCATAGTAACCCTGTTAAAGATATTGAGTACTGATACCCAGCCTTATGTTCAACAGACATGGCGTAATAAACCAATACGTTCTCACTCAACTCATCAAATACTTCGACGTCCTACTTACTATTCAGCAAGCCGTCTGTCTGCTAATTTTACTCATATCAGACTCACAGTCAGAAAACATTCTTCAGGTAATATAAAAAGCTCCACACCGCCACTGACGCTACACTGAGAGCAGCTTAACTCTGCAGACACAGAACACTTTAATGAACTCTACAGCCCAATATTGAAAACAGATCTGGTTATCATTTCAGGAATTGCGCACTGACACTGATGATCAGTAAGATCTGAAGTCACTGTTGCTCAGTGATTTCTCCATTATTAAAGTGTGCTGGCTTTGTAATGAATACGGTCTGTCTGCGATAAGAGTCACCAGGTAATCCTGAGAAATGTATCACTCCACACCTTTTCATCAGCCAGAGGCTTTTCTCACAAGTGCTGTGCTACATCAAGATGATGGAGGAACTGCAGCCTCTATCATAGCGTCATTTGGACCTAATCTCGATGGAACAATACACTGGAATATACTGCTGTCTGAAATTAAAACAAAGAAAGAAATGACGTGAATCAGCTGGACTTTATCAGTCTCTGCCTGTCAGTGACACTAAGCATGTGGCACAAACACTTTGCCCTGGGAGGATCTGACAGGGAGCTGTGCTCAGACTATCAGGTCCACAAAAGTCGGAGCAAAGACAATAGCTGAAAGCACCGAGGAGCACAAGAGGAGCAAAGATAACATATCTGGTAATTTCCTTTTAACAACATCAGAGCTCCTCTTGGTTTTCCCTCTCTTGCTAATGTCTCCTTTAAAACCCCAGTTTTAAATCTAAAGCTTTTCTCTATATCATAAAATATTCATGATAATAAGCAACAATCAAAGTTAAAATATCTTTAGAGGCGCTATTTATCACAAGTGTAACACTGCTTGTGTGACAGCTGTCGTCAGATTTTGATTCAAATGTTGTCTAATCCTGATCGGTGGTCATTGTATCAGCTTTAGTTCTCTAGTGGACTCAAGAACAAGAGCACAGACTGTGAGCAAGATGACTTTTAACAGGTTTACTGTAATGTACTTTGAGATGGCGAGGTGGCGTGGTTGACGGAGGTAGCGAGGGAGAGTGAGTGAGCAGGCGGGCAAACAGACGGGCTGGCCGGGATCCTGAAGCACAGGAGACGAGCAGGCGTTAAGTTGAGTTGCAAACAAGAGGAAACTAACAAAGAGAATATCAAACAGAGAGGTGAGCCAGACAATAGCTACCACAATGGCACACTGTGGCGATGAGTGGGAGAAAAGCCGGGTTGATGTACTGGAGAGGTGATGAGCTGATTGCAGGCAGGTGTGAAAATCCAGGTAAATTAGGACAGGAACACAAAAACACAGAGAGACATACAGGGGACATGGAACACAGGAAAAGCAAAGACTATAGAGAACAGGATCTTGATGTGAGCAGTACTGAGCAAAACATTAGAGAAAAATTGACTCCATGTTTTCAGCTGACATTAATCACCA
Organism: Epinephelus cyanopodus; assembly: GCA_026686955.1. Taxonomy (NCBI): domain Eukaryota; kingdom Metazoa; phylum Chordata; class Actinopteri; order Perciformes; family Serranidae; genus Epinephelus; species Epinephelus cyanopodus. The sequence goes on along the minus strand of CM048914.1, from coordinate 42,876,262 downwards.
CGGCGGAAACTTGTCCAAAACAGTGCACAAAGCAGCAGCAACAACACCAGTGCTACTTTGGCTGGAAAACAGTAACAGAACAGATTTAAATTAACATTAACCAAAGTGTAGCTCATGCAAAAGAGAAACTGTAATGACTAAATGTTTTGCAGCGTGGGCCTTGGGAAAAGATGTTGTTTTCTTGACGCAGAGACGCAGAGGGATGAATGTGTGGTGAGTGGCGATTAGGTCACATACTTAGGTCAACTCTGAAACGCTGCAGGTCCTGCACCCATCCATTTGTGAACTAAATGTGGACCTCGAGAGATTTGTAATTTCAGAAGTGCTCGAATCTGTAAGTGCTCACGCCACAAACAAGGTAGCAAAATGTCCGTGAATGGCTTGACCACCCCTTGTTTTCGTACCGATCAAGGCCGTTTATTTCTCTTAATTTTGCAAAGTTTTGCTCCTTTCTCTGTGGGGAATGTTGCACTTGCTCTTTGACCGGTCCGTTCTGAAGAAGTGTGTCTGCCACTCCCCAGAATGCAGTGCGCCCTGACGATGCTTATTCTCTATAAGGTAGGACAGCCGAAAGTGTAACTTTTTAGTATTTCCGTCTTTGCACAGAGATGCATTAATATAGAGTTATCTTTTAAACAATGTAAACCAATACCTCAAACTAACGTGTTAGGTTACTTGTTACTGCAAAAAGTAATCAAAGTACTCTATACCCAAATGATTTAGACTCAGTAGGCTGTGTTATATTCATTATAAGGTTCAAATATGGTTTTAGGCTCCAGACATTTTTTTAATTATTATTTTAGGTCAAAAATGGCTCTTGTGATACTAAAGGTTGCCGACCCCTGGCCTATACTCTGTGAATCTGGGGCTACGCCATGGTTATGCGACCTAACCAATGTTGGCGCCATTGTTTAACATGGGGGTATATTGGGATTGGCCTACGCTTGGAGCCAAGTGGCTGTTCAAAGAACTGCAGATTTTGGCACTTCATGTTACAGTCTCGGAAGTTGCCACCCTGACAGATTGGAGATATCACCTGGTTGACTTACCTTAGTCGGTGAAAATGTGCTTATATGTTATATATTAAATCCTGCATGTTGACATTGTTCACTTTAATTGTTATTTAAAAATTAAACTAAAAGGAAACTAATAACACCAAATGATTTGTTGGCGTTCTCCCAGAAAACTTGTTTTCAAATAATGTTAAACATTCATGATAATAAGCAGCAGTCAAAGTTAAAGCATCTGTGGAGATGCTGTTCAGTAAGAGTGTGACACTTTAGCCATTGTCACTGTGCACAGGTAAAGTCAATCATGAACACACTGACATAGAAATAATCTCCAATTCACCCAGGACCACTTTTGAGCCACAACACTGCCATTGACTAACTCAGCATTTCATTCACACAACATGTACATGACAAGTTTTAAGACAAGATCATTGCCAGCTGGCCTTGTATCCAAAGCGTGCACTGCGCTCCCTGAAGGGCTGCACATCTTGTTGAAACAAATGATGGAGTATATTTGTTGTTTTAACAGTCACCACAGTGGAAAACAACAACCACCTCAGGTTTTTATAGAGCTGCATCTCAAATGAACTTCGACCAGTCTGTTTCCCAATGCAGCTTACTAATAACAACCAGAGATGTGCATCATTAATTCATGAGTGGTGGGGGTGGCAGTTGAGATGTGTTGATGCCTCAGAGGAGGATAATTAAACAGATAGAGCTGTTTCCGTGCAGTAAAGTAAGCTTGCACTGCGGTGCCGTGGGAGACGAGATGTGTGTGTTGATGCTCATGAGAGCTTTATAATTTAATATAACCGTGAATCTCAAGTATATGTTGACTCAATCTGCTCTGAGATGCAAAGAGCACGGGCGATGTGGGGGTTAAACATGTCTTTCTCATGGTTGTTTTGACAGGAAACCTGCTCTCAAGTGACGCTGTCTCATGCGATGTCCTTGATGATGCTCAGCTTGCTTAAGACCAAAAAGCATATTTAGCCTGTTGTTCATTTACTGATAAACTTCATCTGTTTACATTTGAAGCATATGACGAGATTGGCAGGAGGTGCAAAGTAACAAAGTACATTTAACACACAGCTGCAACAAATTACAATCATGAAGCGCTGGCTCTAATGTGGAATATTTCGACTTTATACTTGAGATATGTCACAAAAGTTTAGACTGAAAATTAGAAGAGAGACAAGCAATAAGCTCCAAATATTCAATGCATTCAGAGGTTTTAGACCACCTACAACAATTAACCATTTAAGTTGTGATGAAACTTTTGAACTTTCTTACTTCTTTAACTTTTAAGTTAAATGAGGTATACATGCTCCTTCTCCCTTTTGATGTTTTCCACAAGGTCGTCTTTTCAAAAACCCAATACATTTCATGAAGAAGAAAAAAAAGACTGTATTCATATACCAACAATTCATGCCTCCTCGTTCATTGCATTTTTTAAAGGAACTCTAAACAACATTCAGAGCATTAATGTAACAGTAGACCTCTATTTGCTATGCAGAGAGCAGAGAAGTCAAACTGTGTGAGCTGTATTTTGAGTTTTTCTGTTCTGTGTTGTGGTAGCTGCTCCAGCCATAGAAAATATGTGCATCGCAAGTTTCTGCAAACCAGATACATTACATTTGTATGTTTCATAGGAATCATAACAACGTTTCTAAAATGATGTAGTATAAGCTGATTTATATGGAAGGAATGGTGCATGGCAGGTCAACTCCAGGATCAGCGCCGGGCTTTGAAGCCATTTTGACATAAGTGGTCAAACCATTTAACTGCAATGTCTGTATTTGTCATGCGAGGCCACTGAGCCCAAAAAGACTTTTCCCCATAGACGTACATTGTGAATAAGATGTCTGCAAATCAGCGATACATTGTTTAAGCATCACAACTCCCCCAAAATGATTTATTTCACCATTAGGATTTGATCAAGTCCTTCCAATAACCTTTAGGAGACCCTAACAATTAAATCATTTTCACCCCCATTCAAGTTAGCACTAAATGGTAAGTTAGCCACTTAGCAAGAACTGTTTAATTTCATACTATGGAAATCAAGTTTTATGGCTTCATGCGCTATTGAGCAACTTTCATATGAATGAACAGGAGCCCGTCCCTACGATGTATGCAGTTCTCGTCATAGTGTCCTCTCAGCAAGATTCCTGCCAAGCAACACACCACAGTCAAGACCAACAAACAACTAAACTGTTTTTAATTGCTTTGTTTGCTCTCTGGTCTTCACACACCCCGAGGAAGGCACAAGCCGACACGCGTTGGTGTTTTTAATGACTCTTGCCCATTGAATAAAGGCTTTTTAGCTTTTCCAAACCGACCTGAGTGCCTGGACTTTGATTTTTTAAAACAACTAAACTAGCTGTTACTTATATCTCTTTTCCACCAAAATTACCTTGGGTTTGCGTGTTTTTAAAACACGGAAAATACGTTAAAAATAGATGATAGACTATTGTTGTGTTGTTGTTTTTTTTTGTTGTTGTCTTTTTTTGGGGGCGTGTCAAAACCCCCCCCCAAAAAAACATGAGCATGAAGGACAGTGACTTACTTACTATCTTAAAATATAATGACGAAAACTCTGTGTGTGTCTGTTCCACGTTTTTCTCCTCACTGACTTGGTCAATCCATGTGAAATTTGGCACAGTGGTAGAGGGTCATGGGAGGATGCGAATGAAGCAATATTACATCAATTGGCCAAAGGGGGGCGCTATAGCAACCAATTGACATTGCAAACTTTGAATGGGCATATCTCATGCCCCGTATGTCGTAGAGACATGAAACTTTGCACAGAGATGTCTCTCCTCATGAGGAACACATTTGCCTCAAGAACCCTTAACTTCCCGTTATATAGATTTTCCCCCATTTTGAATTTTTGGAAAAACACTTAAAATCTCTTCCTAGGAAGTTTGAGTGATCTGCATGAAACTGGGTGAACATAATCTAGGGACCAATATCTAAAGTTCCCTCTTGGCAAAAGTTGGAAAACTTACTAAAACTGAGCTTCTATAAGGCAATGAATATTGCGGAGGGCGTGGCTCATCACATAAAGGTGTATAACATCTCAAGGGTTTCACCCATCACCACGCAAATTTGTAGGCATATGACCACACATAATCTGAGGGGACCCCTCCATTATTGACCCCATCACACAAAATGGGGGCGCTAGAGAGCTCATTTCTTACCTAGGCCTAACCGCCATATTTTACTAAACTTAGTAGATATGTAGAACAGGACGCCTCAAGGTGACTGGAGAAATTTAACTCTAATTGGCAACTGGGTGGCGCTATAACAACAGAAAAATGCTTAAAAATTACTACAATGCGATTGATCGCTGTGGCTGCAATCGTACTATCAAATTCACACAAACTCTGTCTGAATACATTGCTCTTCTTAATGGGTTCAGTTGAGTATTTAATCTGCAATTTCCTATGACCTGTGTCCCAAACACACACCATGTGAAACTGTACATGGGCAACTGTGCACTCAGTGGGTATGGACTAGTTGTTATATCTTTCAAACTCAGTGAAGACTAATCTCTAGCATCACTAAAGCTAAAATTAGCGTCTTCACTTTGGGTTTCCATTAATGCCAGTCGGAGCCGATGGTGATAAATACCAGTCCTCATACTCCTCAGAGTCATGTGACTTGGGTGTGAATGCCAAAACCGTTCCCACTGAAATAAAAAGCCAGATGTTAGCGTGTGTTAGAGAGATTTTTGTGCAGTGGGAAATTGGCTTTACTGAGTTATTACTGTGTTTCCAACAGCTTTTTAGCCATCAAACGTTGGTGTTTGTTAACGACCTATCACTGTATTTCCACTGGGATAGAAAAGAAAAGAAAAGAAAAGAAAAGCAGTTATTATTTACTGTGTGTCAGCCATGATTGTGACAAGAGCTGGTATTTTAAGGCAAAACATGATCTTTTCTCAGGTGAAACCAAGTGTTTTTGTGCCTCACATTTACCACCGCATTGTTAAAACATAAAGTTTCAATGTATCTACCACATAACAATGTACAAATGTACACATCCGAGGTTTGCAGAAATGTACAGTGCCAACATTTATTCTGGCGATTGGGTTGATACAGTTACTGTAAACAAGATGCATGTGCAGCTTTAACTGCAGTGAAAGACTGTCAAGTGAAAATGAGTGTGTAAAGAGTAATAGTCACTCAGACATATTTATCTTCATTCCTCATATATATATCCAAATATGGGCATTAAAAATCCACTCTCACACATACTTACAGTGCATTCCTAATGCTGCCATTTGAAATATACTCAACATCCAGCAGATGGAGCATAATGTTTTTACTGCCCCTCAGGACAAAAGCACATTAAAATATTACATCTGCAGGATTTGAAAGCCACATCGTTCAATGACTAAACTATTCCTTTGCCAAGTCCTGGATTTCTGCCTTTTAAAAGCTCACTTGCTGGCCTGAACTCTGCCTCGAGACAGAAACTATTAACTACCACACTCTTTGTCTTCCACTCTCAATTTCAACTGTTAAGCATTAGAGGACGGTGCAGTGACACCCAGCTTCACATGTTTTAAACACAAAACCTATTAAAGTTGCATTTTCATGACAGAATTTTGCAAGCTTATATTTAGCATCTCTACTTGATATTTATGCCGAGCTCTTAGACGCTTCAGTGTGAAAGTGTGACTTTATTGTTTGTGCCAATAAGAGCCAGTGCAGTAGCAGAGCGCAGGAGGGGGAGGGCGAGGCGGTGCCAGGGATTTGTGTTGGACAATAAGCTCTGTCAGTGATGTAGTGCAGCAATTCTTCCTGTTCACCTGTAGAGACTGATTTAGATAGATATAAAAAATGTTTAAAACCTGCACAATATAAGGTTGCCCAGGACGATAGCCCTCCTGTAAAGACGCTGTAAACTATTGAGCTTTTGTTAAACTATATCAAAGAAATTTTGATTCAACTCTATTCTAAAGTTACCTTTTTTTCACTTTACATGAAAAGTAGAGCATGGCACAAGGACTTTCTATCAAAGCAGTATTATATAAGTATGAAAAGTTATAGTGAGTGAGGTTTTCATACTTATATACTACTGCAGCATAATTTGCTTCAATACAACCCACTCATAATGTCAGTATGTTTCAAACAGCCATATTTTTTGACACAATCCTTCTTCACAGTTCTACAAAAGCCTGGATTATGACAAAGGTTTTTCATATCCAACTCCAAGATTTTTGAGCATACTGACTCTGTTAAAGACCAGGGAGAGATCATGGTTATAACAAATGAACAATTGAGAGTAGAGAACTGCGAAGTTTTAGAGCCTTTAACAGCCGGGCTCCACCGGCTGCAAACGTAAGCGTCACATCAGCATAGTGTTGCGGCATATTCATTTAGACTCATGGGTAAATGCATGAGAAAAAAATCATCACATATCACCTCTGATAATGGTTTATTCATTTAAAAACACATTGTGCTCGTTTAGCACACTATTTCATGTAGTTTTTATCTGCTGGAGGGTCGCGTAGGGGAGCGTAGCGTGACAAAAATAGAAGAGCCGCGTAAAATAGAGAGTTGTCGTGCGACAGACGGGGGTTGTCACGCCGCTCCCGTTGCCGGTGGAGCCGCTGTAATTGATTAACAGTGGGGCGAGCTGCTACAGGTCTCGCGCTGCAGACGTGTCACACCGCTGACACCTGCCAGGTGGAGCCCGGCCATAAGAGTGTAAATTCAGTCCCAAGAAGGGAAGATTACAGCAACTCTTCAGTTTATTTATCTCTTAATGGCACATCCCTCCCCACAGGCATCCTTCTTTTTATGTTTTGAACAAAGAACATTTAAGTTCCTTTGGAATAATACAACATATTCTCCCAACTTGTTGCATATCACTAGCTATGTTTCCATCCAAAAGTGATTTGAATCATTGGGAAATGCGCATTAAAAGAAATACGAATCCTGTGTGTTTCCATTAAATGTACGGACTTTGGTGAAAACTACGAACTGGCGCGAGTCTCACATTCTTCTTCTTCTACGTTTTCTGGCAGTTGGCAACCAGCTTGTAAATGCATTACTGTCTTCCCGACCTGAAGTGTGGATATCACCATGGAGAGAGGTGCGCTACGTCAGACTTAATTTGAACATAACTGTTTCTATCCCCTGTTTTGCGAATCAACATTTTTTCGAATCAACCAAAACCCAGCTAAAGCTTTTAGTTTGTGCAAATCAGGGCATTTTAATTTGAATTTTAGCGTTTCCATCGCAATTTTCCAATGCAATAATTCTAGATGCGCATCTAAACAGGCTGATGGAAACATGGCTACTACTTGCTCAGTGGACTTTTGACGTCTACATATGACGAGCTAGGTGTCCTGGGTGCATCTGTTGTTGACTCTCAGGACGGTGTGTCAGTTTACACCTATTAAATGCATTGAGTCTTTTCAAAACACACTTCTGTTTTCACAGGAAATGCACTGTTTCTGCTTGTTAGATGCGAAATGTTGGGGTTTCAGCTTTGCCTCTCCCTTGTGTTTCCTGTTTGTTTTTAGTCTGTGTGTGTGTGTTTGCTGGGTGTGGCCCCTGGTTCCCTCCTCCTGCCAATCCTCCTGAGTGCCAGCAGCTGCTGAACCTGCACACCTGAACCTCATTTACAATCAAGCCACTGCAGTGTAAAACCCCAGCTCAGACATCCAGATTGTTCAGTCTCCTCTGCAGTTCAGACACCCAAACCAACTTCTAGTGTTTTTTGAGACTCTGTGTTTTTGGACATCAGTTCACACTTTGTTTTGTGTCTCAGGTTCACCATGCCAGCCTCAACCATAACCCGTCACACCCAGCCTGGTCCTCGTCTTCTGCCTCTGGATTTGATCTGCTCTGCCTCCAACTAATCTGCCTGCTCTGCTTCGCCATTCCCCGCCTATAAACATTCCCCGTTTCCTGGTTGTGTTTGCATTTTGGGTCCTAAGTTGAAATGCCAAAACACAAACAATCTATTTCAAAATAAACGTTACGTCGGTAAAACATCTCATTTATGTAATTGTGCAACAAATGTGTCAGGTTTAGAAAAAAACATTATGGTTTGCTCTACATTCATATAGAAAGCAAACAACGGGCTCTTGGGTGAAAGTCCAGTGTTTGTTGGACCCATGCGCCACTCCTCCGACCCACCATAGGGACTTTCCAGCTCCTTAATTTAAATTGTTTTCTAGCTGCGTTTTAAATTGACACCATCTGGCAGCGTTATAAACTGATGCCGCCCAGAGGCATATCATACCACAGTGAGGAATACCTTTTCTTGTTGGTATCTGACACAAAAATCACTGACCAAGCAGCGTTATTTGAACGGGTTGAATGATAAGCCTGAAATTACAGATCCAAAGGGAAAACATATATACGGGGCAGCTGTGGCAAAGAGGCAGAGTGGTTCGATCCCCGGTCTTCTAGTCTGCATGTCAAAGTGTCCTTAGGTAGATGCTGAACCCCAAATTGCTCCCGATGGCTGTTCCATCGGTGTGTGAGAGCACGTGAATGGTTACTGAGTAGAAGGTCGCAACTCTGAATGTGTGTGAATGGGTGAATGTGACATGTAGCGTAAATGGGCTTTCAGTGGTCAGAGGACTAGAAAGGCGCTATACAAGTGCAGTCCATTTATGTAATTCATATTAAAATGGTTGGTGAAATCGAAAAAATATTGCATCAAAGGGATTTATCCATAAAAGCAAATTTATCTTCTGTGTAAGGGTTCTTCGACAGTAAATTATTACCCTTTTGTCAATTAAAATCTCACCACTTAGGAATATTAGCAAATCTCTTCCCTTTTTAAAGATGCATTGAAGGTTTGATTGAGTTTCCAGTATTACCTTCCAAACACCCCAGCAGATATCCAAAATCAATAAGATGAACTCAGAAATATTAATAGATGGCAAGCACCAATCCATCCATCCATCCATCCATCCATCCATCCATCCTAAACTGCTTATCAGAAGCCGGGTTGCAGGGGCAGCAGGCCAAGCAAAGCATTCCAGACGTCCCTCTCCCCAGCAACGCTTTCCCGCTACTCCTGGAGGACCCCGAGGTGTTCCCAGGCCAGATGAGATATGTAATCCCTCCAGTGTGTTCTGGGTCTGCCCTTTGGACTCATACCAGTGAGACACGCTCGGAACACCTCCAGCTGGAGGCGCCTACGAGGAATCCTGATCAGATCTGACCCCTTTCGAGGTGAAGGAGCAGCGGCTCTACTCCGAGCTCCCTCCAGATTTCCGCCTCCTCTCTAAAGGCCCGAACACACTGGGCGGAACGTACGCGGAACGGACCCCGCAGAGGTTGGCGCAGACTCAAAGCAGACATCAAGCCCTGTGTGCGCACTCCGCTCCGCGCACCAGTGACTGCTTGGCATGTATTTTTCACATCTCAGGGATTTTTCACTGACATTTTTACAGGAAACTACAACACGGAAGTGCACTCGGCTATGAAAGCCCAAATGACTGCGGACATTCCTCGCGGAGTCTATTCCATGTACGTTCCGCCCGAGTATGTTCGGGCCTGAAGACTGAGCCCAGCCACCTTTCAGAGGAAATTCATTCCAGCCACTTGCGCCCACGTACCTCATTCTATCGGTCATTACCCAGAGCTCATGACCATAGTTGAGAGTTGGGACGTAGATGGACCAGTAAATCGAAAGGTTTGCCTTCTGGCACAGCTCCTCTTCACCACAACGGTCTGGCACAGCGCCTGTATCACTGCAGTTGCTGTGCCAGACCGTTGACCCATCTCACGCTCCACTCTCCCCTCATTCGTTAGACAGTCTTGAGATACTTAAACTCCTCGCCTGGTAAGCCCATTTTATGGGAAACACTTTGGAGAAATGGAACCAAATTTATAAATGATATCTCAGACATCATGAACAATTTGTTATTATACCATCAATTCTGCTGTATCTATGTTATATAGTATATATGATACAGACATCAGAAATTGCTTTCTAAAACAAAGATGAATAAAATAATTCATATTTATTTTACAGAGTAGAGGTTTTACTGCGGTCATACGCTCTGTTATTATTGGGAAGATAAATTTAACATTTTGATACCTTGGAAACAAGTTCTCAGAACTATTAACAAAGCAACAATTGATTCCTACTCCAGAATCTTTCAGTTGAAGTTGTTCTAAAAAATGACTGCTACTAAAAAAAACATTATTCAGTCGAAGTTAGGGACCTACAACACACACTGTGACAGTCTCCTGTCTGAAAGTCAGACAAATAACATGCCCACCCACCACCCTGCCCTCCACAACCTTACTGTCTGCATACTTACATAGATAAAAGACACACTTTCTGCATTGAACGTTGGCATTGATTGTGAGGTGCAGAATCGTCTAATATGGAAGTGTTTCCTTCGACTCTGGCTCGGCTAATTACATTGCTCCCATTTAACCTCGGAGAAGGATATAGGGCCCTTACAGTTTACAACAGCAGTTTAAATTTTAGGTGTCAAGAAGGGTCAAATTATCGCAGGCGGTGGGGCATCGAGAGGGTGGAAACCCAAAATGATTTAGGGTGCTGAGAGGTGGATGGGAGTCTCACAACATGGAGGGTATAACAAGGATATTTATTGTGTCGGAGCTGTTGGCGAGGTGTTTTCATTTGCACAACACATTGCCCCTGAGGGATAATAAAGATATCCTTGATCCTTGAAGCTGGCTAAATTTCTAGTGGCTCCCTGGCTGCAAGCTTTAATTCCACAACATTTATACTACTGATTTAAATGATGAGTCCCATCACCTGGCAAAAGTTGTGTTAAATAGTGGGCAGATCTAAAAATTGGCTTGGATAAAAACTTCTAAAAACAGACTCCTCACCTGCCACAGCACACTGTCAGCCGTGAGTGTCGGGCATGAAGTGTGTTTAACTGGTGCTCATCACGAAATGGGGGGAAAGGTAATGTTGTGGAGAATCTGTGGGCATGTGGGTCAAGAGTGCTGTGGCGTTTAAGGTGAAGAGTCCTCTGCAAGCCGGATTACGAAAATACATTTTCAATGATTCATTTGAGGCTTAAGTGTTGCTAATAAGTTGAGCTGACAGATAATCGACTGAGTCAAACTGCCAGTACAGAACATGTTGAGAGTCTCTTGTGTGGATTGATTGTTGCAGAGGCAACCTGAAAAAATGTATCACCATTGAAGCTGGGCAGAAACGGGATGTAGTGGTGCGTTGATGAATTAGATGTGCCACGAAGCATTATTTTTCTCTGATGTGTTTCAAAGCAATAGGTTTAGAGGCACTTTGTCATCGCTGTCGGGCACCAAGAGAAACTCATAGAAAAGTATGTCCTCAGTATTACTCAGGGTATGATGGAGAATCAACTTAAACAAGGTCCTGAGGTGCACTCGAGTTTTGCTTTCTCAGTCGGAGAACTAATGGACATCAGGGAAAATTAATTGCTTTGCATTTCTATTTTTTCACCTCTAGGTTTTTAGATTACTTAATCAGAGCAGCTTGTGAACAAGAGAGGATGTGTCCTCGAGCAGTTCTGCTTCTCTAACCTGTCATAAAGACACAATTCAAAGGATGATTTAATGGGAGGTACAGTACTCTGAGTCTTTGGAGTCCTTGGAACTTTAAAGACAGGCTAAGTAGCCTCAGATGTGTTTCTTCTGATGTCCTTGGGGTTCTGACACTTCAACAGAGGCAAGAATTACCTCTACCTAAACGATGAAATGGCTCGTTTGTCAGTTCCCTTTGAAAACAACTCATACAGTATGAGTGTTTTCAGACCTGCCACCTCTATACTTAAGGTTTGTCCATTTCACTGTTCAGACACCATAATCTCTGGTGTCAGAGTCACACACTTTACCAGGTTTTGTGGTGGTATGACAGTGTCACACTAAAGAAAGGCTGGTTTAACCATCTGAACAAATGACTGGAGGGAATGGGCGGAAAGTAGAAGGGCGTCCTGGTGCACGACGCTGTGCACCTATGTTCGAATCTCTGATCAAACGTCCTGTGTTGGCAACTGGGTCCCTCTAAAGGGGCCTGTTACAAACCCTTTAGATTTCTAGGGATGGAATAAGGGATGCAGCATACAGCCAATGTTGTCAGGCAAGGGGGTCGTCATCCATAGGGGGGCGCCATAAAAATATATATATGACGCAAGGCCACAACATCCTACCTACATAGCAAAACCTACTAAAGGAGCGGGTGATGTGATAATCTGCATGACTGATAGGGGAAAAGACTAACTAACAGCAAAACATAACACAAATCACAGTCATGTGAGCCAAACCATTATTTCTAGCAACTGCAATTATGTTGACGATGTTGCAGTTTACATCTAATAATAATTCAGTGTCACTGCAGGAAGAAGTGTGTTCTTTGAGGCAAAATGTAAAGGTGTGGTTCATGCAGGATTGTGGCGTTCACGTCCCATCAAACTGTCTATTAACGTTCACCCTTTCATTAGCTGTAATGATCTACCTTTCCAAAACCTTTCCCAAGTGATGTAGTTAATTAAAACAGTTGTACAGTATTAAACAAGTGTTTAAGAAACCTCTCTAACCTCACCCTAATCACAGTTGGATTGCACTAACTATGACCTTTCTCTAAGGCCATATTTACACCGCAAACAATGCATTCGCGTAGCGCTTGCGAACAGTCACTATTTACTTCTGTTTTCATTTTGGCGAACATGGTTACAGGTTAGAGCATTCACACCACATCTGTTCTACGTACTGCTTGAGTTGCACTGCTTTCGTGAGCAAGCTTGAAAATAGAAGAGAAGCCGATTTTTTTGTGCGAGTCACGAGCGAATGGTCGTTGTATTTAACAAAAAATCGGCATCTACAGTGACCGAGAGAGGTCACAACACATGCAGACTCGTTTTAAGTGGTAATACAAAGCAGACAAAGACTACTTACTCATTTGTAGTGCTAAATATTAATTCTCCAAGTGTGAATAATCACTGGTGCACGAACCTGTCCAACCTGGGCTTTGGGTCCAAACTCACTTCTTCTTTGGGGTTTATTGGAGATTTGCAAACACGGTGCTCTACTGCCACCAACTGTTCAGGTGTGGTTTGTATTTTGACGGGACAGCAGCGGCCACTGCGCGACGCGTCTGTTCGGTTTTGGTGTGAATACACGTGTGCTGCCGCTACGCTTGTGGATCACTTCGCAACCGCTTCGCATTCGGTGTAAATGAGGCCTAACTGTAGGGTAGCTGCAATGTGTAGATATTGTGGCCAGCAATGGTCCTCGTTTACCAAATGTTCTGTAGAGGGAATATCGTGCACATTTACCAGTGTTTTCTTGTTTAGGATTTGCTCCTAAGTAAGAAGAGAATCTACACTCAAGAACACACTTACACTCATGTGAGCAAAATAATTGGTTATTACATTGTCCTCAATTTTACAGTTATATAATATGTTACTTACTATTTTATATGATCATTTTTTATCATTTTACAAAAAGGTTTATTGTCCTTTAAAATAAACACCAAACTGACACTTTAATTCACATTAGTTCTATTAATAGGAACCATGCTGTGTAATAATTAGTGATTTTAGAGCAAAATATCACTTAAAGATTTGCCGGGCAGGACACAAAATGATGAAGCAGCATTCTGACTAACTTATTAATAATGCACAGAAACATTGCGTGAAATAGTCCAACTTCTGCTTTCATTCCCCCTCTCTGTCACACACACCTTGGAGAGTGCCGCCGTGCTACTCCCTCTCTTGTTTTTTTCTTTTCCTTTTCTGTGTTATTTTATATCCGCGCTTGATGCTACTAAATATGACACCTCGTTGGCGTTCACTTTCTGCGGAAGTAACTCCACTTCAGATCCAATGAAGTTTTTTATGTTTGGAGTCTGGTGTTCCACCCTCTTCAGACTGTTGTTTGGGCTTTCTTCACTTGACTCTCTCAACTTCCTCTCCTTCTGCTTGTTCCTCTTCTGTTGCTGTGTTTGCACACAGCCCTGCAGCATCATGCCCTTTAATGAGGATAAGGGGAGCATTTACATATGCTAATTAGAGTCAAATGGCCATTATAAGAACACAGGTGTGAACAAGTTTGTTGTTTAAGAACACATCATTAATCTGATGTAGATGTCTTAAAAAGAAATTTACCAAAAAACTGGAGAAGATATTGATGACTGAGGCCAAATGGTTTAAACAAAAGTGCCACTGAACAGCTTCAGTCACAGTTTGTAGGATCGTAATGATTTTTATATTCTACTTTCACAACATGGGTGAACATACAAAGTGACGGCCAAGGGCGTCCCTACGCTACTTTTTGGCAGCTTACTCACTAGTCTAACGTTACTTATTCTGCAAGAAGTGCGGGAGGTCAGAGCCAGCAGAGAGGCTTGCTAGCACTAGTGCTCTAAGTCACATGACCCTCTTCTTGTATGTTTTAAAGTCCTCTCTAGAATCTCCTGCTCCATTGCTCATATGTGAGCTAGACTTATGCTGCTTTCTCATCTGTAGCTCGGATCATTTGGTCCCGACCGGGGCAAAAAATGATAAATTGCTGGCTTTCGTTTTTGTCCAGTTCCTGTTCACTGACTTTACAAACAAACCAAGAGGAGGAAACTTTAAGTTATGTAGACTGGTGTCTTATTGATTGAAAAAGTCCTGCATCATCAGTGTATCATGTGGAGCCACGTGGGGAAATCAGTTCGTACAGAGCTTTAATGCTTCTGATGTGTGTATTTATCTTCTTTGATATCACAAAGAGCTCATGAAGAATGAAGTGATTTTGAGCATTATTAGTATTATTAGACTGCAAATGGACCACAAGAAACCAGGGCTTATTACTGCGGCATGGTTGACACACACTTTTTATTGGACTTAATGAACTGACAAAGAGCAAGCATCACCATCATCATTCATCAGCAGATGAATTTATTTGTGGTTTTGCTTTTGAAATCAAGCTAAAATCATACTTCTTGTAATGTAGAGTGGAGAAGGTGAACTCAAGCGCAGAATACAGCAGACAACAGGAACTAAAAAAAAAACTAGTCTGATGAGGGGATGAAGTGCAGGTGGAGGAAAAGGGTGGAGAAGCTCAGGTGAGGGGAATAAAGTGATGAGGCAGACGAACAGGCGGGGCGCTGATAGGACGGGAAAAACTCAGGAGCAGGGAAGGACTAATGAGGCTAACACGACAGGTGTGTAGCTGGGTAAATGAGGGGAGTAATGGTGCGTTTGTTTCATACTCGGAGGTCGGAAGTCAAAAGTGGGAATGACGTCACCTCTGAGTTGACAACAGTTTTGCATTCTAGTTGACAACGGTGGACAAGTCGGAAAAAAACATGGACGCCCGCAAGAAAGCCTTTGTTGCCCTTGCACTTTCAGAGTATAGACAGCTTTAAAACCATCATGCACTCCAACTGATGAACGCCACAGATGAGGCTGAACTTATTTAAAACAAATAAGATAAAATTGCTATAAACAGTACTTACTCACCCTGTATGTGACTGGCAGCCATTTTGAATTCATAAGTCGGGGTTGATGCGGTTGCTCTGAGTTTCCATGACACATCTATTATAGAATCCTTCACGCACCAGTTTGTTTGGAAGTGAACTGAGATCCACTTTTTCAGCTAGTCCCGGTTTGATTGTTTGGACCACACCAGGCACTGATGGACATCTTTCACACCACTTTAAACGAACTGTACGATCCAAGGAAACACTCCAGGGTTTGGTTACAAAGGACCAAACAGCTAAAGTATGACGATACCCTTACTTTTCTTTTTCTGAGGAAGTGGTCGTTTGCAGCTTTTTGCTGGATTTGCTTGGGAGTACAATGTAGTGTGTGTGTGTGTGTGTGTGTGTGTGTAATTTCACCTTTCATTACCCAGATAAAGATTTCTTGTTCATATAACTCACCTAGGGTTCCCAGAGTAGTCAAATATATTAGGACCAGTATCTAAGTCCATAGGAGGGGTTGAAATAGAGTGACAGACACAATAAGCAGCTGGATTCACAGGGTACTCTTCAGCTAGAATATACTAAAACAGAAAACAAAATCAAGTTCCCTCTTTAAATTGGTATTCTAGTGTTAACAAACTGTTGGATACAGTACTAATGCATTCAGAACACCAATAATTGTTTTAACAGGGCTTCACAGTCTGAACATATAACATAAATCCAATTAAACTGGTCACTTAACACAACTGGCGTGCAATGAAAGAAAATGTGTCTGAGTGCCATAGAGTTCAGGATTCCTCTTCTCCATATATTTAGTTTAACTTTATTCCTTGGTTGTGGTCAGGTCAGCTAACTTCACTCAGACGGGATAGTGTCAAGTCACTTTAGGTTTCAGATTGCTCTCGGGTTTGTCAAAACGTCAGGTTGTGGCTTTAATGGTGCCACCACACTGGTGAAGTCAAGTGATGGGAATAAAGAAACTGGTGGTTTCCTCCTCCAACAGAAGCTGATCTCCAACTCCTCAGGGTGCAGACAAGGCTGGGACATGCTCTTTGACCCCATGGGAGCTACGGGGTATGACACATGGGCAGTGTAACTGGAACTAGAGCTAGAAGTTAAAGCATGGTGTCCGCTCAGGTGCTCTTTTGGGTGAGCTATTTTTAGCCCCCTTGGGTGTGTTCGGCCTGACAGAACTTTTTGGATGGTCTCAAATGGATGGAGGCTAATATATAGTGGAAAGTTTTCACATAGAGAGCATCTGTTTTTGGACTTTTATTAAAGATCTTTTCATTAATTGCAGAATTGTAATTCTCACCTATATCTTTCTGAATATATTTCAGATTGCAGATGCCACAGTGAATCATCCCCATGTTCTTTAATAGTGCACCAGCTATTGAGCCTTTTGGAAAGTGCAGACCAGAGTTTATTGCGCATTTGTTGTACCCCAGTGATATGAGGCAATATGGTGACTTCTTTCTTCACCTGAGTTGCAGTTAACATCATCAGTTGGCTTGAGTCGAGCTCACACCGCTGCAACTTTTCTCTGCAATGTTAGCAAATGGTTTCGTCTCGTTGCGAGTCATTGGTCTGAACTGGGCCTTAGGGTGTTTCCTGAGAATCTCAAACTCTAGCTTCCTGACACAAGTCCTCAGGTCACCTCCTTTAAGCCTAGTTCACATTATACGATTTTCACCGCGATTTTGAGGTCGCAGAGGATCTTGAGAGCCACCTTGGGTCGGAGGTGAGTCGGCAGATAGTCTGCCACGACGAGTCCTCATGTGTGAACAAGCCTACGAGCAAGTCGCCCCCTCGTCTGTGACTGGGACTGGATATCTGGCTGCTAGAAAACTGGAGAAGTCTGACACGACTGACAAAGAGCATCAGCCAATGAGAGGCGGGATACGTCCCACACCAGCACGCAGGAGGACGGAAGAAATGTCACCTTCCTCTATATATATCTCCATCAAATAAGTTATTTAAACGCATGATCTTTTGGGCTTGTTTCCATAGCCCTGGTTGCTTGTTTCTCTCCCAAGATCTGGCAACACTGACAAGCCAGCTGGCCGGCAAGCAACAACAATGGCGGCGAGACTCCCGCTGACAGAAACACACGTCGCCAGGTATGAACACTCAAAAGATTACAAAAGTCTCTGCGATGCAAAATCAGGGTGAAAATCGTGTAATGTGAACTAGGCTTTACTTTACATATGTGTCGTCTGCAGCTCTGCTTAGTATTCAGAGTTACAACTTGCATAATTTCAACCTGTTTCTAAATCAAGCAGCGCTCGTTAACTCATTTGACTTCTCTTATTCTGTACAGCCGAACTTCCTGGACAGGTGGGGCTTATTTCCCGTCTCCAATTGGAAATCGGACGGAAAAAAATATTGGGAATAAGATGATATTAAAGATCCCAGTTCTCTGCTGGGTTACATAAATATGAGGTTTAAATGTGGTAATAACACCAGAATGAGCCAATAAAACCACCAGTGTCTTTAATTATAAGATAGCAAGTAATTGTACTGCAAAAGGAGTAGTCTGTCTTTGTAGCTCTCCATTACAGCTCCGTCTAATCTTTCTCCCATCCAGTCCTGAAACTTTTTTAATGGAGTGAACCGTGGAACTGTGCAGTAAGTAGTATAGGGGAGGTTCACTCTTACAGCCCGGTCTAATTCCTCATGGAGGACGTGTGATGGGGGGGTGGTGCAGGGTGCACGGCAAAGCCCGATTAGTTGGCATTAATGGGCTTTTAATTTAAGTCTGGGCTTATTAGATGTCAAACACAAAAGGGCTGAATGGATTTTAGAGATGAGTTGTGTTAACCTGCTGTCAGGCGAGCACGACACCTGCTCCATTGCTATTCCCAGCCACCGAGGTGCCGCAGATTATATGAGAACCTTCTCTGTGATCAAAAAGAAACACAAAGCCTGGAGCCGCGCAAAAAGGGAATCTGTTGTTGATCCCGGAATAAAACGGGAACTGGTGCTGCGTGACAC
Organism: Epinephelus cyanopodus; assembly: GCA_026686955.1. Taxonomy (NCBI): domain Eukaryota; kingdom Metazoa; phylum Chordata; class Actinopteri; order Perciformes; family Serranidae; genus Epinephelus; species Epinephelus cyanopodus. The sequence continues at coordinate 42,857,840 of CM048914.1, read as the reverse complement.
ACATGCCTTCACTACTTTGAAGTGCCTGTTATCCATTAAAGCTCAAGGTTGTTGGTCAGTTGGTAGCTGCTCACGTACTGTACCTGCTCACATACCAGCGTGTCTGCTGCAGCTCTCAAATCACACACACATGCTGAACTCAATTTGACGCCAGTAGAATGCATATTAAAGGTGAATCGCAGACAATGTCACAGCAGCTTGACAGTGAATATAGAGAATAAAAGATGGCTGAGAAAGAGCATGTTTGATGACAGTCATGGCGTGTGTGAGTGTGTGTGTGTGTGTGCAAAGAGAAAGTGTGAGGGAGAGAAGCACAGACACATATGAAACAGAATAAGTGATGAGCAGGTTCTGCTTGCCTTCTACACTCCACAGAAATACAGATGTACAGTGTTTGCCTTCACTGGAGTGTTTATTAAAATCACAATGTCCTCAAACTGGAGTAATCAGAGACTATAAGTGACGACTTCACTGCAGCGTCATGAACATTAATTTACATTAATGATGAAATGGAGAATGTATCGACCCGTCGTCAGTATGTCAGCCAGAATATAAAGATGCAGAAGAATTCATCAGAGGAAGTGTTGGGATTAATGATCCACTGAAACCAGTGCATGAGTAACGTCTGTGCACACGGGATTATAATATGTTTGTTGTCATATCCTGGCTTTGTATTATTCATATAAACATTAGATCCTTCCATCGTCATCTTGATATGGATCAGTGGTTTGGTGTGACTTCTGCCATGATGCGGGCGCTACGCCGGACCTTTGTGGTGAAGATGGAACTGAGTCTAGAGCTTTCGATTTACTTGTCCATCTACGTCCCAACCCTCACCTCTGGTTATGAGCTCTGGGTAGTGACCGAAAGAATAAGGGTGCGGATACAAGAAGCCAGAGGGGTGACTGGGCTCAGCCTTAGATGAGGTAAAGAGCTCGGACATCCGGAGGGAGCTCAGAGTAGAGCCGCTGCTCCTTCACGTAGAAAGGGGTCAGTTAAGGTGATTCAGGCATCTGATCAGGATCCTCCTGGGCGCCTGCCGTTAGAGGTGTCCCACTGGTAGGAGGCCCTGGGGCAGAGCCAGAACACACTCGAGGGATTACATATCTGGAAAGTGTTGCTGAGGAGAGGGACGTCTGGGGTGCTTTGTTTTGCCTGCTGCCCCTGCAACCCGGCCCTGGATAAGCGGATTAGAATGAATGGATGGATGGATTAGATCCTTTTCTTACACACCCGGCTCTGTACTCTAAAAATAAAAAACACTTTCTCATGCCAACTTATCAAATACCTCCCCTTTGTAAGTGGACCTAAACATTTAAATATGACATGCTAGGTAGCCTCCTGCATCGGTTTTGGACTTTCACACATAGGGTCTTAATTGATGCTTGTTAAATGCATTGTGTCTTTCCAGAATACATTTCCGTTTTCACAGGGAAATGTACAGTTCATGCTCTTTACATGCATACGGTCTTTTTCAAAATAAAGTTGCTATGTCGGTAAAACACTTAGTATTTGCCTTTATTTCCTTGCGATTAGGCAACAAAAGCCGAGGGTGAAAGTCCGGTGTTTGTTTGACCCCCAAACTGTGATGTTTTTTGTAAACCTAACCATGTGCTTTTTTTGATGTTCCAGTGTTAGTAACGGCATTCAGGAACATCAACAGCAGATGCAGGAGGATACCCGGTGTGTAATATGTGGACATGAAAGACCACTGACACAATATGTGAGAACATGCTGGTGTCTGACATCCACTGACAAAGCGGCAGTATCTGACAAGTTCGGCTGTGAATAGCGGCATCAAAAATAGCCACCGCTTTGTGTGTATCATGCTGCCACTGACAAAGTATTAGGTATCTGATGAATTGGGAGTGAGAACGGGCTGAGAATACCGCTACATCCTCTGCAGGTTTCCAACCACTCTCTGCTCCATGTGCAGCTGCTTCTTTAAAGGTCCAGTGTGCAAGATTTAGGGGATTTTGTGGCATCCAGCTGTGAGGATTGTAAATTGCAACCAGCTGTGGACAAAGACCCGCTCCCTATGTAGATATGAACGGCTCGTTTTAAGGTTACATAAACGTTTTTTACTTTCAGATATTACACACTTAAGAAAAATTACTCATTATGTAATCCTCCATTTCTGCCGATATCCCCCTCAATGTCACTCACTGGACCTTTAACTTTTTTGTTTTCATTTTTATGAGCACTTCATATCTGTTTAGAAAAGTGCTATATAAATAAAGCTTTTATTACGTGCTGAAATAAAAGGGAAAGTCTGATGAATAAAATATACTGCTGCTAAATCCTGTAGAGTTTGAGCAGTCCTGCAGTCAGAAACCAAAGCGGGCTTATCCTCAACTGCCGAATTCATTCTGCAGAGATATGACATTTTTCTGGCTGCGGAGGAGTCAAAGAGAAGCCTGATCAGAGATGATCAGAGACCTGGATAATATTAGAATCACATATGCAGGGATATGAATAACCAGGTTTCTCTGTGCTGCATGTAAAAAAAATCCCGAGCATGATCAAAACCCTGGAAACTAGCGTGCGGTAAAGGTGCTCCATTATTAAATGTACGTTCATTTACTGCACCTTATGTGCTGCAGACAGAGAGGGGAAAACATCAACAAGTATTGTGCTACAATTTAAAAAATATTTCTCTTGTATCAAAATAAAACACACATGTATGAGAAAATGTATTTATGTAAATACACATAATTTGTAATTTGAAAATACAAAAATGCATTTTATATAAACTCATATTATCACATTTTAGGCATTTTGTAGCCTCAGTATGCGCCCGACCTCAGCGCCACCACACTGTAGCTCTAATCTAAATTCTAATTTCCCACATCATAAATCTGAAGTGGCCAATTTTGTTATTTTGGAGATGTAGGGCTGCAGATTTGCAGTGCATGCTGGGTGGTTTCTGACAGTCAAATGTTTCATTTCCATCACACTGTTTGGTTTGACCTGACACACTTTTGGTACCAGGTCATTTTTTCTATTTCTGTTCGGCTGTTCACAAAAGTGATGGTGAGGATAAAAAAATGTGTCTTATTTCAGAATAAAATGACATATTAAATAATGTATTTTAAGTTAAGAAGTATCAAATACACAAATACGAGCTTTTAAATTTTCATAATGGCATGTGTACAGTCCCTAATGTTGCTCACCTTATTTCTTATCTAGACATCCATGAGGTTTTTACGGGGAGCTCTCTCTTTCCAAAACACTGAATTGAACACTGGGAAAAAAAGTGTTTTTCTGTCACTGATTGTCACAGAGGGGCTGCAACAACAGTGGCCAACACAGCACTGCAAAACGTCCTATCAGGAGTGTTTGGTTTGTTCTGGGCTGCTGTAGAAACATGGCAGTGCAACATGGCAGACTCTGTGGGCAAGAACCCGCTGCTCCACGGCCCATTCTAAGGTCATGAAAACACAATTCTTATTTTCAGGTGATTATACACTACAGAAAACACTCTTACCATATAATATTTCCATTTCTGCCAATATATTCTCCTAAATCCTACACACTGGACCTTTAATGGTTCATGCACTCTGTCAAAAAATATATCTGTTTCCAGTTTTATATAGATAATAATTTTACACAGTTCATGTAAAGAATGTGATAAACAAATATAATATGTCATGATAAAGAATGATTTTCTTTATGAGAATTTCCCGTCACTCAACAGTCATTTAGGGCCATCAGTCGACTAGTCACCTGCATGTTTACGATGTATATTCGATTATTAAATGATGTATGTTGGGCAGGGCGACACAATGGTTTGAGTTGAAGGTGTGAGAAAGAATAGTATCAGTAACATTGTTAACACTGTGCTACATTACAGAGAAATACAAAACCGTACTAATGAACCTTCATTAATATAGGCCTATATTTTATCTCCAAGTGCACGTCACACACTGAGCGAGCCGCCTGTTAATGACGCTGTGGGCTAATGGGCATGTAGCTACTTCCATGTTTCACATGATACGTCATGTTTGTAGTCGACCAATGAAGATGAGTTTACATATCACCTTGGGTTCGTCCTTCACCTTCTCAAAATGATCCCACACTTTGGATTTCCTGCCCGACATGTTATTAACTAGCCTGTGGAATAACCGCAGGTACCAGCCCTGGAGATTAACCTGACTCCTGACTGACTGCTGAGCGTGGACACTTCCTGTGTCTGACCTTTCAAATTAAATTCCCACATGGTCCAGTCATATAGATTTTGATTTATTCTGACAAGGCAACTAAGCATCCAATGAGATATCTTTGGGTTTGGAGACCTTTAAGTTTGATGTCACCTTGTCGTCTTTTTCAGCTTTGAAAGACAATCTTCATGACTTGAGAGATATAAAGATTGGTTGATTAACTGGAAAAATTCTGGACAGATTGATTAACAATAAAAAGCATAATTAGAGACGGTCCTTGTACAATAGTCACTCAGTGTTCAGTTTAGCCACACAGCTAATCCACACACATCAAATTCCTCCAATTATTGTTGTTTACTGACTTTATAATCATGTGTGGGGTTATTATTATGGGGGAGCACAGCAGGAATCTTGATTCTAATCAAAAAACTAATAACATCCTCATTTTGCTGAATACAAACAAATAAATTCCAGTCATGCTTTATGAATATTTTCTCCTTCTGTTGTTTTGTTTTTGCTCTAAAAGCATTGTGTCTCAGCACTAAACCTCCAGCAAGCAAATTGCACTTCAGAACAGGAGTTCATTGACCATTTTTGCTTTCATAAAAGCACCTTCGCAGGCGCATCAGCCCTGCATTGATTGGACAGTAAAAAGCGTGGAGGGGAAAGCATGAATTTATTGATTGCCTCTGCAAACACTACAATAATAAATTGGCTATACATTCCCAAGTGGTCCGAACATGTACAGAGTGGTTTGAAGTATGTTTTGGATGAAATAATTAGCTTAAGTCAGCCTCTGTTTCATGTCATATTTCACTGGTCAGATAAAACGAGGAGACAATCAACAAAACGATCAAAGACCCAGCATTTCTCAGCTCGCTCTCACATCCACAGCAGGTTAACATCCTGCTCAATCCAATTATTTTTTCTTATGACGGATCATTCAGGTGTGATGGTTCGAAAATTGTGAATTCGTAACATAAAAAATAGTCTCTCTGGCAGTTTTAAAGCATTACCTCATTGCTGAGGGAGAGTTGCAGGTTTTTACTTTTCAGCTCACATTTCACCTCTAATTTCTATTAACAATCAGCTGCGGGGCTTAACAGCAATTGCTTGCTTTCATTTTGGAAATTTAATGAAAGATGATGTGATATCAAAGAGTCTGGAATCCATTTTCATGATATGTGCACAGTGGATTCGCTTGCTATGTGAAAACCTCACCGAGTACATTTAAAAAAAAATCATGTTTTCACTTCATTTGAAACCTTAAATTCCTCTGATGACACTCTGCAGCCTCTTTGGCTTCTTGAATCCTGTCAAAGCTCATCGCATAAATTAAAACACACATCATCATCGCAGGGAAAACAAGGCTTTTCCTCCTAGTTAACGCAAAACTGACATGACTAAGATGCTCGGCCTCTTATTCTATGCTGATGCTGCTCTCTTTGTTTTTCTCTGCTCCCCTTCTTTGTCAAACTTTTAATATGTAATATCTCTCTTTAAGTAGTGATAGCAAGACTGAAAAAATCAACACAGCCTTTTTGGTTGCGACTCTGGATTCCCAGAGTTGTTGATCTGGAGGTCACGGAGCAGAAGAAATCTCATCTGACTGCTCTTCCAGAATTAAACGGCTCCTTACGGCCTGATCCACATTAAAGTATAATATTTGCTCCTTTGATGGAAGAAATGTGATTCTGTCACTTGATTCCTGTAGCTGTGGTCAGAGCGAAGTCAAGAAGGCTTAACAAAGAATGTGGGGTTTTGATCATAGGAGCAGGGGCCATTACTCATTCTATAGATACATGTTCTGTACAGTCTTAAAAGAAAAATCTTCAAGCTGCTGGGGGATAACGTGTCCCCTGATGATAAAAAAATGAAAAGAAAAAAAGAAACCAGCCTGGGATGTAAAGAAATTAATCATTTATTCAGCATTCACGCTGCAATGGCAGCAGTTACTGCAGAGTAACAGCTTATCTTAAATTGATCAGAGTGAATGTTAATTCAGAAAACATACAGTAAATGTTAAAAAATTCAGCAATCCGTGTGTCAGTAATTAAAAGTGTTCATGTTGGGTGTGAACAGTCAGTGAGGGAATGTTGTTTCTCAGCAGTTTGCAACATGCCAACATCTAGAAACACAGAACCCATGCAGCTGTACACTACACTGAAGAAAAATCTAAATGCAGCACTTTTGTTTTAAGATCTAGGACTTTTTTCATGCACTCAACAGATGTAATTCTCTCAGATTTTGGTTGCAAATGTGTTAAATTCTGTGTTAGTGAGCACTGCTTTTCCAAAATAATCACTGCGCCCTGCAGGTGTGGCAAATCAAGATGCTGATTAAACAGCATCATTACCGCACAGGTGTGCCTCAGGGTAAAAGGCCACTCCAAAATGTGCAGTTTTATCACACAACACAATGCCACAGATGTCACAAGTTTTAAAGGAGCGTGCTGTTGGCATGCTGACTGCAGGAGCATCCAAACAGCCTCAATATCGTGCAACGATGACAAACTGCTGTCAGGTCAAGACCCTGGTGAGGACGATGAGCATGCAGATGAGCTTAAGACGGTTTCTGACAGTTTGTGCAGAGATTTGTTGGTTGAGCAAAACCTATTATTGCACCAGCTGGTAGGACGGCTGGTCTCAGATGATCTTGCAGGTGAAGATGCTATATATGGAGCTGAGCTGGTGTGGCCGGTTGGATGTACTGCCAAATTAATGGAAACACTGGAGACGACTTATGGTGGTGAAATGAACATTCAGTTCAGCTCTGGTGGACATTCCTGCAGTCAGCATGCCAGTAACACGCTCAGTTTATTCGACATCTGTCACATAGTGATATGGTAAAACTGTACATTTTAGAGTGGCCTTTCACTGTGATCATCCCAAAGCACACCTGATCAGTAACAATGCTGTGTAATCATCATCTTGATATGCTACACCTGTCAGGTGGATTGATTGTCTCGGAAAGGCAGTGCTCACTAACACAGATTTTAAACAAATTTGCAGCCAAAATTTAAGAGGAATAAATCTACCGAGCGTGTGAAAAAAAAGTCTTTGATCTTAACATTAACCTATGAGAGGCCGTTTAGGAAATAATGCATATTTTCTCTCACATGTTACATCATACTCTCTTACAAACACTAGTATAGTCACGCACACTTACTACTATAGTTACACACACACACACACATACTATCATACTCTCTCACATACACCAGTATAGTCACGCACACTTACTACTACAGTCACACACACTTACTAGTATAGTCACACACACTTACTAGTATAGTCATGCACACTTACTGTCATACTCTTTCACATACACTAGTATAGTCACACACACTTACTAGTATAGTCACACACACTTACTATCATAGTCACACACACTTACTAGTATAGTCACACACACTTACTATCATAGTCACACACACTTAGTAGTGTAGTCACACACACTTACTACTATAGTCACACACACTTACTATCATAGTCACACACACTTACTAGTATAGTCACGCACACTTACTACTACAGTCACACACACTTACTAGTATAGTCACACACACTTACTAGTATAGTCATGCACACTTACTGTCATACTCTTTCACATACACTAGTATAGTCACACACACTTACTATTATAGTCACACACACTTACTAGTATAGTCACACACACTTACTATTATAGTCACACACACTTACTATTATAGTCACACACACTTACTAGTATAGTCACACACACTTACTATCATAGTCACACACACTTACTATCATAGTCACACACACTTACTACTATAGTCACACACACTTACTATTATAGTCACACACACTTACTATTATAGTCACACACACTTACTAGTATAGTCACACACACTTACTATCATACTCTCTTACACGCTATTATGGATGGAACAACATGATAGTGAATGTATGAGAGAATAATATGTGATGTGTGCAAGTATAGTAGTATGTGTGAGAGAGTTTGATAGAAACGGAAGTCAACTTGAATTTCCAGTTTCTGATTGGCTCATCACGGGTGTAGGTACCGGATGTGTCTCTCCAGCGGGATCTCAAGGACAATGTCCCGCCTCCTGGACGTTAACGTGTGAAAATGGTCGACCGGGACCGTTTGAATGAGGCAATTGGAATTTTAAATAACATTTTAATCCGTTCTAATGTGATAACCACAATGTCGGAAATTTCGAACCGTAATCAACAGCCCTCAGGTAGCGCGGTCGATGGGAAATGCGGCGGCTCTTCAGACCTGGAGCATCAGGTGTATCAGGGCAGAGCGGATCCTCTCAAGCTAATGGCAACCAAGCAAATCAACCTCGATTTCAAACACAACAGTACTTTGGCGGATGGGCTTCCAGCAGGTCAAGGAGGAGGTAAGGTCATTTCATTTAGTGGATTGGGTTTTATGTGGGATTGTTTATGAATGTTATGTGGTCAGTACTGAAAACGGTTAGCTAGTGGTTAGCACTGGTTGCCTAGCTACCTTGAACGAGCGTGAGCGGGAGAGTAGAACAATTAGCCGGTCTAAAGAGCCCGGACTGCTCGTGTCTAGTTCATAGATAGATAAATAAATAGGTTAAAATAGATAACATGATTGATTTGGTTAATTTGACAATGGTTAGACATGATTGGCTGACTGTGTATTTGATAAACAAGTTGATACTGAATGTACATGATGAACTGGCCTGGAATAGTGATACGACAGCATGATTTATTGTTTTGGGATGTTGATGCAGATGTTCATGATTCTTCTGTGTTAGAATGTGTGAAATACGTTCAGAGAATGAGAACACACACTTGAGAGTGAAGTTACCGTGTATGTAGCGACCGGGTCTGTTTCTATATGTTTAATGTTTGGGTGCAACAAAATCAACATCTAATCTGTCCCTTCAAAATAAAGTTTGTGACGTGTCTGTATGGAGCAGCTGCTGACAGATGTGCAGCTGCAGTGACAGTTTCCTCATCACTAAACCTGGGCCACCATCCGATCCGTCCTCGGGACAAAGTCTCTTGGACATATATTAGCTATATTCTGTGTTTTTCTTCTCTTTAACCGTCTCATTTCAGCTTTTGTCGGTTGGCAATCATCTGGTGCACCCGCTGTTTCTCTCTCGCGCTCGCTCACTCACTCACTCACTCTCAGGGGCATATAAATGTTATAAAACAAAATAACCCGATGCGGTCCGGCCTGGTCGGGTCTTTGCTCATTTATTTGCTCAAACTTGGAGCCAGACCCGGTCCACAGACCAGAGTCTGGTTGAGAACGGTAGTTGTCAGGTGCGGAGGTACGGTGCGGGTGGGGGGGGGGGTGGGGGGGGGGGGGGGGGACGGACGGACAGACAGACTTGGTTTTCTGGATGAGTCCGGGATCTCACAGCTCTCTGCCTCACTGTAAACACAGGCTGTGCTCATGTCAGACATACCAGGCTAGTGTGCCATTTTTGCAAATAATGTAAATAATATATTTTATATAGAGCCTTGATTATCTTTCCCCTAATCCTCAAGACCTAAAAGAACAGTTAATATTTAAAAACAACTTCATAATATTTTTTGTGTGTTTACCATATGTGTGAAATTTATTTGGTCATATCAAATTTTCGACATCCATGACACCTCCACAGCATGCATATTCTTAAAGCTCAGGTTGTTTTGAAAAAAAAAAAAAAGATAGTACCTCAGTCCTTCAGTGTGATTGAAAACCTGGCTCGACTAAAGAAAACCAGACATCTTTTTCATGTAGCCTATGGATTGCTTGTTTGTTCATTCCTTTTGGATTTATGAAACACATTGCCTATCCTGTAAAAAATCCATTGTATTTTTGTTAAGTTGGTTGAATAATTTCATATTAATATGGGTAAGCTCATGTTTCACTTTCAGATGATTGCCTGGAAGCGGGGAGCGATTCTAAAGCCTGGAATACAGTGTACAATTTTGCAAACGTTCCTGTTTAATGCCAATCCTCGCACCCAAGGATTGGACCGTACAGTGTGAGCACAGAAATCATGAGCGTGTGTAGCAGTTGTGAAATGGTTGCTTATAGGCTGAAGGCTCAACACCATGCAACCATTTCACAACAGCTACACTTGTGCCTCACATCATGGTTGATTTACTCATACAGTGTGAGTTGGCATTAAACAGGAAGGTTTAAAAAATCGTACCGTGTATTCCAGGCTTTAGAATTGCTCCACTTCCAGGCAATCATCTGAAAGTGAAACATAAGCTTACCCATGTTAAAATGAAATTATTCACCAACTTCACATGTACAAAAAACAAAAACACTGTCTTACTGACAACATGCAATTACAGTGCACTCTTCTTTTGTTTCTTTCAGGCCTAACACCCAGCACCATCCCAGTTTCAACAAAGACGTCATCCTGCTACCCCATTCTGCATGGGATGAAGTTTGTAAACACAAAACAAAAAGAAAACTTCATGAGAATGGCTTAATTCTAAGCGCCTTTGAGATTAGGAAAACGTGGGACAACAGGACAGTCATTGCAGAGATTCGAGAGGCATTCCAAAACAAAATTCCCGAGGATGTCAGGTATTATATTATTTGAATTTTTGATATATCATGGATTGAAACTGGCCTTGTAATTGACTCCTATTTCTTTCTATTTTTCTTTATTCTTCTTTTATTATTTTCCCAGTGTTGAACTGTTGATGGCATGTGGCACCAAATTGGTGTCACCAAAGCTGCGCGAGGGCCAAGAGTTGAATGGCTTCCTTATCCATAAAGTCTTTAAAGCAAAGGCGTTGTACATACGGCCAGGAAGGGATCTTCCATTTCAGGTAAGGGATTTAAAATGAATGCTTATCCAGATAGCATACAGCTGTCATTTTTGAGAATAACTCCAAGATTTTGTATTTTTTGTTGTTTTAGTTTGACAGCACAGATTCAGATGACTGTGTGGAGATTAACACCACAATAGCATCCAACAACTTCCAAGCTGGAGGCTATATGTGTACACGGTCCAGGGGAAACCAAATTTCAACTCAGCCTCCTGCCACCCCACATGCATCCAGTGACACCGCCCCGACAGCTACACTGCTCTCTGCACCACAAGCAATGAGTGACATTGCGACTGAAGCTGAACCACCAGAAGCACCCAGTGCTTGTGGTGGTGCAGGGAGGACTGACCACTATGCTGCCTACCTGTCCATCATGGGTTCAACCTCAGACCTCTCTTCTGATGAAGAGGATCTTAACCAGGCTATAATGGCTAGTCTTGAGAGTCATGCGTATGTAGCCCATGAATCAAATATTGTTCAATTAGGTTCTTCATAAACATTTAAGCTAGAAGCTAGATGCTTCAGATGGTTAAGAGATGCAAATTTGTAATTGTTATATATCTAGACAACCATGCCATTGACAGCTTGTTTTTGATGAGGGTAAGACCTGATCAATGATCATTGATCTCAGTCTTTTTCATTCTACATAATAAATAATTTTTTACATCAAACAGTACTTTCTGTTCTGATAAATTGTATAGTTAGCCACAGTGTTACATTCTACTAACACTGAAGATCCAGTGGCTATGTTTGAAGAAACCAACCTTGATTGTTTTATCACATTTTATGCAGAAAACTAAATAATTGTAACACTTTATTGATATTTATTTCTTCTTTATTTCACTCTACAGGGTATCTGAACAACCAAACACAGAATCAGCACAAGAAGTCCTCCTCAGTCTTGCATCTCAAATTGATGCCACCCAGAGATGCAGATTCAACATCAACAGGTCCTCAGTGCTGGATGGTGCTCTTCGAGGGTTCAAGAGGCTGTCATACAATCCCAAATATCAGATGAATATCAAGTTCTCTGATGATTTGGGACTGAGTGAAGAGGCTGTGGACCTAGGTGGAATTCCTGCGGTTGCTTATGGAAGCCCTTGCAGTGTCACCAATGTTTGAGGGGAGGGCAGGGAGATTGAACCTAGCGTTGGACAGCACAGGTACATGATAAAAACACATGTGTATTTTGGGAACTCTGTATGCTTATTGTTCTTTGAATCTTTTTTCATTATTATGCTCACATCTTATGCCATTTTTTGCAGTCTAACTACTCCATCTACTAAGTATAAGTAGCTTCTACTGCACATTATTATTTTTATTCTCTTTATATATTTTGGCAATATTAAATGTTTTCTGACATTTTTGTCCCATTGGAAATGCATTGGAATGATCTTCAAACTTGTCTACTACTTCTACTAGTTCCACATACTCAGCTCAGTCCTCATTGCACTTTTTAAAATGCTTCACGAACCTCACGAACATGTTCCTATGGTGCAAACGCAGACAACACAGGAGTCACAGAAACCCTGTAGTTTGGGGTAGAGAGGGTGCAGGAACTAAAGGTTCTGGGTAGTTCTGGGGTCCGTTTCACAAAGCAGGTTCAACAAACTCTGAGTCTAACCCTGAACTCTGAGTTGATCTACTCTGAGATAGGAAACTCTGAGTTTTCAGTTCCAGAACAGCTGATTTGAGTTGGTTTAATCAACTCGGAGTAGTTTCACTTGGAGTTAAGCTCGTGCACCACAAGTATATAGAGTATATAATTAATATATAAATAATTCAATGAAAAAATATAAAGCGGAGCGGCTGCATCAATAGGCAGCCGCTCCGCTTTATATTTTTTCATTTAATTATTTATATATTCATTCGTAACATCCCAGGCGGACGCAGTGGCATTTGCCCACACTGCCCAATGGCCAGTCCGTCCCTGGTGGTGGTCCAGCACCACCACCTCTAACGGAGGCAGAGGAGCACTAAACCAGATTTAGGAAGGCCAGTGGCTGAGGGAATCCCTGGAGGGAGCTCATCCTCTGAGCTCACCCCCCACAGACACAAGTACTACTTTTATAAAATGGAATATGCCCAGACCTATAGGCTAGATATTCTTTTAAGCCCATTCATAAAAATATTTACCGTATTTCCCTTTCATGTTTTTTTTTTCTTTTTTACTGTGCTCTGCATCTCCGATGTTGTATAAAAGACTCCCATTTGTAAAATCATAATAATAATAATAATAAACATTGCGCAACACACAGTATCTGCTGGGGTGACTTCGGTTGTTAATGTTGGAGATGTATGGACGGATTAGGTTGTGTATGTAAATGATGGACTGTGACATGAAAAGGTAGCGCTCAGAAAGATGGAAATGCAAGAACATCTATGCGCGGTCTCATAATCATCTCCCGACGAATATTTAATTCTCTGAGCAGTAATCCTGCAACTTCATCCTCGGGATCATTATCAAAAAGTACATGCCATAGTAGTGAAAGTAGTCACCACCTAAATAAATTCTAATGTGGGCCTACTGACTGATGATTTACTCACAAACAGACTATACTCTGCCAAAAACTCACCTGCCGACTGACTGAATGAATGAGGAAATAAAGTACCGTGTGAGGCTGAAAGAGGGCGGAGACTGAGAGAAACTCGAGGTTTGTTGAGGAAAACCTGGTCCCGACCAGGTTAGGTTCAAAGAGTATGTTACCATGGTAACTGACCGAGAGTTTAAGTTACCTCTCTCTGTGAAACAGGCTAGAGTTACCCCTCTTTCTCTGGTTTGAGTTACCTCCCTTTGTGAAACGGAAAACTCAGAGTTTCCCTCATTCCAGGGTTAACAGACTCTGAGTTTTCACTAAACCTACTTTGTGAAACGGACCCTGGTGTGGAAGTGGCTATACACTCTGTTTTGTGAAGTGTCAGTCATTTCTTGTCCTGTACCGCCACCTACTGGATGTCACACACACAGCTAATACTGCACATATTTTTTGTCTGTAAGTTTGTACCATGTATTTTTTATCGATGTTCTCCCTCTATGCCATGTTTGTTCTAGCTTTAAGAGAGGATCGATATTTTATTGCTGGGCAGGCCATTGCTATAAGCCTGGTACATGGGGTCCTCCACCAGGATTCTTTACACCAGCGCTGTACTCCCATCTGGTTGGTGGCAGTTCCACGATAAAGCCTGTTCTGGAGGACATTGCTGATGCGGACCTCTACGAGAAAGTAAAAAAGGTCAGAATATATAGTGAATAAATACACATTATGCTCTGCTATGCTATAGCTCATTTTTTCTGTCTTTATATTGTGTGCTGCTTTTAGGTGTCTGAAAGTACATCTTTTGAGGATCTGATGCGTGCCACGGAACCACTGCAGGATTATCTGGCAAATGCTGGGTGTCTCAGGTCATTAAAATGCATTGAAGACAGAGATCTGTTGGTTCAAGATATTATCATGTTCCAGGTGGTCCACAGAGTCTCTGGGGCATTTGAAAGGTTTGTCACGCGATTCAGAAAGTTTTTATTATAAAGATGACTGGTGGTTTTTACAACAGTTTCATCTCCAAATGCAAGGACATACATGCAACATAACATTGAACTGAACACTTTTCATTTAAATCAAATTGGAGACGGTTTCAAACGACTCATGCAGTTAGCAACTCCTTATTTTCTGTAGAGTACACTGCCCTATATTATTTTCATTACATTCTCATCATAGAGATGGACTGCACATAGAACAGCATATTAAGAAGAATATTCTGTTAGATCTTGTAACAAAAAAACATTGTACATCTTTGACCAAACTAGACTTTAAAATGTATTTACCAGATATAAACAGAATTATTTAGATTCTGACAGACTGACGAAATGTAAATTTAAACATTTCAAATGTTTTAGCAGCCTAGATGTCATTTAACCTCTGCTGGCATTTGGAATAAGTAGTTTGAAGGATTTATTTTGTTGTGTCATCTTTTAATTTTACAGATTTAAAGAGGGACTGAAAACCCTTGGTGTCCTGGACGCCATGAGGATGTACCCGGAGACTTTTAGACCCTTGCTGTGCCATCAACCACCTCCACTCACAGCCAACTCCATGGATCAGCTCTTCCAAATTAGACTGTCTGTTGCAGGAAGCAACAAGAGAATGGCAGAGGAACGTGTTGTGCCATTTTGGAGAGATTACTTGCTGGATGTTGAGGGTAAATATTGGTGTTGCATATGGCTCTGTCTCATGACAATATAGTGTGATATTTTCTGTACATTGACATTGTTCTTTGTTGTTTTTTTCCATGTATTAGAGGAGGCCGGAGCCTCAAAGCTAAGCGATGTCTTAGCCTTTGCAACTGGTGCAAGCATTGTCCCACCAATTGGGTTCTCTCCTCAACCAACAATTGATTTCCTACATGACCAGTCTGTAAACCCAGGACGCTGTTTGCCTATGGCCAACACATGCATAAATTGTCTGAAGCTGCCACTTTGTGACACATACACTGAGTTCAAAGACAGTATGGACTATGCATTAGAAAATACTCAGGGTTTTGGTCGAGAGTAATAATGCTGAATTTAGGAACTCTGTTTTCCCTCGTATGGTCGGTTGAAAATTTGCTGAGACCATTTCTTTTTGGGGCTGATTGATATGACTTTGAGTATATGATTTGATTAACTGTTTTTATTTGCTTTTAGAATATAAAGAAGAATAGTGATACATGTTAGTCAAGTTTTTAATACTGTTGTGTACAGTTGTGTACCACTTAACATTACTTGCTACCTCACAGTTACATCATAGTGCAGTGTTACCTATGGCCAACACATAATAGACGGCCACTTTTGGGCACATTTACACTGATTTCAAAGACACTGTGGACTTTGATTTAGAAAATACTCAGGGTTTTGGTATAGAGAGTAATATTACTGAATTTAGGAACCCTGTTTTGCCTTGGATGGTCAGTTGAAATATGTTTTGAGACCATTTATTTTCCGGGCTGATTGATGTGATTTTGAGGTGTTTTTTTATTACAGTTAATGTGCTGCTTACTGTTATTACTTGTTACTTGACAGTTACATCATATTTTAATCAAGTGTTGTGTGGCCTTGTTAATGTTGACTAAGAAAATGTAGCAGGCCTAAAAATAAACTGATACCATGATTACCATCATCACTCAATGGATCTATTGTATGTTGAATCCTGTCCATAACTGCTGCATTCACAGTGAAGTCATTTTCCGGAACAACAACATTGTTCTCAGTCTCTAACTCAGGAGGGTTGTCTTCATTGATTCCAAAGGCATCATGTCTATCAAAAATGTCCTGAGTAGCACCAGCTCCAGCAGACTGGAGAACACCTGAGGTGTTCTCCAGTCTGCTGGAGCTGGTGCTACAACTGTGGCACAGAGGTCCTCTGTGCCACAGTTGTAGAGGTGTCTGTCCTCCCTCTGTAGACAATCCATGGTTGTTCCACTGATTTCGGAACTCTGCAGCTGCCCTTTGAACTCTTGGCAAGTAGATGTAATGGAGACAAAACAGATGTTGTTCATCTGTTGAATCCAATATGCCTTCATTTTCCATGAAAGTGAACAGGTTGCTGAAGTGGAATGATACAACTCTGTTAAGCTCAGCCCATAAACGTTCTACTCTCTGATTATGGACACTGCGACCAGTAATGACACTGCCTCTGTTCAGCCCTCGTCTCCCCAACATATATCTGGCAACCCCTGTGTTCTCCATACCGTGGTCAGAGCGTACCCTTAGAGGGAGACCAAAGGTCTGTACTCCAGTACAGAAGAGTCCCAGGACACTTGAGGCCCTGTTGTTGTTGAGACACTGTAAGTATATGATAGTTCGGCTAAAGCCATCCACACATCCATGGAAGACCATTCGCCACCTAACCAGTTTATGGTTTCCATCTATGTGCCTGTGGGGAGAAAAATAGCAAATAATATTAAGTGTAGCCCTGAGATTGAGACTGATCATGTATAATATAATAGATAGATAGATAGATAGATCCCAACCTGGGAAATTACAGAAGAAAAATAGAGTAACATGAGGAGAGGACAACATAAGCACTGTAATGATAACAGCATATCTGCTAAGGATCTGAAGCTGATGTAGATGCTGCTTATATTTCCAGACAGCAGGGGGCGTTCAGTGTCTGTGAGCAGTTTAACCACAGAGGTCAGACATGGTTGTTCCCTGTCTGTATGTCATCAAGACCAGTCTGATATAAAGTACCTGCTCTTTCAAGAAACTAACAGTGTCGTCAGTGAGCCACAACAAAAACAGTACAAGCACATAATAAGTACTTTACAACAAAATTCGGGAAATATGAGGTACATTGAGTATTTCCACTATAACTTTGTTCAACAAATTTTTTTAAGTCTAAGTTGCATCAGTACTCCTAACTTTGAGTACCACCATTACTGCTACTAATACTGTAATAATATTACTTTTTCCCCATAATACAACTAATTACTTACAGTAACTCTTCCATAAAATATCTTGTTAGCCTACTTTTTCAGGCTGATTGTTAATTGAACACTGCAATTAGTTCAAAGTTCAAAGTATTTTATTGTCATTCCACATGTTAGACACAGAACGAAATTTGTACCTAGGTCCCAGATAAAAAGTAAGTAATCAAGTATAAAAGCAAGGAACGGGCACAGTCAAAAAACAGACACAAACTAAAAACAGAAATTTCCATAGACAGAAATAAAAAAATTAGGCCTACCTACATTAGGCTACTAGTATTTGTATGCATGTTGACCTGCAGTAAGCAAGCTTGAAATAATGACACACTTTTCAAACAATTATTTTTCTCATGAGTAAACTGCTTATTACTTAGTTAGAAATTAGTAACATTACATACAAATTAGTACTGAGTAATAAATTAAATGTTTTGAGTAACAACCAAAATACTCACCACAATTGATTGGGAGTTTGAACATTATATATTCTTCGCCGAATTGCACGGCGACGACGAAGGGCCCGTCCTATAGGATCAAGTTCTTGCAGGCAATGTCTTAGACGCCACCGCTGTATACGGATGTTCCGTGATCTAAGGCTTCCATGTACATATCTCTCTCCAGCATTTGGGGTTGTTTGAAGAATGTCACGGACTATATCACCCAAGACGTCAGCAGACATTGTTGTGTAGGCCAGTGGTCCAATTTGAAGATTTTGTCTGTGGCTGTACAATGTCCTCCTACTGATACCAAAGCATAAAGCTATTCTTTGCCAGCTCATTCCCAGGGATAAACAGTACGTAATTTGTTCAGGTAGATATTGTACTGTGGGCGACCAGGACGGCCAGTTATTATTGTTGGTGGGCCTCTTGAAGTCAACATTTCCTTTGGCTCATTTGCAGGGATCTTGAGTTTTGAAATGAATTTATGATGGAACAAAAAACATAAATGTAGGGCCTCCAGTGTTACAAAGCTCTCTTGATCGACACCTCCATCAAACTGCTGGCTAAAGAACAAAATTGTCCGTGCATATCCATTAAGCTCAAAGAATAACCGATCCAAAATCATGCTGTCATATCCACCTCTGTCAGTTTCCCTTGCAATGTGCTGAAGGCACCTCATTGCATTAGTGAAAAAAGTCCTAATACTCTCCTCATTACCATTTACTGCTAACAAAAAGTTGCTTTGAAAAAGAAGGTAAATTAGTAGAAAAATCATATTTGCAACTGCAGTTACTTACAAAATTATAAAGTTGTACTTTATAAAGTTGCCTTCTTGATTTCAGTTCTCCCACACAGCTTTCGTTTAGCTAGCAGTAAGCTCTCAGAGCTGTGCACCAATCAAGGAATGAGGCTTTATAGTCTTTCCTGTTTAAACAACTAACTTCCTGTTTTAGTAATTTTGACTATACTAGTGTATGTGAAAGAGTATGATAGTAAGATGTGTGTGACTATACTAGTGTGTGTGAGAGAGTATGATAGTAAGTGTGTGTGACTATACTAGTAAGTGTGTGTGACTATACTAGTGTATGTGAAAGAGTATGATAGTAAGTGTGTGTGACTATACTAGTGTGTGTGAGAGAGTATGATAGTAAGTGTGTGTGACTATACTAGTAAGTGTGTGTGACTATGATAGTAAGTGTGTGTGACTATACTAGTAATGTGTGTGACTATAGTAGTAAGTGTGTGTGACTATACTAGAGTGTATGTGAAAGAGTATGATAGTAAGAGTGTGTGACTATACTAGTGTATGTGAAAGAGTATGATAGTAAGTGTGTGTGACTATACTAGTGTGTGTGAGAGAGTATGATAGTAAGTGTGTGTGACTATACTAGTAAGTGTGTGTGACTATACTAGTAAGTGTGTGTGACTATGATAGTAAGTGTGTGTGACTATACTAGTAAGTGTATGTGACTATACTAGTGTGTGTGAGAGAGTATGATAGTAAGTGTGTGTGACTATACTAGTGTATGTGAAAGAGTATGACAGTAGTGTGTGTGACTATAGTAGTAAGTGTGCGTGACTATACTAGTGTATGTGAGAGAGTATGATAGTATGTGTGTGTGTGTGTAACTATAGTAGTAAGTGTGTGTGACTATACTAGTGTATGTGAGAGAGTATAATAGTATGTGTGCGTGACTATACTAGTGTTTGTAAGAGAGTATGATGTAACATGTGAGAGCAAATATGCATTATTTCCTAAACGGCCTCTCATATTAACCTGTAGAAAACGGGAGCAAAAACAAAAGTGTTGTGTTAATTTTTTTGTTCAGTAAATGTATTGTATATATTGTGTAAAAGCTTCCTGATTTCAGCCTTCACTGCATTGGACAGTGTGTCTGAACCCTGGGGTCGGGAGTCTCACGAGGGCTCACAAGACAAATAATGGTGGTCACAACACCATTAACAGGGCAGCAGGGCAGAAAAGGAAAAACATATTTCTACTTCAACAAATAATGTTTCTTTTTCAGACTTCTTTCTTCTCTTTGATTTTTATCTCATGTGAATGTGTGTGTGTGTGTGTGTGTGTGTGTGTGTGTGTGTGTGCAAACTACTGGACCAATCAGCCTCATATTTATTGTGCACATTTATGACGGTACTGTTGTACTTTCCACTTCCGAAGAATGCTCGGCTACTCTGTCTGGGCGTGTGTGTTTGTGGAAATAATTTCCCATGAAAAGGAATCATCCGTTTTACTGAACTTTGGCAGGTGAGTACTGAGCATACAGCCATTTACATCAGTGAAGGCGCATGCACCGTTTAACCTTTACCAACTGACTCATGTGAAAAACTTGCTATATTCATACATAATCTTGCCACATCAAATAATTAGGCGTCCGGCGGCGTCAGGGGAAGAACATGACGGGACAAAGACGAAAGTTAAGATGGCATTATGATCAGCTACAGTTAGGTCAGACATATAAACATGAATTAGTCCCTGTTTTGGTATATTTGCCTTCATCTGTGAGAAAGAGCATAAACTGAGACAGTGCAGAGTGGACAGACATATTGATCCTCTTCTATCACTCCTTCGTTCCTGGCAACAGAACTCCTTCTCTGTTCTGTTGCCTGGTATTTTTTCATTGTCGGTGAACAATTAAAACAAATTGCATAAGATATATCAATATGTCCAGTTAGATTGCTGGACAGCAGCAAGACTGCGTGACGATAACCTGTGCGTCCCCTGTGGCGAGTAAAGAGCAGGTAATTACTAGAGAAGTTTCACATCTCCTATTTAGAGAATACAAGCTGTTACCATCAGGCAGACTGTACAGGGTGCCATCCCCCGAACCAACTGGCTCACAGATCATTTGCGCCCACCAGTAATGTACTACTGAACTAACTGTACAAAGACAGCTGAACCTGTGTGTGTGAGGATGCTGCTTCTTATGAAATGTACTGCACTTTAATGATGTGTGGCGAACAGGTCTGTAATAATGGAGAGGCGCCCTGTTGTTGATGTTCTTGTTGTTGGTGTTATTATAGTTGTCTGTTAATTTATCTGACAACTGCTGTACGGTACATATTGAATTTCTGAAGGACAATAGCTATATCTATCTTGACTGTAATTTCACCTGGTGCAGCTGCACCATGTTCAGGCTGCCGAGGGGTGAGAACTGGTTTTGTTCTGTCCACCGCACAGCGTCATACTGCAGCGACAGAATACCAGAAGCAGAGCGTCTTGGCTGCTTGATTTTGTAGACTTGCAGATTCTGTTGAATTTTGTCATTTCTCCTTCTATTACAAGTTAGTAAATCAGCAGATAAATGGTTTCTTTTTTTGTCTGTTTTGGGCCAGTTTACTTAAATTGCACATTTCAGGGGCAATTCAAGGTGATTAATTGTGTTTATTATTGTAATTTCTTACATTGCTGTGCTGTAGCCTACAGACAAAGTCAATACGGTTAAAAGTCCGGCAGTGAACGACATAGATCAATTATTTGTGGCTGTGTTTTAGTTATTAAAAATACATTCATCCTCATAATTATATCTCCTGAAACACACTGTGTTACGTGTGCTGGGAATACAAAAATTTGGCCCTTGGGCGACTGTGTAGCAGCCGCAATGCAGCCGCCTGGTGGAGATCTGCACTAAAATGTATTCAGCTATAAAAGGCATAAAAATTAGTCTCTGGTTGAATTTGTTATATCCGGAAGACATATGAAATCAGAGATGAGGGGTTGTGTAGTAGCAGTGAGGTTTGCAGATTACAACTAATTCACATTTTATTAAGGCTAACAGTTGGGCATATTTAAGGGCAGGCCACTTGACAGGCACTGGCAGCACTTCATGAGTCAGATCCACCTTTCGCTCTTCCACAGCGCCAGCTTCTTGTCCAAATATGGTCACTTCTGGCTCCAGAAATATCAAGATGGTGAGGGATAAAATGCCGAACTCAAGGCTTCAAGACGGGAGTCCACAAACCAATGGGTGACGTCACAGTGGCCACATCCAGAATTTTTTTGAACCCGTTAAGGGGCTGTACACATGCCACATCTCTAATCGCGAAGCGGGCGCTGTGTGCGATTTTTGTGCCTATTCTGTGCCAACTTTCAAGGGATCAAAGGCAGCTTTCGTCTGAAGTTGCAAAGCAGCTATTTACATGTCATCCTGAGTGCAGAGCTGATCTTCTTCCAGACGCTGTGTTTTGAGTGTGTAGACCAAAAGTATTGGCTCTGAGCAGCCCTGCACTAAAATAATCAACTTCTCCTTCATATTGATCACAGACTGATATTTACTGAAGAAGGGAAATATATCTGTCCGCTGTGATTGGTTGCTCCCTGTCACATGACGTTGCATGCTGCTACATTCCAAAAGGTGAACTCAGTTTATCTCTGGGTGCAGCCATTGTGCCTCAAAAAATAGGCACTCAGGAACGCATGCGTGTCAGGACGGTGTCGCTCTGGCATTTAATCGCACCTGCTGCACGTCAACATTAAAAACATTGGAATAAAGGGCGCATTGGATTGGATTAAAACGCGCCATGTGTACAGCCCCTAAGTGTTCATTGTTCACAGAGGTCTCTACCTGTGAACCAGGTTATTAAAACACTTTCGACAGTGCTCAACATAGAGGGGCTGCTGTGCTGACTGTGGTGGCCAACATAAAAAAACATGGAAATGCAAATGGCCCTTTCTAGAGCCAGTGTGTGGTTTGTCCATTCTGGTCTACTGTAGAAACATGGTGGTGCAACATACTGATGTCCGAGGACAAGGACATGCTCGCAAGATATAACAGGCTCATTCTAAGGTAAGGAAAACACAACCATCCTTATTTCTGGGGTTATTATACAACAAAGAAAACTTTTTATTCTGTTCTATTTCTGCCAAAATATGCCCCTAAATCCTACACACTGAACCTTTAAGGGGTCATAATCTGACTAGTTTGGAAACTAGTGAAATATAAATATAATATCAGATTTTCTACCATTTTCAGGCGCTGTTTTTCTCCTTCTCTCTTTTTTAAAGCAGGGCCAAGAAACAGCATAAATCTCATCATCAGTCTCGTTATTTTTAGGTAATTCACTTTCATCTAATTAAAGATCTATTATATTTAAACATTTTCCATTTAAAGATCAATTTCATTTGACTAAAATACCAACATAAAGCGTCACATCAAACTCACTGAACTCTCCCACTTTTACATGTTTTATGGATTTAATATTTTGTAAGTCTGCGAGTTTGTGTGTCTTGTTCCCTGCAGTGCTGTGTGCATGTGCTCTGGGCAAAATATCGCTTTTCCAAACATTATTCATTCATAAACTACAGTTTGTTCCCTCATTTTGACATTTAAAACATGGATAACAGAAGATCCCAAACTGCAATTTGATGTTGCTCATGCATGATTAATATTCTCCACGATACGAGAACTGGGAAGTCACTTACTGCAAGTATCCTCTTTTAAATCGAGGATGACACATCCAAGGTCTTTATGAATGTTTTTCTTGTACATCCTGTGAACAGTGCAGGTTAAGAAACGGTTGGTAAATGGCAAGATAGTTTTTAAGGGAAGTGAAAAAAGACCAGATGTATCCAAGTAATGTTTTGAGCATCAGCACTTTAACAGATTTTGCGTTTTGGAGTCCTTCTCATTTTTAATCTCCTCCTTCAGACTGAGACTTTATCCACGTTAACTCCAAACTATGTCAGAACCGGAGGTAGAGGCTGATTATTTTCAGTGGTCGACTTTGTCACCGGCAATCACCAAAAAAGTCCATTAATGTGCTTTATGCGAAAAGCAGAAGCTGTTTCTGCATCACTGAATATTAGTGTCAGGTTGTTTCAGTTGGCGTTCAGCTTTAGTGTCAGCAAGATCTTTAATTATGTTACACCCACCAGTGTGTTAAGCTACGCCTTGAGAAGTATTAAAAGTTTGTAAGGGCAAAGAGAATGATGAGGCTCAGAGGGGTTTTAAGTTCACGGGTAAAGGTCACATCAGAGGACCATTAATTTGTCAGTCTCCTAATTGTGCATTTACTACTGATGCTGGAGGAGGTATTTAAAACAAAGGGGCCTTTTGAAAATACCACATAATAATATACAATAACAGTTAGAATGTACTGGGAGTTTTAACTTGTGATGCGTGCATTGTTTCCTCTGAGTCCTCTGTAGTGGAGTATCTAGTAGTACATAGTACACTGTGAGCTTACAGACAGAGCAGGTCTGAGAATGGAAGCTGCCTAGAAAACAATTAGACAGTGTATGTGTACAGTACTTCCTCTGCTCTCAAACGCTGCTGGAAAGCCTGTATATTTAATGTACTCCAATGAGCCACAACATTAAAACCACTGAGAGGTCAAGTGAATAACAACCATCTCACTGTAATGTAATGTTCTGCTGGGAACCCTTGGGTCCTGCATTCATGTGGATGCAGCACATTCTCACTCCGACCTTTTCACATATCGACGTCGAGATACGACGTGCAAGGTACCCAGGGTGCGTTGGTTGTTGACGTTCTGGGACGCCCTGTCAACTTCTGCCTGTTACATGAAAATACACTCATATTTTTACAGGAAATGTACCATATGCATTTTCCTTCAACGCTAAACACATGGGGTTACGTTTAGCCAACACATGCACGTGGTTTGGGTTAGTAAAAAAGAACAGGGTTTGGCTTTACATCTTTACATTTTACAGGAAGTGAACACCGGCCTCCTGGGTGAAAGTCGATGGTCGTTGTCTTGAGTTTCCCCCTGACGCTGCTGGATGCCGTTAAGGTGCAGACACACCAAACCTACATCAAAGAACTAGCGGCGACGAAAGCCAACTGTTGCGTCGTCTACGTCGCCCTGTGTCAGTTGCATTAGAACACACTACAAAGACTACTACCGACGGCCAAGTAGCACGTACATTCTGCGCCTGCGTGAGAGGAAATAATGCAGAAAGGGAAACCGGAAGTCCAAATGCATGAGATAAACAAAGAAGCGGAGTGAGAGAGTGGTGCATCCTGTCAGCCGAGGGGTTTCCTATCTGTGCAACCAGGCACCACAGCACCTCCACGGACTATTACATCCAGATGGTCCCGGTGTTTCCTCCGCAGGCTCCACTTCACTCAGCTGCCCGATAAACCCTCTGCTTCTTCCCACTTTAAGCTGAATAACAAACCAGGGCTTGGTGCTCCGGTTGGATCCAAACACAGAGACGGGGCTAGCTGGGAAGCTAGTGGACGCTAACTGGCTGTGCTTCCCTCCCATCATGCTGCGGCTAACGCTCCACTAGCCGCACAGCTAACCCTGGTTTGTTATTCAGGTTAAAGTGGGAAGAAGCAGCGGGTCTGTCGGGCAGCTGAGTGAAGTGGAGCCTGAGGAGGAAGCACTGGTTAACCCCGGTTTCACTACAGGCAGATTCACTCGCTACAGCGGCGAGGAAATAAAACCTCAACAGCCAATCAGAGTGAACTCTCTCAATGACAAGCTCCGCTGCCGATTCAACATGCTCAATCGGCCGAAAAGCCGCCGACGTGCGAGGGATGCATCGCAAAAACTAGGGCGACAGACACTCACAGACGGCCCGACTTTGACTGACAGCCAACCATCGGCTCGGTGTGTCAGGGCCTTTAAACAATAACAGCAACTGGCTTTTTTCATCAGTGTCTGACGCTGGCAGTCACTTCCAAAGCGCTGGATTTCGACAACTTCGGAGTGGGACTGAGTTGGTGGATGCATCTTGACATGCACTCATGACAAAGGCACTCCCTGATGGCACTGGCCCCCACAGCAGGACAATGCACCATGCCACACCGCATAAACTGCTCAGGGATGTTGTGATGGACGGGACAAAGAACTCAAGTGTAGATCTGGTCTCCAATTCAAATCCAAATGAGCATCTGTGAGATTTGCCAGTACCCTGTCATGATCCTGGGTTTTTGTTAATATTCTGTTATCTTGTGAACTTTGTTTTGGGGTTTCCTGTTTGTGTTCTTCCTAGTTCCATGTTTTTCCTTCATGTTTAATCTGTTTCCTATTTCATTTTGTAGATTCTCTCCTCATGTGTCATGTGTGGTTTTACTTCCTGTCTATGGGTGTTTTCCCGCCTGCTTTCTGTCACGCCTGTGTCAATCACTAGCTCCCTCTTCTTGCCCATGTCCTCCTACTTCAGTTGTGTCTGTCTGCCCTTCTTGTGGTTAGTTTTCCGTGTGTATATACCTGCGTGTTTCCTTTTGTTCCTTGTCAGTTCATCTGCGTTCAGTCCTGTGCTCACTCCTGTGTTCTTGGTGTTGTTCCCTGCTTCGTTTCCTGCCTGGTGTCTTGTGTGTTCTGTTTGGATTTATAACCTGGGATTGTTGTATTTTCCCAGTTGGTTTTCAGTTAGTTTTGGTTTTACTGTCATTTGGACTTTCTGTTACCTGCCTGTTCTGGATGTTTATCATCAGCTTTATTAAAGCTTGCCTTTTGTTTAACCTCAAACGTCCTTACATACCCCACATCTCAACCCACTGGACTCAAAGGATTCGCTGCCAATGTCCCAGTGCCGGACATCCCCAGAGGTCTGTATCCATGCCTGAGGTTTCCCAGTAGAACACTGCATTGCAACGAGATGATCAATTTTATCCTTTTTACCTGCCTGTGGTTTTTAGGTCCATCAGTGTATATATCCAAAGTTTACTTTACCCATATCATCTACACTAAAACAGCAGTTGCAGAGCCCTATTTCCACAAATACAAGTGGTGATCACTGGCAGTATAATGATACCCTGGCGCAGCACAGCGTATTGCAGAAAAGAGGGTGAAAGAATACAGCATCAGCAGGTGGAGTTGGGGGCGAGCTTCAATACTGGCCAATCACATCAGCTCCTCTTATCCCCTGTAACACAGCAGCAGACAGATTAAATAGACCAGAAGGAAAAAAGCCAAGGTGTCTGAAAAAAAGTTCCCATCTACCTCACATTGTATTGATGTTTTGTTGTGTTTTAAGGCTCAGTAGAGAAACAGGTTTGAACTCAGATGCACAACTCAGAGACAAGCAGGATAGGCAAAAGTTCACGTTTACTTTAAAATGGGCTAAAGTCAAAAGCAGGTAGGGAGATCAAAACAGGGAAAAGCTTTTGTAGAAAGCAAAAAGGCGTCAGGCAGGAAGAACATAAGGCTGGGGAGCTATGGCAGAGGCACAACAGACAATCTGGCAAGGAAAGAGTGGAAATGCGCTGGAGTATACACTGCAGGGCTGATGAGGGGAAGTGGGAACAGGTGTGCAGGTGGGTGGGGGAGGTCAGGTGCTTCGAAATGATGGGTAAGGGGTTACCGCATGGCAGGAGGGAGAAGCTGGATCTGATATGACAGGAGTGTTAGTATGTGGCAGAGTAAACTGAGCAGACAAGAGAGTGTGTGACTGTGGGAGCTTGTCATTATGCTAAGTTATGCTTCCTTGCATCCTTTCTCCTCCTGTGAAAATGATTCTACCTCCGCAATCAGTATGAGAAGCGAGGAGAGAGGAGAGAGGAGGCTTCTGGAGGAGCACAAAGCGAGGAAACACAGGTGTATCCTATGCAGAAGACTTTTATCAAGTGGCGTGGTGTGTAACTCTCGCACACTGAGGCTACGGAGCCAAAGTTTTTTCATTTGGTAGCTTCAGCTCCTCCGTCCTCATGTCTCTACCTTTCATTTCTCTCTCATCTTCCCTCACTTGGAAGAGCGAAGACATGAGGAAGAGACATGAGTGGGGAAGCGAGGACACACGTCAGCATAACATAATAAAAAGCACCCTCAGAGTTGGCTGCTCTCATGCTGAGTTTTGTATTTTGTATGGACAGCTGTGGCTCAGGAGGTAGAGTGAGTTGTCCAATAATCGGAAGAATGAAGTATCCTTGGGCAAGAAACTGTACCCACAATGGGTGAGCCATTGGTGTGTGAGTGTGTGGCAGGTGGCGTCTTGTATGGAGGCCTCACCCACCAGTGTGTGAATGGGTGAATGTCACATGTGGAGCTTTGAGTGGCTGGAAGACTAGAGAGGCGCTATACAAGTGCAGTTCTGTTTGGTAGTCATTTGCATTAAGGCCCATATAGGGCCAAGTGCTGCAAACTAGCTGAGGCTAGAAATTCATTTGGCATTTGAGTTCATCAATGCAATATCTTTACAACTGTGCAAGCTGCAGTCACAAAACTAGTGTGTTCTGAAGATGACAATGAAGGTTGTGTTCAAAGATGGGTGTGGAAGTACGGAAAAGGCCATTGGCCCCTCCACCACTTTTCACCCCTGGCCCACATTTGTTTTAAGTTGCAGATCAGCATTGTAGACTCAAATAAACACAAGAAGTTTGTGCTCTAGAGAAAGGATCAGCACTCAATGAATAACCTCCTAAGCCCTATGATAAGCTATTATGGCAAGGCTTAACTACACAGACCAGTGAGCAGTGATAACTAACGTGTCTTTGGGGTCATCGGGTGGGAACCTCCTTTCACCAGTGTTTCGTCTAGTTGGTCCCACGACACCTCCAGGAGGCTAGACAGTGATCTCTGGCGTCCCAGAGACACTCCCCTAATGCCAGGTCTCACTGCTCCCCGCACCAACACAATGACTTCCTTTACCTTACTTACACATGGCTTTCTCAGAACAAACAGCACTGCCACCTTCAACAAACCCAGGCTCCATAGACTGTATAAAAATAATGGACATAGCCACCGAAACTTTACCCACTTGTTTGTGGACTCAAGTTTTGAAGCTTCAAGTGTGACATTATGGGCTCATCATCTTGAAATTTTAGCCAGACGTGTTCCACAAATGTAAGTCTTAACTAAATCTAAACAGGTTGGGTATGAAAATACACCATAGAGTTGTCATGAATAAGGAAATCAAACCCAATCATCAGAAAAAATGTTGCCATTAAATGTTTGTGCTTATCACAGATACGTTACATTTGCCATTATTATACAGCAGATACACTGAAAATGTGCATTTCAACAACGCTGTGATTTAAGTGAGGTTTGGTTTCGGCACAATTTGGTTAGGGTTAGAATCATGTTTTGGCTTAAAATACCCTGTTTGGTAGAGCAATCGTGAAATCAAAAGCAGCGATGTCTTGATAAAAAAAAAAATAGAATAAAAAAAAAAATTTGACGCTCACATTTGGCACCTAAAAAGTAGATGCCTGAAAAGCAAATGGAAAAGCACAGATGAGTAGCTACAAATAAAATCTCGTTGAGGTGACATGCCATCCACTATCCCCTCCAACTCCCGATGACAAAGTCAGCTCATATATTATGTCACTTTAAAAACGATAACATGGTACATTTTACGTGTATTTGTGGTTTGCAGACACTTACAAATACCAATGCACCTGTTTATTTTTGCCGTAAAGTTGGGCATTTTAACATGGGGGTCTATGGGGACTGACTCGCTTTTGGAGCCACCCTCAAGTGGCCATTTTAGGAACTGCAGTTTTTGGCTTCAATTATCAGCCTGAGGTTTCTGATTGATTTGAGCAGATCACAAGATGATCTCTGGTTAGCTTGCTCACTAAATAGTAAGCTCTGGCTTGGTTGTTTTTCATACAGACTAATTAGGTTTGGATAAGTTGTTTATCTGGTATCAGCAGGCTACCCTTTGGAAAACACAGCCACATCTTTGTTTCCACAACTGTCAGCTTCTCTGTCCTAAACAGAGTTGCAGCTCCACGTATCTCATCAGGAAACAACTGTAAAGGTAGAGCTATTACTTTAGAATTGACAATGACATGTCCATGCACTGCACTGTGGGATGTCTTCGGGGAAAGCAAAGACATCCCACAGACTGAATAAACCAGAAGATGTCAAACTGTCTTCGTGAACCTCTGCCAGTGAGTTATATTATTATTAACGGCTTGAGTTTCAGGCTGCTCTGCATGCAAAGAAAGAGCCAGTGGAGACGGTTTACAAAGTCAAAGACAGTGATGAAACCAAAGTGATAAAAACAGAGAGGGGGGCAGGATGTTGCTCCTACTTTATCATCTACAGTTGAAGAATTACTACAGTAGCTTCAAAGACTTTTCTCTAGCAAGAGAACAGGATGCAGCAAAGGAAAGTACACCTATTTTTAAGGTCTCTTTAATGCTTTTTTTTGTCGCAGGTACATCCAGAATGGTATGTTTCATTTATCTTCATCAGATGGATTCACTACATCTTTCACTCAGACTCAAATGTCAGCTGTGGGATTTTGTGTCTTAACTGGCTCAGTGAACCACCTCAGTACCAGACTCAGCTCTCTCAAGACATAATTTAGGTGTGAAAAATATTGCTTGCCGTATGTTATGAGAGGTATTAAAGACCTCCATCACTCACTCAGTAAAGTTAGTCAAGTTAGTGAACCACAACTCTCTCAGGCACCACAGAAGTCCCTACACTATAATCGCTTAATTACATTTCTTCAATATGGTGACTG
This sequence comes from Epinephelus cyanopodus, assembly GCA_026686955.1. Taxonomy (NCBI): domain Eukaryota; kingdom Metazoa; phylum Chordata; class Actinopteri; order Perciformes; family Serranidae; genus Epinephelus; species Epinephelus cyanopodus. The sequence goes on along the minus strand of CM048914.1, from coordinate 42,827,566 downwards.
CCATCAGACATTAGAATGTCTACTGTAAAGAGACTCAGGATAACCTACCTTATTAAAATAGCTTACCTATCAGTTTTGACTTATGATCGATTTACTTAACTTAAAACAATATATTCTTCAGAGCTCCTAAAGTGCATAAGGTAATTTACTACATTAGATTTTTATGCATCTCTAACGACTGTAGATACACACAGCCGTCATAAAATGGAGAGCACTAAAGTAATCCATTTTTGATGCAGCCCCTGACGTCCTGTAAGGTGAAATTTTTTATCGTGTGCACACAAGATAAAAAATATTTAGGGGTCTGTGTAGTATTCACAAATCCAGGAGGTGGGAAAAATATTAATTTCAGAATTTATTTGAGGAGTTACAGACTTGAATATCAGGACAGACAGGGGCCATTTCAGACGCTCTGACTAGGGTCTTCTGTGCTGTTCTGTGCTGGCCCATAGCATAGGCAGCAGACGAATGCCAAGGGCCAAAGCCGTCATTAATAGGAAGGAAAGAAAATCAGATGTGGAGAGAAACATAGTGAAGCCAGTTTGCGTACTTGTGTTTGAAATGTAGGATTAAAGGCAGCATTTTTAGACGTGTCATTTTAACATTTTCAATCAATATTTCAGGGGTAGCATATTTTGATAGTCCAATAACATCCTATCAAATAATGCTCCCACTCATACCTGTCAAGTCTCCCGTTTTGGCTGGGAAACTACCATATTTTACCCCTCTTTCCCGCCGTCCTCCCATATTAGTATTTTTCCGTAAATCTCCCGTATTATAATATAATTTAAAAAAACCAAAACATTCCCTTGTCTCTCCAAACTGAACTCTGTCACTAGCCTCGCGAGAACTGCCACCTGCTGTAGCCTGGGTGAAACCAAACAAAACAAAACAGCCCTAGAAATAATGATAAAAAATTATATACAAAAAATCCAAGTTGTCGTTACCTCTAAGCAGCCAGTGGCCGCCAACGTACAGCCCATGGAGTTTGCATTGATTTACACTGTAAAGTGTTCAAGCTCTGTTCAGTAAAAATGAGTATTGGACAAGGGGGGAGAGTCGCCTCGGGCTCAGAATGTGCTGGAGCCACCACTGACCAAGTTGATGTCCTTCTCAAATTACACAGTCTACAGTTTGTTTTGATCCAGATTCCACGCCTTGCAGACTTGTTTTCTTAAGCAGCAGCCCACTGTGTCCATACATGTGCACTGAAAAGCTTGCTGACATCGGAGAAACCTTGTTATATTTTCCTCCACCAACAGGGTCATGTTTTGGGTTAGGCTTGTCTGTTCGTTGGTTTGTTTGTCTGTCAGCAAGATTACAAAGAATTACTGGCCCAGTTTTCATGAAACTTGGTGGAAGTGTTTAGCATGAGCCAATGAAGAATATGTTAAATAAAGGAGCAGATACATTGTTATGTGAGGCCTTGGTGGAGGTTTGTGAGCTCAGAGTGCCCTTCTGGTTTCACATTTGACAGCTCTTGACTTGTGGACATGTTTTAAAAAGGGCAGAGTTGTCTCACAAGGTGAATGTCATACTGGGCTTTTTAAAGTTAGATGCATTGAACAGGAGTTCAGTTTTCTGCATTTGACTGAAACTTTCATTTGATTTTACTTACTCCTTAAGTTTCCAGGTCAGGTTTAGGGTATTTATTTAACCCATTTATTATTTATTATTATTTATTTAGCCCATTGAGAACCCAACTGACCTATGGCTAAGTCCTGCCCTCAAACGCGATGAGCCAATCACAGTGCGTAAAGCCATTCCCATACACTCGGAAATGGTCAAACAGTGTGCATGGGGTACATGCAACTCCGACACAAGGTATCACATTTTCACCCGGACCTTGTCACATAGTCATGGACTTTCCATGTCCAAATATTTCCACAGGTAATGCACTGTTGGTGCCGTAGCATTGTTCCGACCTCTTATTAGTCCGACATCCCGTTGTTCCAGGCTATACTGTATTTGTGCACCACAGAGGATCAGCAACACAGCAAAAGTAGGCTACTGGTCGAGATACAAGTGTCACGACGCGACCGGCTCTGGGTCTGCTGGGAAAGGCTTGAGGCGAAGCAGGCTCACGGCTTGTGTGTTTGCCACTTTCTTTTTCATTTTAACTCACACCATGATCTTTTCCTGACGCTAACCAAGTGGTTTTTGTGCCTAAACGTAACCAGACCTTAGCCACAGGGCATCATGATGATGTTGGAACAACAGGACTTTGGAACAATGGGTTTAATATGGTTGGAACAATGGGATGTCGGACCAATGGGCAGACCCCGCGCTGTTTACATACAGCTTCTTTCAAAATAAACGCACAATGTGAGTACAACAACGCAAATTCACAATCACAAAGAAGGGTGTGGCTCTGCTGTCGTCATCTTCAGGTGATGTGGCAAACTGTGATTGTCTTATACTCATCCAATCACATAAGTTTTGCATTTGAGTGAAGTCCAGTGACAGTAATTGTAGATACAGGCACCCTAGAAAAGTTGTGTCTGTTGGAGTGGACTGCAGATCTGAACGGGTTAAAAAAAACATCCTTCTAAAGCAGTGCATGCTGCTATTACTAAACCTGATACGTGCAGTATGTTATCTGCTGCCTAGTTAAATCAAAGCTTTTGCGTCAACGTTCACAGATGTGTGGCACCGACACTGACAGGTTACAAAGCCATATTTTCCAAAGGGTGACAGTTATTTAGCTGATTAGAGCATGGAGTCATTAGAAGCATCTTGTGAAGAGCTAATTATCATGTGAAGAGGTAAATTATCACAACTCTGTAAAAATACACAATATTGTACAAAACATTTGGCTTTTCATTTGGTTTTTGGCCGAGAATAAAAAGCTGGGCCGCACTGGGAATGTTTGAGAGCTGGAAATCAAAGCAACTGGTTAAGCTACTGTTGAGTCATTGATATTGAGCCTCTCACGTCCCAGCAGGTGTAATATGGTCACATTGTGCTGTGGAACAGAAAAATCTGACTTTAACTAGGACTCTAAGCTTAAGTTGGGAAAATGCACCCTGCATAAATTTATTTTATTGCTTTCCTGCCCTTGACTCTGATAAAAACCCAACTCTTCATGGTCTCATTTTTTCCTCCTTATGTTATGGATTGCCCAATTCTGAGTATCGATGACGGAGGTCTGGGCCAAGGACTGCCCCATTCTCCACGTCTCTGCGTTCTCCCTGGAGGATCCTGTTTTACATAAAAAGCTGACTTCCAATCCCTGAGATATCACTCCTACCAAACTCCTCAAAGACACTGTAGGGACTCAGTGTCCTGGCTTCCTTCCTGTTGTGAATAGCTCTCTCTAATTAGGTTTCGGACTACTTGAAAATGACAAATGTTCGGCCTCTCCTGAAGAAAAAGAAACATATTAACTGTAGCTTATTATAATCCTGATATAGCCCAGGGTGTATTTGTGTCCTTGTCAGGAGCAGGAAACAGAACACCTCCTTCAAGGTGTTTTACAAGTGCATCTGAATCATGACGCATTACTCCCACATGCAATTACACCAGACTATCCACCAATAACAGCAGAATCTCAGCAGATACACTCAATTAACCCCCAAACTAATTATACAATCACACCTGAGTGGGTGCTTTACAGTGAGGTGCTGACACTGGTGTGCTGCTCTCACTGACCAGATGCTGCCTTTGCTGACTTACTGCAACACTTGCGTCAACATATACGCTTCCTCTGTGTTTTATGCTGCACAATCAGCATGAAATAAAAATCACCTGGCGTTTCATCTCCTGTGATACTGTATTCTTAGATTGCTACAGTAGTAATTGTTATAGATGTTGCCACCAAGGACATAGGTTTTGCTTCAACATTAGAGTTGGAGGGGGTGACACAGAAATCAGGCAGCAGCTGACAATGCAAAATACAAAAATATATAGGAATTTATTGGGTAACACACTGTCATGAACTTGTCATAAACATTATGTACATGTCATAACCGTTTATGACTGGTGTCATTATGTGTCATTCGCTTTTTGTAATGACAAGTTGACATTGTTCGACATCCGATATCAAATTCTTCTCTGCTTTCAACCGTCTCCACCGTTCAAAAGCATCTCCTATTTAGACCCTCGCTTTGCCTCGAGTTTTGTCTTGGCATTTTTGGGAATCATAACGAGGTTGTTTGTGTTTAGTCGCACCATCAGCCATTGTAGCTCAGTAGTAACTGTAACTGATGCTGAGACTCTACTGACTGCGCGACTGGTAGACGGCGGTGGGTGGCGCAACAGGCCGAAAACATGATTTGCAGACCGAAAAAAGTTTTTTAAATCTGAATATTCTGGCTGTACTATTGTTGTCGGTGAGATCAGTGTGTTATATTAACATTAATCCTTAGTCTCTGTGACATATTAGAAGGATTTTACGACTATTTGCTTTAGATTTCTTACATATAGCTCCTTTAATTCAAGTAAATCCACCAGTCTTATACTCTTATATACTCTTATACTGTATGTGCCGTTATTCAGACCGAGACATTTGTTTTAGGGAAGCAGCTGTGCATTGCATCTTCATCAGAGGTGGCAAACTATCTGAAAACACTCATGATGAAGCATAATTCTCACCACTGTGTGGATTGTTGTCAAAATAACTGTTAACATCAACCAGACGTATAGTAACTGCTGCCTCTTAGCAAGAAACAGCATAGTCAATCCTATTAGCGATGTTATGTTACGGAGGCAGGACTCGTAGAAGAGAACAAGATATTTTTAACCAATTGTTTACCAGATACATTGACCAGCCACTGAGGGACAATATAGGTTATATTTTCATTCTCTCGGGCCCACACAAGACTCTGGGGACATGTTCCTACTACAGTCCTGTGTGGGACTGTTTTATTAATCCTGCTTCTGCCCGTCCCAGCTGGATTTCTGACCATTACCGCCTGTGCCCACAGTTTGTGTGTCTGCTCCTGCCCACACCCACAACCTCAGGGGCTCATAAAGGGCTGATTACATATATGAGGCATACTACAGTCAGTTACAGTTGGCAGGGGGTTCATATACTGTAATTATGTACTAATTGCAGACATTAATCACATCCTGTGTCATGTTTTCAGGTAAATAATACTCCAGAAATATTGTTACTTCTTTTATCTGGCATAGAATAGACACAATAATCAAAACAGTTGACTTCCATCCACCACACAAAGAGAAAAAGAAAAGAAACACACTTGTTGTATTCCGATGAATCTCCGTATGCCTGTTCCCACCGGCAGCAAACTCAAAACCGCCCACTCCCACAAGATTTGTGTTGGATGAGCCCAGTACAGTCCTCCAGTCCCTACCCTCCCTACAAACTTCTGCGCCCTCGTTTACCACTGTACAAGAAGTCTTGGCAGTGCTTTATATTACAGGTTTTCCAAATGTCCAGACAATTTCCAAGAAGTTTGAAAGTGGTAGAAATTATTGAAAAGTGAAGGAAGTATTCAATTAGTAGATTCCAACTAATTTATTCCAATTTATTGCAAATGTTTCGTCTCGTATCATGAATTTCTAATGTATGTAAATGGGAATCAGCAGAGATTATCTATTTGCAGAAGTTCAGTCAGCACTTTGTACCTGTAACAGCACACCATAAAATCACACTTTGCCGTGTTAAATGGAGAGTATTTAAAAAATCTCACTTACTGTAGGAAACTGCTTTTTCTGTATAACTCTGCTTTGACCATGAAACTGACTTTTATTATCATGGAAATTGTCCGCTGCCTATTGACAGACATGATAGAAGGATAGAAAGATTGATTCATTTCCTCTTTTCATCAAAGTGAGATCAGGATCAGGCACCGTATCTTTACCGAGACTTTTCTTAAAAAGAAAAAAGAAAAGTTATGTTTTCGGATCCCTCCGTTTCTTGAGTGATTTTGACATGTTGCTAGGTAACAGGTGTCTGATACCTCTGACATTACACACAAAGCAGACTTATATTTTTGCAGTGAGGTGTTGCTAGGTTACAAGTGCCATTGTCGTGAGATTTTGTCACTCGGTGGAAATCCTCTCAGCCGATCATGTCGCCTGTATGGAACCACCTGATGTATGAATTTCTATCATCCTTAAACTGAGCTCATAACCTCGGTACGTTCAGCATAAGCCTCGTCAAAACAGCTTGTCTAACACGACGCACAAAGAGGAGATATAGCTGAATATACTTTTATCGGCAGGCAAAGGTTTTTTTACTAATCAGAGTATTCCATTGACCTGTTTTAAAGGTGTCTGTTATCTCGTCAAGGGTTTAGGAACAATGTCAAAACAATTCATAGAAACAGTGCAAAGACAACAACAGCAGCATTTGACATGTCACAGCAGGGAAAGCACAGGTGCAGATAATAAATTGAAAGATGGCCGAATTCCACTTGGCTGCTTCAGTTTCAGGGCCCTGGTATTGTGCATGCTGGCTCACTGTCACACTGTCATGGCCTACTGCGACTCTTAAATAAAATGGAGCTAGCGTTAATGTTTTTAGTAACACCTGTGCTTTCCCTGCTGTGCCAAGTTGGGGAAAAAAAAGCCTTTTGTACTGAAACAGCGCTCGACAAGGTTACTAATGCTGTCCTCAAAAACGACATTTGGTTGGTATTTCAGAGCAAACAACAAGGTGGAGGCTTCAAAAAAGTGCTCAGAGTAATGGAGAGTTTGAACATTTCCAGCTCCTTGACAACTGAGCAAACTTCACATGTTGGCAAAGAGTGTGTGCGTCAAAAGCTCCAGAACAGGCGTGTAAAGAGGAGCCTGAATTGAGATTGTTCCCAAGGTCAAAAATGAACTGTCAAGCTCAGGTTATGATTGAATTATAACCATGCAAATTGTGCCTCCATTGTTCCAACAAACATAATTTGACATGCTCGCAGATGGAAAGGCTCCAATACTCGACTCACTCTCTCGTCTTTTTCTTTTCTGCACCAGCGGCCTCGCCTGCTTGGTCGGGATGCATATATAAGTGAAAGGTAGAGCTGGCGATGACGGTGTTGTGTCCTCCTGGTGAAGATCATCATTAGTTGTTCAAAAGAAGTACTTGGCTTCATGACTGTCTCCAACCTCCCCCAAGCCAGCAGCGGGGTTAGCAGTGACAAGAACTGCAAAGCTTAACAAATTTAAATTAGCTCATTGTTGCATCATTTGTAAAGCTCCCAGCTGACTGAAAAAAAGTACTCTGTGGCCTTTATTAACTCTCAGCTCTCACCATTACTCTTATTCCTAATGCCAACACTGTCTGCAGCTGCGTGTCCCTACACCACCCCATCCTTAATGTGAGTCTGGCTTCATGCTGGTGACTTGCTGAGAGTTCATGTATGTTTAAAGCTATGACTAATTGTGTACCATTTTATGTTAGAGCAGCCTTGTGTCCTAGAAATAATATTAATACACAACTAATTTGAAACAGCAAATATATTTTGAGTGAATGTTTTCATTAATATAATGAGTAGGGATGAGTGAGTCATTATCTGTATCTATATTTGTATCTGTTAAACCAACTAAATTATCTGTATGTGTAGTTGGACTGGATGAAGTTTAAACTCAAACTGAATGGGACTTCAACTGGACATTGGTAGGGTCTCGGGCTGCTCTGCTGCCATTTAGAGGTTAACAAATGGAGCTGCTGACAGCTACAACTAACAAACTCCATTCAACCATTCAACACCTCCACCATCCACAGCTGGTTATTTACGGCTGGATTACAGCTCATAACTCACACCAACGGCTGACTCTGCTCCAACGTGGGTGTTTTTACTGGCTAGCGAAACATCCTGGTGCAGACTATTTACTGGAGTTTGCCAGCCTGTCGCTTATGCGGCATTTGAAGATAATTGCAAGCACAGCTGTTTTCGGCTTTCATTGTCCAATAGTCCAAAGATTTTTGTCACGTCACGTCACGCTACATCACATCTCAACTCGTCAACAAAAATGAAACATAGTTTTAGTCTTACTTTTTATTAAAAACATCTATTTTTAGCTCGTCATTGTTTCATTTTCACCATGCAATAAAGCTCATTGATTGAATAGTTTTTGGAATAATTTTTGACAATGAAATTAACACTGTAATACACTAATACAACACTGTAAAAAATACTAGTACAATCAGGTAAATGTATTTAAGTATTAAAAATAAAAATACTCCGAAATTTCAATAAATTTAATAATTAAAATAATTAAATTAAAATGTTAATTAAAAGCCACAAATTTAAAAATCCAATTATTATTCCAATTACTCTAAATATAATAATCTGTATTTGATTTCATAGTATTCATGCATTTTTATGTTCCTTAAATTCAAAACCTGTGTTTCCACGTCTTGGACAAATAATATGTGGACTGTAACCACAAACTATTTTTCTCTTATCTTGATAAATGTGTGCCGTATCACTCACAAAATTTACAAGAGGAGCAAAAATAATATTGACGTTGAATCCTTGAAATCAATGGGTAACAACAAAATGAGAACAAATCCTGGATACAAACAAATATAAGAGATAATTTGTTCATATATAGGTAGCTTTCAACATAAGGCTCAATGATACACTAAAGCATTGGTTCCCAACCGGTGGGTCATGGTCCAAAAGTGGGTCCTGGGTCCTTTCTGAATGGACCAAAACGTGTCAAATTTGTAACAAAAATCATGCCGTATTTTGAAGTATAGTGAATCTTCGGCATAGAGCTTTTATTTTGAGGTGCTGTTTCTTTCTGTAGAGTAACCTGAGGGACAACTGAGCTAAAGTGTGCCCTTTGCGTCACTATTAGACACAGAGGGTTGTGACAAAGCATAGATATTTGATGACTTAGGAATGAGAATGGGTTGAGTGCTGTCAAGGGGTCCTGGAGCACACCTTTACATCACTGCAGCAATGCAAAAAGTTAAACCACTGGTGTTCAGCAAAGACAAGATTTTCAGGGAGAGTGAAGTTACTCCTTAAGTGTCTCTGACTGAAAACCACTTGTGATTTAGATAACAACATGGCCTTTCCTCCGGCTGCATCCTCAGGCTACAGTTCACTTCTCTCCAACAGAAAAAAGGGGCCTCTAGCATGGCTGTTTGATTTATTTTTGATTATGTAACGTTTAAACACATTCTGCTCTTACAGTTTTTACTTGCTGCCCTGATATTACATAATTCATCTCAAATCATTACTCTGAGATGATTTAATCACTTCAAATTACGGGCTCAAGATCGAACTGTTCGAACAAATTAATATGTGAGTATTAGCGGAAGAAATTCATCATGGAAAATCTCCCCCCTTGTCACAGTTTTTGCACATAGTTTGTGTCTCTATCTCATTCTCTACCTCACACACAAACATCATCCCACCCATGAGGGCCCTTTTAATTCATTTTTATTTCCCTTGTCATTTTATGCATCTTACAGTTGGTCCATTCCACACCAAGATTTCTCTATTCACATTTGAATTCTCTCATCCATCGTAAGATTATCTGATTTGAATTAGATTTGCTCTAATTAATGTATCACACACTGATAAACAATAATTCTCGGAACAATTGCAACTAAAGAAAACAATAGTACACATTTCCCAAGTGCAGACTTTTGTCCTGTAGTTGAGCTATTTTATGCTTCTTCTTTTTTTTTATTCATCTCTATCAAGAGAGCTGATGATTTGAGGGCACTTCAGCAAGTCAAGGCAATCAGAGCAGACGAATAACATTACAGCTGTTGAATGAAATTTCGCTCATGAAATGTAGCTGTGGTGCTAAAACCCCTGGCTATTCATCCCAGTGTGCACCATCCGAGCATATGAATAACTGCCTGTGTTTTGCGGCTGTTTTTAATGGACACCAACCTGATAAAATATGCTGTATGTTTGCATTTTCAAGTTGAATTGGGATGAAGGAAGCCTTGCTGTATTGTCCTCCATTACCAGCATCAAAGGACTGTAGGCCTATGGGGAATCATGAACAGATAAAAAGAATAGAGGAAATACATGTGCTGGAAGATGAAGTGTCACTTTCATTTCACTCCCAGTTTATTGGGCAGATGAAGCATCAGTATTCAACGGGCGAAGTGAAAACATACTTTGACTGTCTCCAGAATGGTTAAGACTGTCCGACAGAGGGGGGAAAAACAGCAGGGAAATAGAGGACAAAAAAACCTCTCAGGACAAAAATGGATGTGACATATTTCTCCTTTTTTATGTGTGCTGTATGTTATTCTACACGTGGAGTTACTTCACTTCCAAGCAGCAGGTCTTAGGGTCAACTGGATGTTTCTAACTAGATGTTCGAAGTCCGTGATGCAGCTATTGGCTGCATTGTTAGGATGTCTTCTAAACCCATTACAGGCTGAAACACACTCACAAACAGACTCGCTTTACTGGCAGGTAAAGGAGACAGAGGGCCCACAGCAGGTTTGTAGATAATAAATAGAGAATCACATCTTGTTTTGGCTTTGGAAAGAAGAGACTCAGGACACTGAGTGTATCAGAAACATAAGAAAAATGTATGCAGTTACATTGCAGACCACACCTATAATGCATTAATGAGGACATTCATAATTAATTATGATGCATTAATGATGTTCAGTGATTACACTCATAATGCTTCCTGATGCATTATATCAACAGTGAAAACATGATGTGACTTCATCATGAATTCATTATGTCTTATGGATGTTCTTGACTAGTTATGAACTCGAGGTTGACTGACGGGGCTTATAGTGTATTATGAAAACATATACTCACCTTAAGACACCTCAAAAGAAGGCAGATGAATTTGCCCTTTAAAAATGTTTAGTTTTGGATTCGTGTCTTCTTTGTTTATTGGCAGTGCTGACTGCACACCTGTTTTTGGTATCTCTCCCTAAAGAATATAACAGCTGTTAGTGCTTCTACTGCTACTAACATCAGCTAATACTAGCACTGTATGGAGGTTCAGTATTAAAATAAAATCACTTGAAAGAACTGCAATTAAAAAAATTGAATTTTTAGCGGCATTTTGCTGCACTCCCCGATTTTGATTTTATACTGCCAATGCTGAAGAAAGACTGATTGGGCTTTCCTGCAAATTTGCACAATTCCTATATAAAAAGGGCTTTTGATTCAAATTTAAAAAACGTATTTAATGAAAAATGAAAGCATATTGCACAACTCTTCTTGAGTCCATCATTTATTCATCATCCTCAATGAAGGAAAGAAGATGAAAATGTTTGATGAATAAAGCACAGTGAAGATTAGCCTGCAAGCTACCTACATATTTAAATTAAAGCTTCAAAAATCACATCATGTAACCACTTACAAGCTAGATATCTTGAGCTGAAATGTACGGTTAGCTTGTAAGCTAATAGCAAACATTCAAATAGCTTACAATCTAACCCTGTTTAGGGATGGGGACAGCGGTTAGCATATAGCATGCTCAGTGGGGATTTCGAGGGCTGCGACAATTTCCGTCCAACTTTTTAGTCTTTGCAAAATCTTATTCTGTGACTAAAAACTCTGACTCATGACACATTGTCTTAAACTTGTGCATTAAACTACAAATGTATTTTTAAATTTGATCGGATTTTAGCTCATCACTTATGAAAGGTGTCTTCGCAAAATGTCTCCACTGGTCCAGCTGGTTTGTAACTCAGGCCTGTGTGTCTCTGATAACCACATGGATCCAAGTGGAGCTGGCAGGAGGAAAAGACCTTACTGAAATTCACAGATGATTCAGTCGTGAGTCTGCTGCATGACAACAAGTCCAGCCATGGCCCAGTTATTGATGAGTTTGTCACCTGGTGTGACCAATCTTTCCTGGAGCTAAACATATCCAAGACAAAGGATATGACCATTGATTTCAGAACTCATCCTTCAACCCATGACACCACAATCATTAAAACCAGGCTGTTGACCGCTTTGAAACCTACAAGTATCTCCGGGACAGTTATAGACTCTAAACAAACCTCTGGAAAGAAATACGAGGCTGCGTGTAAAAAACACACCAGTGTTTGTTTTGTGTCAGAAACTCTCTCACTTTCATTTTGATAAAACCTTGATGGTCCTCTGTTATTGGACTTTTATTGAATTCATTTTTTTCTTTTATATCATGGTTTGGTAATCTGTCTCTGAGGAACAAAACCTCTTTTACCCATCACTTACATAGTGAATTCCAGCTTCTTCGCCCTGGCTATCGGCTCGCGGCCCCTAGATGCGGAACAAAACGATACAGAAATACTTTCGTATCAGTCACTACTGAACAAAGCAAACACAAGATGATGCATTTGGCACTTTAAGCTTTGGAGTGAATGGGTGAGTGTGTTTGGATGTATGTCAAAGCTCTTTGTCATTACATTCATAGGAGCTCTTATACTCTCTCAATGATGTGTCTTTTTTTATCAGTTTATGGCACAATGGTGCAGTGTTTAGTATTATCGCCTCACGGCAAGAGGAGTTCGAACCCCAGGGTTGGGCGGCCCTTCTGTGTGGAGTTTGCATGTTCTCTCCGTGTCCTGTCCTGTTTTGGAATGCTTAATCTCCCGTCTGCACAACAAATTAACTCTGCGTGCGTACTAACAAAGAAACCTCGAGCCTGAAACCTTGAACCTTGGACAGCTGTGATAATGTGGTGCATGGTACTCGTCACAGTGTGTGTTTTTTGGAGGTAATATGGAGAACGTGGACTAAGACGTGCAGGACAAATTACATGGGTTGATGTTCTTTTTGACCACAGCTGATTCTTAAATTGGTGGTAAATCATGCTGCTAGTGTTCTCTCTCTGTTTCATTCAGGAGAGACTCACTCTGAGAGAAAAGAATATTTATTCACATGTGCACATAAGTGTGAGAAATGCAAAAAGTCTCTAGTGATTAAACTCCTTATTGATGTTATATATTTCAGCAGGGTGGTAAAGACTGAGTACATTAGGGAACTGCTGCTTCGTCCCACTTTAAACTGAATAACAAACCGGGGCTCGGTGCTCCGGTTGGATCCTAACGGAGAGCTGGGGCTAGCTGGGAAGCTAGTGGAGGCTAACTGGCTGTGCTTCCCTCCAGTCATGCTGCAGCTTTTCAGGTTAAAGTGTGAAGAAGCAGTGGGTCTGTCGGGCAGCTGAGTGAAGTGGAGCCTGAGGAGGAAGCACCGGTTAGCCCTGGTTTCACTACAGGCAGATTCACTCACTACAAGCTCCTCCGCTGACGCCAAAGTGCCGACCGTGCAGGACACACCGCAAAAACTAGGGCGACAGACGCTCATCGACAACCTGACTTTGACCGATGGCCATCCGTCGGCTTGGTGTGTCAAGGTCTTAAGGTGACCGGAGGTGAATGGGGCGGAGGAGGGTGCGATGATTCTGCCTAAAATGACAGATGACAGGAGCAGAGAGGAGAACAGATTTAAAGTTTGGGAGTAGCAATGCAGATAACTGAAAGGGATCATGGCAAAGTTCAACTGGCTAACTAGGAGTTGATTGGAAATTCGTCCTCGGCTCCCCAAACCCAAAAGACAACATTGTAAAAAGCAAATGGTAAGACAAGCATATAAAGTCATTACAAAACACTTTAACACATTAAATGAGCTCATTGTCCGCCCGTGGTTTAAAACTCATCAGTCACTTTGTTGAGTTCAGGATACTAATGGCACTTTGGATAAAGGACTTCTTAAATAGGCTACATTTTTAGTTGCCGGAAGGACTCTGTAGCGCCTCCCAGAGGTCAAGAGCTCAAAGAGCTGTCTGCCAACACACTCCTCACTTTCTTCCTCGTCCTCTCTGTAAAGAGTTGGGTCAAGGGCTTTTGGGGTTTGCCAACTGTTTTACTTTCCACGGATACAATCCTACAGAATTTATTCTCTGTTGTACAGTTAAGGTGACCGGACCAGGCAGGGAGGTGAAAAGTTAAAACAATCTCAGCCATAGTTTTGTACACTAATTCTAAAATCTGCTGACTAACTCCAAGGCCACTGAGTTTCCTAATAAGACAAAGTCACTGTGAGCATCTCTTAAAAACATACTCAGTATTTTCAGAGAAACTCACAAGGGAGTCCAGATGCGTACCAAGGTATTAAAAAATGTCCACAGTTTCAGCACGTTGGCCATCGAGTGAAACTGGCTCTGTCTTCAGATCTTGTTTCGTGCAAATAATTAATTCTTTAGTCTTGGCCTCATTAATTTCTAACTTGCTGATGCAACACCGTGTTTGAGGGGCCTCAGTGTGGGCCGGGTAGGCAGCTTCACCCAATGGATCTGTTCGCTGTAAAAGACCAACTAAGGCCATGTCATTAGCATATTTCAGCAATCTAAAATATTTCTCATTGATCATAAATTCATTAGTAAACAGAAAGAATAGCAAAGGGGAAAGAACTAGGGCTGCCCTCAAGTAGTCAACCAAACGTTAGTCGACCAGAAAGGTCATTAGTCTGCAAGATTTCGTTGGTCACATAGTCACAGAATATAAAAGCAAATGTGAAACTCTATTAGGAGCTGCACCTTGTCAAAATCAGGAGTCAGGTTAATTTCCAGGGCTGGTACCTGCGGTTATTCCACAGGCTAGTTAATAACATGTCGGGCAGGAAATCCAAAGTGTGGGATCATTTTGAGAAGGTGAAGGACGAACCCAAGGTGATATGTAAACTCATTTTCATTGGGCGACTACAAACATGACGTATCATCTGAAACATGGAGGTAGCTACATGCCCATTAGCCCACAGCGTCATTAACAGGCGGCTCGCTCAATGTGTGACGTGCACTTGTAGATAAAATATAGGCCTATATTAATGAAGGTTCATTAGTACGGCTTTGTATTTCTCTGTAATGTAGCACAGTGTTAACAATGTTACTGATACTATTCTTTCTCACACCTTCAACTCAAACCACCAAAATATATCATTTAATAATGAAATTAACATAGTAAACATGCAGGTGACTAGTCGACTAATGGCCTTAAATGACAATTATTGGTCGACCAGGAAAATTCTTATCTGTGCTCACAGTGAGCATGTCTGACATGTTCCCCCGTCACAGACTCTCTGTGGATGGCAGGCAAGAAAGTCTCTGATGTGATTTGTGAATGAGTAAAGTCTTTCTGATTGATCACCACAGGTGCATTTCACATCTATAACAGGTCCAGAATCACACAAAGTCTGAAATTTCAATTTGATTAAATCATTCAGTTTTTCTATTGGCATCTCTAGACTTCCATACACCATTAATATTAATAGCAAACATATCTTAAAACATTTAGATTTCTGCTGCAAGGGACAAGAAGCCGTAAACTGCTTTGAAATAAAACTGTTTTCATGATAGTTTTTATTGCAACCTTAAATGGCAACATTTGAATAACTGCTGCTTCTCAAATGGCAGCCTACTCCCCTTTACTTGTATGCAGCCTGGCGATGTAAATTCATATGCTGATGGCTTGTCAGCTACAGGGCTTGAAGACGGGACTATTTTATTTATGTAAAAGAGTGTGGGCGTACAGTCCACTCTTCTGCAGTAATACTGTGGATTTGAAGGCCGAGGAAGAATAGGCAAGAAGAAGATGTGACAGCACACCAGCCAGCAAGGAAGTGCTTGTTTGACTGGTGTATGATTTAAATGTTTCACAGTCGACAAGACACACGATTTGTCAATGATGCAAAAAAAAAAAAAAAAATTAAAGTTTCCTCACAGACAACCGTAAAAGATTGGAGCAATTATTTTATGGGTACCACCTTTGCTGACACAGGCACATGGAAAAATACATCCTTATAAAATCATCTCTGCGTCAACTCGGCTGAATCAGCAAAGAAAATCAGTCATTTTTCTAAGATGTGGAAATGTCTCATATCTATGTGTCGCCTATAGACTGATTTACTTCAAATTATTCAGCCTGTATCCTGTGGAAATGGAGGAGCACTTTCAGCTGAAAACGACATAATTTAGGTGAATTTTTTTTGTTAAAGCACAGATAGATTTAATACTCCAGTGTCCCCTGGTGCTTATTAAATCAGGTCAGTTTGAGATAATGGATCTTTAAAATTCTACAAGCAGCTCTAGTAATCTCTTCCCGCTCTCCTCCTCCTCCCGCTGGACTCTGTTCCCTCACACCATATTTATTACAGGATGATTCAAGTTTGGGGAGAGGGGGAGTGAGAGAAAGAGCGTGTGAAAGAGATTTCCAATAGATAACGTGTTTATAATATTAACTAAGAGCCCTAAGAAAATGAGCTGCAGGTGCCAGAAGTGCTGATGATTTCAAAACAGCAGCAGAGAGCGAAGATTAGGGAAAGAATAGCGATTCCAGTTCACACTGAGTCGACGCAGTCAATAGCTCCATACCGGGGTGAGGCACTAAAGAGGAAAGTAAGGTAACTACATTGAAGTCAACTTTCTTCTTTGAGATCTGTGCGCAGTTGTTAAATCTATAGCTGTCACATTTGATGTCAGCATTGATTTATGAGGATGGCACAAAACGACTGGCAGCTTCAAGGGATCTCACTGTTTAGCTATGCAAAGCTTGCTTTTAATCCCACAGCAGGTTTAGGCGCTTCCTGCTTTGTGTGCAGTCCTGGCTCTGCACAGCAGAGTAGCATAATGTGTAATGATTGGAGTATTGAACTACACATGACTAGAAATAACAAGAAAGAAAGTTTCTCTCTCTAAAAAGAGCCTCTCTAGGGTTGCATTTTTCCACTCTGAGGGGGGAATGAAATATGTTTTAGCAAGGAGCAAATCAGCACCGTATTTGTTGTTCAAATTAGTTGCTTTTGAGGGAGCATATTTGTGCTGCAGCTAAATGGAAAATAAATAAAGGTGGTAGCTGCGAGCCACAATTGGACAGGCCAAAGATAATATGTACTTCAGAGGAAAATGTTTCTGCAGTGTGGCATAATGAGACCCATGGATGGATTACTGTGCGGGCAAACCAGGGACAGACCCAGGGCCCTAAATAGTCAGGCCCCCCCTGGCCTTTACCTGCAAAATGTCACTCAAATAAACACATACGGACCAGCGAGAGGCTCAAAATGACCACAAAGAGACACCAAAACGACTATAGAGAGACTCAACATTACCACAAAGAGACACACAAGACCCCAAATTACACAGATTACCTCAAAGAGACATAAAACAATTTCAAAGAGTCACAAAAGATCACAAAGAGACAAAAAAAATACCAAAATTACATAAAGAGACAGAAACAACACAAAGAGACACAAAAAGACCCCCTTAAAAGAGACACGGACTGACTGAAACTAGGGAAAACATATAAATGAAACACGAAACAGTTACAAAGAGACAAAAAAAATAACTCAAAGAGATACAAAACAACTACCAAGAGACACAATAAGACCAAAAAATACACAATTTTACCTCAAAGAGACAGAAGCAACACAAGGAGACACAACATGACCAAAAAGAGACACAGAAAGACAAAAAATTGACCAAAAATACACAAAATTCCCAAAAAGAGATACGAAACAACTACAAAGAGACACAAAAAGAACATAAAATACACAAACTTATCTAAAAAAAAATACAGAAAGATACACAAAAAGACCACAAAATTACGCAAAAAGTACATGAAATTACTACAAAAAGACTGGACATTACCACATAATGACACAAAAAAAAAAACCAAAATACACAAATGACCTCAAAGAAACACAAGAAGAGAAATAAAAATACAAAAACGACCTCAAAGAGACACAAAATGACCAACATAGAAAGACAAAAAATTACACAAAATTACATAAAGAGACAGAAAACAAATACAAAGAGATACAAAAGACCAAAAAATACAAAAAACATCTCAAAGAGACAGAATGGCCACAAGGAGACACAAAAAAACCTACAAATTATCCCAAAGACACTCACTCAAGACCAGAACTAAACAAAACAACTACATAGAGACACAAAAAGACCAAAAAAAGTGATTATCACCATGTCTACAGCGTATTGCCCCTGGTTAGGAGGGGTGGTGGGGCCTCTTGTATATCTGTGCCCAGGGGTCCATTTTCTTGTAACCCGGCCATAATGACACCTCATGCAAACTAATAATAAAAGTTAAGGTGCATATTTGACTGTTTGAAGGTTGTTCCTCCCCCATCCTGTCACACATTGTCCTGAGTTACAAACCATTTCTAAAATAGCCACAAGCTATTTTTTTTCCGATACGCTTCTTTTAATGCATCTGCCCTGCCCATGATGGTCTTATCACAGCTTTAGCATCTGCCTTCAACGTCGGTTTTCCTCCGTCTGTCATTCCAAACTTCAGGCCTTGGAGTAAAAAAAGCTCAGTCATCGGAGAGATGGGCCCACAGGCCAACATTATGTGCAGCAGTGTGTGATGTAAACACCCACTTCTACCCGGCAGCATAATTCTACCTTCAAGAAAGAAAGCGCTCGGCTCTTGTTATGAATGTCAGCAGATGAGGCCTTCACATATTAACACTCGCCGCTATGAACAAAGTGTTTTTTCTTTCCTCTTTTGTTTCATGACAGCCTCGTGTGCTCAGATGGACATGGTGATGGATACCCTGCTGCGCTGATTATGACTCTCTGCACTTTCTGTATATTCTTCATATTTCAGAAACACTTTAATCTCTTTGAGCAGCCACAAATCTTGTCACGTCTTCTCATTTTTTTTTTCCTTGAATTCACTTCAACTCTGTGTGGGAGTCTCAAGTCAGTGAAAGTTTATAACTTGAGTTTCACGTTAATATTCATGAAACTTACTGCACCATTAGGCAGAGGTAATTTTCAGGATGTAGTTTGTGATGCTGTTGAATTATACTGTCTTATACCACCAGGTGTTTCTATTATTTAGTCTATCCTTATTCATATAGATGAAACACTAGGAACTAAATGAACATACAAGTATATCTAATGCCTCTGTAGAATGATTTCAACAATGGTGTACCTAATAAATTGGCAACTAAGTACATGTAAATGTATAAAGTATTGGTACCATAGTTCCTCTCTCAGCAAGCCAAGTGAGATGTTCAAAAGCTCCAGAACAAGCGAGTAAAGCCTGGCTCACACTACAGGATTCTCGGGCTGATTCGACCCAGATTCGGCCCTCCCGACAATCGGCGGAGAAATCGGGTCTCGGACCTTAATTGGCCCAGATGTTCGGCCCAGATTATCTTCTAGTGTGAGCAGGTGAAAGATGAATCTTAAACTCCACAATCAGCTCACAGACACGTCGAGGCCGACCCGATAATTTTCAAACATGTTTGATTTCTATCGGGATGACGCCGGAAGTGGATGCCAACTGCCGTAAAAGAAGCAGACGAAGAAGAAGAGGCCAGACGTAACGTTACCTAGAGACGGAAATGGCGACCACGAGGGAGCAACAGAGCAGCAGGGTGCGTCGGACAGCGCTTAGACATAATAAGCTAAATAAAAATAGGCTCTTTATTATGTCTATGAGGCAGCGGAGATGGCGTTTCTTCCTCTTGCCTTTTTCACTGCACAGAATGGCATGTACTGTTGACTTCGGCTTCCTTGTGAGATGACGTACATTACGTGGTGCACCGCTCTCTGGTCCGATAATCTTGATGAAATCCTGTAGTGTGTGCTGGTCATTATTTTCAAATCTTGTAGTGAGTGCGCAATGAAGATTTTAGATAAGATGATCTGTGAAGATTCTCGTTATGTGTGTGATACAACCTGATTTAAAAATCTTTTAAGATTTTTAAAATCCTGTAGTGTGAGCCAGACTTAAGAGGAGCTCGAGTTTAGATTGTTTGATGCATAGTGAACTGTTGAGGTCAGTTTATAACCCAGCACGGACGAGAAGTCATTCAGTAGCACAGGATCATGGAGGTTTGACAGCGTGCTACAGTTTATGATGATGACCAAAGCCCATGTGAATGTTGAAGGCCACTATAAGGTTGTACAATTAAAGAACATTCAAGCAAACACACAGATGCACCGATAATGCTAAAAGACTGTTTGATTTTCATTGATGGAGCTGTATGCGACAGTGGTTCCCAACTGGTGGATCGCAGGTCCTTCTGAATGGACGGCAGTGTTGGGACCAGACCTCGTAACAGGTCACCAATTATCAGGAAATTGTGGTTTAAAGTATCAATTTTCTATTGGAAATAATTAATAATTATTGATACTGATAGCTGTTTGATACTTTGAACCCCGAGTTCCTGATAATTGGAGACAGTTATGAAGTCTGGTCCCAACACAAGTAACTTGCAAAGATATCAAGTTTATAAAGTAGTACAGTGCATTTACGACACAATGCTTTTACTTTGGGTTGCCGTTTTCTTGCTGTGGAGTGAGTGATTAACGGACAGCTACTTAACAGAGCCAGCGATCAATCTTGACAACAAGGCCGAACACAAGAACTATGCTGAATGTATTTAACTGTGTGGACCTTGAACTAATGACTAATTAGAAATCTGGACCCCGTGGCTGGACCATTTGGGAACCACCGATTAACATCTTTAAGTTTTTGTTTAACCTCCATGTATGTAGTAATAGTTGATATAGTAAGGGAAGGCTGATGCTTGAATGTTGTAAGGTTCTTCTTGCTTGCTTTTCATGCGACTTGCGGTGGAATTTGTACTTCACATTTAAATCTCTTGACAAAGTGTTACCTGGTTTCCAGATAAAGTTAGTTGTGTCATTTTATAAATGTGTGAGTGTCAGGAAGATGAGAACATACACAGTCTAACACTTGAGGAACAACCTAACAGGTACATGGGCGTAAGTGTAATAGTAATAACTTTATTTCTACAGTGTGATGCTTCTGCTAAGAGTATCTTTAAAGAGGAGATAAAGTCACACATAGTGATATACCTCCAGATTGTAAGACCACTTACAGCATCTAACTTAAAGGGTGTTCCCAAAGTGGCAGATGCAACCATCGTAGAGTTATTAAACAGGCCAAAGTCTTCACTGATGTCTTTACCGACAAGATAAATGTAATGAATAGATTCATGAACCACAACACCTCTTCTGTTGACACACTTGTCCCTGTGGATGTTTTTATGTTGGCAGGAATAAACAGAAGCTAAAGGAGGGCATTGTTAAGAGCAAATGTATTGTCAAGTGTTGACAATGAGTAATATTCCATGGCGAGGTTTTAGAAAACCACACATGGCAACGACCCTATTCTCTCAGAGCAGTTGCATTGAGGTTAATCACGATTTTGCAAGCAGGCAAACCCAAGTGTAGAAGCAACAACAAGCAACAGGAACAGGAAAAATTAAGTATTTAATATGCCAAAACTGCAGTAAAAGCAGACCAAGGAAAACAGAACTGGCTGTCTGAAAAACACGAGGACCAAAACAACAGCTACAAAGACCGTGAACTGACAAATATCAAAGGGAAACACACGTGTATATCTTCACCGAACTTATCACACAATTAAGACACGGCTGGTGTAAGCAGGTACTGGCAGAAGGAAACACAGAACTGGCTAACAGTGGAGACAGTAAGGGTTTGCTCGGGCAGAGCGAACGAGACTGATACAAGACAGGAGTGCAGGAAAACTCTGGAACAGGGAAGGACTAACGAGACTGATAGAAAGCAGGAGTTTAAGACGGACAAAGGTAGGAAGTAATGGTGCGTTTGTTTTGTACTCTGAGGTCAGAAGTGGGAATGACGTCACCTCCGAGTTGACAACAGTTTTTGCGTTCTAGTTGACAACGGTGGACAAGTTGAAAAAAAACATGGCCCGCAAGAAAGCCTTTGTTGCCCTTGCACGTTTTGAGTATAGACAGCTTTAAAACCATCATGCATCATGATGAACGCCGCAGATGAGGCTGACGTAATGTAAAACAAATAAGATAAAATTGCTATAAACAGTACTTTAGCAGAGTATTTACTCACTATGTATGTACCGGCAGCCATCTTGAATTCATAAGTCAGGGTTGATGCGGTTGCTCCGAGTTTCCGAGTTGGAAATCTGATCTCGGGGTGCGCTCGAGTTTAAACTTCCGACTGGGAACTGGGAATTTCCGACCTCCAAGCACAAAACGAACTAACCATAATACTAGACATGATACATGAGGAGAGTGACCAACAAAACAAGAAACAAAACAAAACCATAGGAACATGACAAATCTATAAACAAATATTTTCATATATACTCAGAATCTGTAGCCGGCATTTGTAGCTGTCCATTTGTAGTTTAAGTAATATTGGCCAATTATGTTTGAGCGGCAGGTAAATAGTCTCATCACTGAGTGTAATGTAGTTGCTCAACACATTCTCATTCTGACCTTGTCACATATCAACATTTGGTCGTGGACTTTTCACATCCAGGTATGACGTGCAAGGTACCCTGGGTGCGTCGGTTGTTGATGTTCTGGGACGCCATGTCAAGTTGTGCATGGTACATGCGTTGTCCTCTTTCAAAATACACTAATGTTTTCACAGAAAATTTACCATTTGCATACAGTCTCTTACAAAATACGCACGGTGTCAGTATAACACATTAAATAGACATTTGTTCTCCTCATCAACAAACGCACATGGTTAGGTTTGAGCAACAAAAAACTTGTGGATGGGTTTGAGAAAAAAGAACAGGGATTGGCTTTAGAGTCTTCCGGGACACAAACATCGCTCTTCTGAGTAAAAGTCGGCTGATCGATGTTATAGTTAAATTATAATGCCGACTGGCCGCGTATCATGTTGAAGGATAGTGTTTTTTGACGGTGTCTGATACTGGGAGTCACTGCACAAGTGCCAGATTTAGACAACTTGAACAGGTTGTGCACTTTGCAACCCTAAGTTACTTATCTCTGACCTCGTTTACAAGCGAGGACCACTAATTGTCCAAACTGTCAGATTTTATTTTATAACTACAAAGTAACAAAAATGCTTAGGACATAGAAATATGTAGATACTGCTATAAGACTGGAGTAAAAGAGTTTTATTCCAATCAATACAAACTTAGTGGAGTTAAAGTAAAAACTGACAGAAATGTAACAGCTTAAGTAATGTACACATACTCCCAAAAAAGTACTAAAGTAACTAACAGTTGTGTTTTTTTATGCGTGGATAGGTGCTTTATATATTTTGTAGCCTTATGTCTACGTGTATTTCTTTTAAAATTAATTTTGAAATTGTTGTGCAGCTCGTGTAATTGTGAGGCTCCACATATTCACTGTGAGGTACACACAGCCTCCTCGTTGAGCTTCTGTGTAATTTTCTGTAACCCTGCCTTTCTCTTAGCCCACACACCTGTAACTCATTGGTGTCATGCCTTGTGCTACTGAAGTGCCTGTGTTTGTATTTCACTTCGACACTCTGATGAAGGCTTTCAGACGACAATTTAATATATTCAGGACTCTTGAGTGCCTTGTATTTTTTCCTCTTTGCAATTGCTGTGGACCTTGACTCCAAGAGCATCTATGTTCATTGGATGTGATTTTAAAAAAGAAAACATTTTCACTTGTTGTTTGTTAAGCATTTTTTTTTCCCTTCTTTCATGTTTTTCCACCCACAAAAGCATCCATTCATTTCTTTACAGTTTGAAAATCAACTTGCAGAGATGTCGCTCGAGATATGTAATCAATGGGTGAAATTAATTTCCGCCCTTATCCGGTAACGTTATTGTTGTGTGTTCATGCACTTATGAGTTCAAATTGATTTGAAAATCTGCGCTGCGTCACAACAACAACAACAACATCTACATCTTGTAAAAACATTAAAGCAGACATGATTTCCACTACAGTGGATTACCTGTTTTTGAAGAAAGAAAGTTTCAAGGCTCTGCATTTGATTTTCACACTGTACAGAAATGCAAATGAAATGCAAACCACTTGGGGAAAAAAATCACAAATCTATACAGTATGGATTGTTGTGGAAAGTGTTCAGCCGTAATACAAAGTATATCTGACTTGTACTGAATTGGCTAAAATGTGCAAAAACAACCAGGTCTTACTCCCAAATCATCAAATATTGGCACTTGGTCAGTGACCCTTGGCATCAGATACAGACACACCGAGGCACCCGTCAGCAGCCGCGTTGGAAACACTGGGTGGCAGCATTTTTTGACACTTAAAGCAGCAGCTGTGGTATAAAGGCAAGGCAGTTTTATTCATAAAGCATATTGCCTCAAGGCAAAAACCTCTTTAACCCTGTAAAAGGGTTTCTCCTGGGGAGTTTTCCTTATCGGCTGTGAGGGTCCAAGTACAGAGGGATGTCCAATGTTGTAAAGCTCTCTGAGGCAAATTGGGATTTTTGATATTAGGCTTTATCAATAAAATTGAATTGAATATTTCGTACTCACAAGTATATTCAAGATCTTGTACAGAGAAGTTAAAAAAAACAATTTAAATGAAAGAAAAAGAGATAAAGATTTAAAAGAATGAGCAATACTAATTTAAAAGACTTAAAACTTCATTCATAATTTAATAATAAGACCTTGGGATTTAAAAACATTTAGCTGAAAGTGCTCAAGAATAATAGGGTTTTCTGGTTGGGTTTTAAAAATTGCAGTTGGGCTATTCTTGAGACCTCGAGGCGATTGGTTACATAGCTTTGCTGCTTAATGACTAAAAGACGATCCTCCTTGTTTAGATTTTGCCCTTGGCATCACTGGCAGTCCGCTCCCCAGTGATCTAAGACGTCTTGCAGGGTTATATTGCTCGAGCATGTCAATCATATAACTCAAAACTGAGATTTAGAAATGAGATACAGGGCTTTATCAATTCTTTGGCTTGCTGGCAACCGGTGTAGAGATTTGAGAAGTGGAGTGATGTGGGATGTCCTTTTGGTTTCGGTCAGAACTCTAGCAGCTGAATTTCAAATAAGTTGCAGGTGCCTGATGCTCTTTTTTGGAAGTCCTGTCAGGAGTCTGTCTGTGCTTGATATGAAAACAGGAATCAGTATTTCCAAGTCTTGTTTTTTATAACGTCCCTGACTCTGGTTATGGTTTTAAGGTGATTAAATGGTTATTTTGATACTGCTTTTACATGACTGTTAAAACATAGAACAGAGTGAGGAAGACCACAGAAGGCAAGTGTGAGGGCAGGTGAATAGGTCAAACAACCTCTGGACTTTCACCCAGGAGACTACTGCTTGTGTGCCATGTAAAACCAGTATTCAATTGTGCAACCCAGTCTCATCCCGAGGCTGTCGAATAACACTTGGGCAGTGACATACTGCATCACAACAAAAAAAAAAAGCTGTCCCTTTTCCACCTGCATTATACACGGCCAGTCACTGGTGGTGTCAGGGGGAAACCCAGATGGGACAACAATGCAAGTTAAGGGACGAAAAGTCCAAGTGGGTTGGGCGGATGGGTCCAGCAACCACCAACTTCTACCCTGGAGCTTGGTGTTTGCTTCCCATATGTGTCATTATCCAGGGTTTTTTGCGTGTAGTCTTATCTCTAGGATTTTGTTTGTTGGGTTTTCTGTTCGTATTCTTCCTTGTTTCATGTTTATTCATGTTTAAACTGTTTTCTGTTTTATTTTGTAAATTCACTCCTGAAGTGTCATGTCTGCTATTTATTTCCTGTCTTTGTGAGTTTTACCGCTTTAGTCTTTGTCAGCTCCGCCCTGATTAGTTTCACTCACCCGTCTTTACTCCCCCAATTAGTGCCCGTGCCTCATTTACCCAGCTTCACACCTGCCCTACGTTAGCCCCATTGGCCCTTCTCTGAGTTTTTCCCAGCCTCATCACTTTATTCTCCTCACCTGAGCTTCTCCGTCCTTTTTCTCCACCTGCACTTCATCCCCTCGTCAGACTAGTTTGTATTTAAGCCCTGGTTTTCAGTTCAGTCTTTGTTGGATCCTTGACTTGATTGTGAGATGTTCAGTTGCTGTTTCCTGGAATAAACCCTGATCTTTTTGAGCTCCTGTGGTCTGCTGTCTCCTGCTTTTGGGTCCACCTTCTCCACACCACATAGCAGCGTAGTTATAAAGCCGAACTCTGTTCTTTTTTTTTCTAAACCCAACCACGTGCTGTTGCTGCCTAAACCTAACCACACGCGTGTGTTGGCAAAACCTTACCACATGCATTAGTTGCAAAAGGAAAAACACATCACTTTATGGTGTTGTACCAACGTATTGAGTTTATTTTGAAAGAGCTTATATTGTGTGCAAACTGTACATTTCATATAACAGGCTGAAGTTGACATGGCGTCCCAGAGCATCAACAACCAATGCACCCAGGGTACCTTGCACATCATATGCCAATGTGGAAAGTCCACGACTAAGTGTTGATATGTGACGAGGTCGGAATGAGAATGTGTTGGCAGAAAGACTGATGCAGTCCTTTACAGTAACACAGGCGTATTTTACTTTACAAAAACTGGAGCCCACACATGCTCAATATGCCACGGGACACTCACTGAACTGCAGAAAATAATATAAAATTAATAATAAAGTTTATTACAGTGTCTGTAACATTAGTATTCACCGACCTCACTGGGGAAAATGGACCAGTGTATTTTACAAAACCATTTTCCTCATCTCAAGAAGAGGAAAACAACAAAATTCATACCACGCCCTGCAATGATTAAGTAAGTGATTCCTTTGATTCACTGGCAGGATGCAGTGCAGCCAGAGTGCTTTAAAATAGATACATTATTAATAGACCATAACAATAAAAGGCAAAATACAACAACTCGTAAGTACCGGAGAGCAGCTCTCAAAACAGTAAAGCACAGTGGAACGAGTGGATCATTTAAAGTCAGGGGAACATGGTGGGAATAACAGCCGTCTGGCAGTAGATCAAACACCAAAGACAGAAATACAATCATGAATAATCAATAAAATAAACTTAGAAAGAAAAGAGAAAATAGACACTACCTTAGAGGATGTGATACCATCACTAATGCCTTCAGTATCTGTATGGACTGTAAGCTGACTCAGCAATATGTGCAGGTTAAACAACTTTAAAGACATAATCATTACTTCATTTTATTATCTTGGTCGACAGCTGTTACAGAGCACAAGCCTCTGTATTGTCAGAAGGATCATGCGGTACAACCCGCAGTGCTGCATGAGATACGCACCAGTCAGTATCAAATTGATGAATGAAAGTATAGTAACTTTGCTACCTGTCTTGTCTCCACAAAGCTGCAGCATGAAGGCCAACAGACCTCCTGAAATTTCATGAAATGAGCTCAGTGTTGTAAAAATCAAATACCTTCTCCATACATGAAAAGTGAGAGAAATACAGCCTCCCATTACCAAAGGATTATGTGAGGACAGGACGAGGAAAATCAATGGCTTGAAACAGAAATGATGGACAGAAGAGGAGCACTGTGCCAGTGGCAAAGAGGCAGGAGTCAAACTACTGAGTTCTGTGCTCACTCTGGGTAAAACTGCCAAAAACCTCACCATAAAGGAGCTGTGTCGAGGATTTAGTGGCATCTAGTGGTGAGGATTGCAGATTGCAGCCAGCTCCTCTGCTACTTTTTTTTAACGTTTTTTCATGGGGCAGGTAGAAACAAATGCACAGGTCCTTAACATTAAGGGGGACATGTCTCCTGCAGTATCTACACCTGTACAAACAAGTGCTTCTCTGATGCTGCTCAGCTCGTCACAGATGGGCCGCACATTTAATTTTGAATTTGATTTCAAGATCCAGGTGTTCGGAAGTTGTGCGATGCTGTTTGACAAAAAAAGCCATCCTTATATGTAAATATGTGGCCAGTCACCGTTTTTGTTTAACGACGCCACAGACTTTCACCCGGGAGACTGGTGTTCGCTTCCTGTATGATTGTAAAGCCAAACCCTGTTCTTTTTTTTCTAAACCCAACCATGTGCGAGTGTTGTAACGTGTTGTTGAAGGAAAAAAATGTTAGTTTGCAGTGTTGTTGCAGTGTGTGTTTTGTACCGACGAAGTGCATTTATTCTGAAGGAGACTGTATACAAACTGCACATTTCCTGTGAAAATGAAAATGTATTTTGAAAACACACAATCTGTGCAACAGGCAGAACTTGACACAACATCCCAGAATGCCAACAACCAAAGCACCCAGAATACCTTGCATGTCATTTGTGGAGGTGGAAAGTCCGTGACCAAACAGCACAAATTCTATGTAAATCTGAGCAGCTATTGAGTTCAAATTGATTAGCTTAAGAATTAAATACAGTATATATTGTGTATTAATGTAGTCCTAAAGTTAGGATGGATCCTGAAAATGTCTGCCAGACATCTATATCTGTTGGATATGACAGATGAATAGCACAAAGTGTTTTTGCTCTGTTTTCTTTTCTTAAATCTTCTTAAATCACTAATGTACTCTATGTACCTTTAAACCTTTTCACCTGATAAACAAGATGTATAATATTCATATCCACATACCGCCTGGTCTCATGGGACATTAGTAATTATTTGTACTGATGCACTGTCTCTTTTCTCTGTATGAGTAAAAAAAAAAAAAGAGAGAGACTGTAGCTTACATGCCAGGAGGGCTGCAGATATCACAAGTGTTTTCCCCAACTTGTCAACAGGATTTTGGGTGAAAACACAGCCTCATGTCCCTTCTGGAGATTCAGACAATTCTTCCAAGACAGACCAATTTAAGTTGATGTAAGCAGAGCATGTTTGCTGGTACCGACATGGCCGAAATCTATCTTACAACAATTATAAAATGATTCCTTGTCAAGAATGCAACAGCAAGCACAAGCCAGAGGGGCAGATATGTTAAGTCACAATAAAATGTCTCTTTTCTCAGGCAGTTGGGCTGCCTCACTGTTTGATGTATCTGCTGTAAAAGGAGGATATCTGGGGCAGGACACAGTAAAGGATTGCTGGAAAGTGTAAAATAATGGGATATCAGTTAGGGCGGCCCAGCATCTTTTTAAAGGAATACTTCACCCACAGAACAGCCATTTGTATATCAGTTATTCACAGCGTGTCACGCTGAACTTGTGAAGAAAACTTTGTTTTTTCTCAAGGTGCAGACGGGGGGGATGAAGGGGTGCGGTTTGGGAACCTCAGAGTTGCATCTCTGCTTTTCGCAGATGATGTGGTTCTGTTGGCTTCATCACACCGTGACCTCCAGCATGCACTGGGGCGGTTTGCAGCTGAGTGTGAAGCGGTCGGGATGAGTCAGCACCTCCAAATCTTTGCCGGAAACCGGTGGATTGCCCTCTCTAGGTTGTTAGAGAGAGGGAGTTCAAGTTCAAGTATCTCAGGTTCTTGTTCACAAGTGAGGGTAGAATGGAGCGTGAGATGAATTGGGTCTGCAGTGATGTGGGCGCTGCGCCAGATGGTCATGGTGAAGAGGGAGCTGAGTCAGAAGGCAAAGCTTGCGATTTACTGGTCCATCTACATCCGAACCCTGTGGTCATGAACTCTGGGTAGTGACCGAAAGAATTAGATAGCGGACACAAGCGGCGAAAATGACTTTCCTACGTGGCGTGTCTGGGCTCAGCTTTAGAGATAGAGTAAGGAGCTTGGACATCTGGAGGGAGCTCGGAGTAGAGCTGCTGCTCCTTCGCGTAGAAAGGGGTCAGTTGAGGTGGTTCGGGCATCTGATCAGGATCCTCCTGGGCGCCTCCTGTTAGAGGTGTACCGAGCATGTCCCACTGGTAGGAGGCCCCGGGCAGACCCAGGACATGCTGCAGGGATTATATATCTTATCTGGCCTGGGAACACGTTGGGGCTCCAGGGACCCTGGAAAGCGTTGCTGGGGAGAGGGACGTCTGGAGTGCTGCCTGCTGCCCCTGCAACCCAGTCCTGGATAAGCAAATGAAAATGGATGGATAGACTTTGTTTTTCTGATGTGCCTCCTTGGTGAATGAAGAATCCAAAAAAAAATAACTATTCTCCATGCACTGAAGTAAACAGGGTCCACAGTACTGAGCATATAACGGGCTCTATAAATAGACAAAGGCTCAAATAGAGACCAAAACATATAAAGGACGCCAGACAAGGTTTGCAGGAGAAAAAGCAAACAAAGGCTTTATACAGTAATAAGAATGAAATAATGCTTACAACTTAAATGCTGAAACAAAAAGGGGTTGGAGATCCCTGCCGAAAGAAACAATAGATGGGGAAGTCGCTGGGCCAGCCATGCAGTGGGCGTCACACCCCGACCTGTTCATTGGCTGTTTGTCAACACAGCAATGAACAGGTCCATATTTTCAATTACCGTCTTCATCATTAAGTCAGACTTTTCATGCAGTAGCTATACAGCAGTGAAAATGAGCTGACAGTGTTAAAGAGATGTGTTCTTTATCTAATTGCATTTAAGAGTATGAAAACACAACCTAAGAGCTCTGCACACTCTCTACAGATTCCTCTTGATGATTTTAAATGAACGCCATGATGCTTAACAGTCTTCTGGAGGCATTTTACTTAAATCTCTTCCTGTAAGCTCAGTTGACACACAGTACATATGTTGTGTCTGTATCTTATTCTTATGTTGTTTTCCTGTTGATCTCTGCAAACCAGATTTGATGCTCTGGTTGCTATGGAAATAAAGAGTCTTGGATCTCGGGGAAAGCGTGTACAATCCAGCAGGAGCAGGCTCTGTCTTGACAGCAGTGTACCACTGGCTGGGTTAGCAATGCACACAAAGAGCTCGATATAGATTTAGAATGGAAAGCCCGTGTTTCTTCCACGCTGCTGTGCAAAATGAGCAGCGGAGATTTTGTCCTCTCTCTGCTCGTCTCTGGCAAACAGGGAGGAGTGTGCATTTCTCAAGGGACAGTAACTAATGGGACACAGTGTGGACATGAGTGTGTGCAGTTTGTTAAGCTACGGTATACCTCAAAAAATGAGGAAGAAAAAAGACATGATTGTTTGACACTAAAGTTTTTCATATTGACAGTGAACCAAACGACTAAGTGCAATGTTAATGATGTCACTTACAATGACAAACATACAGAAATGCAGTGTTTAACCCCTTAGTCCAGTTCTCTCTGTTTATTTCCTCTGCAATAGTTTTGAGGTTTCTAAAATCACCTTACCCACAATTTGGCAAAATCATACGTGCAGCTAAGAGACTGCTGCAGAATGAAAAGTTTCATGCATGTGCCTGAGTAAAAGGAACATTTTTTATTTATTCTATAAACCCCTTACCCCCCCAAAAAAAGTTATTTACAGTATTTATTTGCAAAAAAAGACAACTAAAAACATAACAAAAAAGATTGTGTGTTTCAGAATGCAAAGACTTAATTAAAATAATAAAATACATGGGAAGAAGGCACTTAGCAATGAAGAAACTACCCAAAAAACTGTAAGAAATTAGTAAAAAGGGATTAATTAAAAAACAAGAAAATTAGAGTTAAAAACAAATACACAAATAAGGAAATGACCTGGAAAATTGCTTAAACAATTATAATAGTTCTGTACCATTACTTTGAATATGTAATAATAATACTAATAATTACATTTTCCCCTATAATTTTCCCTATGTGTTTATATAGTCATTTTTAAGAAATAGAAATTTAATAGAAAAATATATTTTTTAAAGAAAATATTAAAAAGAAAAAATTCAAAACAAGAAAATTATTTCCAAAAATAAAGGCGATGACCTGGAATGAGTGCTTGAAATTAAATAAATAATTCTGTGACTGATAATTATAAATATTTTTCCCTGCAGGCTTTATTGTTTTATATAATTTTCTATTTTTTTTGACTTCTTGCAATTTGTGGGACATTTCTTAACAAGTTGCTCATTATCTTTTTTTCTCATGTTTTTGAAAGAAATCATCAATTAGCTCACGGTTCAAAGTTATAAATACTTGTGAAAGGTGTCTGAAAGCAGCACAAGAAAGATGATGCCGCTCCAGGTTTCAAAGGGTTAAACAGCACAAAGATAATGTTTTAAATTAGGAAGAGTCCAGAAATCAGTCTTCATTAGAATAACCCTGATTTCTAATCACAGCTCTCAGGCATGCTCTGCACCGTCTTTCACATTCCTGCTGGGCGACTTCATGCCACTCCTGGTGCAAAAATTCAAGCAGCTCAGCTTTGTTCAATGCCTTGTGACCATCCATCTTCCTCTTGATCACAGTCCAAAGGTTTTCAGTGGGGTTCGGGTCTGGAGATTGAGCTGGCTATGACAGGATTTGATGTGGTTGTCTTTCCGTCCACACCTTGAGTGACCTGGCTGTGTAATGGAACATTGTCCTGCTGGAACAAACAATCCTCAGAGTTAGGGAACATTGTCAGAGCAGAAGGAGGCAGTATAACTTTGTACAAGGTTTGACTCATGTGTCCTTCACAAAGACAAATCTGTCCAATTCCAGCTTTGCTGAATTACCCCCAGAACACTCCCAATCCTCCATCAAATTTCAAAGTGTGTGCGAGACACTGTGGCCTGTAGGCCCCTCCGGGTGTCCGTCTAACCATTACACGACCAGGTGGTGGGCAAAGCTGAAAATTGGACTCATTTGAGAAGATGACGTGACTCCAGTTGTGCAAGGTCCAAATGGTATTTTGTATAAAGGCAGTCTGGCTCCTCTTTGCTTCTCATTTATGATGGTCTTTTTATCCATCCCTGTCTCCAGGAGCTTGTTTCGAACTGTCCTTGCCGTGCTCTTCACCCCACAGCCACTGTACAGTATTTTTTTTGTAGGTCACTTGATGTCATCCTATGATTGTGTAGGGACATTCAAATAAGTTGGCCTTCATCCCAGTGAGTGGTGAGTTGCATTCACCCTGTGCTGGTCTGTAGCTTTGTGTCCCCAATGTCTGCTGCTCAGCCTTGTTCTTTTGAACAACTATCTTTGAAATTTTAAGTTTGTAGGCAACCTGACGCATACTGTATCCTTCTGCCATTAAAGCCCTTCTTTCAGGGTTATTCAAAATACAAAGAAAAAGACACCTTTCCTCCTCGAGAGAGCTGCCAAGGCCCTACAAACAAAAGAAGCAAACAAAAATACAGTGCTAAGCCTGACTCCATAAACCAAACAAAAACAGATGAAAAAAGATGGCAGTTCACCCCTATGGCTTTGTGCCAAGTAAAAGTGCAATGCTTTTTAAGCGTGGTTAGCACAGAGCAGGACTAGCATGAAGCTAACGCACACATAAAAGGTCTAAACAGCAAACAATATGGCGGGTATGACAACAGCCAACCTGGCGTTAAGCAACATGATTAATAATTACGAAATGGTTCACTGTACCGAGCACAAACACACATACAGAACACAGCGTTTTGTCAATCAGAAGAACTAGAAGGAAAGCTACCGGCTGGCAGCATCGATCCTCGGCCGACCCGAACGTTCAGTAGGCCAAGCCCCCAGCTTGGTTTACTGAACTTACATACACAATACATACATTAACAGATACACAAAGAAAACTACGGCTGGCCATGACTAATAGTTAAATAACTGTCTATTATTTTATGTATAGTACTTTTCCAGATTGCCTGTGTTTTCATCTTTTGTGAACAGGCTATGTAACATCTGGTTTTAAATTCCGTCGCAGAGGACGGTAAAGGGTTAAAATATTTAACTGTGAATGGCAACGCAGTCTATTGCTGTCAGTATTCTCTGCCAGCTTCACTAAATTTTGCCCTCCTGCTCTCGTCCACTAAAATTAGGCTACGTTTGTCTCGCTGTCCACCATCTCCCTGATTCCATGTGAACGCAGCATAACAACTTTATAAGGTGGTAATATGTCAGATGTGTTTACAGCTAAGTTTAGCTCCCCCAGGTGGGCAAAAAAGGACTCGCTGCAGCTTTGAGCACAAGAGCAAAGAAAAAGATGACAAAAGGAACCAAGGATATAACATTTATTCAGTTAAGTTTAAAGTAAATATACATAAGAGTTCAATGCATTTTAGATTCTGATGTGAGCTTTTTTTCCCCAAGGCTCAATATTTTTTTAATTATTTTTTTTTTTTTTTTTTAATTTTATATACTTTATTAATCCCCTGAGGGGAAATTCAATTTTTTCACTCCGTTGTCATTAACACACAGGTCCGAAAGACACACACATGCACAAACTATACGTGCACAAAGTGGAGAGATGTCAGAGTGAGGGGGCTGCCTTGGTCAGGCGCCCCGAGCGGTTGGGGGGTTTGGTGACTTGCTCAAGGGCACCTCAGCAGTGCCTGGGAGCAGATATTGTGTTTTACTCAGCTTGTTTTTTATGTTTATATTTGATATCTTAAATGTTGAGACACTGGCACAGTACCACGTGTTCTTTTTTTTTATTATCATCTCATTATTCAATTTATGTACTTTTTTGTCGAATTTAAATTCTCTTATTCCAAATTTGCACTTGCTGTGATTATTTTTCTACTGCTGCAACATGAGTGACCTGATGGATTAGCACATAATTAAAGCTGATTTAAGAGTTCAGTCAGTATTCAGGTACAGTAGCTCTCACACAGCTGTGAAAATCTCCACGGTTTATAAATGCCGAATTAAGGATGTGTTTTTTCAAGTTAAAATGGCAATTAGCAGGACTCATTCTGGTCCTATTTTGAATATTTTTGTTCAAGCTGGCACATTGTCCTGAGGGCGTGCCACAAATAATTCATGAGTATTCATGAGCGATTAATACAGTCACTCTGAAGCTCCTCTAAGTGCCATAAATTACAGTTACACGCCCAAATTTAAGGGTACATTGTCACCAGAATTTGTCCCTTATTATGCTGATTGTTTGTAGCGTGCTGTTGAGCTGCTCACAGTATGCTGATTTATTGACCTCAGTTACACGCAGTTCATTGACAGAGGAATTGATGTATGGGTGCATATACTGTGTGTTTACATACCCTCAGTGTCACCTACACATCAGGCAGTTACTTTCTACAGCTAATTTGCAGGTGACCAAAGTGCTGACAGGAGTAAAAACCTTCCTGTGTAATATATTACTCATAACTTGTTACTCCTCTCAAAAGTAATAACTGTACTTATTACTCCCTCCCAACAGTTAATCGGTACACTGCTGTTTTATTACTTTTCCATTACGCCCCTGAAATTGGTAGCTGCGCATCTCCTAAAATTCAGGTGTGTGCCTCTGTGTGAATGTCAGGGTAATCACTGGTAAATGTGGCTGAGGCTAGATAGCATGCAGATTATTATTATTATTTTTTTCTAACCTGGGGGTTTTCTGCTGCCTGTGACCGGTATTTTTCCAAAGCTCTGCCTGAAAGACAGAGAGTCACTCATGGAGCAATATTTCATCCACACCATGTCCCGCCACAAGCTTCAATACGTCTTTGTAGCCTGCAGATGGCCATGATTAAAATCCAGTTTTGGTTGTTTAGCCAATGTAGCGCTACAGCAGACATCGGCGGCTCAGGAGAGCTTACCTTCGGTGGGGTGTATTTCCTGGAGCTTCAAGTTGTTGTGCTGTCAGTCATAGTAGTTGAGGTGTTTCAGACTGGAGGTTTGAGGACGTGTTTTTCACAGTGGAAAGAGTTTTTTTGTGACTACCTGCAGCAACAATGTTCTTGTCATCTTTCCTCCAGACAAAATCAAAGTAATGGGAATATTTATAGCCGCCTAAAGTGAGCATTTCCATCTTTCAAACTAGCTTACTGATGATTATGAAAATGAGTCCGCTGGTGTGTACGGCTGTGTTTGGTTTTAAGTTTTTGGTTTGGTTTGGAGCCAACAAACCCTGGACTTTCTAAACTGAACCATGTGCTTTTGTCACCTAAATCTAACCATGTGATTTTGTCGACTTCCCGTTGTGGCGTCGCATGCATCAACAGACACAGGAGGATACCTAGCTCATAATATGTAGACAAAGCAGCGATATGTTACGTGTTGGGTATCTCTCAGTCACTTTGACCAGGCCAGGGATAAAATTGGAGTGAATACTGAGCTTAAACTGATCAGGCGATCACAAACATGAATCCTAATGTCACTCTGTTCCTGCTTACAGGGTGCTCAGTTGTCCCCAAGTTGCCAAAAAAAAATCAAGTGATGTTGCTTTAGGAAAAACAAAAACTGAGCTACAGAAGAGGCTGAGATTTGGGTAAAGGTAGGAAGTACTGAGGGAAACAGGGGGAAGACTGACAGCTATCAAATGCAACTGTTTTCTGCAACAACTTTGTGAAAGGTGAGTAAACAATACACTTTGTTCACACAGCGTAATTAACGCCTAAAGCTTTTCTACCAGCCTTTGGTTTATACGCTGTGAATTATCAAAAATAGCCTTGTTCATCGGTCTCTCTGTTGAGTATCACAAGCAACCAGGTTTTAATTTAGTTCAGCTGAGAGGCATGTAATTAATTCGCCATAAGCAGTAATGAGTTGCATTGTAATGTAGCATGTAATCACATCCTGTCTCAGGAAAAATTGCTCTGGTGTTTGCCTGTGTGTCTAGATATACCTGTCTTAAGTCTTTTCAGATTCGGCCTCTTCAGTTCCCACTTTGAAGTCCTTCAAAG
Organism: Epinephelus cyanopodus; assembly: GCA_026686955.1. NCBI lineage: Eukaryota > Metazoa > Chordata > Actinopteri > Perciformes > Serranidae > Epinephelus > Epinephelus cyanopodus. The sequence continues at coordinate 42,791,355 of CM048914.1, read as the reverse complement.
ACATTTCTGCCCCCTACTTTCGTTACAGTCACATGAATACAGTGGGAGGAAAAAGTGGCAAACAAGGTGAGATTGGTTTGATGGCTGCGAGAGAAAGGGGAGAAGGAGTACCATCCTCTGCATTGCAGACCCCAAATAACTGTGAGTGTCCTCGGTGCACTGGGCTGTGGCAGATTTTAATCAGCTTCTCGTCTCAGCCACAGCATGATACGCACCGCGGGAGCAGTGGGACCAACAGACACACACGACTGACACCCAGGATCTCTTAATGGCACTGAAAGGAGGTAATAATGCAGGACATCAATTATCGATAGAGGCGTGGTGTGAACACTGATTGTAAACTGTGTGGCACCTCCAACCACAAGAGCACCTCAATAAGAGTGTGTATTTATTTCCAGTCATGCAGGGCCAGCGTTACAAAGGAAGTGATGTTATGACCACCTGTAGTAGAAGCTGTAATCACGTTTGTCACACACTTTATCTGTGAAATTTGAGCTCTCTGGCCTGGATACAGCAGAGTGATTCTCAAAATAAAACTATCAAACCCTAATTAGCCGCAACTGCTCACGTGAAATGCCTACTGCTCAGGATATGTGGCCACGCTACGAGACATCATGTTCGTCTCATAGTGTCAGCGGCTGCTGCAGTGGCTGCTTTGCAATCAGCTCAGAGTGTTGTCTGTGCGGGCCTTTGCCACACAGGACGAGCTCTCAGCATTCAAATGATAAATGGAGCCTGGCTGCTGCCTGTCTCAGACATTTCTGCTTGGGAGTATCAGCAAAGGAATCACAAAGCATCTCGGGCTATGAACGTTGTTAAAGCTGCACCGATCAGTTATTAGGCACACGGGGTCGGAGAAGCATAAAAACCAGCTGACACTGCTGCCACCTCTGGATTGGAAAAGTTGGTTTGACTAAAGACCCAGACACATCAAACGGACATCAAAGAACTTGTGGCGACAAAGGCTGACTGTTACATTGCCTCACACTGCCTGTGTCGTGGCCAGAAAGTTACACTGAACACACTCCAAAGACTACGGCCAGCGGCCAACTAGTACGAACATTCTGCACCTGGATGGGATTAGATATTTATCAACGCCAGCAGACAGCGGTAGTCTCTAGTCGTCATTTAAAAATGAAAATGACAGACAGGATGGATTCAAGATGCTAGTTAGCCAGTTAACACATTAACAACACAACACAACACAATGTTGTAAGAACAAATGATATCAACTGTGTGCAGAGATGGGCAAAAGCACATCAAAATGTATTTTGATGCAAAATACTCCTCAAATAAATGTATCAAAATAAAATACATGTGTTTTGTATTTTCAAATACAGAAAATAATATTTTTCTTTTTCTTTTTAACAGCGACCCGCAGCTCTATAGGTATCTGTCTGTCAGTCGGTTGGTCGATTGGTCCACAAAGCTTTTCGTGAATAACTCAAAAGTCCTTGATCAAAAATGCTCAAAATTTGCACACTGCAACTGGAGACCATGAGTAACTATACCAGAAAGAACAACTATGATTCATCCATTAATTGCGTGATAGTAGCAAATGTGGTCACAGCTACTGCAGATTTTTTTTCACAATTTGGTGAAGGCTACCCTAAAATATTATTGATTCAGATTTAGATTCAGACAACTTTATTGTTGTTGTTGTTATTTCCTATGTTATGCACAGTCCAGTAAAACAGACCACTAGGTCATTGAAGGGCACATTGAATGGCCCAAGTTTTAAAAAGAAATGTAGACAAAAATGTTTAAAAAAAAATAAGTAAAAAATATTGTTACATCCAATATTATAAGAACGTGTTTTTTGATTTGTGGAGATAGTATTTTGAGTATTTTAAATACAAAATTACTCCACACAATTATATTAAATTACTTTATTGTAATGTTTTGCACTGTACTATTTAAGTATCTGCCATTTTCTGTGAGAGGCTGTGACTTTACATGAATTTGTAGATTAACACCTGATATTCTTATTTTATTTTGCAGAACGAAATAAATTCTAATTCTACACTGACCTTGACCTTTGACCACCAAAATCTTATCAGTTCATCAGTGAATCCAAGCAAACATTTGGGCCAAATTTGAAGAAATAACCTCAATGTGTTCTTGTGGTATCATGTTCACAAGACTGCGACACAAGGTCACAGTGACCTTGACCCTTGACCAGAGTCCAATTGAACATTTGTGCCAAAGTTGAAGAAATTCCCTCAGGGTATTCTTGAGATATCACGATCACAAGAATGAGACAGATGAGGTCACACAGACCTTGGCCCTCCATGTATGATAACCAAAATCTAGTAAGATTATTGTTGAGTCCAAGTGGACGTATGTGCCAAATTTGAAGTAATTCCATTGAGGCATTCTTATGAAACTAACAAGAATGGGATGGACAGACGGACAACCTGAAAACATAACACTTCCAGGAACGGCTAAATCCAGCGTGTAGGCATAAAATAAATAATGTTACCCAATATAACACGCTTGTTTGGATCCCACGCCCTTTTCAGTTTAGTCGTTGGTTTGCTTTCCTTCCATTTCTCTTCTTGTGCACCAAACAGCTGAACGGCGTGTGAGATTTCCCACTGACGGGCTCCACCGGATCATATACCAATTCAACAAGCTGACAAAAGCCGACTAATGTCAACGGTGTAGGACACACCACAAAAAACAGAGCAACAGACGTTCATCAACAGCCCAATACTGACCAACAGCTGATCGTCCGCTTGGTGTGTTGGAGCACTATCATGCTAGAGAACAATTTATGCTGGTCACCATGGAAACAAATGGAAAGACTTTAGAAGTGTGGGAAATAATGTGTAATTATTTACTCTGCATTAATTTTGTCCACTAAAGGCTATTTTGAGATAGTCAGTGGCTAACAAGGACAATTTATATGCTTTTTCCATATAAGCTATAAAACCTACAAAAACTTTTCAACTGAATAAATAATTTCTCACCTTCTTTAATATTTTTGTCAAATATGCAAAGATGATTGCCGATGTTTTACCTTCTTAAGCAGCTTGTTGTTGTTTTGTCTGCCATTTAGTCAGGTAATGCACCATCAGGGGTTTATCAGATCTGCTTTGCAGGTGATGGAAGCCTGAAGTCCCGGTTAGCAAGTCACGACAACACTACATCATCATTAAAATACATTATGCATTACTATATTATAATTCTGTTAGATTTCCATATTAATACAGACAATCACCAAAGCTTGTTCCTTTGTCATATTACACGTTATTAATCATACCATATGTACACCGTTTACACACACTAGGCTTGCTGACTCTGCTGCTATAAATCCAAGTGAACATACTGTATGTGCGCACTGCTGGTACCATCTATTCAAGTGTCACCGTGCAGCATCTATTTCGTGGGGCAGTTTATGGTCTCGCCGTGCAGAAAATGAAAGGTACAACACACAGGTAATATAAAATCCTTCTCCATTTTAGACTCTTTGGGGTCTCTGTTCCCTCAAAGTTCAGCACAGACAGTTTGATCTGATGAGCAGCAAGAATTTGTGTGTCAGAGCCACAGACTGTGTAATAAAGATGGACGGCATGACAGCCCCCCAAAAGTGGAGCCAAAACATGTTATTCGCTCTCAGGTGTCTGGCTGCAATATAGGTCACAGTGCCCACCCTCTCCGTGTAAATGGATGGGACACGGGCCAGTTTTTCCCAGTGGTGGTTTCTGTCATTTTAGGTGGATCTTATCATGCTGATGTTTACGGGCTCATTTTACGTTTGGTAATAATTAGTTATTTGTTGCTGTAATAGAAGAGGAGTTGAGGTCATGATTGACAGCTATGTATATAAAGTCAATGTGCATTTCTGGGGAGATGATGACAAGAACTCGGATTGAACTTTAATCATCATTATCAAACCCAAACGTGTGGTACCTAACGCCTCCAGAAGCAGAACGGGAGCCAGAGCCTTAAGCTCTCAGGTTCTTCTGTGGAACCATCTTCCTGTTTCACTTCTGGAGGCAGACACTGTCTCCACTACTCTGCTACTACTGCATGTCACTGACTCTGCTTCCTCTCCGGAGCCTTTGTGCTCCACTGTCTCGCAGGTTCCTTCGAATCGCAGCTACACTTGGATCGTGAGTCGTGGTTGTGCTGCTGCCATGGTGCTGCCTGATGCCTCCTGCTGCTGCTGCTGCTGTTATTATTAGTCATACTTCTACTGCTAATATACACATTATATTTGTCACCTACATATACTGTCATATATTAATAAATACTTATAACATATAATCTCTTAATGTCATATCATTTTCATACAGATCACTGTATTTACCATGAATTTGTTCTGTACACGACATCTATTGCACACCTGTCCATCCTGAATGAATGACTAAAAAAACAAAAACAAAAACACAACAAAACATCAACAGACATGCTCGAAAAAGAGTAGGAAGAAGTGTGCACTTATATAATCCCTCCCCCTTCTCAGTATTCATGTCTCATTTAGAAATTGTCAACAACTATCCCAAACTAATTTACAACCATTAATACAGATAAATAAACAACAATCTTAGATATTAAATATACAAATCCCCTCAAACAAGCTCAGATATATAAATAAACCACCCCATCAGCATCACCCCCTGAAAATAAATCTTTTTAAAGTGCTCTATAACTTCCCTTTAGCTCCATAAACCAACCCCACACACTGAAATACACAGACTTTTCAAGGTTGTACAAGCACAGTGTTACTTTAGATTTTTTTTTTTAGCTTGATGCCCCCTAGCGTCAATGGTGTTGCTCGCACTGTCGCAACGACCAAATTGACCGTAGGGATCAGAGATAATCAATAAAATGTAGGCCCTCTCTCGTCTCTTCTTTTATCGCTCTCATTTTTGCTCTTCTCCTCACACAGAGGAGCTCGTTTTCTTTCGCTAGGCCGTTTTTCACTTGTCTCCAAACTCTGTCCGTCTGCCATTGTGCTCGTGACTCAACTATCTCATGCCCGGCTCCTCATAAGGACCAGTTCCAGTCCCTGATTGGCTGACTGACCAATTTCGCAATACATGACGCATTTCCTGCCGTAAAGCAGATTTTTTTCCGTGAAATTTCAGCACCGGTGGAAGAAGCTTATTACAAGGATTGCAAAGCCACTAAGTAACATATGTAAACGCTGATTTTACTGTGGCCACTACCCTGTGCAACCCACATTACTTTCATAATGATATATTTAGGAAAAGATGCTATCTGTTGTAGATCATATCCCTGTCACAAAACATTTTCTAAGTATTGCCTGGAAGTGGATTACTTGTGTCACAGCTCAAGTTTCTTACGTTATGTTTTTTATTTCATTCATTAATGTTGTTTCCTGTTTTACTTTTTTCCTCTGATTTCAGTGTGGTTTCCCTCCCTTTTGTCCGTCCCGCCCTGATTAGCCTCACCTGTGTCTCGTTATCATTCCCCTCACCAGAGTGTTTAGTGTGTGTCATGTTTCCTCTCAGTGCCAGTTCATCTTAGCTCCCTGTGCATCTAGCGTTCCAGCCTTTTGTTTCCCAGTGTGTTTTTCTTGTTTTTTGGATTTAGCCTGTTGATTGACTCCGCCTCTGCATCATCCTTATTGGATTGTTTGCCTCCACTGACTGTCCTTCTGTGTACCAGACCTACCGTATGACCAGTAAAGACTGTTAAGTTAACTGAACTGTCTCCACATTGAGTCCACTCTCACCTGGTTCACCAGCTGTTACAATTTGTACTGTTATGAATTTAACCAAGTCCCCAAATTTCAGTGCATGTTTGTGTGTTCCCTATATCCAACATTATGTACAATCCTAATGAGGAGTTTTTTCTTATCTGCTGTGAAGGTTCAGTGACAGAGGGATGTCATATGCTGCAAAGCCCTCTGAGGCAAAGCGTGATTTTTGGTATTGGGATTTATAAATAAAATTGAAAATGAGCTAAAAGAGGCTGAAAAGTTCTTGTGTCCGTTCTCTGTTCACTAGCAACAACCCTTTTTACATCACGCAGTCCTTTGTTAAAGTGCTAATGTGAAATGTTATTGTTCATAATTAGCTTGAACAAGAAAGAGCTTAATGCACTTAATCCTTTATGTCAGAAAGATTGAGAAATTCAATTTGCCACAACACAGCTAATTGAAACTAAGGGAAAAAATGTTTGTGGTCGTCAGAAAAGTTATTTCCTGCAAGCATTCATTAACATAACTCACTGTACGTGACCCACTTATGCACAAGATAGTTTGTGTACTTAATGATCAACAAAGTTACACTCGCTCAAGTGTCAGTCACTAATATCGTCTCCTCCGCACATTGTTTTTGCAGAGTTTCATTGTAAGCATTTTCCATTTCATCTTCATTGCCTTTGTAATAATAATAATGTCTATTTTCAGAAAGACTGTGAATTATTTTGATTCCCACAAATAAAAACCATCAAAACCCGCTGTGAGTCTTCCCTCCGATGATTCGCACTGGCAGCAGCTCGGCCGGACGCATAATTGGATGTTGTGAGGACGGCGGCCTCTTTGCGTGATGCTGTACATTGTTGTAAATTGTTCCGCGAGAGCACTTGTGTAAAGCACAATGTATTCTTTTAATGACTGAACTCCGTGGCTGATTGCTCTGGTGTGAACGTAGACATCCTGGATGATAATGGTGATAATGAGCCGGGAGCATGCGGAGCCTCGGCTCAGCACACACTTCACTGCAGCAGTCTGGCATATGGCGTGAGATTTCCATGCCTCCTCAACATTTGTTGACCTTGATTTGAGCCTGCCTGCCTCCCATACATAATTAGTACCTGTTAATTTCTGCATTCCTCCCCAGTCATCTGATGTCAGGTGCCAAGTGGGAAGTGCTTCACCACCCCTGTTTGAGCAGGCTGATGAGTGGTGGAGGGGTGTAGTCAACAGCGGTGTTGCTGACCGGCTAGCTGGCTGGTGGCTGTCCCGCTGACTCACTTAGCTGATCGATAGCTAATTCCCTTAAATAATCAAGGGGCCTCTGCAATGGGAATGTGTTGGGAGGTGTGATAATTGATTACTTTAGCTCTACATTTTCCCCAGTGGGTTCACTCTGTACGATACTCCGCCGCATTTTTCATTGAGCTGTTCACGAGATGCTGAGGTATGCGCCTTCCATGCATCACATTTGGTTAGGGCCAATACGGAGATATAACTCTCCTTTGCTAAGACATTTACTCTGGTGCAGATCTTGCTGAGCCAACCTTCAAGTCCTGTCTAACTTAAACCCTCACACAAAAATGCAGATGTTTATTTTCTTCCTGGATGAGTTTGTATTTATGGCATTTAGAAATATGTCCTCCGAGTAGTTTCCATGGAGCCTCAGGATCAACGTGCTCGGTCACACATCCCCAAATCCTTCAGACTGACTATATTAAAAGGGACTGATAGCTTTCTTGGGAAAAGAGACTGTAGTAAAATAATTATGTATGGATGATGTTGTTCAAGAACCCATGAAAATCCATAAGTTCAGAGTATCAGAATGCAAAACACTGAGCAAATATTGCATCATGATCCTATTTAACCTAAAATGAAACAAGTCTCTGATTTTATTTTCCCCACCACATTGCTCATTAATCAAAACCATTTTTCAGTTTATTTTGCGGAGGAACTAATTGTGCTTTAAGTTAGTCAAAAGACTAAAAAACAAATTTTTTACAGCTGCTCAGATGTGAGATCCAGAACTCAGCTGTGCTGCTGGGGAGAGGAGCAAAGATGAAGAGGACCAGAGGCGAATTTTTTGCCTGCCTTGCAGTTCTCATGCCTCAGATCTTCTGCGTGTCAGCCTCCTTGTGTGTATATTTGTGTGTGCGTGTGTGTGTGTGTGTGTGTGTGTGTGTGTGTGTCTGCATCCATGCTAGGAGGGCAGGAATTGAGGGGAAGAGCAGAGAAATATCATTTTACTCTTGAAGAGGCACTTTATCTTGTTTTATTCTGTATTCCGTTGCTTGTTTATCTGCCAAAAGCACAAACATTGTCAGGAGGACGACACATAAAAGAAAAAGAAAAGTGCAAAAGCACTGAGCCAGCAGCAAGTCAACACAATTGACAACTGCAATCTCACGAGTGAACTCACATTGATTCATTTCAAGGTGTAAATTAGTTGGTTTGGACATTTTTTCAGTAGTGGGGGTTGCCTGCAGTTACCAGGAAGGTTGCTTTTATCTCCTCTTTAAAATGTATTCACACAGCGCTGGGTGTAAACAGTACTGGGTAATCAATCAGCTATGCATGCAGTAATATTATACAGATATTAGCCTCGTTCATGCATCTATCAACACTGACAGATTTGATTAAAAAAACATGTTGACTAACAATCTCACCTCAAGGTCCATTTAGAGGCTGATCTTGTGTTTCCGATCAAATCAGCAGTTTTACTTTAGATTTCTCCTCCAGCAGCGTCTCCTGGCTCATCGTACAGTACATGCACATAATAGATACCTGCAAGGTATTTTATTTTTGCAGTTATTTGTTGGGTGTTTTTTTTTTTAGCTTATTCATTATGCATATATTTTTTTCTTTCACTTCATTTTGTACATTGTGAGTTGGCGTCATGGTGAGTTGGACCGTGAATTTTGAGGGTGCCATATGGAGTTTTCTTTTGAACAAACAAAATTATTTATTTAGTGTTTCTCACCAAAACACACTGGATGCCCTTTTTGTCTAACAAACAGGTTTAGTACATTTCCACCCTCATAAAACTATTTTTTTCCTAAATATGTTACATTCTGCATTGTTTACACTCACGTTTGCCAGGTAGCAGTCTTCATCTTCACTGACTTTTCTTTTACTTTGCATGAGTGAGTACAGCATTATCTGTGGGGCCCTGTTCATTCCTATGAAAGTTGCTCAGTTGCACATGAGGCCAAAAAGCTTGACTTTTGTATGAAATTACCAGGATCTTGGGATCTCGGGTGGGAGGGGTTATGGATGGGTCAAACAAACTTCAGACTTTCACCCAGGAGTCAATCAAGTTATTTTATTGACAACATAAGTGTAGCATGCAACGCTGGTGACATATAGTGATGTAACATTATGTCACTAACAGCCAAACTTATTTTAAGTTGAATCATAATGTTTTTTTCCAGACCTAACCACAGACTATTGTTGGCTAAACCTCAGGAAGTAAACCACAAATTCAAGTGTTTTACCTCTGTTGTAAGTTTATTTTGAAGACTATAAACATGTAATGAGCAGAAACTGTACTTGAGTCAGGACCACTATAGTCAAAGTAAATTATTGCCATTTGCAGTATAATATTTGGCAGTATGGCTCTGTTCTGGGGCCTCTTTGCTTTCCCTACGCCTACGCAAAAAGCCTAATGCAGAGAGAGCAAACCTTTCTGCCCTTCCATTCGCCTACATGGAAAGCCTAAGGCAGGGCCAGCAGCAGCAAAGACCTCCCAGGAAAAGAACAGAGCAGCATCAGTAACAAACACCAGAAAAAAAAGGAGGAGCTGGGATGGAGATGATTTGCAAAGCAGCTTGCAGAGGAAGCAGCAACAGTAGGCAGGCCAGAGCAGTTTACATAGGATGCCCTGAATCAGATTCATGTGATCTATCAGCTGACTCCCTTCCATCAATCAGCTGCTCCATCCATTGATTGGGCTGTTTGAGATCAGCTGATGTAGCTGGGACGTGAGCTGAGCTTGAACTAAGAGTATGCTCAATATTTTCTGCGAAAACTTAAGTGCTTTTTGAAAAGACATGGTGAACAAGCGTAAATTGACACTCTGTCAAACATCAAAAACTGACGCAGGAGGGTAGCTAATGCATCATATTTTGACGTGTAGGTCCACTGGCAAAGTGTCAATATTTGATGAGTTGGGATGAGAACGTATTGCCATACCGGGGTCTCATTTTACTCAAGTATTTGGCTCAACCATACCAAACTCCACTTTAATATGGTGTGCATATTTTCATGGAGCTAATGGGGATCTTAATAAATGAAAAGAGATGGAATTGTAGATGTTCAAATATAAATCTCATCTTAAAATGTTGCCCTTTAAAGTTTAGATTTAAAGTCCATTAAATAAAATTTAAATGGAAAAACTCCATCTGCTGATTAAGATCCCGCCGTTGACATCAAGGTGAGAGTTATTTGGTCAGCTGCTTTTTCCAAGGTCAAGAATGAAATTTATATAATGAGTGATAATAATTCATCCTTTTGCTATTATCTACAGAATGAGATATAATTTATTGCTTATTTAGATTAAGACTGTAGCTGGACTTCCGATTTTCTTTTATCAGTTTCCAATTAACTCAACTCAAGACACTGGACAGAAATAGGTTTTGACGGACTTTACCTCCTCTGATCAGGACATTATGCAGAATTTGAGTTGGAAAGCCTCCAAAACAGCAGATTTGCTTCGATTTAAATACACAGAGCTGCAGCTGTCGACTGGTGACCGTTCTGCCTGTAAATACTTTCCATCAAATTGAATTTTGAATTAATTCAGTTGCCTTTGTTTATTAGCATTTCACTTGCTGACTTAGTGACTCCACATATCAACATATTCTCCAATGTTATGCTTGTTTACTCTGCTGCAAAGTAAATACATTAGGTTTTAGCAAAATTAAGTTCCTGTCCAGATCCTCAGGAAGAGCTCTTGGCATTAACTTATTATTTAACGTACATACAGCGACCGTGACAAGTACATGTTTTGCAGTTGAATTCCGGTCATCATTTTTCTGCTGTTTTCATGTCAGACTACCACCTGTGTCCTCAAATCTCCCTCACACAATCCTCTGCAAACAGTCTTACGACTTCCTCCAGATTGTTGTTGGCTCGCTTTGAAACCAAGACTTTCAGCAATAATGATGTAAATATTGAACATTTAGACTCACACCACAAACATCTGTCTGCAAAACACTTGGATTATGCTGCACAAGCTGTTCGGAGGACCCTGATAGACAATATTCTGCCTTCTCCCCGAGCTGTAAATAGACAGCTCCGTTGAACAGCACAGGAGGAGGCTGTGGTGAAACGGCGGGAGCTAAATTAGGTGGCTTTCATTTTAGAGTCACGCTTTATTTGTACAATCCAATATCAATAAACAGCTTGGTTAAACTTGGATTAACTGATTTCTCTGGACCACTTGGGGGCAACGGAAACAAGGTGTAAACACATATGACGTATTAAATCCCAGCTGGCACTGTACACTCCTGCAGATATGTTACATTCATACATACCACCTCAATGTTTCTAAAGAGAGCTAGTGCATGAGTTGACCTTGTCCTTTGGAGGTGGAGGTGGATGGTGTGAAATCTAGGTGAGACACCTGCCAAGCTGCAGACCGCTGTTTGTTGCATGCCGCAGGGTTGTGTTTTGTGTTTGTGTTCTGTTTTCTCTGCAGGTGCCGTCCTTCCTCCTCCTCCTCGCCATGCAGAGTGGCTGAGCGCACCTGTTCTTAATCTGCTCATCAGGAACATGCAGGTTAAAGGCCTGGAGAGGCGACCGGTCTGGTGCCAGTGGGCTGATTGGCAGCTCGTGGGCTGTGTGTTGGGTTGCTAACCTTTTCTTGTTGTGTGCCAGATTGGGCAACTTGGCTGCCATGTGGAGAAGTGTGTTTATTGGCGGTGTGCTGTTACATTTGTTTATTTTTAAAGATAACTTATTGGTTACAAATTGGTGCAGCTTTCTTCATTTTATTGGCAAACATAATAGAGACCGTCAAACAAGAAAATCAGTTGTGATTTAGTGAATCATTGTTGTGTTTACAGCAGCTTCTTACCCCCAAATTCCACCAGATGTGTGTTGGTTGCATCTGCACTCCAGAACAGCAGCGGAGCAGATCCGTTTCAATTCTAGTCAATGTGTGTGCTTCCACCGACACCGGCTGCGGCTGTGCTGTGGCGGTACGGAGCCCTCCTCAACAGATACACAGGACTTCTATTTTTGCCGGACGCCGGAGCACAACACAGAAATTCAGCACGGAGCAGATCGTGTGGGGCAGGAAGTCGTGCACAGAAACAAAATAAAACATCTGGTTAATACATCATAATGGGCGGAGGCAGGCCTTAAGTCAACAGGTCAGAGGTTTTAATATGTCATTTCACCCCGCTGACACCATGGACGAGGAGATGTTAATCATGGAGGTGCACAAGATGTCTTCCTACTACTCCTCTGGTTTTGTGGTTCTGTTTATAGAAACTACATCTTGTTATGTCGCGCGATTATGCGTGAATCTCGAGATCTCGTGGGTCCTCGTGACTCCCGCTGACACGCATCCAGTTGAAATCCGGCGTTAGCCACCAAACATGAGTGTCTTGCAGTGACCCATTCATTTTGCTCTTTACTGAGACATCACTGCTTTCCTGCCACGATAGTGCCCCCCATACCAGGTATTTTAAGCCAAAACATGATCTTTTCCGAACCATAACTGAAAGGTTTTATGCCTAAATCTGACCACACATTAACCACAGTGTTCTTGAAACAAAATGTTCCAGTTTATCCGCTACATAATGGGCGAATGTGAAGTATCCAAAAATATACAAACAGCTGTGTGTCTACGATCCCCACAACACTGGTATTCATCATGGATCATGTTTCTGGTCTTTTGGCAAATGTCAGTCTGTTGTTCACTCTCCTTGAAGCTCTGTTTTTCACAGAACCTGTCTGGGGACATTTGTGAAAAATGTTGCAGGGCCACTAATGACAAATGTGTGGACGTGACATCCTGTTTGTTGGCCATGACTTTCCCAATGTGTGGAAATTAGATCATTAAAGGAATACATTACCTATCAAATGACCATTTGTGTAACATTTGCTCATGTTACCTTAAATTCATGAAGAAAACTCTTTTTTTCTTGCATGTCTGTGGTGAATGAAGAATTCAAAAACTCTTAATGAATTCAAACCATAAGGGACCGTGTTTAGCAACAGCGAAACTATATCAAAACATGGATTTACAAACTCTTGCACAACTCATGCAGAATAATTCAAGTCAAATTACTTATCTTTATTATTGGCAAAAACAGTCATTTTACTTTGCCTGGTCTGGTAATTTTTTGTGTGTGAATGTGTGACTTTGGTGAACTAACCCTTTAAAACACCAAAGTCACACAATAACACAAACTATCTAATCAAGGCAATTCAACACAGGGTAAGAAACTTATATACAAACAGTAATTTAGGGGGTGAAGTATCCATTAAAGTCATGGTCACACTCTAATAAGTTGTGCATATTAAGTGTCTCCATGGAGGTATCATCAGTAGCATTAGCCGCTTGCAAACATGGCTGGGTTTTTATTGACTTAGTTTTAATTTAATGAATCACATAATAACATGAATAAATGTCCAGCTGAAATCACATGAATGAATACACTCATATCAGTGTTTTGTTTGGCGCATATTCACCTGAAAAGAAGAATAGTTATGTTTTTGTTACCTAATGCCCAATTCAGACCAAATATTCGCAACAAGAGGAGTTGAAACAATCAACTACTTGCAATGTGCCGTTCTGTAACGTTCTAAAAACCTGCCGGTTCACACCAATGCAACTAGATGAGACGGTGTATCATCTCTATGCAACAACTCTCTGTACTTTTGCTCTGATTCGCAGCTTTTCAGGTTTATTTTGTGGCTGAATATAATTTTTAGCTTCTTAAAATATGAATGAGGACAGTGATAGTGAGATACTGGCTACAGCTGCATCTGTAGTATTGATGAAATGGTGAAAAACAGAAACAAAACGAACATCAGATGGACTGTATTCATAACCAAACAGGTTTCTACAGCATTGTACAGTGTTTTACGTTTGAAAGCCAGCCACCGGCGATTTGACCAGCAGAGTTGCAGGTGACTCCATCAGCCAACTTCAGTCGAGCTCAGACCGGCCAGTTCACACCGCTGCAACTTTTCTCTGCAGCGTTCTAAAACAGTCTCGTCTTGTCACGAATCTTTGGTCTGAACTGGGCTTTAGATGGAGGGAGCAGGTCCTTTTTCCCAGAATTTGCCATGTTGCACCGCCATCTTTCTCCAGTAGACTATATTAGACAAACGCACTGGCTCTAGATTGCACCATTCACTTATGGGCCATCACAGTTTGATGCCCTTCTGCAATGCACAGCATTCGAAAAACACAGATGTTTTTGCCCATGTGAAACTGCTTTATTCAGTGTTTTTAGCAGTTTACGCCACCTGGTCTGCAAAGTTTGAAGAGGAAGAGACCTCTGTGAATAATTCAGCTCTTGGTAAAAACCTGCTGAAAGTCTGGATCTGAAGTTATCAGACAAAAAAGGTGAGCACACGTCACTTATTTGTGACATGGACATGCTTTATTTAGTGTTTCTACTGGTTGTAATTACCTGGCCAGTTTGTTTTGGAGAGAAAGAGACCTCTGTGGGTAGGACTCCTCCTGGTAAAAAACCTCCTGAACAATAAAAACTGAAGGCAATCTAAGCAGGAGAGGTTCCAGCTGGTTGCAATCTGCAATCCTCACCACTAGATGCGACTAAATCCCCCTAAATCTGACACACAGGACCTTAGAAACAGAGCACTTTATCTTCTCATTGGTTAGTTTTGGTCCCTGCAGGGCGACTCAATCCACATGAGCTCACGTCTCTTGTGGGGACACTCAGGCTTCACAGCAACTGGAAATGAGCCAAGTGATCTCGGTTGCAACAAGCTGGCGCCGGCCTTAATCACCTAGTCTGAAACCTGCTTCATTTTAGCCTTTGACCTTGTTAAAATTACATCGCGTGAGACCTGGTCCTGCCTGTCCTGAGAGCAGGTAAAACTAATGTAATTACGCTCACACATACCAAAGAGAGTCCCATTTCTCCCTATTATCGCCTCTTTTTATGCCTGATTGATTATAAGGGTTTGATGAAAGCATTAAGTCATTATCTTTGGCTGCTGGGCTTTATTATGGGGTCTTACAGCTTTTTACTGGATTGAAAGTGTACTTATCACTGCACCATTTATGCAAGAGTTGGCTGTCTCTCTCCCCCTTTCTCTCTTCTTCCGGAACAACCACTGCTGTAGTTTTTTTCTAACAGGTCCACTTGTGTCCTGCTGCCTGTCATATCTTTGGAATAAGACTTGTCCAGCGTCTGGTTATTAAGGCTACATTTGCAGGACATGTTCCCATTATCTGTTTGCCTTAAGTCTTTCTGTAGTTGGATAAAAGGGTCTTATAGTTGGACCTCACTACAAAATGACTTCAGACAGCTGGATCGACATGTGTCACTTGGAGAATTTCAAAACCTCACAGAGAGCCTTGAGGAAGATTCCTTTTTAAAGGTGTTTTTCACTTCCTTTGTCATGCCATTGTTTAGTTTCACCATGCATCTTAAAGATGCAGGTTTTTGACATACCGTACTTTTTTTTTTTCTATCCGGCAGAGAAACTGAGGACTTCACTTCAAACAGTCACAGTCACTGTCAGAACTTCCTCCCTGTTTACCTGTTTGATGAAATAAGTGTCAAGTTTATTTCCACTGCACCACTTCCATCAGTGTAACAACAGTCCCTTTGTAAATGTCCTCCCAAAAACATCTAAGTCACATAAGCAAATGCCCCAAAACACAATCTATTTACGTTGAACCCCTCTGGCAGCAGTGGGGATCACAAAAATACAAATTTCCCATTTAACATTCAACTTTTGACTCTTCCAGCCATGACCATGTTCATTCCCATCCTTAAAGGAGAACACCACCCAAATTAGGAATTCCAATATGTTATTTCACGGCTGAGAAAAGTTCAATCAATATTTGTGAACATAAGCTACTCTCTCTTAAAGCCAGAAACTAGATAAGACTCAAACTTGTGGTGTCATCCAGTATAAGGCCTGGAGCTGCCCACTGACAATGAATGTGGACCCACAGGAAGTCTGTTTTCTTTTTATAACCACATGAGCTTTATTCTACAGAACGTAACCTTATCTACATGAAGTAAAGTTACGTAGGTTAGGTTTCTTAGGTAGGTTATGTTACAGTTGGGTAAGCTCTATTTGGGAGAGTAAAGTTACTTCATGTTAAGTTTGGGAATGTAAAGTTGCATAGGTTAGGTTTTGGGAAAGACATATTATTGGGCACTGTCTCATACTTAACGTAAAGTTACAGACTTATCATGATGATATGACAACATACCTTTTATAAAAAAAAAAAAAAAAGGAGCTAGTGAACCTTTGGTTACACACGCATATGAATGCAGGTCTCCTTAGGGAAAGTCGTTGTTTATTTGGCTCTTTCACATCTCAAACAATTTTGTATTACTCCTTACTCTGGAATTTTTTTTAATTATGCAGTCTTAACTTTTCTTTTTCTTTTTATGTATAATTAGAATTAGAATAATTAGCTTCTAACCTCTCCTGCACAATGTTTTAACTTTTCATTTCTTTTTTCCTGTACTTTCTATACATGTCTTGTCTTGTCCCAATGCACAAGACCTCATTTGGTCAGTTTGTTTTTTCTGTGAAGGGGCAAAACTCTGGAACTCTTTGCCTATTAATTTAAAACTAGTCCATACCCATTGGTAGCTTTGTCACCTTCTATCTATGCCAACCCTCTATGTCTATGTGCAGTTTCACATAGATTGACCACGTCACTGAGTAGAAAAACATGGGACTGACAGAATGACACTCTGACAGTTTCCGTGATTATGTACAATATACCATACCATGACTTAGTCATACCAAAAATTAGAAAAAAACAAACAAAACATTGGTCCACAGGGGGAGCCACAGCGATCGGTCACATTTTAGCCATTGTTAAGCATTTTTCTGTTGTTATAGCGCCACCCAGTTGCCAATTAGAGTTAAATTTCTCCAGTCACCTTGAGGCGTCCTGTTCCACATATCTACCAAGTTTAGTAAAAATCCATATGGCGGTTAGGCCTAGATAAGAAATGAGCTCTCTAGCGCCCCCATTTTGTTTGATGGGGTCAATAATGGAGGGGTCCCCTCAGATTATGTGTGGTCATATGCCTACAAAGTTGCGTGGTGATGGTGAAACCCTTGAGATGTTATACACCTTTATGTGATGAGCCACGCCCTCCACAATATTCATTGCCTTATAGAAGCTCAGTTTTAGTAAGTTTTCCAACTTTTGCCAAGAGGGAACTTTAGATATTGGTCCCTAGATTATGTTCACCCAGTTTCATGCAGATCACTCAAACTTCCTAGGAAGAGATTTTAAGTGTTTCCAAAAATTCAAAAATGGCGGAAAATCTATATAACAAGAAGTTATGGGTTCTTGAGGCAAATGTGTTCCTCATGAGGAGAGGCATCTCTGTGCAAAGTTTCATGTCTCTACGACATACGGGGCATGAGATATGCCCATTCAAAGTTTGACATTTCAATCGGTTGATATAGCGCCCCCCTTTGGCCAGTTGATGTAATATTGCAAGTAAGATTGACCAGGTCAGTGAGGAGAAAAGCGTGGAACAGACACACACACACACACACACACACACAGATTTTGTCATTATATAGTAACATTAGAGACACGTGGCAATATTTTTTAACAGAGGACTCAAACTATGGCTCAGATCTAAACAACAGTGCATCTGGTTTGTCTCCAGTGTAACTGTGATGTCCATACCAAATAAAATCTAGTAATAATAATAGTAATGTATGTGCAAATAAACTAAACTAAACCACCAGCCTGCCTCTTGATGGGGACTTTCGCTCTTTTTAATACTTCCTTCCTTTACTCTCATCAGCACATTTGTCCCGTGTTCACAGTCTCCAGGATTTTACTGTACTTACACTCCATGTTTTTATATATTTACATGATCGTGTTAATAAAAGTTCAATGTGAGTGGAGCTTAGTGAAGTAAAGGCTAAGTGAAAGTCAAACTCTTCTTTACCTGGCGACTGTGCCTGCAGGGTGTACTGTACGTTGTCCAAGAAAAAGAGGTGTCGTGCTCTGAATACAGTACCTCCGCTATGTTCCACTGGTTTACAGGTGTCTTACTTTGCATAACTGATAGCAAAACCGCTGCTTATTTCACCCAGGGCTCTTCAGTATTCATAGCCTGTCTATGCAAATATCACTCCTCTGTCTCATCTGGATAGTTGGAAGCCTTTTGTCTTTGTTTGTCTTTCCCTCAACGGGCTCCGTCAGAGAAGAACGCTGACCTTTCGGATCCACCCCAGTGACCCAACAGCAGCAGCAAACAGTGTGGAGAGATCACTGACAGACAATAGCCTGTCAGACACATGGGTAATGTATACGCTGCAGAGAGCGACCGACCTGTGCAGCCAGACAGTGACAGAGCGAGAATGTTAACCTGCTGTTTGGCCTCATTTCTCACTCTTCCTGCCATGTCCTATTAACTTAGCTTTTAAACACAGCCCAGCAATCTCCCTAATGTCACTACAGTTTGAGCTGTGGGTGTGCTTTTAAAAGCAAAACAATATCTTCAACCCCACGCACACGCACACACACTGTATATTGGTTTTTAGCACACTTTTGGGAATATTATACTTGCTTAGTTAAATCCCTCTGGGCTTGCCCTAAACTTAGTTTGCCCAATTAAGACAGATTTACGTCTCGATCACTCTGAACACACCTGCGCTCACACAAAGTTTTCTGCCTCATAAGAAAATAGTTTCTGGAAGCAATAACATAAGATTAGCGTAAAGAAAGCAGGAGGAAACAGATAACCTGACGCACCAAGCCAAACCAAGCATCTCTCGCCCTCGTTGGCTTTTTTCAGCCGATTCAAGATGTTTAATCGATGGTGAAGATGGCTGAGCTCATCAGTAAATCAAGTGTGATTGGCAGCTCAGCTCAACATTCATGCTAGTTAGCTTTTAGGTGCAGTCTTTATGATGTGTTGAGTACAACTTTGTGGCCGAGACAAAGGAGATGTGAGGTGATGCACCAGTCTGCCTTTGTCACCACGAGTTCTTTGCCTTCTCAAAATAAATCAAAACCTATATGACTGGACCATGTGTGAATTTAATTTGAAAGGACAGACACAGGAAGTGTCCACGCTCAGCAGTCAGACAGGAGTCAGGAAAATTCTTAGTCAGGTGCAGCCTGAGAAAAACCTTTTCTGTTTGTTTATGGATTAAACAAACAAGATGAGAGACTTAGTGCAGTGAGCAGGCAGCAGCTCCAAGATGGACCTTTGGTCGGTGGCTGTCGCAGCTTGAATTTGGCCAGCACAAATGCCCCAGTGCTGGGTGACACAGCAGGCTGGTGACCAGCAGCAGCACTCACTCTAACCTGTGTAATGGTAGCAACAGAAAGTTTGCTGACCCGGCAGAGAGTCAGAGGTGTCAGGTCTCCTGGAGCTGGCTGGGTTGCATCCGCTTACAGTGCAGAGATGGAGCTCTCTTTTAACCCTTTGAAACCTGAGCAAATTAGTTTAAATCATTTGTCACAAAAACTTGGAAAAAGGCAATGACCAAGTTGGCAAGAAGTGACCCACAAATCGCAAGAAATTAGTTAATGATGATAAGAAAGTGATTGAAAACTAGCTTTCAAAAAGGGGGAGGTTATTAAATTTTTTTAAAATAAAATTAAAATAAAAGAAATCCAGAAAACAATATTTTTACTTCTTATAATTTTACAGAGAAAAAATATACACAGATATTTTTCCATTTTCAGCACTTTTTTCAAGTAATTTGTTTTTATTTTTTCCTTACTTTAGATAATTTTCTTTTTACTAATTTCCTGAGCAATGTATTCAGTTGCTCATTGCCTTCTTGCCATGTTCTTGGGGGGGGGGATGAAACCAATTTACTCTGTTTTTAAAGGATCAAAAAAATTTTTTTTTACAAAGCTAAAGATTTCTTTCAGTTTGTGGAACAGTTCTTGCCAAGTTGCTCATTGCCTTTTCCCCTGTGTTTTCAAAAGAAATCAAATCAATTTGCTCAGATTTGGAAGGTTTGGAGGCATTTGAACGAAGCACAGGAAAATGTTGTGATGTTGATCCAGGCTTCAAAGGGTTAAACTCTCTTTTTGAAGCCTGTCTTCCTTTTTTTGGGTTGCTTTGCAGTGTTGGCAGTTGTTGTAACATTGTTCAATGTTAGTATAGCAACTTTCTCTGCAGGATTTTCCACCACTGAATCAGTCTTTCAGCGAACTGACGCACATCTGCATTTATAGAGCAGGTAATAGGAACATCCTCTCTCTGAACTGACCTGTGATAAAGTCTCCTGTCACGGATTAGATCTTCTAAAGCCTGAAAATAGAGCCAAGAGGATTAGAAGTCTTGTTGTCTCTCAGACCACCACAGTACAATATGCTCAAAGTTTATTTTGGGATTTTTGCCTAATGATGCCAAAATGAATCTGCCTACCCCAGCATTAATTAATTCAAATTCTGCTTATCTCATTTTCATCACACTGTCAACTGGCATACAAATTTTTAAGAAGGCACATCCCACACATCTTATTTTCCAATTTCAAGACACTGTTAAGCATTGTTGTGATTTTACATTAACATAATGTTTGCCTGGCTATAAAGCCAACAATGAAAAAAAAAAACAGAGTGCTTTACATACAGTACACATCCCATGCAGTTAACCAGTGAAAGTCAAACCAAAAGTTTAGGAAAATATGAGACAAATGTGGAATAATGAGTATTTCAACATGTAACAAACAAGACTGAAGCAGACAGTTGATTTTTTAATTATTCAGTGGTTTCTGTTAAAAAGAAAATTAATTCTGAGTTTTAAAATTCACATGCCAGTTTCCCTCTGTGTCATAAATTCACCAAATAAAGACATAACAACATCAATATTTCATGAGCGTGCCAAGTGCTGTAGCTGTTCAGGTGATTTAAATGTGTTGTCAAACTGGAGTTCAAGCTGTTCCTTCTTTTACCAGGATTTGTCTCTTTGGGCAGGTTGGGCAGGTTTGGCAACAGAGGCTCAAACAGCAGCTGCACATCAGCCTCCATATGCCGCCTACCATTCCTCACAGTCATTCAGTAAATCTCAGGAATCTGAGGTTTATAACACGCCGATGATTTATTCCAAATGATTTTTCCATCATTCGTTGTTCATCAGGTTCAGAGTGGGTTACAAATGAGAAGAGTAGAACAAACTGAAACAGATCCCTTTGATCTTTCGTCCTGTCAAAGACTATTTTCAGTCTGAAAATAACATCGCCGCATTAAAGACATTAAAGTCCAACTGAAATTTGAATTCTCCTAACTTTTTAATGTGAGGAAATATAAACTCTGATGCAGCTATTGTGCATATTTTTACACTTTTCAAAACAGGATAAACAGTTTTTAGACATATTTGTGGAAGCTGGGCTTCAAATCCCTGGAGGGCGTTTCCCGTGGCAGCAGCTGACTGGCAACTGAGGGCCGGTGTTGCTAGGGGATGTGCTGTCAACTTCTATGATGCGCGTCTGACTGGAGCATAGCTTACAAACTTTAATACTGTACAAGACAGTATTTCCTTCTTTGACAAGCCCACCTGGCTTTGGTTCAATAATGCTAGTGTTTGACATTTTGGGAAACACATTCCAGTGACTTCCTGTGGTAGAAATTTGCAAGACGTGTGATGTGTGCATTGTCATGGGTTGGCATGCTTCATGTGAGGAGGCTCTGGGTGTCTGGAGGTTACGATAAGATGAGAACCTTGATGAGCAATAGTGTGGAGCGAGTGACTGTTAACGTCTCCCTGATGGAGTGATGTTGACTCTGAATGATGTGGGACATGTTGATCCAATCACTAGAAAGAAAATGTCTGCATTGTACATGTCTGCAAACCATAGATACATCATGTTGTAGCCGAAACATTGAAACTTTGATTTTCTCAACACTTTGGTGATGGTGTGGTCAGGCTTAGGCACAAAAACACTTGGTTATGGTTACACAAACCTCATGTTCTGGCTTAAAACACTCGTGTTTGGTGGCAAAAAAAAAAAAAAAAAGCTGCTGGAAACACCACAAAGGTTTTTCAAATACAACCAGTGCTGTTGCTTGTTGGTTTTGATCAATGGTCTGCAGCGGTCTGCTTACGGTGTCCCATCCCCTCCACCTCCTGCTGCCAAAGTCAGCTGACAAATTATGTCACTGTAGAAATGTTGATGTGGTATGTATAAACATGCAAATTTGATGGATTTATGGTTTGCAGAAATGTACAATGGGGAAAAAAATTCTCTCCACTGGGCTGGACATATTGTAAAAAGCTGAGAGAACAACATATTCCCACTAAGCTAAGCTAACTGGCTGCTATCTCAAGGCACATTTATACTTGTGTGTCAAGTAGCCCTTGCACGTGGCCTACGCCATTGTGAGCATTAATACTTGTGCAGTGGAGTCTTTGTGTCACTCTGCAAATACACCTTAAAAACATTAGTCAGCGGCAGGGTTTCTGTGAAATATTGTAAAGTTCAGTTGATTCAAAACACACATTAAACACACATTAAACATGGCTTAATTGAGAAACACAAGTACACAAATCAGCTTCACTATAACTCGCAGCATTCACAGACAAACACTTTATCTGGACACATTTTACCCACAAATACAACATGCTAACATTATTAGCACAAGCTTATGGCATTTTGCATTGAATAGATTAGCTGATCGACTAGCGAAGATTTCCTCTGCTCATATGAGGTCAGGATAAATCACACGCAAGAAAAAAACTTATCTAAATCTTATCTGTGAAATCAAAGTAAATAAAAGCTTTGTTTCCACTGAGGGAAATGGTTTCATCTTACAAAAATAGACAGGAGGTCTGCATCACTGCGACATGTAGTTACATTTCTGGGGAGGTGCACATCAGGCTACGCCCTAGGTGTGACATCGATTGGACACAGAAGTATAAATCCCGCTTAAGGCTTCACATTTTCTATATAGTGTGAAAGTAACTGAAGATTAAGCAGCACAATTGTTATTTGGTTTTCCAGTGCTTACAGATAATATCCACAACATCAGCTGTGATAGTGGTACAATAAAACGTTCCTCAGGAGTATAGTAGCATTGTGTAGGACAACATGTTTAAGTATTGTGTGCATTCACAACACTGGAGGACCTGCAACTAAACCTGGTAGCGAATCATGAAGGGACTTGAAAATAAAAAGCCACCCTGAAACACCAAACACAGACAATACAACATCCTTCTGATGTCTTTACAGTCCAGCTCTGTACAGTGGTTTCATCCCCTCTGAGCCTCCGTTAACGTAAAGATCTAATGTTCATTAAAAACCGCAGGATTCTAGTATAATGAACTGTTGACTGTTTAACTGTTGTAGAAGCTCATCTGATAAAGAGACAGTGATTTGGGTTATTACATCAGGCTAAGCTTACAGGTTAAACTCATTTCCAGCGAGTTAGCCTGAAGAAAATGAATTCGAATTTAGCCAGTAATAAATTTGACATAGCCCCAGTTTAGATAGCAATCGTTTAATTTCATTCGAATTAATTTGGCTCAGCTGGAAGTGTAAATTAACCTGCCTCCAACCCCCCCAGTGCGATATGTACATTCTTTAGCAAGGGCTTGGCATCAGTTAATTGATTTCAGCACCCTGCCAAACAATCACATCCTAAAGTGTTGTGCTTAATTAAAGCAGGAACAATCTCCCCATAGAGCCACTTTTGGTGATGAATGAAAGAAATTCCAGCTTGTCTAAATACGTTATTGAGACAAAGAAACTATTGTGTGTGTGTATGCATGTTTCTTTATGTGTTTAATGAGTGAAAAACATTTCTGTCTGAATATCTCTGGAGGAAATACAGTTTATGTCACATCACAAAAAGAAGAAGAAAACTTTATTTGGGGTTTAGTTTGTTTATTAAGGCATCATTATCAAACTCCATTACATATTACAAGCAGCAGCAACCCATGTAGAAGTCGCCCATTATCCATCTGCCCTGCATTGTTCCCGCAGTAATCACTGTGATTCTCTAACACTGCGACACAAAACTCCTCACTCAGTCACACAAAATGCTTCTCGCGCTGATTGATGTCTGAAATTAGGAGGAAGGAAGCAGACCTCCCGCGCCTGCCACCCGAACCAACTAACCAAAAAGAAATCACACATCTCCGAGTCATTGTTGGCTGTTTAGGCGGAGACGTAACATATATTAATCATAATCAGGGCGCATGTTGATCGAGTGTGGGCTTCACTCAGGTAATGATGAGTGAAAGGGTCGAGGGGGCCGAAAGATGTATTTTACAGATGAATTTTCTCCACATATAAAGTTATAAAAGTATGTTTTTATGTATGATGTCGAAAAACAAGAGTTTAGAAATGAATAATTAGGATTTATTGTTAGATTTTATAGTACAAAGGCAGTGAATACATGAAAGAGAGTGTAGTTAATCCCTGTCTATTCCCTCCTTGCCCAGCCACATTATGTCAGTCAGAAAGGAGACACTGCTCTTGCTGAAGGTTGTCACTCAAAGTTAAAGCTAACTTAGGAGAAGAATAACAATGACATAAAAATGTTTTTCAAAAAAATATTCTGCATTAGTTATGTTCTAATTTCGCTCTAAGTATGCAGCAGGTAAACGCTATGTAACTCTCCAAGGTGCTCGCTGTCGCTACGAGAAGCTCAAACCTCTGTTTGGACACCTGGAGGTCAGAAGATTTAAGCAGTATATTATGATAATATAGTAGTTGCTACTGAGTAATGCTAAGACCAAATACACAACTCCCTTCCTGAATACCAAAATCTCAGTCTATGAATAACAAAACAGCACCCCCCACTCCGCCTCCCTCACGGTGCACAAAAACAAACTCAAGTCTTTGGTTTGACGGTTCAGTTCTCAGACTCTGGCTGTGACTGCCAGTTGTGGAAATATCTGAAAGCACCATTCAGATTTTGCTTTTTATTGTCTTCCTTATGCCATGACAGCAGGTGATTGTTGATATGGATAATGTTATTGTTCACCATGGCTTCTGGATTTTGTTGCAAACGCCTCAACAGGCCAGCTGTGTCATCTGTTGTTTCGGCAGCAGAACAACAGCAGTTTTTTTTTTTTCCCCCTACAAATGTTTTGCATCAGCAGGAGCCGCTTTCTGGTTTCTTCTCTTGAGCTGGTCTGATTGTGCGCTGATGTGTTTGTTTTGCTTGTCTTCAAAAAAAAAAAAAAAAAAAATTGTGGCTCCTATTCACAGAAAAAAATAAAAATTACAAGTTATTACAAATATAATTTCAACATCCTTCACTGACTGCATGTTTTTCATTGGGAAAGACGTAATTTGATACCCTTTGGCAACATACAGAAATGGCTGACAGTTCATTTTGGCTGTTGCAGTGTAGTTGAGACAGATTGCCTTCAGTGATCCCTCTATTCCAATGCAATAAATCTACTCAACACGATGCATAATCTGACGTATCATTTGTGGTGGCTGACAATAGACCTTCACAAGCTCCTCTGCATCCACAAATGTCACCTTCACACAGTCTTATTTAAAAACTCAACATTAAAGGTTGTCTATCACATGCCAACAAACAGAACTGGCAACATATCATTCAAGGGAGTTCATGACTTTGGTCTCGGGAGTCTTTTCAGTTTCTGTGGCGTCCTGGAAAGTTGCTCATTTGGATGTTGTCCCCTTGGAGTCCTGGGTTGTAGTAGGCCGAACCGCCAATGCCGAAGTTCAAATCCATGGGTTCACTGTTGTCTAATCTGAGAACTAGAAATGAGACAAGCTGACGTTAAACATTTGTATAATTAAACGCTTCATTGCCAAAAGCCTCATTATGATAATACACTGAAAAGCAGCCTCTATTTACCCTGTTAATACAGAACTAAGGCAGGATTTATATTTCTGCATTGTCTTCGCAGAGCCTACGCCGTAGCCCGACATGCATGTGACGTACATGTCAACACGTTCTGACTTCAACCGCGTCATACATCGACTTGCAAGGTACCCTGGGTGTGTTGGTTGCTGATGTTCTGGGACGCGTGCATGCATCGTCTGTTTTCAAAATACACTTATGTTTTCACAGGAAATTTACCGTTTACATACAGTCTCTTTCAAAGTAAACACATTACATCGGTACAAAACTGCAAATTGACTTTTTTTTCCTTCAACAACAAACACATGTGGTTAGGTTTAGGAAAAAAGAACAAGGTTAGACTTTATAACCTTACGGGATGCAAACGCCACTATCCGGTCTGAAAGCTGGTGTTTGACAGACCAATCCACCAGCCCTCCGGCCCGTCCTACCGGGACTTTTGGCACCTTAACTTTCATTCATGTCCCGTCGCATTTTCCCCTGAAACGGCCAGACACCTTTAAAGTAAGGTGCCGTGTATCATGCCGATGCTAAAGGACGGCTTTTTCTTTCGACAACTTTGGAGTGAAAGCACATTGTAAACGTCTTGGTGACGCCTGCAAACTTCCTGTTGTTTTTTTTTATTTGCTGAAAACCATCCACATCCAGTGGAAACTTAGCTTTTATTTCCTTTTCTTCACAAAGAATGACATACAATTCTTCAATAACATACTTATTAATCTTTGGGCTTGGAGGAAGGTGCTCAGTGTTTTCAAATCAAAAGGCTCAAGTCCAAGTGAAGTTACAAGTTGTTGCTGTTATTGTTAAGTCAGTGATTCCCATCAGTCTTTAGTTCAAGGTCCACACAGTTTAATATATTCAGCGTCATAGTTGCGTTACGCCATGTCGTTGAGCTAGTCTACTGTTTAGGTAGCTGTCTATTATTCACTCACTTTACAGAAGGAAACAGAATTTCAAAATAAAAAGTCTGTGTCGGATTTACAATGAACTCCAAAATAAAGTGTGTTTTGTACAGACATGTTTGCAAGTTAGTTGTGGTCCATAAAGAATGGACCCGCGACCAACTTTGGGACCACGACCCACCAGTTGAGAACCACTGGTCTAAGTAGAGTTGCAAGTCTTTTATTTATTTTTTTAAGTCTTGTCTAAAGTCATCAAATTTGTGACATAAGTTATACAGATTTTAAAGCTCAAGGCAAATTTGTAAGTTTGGGTTACAAATGAAACTGACGTATCTTGTATGTACTGTTGGTTGTATTGTTGCTATAATACTGGTTGGTTAAAACACAGCTGAGATCAGATGGACCTGAGGACCTGACACTAAAGATGTCTTTTGATTCATCTTGAATATGCAGGTAAATTTGTAATATGCTCTATGTTCTACAGTTTGCTATCTAGCCTGTAATCTGATGCCTGTACGCTGCTGCAGAAGAAAAAAAAACATGCAGGTTAATTTCAGTTGGACCTGAACAGAGAGATTAAATATGAGGGCGTGTGGCGGGAAGTGTGCCGTCTTCCTCTGAGTTCATGGCAAGAATGAGACAAATTGCAAACTGTCATAGTACATGATCCTATTTTGCATGGTGAGCTTACCTTACCACGCGCGCGCGTGTGTGTGTGTGTGTGTGTGTGTGTGTGTGTGTGTGTGTGTGTGTGTGTGTGTGTGTGTGTGTGTGTGTCACAGGACTAAAAGGAATAGTTTCACATTTTGGGAAATACTCCAGTTCACTTTCTTGTTAAGACTTAAGTGAGAAGATCAAAACCACTCTCAACTTTTCACGTTGAATATGTAACTGCAGCAGTTTGATAGCTCAGCATAGAGACTTAAGGTTCCTCTAATTAAAGGTCCAGTGTGTAGGATTTAGGCAGATGCATTGGCAGATATGGAATGATATGAGTATTTTTTCTTTAGTGTAAATAAGAATCATTGTAGTTCAATGGTGTTCATTATGTCTTCAGTTTCTGATAATGACTTCAGTTGTTCTTCTATCTCAGACATGTGTGTCTGAGTACGTGTTACACCGACGACAACAAATACCGGCGCTGGTTCAGGGAAGCTATTGAAATAAGGAAGCGGGGCCCAGGGATGATGAACAGGGACGAGGGGGGCATACATGCTCTCACACGCCTGGAGCAGCGTCCTGGAGAGGCGGTGGACGGACAGCAGGTGGCGTGATGGTCCTGTCAAAACTGACAGGACGGTCACGCCTCTCTAATATCAGCTGACTGACAGATCACAACCACCACCAAGTGACACTTCTGAGGAAGGCCGAAGTTTCCGCCGAAACATGTCAAGGTATGTAACATCCTAACACATGTCTGAGATAAAAGAACAACTAAATTCATTACAAGAATTATTGTGTTTTTGTTACCTTAAAATGAGCCGTTTGTATCTACAAAGGGAGAATGTCCTCGTCTATGGAAACCACCATGTTGCTCTGCCATCTTTCTACAGCAACCCAGAACAGACAAACTAAATACTGGTTTCAGATAGTGCCATTTGCATTTTCACATCTTCACAATTTCACATTTTTGTGTATTAGCTCCCTGTAAAATGTTCCCGTAGATCTGGATCTTAAGTTATCAGAGAAAAAAGGTAAGCTGACATTAACAGGTGTCCTATCTGCGATGAGCCAAACACTGTCGGAGAAACACTGATTTGTAACATTAAACTTTATTCAGTGTTTAACCACCTGGTCTGTTTGTTTTGGAGAGACTTTGGCAAACAGTTCCTCTAAAGAATGAACACTAAAGGAATCCTAACCAGGAGTTCATGCTTGACATACAGGAGAAGTTTCAGCTGGTGACAATCTGCAGTCCTCACCACTAGACGCTACTAAATCCAACACACTGCTCCTTTCACACATTATATCTCATTTGTTTAATTTAAAAGTGTAGCTACAAAAATTTGCAGCCCGTTCTCCAGGGCGCGCCAAAATGCTATCACTTTATCAGTGATCTCAGCACTAGACACCGATGCACAGAGGCACCTTTTGCGCTGGTATGACACGCACTTGGTGCATCAGTTTTAGAGGCAGCAAGCAAACACCCAAGTCATCAAAAAACGCCGCTTTGTCAGTGGACATCTGTGTAAGACACAGACACAGAGAGGGACCCTTCCCTGCAGTATCATATGCACCAATCAGCAACAGTTTCAATCTTGTTGTGTTTCTTGTATTTGTGGTTGTTTTTGTTCTGTGTAGGTTAGTTTTTTGTGTTATACAACAGACCTCCCCTCAGCTTAAGATAGAAAACTATATGAACAAGAAAAAACAAAATAAAGAGAAAAAATTATATATATATTTAAAAAAAAACAACAACAAAAAAGAAATTAAACTAATATAGCTAAAGTAATCAAACATAATAATAATAAATAGCAAAAACACGCAAAGAGAATATAAGCTTATAGCTTCTTGACCTCTCCTGCCACATCCTTACTTTTTTTTATGGATTCTATATTGTTTTTACTATTTGTGCAAATAAAAAGGTATGCTAAGGTGAGGTAAGGTTTTATCTACGTTGTAAGTTTATTCTGAAAGGACTTTATGCTTGCAACAAGCAGGAACTGTGCATTTCCTTTAAAAGTAGAAGTGTATTTTGAAAAGACACAACGCATGTAGCAAGTGTGAGGCCCCCGATTGTGTTTTGGAGGATGCAAAACACAAGGTGCACCGCAATGCCTATATTCAAATTGAATGCCACTATTAACCAAAACAAAAAAAACAAAACGCTTGCTGTGTATTTTTATTGTTGCCAGGCAACCATCCCATCACGTCTTTACACTAACCTCCCCATGTAATCAATCTACCACTTTTTTATTTCATAGCAATTAGTATCTAGGTATTAAAATATATGTTTTAAAGTATATGTTGATGCTGTGGTCCATCCTCTTACTGTACTTGTATGGGCACATGTGGGAATGTGTAATATGTGTATTTATTGTCGTGCATATGTGCAACTTTTGTTTATCCGTGTGTTTGTTGCGCAAATGTGCAACTTCGTAACTTACCTTTCTTCTCCTTCTGTAATTTTAACTATGGCGGCAGCTTGTCTCAGCTCATGGAGTCCAAGACAAATTTCCCTTTGGGGAAAATAAAGTATCTATCTATCTATCGATCTATCTATCTATCTATCTATAGTTTTTCAACTCAATGAGTTCAGAGTACTCCCGCAAAAACTCCAGGTGCTTAGAGCACAGAAACACACAACACAAAAACCACGAGCAAACAGCGTTATTTTTATTGTGATCAGGGCCGTAGGCTGTCCATGAATGTCCGATACCTAGCACATCAAATTTTGACACGTATGTCCACTGACAAAGCGGCGGGATTTGACAAGTTGGGATGAGAATGTGTTGAAATTTGCTGCCTTTCAAGATGTAATGCGTCACTTTTTCTCCAAAATGTTGAACTGGTGTAAACACATTTCAACATTGTGTTCAGAGTTTGTTATCTGCCGCCAACCTACCAGAGGCTTATCTTAATATTAGAAATGTTGTCGGATTAAGTTTGCAACCTTAATTAAATCCTGATCATGCAATCACAGATAACAGTTTAATTATTTATGTCCTCCGGTGAAATTTTTTCCTGAAAATGCCAACAATGTTTGCTGTTTACTGTATCAGGGGACGAGTAATCACATACCTGGGTCTGAAGGGTACTCCTCCTCCAGTTTACTGTGAGAGAAGCCCTTCCTGTGTTTCTTCTTCAGGATGACGTGGGCCACCAGTGCCACAAAGGCCACAGCCACTCCTGTTCCCAGCACAGCGCCCCACGCTCCTTTTCTTTTCGTCTTGTGTGTGTCTGTCGCCAAACCTTCAATGGAGGGGTCGAGGGAGTGGGAGAGAGTCGTAAATAACATGTCAACAACAAAATTATTTCTATCAACTGCTGTCTGTGAGGGTTAATTGTCAGACAATTATAGCTGAAATGTGTTTTTGAAATTGTGTTTCCAGTGGCAGTACGCTCGCATAGATACACATC
Source organism: Epinephelus cyanopodus (assembly GCA_026686955.1). Taxonomy (NCBI): domain Eukaryota; kingdom Metazoa; phylum Chordata; class Actinopteri; order Perciformes; family Serranidae; genus Epinephelus; species Epinephelus cyanopodus. Next base: position 42,760,688 of record CM048914.1, on the reverse strand, counting down.
GCAATTAGTCAGCTGTACAGATTTGTCTAATTTACGATGTGATAATTAATGCAATTAACACGCTGAAATCATGATAATTTCTTGAATACATTTGAATATTTAGAGATGGGAGGCTGTGCTCGTCATCTCAATAAGGTGAAATGTGACTGAACATTATTTAAGTTCCAATTATATTATATCACTTTAAACAATTATTCCACAGATAACCTATATATAACGAGTCTTCCCATGTAAGTAGAGCACAGCGCTGATCATGACCTTCACACGTTAGTATCTGTGCTCTCATATTCTGACAATCGAACCAGTGTAAAAAAAAACAAACTGTGACAAAGACGCTTATATTAACAACACTGACCTTTTTCTGCATCACAAAGTGTTGCTGAAGTAACGAACTCTTTCTAACCTTCTGTTTCACTGTTTGTCTCTTAAGGCAACAGCAGCGGGGAAAAAACAGTCTCTGAAAGTGACAGAATTGTTTGCAATATGCTTTGACATAGAAATACTGCATTTGTATTTTATCAGGACTCACACATAAATAATTCAGTGGCTCCGTTTATCTACAAATGGCTCAATTTAACCACTTGCTAGGATCAATTTACTCCTAACCTGGGGCAAGTTGAACCAAAGGGCCAATTTTGTCATGAAGTGTATTTCAATTCTTGTTTCCTGTAGCTGCATGTTTTTACTTCATTTCAGAGTAGACAAAATAGTGTGAGTGGAAGTATTAATTTAGGCGTAACTCATTTATTTTTCCAGGAACTGTAATGTACTGAAAGTTATGTTAACTTTATTTTATTTTTATTTAATAGGCATTTGATTGATATTTAGCAGCAAAAGTGAAATGAAAGCAAAGAAATCCCTTCTTGGCTGTTTTTAGTCCCACAGTTGGTCAGTGGGTCTGAAAGCTTATTAACTATTGATAGGTTGTTATGAAACTACTATCTGTGTTTCTTCGAGAATAAATCCTTCTGGCTTTGGTGATTCTCTGACTTTTCATCTAGCAAAATTTATTTTAGACCAATACTGTAATTTGATTTATGTCCAAACACCTTCAGAACTGATCGCGTTCCCATCAACCTCAGCTGTGTCAGCCTGGTCTCACTCCCAGGGTGTCAAACAGGGTGCTCTCAGCATCAGATAAGGCCGCACAATGCGCTGCTCTGCACTTATACAGCCTTTTCTAGTCTCCCGACCACTCAAAGCGCTTTTACTCTACATGTAGTATTCACCCATTCACACACTGGTGGCCGAGGCTAGCATACACGGTGCCCCCTGCAACACAGTTACCATTTACAGCCATTCTCACACCGATGGAGCAGCCATCAGGAGCAATTTGGAGCCAAAGATCAAACTGCCGATCTTCTGATTAGTGGACGACCCACTCAACATCTGAGCCACAGGCACCCAGTGCACCTTTTAGTGTCTGTATGAGATGCACTGGGCTTTCAACCAACTCCAATGTAAACACCTCTCTGTTAATATTAGACATTCAGAGCAACAGATGTAGTATGAAGAGCCAGAAAAGTCACTTTAGGGCAGGTGGGAGTGGACAAGCATAGGACTTTGACCCAGGAGACTGGTGTTTGTGTCCTGCGTGAAACTACAAGTCAATGTTGAGTTAGTGTGTCACATCAGTTGTAGGTCATGTGAGTCAACTGACGTGACTAATGTCAGCTACAATCTTTAAACCCTAATCAAGTAGTTTTGTTGTCTAAACATAATGGCCCACCCCTTATGCATCAGGATAGGTGAGACCAGGGTTGGTTGGTGGGTCATGCAAGCCATGTTTAGATGCGCATCTAGAAGTATGGCATCAGAAAATTGTGATGGAAATGTCAAAATTTGAAATAAAATCCCCTGATTCGCACAAACTAAAATTCGCTCACTTTAGCCCGGTTTTGGTTGATTCGGAAAAATGTTGATTCGCAAAACAGGGGATGGAAATAGTTATGTTTGAATTAAGTCTGACATAGTGCACCTCTCTCCATGGTGACATCCACACTCGAGGTCAGTGGATGGATGATGTCACAGGAAGCGAGTCTTACAAAGGAGGACGACACTTGAATGGTTTCCTCTGTTTTGTTTTGCTATGGAAGCTAGCATTAGCTAATGTGCTAAAAAGTTAGCATCACGGTGAAATCCAATATTCCTCTTAATCCCTCCCCAGTTTCTGATGAGGTGGACATGATAACGTTATTCATCCCTGCAACAGGAAATACCAGTCCAGTCCTTTGGTCTTATCGCATTTAACCATACTTGTCTTGGTGTTTGTTGACAGGCAGTGGCAGAGAGTAAATTGTGCCAACCAACCCCAAGCAGCAAAATATGATGAGTACTTATGAGATGTGACGATAAACGCTGATGAGCGTTGTGTGTTTATTACTAATTAGCAAATGTAAGACATTACAGTAAACTAAAGTGGTGTATATTCTACCTGCCTAACACTGACACTGTGAGTATATTAGCTTGCTGATGTTTGCTCTCAGCTTAGCTCACGGAGCTGCAAGCATCTCTGTAGACCTTCAGTCTTGTTGTTTTTTGATGAAACATGATTGCAATCCATAAAGAAGCTGATGGAAGGAGCTATATGTTGCTTCGGCCGGGCAGCCGGAGTGAGTGGGTATTTATTGAAACCAGTGACAGCAAAGTTTCCTCTGCTCATATTTCTAGCCTCTATGTTTATCTGCACTCAGCCGTCTGTGCTTTAGTGCAGGTTTTGTGCACACGCTGTGACTGTCATGGTAACTATAGAGCAGTTGTTGTTTTTTTTTTCTGTGTTGCCGCCAGTTTCACAACTGTTTTCCCACTGTTTATTGCCGTCATCTGTTAGTGTTATGTCCTGCTGTCACATCTGTCCATGCGATGAGAGTTTTATTTTAGTCCCAAGCTCCAACTCTCCAACTCTCTAAAGTCTTTTTTGCTTCCACTTGCCATGGTGTTGGTTGTGAGCTGGGCCACATATGTTCTGCAGGGAAAGTTGCTACATAGGTAGATTTAATTTGCACCGGCGCATTCGTCAAGCAGCCTTTTCCAGCCCTATCTCCTTGATCTCGTGGTCGACACCAAAGACTCGTCTCACGCCCCCGCACAGAGGCAGCACAAGTATCTTTGACCTCAGTCCCCGACCGCCTCTTTCAGGTTTTTCTGCCACTAAAACAGGGGTTCATTGTCCTGCTTAAAAGGTGGTTGTAATAGACCCCTTCACTCATAGAGGCCACATCGATAGCACCTGAAACCCAATCCAACCTTTTCCTTTGAAAGAAGGGGCGTTTGTCCTCTGCCAGTGGGAAAATAGATGCAGGCAAATGTGGGTCAGGGAAAGGGCGTTAAAAAAGCAACGTGTAAAACAAGAAACTCTTATATATGCTCTTGTGCAATGAGTGTAGTGTGTCTTTAAAGGTGATCTATAAAGAATTCAGTGCCTGTTTTTTTTTTTCATTAAATTGCTCAAATGTGAACACAAATCAGCCAAGAGAGCTTTGAATTTCACAGAAATGCTATTTTTGATCAGGTATCTGTCTGTAAAGTGATGTCACGCTGCTACAGAGAGCAGTTATTCTGGACACAGAAATTTGCACCAGATACTGTGACACCTGAAACTGCAGCAGTACCTCTTTCTGAGCTGCTCCCTGAGGCTGCATCTCTGTCTGTCTCGTTGGCCTTCTCAGGTGTGATCGGAGCAGCGGCAGTTGTCGTCCCAGGGCTCGTTTCTGTGGTCTCAAATGGGTACACCGCTGTAGATGAAGACGTGGTGGATGTCTCATTTATCTCTGGCTTCACTGTGGTTGTTACAGTTGTTGTGCTGGTAGATTCTGTGGCATTAATCAACCCTTTATCTTCGTCTGGTTTTGTTGTGGATGCTTGCGTAGCGTTGCTCTCCGGAGCCAGGGTTGTCGTCTGTAAGTCAGTGCCGTTGGAGTTATCTGGAAAGCTGGTGGAGTTTTGTGCACTCAGGTGAGTGGTGGAGTTTTGAGGAGTCATTGTCCAGTTGTGAAATTCCTCCTCGGCTCCTGTCATGTTGACCTGGCTTGAGTTTGTGGTATCTGCAGTTGTTGCATTTGGTGACATGGTGGCGTTGCTGGTTGGTTCAGTAGTGACAGCAGTCAGATTGTTGGGTGTTCCAGCCACATTCTGCTCTTCTTCAGTATTTACTGCCATGGAGCCAGATGCTGTCCAACTGGTGAATTCAGTATTTGGATCAGCTTCCTGGTAATAATCTGCCTCGTCTTTAGGAAATGCAGTGTTTTGACTTACAGCTTCGTTTTTGACTACTTCACGGAGCCAGCTTTTATCAATTGTCTTTCCCGGAGAGTTGGTTGACTCTTGGAGTGCTGCCAGGTGAAAGGCTTGGACAAGCAGAAGGAGGCCTGCTGTGATTTTTAAATACAGTCCCATTTCCCCTTTGGTTTCTCTCTGAAACACAAGACAGAGCATAAAACGTTATTTAATGGTGTTCAAAGTGCCAAAAGTTAAGCAGGTTCAGATTGAACATTGTGACAGAACTTTCAAGGAATAACTCAGCCACAAAATGACCTTTAAATATCAATTAGTCATGCCATGTTACCTTGAATTTGCAGAGAAAACTTTGTTCTTCTGCCTCCAGGATCCCTGTTTACTTTAATTTATCAACAGTGTTTGCAGTTTTAGGATTCTTCGTTCACCAGAGGCAGAGTTTTCTTTACAAATGCAGAGTAACACATCATAGATAATTAATATCTAAATGGTCATTTTGTGAGTGAGGTATTCCTTTTTTTCCTTTTATTACCAGTGCTCACTAATTAAATTAGATAATGTTGGACAAGGAATACGATTGTTTATTTGTTTTAACTCACACAAACTGTACCGCTCTTCACTTCAAAACAGAAATACTGTAGAAAAATAATTCATTTTACACTGTAAATTCAGTGAAAGCATTTTATTGAGAGTGGTGTCAGTTTGCACAGATCACATGTTAATATACAAATGAAGAAATTATTTGTAAATATACAGACACCAGTCTCTTTTACAATATATAAAAATAAGAATAAAAACACAATCAAAAAATGGAGAAAAATAAAATAAAGTACCAAACCTAGACACCCAAAACAAAATGTAAGGATCCTACATCAAACTGAGAAGGCTCAATACTTGAATCAAGAATGTCTGAAATTGTTCGGAAAATGTTGCACAATTACTCAAGAATTGTAGGATACACGATATATATGTGTGTATTAGAGTGGCTTTGTTAGATTGACACACAAAGAAGAAACATGCAGCGGATGTAAAAGGCTGTTTTGACAGTGTCAAACAAGAACTGAGTCCTCTTTTCTGTTGGTTCACTTTTTGGTGCACTCGCAAAGCTGCAATATTTGAGTTGAGATGAGAAGGTGTTTCCGTGATATGTCGAAATAGATCATCAGCAAAGAGCAACAATCTCAGAACTTATCTCCTAAAAGCATAGATAAGAAGGACCTTTATTCGCCAATAATAAACAATAAATGTGAATATGTTTTCTGGATGGTAAGCAACTCTTATAATCATGCAAAGATGCTTTCAGTCAGAGTGTATACATGGCATCCCTCCAAACCTCTCCCCAGGGTTTCACAATGTGATTACATGAAGTGCAGTAACTACCTTCACTTATAATTTGCAGTCAAAATTTACAATAGATTATTAAAAGATTATGTGCAGGACGTTTATGCATCTTCACTTCAAATGAAAACTGAGAGGCAAAAGAAAAGTTTCTCTGCTTCGTCCTTCCTCCCGGCGACTGAGGGGTCTGTTTACCACCTGTGCAGGACGAACGCCGTCAGAAAGCAGCCACAGGTGTTAAACTTGTGTTTATTGCAGCCTTCAAACTCTCCCTGACCACACACAAAGACTCAGTGTGCAACAAGACATTTTCCAGAGGCACAAAATCACCTTCTTGAACAGCGCAGGTCAGCTGCACTGACACAAATCATAATGAAAATCCTTCAACAACTAATCCTTTCACACCTCCCGTCTCTCAGGGAGCTGCTCCACTGATGAAGCTGTGAACATGGGCCACAACATCACGAACATGACGTCCCCTCGCTGCTACATCTGGACCTTGTTGAATTTCAATGCAGCCATCCTTGCATTGTTGCACTGCGAGCTCAACACGGTCCCAACACAATCTCCTGTGAGATCTTCACGACAGGGTGAATTTACACAGGTGCCCTGTGAGCTATGTGTTCTCCCCTCGGCTTCACTCCGATACACAAATGACTGCAGCTCCGGTTATTCCCTGCAGGGCACTCTCACTGCAAGTCACTTTGTTGATCGGCTGCTTTGTTCTGAGCTGATTCTTGTTATAGGCAGTGCAACAGGCTGCGTGCACAGTGTGTTATATTGTGGCCTGCAGCAGAGGTTTGAACATGCAAATCTGGGGATTTCACATTCCTGGTTTTACCTGTCAGAACATATTTCAACCAGTCAGAATTGGGGTTGATTCATCAACCCCAATGGATTGGTTATGTCATTATGCATTCAAAACATTATATCCATCGTCTTTTAAGTACAGGTAGTCATTTCTGAACTTCTCACCAACTGCACATTTCTAAAAATTAATTTCCATCGTTAAATAAGTATGAAAAAATCAGTCCAGTCAGCAGAAGAAGAACTGTTGGCTTTGCACGTTTCTACAAACCACAGTTTGCAATTGTAAGTTTCATACATATGAAGTAGTTAAGATTAGATTTTAACAGATGAGCCTCACACCAGGAGGATGAGGGAATGATGGACAACATGACAGGATGGCTACCAAGCAGCAGAAAGCAGCAAATGACTTAAAGACAAACAAAAGCAGGTGTTTTTTTAACAACCGTTCAGGACATGTTCAGCTGTGTTTGTAGTAATAAAAGCAAGTCTTTTTTAACAACAGTTAAAAACATGTTCAGCTGTGTCAGCAGCGACTAATGTTGGTGTTTTTTAACAGCAGTTCAGGACCTATTCAGCTGCATTTGTAGTGAAAATTTCAGCCGTTTTGTAACATTTCAGGCCATTTCCAGCCATGTTTGTAGCGACAAAAGAAGATATTTTTAATAACAAATCGAGGCATGTAGTTCTGTTTGTAGCGACACATTTGGGTGTATTTAAACAACAGTCCGGGACTAGTTCAGCTGCTTTTGTAGCGATAATTTCAGGTGTTTTGTAACAACACCTCAGGCCATATCCAGCCATGTTTGTAGCGACAAAAGCAGGTAATTTTTAAGAACTGTTTAGGACATGGCCAGCTGTGTTTTTAGTGACAGAAGAAGGTAGCGACAAATATAGGTGTTTTAGCACTTGAGGCCATGTTCAGCTGTTTGTAGCAACAAATGTGGGTGTATTTTAACGACAGTTCTGGATATTTTCAGTCATGTTTGTAGCAACAAAGGCGGGTGGTTTTGACGACTGTTTGGGACATCTCCAGTGGTGTTTGTAGTGACAGCAGGTGTTTCTTCATGAGAGGTCGGAACATTTCTAATAGTGTTTGGAGCTACAAAATTGGGTGTTTTTTTAACAACAATTCGGGATATGTTTAGCTGTGTTTGTAGCAATAAAAGCAGATGCTTCTTAATGACAGTTTGGGATATTTCCAGCTGTGTTTGTAGCGACAGACGTGGGTGTTTTTAAATCAGACTTTCAAGCAAGTGTTTTTTTAAGGAACAGTTCTGGACATGTCCAGCTAAACAAAACATGGTCTTATCCTAAACCTAACCAAATGTTTTTGTGCTTAAACCTAACCACAGCATTGTCACGACACAAAATTCAACAATGAAACGTCAAGAAACAAAGTTATAAAATATCTGCTACATATAAAACATACAAATGTAACACATCCTGTGGTTTGCAGAAACAAACAAAGCCAATGTTTATCACGGTAAGTGGGTTCAAAAACATGTACTCAAGTTGTCTGTCAGTGACCAGCGAACCAAGAATGTTCCTCTGTGGCCAGTTTCTCAACAAGCTTGTTTATCGTCCACAAATCAGCCACAATTCTGTGTTTTCAGCTCGGCGGGAAACAAATGGAAAACCTGTGGGTTGTTGATGGTGCAGCTGTTACGTGAACGCAGGATCAATCAAAGGCTCAAGTTTGTTGACAACTCTACAGCAGACTCTAAGAGCATGTGATTAAAGAAAATGGCTCAATCCACCAAGAAACGCAATTACAATTTAGAGCTTATAACACTGCAGCGGTGAAAATAATTAACTGGAATAAACTGACCGGTTCATTTGCAGTTTAAGATTAAACGTTGGTGCGTCTTTGCTATTTAGCATCTTCATTGCTCTCAAGACAAAGGTCACTGTTTTAACTCACCTGACGGATTGTCACCAAATGAAATAGAGTTTTAAAGTGTTTTGAGTAAGAGATAATGATTTACAGGGCTTAATATTCTTTTGTCTGCACAGCTAAAGATGACAATATCAACTTTTATCAGTTTTAATGTGAACATATACCAGACTTGTGTATTCATGTATAAATATGTACATCTCACTCATGACCTGCCTCTTCCATATTGTCAGACTTACATTATCATTTTTCAAAAACCATCTGAAAAGGATTCTAAATTGCAAAGAGTCTTAACACTTCATTGATTTATCTGTAATTTGTTTGTGTTTTTGTTTTGTTTTTTAATTATACATGTTTGACAATTTTGTAATCTTACTCTGGAACTGTTATTTAATTATGCAATCTTCATTTTTATCTGTTTCTTCTTATGTATAATTGTTGTTATTTAGGGGAAGTAGAAAGCCATTTTTGTCTTCTAACCTCTTCTGCAAAATGTTTTAACTTTTAATTTATTTTTCCTGTGTTTTCCATACATGTATGTGCAAATAAACTAAACTAGACTAATTCTGGTGCTGTGTTTTGGCCAATTAAATTTGCTAATTTAGGGGGCGTCGGTGGCTTAGTGGATGGAGCAGGCACCCCATGTACAAAGGCACAATCCTTGCTGGAGCGGCTGCGGGCTTTCCCCCCAACCTCAGCCCCCCTACACAACACTGTCCCATCATTAAAGGCATAAAAAGGCCAAAAAATAATCTTCACAAAAAAAAACACAAAATTGCTAATTGAGCATCTGGAGGATCATCAAAAGAAAAGTAACCCGTCTTTGTGGAGTTACGACATTAATTTCCCAGGTACTTTTTTCAGTTGTATATTAGATCAAGTTCATCTGCCTCTCTCCTCGCATTCTTTGTCTTGACTATACGCTAAAAAAAACTCCCCAAAAATAATGTTAAATGAATGAGTAAATAAGATTGATTGAGAAGATTGTTTTTAACCAGCAGAGTATGTTGGAAGTTTGAATCCCAACACACACTCTGTGGAGGATAATAAGTGTAATTACACAGCAGACGGCTGAGAATCAAAGGTAAATGAGACGTTAATGTAGAACCAGTATAACAGGCGGCTCAGCAGAGCCACTGGTTTGTTTTGTTTAGCACTGTGTAAATGTGACTATAATTAGCAGGGATAAGATTAAAGATCAGACGCTGAACGATGACTCTGAGCTTTTATCTTAAAAATATTTAGCTTGTAATGATGTGTATCTGCCAGACACAAATGTCACCACTATTATCTGTTTGTACAGACTGTGCAGGCCATTCAGTTTCAAACCAGTGATTCCTGTTTTGCTCAACGTGTCACTTCCTGTCCATGACAAAAATAACCTCACATCCGTCATCACACTGGGCACAGCTGCGTGGAACAACTCCTCACCCGTTCTACGGAATTACAGCAGTAATCTACGCGCCCCGCAGAGAGACTATTTGACCTTCAGCGTCCCACCAAAGAGTCTCTGTGCCGCGGCGGGTCGATGTTTACCTTTGACCCTTCGCACTCAGAGAAGCCAACTGTTGAACAGAGTTCCCACTCTGCTGGTCTGTCAGAGTCTGCAGCAGCTTTCACCTCGACGGCTCTGTCAGCTGTGACTTTACAGAGAGCCAGTCCCATATAAACACACACACATGGACAAATACACACCCTGTAAACACTCCTTGATATCCTTCAAGCTGCACGCAGACACTAATCACCTGACATTGATGTTACAAACGTGTTTAAAGTTCACCTGTGTCATGATCACCTTGTTATGTTATGTTTTTCATTTACTGCACAACCCCAATATCTGTGTAGACAAAATCACATGCAGGGGTTGAAAATATCTGAATCAATAAACTCAAATACCATAAAACTTTGATGTACTTGTACTCAGTGTTGCAGGTGGGTCAACTACATGTAAGTAAACTAGTAGCTTAACTACATTGCATCTTGCTGGTAGTTTAACTACTTGAACTACATAAATATGAATCTGATTGAATTACTGTTTTGCCTTTGCCTATCAAAACGACAAATAATATTGGGCCCATCCATATTTTTTCATGCTTCTCAACTGTAATAAACCCCAGACTCTATGTATCTTACGATATAATGACGAAAACTGTCTGTGTGTCTGTTCCACGTTTTTCTCCTCACTGACTTGGTCAATCCATGTGAAATTTGGCACAGTGGTAGAGGGTCATAGGAGGATGCCAATGAAGCAGTATTACATCAATTGGCCAAAGGGGGGCGCTATAGCAACTGATTGACATTGCAAACTTTGAATGGGCATATCTCATGCCCCGTATGTCGTAGAGACATAAAACTTTGCACAGAGATGTCTCTCCTCATGAGGAACAAATCTGCCTCAAGAACCCAAAACTTCTGCTTATATAGATTTTCCGCCATTTTGAATTTTTTGAAAAACACTTCAAATGGATCTTTTCCTAGGAAGTTTGAGCGATCTGCATGAAACTGGGTGAACATAGTCTAGGGACCAATATCTAAAGTTCCCCCTTGGCAAAAGTTGGAAAACTTACTAAAACTGAGCTTCTATAAGGCAATGAATATTGCGGAGGGCGGGGCTCATCACATAAAGGTGTATAACATCTCAAGGGTTTCACCCATCACCACGCAACTTTGTAGGCATATGACCACACATAATCTGAGGGGACCCCTCCATTATTGACCCCATCAAACAAAACTGGGGCGCTAGAGAGCTCATTTCTTATCTAGGCCTAACCGCCATATGGATTTTTACTAAACCTGACATGTTGGTCCATTCAGAGTAGGCCTGTGACCCACTTTTGGGCTTTGTAATAGGCTTGTAATAGGGGCAGACGGATTGATACCAAATTATCAACACTACAGATAATACATTTTAGTTTTGAAGATCAATTTAAGCATCAAAAGGATTTATAACAAAAAAGGAATCAGGTCCTCTCGACTACGTTGTTCCCATTTCTATTTCAAGAGCAAAAGCGTCATGTTGTTGCATGTAGTGCATGTACTCTTTGCTTCACTGCACTTAAACAACATATGTGTCAGCACAACACACACCCTAACTAGTGTAATCCAACACATAATTGCAGTAATGGCTGAATGACAGAAGGAAAACTACGAGAACGAGAACTTGGAGCTGAAAGTGTGAAGAGAGGAGGTGGAGGGAAATGTCTCAGCAGTCTTGTCAGAGAAGCTCAGGCGAAAAATATCCAGGTACATTGAAGTGAAACTAATATTTGAGTAGCACTGGTTTCAAATTGTGACAGGTCATCATTAGCTGTTAGCAGACTGATTAGTCACCTCATCAATCATGACACAGCTCTCTCGCTCCTAATAATAAAAAGTATCAGTATTGGTATCGATATCAGCAGTTTGTGCCCTTTATTACTTTGTACTGGGAGCCAAATTTTGTGGTGTAGCCCGCCCTTAGCTTGTACAGTACTTCCATTTTACACTTCTTTATTCACTGCTCCAGTAAACTGTGGAGAGGGAAATATTGCATTGTTTTTATTCTATCACAGCCTTAGTTCCTATTACCTTTTTAGATTACAGTTTCACAGATAAAACATCATCATCATAAGTTTAAAAAATCTAATTGTTAAAGATTGAAATAAAGGTATTGTTAAACACAGGGCTTTTATAATAAGGATTACCTTATTTCCACTCAAGTAAATCTACTATCCCAGGCTCACACGTCACCGCACCCCAGGGCTCATACTAATACCTTTGTAAAACTTAGTGACACTTGTGTAACTGCATTGTGAGTGTTCCCCTCTTCAGGTTATGTAAGGTCCTATGGGTGTATATGTGTATGTGTGTCACTAGATGTTGTGATGTTTTACCACCCGGCGACAAACTCATTTTACTCTCACAATAAAAATGAAAGAATTTCTGTTTCTGATGCTCTATTTTCACTTTGTTAAAAGAGGAAGCAGTAAGAAAAATTTGCCAGGTATCTCCAAATTATAAACATATTCATGTCACCAACACAGTGTAAAAACATATATACAGAAATTATTGTAAAAGAAGTCTTTTCACTGAAAAATCCTCCAAAATTAAAAGAGGTTATTTATGTTGTTGTTTTTTTAACTTAAAAATATCACAGCGACTCAAATCTTATTAAACATATCTATACAAAACATCCATCCATCACACATTTCCTGAGAAAATTTAAGAAGACAAAATGAAATCCTTCCCCAGTAAATCCTTACCTTATTCTTAGGCTATATCAGATGAGAACAGGTGCACAGGCAACTAAATCTCTTCACTGAGCTGCCAACGTGTGAGAGTGAATCAGCAGTCGGCCCGGAGAGACAAGCAGGGAAGGAGGGAGGAGGGCCCAACAGAGCTGCATTCAGGGAACAACCTGCTCAACCTGCTTCTACACCTGCCAGCAACAGCAACACGCCCTGAACAGCATCCAGTTGCACGCTGTGAAAAGGCCACACAGGACGGGATGGAAATGAATTAGTGGACAAGGGAAGGGGGAGGGGGGGTTGAGGGATTAATTTGTAACCAGCTCATTTCATGTTCTCATCTAAATAAGTTGATTATATTCATTTTGGGTTGCCAGGTTGCCGGGTTGCCAGGTTAGATCCGTGAATTCCCCCAGTGGGCGGAGCCTCTGGCCACAGGTCCTCTGAGCCCTTTTTTTTTTTTTTGCCCCACTGGAAACGGCTGCTGTCGTCATGGCAACAGAAAGGAGGCTGGCAAGCTCAGGTTTCATCCACGCCTTTGTCTCTCGGTCTATATCAGGCTACAGAGTGACGTGTGACTTTGTGAACTCCCAGGTACTGTGCGTCAAATGAGCCGGGATTGGTTTGGGTGTTTTTTTTTTTCTCGGTCTCATTCCTGACTTAACTGAGTCATGCAACGGCTGGATTCATCTGAGCAGACATGAGAGGTGGATGAAGTGGCACTCAGAGCCAGTGTGGCTGTGGTGAGTCGAGAACAAGGAGTGGTTGTACTTGTTATGTTAATGAATCTGAAAGTTTAAATTCCTTCAGGTGAATAAGGAAACACCTTGACTTACCTACAGTGTGAGAGTCGGCCTTTTTGACAGGTGTCACAAATAATATTAACAGTGTGGGACATCCAAGGGGTCTGGCCCCCGAGATAAAAGTGCTGGACCCCCCAACAAAAATAACTGAAGGCCAACATTAATGTCTTTAAGAGGCTGTGGCATGCTCATTTTTTTAAACCAGTGAAAGCAGCAGTATTGTTTGAAATTAGACAACCAAAAGCAGTTGTCGGCAGCCTGCGGCTCTAAACGTGTGCTTCAGCTCTATGCAGAACCTACGCCGTAGCCTACACACATGACCTATGCCACTGTGAGCATTTATACGTCACTCTACAGTTACACCTCCAAAACACTACTCGACCGCAGGGTTGTGCTGTCAAACTGAGTTGATCAAAACACACATTAAACATGGCTTAAGAGCAACAATCCCAAACACAAACACACAAATCAGCTTAACTATAACAAACAGCATTCACAGACAAACACTTGTCTTTATCTGGACACAGTTTTCTCCACAAATACAACATGCTAATGTTTTTAGCACAAGCATTCAGGGTTCCAGTTTTATGCAGCTAAAATCTGGAACAGTCTTTCTGAAGATGTGAGACAGGCCTCTACTCTGACAATGTTCAAATCGAGGCTCAAAACAGCTCTATTCCACTGTGCATATGACTGAAAGGATCTTATCTGCACTCTTCTCTTTTAAAGTTAATTTTATAATGATTATTTATGGGGTTTTTTGTATTGTGATTTTAATGCATTTTCTTGTTCTGTAAAGCACTTTGAATCACTTTGTGTATGAATTGTGCTCTACAAATAAACTTGCCTTGCCTTGACTTGCATATGGCATTTTACATTGTATAATTTAGCCTAGCTGCTAGCCGACTTTTCCTCGACTCATATGAAGCCAGGGACAACAGCAACATTTAACAAATGTAACGTTAGAAAATTTGGCTTCATAACAAGGTTCACTGACAAAATAACAAACATGCTAACATTATTAGCACAAGCCTATAGCATTTTACACTGTATAAACTAGCCTGGTGACTACAGGAGATTTCCTCTGCTCATATGAAGCCAGGATAAATCACACACAAGACTTAAAATGCTATTTTTGTGGAGGCTTTATTGTCTTCACAATTTGATGTTTCTTATATGTGAAATAAAAGTACACAAAAGCTTTTTTTCCACTGAGGGAAATGGTTTCAGCTTACAGAAACAGACAAGAGATCCATGACATGTAGTTACATTTCTGGGGAGGGTAATGTCAGGCTACGGCTTAGGGTACGGCGGAGTATAAATCCCACATTAGCCCCTCTGCAGTGGCTCCCTGTGGCTTTACGACAAAATTATATGGAAATGAATAACCGTTATTTTTTAATTTTCATTTATTGTTGTAGGCCTAAAAGGATTGTAAAAATGTGTGGCCTTTACACCAATTTAAGAAAATGTATTAGCACTCTGTCACCTAAAACGTGCATCATACATCAGTGGACTTGAGCATTTTCCTCTACAAACATCACTAGCGATGGCTACAGGAGTCTTGAGTCTCCCTAGCTGGGCTAGCTGTGGATTTCAAATCCAAAAAGGGAAAAGTGTCAGAAAAAAATAGAGAACTTAATAGTGTGTGGACTTTTTTTTTTTTTCAATTCAAATCCAAATCCAATTAGGTTTTTTTTTTTTAGATTTCATTTAAAAGTTGACAGATCAACTAATCTTTCTGTCTAATTTTATCTCCCAGCATGATTGAAAACCACCAGCACACTGTCAGGAGTTAAAGTCTGGGAAGAAATAACAACCTCAATTTTGTAAATCTTGTGATTATGTCATTGACCTAACCATTGTAAAACTCAACATACTGAATCAAAAGAACACTGCAATAATTTGTTTTTTATAAACCATGTAACTCTCAGAAAACTGCAGATCTGCTGCATCTAAGTTCTTTGCAATCAAGACTGTTTGCTTTGACTCTCTGCCTTTTATTAAATATTTGTTCATTTATTACACTGCGCTGTAACTTTTATTCTTGCATGTTATACCTGCCTTAGTATATTTTAGCTATTTTTTTCTTTCTATTCTCTAGCTCTCTTTTTTAATTGCATTTAAATGCCCTTTTATAATGTGTTTGAATTGCCTTGCTGCTGAAATGTGCTCTATAAATAAAATTGCCTTACTTTGCAATCAGCCATCGAAAAATCACCATGTGTAAGTTTTGATTCGTGGAATGAAATACTCCCCTCACCTCAGTGCACTTACTGAACCCAAAGATTGTAGCTGTGGTTTAAAAAAGGAAGAGCAGGTCGTCCTCTAATCGCAGGGTTGGTGGTTCAGTTCCTGATGTTGCTCCCTCCGTCCACATGTTGAAAGCTTTTGGGTGAATCCTAAAATCCTTCTGATTGTGTGTGTGTGTATGAATAAGAGGTAAAAGTATAAAGCACATTGGATAAAAGCTCAATATAAATGCATTCACCAACATTAACTAAGAATATGAATTTAAACAAAAAGGTAACATGAGCTCAGCACATTATATTACCCACTGATCAGAAACACACATCGTCATGTCCAGAGCAGACAGACATGTGCCTTGTTATCATAACCAAATGACATTTACTCAAAACAGTGCATTGAATGTATCATTGTTTTCAGGTCAACTGTTGATACGCCGCCATGAACAAGGTTTAACAGAGGCTCACTGTCCCAAGCACACACAGTCGCTCTCAGACAGCTTGTCGCGGGCACCTCATGTGGCCCGCCAGTGTTTGAAGCTAATGGGATCATGTAGCCTCATCAGGGACGTGAATAATAGAAACGTCTAAATCTTGAACAGAGGATAAACAGACCTCCAACTCCAGTGCAAAACAAAAGTGTACAGAAGCCATGAAAAAGTAAAAAGGTGGGTACTTTGGAACCTGGTAAATACGTTATGAAGTGCTACATAACAGCTACATAGCACATTTATGAATACTGATTCAAGTTTGATGTCCGGCTCAGATAGAAGTGTGAAAGCTAGTTTCTTTCTTTGTTTTGTTTTTGGCAATAACAGGGTGCAGTCGCAGAGAAACTGAATCCGTACAGCTGAAGTCATAACAAGGTATCATTTCAGGTCATTACCAAGATAACAGTGATGGCGGGGAAACAAAGCACACAGACAATAATACATCCATTTTCTTTTGAAGACCACTTTTACTTGACCTGAGTAGAAAATATCATGAGGGAAAATAAAAAGACGTAAACGTGAACCACCAGAGTGGTAAGAGAATATCTGAATCACTAGACTGGGCCTTATTGATGTAGAACATTGCTCGGACACACTTTATGTGTATATATACAATGGCCACTTTATTAGGTACACCTTGCAAGTACCGGGTTGGACCTCTTTTGCCTTTAGAACTGCCTTTATTCTTCAGATTCAACAAGGTGCTGGAAACATTCTTCAGAGATATAGGTCCATATTGACATGATGACATCACACACTTGCTGCAGATTTGTCGGCTGCACATCCATGACGTGAATCTCCCGTTCCACCACATCCCAAAGGTGCTCTGGTGACTGTGGAGGCCATTGGAGTACAGTGAACTCATTGTCATGTTCAAGACACCAGTTTGAGATGATTTGAGCTTTGTGACAACCCTGACATACAGATCTGGAAACTAAAATATGAAGATGGATCTTTCTTCTCAAACCTGAACAGTCTTTAGGCCTGAATGAAACACTTCCTGCTTTTTATTGACACCTGCATGTACCAGCATAACCCTCTTGGATATGCTTTGTCATATTTTGTGTACACACACACACACACACACACACACACACACACACACACACACACACACACACACACACATCACATCTACATTTATTTATGTTCTGCCATCAGACATTGGTGTTTGAGGATGTTGTGATATGTACAATTCTCATTGGACAGGTGATTGTGATTTGGTCGCTCCTCAGAGTTGATCTCATCTAATTAGTGGCGCCAGCTGACTGACTCATCACACCTGGTAGGAATCTGTCTGTGTCTATATCTGTTCTGTGAAACACACGTCAGTAGCACTGATGACTGATGTCAAGGACTGAAACATTTACTGCTGTTTTTAGGCACTTATGATTTTGCACTTTGAGCGCCCTTCTTTTTGTGTATTGACGATCTCAATAAATTGACATTTTTTCCATTGGTTGTATCGGTTTATGTTCAAAAGCTTTTATTGGTGATTTTGAAACGGAGAAAGTGACGCTATACGCAATCATTTGGCCGGCTGCGAGTACACTGCTGCATGTAGCTACATGCTAACATCAAGGAAACATATACTCATGGTTGCCAGTGTTGGTAATATTCCCTGATTTGGGAATACATTCCTGGTGGAGCATTTCCAATTATGTTTAAAAGCTTTTATTGGTGATTTTTATCGGGGGAAAGTGACGCAATACGCAGTCATTTCCTGGCTACAAGTACACTGCTACATGTAGCTACATGCTAATGTCAGGAAAATGTGTAATCATGTTGATCCTGTGCTTCAGCGATGACTTCCAGAGTAAAACACCAACAAAAAAAGCCGTCCTTTAACATCGGCATGATATGCTGCCGGTTGCTGTTATAGTTTAACGGTGGCTGGCAAGGTCAGGCAGAACCAGAGCAAAAGTTTAGGTAGCGAAAGACCGGGTAGTTTGGGTGGGATTGGTGGTGGATGGATCCAACAGACACCGACTTACATCCGGGAGAGTCCTTTTGAAAGAGACTGTGTGTAAACGTTAAATTTCCCGTGAAAACAGAAGTGTATTTTTAAAGAAGACAAAGTATGTAACAGGCAGAAGTTGATACGGTGTCCTTGAATGTCAACAACCAACACACCCAGGGTACCTTGCACGTCATTTGTGGACATGAGAAGTCCATGACCAAATGTCAATATATAATGAGGTCGGAGTGAGAATGTGTTGGAAACAGCAACCACCGCTAACAGAGAATTAAAAAGACTATTTTTGAGGCAAATTTACATTTGTCATTAACTAGCTTACATTAGCTTTTCCTGTGGCAGAACATTTTACAAGCTCTGTTAAGTTAGTAAATTAAGTGTTAAGTTTTGCTTTGTTTGTCACCTATTTTATCAACTTGAGTTAAAACACACTTCTCTCCTCAACTCATAAACATATTTTACCAATAATACAATTTGTGATAATTAACCTCCTACACAGAAGTAAGCCTATTTCCAGTGTAGACAGAAAGCTACAAGACAAAACTTGGTATATTCTCTAGCTGCTGAGCTCAAGGTTAATGAATTTCATTTAAAAGTAAATGTTAAAGTAAAACAACGGAAACAAAGGACACAAAAGGTCTTTTCATTTGCATGTTTGGTTTTATTCATTTAACCGATTCTGTCAAACACTGTCACTCCTCATAATAAGTCTTTACAATGAAGCAAAACAAAAACAAATTAGATTTATTTATACTCGGTCTTAACCCATTAATTAATTCTGAACAATATCAGCATGCAGATACTTTTTTTTGTTGTTGTTGGTTCAGTACTTTGATTTTCACAAAACACTTGAATTGAAAGAAGAAGCAGTGAATCATCGCAGACTGAACAGCACCCGACGCCTTTTCTTAAAGGATGGTGTGTTTTCTTGGATAAAGGAAAAGAAGCACTGAAGCTCCTTTTCTCAATCTTGAGGATTTAAGCAGCTTTTATCTTTGACTGCCACATACTGTAGATACATATAGGTAAATATATTCAGTTAGGAGCCGAGCTCATTAAAAACAAACAAAAAAAAGATGTGTAGAGTGAAAAATGAGGGTGGAGAGAGGATTTGCTGCTCGTTCATGCACATGCACTCCTGACAGAATACAGAATTCACTCGTTCATCCGTGCATACATTTTTCTGAATACATTATATTTGATGTTGAATAGTAAAATGCTGTGTGCATAGCTCATACATTGACAGCAGACTTAAACAGCATGTAGTGAAGCTACGACAGATTATGTACAGTAAACAGTCTATAGTGGCTCACAATCAAACTCAACGTGGAATTCAGCACTCAAATCACGTCAGCTGGCAGGACACTCTCCTCATCTGCACACGTGAAGCCCACAGATAAGTACAGTCTTCTTCATGCAATTAGTTTTCACACATCACCATTAAAAAAATAAATAAATTTTAAAAAAAATCAGATTCCTGCCCTACAGCCAGTTTTTATGTATTGAATAAATTTGCACTTATCCTGCTGATTTCAAATTGGAAACTCTATGATCAATTTGTATCAAATTGACCCAGACAGCTGGCTTAATTCTGCTTTATCCAAAGCTCGCTGCTGTGTCTCACCCACCGGGCCGCCCACCAGAGAAACCCAAGCAGAAAACCTTA
Organism: Epinephelus cyanopodus; assembly: GCA_026686955.1. Classification (NCBI taxonomy): domain Eukaryota; kingdom Metazoa; phylum Chordata; class Actinopteri; order Perciformes; family Serranidae; genus Epinephelus; species Epinephelus cyanopodus. The sequence continues at coordinate 42,741,006 of CM048914.1, read as the reverse complement.
TATGTTGCACCACCTATAGCGCTATCAGTAAACAAACATAGGATGTCAGAGCCAGACACTGGCATATTCTATCTGCTAATGATGTGGATAAAAACGCCCCTGTTTGTCCATTCCAGAGGCCACAGTCTCCGTGACGTGCTGGCACATGCAGACACCTCTCAGTCTGCACAAGCACGATGGGCTTCTTTCCTTGCCGCCATCGCACTTCCTGCCAAAATAGCAAGAAAGCCAATACTTTGGGTGGTCATATCACCAAAAAACAATACAGATTAACAAATGTATTACTTGTCACTGCAGTAATGTTATTTACCTTCTTCCATGTCCCTGTGGTCTGTGATAGACAGGCAAAACCAGCCGGCAACTCGGAACCAGAATCACCGAATATAGAAGCTCTATTCATAGAGTGGATCCAAAAAACATGCGGCTACTGCTCTCAGTTTCTGCAGCATTGATACAGTTAATCCTCACCACAGACAGATCTGCAAACTAAATTCCTGCAGTGTTAAATTTAAATTTAATTTCGTTTCATTGTATTTTATTTAATTTTATTCTAATATATTTTATTTTATTGGTGTTTTATATTATTTTATTTTATTGGGGGTTTTTTTCAATTATTTATTTATTTTGTGTACAGTTCTGCTTCCTGTACATTTATATATATTCTACTATCATACATTGGTGTTTGTACTCATTGGATGTCGGCATGTACAAGCATGGCCCTGTTGTATATGCTTTGTCATATTTTGTATTTTCTCTTTTTATTTAATTAAAATTAAATTTTTATTTTATTTTATTTTATTTTATTTTATTTTATTTTTCTATTATTTCATTTTATTTTTCTACTATTTTTTTTTATTTTGTGTATAGTTGTGCTTTCTGTACATTTGTATATATTCTGCTATCATACATTGGTGTTTGTACTCATTGGACAGGTGAGTGTGATGTGCTCCTCAGACTTGAGCTCATCTAATTCGTGGCACCAGCTGACTGATTCATCACACCTGGTAGGAACCTGTCTGTGTCTATATCTGTCCTGTGAAACACACTTCAGTAGCACTGATGACTGATGTCAAGGACTGAATTGCTTGCTGCTGTTTTTATTCACTTTCCATTATTTTTGGCACTTTAAACACCCTTCTTTTTGTGCACAGATGTTAACTGATGATGTTCTAAGACTTTTTTTGCATTGATCTCAGCCTGTGAACATTTTTTTGTTGTATTGGTGTGCAGGTATCTCCTCTGCTGTCCTTTCTTGGTAGTCCATAAATATAAACCCCTAAACCCTACACACTGGACCTTTAAATAAAAGCACTGGAGCTCCCAAAATATGAGGTTTTTACTCAATAACAGTTACATGTTCAGTTTGAGAATTACAAGACATTATTACCCATTGTAGTTAATAATTTAGTGATATTAAAATATGCTCACTGAATTATCTTCTGCTGCTATATGACAAAATAAGTGTTAATGTGTGACATGGATGAGCCTTTCACAGATGTGAGGCTGCTGCGGTGTCACTAGAGACAGTCAATTTTAGGAAATGGCTGCAAGAGGGAACATGGAACAGCCAAAATACCATAATGGGTGTGCACTGCGCATGAAGCATCCTCTGAGCTATTATTGTATTTAAGGTTAATTCACTGTGATTAGACACAAACAGAAAAATGTGTCACACTGTGGATGTTTGTCGGCGTCTTGTTTCAGATTAGTTCAGATATTTTCATGAAAACACACTTTCACAAGCATTTTACAGCTGTTTTAAATCAGTTTCCAGTTTCACATTATGATTTTGAGTTAAAGTTTCATGTGCAGATTCTAAACTTTTTTTCGATTAAGTTCTCCAAAATGAAGCTCTCAGATGCTGCGGATAAACATTAGATGCGATGAGTGTTTTCCCTGTATGCTAAAGATTCTGTTGCTCAGTCTGAACAGAAACACTTTGCAAATCTTTGGAGAGGCATAATGAAAAACCAAACTGCGCTTGCTTTCGCTTATTTCCTCAGTTGATCATAAAAAGTGTATAATTTCTACCAAGTCAAATCCTGCGTGGTTTCCTCTGGAGGTTTTAATTTTTTGAGTCAGTGAGAATGAAATTTAGCAGTAAATTGCCTCTAGAAGACACATTCATCTGAGGTAACAACATGCAATCACACTCAAGGTGTTCTCTATTTCATAACATGCTTGTGACATTTGAATAACAGCTGCCTGGCACGTCCTCTGCATGCTGATTCAGCCGGCTTTCAGGAGGCGCTAACTACAGCAACAGTGTGTCAATTTAGATTTAAAAACAAGAGGAGAGTCCTCGCAGTAGTAACTAAAGAACATGGCTTCAGGTTAGCCATGAAAATAAATGTTGTAAAGCTGTTTTTCAGATGCAGCCAGGTTGTGGCTTTATGTATTCCTGCGCTTTGAGCGTGCTGTGAGCGCTGTGCTTGATTAGCAACTGTTACGTTACTGCGAGCTCACAAAAAGCCTTAATGATGCCCTCTTAAAACCCACAAAGAGCGTGTGATTTGTGTGTGTGCTTGTGCGTGCACGTGTTTGTGTGTCTGAGGATGTATTCTGGCAGGTCTGGGGAGGATACTTCTCTGTCAGAGTTGAGTTATCTTCCTCAGGTTTGTGTCTGGCAGAAATCAGTGAGACCCAGAAGGCAGGAGGGAAAGCTGAATGGCTCTGCCTTGATAGCTTTTAGCTTTAACCCTTTGGTGAACACAGCACACTCCTATTTTTATACCACCGCCTCTCATTTTATCCTGCCTTAAAAAAACCTTACTATATGGGTTAATTTCCACTTAAAGGGACAGTTCCACCCCAAAATCAAAAATACATATTTTTCGTCTTACCTGCAGTGCTATTTATTAATCTTGTTTTTTTTGGTGTGAGTTGCTGAAGGTTGCAGATATCAGACCAACGGATATCTGCCTTCTCTGTAATTTTGCTTTCAGACCTAGAGTTGTCTTGCTTTGGTCTGAATCAGGGACTAATTTTGTCTCAAAGCTGCATAATTGCCTAGAGTTGGTTCGTGTTCTCACGGCAGCATTTACAAGCGGACCAGATCAAATGTTTTGTGTGAGAAAGCTGCTCTTGATTGGTCAGAATTTCCATGCAGGGAAAAATCCAGGAAGTAAAGCAAACATTGAAGAAGAGTACACTTGCAAGATAAATGTGACACTTTCTAATGTCACAATGGAGGGACAACTGCGCAGGTTGATTTTAGCGCTGCTCATCGTGGACTATATTGCTGTCATTGTTCATTTTAGTCAATCCATACAGTTTGAAAACGAGGCGCAGCTCCAACTAGAAAACAATGTTTTGATGCACTGGATGTGCCGAATGTGCATATTAAGGCAGTACAGGAGGAGGTACAGGTAAAACCAAAAAATACGTATTTTTAATTTTTTGGGGTGAACTGTCCCTTTTTAAAGTGTTTTCAGGGGCGTCATCATATTTCACACTGACTGATACTGCCATGTATGCTCTGATTCAGGTAGTACATTATTATTTTGCACAGAGTGAAATAACTCAAGCACAGGATTCTACATTGTACCAAATATTTCATAAATAGAAGCATTATAGGTGTTTTGGATGAACATCATTTTGTGCACATTTTCCCAATTTTTAATCTGACATATTTGATATCTTGAGAAAATTCGACAGGGATCTCGGCGATGAAGCTCCACGGGTTTGAACAGTGTTTGGTTGCAGCCAAAAATGCTGCTTTGGAGAACAGCCTGCAGTCTTACAGTGTCACTATCTAACCAGTCAGACAGGTGTACAAGAGAACAGAGCTGTCTACAGGCTTTCCAGAGTAAACTGAAATCTGGATTAGTACACTTCACCAACAGACTCTACATCTGTTACTGTTTGTTCATGCATTTTAATTTTGTTTTTGAGTATCCCTGAAAAGCTGCGTTGACACCGAGTGAATCATCCTGATGAAATCCGCTGAAACTGGTCTCACAGCAGGAGTTCACTGTGTTTGTTCACTGGTCAGTTTGCTCAGCGGGTCAGTGAGGTCTTAAGGGTTTTAAGAAATGCTCTCCACAGTGGTGTGAAATGCTTTCATTCCACTTCACTATACTCTGAACACATATGAGCCTCTCAGCCTTTACAGGGACGCAGCCTCAAAATGCATTAGCTGCATCTTATCAACTTTTCTTTGTGAATAGTCAATAAAGGTTTTATGAGCCTATTTTGGAGTTTCCTGGATCTTTTTCCCCTCATGAGTGTCTTTAACACTAGAACAGCAGCGCACAGCGTCTCCCTGATTCTCAAGATCTCTATAAAAGGCATTTGTGTTTCAATAGTGTCAGTGGAAAGTGGTGAGGCAGAAGATTACAATGTGCCGGAAAAGAAAGAAAAGGAGCTTCGTATTTATCATCCAGTTATGAGAAATTTTACAAACTTGGTCACTGTGACACAGAAACATCTTCCTCCTTTTCAAATTCATTTTCCTTAATGTGTGCAAAATATCTTTTATGGCATTAGAAGTACATTAGTTATCAGCCGAGAGCCATTCTGGACAAGATAATCATTTCTCCAAATTACAGCGCTGATGGCTGCATGTTTTCAGCCATTTTTTCTGCTGAATAGAAGAGTTGTGTCTGTAGCCAGGTGCGCACCTCAGGTGGCACGAGAATAATCTGGTTTATTAATGGATGCTGAAAGACTCGGTTACAGGGTGTCGAAGGTGCATGTAAACAGCTTGACTGGAGTGCGGCCAATAGAAAGGTTATTCTCTGCGTGGAGCCAAAGGACAAGTTTGTATGAACTCTAATTATTCACGCTAATAATACAACAGAAATGCTCACAGAAACAAATCAGTTCATTTGTGTCCGTTTGTTAAAGCAGCATTAATGTTTGTTTGTTTGTTCAGCAGGAGGGAGCGGAGGAGCGTCACAGCAACATCACCAATAAATACTAATACATCACACAATAAAACCTAGAAGTCAGGAAATTAAAGCAATCACCAGCTGGGAGAAGGAATGAGAGGTAGTTATATCTCCAGACATATGGAAGGACATAAGCATTAATACATGTAAGACTACAAGTTCATTCATTTGAAAAGAATATTCTTGGAAGATTCAAATGCTTTTCTTTTTAACACCTGCTTTCCAAGTAAAATACGCTAGGGCAAGAACACCAAGCTGTTGGCAAGAATGTGGGGAGGTAGAAGCCAACCATACCCACATATTCTATTCCGGTCCAGATAGTGGAAAGAAATAATGGAAGTGAGATAGATAGACAGTATTTTTCAGTGCTCACTAATTTTGGGGCCCGAGCAATTATTACTTGGCCGAACACCAGAACACCAGTATCTTTTGTAGAAGAGTAGCCGCACTGAAACAGTGATTGAAACCAGAGGTACCAGAAACTGGTGGATTCCCCCCTCTGTTAGTTTTTTAACAGATGTTCTCTGACATTTATCCTAACGATATGAGGCAGTCTTTGTGGAAAAAAAGCTTGTGTAGTGGACTAACTTTGCACTTGAAGTATGTCCGTTCACTTACGTTTTAACAGGTCTGACGCTACTATGCGCCCCGGGTGTATCTAGGCTAACGGCTAACATGCTAACAATTATTTTTATGTCACTAGTCACTTCAAACAAATTTAGGACGATAGGAGAGAGGTTGAAATAAACCGAAATTTTCCTTTTAAAGTAACAAAAGTAAAATCACTCATTATGGAGAATGTGGCCCATTGCAGAATAATATATATTATACTACTGGATTATAGTAATTGATGCATTAATGTGGTTATCACTTTAATTTTGCAGCTGGTAAAGGTGGAGTTCATTTTTATTAGCTTATATATAGTTTAGTTTTATCATAATGTATAGGTTGATTTATATTTTGTATTGATCATTTGAATCTGCTAAGCTTTAAAATGAATGTAGTGGAGTAAAAAGTACGATATTTGCCTCTGAGATATATAATGGAGTATAAAGTAGCATAAAATATAAATACTGAATTACAGTACTCGTAGCTAAAAATTGCACTCAAGTACTGGAGTAAATGTACTTGGTTTCATTCCAGCACTGCTAGTTGCAAACTGTGTAGCTGCCATTTAATGAAGGCCAGGAAGCACTTAGTGAGTTTATTAAAGCTTTGAGAAATGGAGTTCATATCATGACAACAGCGAAAACTAAAAGCTGCACAGAGCAGCTGACAAACCTTGTACAGTTTGTAGCCCCATCACATATATAAATATACATTATATGAAGTCAATTGATCCAATATTACTATAAATGAATAATAAGAAGAAATGGGGCTTTAAAAACTTAAGTACACCAAGGTTATTCTCTACAAGGACAACTCTGTATAAACACTAATAATTCACTCTGACATACAGCAGCAATGTTTGATATGCGCGCCTCAGTCTCATGTGTTATTTATGATATTTATTTAATTTATGTGGTTAGATTCTGTTGTCGGAATATATATATAATATAATATCAGTGTAAATTTTCGGTGACACGTGACAGGAGTGTGGTTGTGTGAGCCTGTGTGTAAACAGGTGAGGTGATGGCGCACAAAATAAAGAGCCGAGACGGTGCTGAACCTGCTTGGGGACAGACTGTTTATTTAACTACGGAGGGTTAACTTGTTGTACTTAGTTTTCTTTGATTTGATATATATGTGACATTAGCAACATGTATTGTTATGACTGGTATTTCTGTTAACTTGCTGTACTCTCATATCTACTTTTATCTCTGGTTTGGTCTTCACCAACTCCTGAGACAGAAAAAAAATCTTTCAGATGGTCGATTTTCTTCACCAGCAAGTAACTAACTCTGTCTGCCGTCTGGTGTTGAGCAGGTAGTCGGTTTATCAGAGTTAATGTGCTGAGAACGTGCGGCTGCTGCGGCTGCTGCTGAGAACATGGTTAATTAGGGGATCAAACTGTAGTAAATGTGCTGTTAAACAACAAGGAGCCTCAGCAGTTAAAAAAGCTTCATGAAGCAGGAGGGCCACCGGAGCTCAAACCTGAATGTTTCCTCAAAAGCTCTGATTGTATTCCCTCAGGGCGCGTACACATGCTGCGTCTTTAAGCACCTGGAAACACAAGGCTGGGCGCTGGATGGACGCCATAAGCAGCACTGTATCATAGCCTGCTTACCTGATATTCTGTGTTTGGTCCTGATCATCTTCCAGAAGTTGTTTTTTAAGTGTGTAAGATATTTTCTCTTGGATAGCCCTGCACTTAAATAATCAACCTCAATTGATACTTAGGGAAGAAAGGGAAGATATGTGCCAGCTGTGATTGGTCGTCCCTCGTCACATGCAGTGTGCGCTGCTGTGTTAAAGAAATTGAACTTTGTTTATCTCAGGCTGCAGCTGTTGGGCCTGTCACTCTTGCTTTTGAGCGTGCACGTCTACACTGACAACAATGGATTTGAGGGTACAGAAAATGTGTCATGTGTAGGGGTCCTGAAGAAATCCAATCCAGCTGAGTGAATGTTCTTCTGTTGGCCTGACATTTAATTCAGAGTATTCAAGGCCACATTTACCTGCCATTGTTGGGGATGTCTGATTTGCAGTGAGAGCAGCCCAGATTATTGTGGCATGGATTCAAAGTAAACAGATTTGTCAACACTGGGTCTGTGAACTCTACACCGGTATAATGTAACAATAAACTATTTTAAGAGTGGACGAGGTGTTTAAATGGGACTCAGCATTTAATTGAAGGTATTCCAGTGGTAGGAGATTATAAAAGGTTTTTACCATGTTGATAAAAATGTGACCCCTAATTCTGATTACACCAAATTCCTACATCCTCAACATTTGTTGTGTTTCAGTTTCAAAATAATGAATAACTAGAGTAATTAATAATATAATTAATTATATTATTAGAGTAATAGATTCAAAGAAGGATGTAGGCTCTACAAGATGACTTTTATCCTCAGCAACTGTCATGATTTTAGTACCAATTTTTAGGCATTCTTGTATCCCACATGGCTTGAAAAATAGTGTATATATCTGGCATAAATAGGACAGAAATCTTCCCCAGTGGTTGGTGCAACCTGTGGCTCCGTAGCCGCTCTTAAGCCCCTCTCCAGTGGCTCTCTGCGGCTTCATCAGGAAAATATCTGTAAATGTATAATCGTTAATTTTTTTAATACTAAGATTTTCATTTGTCATTGTTGTGGGCCTAAAGTGGTTACTGCATTCTTCAGTTGTGAAGTATTTGGAGATATTTTGTGGTTTCAATTATGTGTTTTTGGACGTTTGGATCTGGGGCGCCATCAGTCTCCATTAGGTGGAGTTGTGTTGCTACCTCCTCTCCCCTTGAATCTCCACAAGTGATGTGAGGACTCTAAAACTTCACTTGAGCCTCCATCGGCATATGGGTGAGTAGATAATGGCTGAATTTTCATTTTTGGGTGCACTATCCCTTTAAGATCGAATTAAAAACTGTTTTAATGTTTCCTCAACTAAAATGTGTGTCACACGTTCACAACCTGCTGCCTTTTGCTTTACATTTTGCTGAACTAGCTTGTTGTTTCTCAAGCAAGGTTAGCTCTGGATTCCAAATCCAAAGAGGAAAATTCTTAGGGAAAATAGAGAATGTAATAGTGTTTGGACAGATTAATTTGCTTTCACCACTAACGCTGCACAGTTAAGGTACTAAATAATCAAAGACAGCCCACTGTAGAGTCGCCTCCTTGGAGTAAATCATATTAATAAATGCTCATTTAGACCTATTTGTAATGTTGATGAGCTAATTTAGGAGTTTTCCACATATAGTCCTTTTTAAACAAAGCGAACTCGGTCCTCTTAAAGTGCACCAAAAAGTGGACCAACAGAAAGAGGACTCAGTTCTCTTTCTGGTCAACTTCAGCTCTGATGGGGCCTCAGTCCTCTTTCTGTTCACACTGCAACTTATATATAATATACATTATATATGTGCGGTTATGAAGCCACTCGCCTTCAGATGAACTGGAGGAAAACTTTAGTGTTTCTGTGCCGTAGACTGTTGCTGTTTGATGTATTCTGTGTTCCACATTCTGTAGACACAAACTACTCCTTGTCCTGCGTACTTACAACTGTTACAGGCTGACATGATTTCATCTGTTTTTCAAGCGTAGAGCTCCACCCATGTTGATAGAGCCACAGAGTTTGGTGATAATTGTATGTGGGTTTGTCACAGCCTCTTTCACACTGAGCCACTGTTGATATAAAACATGTTGACATCAGCGTGATGACAGCTGAGTTACCACAGAAGTTTGTGTTTACTCTTTGAGTTTACTGGGACACGTGAACTGTGATTCCTTCACGTTCGTGGCTGTGTGTGTGTGTCATAGGGAAGTTTGGACAAATAAACACGTCACATCACGTCCTGTGTTCTTTCTTGCAGCTCCTGCTCTGGATGACTAATATGCCTGACGTGATCAAAGGAATGCAGGAGAGCATCTACATGTATTATAGAAACAACAAATACCAGAGCAATGAGTGAATACTGCGACATGTTTGTCTGCTAATACTGTCTGACAAACAAGACACGCCTTCAGTTGATATTTGCGTCATCTCCAGATCTGAGTGACAGTGGCTAAAAAAACATTTGTATTATCCTGTGACGTTTGTTTATCCTTTATTTTCCTCCAGGATAAACAGGCAACAGCAAACATAATGGCTTTGAATTATTGTGCCAACCAGCACTTTTAAAGGCTCCAGTCCACATATCTGGAAGAATCTTCCCAAACAGCCATTTTTTCCTGACTGACGGCAGCAAACACTTTTTGAAGCGTAATTCAAAAAGAGAAATTATCAAGACGAGATCCAGGACAGTTAAAAGATACTTTCAAAGTTATTGAGTTGTCACCATCCAAAGCCATCCGTTGACTGTGTGAAGGGAAGAGCTGAAAGTGTTTCCTGTCACTTTTATGGGTTTGATGTGACATAAGAAAGGCTGAAATATCAGGAAACAGCAACGTATCACAGGAACAAGCAGCTTTCTGATGATTTACATGCAACAAATGAAAAGTATGTTTCGCTTTGAGGACCCAGCCTGCAAGTTTCAGTTCAGACACAACATCATCTATATTTATCTTATTTTATCTGCTCATCAGTGATATTCACTGTTTCTGAATTCCAAAACGATGACATGTAATGAGATGGTATATTAAAAATCAGAGGTGGGACCAAGTCCATAATATGCAAGTCACAGTCTTTGCAACCAAGTTCTCAAGTCAAGTCTCAAGTCCTGAGCAAGTCATTATGTGCTCTTCACCAAATGTAAAGCTATTTTAACAATAGAGTAATAATATATTACATCTACAAAAATCATGACTGCTTTGAATTTGTATTTGTTAAAAAAAAGTTTGTTAAAACAAGTGTGACGGAACTGAATCTTAAAAAAGTAGCACAGCATAACAGTATTTCCCTGGCCTCTCTTCACCTGTTCCCAGTGACAGTGATGTAATGTAATGAAGTAATAATACTGGGTTACAGTCAGTGGCGTAAGGTAGTTAAGATGGGCTCCAGTGGGCGCTATTATGGCAGGCCCTAGTGCACGCTATCAAGCACATCATCTCATCATATGATCAGAGACTTGACACTGGATAACATCGACATACTTATTACCCAGCAATCATTATTGCATATCTGTATATAACAAAAATCCCAAAGAAAATGAGAAATTATTCATTTAATTTGAAATGTTAATAGTTGATTTATAGAAAGTTGGTTTACAGTTATAGAATAAGCATATAATTTTGTTACAGATGCTACTGACTGTTTTACAGAAAAAAAAAACATTTTCAAGGGCACATGAAGCAAATGTCACTGTTTTTAATTCAATGAAAGCTTTCCTTTGAACACAAGCATATTTTCAAGGTGGCAGTCACTCATAGGGCCCATTCTCCACCCAGCACACTGTGGGAGGGCCCGCTCTCTCTATGGTCCCCGCACCTCACAGGCCCCAGTGCAAGTGCAAGTCTATATTTACTCCCCTGGTTACAGTTCTTAAAGGATAACTTCTGTATTTTTCAACCTGGGCCCTATTTCCCCATGTGTATGTGTGCGTATGATTCATAGGTACGACTTGTTCTAAAATTGGTTCAGTACTGAGGGAGGCAGATGCAGCCAGGAGCCGCGCAACGAGGTAAAACGGTAATGGGGGCAAATGCGTCTCATTTAAGTTTGCGCATTAAAAGTGCTTTTTTTTGCCACTGACCGGTTCAGATCGCCAGTGTTATCTCTGTAAATAGCATACTAAGCGTTTCCCTGACCCTTCACTTGCTCTGGGTTGTGACGTCATCTCGCGAGAGCTTTGCTTGTTGCTGGAAGAAAACAGAGTGGCGCTGGTTGTCCCGGAGAACAGTTGAGAGTTTTACTGCATCGATTGAAAACAATGGTTCGTGTTTGTGCTTATCCGAATCGCAATAACAGGATGTCGCGCAACACCCCATACAGCTTTCATAGGCTGCCTTTGTTGGATGGTGAGATGCTGAAGTTGTGGCTAGTTGTGCTACAAATGGATGCTAACACTGTCCAGACACTGCGCCTGGCGATCTGAACCGGTCAGTGGCGGAAAAAAAGCACTTTTAATGCGCAAACTTATACAAGATGCATTTGCCCCCATATCTACCTCGTGGCTCCCGGCTGCATCCGCCTCCCTCAATACTGAACCAATTTTAGAACAAGTTGTACCTATGAATCATACGCACACATACACATGGGGAAATAGGGCCCAGGTTGAAAAATACCAAAGTTATCCTTTAAGTATTTTTTCACTACTCCACCACATTTCCTTAATAAAATACTTTTATTCCAATACATTTTCCCTAAGTATCTTAGTTTCTCACTACAAAATAGAGAAGGAAAGGAGGATGGAAGGAAGGAAGGGACAGATGAGTGAGTGAAGGAATAGGAGGAAGGAAAAAACTAGACTTTGTCCTTTAAAACTTTCAGGTTGTGAAAAAAATAGTTTTCTCTAAGTGTAATGCACATCCATTTTGAAGGTGGTGAACATGTTAGAAAAAAAACTATAATTCCTAAAATTCTGACCACTTGCTTTTTTATTATTTTGTATTACATTATTTCATTGGGTGGCACAGTGGAGCAGTGGTTAGCATTGTCGCCTCACAGCAAGACGGCTCCTGAGGTTCAAACCTCCCACCCTGTGAGCCCTTCTGTACCTGAGTTTGCATGTTCTCCCTGTGTCAGCGTGGGTTTCCTCCAGGTGCTCCAGCTTCCTCCCACAGTCCAAAGACATGCAGGTTACTTGGTGACTCTAAATTGTCTGTAGGTGCGAATGTGAGTGTGAATGGTTGGCTGTCTCTATGTGTCAGCCCTGTGATAGTCTGGTGACCTGTCCAGGGTGAACCCTGCCTCTTGCCCAATGTCAGCTGGGACAGTGCCAATATACATGTAAAATGTGTGATTCATTTTTGGTTTTCAAATGGTTTACAAAGCTTTTTTGTGGGTTACAAGTGTGAATGATTTTAGCTTTATTTGGTAGGAAGATAGGACAGACATATATAAGCCTGATCAGTTTCTACTCAAAGGTCCGGTGTGCAGGATTCAGAGGGACATGTTGGCAGAAATCCAATCATGCAATCATACATTTACAAAACAATCATTGCAACATCTAAATTTTGATTAATTTCACATTTAAATCCATGTAAACATGTTTAGTTTTCTCTTAGCTTTAAAACTTGAATGTCATGAAGGAGAGTTCTCCAAAAGCAAGATTTTACTTTTGTACGTGCAGAAGATATTATCATTACTGCACAATATTAATGACCTCAGTGTGTTTCTGCTACATTTTGTATAAATTTAATCAAAAGTAATGTGAGCAAAAGGCCAACAAAGTTTTCTAACAGCAACCTCACAAGAAACAAGGTTTAAATAATGTCTCAAGATGGCACATTTATTCTGTTTTATATTGTGATGAAATGTGTTATCCCATTTTAAAATGTTTAGTTAAATAAGCCATTCGAGGCACACGACCGCCAAATAAATTATGATGTATTTTCTTGATGAACTGTCACAATAACAAATGACCCATGAATAATGCAGCGAGATGTATCTGCACCTCGAGGGATGAACAAATAAAAGGTGGCTGGATCTTTGACGACAGGAGACTGATTGACCAGTTCAAGGGAAGCAGGACAACACAGCGTATCACAGTGTAACATTCATTACCCTATTCTCCACCTGGTGTGTTTATTTTGTGTAGTTATTTATTTATTTTTCTGTTATTGTTTTCCCCTCCACCAGTGATCAGATGGTGCCGGTGCATTTCCTACCACTAGATGTCAGCATCAACCAACACCTCCACCTGTGATCGTGCACTGTAGATGCTTGGTAATGATAGACCTGACCTTTTCAGTCGCACAGTGTCATGGCTGTGGACCAAAAACCTGACAGACAAACATTGTTGGGAAAAACAAATAGGACAAACCTTTAGGAAGAGCAACAGAGAGGGGACGATGTTTCCAGGACACAGCAGAAGCAGCAGAATTACAATGTAGAGGAGCAGTATATACAAAGAACTGCAACACTACAAAGTCCTGGAAACACAGGAAGACAGAGTTATAATACACAGTGTGGAGCTGCAAAGGTAGCAGGGCTGAAATATACAGTAGGCCACCACAGAGGAGTTTGTCTATAAATAAAATATAGCAGATTTTTGCAAAGTGACTGTAGTACTGAAGCGGGCGATACAACAAACACATTTTGCATTTGCAAATATTCCTTTGACAAATTTGTTCCTCTGCCCTCGCCGTGCGTGTAGCTGCACAGCAATGCAGCGAGATAAACACACTTTTACTGGGAGCGATTGTGACACTGTGGAAACAGTGTTCGATAAAACACAATGAATTCAGTCAGAGTGCAGACTGGATACAAATCAGGAAGCAAATTCAGAGTCGGCCCAATGTATTTATGATAAGTTCGATTTTAAGCACCCAAGGTCACCTTTCATGAAAAAAGGAAAAATCTACAGTAATAAAACATTTGGGTAAAAGATGAGCCTTAAAAACAGGAATGGACTCAGGGTTGCAGATTGAGGCAGCGAGGGCTTTCCAGAGCAGCCTGCTGTGACCAGTGGTTGTATCCTAAAAATGAAATTTGCACAGTAACAAGTAAATTTTCCTGCCGGGAAGAAGCAATGTATCACCAGTGAGAGAACAAAGTCCCCACAGTGAGGACAACACGGCAATTAATATTGTAAACATATGTACAGTGAGAGTAAAACTACAGAGAGCAACATGACATCAACAGGAAGAGGGTGGAGAGGGTGGCTGGGGTGTGATGTTACTTTTTTGTTTTTCCAAGAGTCTTCTTCACGTCTAACAGACTGGCGCAGAGCCGCATGTTAGATGTCGCAGGTGGACCATCTAATTCTAACGACACACAGATGGCCGGGTGGGTCAACGACTCACATGTGACCTCAACGACTCTGTAAAGGTCTCTGCACACTGAGTGCAAAACTTTCATCCGTCATTAAATTTTTCAAGACAGGTTCGATTTTCTGTGTTTTTCGCATCTATCGGAGTCTTTAGTGACATTTAACCTAGAAACAGTGAAGAAAATGTGGCAGCAGGACGCAGCTGCAACAAGAGAGAGGAGATAGCTCATGTTCAACAGGTCAGATACTCAGGTGGATGATGATGAGGAGGATGATGATGAGGAGGAGGAGGAGGAGGAGGAGGAGGAGGAGGATGTGGACTGCACACAGAATGAGGAGGACAGAGAGGGAGGCAAAGGTGGAAGTGTGTCTTTTCTTTTTGTCACATATTGCGGATTATCACAACTAATAGAACAATAAATCCCATCAGGATCAGTGTGCAAGGTTTCTGTGTGTGACGATTTTTTTATGGATGACGGATTAAAAAAATGTTCAAAAACGAGTCACACCCACACCGAGTTTAAAGCCTGTGACTCCGCACCAGTGTGTTGGAACTGAAGAAGCCTCTTGGATGAGAGGAGAAACGTCATCAAGGAACTCAAGCAAGTCCAGTTGCCTACGATACAGCACACAAAATGCACAAAAAGCACACAGTTTTTAGAAATTTTAAAAACCTACACTTTGATGTTTATAAGTTGAAAGTTGAAGACAAAATCCTTGAGCTGGAAAAAAAGCCTCAGTTTTTCACTCTTGTCGTGCATGTTGATTCGTTTGCAAATGGGGAGATGTAGAATAAAGTGATTTTGATGGAATATCACTATTTAAAGCTCAGATTTGTTTTTTGTTTTTTTCTGACGGACGTGTTTGTTGCATACAATGTACAAAGTACTTCCGAACATTCAAAATCCAGTTCTATCTTCTGTTTTTATAGTTTCTGATTATGATAAATTGTGTAATTTGGGTGAGATTTTGGCAGATGTTTTAAATACAACACAACTTTCAATCAAGACATGCTTTCTTTAAAAAAAAATGCAGCAAATAAATACAAAATACAGTAGTAAGCCAAAACAAAAAAACTCCCCAGTGTTAAAGAAATTATTTGACATGCCTCCATCTTTTTGCGCCACCCTCTTCCCCTCATAAGAAACAAACAATCCCTTAGACTTAACAGCTAGCATAGTGACTAGCATGACAGACTGCAGAAAAAAATTAATTAAATATCATTAATTACATACAGTTATAAAACAGCCACAGTAAGTGAATAACCTACAAATAGTAATTCAAAAAGTGTGTATTTAAAGGGGATCCATTGAAGGAACACTTAAGGCTGGCTCCAGAAGCCAGTCAACCACTGTAGACCCTCATTTAAAAATTCCCGACTTAAGCAAAATAAACATGTTTACAGCCTGGTACAAAAAAACAGTTTTGGTCTTTCTAGCTAATGCCAGTTCATTACAACTGTACAGGGGTATTTGTATATAATTTACTTGTTTAAATTTTATTAAGGCTTAAAGTTACACATCAGGTCACTCTGAGTGCTGATAGTGTCCTCTGCTTCTCAGTCAGATCCATCCCTCGCTCCTCCACAGCTCCAGCCTCTCAGCAGATACAGTCACTCCTGGCTCCAAAAAATCAAGATGGGGTCGGTCAAAAGGCTTTTAAATAGAAGTCAAACCAACAAGTGACGTCACAGCAGCTGCATCCATTATTTTTACAGTATATGAGCCGGTAAAGCTGCTGTGTTTCCACTTAAAGTGTGAACACAGCATCAAATCATTAACAGGGGGGAAACCAAGGGTGGGTGCTACGCTTCCGCGGTGACGGTGCCCCAATATCAGCTGTAACCGCCGTATGACTGTGGTGCAAAGTGGGGCCGATGGGCAGGCCAGTGGGATACACACATGCACTAACATGCACACGTGGCCACACGGGCTTACCACAACAAACCACAGAGCAGCTCAGATTACAACACACACAGAGGGAGTGTGGCTTTATTCTCTGCTCAGGACGCCATTACTCTACTATATCTTTTCATAGCAAGTAGTGGTGTGCTGCTGTATAATGAACTGAATGTCACGCACAGAACCTTTTAAGATGCCCGTCATTATTTTATTTTGTGTAGCAGTGGCAGCAGCAGAACATTTAACTGCTGGTGGCAGAACAGTTGTGAGGACGTGGATGACAAAATACTGCTGATGTGGAACATGTAGAACAGTTATGTGAGGACATATAGCCCACAGTATATACTGTATATTCATATGAAGGTACTTCATTAATCCCACTGATGGAAATTACATTTTTTACTCTGTTAATGCACATTCACACACACACATGCCCAACCAGGCCCTAAACACATGCATTATGTATTGAGAGATGTCAGAGTGAAGCAGCTGCCTCACAGCACTAGTGAGGTGTCTTGCTCAAGGGCGCCTGGTACATCTCCAGCTGCCGGTCCACACTCTGCATTTGAACCAGCTCCCAAGCCACTAGTGTCAGGCTTACTACCTTGAATAAGGCGCCTGCAGTACTCTGATGGATACATAATGATCATCTCGTCTTCATAACAGTAAGGTCCTTTATGATAATTGCTTGTTTGTCTGTGCTTTCAAAATGACCCTTATAACCCTTAAAATGCTCAACACTTCTGTTCTGCCGTACACACACACACACACACACACACACACACACACACACACACACACACACACACAGTGAGATATATATATGAACACAGCTGAATGTGTTACGCAGTGAAAACAGGAAGATGAAATAAATCCTGTGGTTAAAACAATCCCACTGTGATACTGTCAGAAGCCCTCTGGTAATCTAAGAGTTATTGTAAAGAAATGCAAAGCTCTCCATTTGTTGAGAGACCTCTTCATGGATTCTGTTTGTTAGTGTTTGCAACAACTCAAAGGAAAAGACAGAGTAACAATGTTATAAATACTGCATGATGGAGGTCGGTGATCCTGCTGTGAAGAAAGATGAAGAGCAGCCAAAACATCATGTGAGTGCATGTTAACAACGTCTCTTTGTGCTGCAGTTTCATTGCTCCGTGCCTCTTGACGTGTTACTATTCTCCAAAGGACTCCAGGAACATTACAGTGTGTTCAGTTTACTCCAGTGACCTGCGAAAGTGCCAAAATCCTGAACCTATAAAACACTTCTGACACAAGGTGGAACAGGATGTTTGCAGCATGACTGTGCTACGAGGTGAAACTGCGTAAATCCTTCAACTCTTGACAGATTCTGGCTGCTCTCTGGGAAATATTTAAAATACAGGGAGGTAATTAATCAGAATTTCTGGCAGAGTCATTTTAATGCCCAAACTGCTGAGTGAATAAATGCTGTTTTTCAGCTTTTGCAGGTAACTGCTTTATTATTACAATTTTGTATCCACATAAATTTAGCATAGCATTAGTTCAGGCAGGACACGATGTCAAGCTCTGCTCACATCCCAGCTACATCAGCTGATCTCAAACAGCCCAGTCAACTGATGGAGCAGCTGACTGATGAAGGGAGTCAGCTGATAGATGACGTGATTCCTTTTTATGCAACCAATTGGCGAATCTCATTCAGGGCGCCCTATTTAAACTGCTCTGACCTGCCTACTGTTGCTGCTTCCTCTGCAAGCTTTCCATGAAGGCGCGTGGAAGGGCAGAGAGGTGTGCACTCTATAAAATTGCCAATGGAAGTAAAGTTTACTTCGATTAAAATGGTAGCAACGCCAGACTGGTTTGTTTATGGTTGGTCGGCACTACTTGGGTTAATGACTTTACACTTAACTTAATCCTGCTGCACCAACACGTTCTCACTCCAGCCTCATCACATATTCACGGATGGTCATGGACTTTCCACGTCAAGATTGGACGTGCGAGGTTGTGTTGGTTGTTGATGTTCTTGGACACCATGTCAACTTCTGCCTGTTAGATGCATTGTCAGTTTTCAAAATACACTTCTGTTTTCACAAGAAATGTGCAGTTTGCATGCAGTCTCTTTCAAAATAAACACACTAGGTCTGTGTGATCAGGGCCTCAGGCTTTCCTGGTTTGCATGTGGAAGGGCAGGTGTGTCTCTGCCTTAAAGCTTTCCATGCAGGTGCGTGGAAGGGCAGAAAGGTGTGCTCTCTTGCCTTCAGCTTTCCATGTAGACACATGGAAGAGGCTTTTTGTGTAGGTTTAGGAAAGGCAGAGGCCCCAGAACAGAGCGCCAAATATAATACTGCAAGTGGAAATACAGTTTTCTTTGACTTAAGTGTTCCTGACTGAAATGTGCTTGTCATGAAAGATGCACAGAAACTTTTTTAGTATCTTAGTATTCTGAATTGACAAATAGTATATTAACCTCGCTGTGCAGTGCTGTGAATAGTATTAATCAAATTGCATATACAAGGTCAAAAAAGGAGGGTAATTAGTGTTTGAGGCCCCGGCTTTCCACAGAAAAACTGAGGCCTTCCACAGAGATGACATCACCAGATGACATCACCAGCCATGAGCTGAAACGCCTGTCGCCCTAAAATCCAGACACACACACAAACAGTCAGCCAGCCACAGAAATAACACATCACACACACAAGAATCAGAGAAAGTATCTTGCAAGATGCACAAAGGAATTCGTTGGATTTAATTCCATTGTTCCTTTGACATTTCTTGGACGCTCGGTGTGTCCAATCTGTGCTGGAAATGCTTCACTTGAATGAGGTCCTTGATGTAATCCGTGAGATTTTTCACAGTCTTGGCCGATGTCACTGTCTGGATTTCTCTCTGCAAGAAAACCTTCAACTCAAGCAGAATAACCAGTTTCTCTTTCCTGCGAATACTCTGGTAAATAAGAAAATCAGATTTCATTTCCTGACTGCACTGCCATTTGGTCTGCAGAAAACAGCCACCAACAATTATACGGTCTGTAAACTGTGCTGAAGACAGTCCCATGACTGAAACATAGAATTTCTTTGTCACCTTTTTTACTTTTGTCACCTTATACACATGTAATATATTGATTCTTTATGCATCTGAAGACCCTCCTCTACATTTTTGTCAGCGTGCAGACATTTTTTCCTCATGAGATGGGACTGTTTATCTTGGCTACACGTACCTGACACCACTTCTTGAGAAGTCTGGATGCAAGAGCACAAACCCTGTCACATTTGTTTGGTTTGCAATAAGGAAAAAGTTGATGCAATTTTCTATTACAGCACGTTCAGAATTGCTGGGATTGGTGCACATGCAAATGTGGACAGGAGGCTCTGTGCCAAATGCAATCACTGTCAGGGCGACTCTCAGTGATCCAAAGCAAGTTTCAGACTGAAATGACTAAGGGGCTTACCACACACCAAAAAGCTCAGCTCTGGACAAACTTAAAAGTGAACTGGAGTCTGTCTGCAACTGGATCACACCCACCACTGTACAGCCATCCACAACTTAATTAAAGGTCCAGTGTGTAGGATTTAGGAGGATATATTGGCAGAAATGGAATATAATAAAAATCAGCATGTCTTCTTCAAACAAAACTTCTTCAACAAAAAAATATTTTTACTTTTATTTTTTTGTTAATAAACCTGTTTACTTTGACTATATATTTGTAAATACTCTTGTTAAATTTCTTATATTTTCACTTATCTTTCCACTCTTGCAAGGAGCACTTGTAACGCAAATAATTTCCCCTCTGGGATCAATAAAGTATTTCTGATTCTGATTCTGATTCTGATTCAGTATTTAATCTGAAAAGTTGAAATATTTTCAACTTTTTTGAGCGTCAGACAACCGTAGCTAGCGTGCATTGAATAAGCGCTTCCAGCGTTTCAAGCGTCTTTGAAGCGTCTGTGTCTCTAGCGCCTCATGTCTGTGTGATCACCCCCTTAATAAGGCCAAGTATTGAAAAGCAAAAAACTTTTTTTTTTTTTTTTGCATAAAATTGCTTTATTCAGTGATTTTACCAGTTGAAATTCCAGAGTCCATTTATTTGGAGAGAAGAGACCTCTGTGGACAATTCGACTCTGTGATGGCGATAGCATGTTACAGTAATATATTACTTATAGGCAGTAACAAAGTAATGTAACGCATTACCAAGAGGATTTTCGGTAATATTATTACATTTACAATGCATGTTACAACATGCTACCAGCCTAAATAAACTGTTTTCATTTTTCATTCATCCACACTGCTCCACTTCTGCCTGTTTGCCAACAGTGTGTGTGTGTGTGTGTGTGTGTGTGTGTGTGTGTGTGTGTGTCACACCCATCTTCAATCTTAACTACATCTCCCGTAAAGTTTCACGATTGCATGACTGAATGCATAATTGTGATGTTATCCCGCCCATATTTTCATTGTCATTGTCATTATGACACACACACAGACGCACAAGGTGAAAACAAAACCACCCCAGCTGTCGCGGCAGATAATTATATTTGTTTCAGTATTTTCTGCAAGTGGCTTTTCACATATGCCTCATCAGGTTTGCTTGTCAGCTAAGAGAGCAGATCACAGGTGTGAAATCAAATCATGTGATCACAAATGATCTCCGAATACATGATTGTGTTGTGAAATAAAATCCACACATAATCTAACATCTTTGAAATGCAGGAAGTTATATCCAGTGATCGCAGGTAGAGGCCAAATATACATGTAAAGCCAACATATACAGTATAAACTGAAAATGTTTCAATTAATATACTGCACAACTTCATCCAAATAATACCCATAATTCACAGTCCTCAAAGAAAATTGGATAAAGTAAGAATCTTTGTACAAAAAACACTCTCAGGCTACTTTAGCTGGTGTTTAAATACAGTTGGTACTTTAATATGTTTATTTAAATAACCCAATAACACTATGATAACACTGTAAAAGCACTCTGTGGTTCTGTGTGTTCCCTGTGAAACTCACCGCTTCGGGTATCTGGGAAAATCTGTCACTTGCCTCCAGCAACATTTCCCCTGTTAGAGATGTTCATGAAGTTTGAGCCCACATTAGCTTTTAATGGGAATTAGAAATCCGACAGGTTTAAACTTATTGCCAGTTTTTCGAGATTTACAGCAATGTGGAGCAAAAGGCCACCGGCTAACCGCGCCACAGTCCTTGATCTTCCTACACAATACCTCAGTGTTCACTTCAAGGAACGTTTGCCCACTGATTAGATCATCATGTCCATAAATGTCCGTTTGAGATGCCCGGCTACAACCTAATATGTCCAGGAAATGTCTCAAAGGCTCAATTTCCTCTGAGAATCTGGAGTCATTCAGTGTTTTAGTGACAAATGGAAAGAGTTGCGTATTCAGCACCTCTTCATTGCGGGAGAACAGAATTGGAAAAGCTTTGTTTCATTACACCAAAACCACAATATGTACCTCATATGCTCCGTTTTATGATTACCTTGGAAATAATAGCCCACATCATTTAGCTGTGCAGTGTGTCACTAAAATGAGTAAAGGGAGTGTTTACAGCAAAGGTTGGAAAGGTATTTTTTTTACTGGGGACATTACCTCGCTAAATAAAACAGAAATAAAAAAAGAACAAAAACAAATTACAGCACCAAAACCAGAGAACCACAATATCCATAAAGCAAACCATGACATAAAAAACTTTAACATGTGAAGTACATAAAACATGACGAATGAAGTATGAGGTTTAAAATAAAATTACTGACTGACCGTTCAATAAAAACAAGTTTATTAAGGTGTGGGCACGTTTTGAAGTGTCCTCTGAGAAACCTTCAGAGCTAAAACACAGATGTGAAAGCCCGTGTTTAACATTTAATGGGCAAACGTCCAGATGGAGTGAAATCAAGTTCAGCTTTTACACACAGATCTTATGTAACTATAGGATGGAAAAGTAGTCAGTGGTTCTTCAACCATTCACAAAACTTTTACCCTGAACAGTCCAATCATAGCTTAGCAGCCATGACTAGCCACAGCTGTGAAGCTTGGATTTCTCCACGTGTTGAAGTGGTGCACATGGAGCGGTAGTAAATACTTGACATTTAAGGAGTTTGGATTGTGATGGTGATGGTGATGGTGGTGTGTGTGTGTTTTTAAGCTCGTCTGAAACCAAAAACAATAAAGAGAAAGAGTGTAAGGGATTGGTGTTTATCTGCTCACACATGAGCTGCCATTGTTAGCATGTCTAACTAACTAGTCTGTAACCGACCATCACTTCCAAGGCCAATGAACACATCATTAACTATCTAGATTAGTTGGTAAGGTGAGACTGTGTAGTACTTCCCTGCCAGTATTTGAGTTTAGTTAACACCCCATCAACTTCAGCCAACGTTAACAGAAAAAGCATTATGTTAGCCAAATACAGCAGTTAGTCCTCAGACTAAAAGCTCTTTCTCTGTTAGCATTTAAAGTAACACATACTTTTAAGAAAACCAAAAACAAAAATCTAACCTCTGTTTATTTGTGCAAGGATGTAAGATAAGCAGCCAAACACATTTATGTGAGAACAAAATGACAGTTTGATTTTACGTTTTTCCTTATTACACTTATC
Organism: Epinephelus cyanopodus; assembly: GCA_026686955.1. Taxonomy (NCBI): domain Eukaryota; kingdom Metazoa; phylum Chordata; class Actinopteri; order Perciformes; family Serranidae; genus Epinephelus; species Epinephelus cyanopodus. The sequence continues at coordinate 42,718,165 of CM048914.1, read as the reverse complement.
GGAGTAAGTAGCCCTTCACTACAATGCAAGAATAACTCTTTATCTTTATACTATGGTATCATTAAAACATAAGGATGCTGAATTTCTGCCTGGAACCTGCTTTAGCCTCAGTGTGTAAAGGGACATCCACACCAAGAACTGAAACTAGAACTAGTACCAGGTTGGACCCCTTTTGCCATTACTCACAGATTTTGGTCCATATTGACATGATGACATCGCACAGTTGCTGCAGATTTGTCAGCTGCACATCCATGATGAGGATCTCCCGTTCCACCACATCCCAAAGCTGCTCTATTGGACTGAGATCTGGTGACTGTGGAGGCCATTGGAGTACATTCAGCTAGGTTTGGTTTGGTTAAAGAAAAGAAACATGGTGACGATGTACCTTTAAGGTGCTGACACACCAAACTGACATCAAGGAACTAGCGGCAACAAGGGCCAACTGTTGCGTCGTCTACGTCACCTCATGTCGCCCTGTGTCAGTTGCATTTGAACACACTACAAAGACTACATCCGACGGCCAAGTAGCACGTACATTCTGCGCCTGCGTGAGAGGAAATAACGCAAAAAGGGAAACCGGAAGTCTGAGGAATGCATGAGATAAACAAAGTAGCGGAATGAGAGAGTGGTACATCCTGTCAGCCGAGGGGTTTCCTATCCAGACGGTCCCGGTGTTTCCTCCGCAGGCTCCACTTCACTTAGCTGCCTGTCAAACCTGCTGCTTCTTCCCACTTTAACCTGAATAACAAGCCAGGGCTCGGTGCTTCAGTTGGATCCAAACGGAGAGCCGGGGCTAGCTGGAAAGCTAGCGGAGGCTAACTGGCTGTGCTTAAAGTGGGAAGAAGCAGCAGGCAGATTCACTCGCTACAGGGGTGAGGAAATAAAACCTGAACAGCAAATCAGAGGGATCTCTCTCACCGTCAAGCTCCACCACCGAATCAACATGCTCAATCGGCCGAAAAGCCGCCAACGCTGAAGTGCCGACGGTGTGGGACACACCGCAAAAACTAGGGCGACAGACGCTCACCGACAGCCCGACTTTGACTCAAAGTAACTCAAATTTAACTGGGTTTCACACACGGGCCCAAACACTGGTCTCCTGGGGTAAAGTCCTGTGTTGTTTGACCCATCCTCCACTCCAACTTATATCTGTATGTGGATTTTCAGTCTTTATGCTACTTCCTACTGTGATTGGTGATTGGCCACACCTTCTCAATTAAGTAGGTTATACTGTATATGAATTACTGGGTGATGATTCAAGGGTGATAGACAAATTGGGATGCATTACTTTTTGTAGGTATACATATGAACAGTGCATAAGTACAGCCTGAAGCATCCGCACTGATGGATGCTTCAGGCTGTGCTTATGCATGGCTTCAACATTTATGCCAAGCACACACTTTGCACTCCAGGTTTGACACCCAGTAAATTCTGATGAATTTTGGTTGGCTGTCAATGTTTCTAAATGTTTAATAAATCGCTCTGAAATAGAGCCATTATTCCTATAGTTGCAGTGTGGCCGTCCACTTGATACCGTTCTTGATGTGGACGGCCCTTAAGCATGATCCATGTAGTCATCGAGTGCATATTTAAAACCCTTCTTTGAAAGAGACGACTGCCAAGCTGCAGACCACTGCTTGAGATCAACCATGCTGCAAACCATTTTGGCAACCCTTCGCAGCATTTCCACCAGCACTTGAGCCACCGAAACCTGGGTGGTTTCCCTGACCAGTTTTTGTCCCACCAAACGTGGGGTTTTAAAGCCAAAACATGATCTTTCCTTTCCATATCCCACTGTATGACACCTTCACCAAACGCTGTTGAAAAAAGTCTGCTGCAAAATGTACAAATGTAACATACCTCTGGTTTGCAGGATCATACAGTGATAACATTTTTTTGACAGTTGGGTTGCATGAGTGAGCAGAGAAAGCTTGACAGTGGTGGGAACTGTAAATAAGGGGGTCTGTGCTTAGTGGACGGGCAACTGGCTCAAAAATATTGCACAGTAAAGCCCATGGGAAAATAATGCCACCTAGAGACCCTTCAGGGCCATGTGAAGCACATTCTCCCTGAGCTGCAAATTGGTTGCTGAAAAAGTGAAAAAAAAAAATGAAACCAGAATAATATTAGGGAAAGAGGATTCTTTAAGCAGAAATTTCTGTCTGCGTCAAGTACAATGTGGGCATTAACGGTGTCGTTCACAGGCAGACAGTGGCGGGGATGGGCTCATTCCTGCGGCCTGGCCCCTGGGCAGACAGTCAGGATACTCACAGAGCCTCAGCCACCATTCATGTAGCAGCACGATCCAAAGATTACCGCACTGGTTCGGCTGTCCTGCCAACTACCACACAAATTGCTTACAGCATGTGGAAAGCATGCGCGCACACTGAGCTAAAATAAGTGACCATGTGGCAGAGTTTCAAGAGGCACTCAACAACTCCATTGTGCTGTGTTTGAATGGCAGCATATAAAGTGTGTACACACGCAGCGCAAACAGCTCTGATCAAAGGGTCTGAGTAGCTGCTGTGTTTTATTAGTGGCTCTTCAATTATTCCACTCACACCTGGTGTATAAGTATTTCCCTTAAAGGTTTTGATCTGAGGTCAGAGCAATTTCTTCATCATCTCCTTAAGCACTAAAGAGTGCAACAATTAATCAACAAGGGGAAAAGCGTGAAGTCCATAAATCTTTTCTTTTCTCCCTCCTAATCACATCTTAAATGACTTTTTGGTGGTAATTCAGGGAGTCATCTCAATTAGCAACGCAAGCTCTCTCAGGTAGAAGTGAACCAGTGAGAAGCTTTACAGTTAGATTTAAGCTCTTCACACAAACCATCTGTGACCTTTTCCCGAGGCTAATGTGTCCTCTTGTGTAATTGCATGCTGTGGACCCCTGCGCCGCCGCAATAAAAGCATAAGCTTCATTAAAGGGCAGCCCCGGCCTTCCCCCAGTACTTTGAGCACTAACCTGACTCCTGCCCTGCTTCCACTATTACTGGCTACACAGTGATTCCTTTGACAGTACTCAGGGTCATGTTTTCTTTGCCAACAGTTAAAACTGTATTTCAGCTAAATATGTGAATGCCCAATATAAAGGGGAGGATCAACAGTTATTATTGTCTTATTGATCTGATTGACCTACACTTTTATTGTTGAGAAGGTTGATGAAAAGCTTAAATTACAAGCCAAAATTTACAGGTCACAGTGTAAGTGTGATAAACCGCATTTCGTTGCCGTCACCATCAAAGACAACAAGTTAAAGTGCCACTGAAGTTAAGGTTTTTGGCTCAGAATATGAGAAAAGGATAACGGCCTTTTTACCATCTTTACCAAGAGTGTCTCTCCGTTAGTTTGGTGCTACAGTATTTACACTGAATCATTCGGCTTAACGTTATGGCGAGCCCTCTGCGTAGCCCCGTACCCTACAACGTCGATTCAACGCACCATAAATCAGGCTTAAGGTGCGGAATTTTCAAAATTCATGTAAAACTGAGCATTCGGCAAACATCATCTTCTCCCTAATTTAGACATGGTTTAGACTGGTTTGTGTATGTGTATGTCAACACTGCTTGGTCCAGTGACTTTACACTGAAATGTGATCCTGCTGCACCAACACATTCTCACTCGGACCTCGTCACATATCAGCGTTTTTCTACGTCGAGATACAACATGCAAGGTACCCTGGGTGCGTTGGTTGTTGACGTTCTGGGACGCCATGTCAAGTTCTGCCTGTTACATGCAGTGTTAGTTTTCAAAATCCACTGCCATGTTCACAAGAAATGCACAGTTTGCATACAGTCTCTTAGCACACTAGTAGCACACTACTTTGGTACAACACAGCAAATTGATGTGTTTTTCTTTCCTTCAACAACAAAGGCACATGGTTACATTGAGCCAACAAAAGCTCAATGGGCCAAATCCTGCAAAAGCTTAGGGTAATTTCATACTAGGGAAATCCAACTTTTCATGGGAATGAACAAGCTCCTGCCTCCACCGCTGTATCCACTTTGTACATCCATGTGCGTTACCACCACCAACTGCGATGGAGTGTGGATCAGGAAATGCACATGCGTGGAATACCAGGCCGAGGTGGATCGTAGCAGGAATGGAACGTGACAAGTTCGCAGCTGTGCGCAGACATTAAATGCAGGAAGCATTACCAAGCTTTGTTGAAGACAAGGCCAGAGCCACTTAACATTGCTAACACTGACAAACTACAAGATGAAAGTGATAATCACAACCATATTCTCATCATGGTGAGGGTGTTAATGTTGCTCAGAGTCCCTGAGCTGAAACACAAAACAGGGTCTCAGGCAAGCTGTATTATTCATGACAGCACCGTCTAAACAACCTTGACACCAGCTCCATTTTAAAACTGATCTGACGCTTTCAGTCATATCACGTAACCTTTATGCCCAGTGGTCATGGAAGGTAGAGATGTTCAACTATCCCTTCTCTCCTACCACCTCTATTGTCATTATCAATCCATCCTCCAGATGCCCTCAGATATGTGCCTTCGCCTGACCGCCACACCCGTCTACACACCTGCTCCCACTCTCCTTTCCACTCACTCCTCGCCACCTTTCCTTTTCTTTCTTTTCTCCATTAAACGTCAAAGTTTAAATTGAAAGGTCATGACCATAGTGTATTTAACAAAACTATCTCACTGCATGTAGCTGTTCTTTGTGTTTGAAAGCTCCAGAACATCTAATAAATGGACCTTTTGCTGACACTGTTTTTGAGCTACTGTTAACAAGGTCAAGACTAACACAACTACGTCTTTACAGTAAATTAAATCAAAAACTGTGTACAGGATGACAACAATGGCAGCCCCAGAGGCCAGGCTCACAGCCTGGCACACATTGGCCTGCTGACCCCACAGCATGGCCGCACACACTCCATAAAAGCCAAATGGTACCACTGCTTCGTGAGGTCACCACCTGAAGTGAGAAAGACACAGTTGGGTACAATGCCTGTCAGAGCAGAGCAGATTCAAGCATCAGCTGAACATGAAAAATAACCTCTCTGAGGTAAAGGGAACATGCATGGTTCAGGAGGTGGAAAAGCACAAGCTGGATTTTATTCCACTCACACTGTGTACACTCGCCAGGTGAACGGCTCTCCCCGGTGGAGCCTTCAGTAATGATGGGGAATTTGGAGGAGTGCGCTCTGGGGAAGAGTCTTATTGATCTGGAGCATTGTTATTGGACTTTTGTGCTGGAAATGAATTGTCTGTATAACAAAGGTCCGTGTTCAGATTGTTGCAGAGAGGTGGAACAGAAGCTTCACTGCTGGAAGAGAAATGGTAAAACCAAACAGCTGTAGCAAATTAAATAGTGCAACTGTTTGGCTCCAGAACATCTCGCCTGTGTGCAGAAATAGTTTATGATTTCTTTTTCATTTTAATACAATCTGTTAAAATTAATTGTTTTGGAGAAAGGTGACAAATGTTCAAATGTGAATTAATTATTGCTCGAGGGCCTACACAACTTGCACCCAATTCTACTGGTAAAACAATATTGAAAATTAAATTAAATATAGGAATAGGAGAGGCTGTACCTGCTGTATTTCTTTTGAACGCTTCCCTTTGTGTGTAAATTTAAAATGAGCGCAGTCTTTAGTTTCTGATAATGACTTTAGTTGTTCTTTTATCTCAGACATGTCAGGATGTTACATACCTTGACATGTCTCGGCGGAAACTTCCACCTTCCTGAAAAGTGTCACTTGGTGGTGGTTGTGACGCGTCTTTATCAGCTGATCTGTTCTCAGCTAGTCTTTGTCCTCACTTCCTGGGTAGCCCAGTCACAAGAATGAAATGTTGGCATTTTACAGTTCTGCAAACCATGAATATGTTACATGTTTCTCACCAAGAGAATGAGGGCATGGTGGAGAAGGTGACACCTAGGTGAGATGCCTGGCAAGCCGCAAACAGAAGTGTGTGTTTTTTTACAGTCTGGGACATGTCAGCTGTGTTTGCAGCAATAAAAGCAGGTGTTATTTTAACGCTTTTTATTCCAAGAATCAATCTTACAAACTGTGATGTTAAGCCTCATTTCCACCGAGCTGTACAGTGCAGTTCAGTTCAATACGTTTTTTTTTCCATTTCCACTGTGAAAAGTTGTGGATGGTACTAGTGGAGCCATTCTGTACCGTCCCCATGTTTGGTCCCCCTCTGTTGGGGTACCTAGCACACAGATCTGGTACTAAAAGGTGGAGCTGTGAACACTGCAGTCTGATTGGTCAGTAGAGGACGGTCACTCTGCTCAGGGCTGAGTTGTGTCTGGTTTTGAGGCTCATGTAACCTCTGTTCATACCGTGGAGAGTTTTATTAGTAAACGGTAACTATAAAACGAAAGGATGTTTTGCTGCCTCTCACAGCAGCTGGAATCTGAGAAAAAGAATTCACTGGGCCGACTGCCGGCGACTTTTATGGCCCACATTTCAGAGTACTACGCCAGGGTCTAGGTACCATTTCTGAAGGGTTACTTTGGTTCCAAAGGTTCCATAATGAAAGTGTTTGGAGGAAACAGGGCTTTAGATAACATTGCATTTGCATTGCATGTACATAATAACAGGCACAAAAAGGTGAGGCTGTGTGCATCAATCCAATTCATATCCACTGTCCCCAATACACACATTTATCCAATATTTATCCATGTAAGTCTATATCATATTCAAGTCCAGGTGATTCCACTGATTCCTTCCACTCCTGCAGAAAAAGATGAGACCTTCCATCAATATAATGTCCTGTTTTTCCAAAGCCTCAAAGACCAAAGATTTAGAAACATAGGGAGGGTCATCCCTGATCCATTTCACCATGATGGCTTTCCTCACCAGCATTAAAAGCGATTGAACCACTTCCTTATGTTGTTTAAGAGTCAGGGACACGTCCAAGCAGACATAAAAGTGGATTTGCTGACACCTGTTGACAGCTGACAGTTCAGGACATGTCCAGCTGTGTTAGTGGCAAAAGAGGGTATTTTTAAACCAGGGTTCAGGTCACGTTCAGTTGTTTGCAGCGGGTATTTTAAACCAAAGCATGATTTTGTCTAACTCTGACCAAGTGTTTTTTGTGCCTTAAACCTGACCACAGCTTAATAACAGTGTTGTCAGAACATAAAATGAGAATTGAAGCAAGTTTTAACATATTCACATCATATGAAACATACAAATGTCCTGGATTCAGCTCCTACTTTACACAGACATGATAGTTGTGTTGTTTGAACAAACCTGTTCTAAAGAAATAAGAAGAAGAATTATTTCGTGAATAAGGTCACTGTTTTTCAAAGCAGATTTTTCCAAAGATTGCGTGCCCACACTCTCTCTCTCAGCACCTCTGTGGACGAAATACTACATGTTCACTGCAGGCAAATCTGATTTTACAAAGATCAGATCTAATATTTCGAGCTTGCTGGTGTTTGTAAATGATTTTCCCCATTTTCTGGATTCAGGCATCATTAACCTATCTGCCACGGTTGCTGTGGTGACAGCATGAGTGTTCACAGTAAGCTAATAAATAAAACAAAAACAGAGAGCTGCAGGCTAGATGAAGAATGCAGATGTATCCTCCTGCACTGGAGGCCACAGCATCAAGTCGCATTGCTGAACCCCTCTGTCACATCAGGTAGAATCAGCGATGACGGACGACGTTGATACACAGCCATGTCTCATGCTGCAGCTACAGCGGTCAAACATTTTGAACTCTGAGGCCAAACTGAGACACGCCTCCGCTTTGATGTGAATTGGTTTTCAATCATCTATGAACCTGATTTGCCAAGCCTCCATAAAAGCAGTCTGGTTTAGATTTGGTCTGCTGATGTGGACATACTGTAGTTTTGGGGATTTTCACGCCTGTCCTTATCACAGACTGTGATTTACACACTGCCCTCCATGCAATGTGGTGTGTGAGTCATTTCTGTTTGTGTCCAAGTGATTCTATGGTTTATATCAACTCTCCAACACAGTGCCAGACTGATTCACTGTGGTGAAATGAATCATATCTCTCAGTTAAACCAATTCTTACACCATTCTCCTCTGTGGCACTGTGTGTGTGTGTGTGTGTGTGTGTGTGTGTTGTAGATTCTGACTCATCTCTTCATTTTCACCTGATGTGTGGCGAAAAATCACCATCTGCCCACCGCTTTGATCTAATTGTTTGCAAAGATAGTTGAGTGTTGTACACAAACACTTCTCAGCCTGTGTTTTATCCTAATGAGTGTGTGGATCCATTCCTGTCTGACGATGTGGTGGAATTCATTCTGAATCACTGCTGTCTCATATTTGTCATACTGTAAGCACATGGAGCTTCTTTCAATGAATTTGTGTGTCATCTGCGCTGCGTGTACGCCAAACTTCTTGAAACAATTGTCCAAGCTTGGCCATTGTTTAACAGATGACACAATACTTGTGTGTGGTTTTCTGCATTTTTACCCAGTTTCCTGCCAATTTGGAACAAACACTGTGGTCTTTGCTACTGCTGAGTCCCAGTCAACACAGCGCAGGGCATGATGGATAATTTGGTATCTTCATCTATTAAGTTGGGTATTTCTCATAGTTTTTGCTTCTCTTACTCTCTTTCTTTTTCTCAGGTCATTGCGCACTTGGAGAGTGATGTAGACGGGGAATCCCCTGGGGTTTTTACAGTGAATAGCCTTCAAATGGCCACATGCAGCTCACACAGCAGAACACACACAGTCGCTTAGTCATATTTTGGCCTAGATATCTCTCTCCAAATGATGTGCTGTGTTTTGTAAAGTGGTTCAATGCAAAGGGCAGTGTGTAGGATTTCCTTAACCTAACGCGTGGTTAGGTTAAGGAAAAGAGAACAGGGTTTGGCTTAAGAGTCTAATCATGAACACAGCTGTCTTGGGTGAAAGTCAGTGTTTGCTGGACTCATCCACCGCCCCTTCCACCCGCCACACTCAGACCTTGACCACCTTAACTTTCGTTTTTTCGTCCATTTCCCCCTGACGCCGCCGGGCACCGTTAAACTATAACAGCAACCACCCGTGTATCTTGCCAACAAGATGTCACAAGTCACTGCCCAGGCGCCAGATTTCGACAACTTCGAATTGAGACACATTTTATTTTACATTTTATTTTTAAGGAAAATGAATTTCTGGCACAGAGCTTTTCCTGATGTAGAGTTAGTGACTAACAGACAGCTTCTTGACAGAAACAGCAAACTAGCTCAACAACATGACCAAACACAAGAATGACGCCAAATGTATTAAACTAGTTTTAACCTAGTTTCCTCCGTGGGGTGGCTGGGCTCAGCCTTAGAGATAGGGTGAGGAGCACAACACTTTGGGGTCTCCCAGGAGGAGCTGGGAAGCGTTGCTGGGGAGATGGACGTCTGTTTAGTGTTTATTTTTGGAGAGAAAGAGACCTCAGCAGGTAAATCCGCTCCTGGTAAAAAACTTCATGAACAATGAGCACTGAAGGAATCCTAACTTGGAGAAGTTTCAGCTGGTTGCATCTGCAATCCTCAGCGCTACTGTAGATGCCACTGAGTCACACACACAGCTCCTTAAAGTGCGAATCACAGGAGAATTAAAAGTGTGCCTTTGACAAAGCATCGGGTGATAATGCAGGAACCACCTTAAGGCCCTTCAGGAGGATATTGTAGCTTGATGGTGTATATTCCCAAACACATTTGCAATTCATGATATTACTGCAAACCAATTGACACAGGGTCTGGATCCCCGAGGCAGTTGCCCACTCTCTGTGGTTGGTAATGCAGCCTTTGCAGCGCCTGAAAGAATTGAGTTGGTTCAAAGATTCGATTTTCCATTAACTTCCTAACCTCTCAGGGCAGAGGGCATCACACTGTGACAGGGAGGAATCACTGCAAAGATTAACAAGACTGACCAGGTCAAACACAGAAAGTTTCTTTGGCAAAACCATGATCATAAACTGCACTGTAAACCTACAACAGCAGCTAGTGCAGAGTGAAATTATTACCCTGAACGCACCTCCAATCCTTCATGAAGATGCAGTCCTACGTGATTTGTCTTCTCAGATCATTAACTGGCTGATATTTGAAACACAGCGGGGCTGTTTGAGGATATGCCCTTGGACAGGCTGCTGTACTTCATAACTGTCTTACACATCAGCAGTGAAAGAAATGGGAAAGTACACACGGTACTGTATTGTGTACTATCAGATCAGGAATTTAAAACATTTAAAAAACATCTTTCAGCTGTCTTGGTTAGAATCTTAAAGGGCCCAGACACACCAAAAAAACTTCAGAGAACTGGTGGCAATGAAAGTCGACTGTGTCCCAGCCAAAAAGTTGCACATGAACACACTGCAAAGACTACAGCCAACGTTAGAACATTAAAAACATACTCCAGGGTTGGAAGAACAGAGCATATTTACCGACAAACTTACAAACAAGTTTGTCTGGTCTCATTCCCTCTTGACTCAAGCCGTTTGTTTACTTTCCTCACTTCTCGTGTACTGAGTTAAACTGCCAATCAGAGTGATGTCATTCACCGACGAGCTCCACTGTTGCCAACCCCAATTCAACAATTCAAAGGGCCTTATTAAGAGCCAGTGTGTGGTTTGTCTGCTCTGGGCTACTGTAGAAACATGGAGGTACAACATGGCAATCTCCATACACAAGCCCCGCTCCTATAGAGAAAAACAGCTCATTCTAAGGTAACTAAAAAACACGACGATTCTTTTTTACAGGGGATCATACACTAAAGAAAATATTATTTGTCAGTGGAATAAATGCATACATGATCTGTTGTACTCAATATGGCACCTTGAAAATATATCTTCTTATATTTTTTACAAATAATTTGATAATTTAATAGTGTGCAGCTTCTTTCACTTTGAAGTAAACCAGACAGAAGAAGACAGGCAGGGGCGTAAATATAGGCAGTGCAAGTGGTGCGGTTGTTATATATGCCCTCAAAAAAGGCAAACCCATCATCCGTCTTGGCTGTTTTTTGTTTTTTGGTTTGTTCGACGAGATGATACGGCATGAAAGGATACACTGGGGACCAACATAACGCCAGGTGAGAGATCTCAGGGGATGCAGCCAATCCAATCAAATGTATGTGTAGACCCACAACCACCAGCAGTAGCAGCATGGATCAGACTCAATTTAGTGACATGAACTTTGACTATAGGGTCTATGTTAAAATCTCAGCTGGCTCTAAATATCCTGAACCTCAAAAGGCTGTTGGCAGACATATTGAACACGTCCATATCTGCAGGAGATTGACACAGTTAGTTATTAACAAAAAGGCAATCTAATCACACGGCGCCTCCAGGTGGCTGCAAAAGCTTATAACGTGTGTCAATTCAGACATGCACACTTCTACACTGACTTCAATCCAACTGCCCTTGGTGACTTTTGCAAAGTTCGACTCCTTTCCAGCCCCTGCTGGTGTGCATAAAACCGCAATCAGCAAATTTGGCTCCTGAGACTCACTGGTTAACGGTTTTCATCAGAACTGCATCATAAAATTGCGTTGAGCAGAATTAACTGGCTGCTCTGTATGTTTATTTTTCCAAATTTCCTGTGCTATGAATGAAGTAGTGCATTATTTATGCTTCCCGAGTTCAAATACCGCAGAGTCCCTGAAGTCATTATCTGCTGAATGAGACATGTACCGAATGACGCCACCCCTGACTGCATATGAAAAGCATTATCATTTAATGATTATTGTTCTCCTGACGTTAAAGGCCGGGGGGTCTGAGATGGAACGAGGTCACATCTCAGGTCTTCTTTATGCTTTGAGGAAAGGTTGTTATCTGTCATTAATTGTTAATATAGTTATTCCCTTTGGAGTTAATATTCTGCACACACCCTTTTGTTAATTCTTGGAAACAAATTTTGACTATTTGTGTCCCTATATCTGAGTTATATTTCCAATAAGACTTCCACTGCACATATTCTTCAGTGGTTTCCCTATACAATAACAAGAATTATTCGATAAACAAAGGATAATATGCTGCAAATGAAGTCTTTTTAAATTAAAACATCCAGAGCTACTGGGGATTTATCTCAAAGCTGCTACCAATTTAACTTCATAAGTTCCTTTATAAAAAGTCTCAATAAAGGTCCCTGCAGTCATTGTTGTGTCTTTTATAGCAGTAATTGTGTAGTTAAACTGTTGAAGTCACTCCTGGACGGAGAACCATATGTCTCCAATCACTCAGAGGAAGACGAGTGACGCAGGACCGTACTCACCCTGCAGCCAGGCTTCCATATCTCTGAATGAACAGGTTTGTGGGGTTTTTGTTCCTAAGTGGTGCCTATTTCTTCCATAGCTCTAATAATTGAGTAGATTTATCTTCGTAAAACGCAGTTGTCGTGTTGAATTTATAGAGCAGTGTGCTGAGCACTACTGCAGCTATCAACAAGCATCCGGCTTCCTCTCACTTTGCTCCCTGGCTAATTTTGGTGTGAGGTATTTTCTTTTGTTACATACATCACGAGAGAAACAAGCCAGTGTCACCCGCAGATAAAACTGCAGCTCTGCCGAAGTGTGGACGGGGATGTAATGAAAATGCAAATGAAATTAATTATTTTTGTAATAATTATAAGTAATGTAACTGGAGATAAGGTTTAAATTATGTGTTACGCCTGGTAATTGGCTTTAAATTGGTTTTGTTTCTGGACTCTGGATATGAGTCGCACAACATAATAAGTTAAAAAATTATATCCTAAAAAGGCTTGATAACTGAGATTAAGATTTCATGGTGGTTAGCAGCGTAATGTATCGTAAGCAGGTCAAACTCATTTTAAAGCAGCTCCTGCCTCAACATTTAGACAGAAATTCTGTTTCTAAGGCCAACACATTCTCACCCCGACCTTGTCACATAATGTAGTTTTATAACTAGGTTCAGAAACAAAGACCACGCCTTGAACAAGTCCCATTTCCGCCCAATAGTATTTAAGCACACCTGATGCCTTCTCTTTCTCACATCCCACTCGCCCAATCCCTTTTTGACTCTTGCATCTTTTTCTCTGCTCTTTTCTGCATGCAGGAACCAGTGGGGGCTCTATCCGAAGCCGAGCTCACGAAGAGGCAACTCCCCCATCCAGCCTCACTCCTGCGTTCCTGCCTTCGACCCAACACATGGACCATAGTGCTTGCCTGCTACCCAGGAACTCAGCCTTCACCCATCAATCCTTAATCTTCCATCCTTTTGTCCCTCAACCCTTCTCCCTTCAGTCCTCATTCTATATCCCTTAATCTTTACCCTGTCATCCCTAACCTTTCATCCATATTTTCCTCCAAACCCATAATCCATCATATGCAATAAATCATTCAAAACTCTTTACCTTATTGGTGTGGTCTTTGTTAGTGAATCAACGTCTGGTCATGGGCCTTTAACGTCCACATATGACGTGCAGGGAACCCTGGATGTGTTTGTCGTTGATGTTCTGGGATGTTGTGTCAAGTTCTTCCTGTTACATGCACTGTCTTCTTTCAAAATACACTTCTGTTTTCACAGGAAATTTAACGTTGACATACAGTCTCTTTCAAAATAAACACACGACATCAGTGCAACAATGCGAATTGATGTGTTTTTACCTACAACAAACGCACATGGTTAGGTTTGGGGAAAAAGAGCAGGATTTTACTTCAGAATCTTACGGCACACAAACACCATCTCCCAGGTGGAAGTGTTGTGTTTTTTGAAGCCATCCACCACCCCTCTCTCCGTCTCTACTTGGACTTTTGCCATCCTAACTTTCATTCTTGTCCTGCATTTCCTGTCCAAGGACAGATTGCTGTCGTATGCTGTAAAGCCATCTGAGGCAAATTGTGATTTGAGATGCTGGGCTTTATAAATAAAATTGAATTAAATTGAAAATTGAATCTTCATTCCAGAAAGTGAACAAGCAAAGGTTTTAATGTCAATCTCTTGCTTTAAAGTTAAACTAGTTAGGCTGTATTTGTCTGTTTAGATGGATCTAATAAAGAACAAAATGTGCAGTTGTGTGACTGAAGTCATTGCCTGTGAAGAGCGTATTATGAAGTCCAGCAACTGTGTGTGTCACTGCAGTTTTATGTGGAGTGAATCATATTTGGCTTCTGAGGATTTGCCAATGAATGTTACATGGCACTTGGAAAGAAAGTGCCACAAACAGAAACCTTAATTTTTTTCTGAAAATGTTGAAATTTTAATGCGTTTAATTTATTATTGCTCTCCACAAAAATAAGGACTCAACACCCACTGTCTTGAATCCAGCTCTCTGCTGGCGTGAAGACAAGTTCACATGTGGTTCACCGTGGGGAAATCTTCCCTGTTTCTCAAAGATCAATCAACCACACATGTGCGCGGACACAGTGCCAGCGCAAGTCCGTGCTTTGGTGTCTATTAGTCAGAACTGTCTTTATTTTACACAGTGAGTCAAAGGATATGCGCTCGCCTGAAAAGCAACAGCTGGAGCCTGCCAGTGGCCGTAGGGAAGAAGACCATGATTCAAAACAGAACTTGGAAACTTCCAGGCACTCAGACTGTCTTTTTTTTAAGATTTCAAATAAAAATCCATATATCTGACATCAGGAAAACTGACTGTGAAAACACTCTTTTCATCTCATGATTCATAAAACGCCTCAGAGGATACACCTTGAGGAAAGTTTTGGACAAATGGTTAAACATTTCAGTCCAGATCCAGACTTCAGGACGTGAAAAAGTCAGGGGAGTCTCAGACAGATCAACATAAAATGTCCAAATAAATTTATGTCTTGGTATTTTGAGCATTACTATTTTTCTCCAGTGTTTTTCTCCTTAATCTTTAAACTGGATAGTTGGTGGTGGATGTCTAAAGTAAGTTGTCAAAAATGTTTTTTTTGCTTTTTTTATTTAACCAGAAAAACTCTTGAGATTAAAAACCTTTTTTTCAAGAGTGTCAGGCAGCAACCTAAGTTACAGACAGACAAAGAAAAAAATACAGAATAAATATATACAGCTCTACAACAAGCAATTTAAAACACTAAATATGATTACTAGCCAAAAAGTATGTAATATTAGGGCAGCCCCCAGTTTTCCTACTCGACCCATGGTCATCACTCAGGGCCATTAGTCGACCAGTTGCCTGCATGTTTACGATATTAATTTAATTATTAAATGATATATTTTGGTGGTTTGAGTTGAAGGTGTGAGAAAGAATAGTGTCAGTAACATTGTTAACACTGTGCTACATTACAGAGAAATACAAAACCGCACTAATGAACCTTCATTAATATAGGCCTATATTTTATCTACAAGTGCACGTCACACACTGAGCGAGCCGCCTGTTAATGACGCTGTGGGCTAATGGGCATGTAGCTACTTCCATGTTTCACATGATACGTCATGTTTGTAGTCGACCAATGAAGATGAGTTTACATATCACCTTGGGTTCGTCCTTCACCTTCTCAAAATGATCCCACACTTTGGATTTCCTGCCCGACATGTTATTAACTAGCCTGTGGAATAACTGCAGGTACCAGCCCTGGAAATTAACCTGACTCATGTCTGAGAATGCTGGTGAAAAAGTCTACGAAATTTTAAAGAGAGCCACACAACCCAAGCAAACAGGATACAGTGAGAAAAAAAAACAGATGTAGAGGCTCCTCTGACTGATTCAATAAGAAAACCTATGAGAAACATGCAAGACGAAAAATATAATTAAATTGAACATCATATCAAGCAAGGAGAACCTTCCTCACAATTATCCAATTACCAGTCACTAATGTGAGCTAATGATGCTGCGTTCAAATTAATGAACAGCAAAACACAACGACAAACCAAGAAACATCTTTTTTAATCCTGCTCATCTTTCACGGACAGTAATTAATGCTTTGAAAAACAATCTTGCTGAAAGAATCCTACAGTCAGAGTTAATCTTGCACAAACATCCCCAGTGTGGGAACGGCTTCACCGTGAAGGTGATCTAAATTCGATCCACATTAGCACATCAGGACAGATGTTCACATGAGGCTCATACGCGGTGGAACCACAGCAAAAAACAAAAACACATTACATTTATTACACAATTTTCTTGAGTAAATCTGAATTACCAGCTAAATGTCTTTTGTAATGACATGGACACTGAGTGTGCAGACGAATGGATTTGTTCATGGCCTATTATCTCAGGCTGAAAAGAAATAACTTCATTAGCGAGGGGCGGGGGGGAATGTACTGTGAGCCTGGGTTGCTGGAGCATGGGAGAAGATAGACACATGGAAAGGAAGAAAAGAATAAATGTGGACGGAATAATTTAGATGATGTTGGGACTGAGAGAACTAAAAACAGGACATGCATGAAAAAGGTATGCTGTTTGTGCAAACCCACGCTACACAAATACCAACACAACACTGTAGTCTTTGCAGTGTGTTCATGGAATCTCTGAAATTAGTTTGTTGTGTCTGGGGCCTTTAGGCACAGAGAATGTTTAGTTATGTTTAGATCATGTTTTGGCTTGAAATATCTGCTTTTCATGGCACTTTCCTGGCAGTGACGTCTTGGTAAAAACAATCACTCTCTGTGGCACTGTTCCCACTAGAAAGGTCAAGATCAAGGTCAAGGTCCATTTATTGTCATTCCTGCATGAGGTACATGAAAGAACGAAATCAAGGCCCAGTGAGAGCTCAGTAAATAAGATAAGAGGTGGGTGGGGTGGGGGTGCCTGCTCCTCCTAAAGTCGATAATCAGCTCTTTGGTCTTTGCCACATTTATGCAGAGGTTGTTTGCTCTGCACCAGTTGTTGCACCTAATGCCTGAACTCTGTCTCATCATTATGATTAGTCCCACAATCGTGTTGTCATCTGCAAACTTGACTATATGACAGCTCAGGTACCCTGCCGAGCAGTCGTGTGTCAGCAGTGTGTACAGCAGGGGGCTCAATACACAGCCCTGAGGGGAACCTGTGTCGAGGGTGCTGGGTGAGAATGTGCGGCCATCCTAACAGTCTGTGTCCTGTTAGTCAGGAAATCCAGCACCCAGTTGCACAGTCCAGCTGAGTGCAAGGAGTGCCAGCTTGTTCACCAGGGTCTGCGGGATAATGGTGTTAAAGGCAGAGCTAAAATCCAAGAATAGTAACCTGACGTATGTGTCCCTGCCCTCCAGATGGGTGAGGGCCTGATGCCGAACTGCATCAGACGTGCACCTGTTTTTCCTGTAGGCATACTAGTGAGGGTCCACCCTGATGGTGTTCTTTATGTGAGCCATCATCAGTCTCTCAAAACACGTCATGGCTATGGAAGTCAGGGCCACAGGACGATAGTTGTTCAAACAAGATGTAGGTATGTGAGGCTAAAAAACACCCACGTTTGTTGGCTAAAAAGCTGCTAGAAACAGCTAAAAAACAGTTTTGCTCTTGGTTGGTCTCGAACAGTGGTCAGTAGTTTGGCAGGGCCTGGGTGTCATGATTCACCCCTCCTCAGTGAAAAAATCAGCTTATATACTTTAGAAACGTTGATATGATACATATGAAACAATTGCATACAAATGCAACGTATCCGCTGTTTGCAGCAATGTACAATGTCAACATTTTCTCCTGGCAACTGGGCTGGAAATAAATAAAGATGCAAAATTTCATGGCTATCCATTCAGTAGCTGAGATATTTCAGTCTGGAAGTGGAAATCTGAAGTGGTAGACTGACTGCTAGACATGTCATCCCACAAGCCACGGAGCTAGTGCAGTAAAGCACTACTTTTGTTGCAGTGCACGCGCCCCATCAAAGTGTATTTCTACTACACTGAGAACAAAGATAGCTAAAAGTGCTTAGCAGCCAATCATGATAAGTGTCATAGATGTGGGATAGTAGGGCTCTGCCAAACCTATGAAAGCCATCATCAGGCCATAAAATTAAACTTTCTGCCAGAAAGGGAGGGAGGACTTTCACTTGCACTACCAGGATTTGAGTCTTGTGTGAAACCAATAATTACATCCAACCATAATTGTTTTTATTAATCTAACCACATTGTTTTGGCTCCTAAACCAAAGAAAAGTAAAAGTGAAACCAACAAAAAAAAGGCCATTGAATGGGCTGATGACGACCTTCTGAACCTTCCAGTATGTGTCGCACGCTCCTACTAACCCTTAAAACTGCAGATAGTAGAGTAGGAAGTGATAAACCTCGGGAAAAACAATGATCCAACACATCTGTTCATGTATATGATTCGTTCTGCATACTACAGTTGTATGAGCGTGGTGTAAAGGCTGGGACGGATCCAGAAATTCTGATGGTTACGCTCACATAAAAGACTAACACAAAACAAACAGCGTGTGCAACATTTATTACAGCTGTGAGAAAAAAGAACTTCACACTTATGCATTAGCTCCACCTCGCCAGAGCAGAGAGACACTTTCAGGCGCAAAAAATGATGGGAGAGTCGAC
The DNA here is from genome assembly GCA_026686955.1 of Epinephelus cyanopodus. Lineage (NCBI taxonomy): Eukaryota > Metazoa > Chordata > Actinopteri > Perciformes > Serranidae > Epinephelus > Epinephelus cyanopodus. The sequence goes on along the minus strand of CM048914.1, from coordinate 42,699,807 downwards.
TTTACAGATACAAAGGACATTTGGCTTTACAGATACAAAGTTTGAGGCTCCGCAGACAAGGCAATGCATCTTCAGCACTGGCTGTCTCCGCGCTGTACTATCTAAATCCTCCCTGGCCCACAATCTGTCCGGGAATACAACAGATTCGCTGACTAGGAGAAACAACTGATAATGAAAAAGGATAAGAATGAATATTGGAATTTCTCTTTGTGTTACATTTTACAGTCTGAGTTGCTGCACAAACACACTCTTAAAAGTCCACATGATGAATGATGTCACTGCCACCAGCCTGTAGTCACTGGGTACGCTGGGTCATCTTTCCTTTGGCTTGCAGCTGAATGCCAGAGGGTTTTGGGAGAGCGTCACGGTATCTGGATGTAATTTGAAGCTAACTGTGACATAAGGGCTCAAAGAGAACAGTGTTGTAAGAAGTGCAGCCAAAAACATTTTCATGGGAGATTTTTAATTATGTTTAATTGGGTGAAAATAAGAGAATGAGGCAGAATCTTTAACAGACATTTCACAAGATACAAACTACTCCAGATCTGGACTCCATTTAAAGCAGGAGTGGGCACAAATCTGGAAAGAGTGGGAGGAAAAAACAACAGAATTTGAAAATACAACCTCCTTCTGCAGGTCTTCCCCTTCTGTCCTAAGCCCCTCCCACCTGACAACCACAGACATATGCACATGCTTCAATTAGTAACCCATCGTTTTCCATACATTGATTTATTTATCTTATTTCATCATAGAGTTGCAGGTTGTCTCATTCACTCAGCCTCTCCTTGTTGCACTCTCTCTCTGTGTTTAACACACCAAACATCCACGGTCCTTACACCATGCCCCCCACCACTGTGGATGACTTCCCTGGGAGGAGCGCAGGCAGCAGCTTGGAGACAGACCCTTAGTGTGCTTTCAGACCCAGAGTTGTCTTGCTTTGATCCAAATTAGAGACTATAATTTTTTCAAAAGTTGCATAATTGCCTGGAGTTGGTTCATGTTCTCACGGCAGCATTTACAAGCGGACCAGATCAAATGCCTTGTGTGAGAAAGCTGCTCTTGATTGGTCAGAATTTCCATTGTGTGAAAAATCCAGGAAGTAAAGCAAATGTTGAAGAAGAGTACACTTGCAAGATAAATGTGACACTTTCAAATGTCACAGTGGAGGGACAACTACGCAGGTTGATTTTAGCGCTGTGGACGTCAGCATAAGATACTGACACACAAAGGCACCTTTCACCAGCCTGCAGCAGTTTGAAACACTACAAATTTGGTAGTATAAAAAGTGCCTAGTGTGCTAGTATGTGTAGCATTTTACAGTAGTCATTACATTACGTTAGTAACAACCCTACTTATTTTGAGCCAAGCCATGATGCTTTTCTCCAAACCCTACACTCTAAAAAATAATTTATGGGGTTAGTGGATAATGCGTAAAATAAAGAACTTTTTCAGTATTAAAAAATTAGGTTTGTTTCATTAATGTGTTTTAGTCAGTTGACAACTTATTTTAAGAAAATGGTGGCATTTTTGAGTAAGATAGAATTCGAATAAATAAGTTAGAATACCTTAAATAAAACAGATTGACCAATAAACATCAACTTTTGGATAAATATTAAGTTGGTTCAACTTAGATAGATAGATAGATAGATAGATAGATAGATAGATAGATACTTTACTGTCCTTGAAGGGAATTTTTTCTTGGACTCCATGAGCTGAGACAAGCTGCCGCCAAAGTTAAAGATTACAAGAAGGAGGCAGGTAAAGTTGCACATTTGCGCAACAAATACATAAATAAACAAAAGTTGCATGTATGCAACAATAAATAAATTCAATACTATCTATACTGCACATTCTTAATTATGTTTTTTGAGGTCAGATCAAATCATGTTGGTTGTACTAAACTAACTGAGTTTGTCAGATTATGAAGAAAAGCTCGTACGATTGACAGCAATTACTTAAAAGTATGCATGCACATTGTTCCCTTCACTGAACCCACTAAACCTGTGTGTTATTTTTCAGAGTGTAACCATATGCTTTTGTTGCATTAACCTAAAGAAACAAACTTTAAAATGAGGTGTAGGTATGTAGTAGGTTTATTTTGAAGAGACTGTATGCATGCAGCAACTAGAAACTGTTCATTTCCTGTGAAAATGAAACTGTATCTTAAAAAGACACAACGCATGCAAACATACATGGGAGGATGTGACAAAGCATCTGTATTTGATGCTCTGGGAATGAGAACGGGCTGTTTGTGGTGCTGCTGTGAATTTTACCACAAACTAAAGTCTCAAAAATTTCCCTAACAGCTGAGTTTGAGTGTCAGCAAAAAGACGCATTTATTGTCAGACGATTGTATCAGATTGCATCACACTGAGCGAATGTCCATCATATCATTTCTGTTGCTTTCCTGCCATTATTCATGCCAGTCAGCTCGAACCAGCCCTCTCATTTCAGACCGTGTCATTCCCTGCCTGACCAGCAGTAGTCCTCAGTCTGTTTCCACCATTCCCCAGTCACCTGATCATCACCTGCCAGCACACCTGTTCCTCTACCCCTGCAATTAAGTACTTAGTGTGTCTCTACCTGCCCACAAACACTAGCCCTTCGCCAGATTCTTCTCAGAAGCTTCATGTTATTGTGTTTCAGCCATCTGCTCCTGTTCTGCTTGTTTGGACGTTTTGATCTCTGCCTGTTTTGTCTGCCTGTCTGCTCCAATTTGGACTTGTTTGCCTTTGCTGACAGCTGACTTCTGTTCTGAACACAGACAGAGCAAATCCCACTTTCATTTCACCTCCTCTGCCTTCATGCTCTGCTTTCTGACACACAACACCTCACCAGAGCTGTGGCACTGAGTGGATCCTTTTAATGATCAAGCTCTCTTAAATACATTAACAAGGTTTTCCAATAACATTACACAGTTCGGTGCACAAGTCAGTCTCAGTTGGTCCCCAAAATGTAAAATAAACCCCTTTCTGCAATCACTGAGCCAGGTTGAGCCAATAGAGCCAGGTTGTTGAATCACTTTGAGTCAAGCTCAGTTTGGGAGGCAGAGGTTTGCCGAACTGGGACTTAATCCCAGCCTGGTCAATTTAGCTCAAAGTTGGAGGCACTTTATCACAAACTAGGTTGTTAAATGTTAGTTTGTATTGTTAAATTCAAATTTCATGCAACATTCACACTGAGAGGATCAAAACCACCTCAGCAGCAGAGAACTAGTCAGAGAAATAAAATATCTGGACTGTGCTTTGCCGTTTGGCTTTAATGCAAGAAGAGGGAGGTCACCAGCAGTTCCACACTTGGCTTTTTATTTACGACACTGTCCTGCGTGAGTAGGTGGAGCTCTCCTCTTCAAAATGATTTAATGTCAATGTAAACATGCCACAAAAGACTTCAAATCAAAACCAAGAGACACACCCTAAACCCATAGCATGACTTCATTTTCCTTTTTTTTATTGTCTTGACACTGCATTAAAATTCCTTCTGCAGAATGATGTCACAGGGCACACATTGTTATGCTTCTCCAGGCTGCCACTCTGCTCTCTGACAGTATGCTCCCTTTGTTTAGTGGAGTTGGCGCTGCGGGTTCCTAATAAAAGTGGAGTTGCACACATGCTGATGCATCTTATTACCGTCGGGCAGAGGATAAAATCTGTAATTGTAAAATGTTCAGAAACTTTGGAGCAACAGTGACACTGAGACGGGGACTCGGCGACAGACAACGTCCAATTATTTTCTTTCAATTATTGTTATTATCGAGGTTCGATGCAGAGGCGATGAGCGATGAGGCATCTCTCCCCCATCATAAATCAGACTGATGCACATCACAGACCCTGGTTTATGTAAGACTTATGTAACATAGTCACTCGCTTTCTGTTTTTGTGTTATAAACAGGGGCATCGTTTGGTTTTAAAGGTGGTGGTGGAGGCACAGTTAGTGCAGGCACAAATCCTCAAAGGGGCTTTAGTTTGTCAGATACCCCGACCTGAGGTAGAACAAAACACAACTATGACTTCCATAAGTTTGATTTATGAACTGAGCAGTCATAAAATATTTTCTACTGCAAAGGACAGCAAAAAATGAAGTGAAAATAGTGCCCTGATTCGAGGGCTTGGAGCCAAAAGGGCCGTAAATGCATTCAGATTTTCAGATCAGATTTTGCAAGAGAGCCAAAACAAATTTCAATCAGCTGCTGCTGTTGCCATGTACTGATTACTGTATTTGATCTTTCTGTGTTATTAGATTGAGCATCACTGTTAAAACAATATTGCTACAGCTTTAGTTGAGAAATATTTATTGGACATTTAAAGAATGTCAAAAGAGTGAGACAGACTTCCCAACAGACTTTGAAAAAAATGTGTGTACGTCAGTAAACCACATTCATCAGCTCTCTGGCTCGTCTTTTCTGTTTTCAATTGGTAAACAGATGATAATGAAAAAGTGGAACGCTGTAGACGGCCCATCATTTCAAGAATGGATCTCAGAAATGCAGTATTGGCCCGAGTACATTTGGTGCCGTGTTTTGTTTGTTTTCCTTTCAAGGTGGTTTGGTGTTGTTGGGAAATTCAATAAACTTCAAGTCACAAAAAGTGCAAGGTAAATGATGAAGTCTTTTTGCCTCAGTGACTCTCCGATTGATCAAAACAGTCAAATATTTTCAAACTGTCTGACCTGGGGAAGATGTGATTGCATTTGTGCTGACAAGTGGGACAGTTCTTCTCCCTTAAACTTTTTACAGGCACACTGACATCAAATGTGTGGACATAACTTGAGTCCAAACCTCTTTTTTTCCAGCTCTCAGTATCTCTCTTTCCTTTCCAATTTACCTTCTGGCTCCAAGTCAAGATCCAGATAATCTATTTTCTCTCAGTAATCTTCCACCAACGTCATTAAAACCACCTCTGCTGTGAGCTCACGCACTTTTGGCACTGAACAAAGCATTGTGTTCTGTTCTACCCACAAAACTTTGTTAAGTGCAAAAAGGGCGTGAGCTCACCTGAATTCCAAAACCGCACTTCTACTGTTACGCCTTTTAGTTTCCTTTTAATAACAACCTATGGTTCATCATTTCAGTTGTGTCCTTTTGGCACTGAAAAGATGTCACAGAGATTTTTAATGTGATATATAATGCTCAAATTCACCTCACATAGCACTTACGCCCCCTTGGCTCTAAGCCCTCTACCTGCCCTGCACCAAAGCAATATAAAATCAGATAGATTTATTATAAAACGAGAGCCTTGAGGCTTTTAAATACAAAACTGTCATACAGGCAGAGACTTCACATTGATGCCTTTTTAAAGCAAGTTACTTTAACTTAAGGGTAATACATCATGGTATGCTGGCACAGTTCAGCCCATAACATTAGGAAACTTTGCACACAAACAATAAAGGTGGTGCAACAAAGGGTTCAAAACAGGAGCCCTCTTGCTGTGAGGTGACGATGCTAACCACTGTACCACCGTGCCGCCAGGCAGGGGGAGCCGTTCTGTGCAGAGTCTGCATATTCTCCCCGTGTCAGCGTGGCTCGCTCCGGTTAGGTGACTCTAAATTGTCCGTAGGTGTGAATGTGAGTGTGAATGATTGTCTGTCTGGAAACCTGTCCAGGGTGTACCCCGCCGCTCACCCCATGTCAGCTAGGATAGGATAACTGCTACAACTTGTGTAACCCCTTTCCAGCTGCACAACAAAAACCCACTAACACCCACTAGCATCTGGCTTTTTTAGTTCAATCAACAGTCGCTCCAGGGTCAAATGACTCTGCAGTAGTCACAGGTATTTATCAACTCCAGCTCTGATTGGCAGTTATAAAAATACAACACATGGGTGAATGCACTAATTTTAGCCCCTTTGATGGTGCAAGACAATTATGAGATGCCACAGGATACCGTCTGTCTCCACCCAAGCAGAGTTCAAACACTGTCCCAAATTTGGTCAGCACCAAGGTTGAAAGAGAGACAGTTAGACCTCCGAGACACTAGTCAGCAGCAGGGTTTCTGTGAAGTGCTGTAAAGTGTAGTTGATTCAAAACACACATTAAACATGACTTAATAGCGACAATTTCAAACACAATGACATAAATCAGCTTAACTGTAACTCGCAGCATTCACAGACAAACACTTGTCTTTATCTGGACACATTTTCCCCACAATTACAACATGTTAATATTTTTAGCACAAGCCTATGGCATTTTACATTGTATAAATTAGCCTAGCAGCTAGCAGACTTTTCCTCTACTCATATGAAGCCACAGCAACATTTAACAAAGGTAGCATTACAAAATTTGGCCTAAGGCATTTTACACTGTATAAACTAGCGATGAGTGGAGATTTCCTTTACTCATACTCATTTACTCCAAGATAAGAGAGTGGAGTAAATAAAAGCTTCGGCTCCACTGAGGAAAATGGTTTCAGCTTACAAAATTAGACAGGAAGTCTGCGTCACAGTGACGTGTAGTTCCATTTCAGAGGAGGTGCACGTCAGGCAATGGCGTAGGGTACGGCGTTGATTCAACACAGAAATATAAATCCTGCATAAAAGATATAAAAAGGAAGCAACCACCATAATCCTTTCACTGGCCACCATGCTGATTTCTATGGTTTACTAACCTGTTCTCCAGCCTGTCTGTGATGTGGAATGTGATGCATCAGAAAAGAAGACGTACCCACTGCTGCAGAGCTGTGTGCATAGCTCGTCTTCTGGCAATGTGAGAGGAGTCTATCGTCTATTTTTAGCGGGTTTTTTGCACAGTCACAGTTTTGGTGGGAAAAGGATAAATGATACAAACACTATTCCAACCTCCATACCTTCAGAATTACACACTCAAGTGCACACAGTTTCACCAGTTTTTTCTTTTTAATATAACGCTAGTCGAATGCCGCCCTCTGCAAAAGTGCAAGGAACATGTCCCCTGTGTCTCGCCTATAAATTATGCCCCTGAATATAATAGGATAATTTATAAATAAACCGGAGATATAAACCTATATTTAAAAATAAATTTACCACTTAAAACTCGTTCTGCTCTGCTGAAGCTTTAATTTATGCAGGTCACAACCCTGAGTGATCACTCATGCAGTGGAAAAATATGAGTGGGGCTTCTCAGAGGTAGGTGATGGTGTAACGTCTGCTGTTTCCACTGGAAAGATTATGCTCACATTGAGTGGAATTGCGGGTTTAGCAAATTAGATCGCTCTTAACATGTTAGTTCTTGCGATATAAGATCATATTTATTCCTCCCTTGGGATATTGCTTTTATGAATATAGCAGCTTAGGAGTACTGGAAAAAGCACTATCATGTCATATGAATGGCATTTCTTGGATCAGCATTTTTAATGTGTCTTCTGCACTACTGGCACGTTGTTTCAGCACTAGGAAACATTTCACAACTTTTTGATTCCAGAGTAAGTGCAGTTAAAAACAGCGTAGTTGAGACAGATTACAGGTCCAGGCTATAACAAAGCTCTTTGACTGTCATTACACAACAGGTGACCGTCACGTGTATTTCTATTTTCTTTCAACTAAACTGTAATTTGAGGCCAGCAGGCGACTTAAGAACAGGTGGTCACCACTATGTTAAAGGAAGCTCAGTGAACATGCTTCCTGACTCAGCTTGTAGTCTGTGAGCTGCCAACAACACAAGCCAGACACATGCTTTGTTACATTATTTCTGCTGTAAGACAACAACTTTTACACTTTGTTATATTGTTAAATAAAATGAATAAGGCCACCTTAACATTTTGGGAACAACTTGTGCTGTGTTTAGTAGTTACTTATTAGTAGCATACTGACTCTTTATTAGTCATTATGACAGAAATATTAATGCTGTATTATGTATATGAACATATGTTACAACTACTGGTCCATTATCAATCAATCAAGCTTTATTTATATAGCACTTTCCATACAAACAGAAAGCAAATCTGATAAATAGGTAGGACCAAGGCCATTAAGAGCTTTATAAACCAATAAAAGGATCTTAAAATCAATATTGAAGCACACAGGTAGCCAATGCAGAGACTATAAAACTGATGTGAGCTCTCTTTCTGGTCCTCGTCAGCGCACGTGAAGCTGAGTTTTGTAATAACTGTAACTGAGCAAAGTTTTTCTGAGGAAGACCAGAAAGTAGAGCATTACAGTAATCAGCTCTGTCGGTAATAAAAGCATGCGTCAGTGTATTTGTTATTAGGAGAGAAACAATCGCACTCACGTTCTTAAGATGATAAAATCCAGTTTTGGTTATACTTCTAATATGTGGTTCAAAACTAAAATTTGAATCTAAGGTAACACCAAAGTTTTTCACTTGTTGACAGCGTTTTAGTGACAGTTCTTGCAGTTTTGCATTGAGTTTCTCTCTCTGACCTTCAGGACCAATAAGAGTCAAGTCAAGTCAAGTCAAGTCAAACTTTATTTATAAAGCACATTTAAAAACAACCTCAGTTGACCAAAGTGCTGTACAGTTATTGAAATACAAAATAATCATACACAAATATCATAATAGATTAAAAAAACAAAGGAAATAATAAGAGCTCAATTTTAAAAAAAACCTAAAAATTAGATTAAAAAAAGGAAATAAAAGAGTAAAAAGAGTAAAAGCCAAGGATTCTTGCCTGGCAGGGACTGAACGCCAAGGAGAAAAGGTGGGTTTTCAGTAAGACCTCGGTTTTGTCCTGGTTGAGTTGAAGAAAGTTTTCTGCCCTCGAGGACTTGATGTCTGAAGTACAGTTTTAAAGGTCACCAATTGGCCCTGAGTCATCAGGAGACACAGTGAGACACAGCTGTGTATCATCAGCATAACTATAGAAACTGATGTTGTGCCTCCTGATGACGTTTTCAAGTGGCAGCATGTAAAGACTGAAAAGTGTTGGGCCTAAAATTGAACCTTGGGGGACCCCACAATCCATTTTAAAGCATTTTGATGAACATTCATTCATTGTTTCATTCAGAGTTTTCCCTCAATAATGTTAATTAATATAGTCTGTGACCAAAACTGTATTCTTGTTTAAGTTTCACCTGTTGGTAGGAATAAGTTCATTCATTCACTTTTGGTAACTGCTTATCCTGTTAGTGGTCGCAGTGGGGCTGGAACTGAGCTGACACTGGGCAAGAAGCACGGTACACCCTGAACAGGACGCCAGACTATCACAGGCTGGCACATAGCGACAGACAACCATTCACGCTCACATTCACACCTGCGGACAATTTAGAGTCACCAATTAACCTGCATGTCTTTGAACTTTGAGAGGAAGTCCACACTGACACAGGGTGAACATGCAAACTCTGTGCAAGGTTCAAATCTTCTACCCTGGGTTCGAACCAGGAACCCTCTTGCGGTAAGGCGACAATGCTAACCACTGTACTTAGAAAGCGTTTATAAGGTGAAGCTGGAGAGTGACAGGAAAGGGGGAGAGAAAATCGTAATGACACAAACCCATCAAACCCAGGATGCTGAAAAAGACTCAGTCTATATGGGGCGCACACTCTACCTATCGCCCCAAATTGTAGATATTTCTAACAGTAAATAACTGATGTAGCCTCCTTTTGTTCTTGGCTGTATTATATGCAGTGGAGGAAGACGTATTCACATTCTTTGCTTAGATAAAAATCACAATAACATGGGCTTAGGGAGGATGAGAGCTGTTGGAGAGGCAACAAAGACACGGCCACATTGGTCCACATGCTTTATGAATGTAAAATGGCGCCTGACTTATGGTCAGCTATTGTCAAATATATTAAGAATATACTGGAAACAGACCTCATTGAAGGTCCAGCATTATGTGTACCGGGCATTTTACCAACGCAGGCTAACCTGTCCTCGAAAGTATGGTCTTATCACAGGGAACAGGACGGGACTGAGACACTGGAAGACAAAAGAGAAAATCAGCTTCAAAGAATGGAGTGAGGAGCTGGTGAGGACTGCTTCTTTTGAGCAGCTTGTCCACAAAGTTAATAATAGTTTAAAGGTTTTCAGAAATATGTGAAGTAGGATAACATATTGTGACAACACTCAGAAACAACAGTTTTATGAACAAAATGTACTTAAATTAAAGTATAACAGTCTCATTTTAGGCATTTGGTAGCACCAGTTTGAGTCTGACGTTAACTTCCCTACACTGAAAAAATGAGCTCTGCTAATTTCCCATATCGACCAGGACATCTTGGAGGCGGGTGGCTGTGAATTCAAGGGTGCATGCTGGGTGGTTTCTGTCAGTCACATGCCTCATATCCATTGTGTGGTTCAGCTTGACTCGGCTTGACTCACATTTGGTATTTCTAGGCAGGATTCTCAGTTGATCGCCATGGCAATGCGACGTGAAAGGGCCGTGACCTCATCATCCATGTGACACTCGCTGGATCCTTTCATTAGCAACGATGTCTGCACTTCTTCACTTGTACGGCAAGATGTTCAGCATAGTGTTGTCGGCTTTGGGGGACTAATTGTTGTTTTTTCTGTCGTTTCAAAGTGGGAATAAATATGTGAGAATAAAATGCCATATTACATAATATATGATATGTATTTCAAATACACACATACAAGCTCTTTTTGTTACACATCACATCTCATTTTTTGTCTGTCCTGCTAAATATAAATCCCAATTGAACCATGATCCCTTTTACTCGCCAGGTGTGGGTACACATTTTGATAAATAAGCACCTGTCTCAATTAGACGCCTTGTCTGGTTGCCAGACAGTTTATTTTTTATGAAAGCAGGTTGTTGGCAACCTCAAATTATTTGTCTGTTCCTCAGTAACCCTGTATGTCACTCATATTCCTTTACTCCGTAGGGGTCCTCAGATAAAAAAGAATCAAAAGACTTTTTGATAGAAATTAATCCAAGTTGTGAGGATTGTTTTAACAGGATAAAGTGGTGTTGTGTCCGTATGCCAGGTGCCTAAATCCTAAATAACTCTCTGACGCTGTCTGTTGGAGTTACATAAATGATTCATTATTGATATATAACTAATATTCATATTGGTTTAAATAAACAATTTGATTATATTTCCAATCTTTGCTGAGCATTTAAGTAAAGTAAGCTGATTTAAGTAAATAATAGCCTGGGCTTTTAATTGAATTTTTACGGTAATTCAAATTCTGCCTATATCTGAGTGAAAAGTACAACAACTACCTCAAAAATGTCGTATAAGGATGTAAAAATTTTTACTAAAGTACTATTACGAGACAGGAAAAGAAAAATCCTGCACATTGTAATGTAATCCAATACAGGATTAGTCCTGTAATAAATACTTAAATCATTTTTTGTTGTCACTTATCATTTAGTTTATGTGTTCAAATTCAATGCAATGCAGACTACATGTGCATATTAGAAGCAGTATGTACACACTGCATTTTTGCATCAGTCTTTTTGAGTATGTTGCATTATAAGCATTATATATGGACTACATTATATCGAGGATTGTTTCTAATAATTTGTCTTTTTCTGTGTTTTTGTATACAACAGAATAATGAAAAAAATCAGGACATTAAAAGTTGTCTCTATTGTTTTGCCCAGCTAACTTTTGGGGAGCAAAATCATGCAAACACACTCAATGAAAGCAGCAATCCGACTCAATGCAACAAAGCAACACAAGTCCCAGAAATTACAACATACAGTTAAATCCAAATTTCTGCCACATGTCGTCAGGTATTCAAAAATTATACGTTTTTATAAAAGCAGTGGACTGTAATTACAGGACTGCTGTGCTGGAGTGCGTTTCAAGTGTTATACATGTGGTCACTTGTGTATTTCTCAGTAACTTTTTCTCAAACCATCAACGCCAGCTCGTCACGGTTGTGTGAGTTACCCCAACACTGGTTTCAGTGAGGCTTTAACAGCCTGGTGGAGCTGCTGCAGACTGAATGCAGCCTTTTAAAGTGACGGAGCGGCTGTAATTTGAGAGTAGCGCTGAGGTATTATTAGCCAAAAAGCCGGAGCGCGGCACTTGAGACATCCAGATGTTGCGAAGTCGGGACTACAACTGTTTCCACGCTGAGACAAACTTTCATACATTGCTTCCGATGATGGACGCAGACAGGCTCGACTAGAGGAAGCAAAGCGAGGCTTGTTTGAACATTTTCACGCCACTTTTTATGTTTGGACAAAGAGGACAGTGAGGAGGACGTGAAGCCTCATCTTAACTGCGCAGTTTGGACGTTTAAACCTGATTGAAATGTTTGCGTTTCTGCGCCCGGTTGGAGTTAAATAGTCCACCAAGGTGACGCTGTCGCTGAAACCACGCTAAAAGTTTATTCTTATTATTTTATATAATTGTGTGCTGGGACAAGTGGACACGATGGCTTTCCTTCACTTGCTCCTGTGCGCCGGGATGTTATCAATGTGCGGAGCCTTTTTCCGCGGACCATTGCACCCGGAGATGTCCAACGGCACCTTTCATCACTACTTCGTGCCGGACGGAGACTACGAGGACAACGACGACCCGGAGAAGTGCCAGATGCTTTTCAAAATGACCGACGACCGAAAGTGCGGTCTCGACGAGGACCAGGACGCCGTCATACGGGATGATTTCACCATCATCAAGAGGCAGATCGAGGACTCGGCCAGGGTGCTGGAGGGCATCGGGAAAAGCATCTCGTACGACCTGGACGGAGAGGACAGCTACGGGAAGTACTTGAGGAGGGAGACGGCGCAGATCAGCGAGGCGTTTACAAACTCGGAGAAGTCTCTGCTGGAGCTGGAGGTGAAATTCAAGCAGAGCCAGGAGAGCGAGCTGAAAGAGGAGCACCGGCTCAGCGACGACTTTCTCAACATGGTCGTGCACACGCGGGACGTCCTGAAGGACACGCTGGACATTTCTCTGGGACTGAAGGACAAGCACGAGCTCCTGTCTCTGATCATCCGCAGCCACGGCACGAGACTGAGCCGGCTGAAGAATGAATACATGAAGTTCTGAGAGAAAATAGTCCCCAGTACTATTTTTATTTTTCTATGGTGGAGTGTGTGGCCATGAGGCAGAGGTGAGACAGTGAGCAAACATATCAGGGATACAAACAAAACTTTAAAGGGTCAGTTCACATGAAACACACACACACACACACACACACACACACACACACACACACACACACACATATTCTCTCCTTTAACTCTTGAGCAGCGGTTCCCAACCTGAGTTCACTTTAATTCACTTTAATGGGTCCAAATACAGGTCAACTGTGTTGGGACTTCTGAAATGTAATGAGCTACAGATTACTATTTACCCTGTTAAAAATGCAGTATGTAATTCATTACATCAAAGTAATACAACATATTACCTTTGATAAGTTTTATAATACTTACCTAACAAATCATCCCCGGGCAATAAAGCTGGAAAATGTCCAGAAACAGGCTCATTTTCTGGATTAACTCTTGAGCAGTGGTTCCCAACCTGAGTTCACTCCAATGGGTCAAAATAAAGGAGGTTACTTTTGAAATGTAATGACTTACAGATTACTAGTTACCCGTTAAAAATGTGGTATGTAATGTACCTATTTTAATTACTTCTTTAAAGTACTATAATTTATTATCTTGGATTAGTTTTGATTACTTTTCTACCAAGTGTTTTAAACTTTGTTCAGACGTTCAGATGATATTCAGATGATGTTCGCTTTTAGATGGAACCCCTTTGTTATCACCAGTATTTTGATTAGTGACTATAATTTAACATTTTTTCTCAGTATCTGTAACTTATCACACTTACATTTACATTTAAATTGAACTACATAATTCCGTTATATGTCACTAGTTACTCCCCAGCACTGCAGGTCAATGGGACAGGAAAGAACAAAACACATTTTCTCGCTTACCTCTAGAGCAGTGTTTCCCAACCTGAGTTCACTCCAACGGGTCAAAAAACAGGAGGTTAACTGTGTTGGGGAGGTTACCTTTGAAATGTAATGAGTTACAGAGTTACTCTGTTAACAATGTAATAAGTAAAGTCATTACCTTTTTTGTAGATTACTTCACAAGTGTTTTAAACTGGGCAATAAAGCTGAAAAATGTCCAGAAGACATTACTGCGTAGCAGAACAATGCAAAGCAATTGTATTTTCATCCCATTTTCTCAGTATCTGTAACTTATTACGATTTCATTTTATGTTTTAACACAATTGGGTAACTCCGTTATATGTCACTAGTTACTCCCCAACACTGGAGGTTAATGGGACAGAAAAGAACAAACACATTTTCTCATTAAATTAGAGAGCAGTGGTGAGTTCACTCCAATGGGTCAAAACACACGAGGTTAACTGTGTTGGGGAGGTTACTTGTTAAATGTAATGAGTTACAGATTACTAGTTACCCTGTTGAAAATGTAGTGCGTAACGTTCCTATTTTAATTACTTAATTACTATGATTCGATAACCTTTCTAACAAATGTTTTTAACTGGGCAAGAAAGCTGAGAAATGTCCAGAACCAAGAAGAATATATTCAGATGTAATCCCTTTGTAATCACCAACATTTTGATTGGTTACTGTAATTTAATTCAATTTTTTTCTATCAGTAGCTGTAACTCAGTAAACATATATTGTTATTTAATAACGTAACGTAACTACCCCCCAGCACTGGAGGTTAATGGGACAGGAACGAAGAAAAACTAAATTTTTGTGACTTTCCTACCATCTTTCCTTTTCTCTTTGGAAATACTCAACGGATTCTTCTTTGTTGCTGATAATTATACAAATTAAACAAACTGAGTAAATCTAAAGTGCTGTATCATAGGCAACTGGACTTGCTTGAGTTTCCTGAGGACGGTTCACCTCTCATCCAAGAGGTTTCTTCAGTTCTGAAGACCTGGATTACTGAGAATCTTCACCAACAATCAGAGCAATTAGTCAGGAACATCTTTCACAGTTGTTCACAAGTGACCCATGACGAGCAGTACGCACTGCTTCAGTAAAGGGCCAGACACAAAAATGTTTGGGAACTGCTGCTCGAGAGGTATGTAGCCATGCAGATCACTCCAACGGGTCAAAATATTTCTGAGGTCACCAGATGGATAATGGGATAGGAATTTTGCTTTGTTTTTCTTCTTGTAAAATACTCCACAGACCATTTTTGTTGCTGATAATTATTCAGATTAAACTATCTTAGCGGTTAGTAAGGATAGCACAAGCCAGTGATTACCAACCAGGGGTACTTCTGTAGTTACCAGGGGGTACATGGAAATATTGACAATGTTTAAATAACAGTTTGATTAGAAAATAATTGATGTGTTGAGTTAGTAGTTCCTTGAACACTGTGTAGCAAATGAGTTTGTAAAAAGTAGTTTGCGAGGGAGCAGAGAAATCTGAAACGTTAGCGAAAAGTAGGGGATAAATAGTCAAAAATTAGCTAAAAGTAGCCTAATGTACATAAAGTTCAAATAGTTAGCTAAATGACTGAATGGGTTAGGTAAAAGTAATGAATATGCCGCTGAAATATGAGCTAAAAGTAATAGCTTAATGGTTGAAAAAGCTTTAGTTCAGCTTCTGCCACTAGTAGAACAAATGCAAACTTGACCAAACCGAGCTACACATTGACAGTTTAATTGTATGACAGTACTGTAATAATATATGAAAAAAATGTATGAAAAAATATTGTCAAGTGTTAAATAATACCCAGTTAGTGATAAATTCAAACTAACACTTGGGAACAACTGGCATGTGCGACCTGTGATGAGAAAGGGTCAGAAACATAAAAGTTTGGGAACCACTTTTCCCGAGGTTTGTAGCCACGCAGATAGTTTGGTTGAATTATGTTTCGTGACATCTGTCTCCCAAAGCTGCCAAAAGAGGGAACTACCCCAAGTGTCCCAGACACCCAGGGGCCCCAAAAGCTCTGTGTTCACTGTGTGTCAGCTGTGATTTGGTACAGTCAGTTGGCTATTTGCAAATTCTGTTTCCAGTTTTCACGGCTTAAGTACAATATCACTGGGCCCCAATTAGTACCTGATCTCATGACCCTGTTTTGTCGACGGGTCATGTGTCAGAATCTGTTATTTTAATCTTATATTGTGCTCATATTGTCCATATTCCTAAATGAAGTTGTGCTCCAGAAAATAAAAATGTAATACTAAGAGAGAAACAAACAGTGTTCCATTAACATCCATTACATTCATGGCATAAATCTCAGTTGGGGATGAAAAAAACAAACCTATCTCAGTTGCTTGGAACTGCTAGTGTTAAGCAAGACAGTGTGTTTTGGGCAAATAAGGAGTGGGCAATATGTATAAAATCCTCTTTAACAGCATACGCAATTTAATATGACATTAGTGTGATACGTTTTCTGTAAAAAAGCCAATTGAGAAATCGTTAACGGATAAAATAACCAGAGAGGAATGTGTGTTTTTGGCTGACCCAGCAATCTAAGTACCTAAGAAGTCTAAGTGCTTCATCATATTGATGCAAAAGATCATATAAAAATCCAATATTGCCACAAAGTGGTCCCGCTCGGTGATTTGCAATGCACACAGAGATATTAAAGAGCTGTAGAGGTTTAAACAGCATGGCAAAACCTCGAGACAAATATATATCATCTGACTGTAAATTGTCATATTGCCCACTCCTAGAGGCCATTATAATGGTCATTACACGCCATAAAAACACACAATAGTAGTTGAGTCACTTTATTCAAAACTGGCTGAATACAAATTTTATATTGTCCAATAAAACGTCTAAAATATGGCCCTAGTGTTAGTTGAACATTATCTGTACGTCAGTCAATATGCCTCTTTTCTAGGTGTAAGGTCATTTGTGATAAGTGCATCGAATTTACCTTTGTGCGAGTGTGTGTATAAGTGTGTGCAAGTGTATGTGTGTGTTAAACAACGGCTTCAAACATGAGTCAGCCAATCAAAAAAAGAGAACAGGAACTATCAGTTTTCAAAACACGAGTACTGTAGTCAGATGAAGGGTTTTCCAAAAACTCATTCAGTCCTCTGTGGCCAGAAAAAACAGCAAGAAGTGAGTGTTGGAGTGACTCGTGAGGATTAAGGAAGTGTTTGGACACGTTGGACAGAATATGTGTCCATCATGTCTTTTATTTTGACCCAAAAGCTGGATAAGTGATTTTTGGATAACTCTTAATGCGGCAGTAAAGCAGGGGTGGACCTCATGTTGTAGTCTGGTTTGAAAGCTCCGAACACGAGCAGCCGTTATTGTTGCTCTCCTCTGACACTCCTGATGAATGTTTCTAGGAATATCAAAGAATGTTTACATATGGACATGTATGTTGTATTTTTTGCTTTACGGGCTAGCAGACTTTGCACAATTCTTTACTTTCCCGGTGCTAAAGGTTGTGACACGGTTTAAAATGCAAGGCCTTGACTGTGCTGTTGTGCACAGGCAGTATAATCATGGAAAATGTACAGTGTATTATTATTATTATTATTATTAGAAGTAAGTAAATACTGTGAGTGCCAATATCTTTATTACAAAACACACTAATATGTATTCATTGTTTATATAAAGTTTTGGAAATAGAGCTGCATATATCTATTCTTGTTTACCTTTTTATTAAGATATGTGGTGAGATGTAATACATTGACGGAAAAGACTGCAGGCAGCACTCGTGGACTTCAGTGTCAAACACTAATCTGTGTGACGATATTCTTAACGGATTGTGTTGTGTCTTCGTAAATAAAGAGTTTGTGTTTGAAATACAGTGCTGTTGTAGTCCGTCTCATTCTCCTGAATGCGATATCTCAAAAATGATTTGAGGGAATTCCTTCAAATTTGGCTCAAATGTCCACCTGTACTGATTCTGATTTTGTTGGTCACTTGGAGTCAAGGATGAACTGACTGATTTCAAAGGTCTAACGTCGAAGTCATTGTGACCTTGTCTGTCTCTTTCTTGTGAAGGCGTTGTCTCAAGAACACCTTGAGGGAATTTTTTCAACTTTGCCACAACTGACCACTTGGAATCAAGGATAAACTTAGTTGGATTTTAAAGGGTCAAGGTCAATGTGACTTTGCATCCATCTCATTCTCGTGAATACAATATCTCAAGGACATCTTGAGGGAATTCAAATTTGACACAAGCATCCACTTGGGCTCATCAATGAACTGAATGTATTTTGGTGGTCAAACCCCAAGGTTACTGTGACCTTGCGTCAGTCTCATTTTCATGAATGTGACTTCTCAAAAAGGCCTTGAGGGAACTTCCTCAAATTTGGCACAAACGGACTCAAGGATGAACTGACCAAATTTTGGTGGTCAAAAGTCAAGGTCACTGTGACCTCACAAAACATGTTTTGGCCATAACTGGAGAATTCATACATTAATTATGAAAACATTTCACACAAATGTCTATTAGGAAACAATAATGACGTGATGACATTTCGTATTTCATATCCAAAAGGTCAAAGGTCAACTCCACTGTTACATCCCTTCGATAGCTCATAGCGTCCCTTCGATAGCTCAGTTGGTAGAGCGGAGGACTGTAGTGGCTTGACAGCTGAAATCCTTAGGTCGCTGGTTCGAATCTGGCTCGAAGGAGACACATTTTGGGGTGGCAGTAGCTCAGTCCATAGGGACTTGGGTTGGGAACCGGAGGGTCGCCTGTTCGAGTCCCCGTCCGGACCAAAATATGGAGCGTGGACTGGTGGCTGGAGAGGTGCCAGTTCACCTCCTGGGCACTGCCAAGGTGCCCTTGAGCAAGGCACCGAACCCCCAACCGCTCGGGGCGCCTGACCAAAGGCAGCCCCCTCACTCTGACATCTCTCCACCTTGTGCATGTATAGGTCCTGTTTGTGCATGTGTGTGTCTTTCGGACCTGTGTGTAATTGACAAGCAAGAGTGAAAACATTGAATTTCCCCTCAGGGGGATTAATAAAGTAAATTAAAAAAAAAAAAAACATCATAATGTTTTGCAAAAAAAATCTTCCTGGCAGTTACTCAACATCATAACTCAGAAAGAGACGGGGCGACATTGGTCAGATACTGAACTGGTGACGCTAAACTTGGGTTCCCATTTTGAAACTCTTCTGATGGGTGAACGTGTGTGAAGCATCCATGTTTTCACAGACATGCATGTAAACCGTAAGTGTAACTTGGCTGGTGCACAGAGGCCGTGAAGAGTTCATTTTAGTTTATGGCAGAAATTATCGTTTTTACGAGATATTCCTTTGTAAATATGGTATGACTTGGACTTGAGTTAAAACATTAATCCTTTACACTAATATTGGTCTCTTCCGGTTAATACAAAAGTGAGAGTAAACCATTCTTTATGTTGCTGGAGATCCCTACAGAGGTTTATTTTTTGTATACATAGGGTACCCTACAATGTGGCAGTAGCACTATAACCACTGGGACTGCACACTGTATTGCCACGTGCTTCGTAATTACAAAGTTCCCCTCCATGTTTGCTTTACAAGGCTTTGAGGTCTGCTTTGAATTATACACACAGCCCTCCTATGGGTGCTTTGAAGGCAGAAGCCGGTTGTTGGTATTTATGAGGGACAGAGATGCAAGGAAGTTGTGTTGATGGTATTTTAAGTGTCCCTACAAACAACTTGTTTTTTTCCGGTTTTCGTCACCAGTCTGCTGAAAACAACTTTTTTTATGCGATACTTCAGCATTTTTTAAAGGTCGTGAATAAGGTTGGGTGAAGA
Organism: Epinephelus cyanopodus; assembly: GCA_026686955.1. NCBI lineage: Eukaryota > Metazoa > Chordata > Actinopteri > Perciformes > Serranidae > Epinephelus > Epinephelus cyanopodus. Next base: position 42,680,232 of record CM048914.1, on the reverse strand, counting down.
GTCTGTGGCTTTGAGTCAAGGGAGTAAAAATGTCACGAGTATCCACATCCAAGTGCCAGCCGGTGTAAATTATGTAACATTGCAGAGTACACTGTGGCAGTTTCACTTGTGGTTACACACAGTAAATTGATACTTTGAGCCCGCTGATTACACACATGATGACGCAACAGAATGGACACATAAAATACAGGAAACCTTTAGCATACATTGTATGTTTCCATGAGAGGGAAAAGCCCCTGGTTTTCTCATTTAGGTAAACGGATTATTGGCATCATGTAGAGGAAAAGTCATTTATGTAACATACATCATGAACAGTAGCTATGATGAGACTTCTGCTTAAACGATCATCCTGAACTATCAAATACATCATTCTACATTATATTTTATGTTATATTTTACTTTGTGGTAACAATTCTCTTCACTTCTTCGTCACACAGGCTGACCTTTGGTTTATTTTTATAATTAATCTCCATAAATCTATCATGCAAGTATAATTTACAAGCGGACACTGAACAGAACATTGTGTACCTTCCTCCCAGGTGCAGTCAGTGTCCTGGATAGATCTGAGTATAAGAGTAAATGTCCACATCTATGTCATTTCACCACCTAATACGTTTTGGTGTGCCACAAAAATAATGTGAAATACAACATTCCTGCAGAACATTTCATATTTTTTATTAGTACAAGGTTTGACTTCATTCATCAATTATCTTTTAAATAAAAAATATGCAGTTGTCAATGTGACCCGGTATCCCAAAGTCCATTACATGTTACAGCTGTCACTGTTACTGTTGTTGTTGTTAATGAACACGTGTGCGCTGATGTCAGTCACAAAGGTGGCTGAGTTGTAATGATCACTTACCCTTTGAACTTGAGCCTGACATGCTATAAATCCGGTGATGATGTGTGATGTTAGCATGTGTAGCTCCGACTGAAGACTGTCCTGCACATCTACTGATCATCTTCCCTGAACCTGCAAGGGACGCAGAAAGTGTTAAGCTGAAACAGGTATGACTGAAGACAGAAAAAAAGTACTTACTCACATTATTGATTCATGTGTCGATGATGTTTTTTAATTAATCAAGCAATATCAGAAAATAGTAAAAGTAATATGCTGAATACAATTTCTCAGAGCCAGAGGTGATGTCCTTAAATTCTGTTTTCTCTGATTATCAGTCCAAAACCAAAAGATATTGCATTTACTGTCAGATACAACAGATAAAAGCAGCTAAGAAACAATTATTTACTTGACTGTTTGTTTCAGCTGCAGTTGAAGATCTTTGCATTTATGTGCATCTGTATGTGCACAGTGAGAAATAATTGGCTTACAATTTATAGCAGACCATCAAATGGTCCACATCCCTTTCCAGACTGAAATATGTCTACAGATATTGGATGGATTGGCATGACATTTTTGCCTTCTCATTTTTTTTAACAAGAATTCTTGCTCCAAAATCAATCCCAGTGACTCTGGTAATCCCCTTACTTTTCGTCTAGCGCCACTGTCAGGTTGATATTTTTGGTTAAGAGTGAAATTGGATAGGCATGACATATTGCAATCATATCAGACCCGTAGTAGCTAATTATAAGTTCTTTACATGAGACCAAGGGTTTAGGCTTCGTTTCAAAATTGGAATGACATATGAAACGGAGGTTATGGGGGTCCTCCATTAGAAAATTGTGAGCATCAAACTCTTATTTCCTGCATTCTGGTGAAATTTATGCACCAATTTTTGCCTTTGTTATAATAATTTAGAAGGTAAATGTCTTTAACTTGGGGGCCAAATACACATATTCTAAATACTGAGGTATAATCGAAATAATCGACAGATTAGTCGACACTGAAAATAATCGTTAGTGGCAGCCCTAATGGTGAATACTAAATTTAGTAGGGGAGACTGGGGGCAACTGTGACATCTCAAATTGCACCAATCAGAAATGTGACAGAACCAATTCCCACTAAAAGGCAATTTCTCAGTCTTGCAAAATCTTTAGTGTCTATGAATCAGAAGTTGCTTGAACACACTCTCTAAATGTTGCCACATCGGCTGAAAATCAACATATTTTTTCATATGTTATTTTTGGATTTGTGGTAGCCTAGTATTGAAACTCAGAACCTGGTTTGGGTTTAAATTTTACATCGTTTATTCATGGGGCATTTTTAACGTCTCAACTTACACCAATCATAAAAGAGATATACCGTAACTATTGGTACTATTGGTATTAATACGAAGGTAGTATTTGTCACAATCACCCCTGAGCGGGGGGGCAGATGTAACTTCTGTCTTCTATTGTTTCTATTAATATTATGACACCGACATTGCTTGGAAAAACAGTTAATGACTGTTAACAGGCTTAACACAAATACAAATTATCTACATAAAAAAAATTCTGTCCAAACAGCTATACAGATTTTTGAGAAATTACATCAAAACAGAAAATTGTTGCAATTGCCCTGGTCTCCCCTTTTAGACAGTTAAAGGCCTAGAGGATAAATTCTGATGACTTTGGTGAGGACTTCTCAGGTCAAGGTTTTAAGTTTGCTTATTAAATCAGTTGTTCCTTGTGCTCAGTGCTAATAAGCAAATTTTTGCATGCAAAAGGGCGGAGGTGCGGACTCATGTCACAAGACTCGACTCAAGTCAAAAATTTGATGACTTTAGACTTAACTTGACAAAATTGAAGTTGACTTACAATTTGATTTGGACTTCAACACCAGTGACACTTGGACTGGAGTCTTTTGATTTGAAAATATTTAATATCTTACCCATACCAATGGGAAGAGAAAGTTATTGACATTTTTCCAATCTGAGATAAATTGAATATGAGATGCGACAGAAGCGGTACGGTAGATAGTTCTATATGCTATAGCACTTATGATTACCATGACATGGATGACTGAGAATCTTCACCTACCAGTTCTATATGCTATGACGTAACATAGGATTACGTTTTTGCGCAACAGGTTTTGACTAAAGAGTCCTCATCAGGGAATAAAATCAAAATTACACTGACTTCCCAAAATGTGGAACTTCTGCTTCTTCTTCTTCTGCAAATTATATCCTGATGAGGACTCTTGTCGAGATGCATTAGTTTGTGCGTGAATCAATAAAGGATTTTTAACTACAGTCAGAGCGCCTTGGAAGCACTTATGGACTGCCTGCCCGAGCAGTACCATGAACTGAGTGAACCAGCCTGTGGTTGTTTTTTAACTTCATGTGACTGTTTGCCCTATCCATGATGGGCACCTGATTCATTTTTACAACTAACTACCACATGCCTTAAAGGGATAGTGCACTCACCCATATGCCGAGGGAGGCTCAGGTGAAGATTTAGAGTCCTCACATCTCTTGCGGAGATCCCAGGGGAGAGTGGGTAGCAGCACAACTCCAACTAATGCTAAAGGTCCAAAAACACACATAATTGAAACCACAAAGTACTGTATCTCCATAGTGATCCAAGTGTCCTGAAGCCCCGACATAAAAAGTTGTTTGCCTCTCTGTGCACCATGCTCACGTGTGCGTGCTTGTATGAGACTGTGAGACATGGGCACCGCCACGTGCACAGAGAGGCAGTTAGAGCTACAGGCTACAATGAGGCTAAAAACAGTTTAAATGACGTTTTTCCAAACAGCTTTTTATGTCGGGGCTTCAGGACACTTGGATCGCTGCGGATGAGCAGTATGGAGATATTTTGTTGTTTCAGTTATGTGTTTTTGGACGTTGTGTTGCTACCCACTCTCCTCTTGGATCTCCGCAAGAGATGTGAGGACTCTAAATCTTCACCTGAGCCTCCATCAGCATATGGGTGAGTAGATAATGGCTGAATTTTCATTTTTGGGTGCATTATCCCTTTAAGGCAGTGCAGCACTTCTTATTTTTCCCTGAGATTAATATTTAATGGTGCAACTAGTTTAACTTAACTCTGATTTGAGTTTATGTTTGATTCAATTAATCCTTGTTGGTGCAACCATAAATCACTAATTTTCTGTCAGAGGCCCTGCAGATCCCATTAAACCCCAGCAGCAGCCCCGCAGATGTGTCAGTTCACAAAGACGGACCTGCTCCTCCTGATTGTCACTTTGCAAAGTCAGTTTGTTTCTTAAAACACACCGAGCTGTTTCAGGACTCTGCTTATCAGATGGGACTGAAAGTAGAGCAGCGTCATGCCCTCTGAGTGATTATGTCATGCCGCCCAGCCTCCCGGTGTCCCGGTCAACCTTTCACCTACTTTCTCTCTCACACACACTGACAGCCGGCGTTTGTGTTGACGGAGGCGACGCTTGTGGGGAAGAGGAGCCCGTTGTCAGGATATCAGAGGTAACATCTGTCACTGGCAAACACTCTTCACTCTTCTTTTGACGGCACTTTAATACATAAACTTTAAAGCAAAGCCCAGCTGTTAGCTTCTCTGTTAGCTTTGGAGCAGAGAGCAGATGTAAATAGGAAGAGCCGGGTGTTTGTGTTTACGTTAACTAGCTAACAGTTAGCTAACAACCGGTAACGTTACAAGATTTAATTCGGTTCCCCGGCAGACCAGACACCTTGTGACACATTAACATGAAAGACTACATGTTGTCAGGCTCAGTGATAGTGAACTACACGAGTGGTAGTTTTGCTTCACTCCTCCAGCTTGTTTCAATGAATGTGCATTTTGTGCTAACTCAAACTCAACCGCTGGAAGTGATGTCACAGCTGTAATACCTGAGTTCACAGTTAAAGTCAAAGGAAACCGAAATAAAGCAGTTTTTTAAGTGATGCGTTTGTTGGGAGCCGCCTTGTTTAATATGAGACAAATGCAAACACACACCCACACTTGCATAATGAGGAAGAGCTACGTGAAAGCCTTGTCCTTGGAGCAGTGCAAACAGATGGTCACACTGACGGGATCACATTAACAACATAAACTATTTGTGGAATTAGAGAGAGACATAATGATTTTTGTTGTTAATTGGCTTCTTGATTAACTGTCAGCTGTCTTGGTGACTAATTAAAGGACCAGTGTGTAAGATCAAGGGGGATTTAGTGGCATCTAGTGGTGAGGATTGCAAATGTCTCCTGATTAGTGTTCCTTACGCCTAGTTCACGTTACACGATTTTCACCCTGATTTTGCGTCGCAGAGACTATCGTAATCTTTTCAGTGATCATACCTGGCAACGTGTTTCTGTCAGCGGGAGTCTCGCCAACTGCGCTACGACGTGTGTGCTCCACCAAACTTGGAGACGACACATCGTAAAGGCATGGATATCCTTTATTATCCTGGGTCCAACACAACGCACTCCTGGTGATCCTGTGCACGCCGCCATTGTTGTTTTTGCTTGCCAGCTGGCTTGTCAGTGTTGCCAGATCTTGGGAGAGAAACAAGCAACCAGGGCTATGGAGACAAGCCCAAAAGAAGCTACTATCATTCGTTTAAATAAATTCTTAGATGGATATATATAGAGGAAGGTGACGTTTAGAGAGCAAGCCCAAAGTCGCATCTGGTAAGCAGACTTGGCAACCCTGCGGCTTGTCCTCCTCACATTTCTTTCGTCCTCCTGCGTGCTGATGTGGGATGTATCCTGCCTCTCATTGTCAGTCGTGTCAGGCTTCTCCAGTTTTCTAGCATGCCAGATATCCAGTCCCAGTCACAGACGAGGGGGCGACTTGCTCATAGGCTTGTTCACACATGAGGACTCGTCGCGGCAGACTATCTGCCGACTCGCCTCCGACCCAAGGTGGGTCTCAAGATCCTCTGCGACGTCAAAATCGCAGTGAAAATCGTGTAATGTGAACTAGGCTTTAGGCGTTCATTGTTCAGGTGGTTTTTACAGGGAGCCAGATTGACCCTTTGCTAAGCCTTGTCCCTCTGTGATGGTCCGTCAAGCTGTCAGATCTAGCATGGAGCCCACACTGTAAAGCCCAGTTCAGACCTGAGATTTGCGACGAGATGAAACCTTCTTAGGACATTTCAGAGAAAGGTTGCAGTGGTGTGAACTGGCCGATCTGAGCTCGACTCAAGCCGGCCGATGGTGTCACCTGCAACTCAGCTGGTCAAATCGCTGGCAGCTGGTTTTAAAATGTGAAGCACAGCAGACAGTCGGCCTTTAGTGAAGCCCGCTGGTCAAGTCAAAATGACAGTAGACGGCGTGTTTGCTTGCTGCAGCAGGTGCCCCATACCTGCTGAGCCTTGTGTTCTTGAGGTCTCTTACCTCCCAAAACTAAAAGAGCAGGTCATGAAACCTTAAGCAGTTTCATGCTACGAATCAATGTTTCTCTGACACGGCTGATCCAGCACCTGCTAATGTGTGCCTTTTCCCCCTGATAACTTAAGATGCTAATATTTTGGAGGTTTTTATTGGGAGCTGTATTATACGCAGAGATCACCTTCTCTCAAAAACAAACAGACCCGGTAATTTGGATGCTATTTGGCTTATCACAGAGGGGCTGCTAACTACAGCAGCAGATGCAAAAACACAAATGGCCCTCTCTGAAGCCAGTGTTTGGGTTGTAAAAGACTAAAGATTTTATTACACTGTATGTCATTTCTGCTAATATATCACTCTAAATCCTACACTGGACATTTAACTTAGTAGTAAATTGAATATCTGGGTTTTGGACTGTTGGTCAGACAAAAACACAATAACATCATGATTTCTTTTAAGACCAAACAATCATTCAGTTAAACAAGATAATTACAGTTATGAAAATAATTGTCAGTTGCAGCCCTAGTTTTAGTTTACATCATTTTGAGGCGACTAATGTGTTTGGCACGGCTCAACAGAACTGTGCACAGGTGCAGGATTATGGGCCACTGTGCTGATTTGCACCGCAGCTTTGCCCAGATCCCACCAACACAAAGTCAGCAGACCAGGCTTAGAACATACTGGTTGGCACAGAGCTCCTTGAAAAAGTTCACATTTTGATCTGATCATTTGGCATTGTTCAAAAACAACTCTAGGACCATGACTGTTCTTCTTAAAGGGTGTGTTTGATAGATATTACTTAAAATGTAAGGTTTTTTTTTTTTTAAACTATTTTAGTGCATTATTTTACCTTCCTATCATTGGCTTGAGATATAATAAAGTTTGATTTTATGGCCTACTTCAGAAGTATATCATTTTATAATAGTAAATCATTGTATCATTTTATTACTTTGCTTTCTCTTTAACTACAGAGTTGGTGGCCCTTTTTCATTTGGAGACATAGTTGCTTGACAGGAACCATTCAGAAATGTGGATGAGTACATTTGCACGTCTGGCCCTGCCTGCTCTTCAGAGGAGCACGTCTGCCATGGCCTGCCAGGCTCTGAGGGCCTGTCGTGGACCAGGGCGGGCTGCAGGTCCACTTCCCTCTTGTCTGACTTCAGTGCAGCTTCGTGGGCAGCACACACTGGGGTCTGCCTCCCTCCCTTTGGCCGGGCACTCAGTGAGGCACGTCCGGGCTCTGGACGAAGAGAGGATGATGGAGGTGGAGTGGGAGGATGGAGGCCAAAGCCTGTACCCATTCACTTGGCTGAGAGATAACTGCCAGTGTCCACTGTGTACTTTGGAATCGGCTCAGGCCCGGAAACTGTTGATGTCTGATCTTGATATCTACACAGGGGTTGACGTTGTGGAGGTCACCAATGATAACAAGGTAGGCTGCTGCCATTATCTGACTTGTGTTTTTCAGGATCCACATGCTCAGTTTACAATTCTATGTTAAAGGTCTAGTGTGTGGGATTAAGAGACAGCTAGCAGTGAGGTTGCAACCACCTTAAACTTCTCCCGTGCGGCAAGCGTGCATCACAAACGTGAAAATGCAAAAACACGAATGGCCCTACCTCGAGCCAGTGTTTCTTCTTTGGTACTGTAGAAACAATATGGTGGACTCTGTGGAGAAGGACCCACTCTGTATATAGATATACACCCTTTAGCCAAATCAATAAAACCACTGGCTGGTGAAGTAAGTAACACTGATCATGTTGTTACAATGCATTGCTCTGCTGGGAACCTTGGATCCTGGCATTCCAGTGGATGTCTCTTGACACTCACCACCCACCCAATGGCAGTGGTCCCCCAGCAGGACAATGTGCCACACCATACCACAAAAACTGCTCAGGAATAGCATTAGAAATGTGACAAAGACCAAGACACATTCCTCCACATTCCCCAGTTCCCAATCTGATCAAACATCTGTGGGATGTGCTGGTACTCCAGAGGTACGCTCATTCCACAGTGGGGCTTCAGTGGATTTGACCTGTTGCGGCATGGACACAGGACCTTTTTAATTTTATTGTACAGCTGTGCAGTGACAATAAAGGTATCAATTGATTGATTGATTCCCAAGTAGTGGGGGGACCCTGCCATAGGTTTGATGTCGTAAACGGCTCATTCTAAGTTAACAAAACACATTTCTTAGTTTCAGGTGAGTATACATTGATTAAAACATAGGCATGAATATTACTATTCCTTTCTGCTAATGTATCCTCCTAAAACATACAAACTGCACCTTTTAAGAGACAAATATAAATGTTTAAATTACCCAGACTGGCTGTGTAAATGTCCAATAAATTTTACATGGCCTACGTGCTGGTTTAACACTTGCTTGCTTTAAGTATTTTTGCCTCCACATAGTTTTACAGTTCCACTGGAAGGTAGTAATGGACATGTTGGTTGCATTAACTCAGTCAGTTGATACGTTATATGAAACTGGTGTATAGAATATTGTCATAACCAATTATCCGAAGTTACATTTACAAGGTTTCATTTGAAAAAAAAAAAAAGATTTAAATACATCACAGATGCAACAAGTAGTTGGCATATTGATTAGGTGATTAACAGCAAATTAACTTGCTGCTGTTTCGATCATTGATTAGATATTGAAGTCATTTTTCAAACAGAAACACCAAAACTTTGAGTGTCCCAGCCTCTCATATGGGAGAATTGGAATATGTGATACTTTCATGGTACTATCCTAATTACTGACGCCATGTTTCCTCAACAACTTTTTATGTGAGTGGGTAGTTTTTGTTTTTTACTGTGTGTTAAAGTTGAACAACATAACTCGTGCTGTACCTAGGTGTCATGGGACTTCTTCTGGTGAAGGAGCAGCATTTACAGTTTTTACTGTAAGAGAACAACTGCCTGGTGATAAACGATCTGGTGATCTAACTTTAGCAAAAGCCGGAAATCAGTCTGACCTTTAAGTCTTCCAGATGAACCACCTTTTCTGAACTGTGTCCTTCAGATGGTTTGGTCTCTGAAGTGGGACACAGCTATAAACAGACTGCTGGGAGGAGACAGTGCCTCCAAACTGCTGCGTGACATTTGCTTCTGTTGATAAAAATTGAAGGCATTAGATTTTTTCTTCTATCTCCTGTTTCTTGTACCAAGATTTACTGGATAATTTATTATAGTAAACATTTATTTAAGTACCAGAACAATTTTAGTTTCATGCTTGCCTCTGGCTGTATAAAACATTAGATGATGGCATTGGCCAAAACACACCACAAGTATTGAAGAACCAGATGGACATAGAGAATCTCCCTTAAAATGAAAAAACAATGTTTCTTTCTCAGTTTTACAAACCAAGAGCACATTTTAAGAGGCAGACAAACAGAATCCCCAGTAAATACTTTGAACACATCATTACCAGTCAGTAAAGAAGGGTGTCTAATTGAAAGAAAGAAGGAGACAAAAATAGCTGAAACATTTTGGTCACATTGGGATCAATGAGCTTTTTGTCTCTCCACAGGTGTCCGTTGTTTGGCCCGACCAGCACACCAGTGTGTTTGACGCAGAGTGGCTCAAGAAACGCTGCTTCTCTCCTGCTGCCAGACAAGCCATTCAAGAAGAGCTTTTCCTCAACGGTGAGTCTAACCTTGATACCATCCATCCAGATTTGTTTTTATTTCATGTAACAGATAAAGTGCTCTACAGAGATTTGTCCTAAAGAAATGCACAAATTTTCCAGTTTATTAGGTACACAAGCAACAGTAAAACTGATGCAGTCTAACAAAAGAGTTCTGCAGTTTATCCTTCATGAACAATATGTTTAGTTTTGATTGAGTCTGTATTAAATAGATTTTGATTCACGTTTATGGCCATTATGAAAGATGTAGTTAGTGGTGCTGTGATATTCAGGGTTCCCACTGTCATGGAAAACCTGGAAAAGTTGTGGGACAGTTTTGGAAAAGCCTTGGAATTTTGTTGTGCGTAATTAAATCCTTATGTTCCACCTTCCTGTACCATAAAAGCGAATTTTTTTTTCTGTAGCTGATGACGTAAGACAGCTCTAATATGCGTTGATGTATGATGTTTTGCTTACTATCACATGCGTTTCTTCATTTTCTCGCAGCGTTCTGTCTCTCCAGCTGAAATTATGTTTGAATAAAGTTTGAATGTGATATATGTGAAAAATGCTGGGCAAACAGAGCAAGAAAAATTGAAATTTTATCCATGAAAATGTGTGGGAACCCTGCACATTATATTGTGTCATAATGACAGGTGTTTCCAGTATTTTGTCCACCTAATTTATATTAATGAACACAGCCAAAATAACAAACACCTCTCCATGTAGTACAGCACAGTTCAGTTTAGCTAGGTGTACCTATTAAAGTGGCCGCCGAGTGTTTGTTAAAGTATATCAAGGGCTTTTATGTAGAACCTTCAGTTCAGTGATGTACTTGAAAACATGAATGTGCTCCTCTCCTCCCAGATGTTTTTACCACGCGTATGCACACATGATGTCAGTAGTGTTGTGTTGGCAAGATTAAAAAACAATTACAGGTAATGCTTTAAACAGCTGACAAACAAAGGCCTTTACTGATTGGACTGCACTGGTCTGAAACTAATGATTGCTTTCTAATTGATCAAAGAGATGATGTTTCTGGGAGGCCATAAATCACAACGTAGCTGTCATAGAATTAACAGGATGAACAAACACTGTCATGAGTAACTGCGTTTTCAAAGCCCTATCTGAGAACAGTAATTTGTCTACTTGGCAAAGCAGCGAGTGATACATGCTTGTACATGAATAGCAGACAAGCAGGCCTGATGAAGCTTGTCGCGGATGACGCTGTCCATACTGTGACTACATGCAGCATCACGTTTCAACTGGATACACACCTTTATCACATCACATCAAAATCCTCAAGTTTATCCTCATATCTCAGTTCACAGTCCCCCAAAATCACTTGTGTAGTGGCCGTTTCAACATACAAAAGGTTGTTGAGAATACAGAAAAGAAAAACTAAACAGCAGGCAAAGTCCTTCCAGAATGACATCGTATACGATCCACTACCGACTCGATGTCCTATTTCTATATATTCTCACATATAACTTCTTATTATAATTAGTTGCAGTATGTGTAAATGAACTGTGGTAAACCTCCCTCCATCTAATCAACGTCCAGATCTACCAGCTCAAATCCTCCGTATGACAAGTTTTGCTGGCTCTCGGGCTGTTGCTTCATCTACCACATTTTTGTCTGCCCGCCACCGCAGACGCAGAGTATAGCAGCAGCTCGAGAGACAACCGTGTCTCTCTTTTTATCACTCTCAAACTCAGATACATCTGTATAACCAGGCAGTGCTCATATGAATATAAACCAAGATTCTGCCACTGCATTGCCTTTTTCGTACCTAAAATGTCTTCAAGAAACATATTTTAGTGCACTGTTTGGCTGTAATATGAGGTTTTATGGACAGGAAGTGGGCGCCACACTGTTTCATGGATTGAAAAAATGGAGGCTGAAAAAACTGAGATGTAAACTGTAAAAGTAAGCAGTGCTGATAGAATATGAATCAAGTTGCTACTGCGAGTTCTGTTATGAGTCAGCACCTCCAAGTCTGAGGCCATTGTCCTCTGCTGGAAACTGGTGGATTGGCCCCTTTTGGGTTTGTAAAGGGTTACTGCCTCAAGCATTTATCTCTGGGTCTAGAATGGAGCATGAGATTGATCGGTGGTTTGGTGCGGCTTCTGCAGTGATGCGGGTGCTGCACCGGACCATCATGGTGAAGAGGGAGCTGAGCCGTAAGGCGAAGCTTCCAATTTACTGGTCCATCTACGTCCCAACCCCTAATCTATGGTCATGAGCTCTGGGTAGTGACCGAAAGAATGAGATCACAGATACAAGCAGCTGAAATGAGTTTCCTCCATAGGGTGGCTGGGCTCAGCCTTAGAGATAGGATGAGGAACTCGGAGTAGAGCCACTGCTCCTTTACGTCGAAAGGGGTCAGTTGAGGTGGTTCAGGCATCTGATCAGGATCCTCCTGGGCGCCTCCCGTTGGAGGTGTTCTGGGCACGTCCCTCTGGTAGGAGGCCCTGGGGCAGACCCAGGACATGCTGGAGGGATTATGTATCTCGTCTGGCCTGGGAACACCTCGGGGTCTCCCAGACAGAGCTGGAAAGCGTTACTAGGGAGAGGGATGTCTGGGATGCTTTGCTCAGTCTGCTGCCCCCGTGACCCAGCCCTGGATAAACGGAGGAAAATGGATGGATGGATTCTGTTACTGTGTTGCCTTTTTTTTAGCCTAAAATATTTTCAGAAATGTAATTTATCTTACTGTTTAACTATAATTCAAGATTAACAGCCGTCTGCCAAATTTGTTTCCTGTGTCACAACAGAGAAGCTCGCACTACGTCACCCACCACTGGGAGCATTTATTGGTTCGATGCAGTGCACTGCATTCTGGTAGTTGTAGATTTTTTACCTCTTGAGCAAAAGCAAATGTCACAGCCCTTTTTCTCTGTTTTCTCTGTTTTCTCTGGTCATGTAGCACCAATTTCAAAAGTATTTGCATCTTTCCACTGCAGCTCAGTTTAACAAAAAAAACATCTCTGCAGCAGTAAAATACTTATTTTATCTCTAGTGTTGGATTATAAATATGTCAAGGACTTTCACCCTGACATTAGTGTAATGTGATATTTTTTTTTAATTCATGCACTTAGGATTTTTTTGGCATTGTTTCTAACATCACTTCTCCTTTTCTAATATTTATTTGTTTTACAAATACTGCCGTAGTCACATGGATTCTGCTGATAACAGGGAGCCTTGCTCGTACTTGACAACATCAAGATTGTGTGAATTAGGTTTGTTTAATACTTAATTGTCAAAAGGGGCAACTTAAAAGAGAAATATATTTTGAATTGAATTGCAGTAGGCAAAAACCTGGCACGAGGCAACAGCAGGACTTGAGTGGTTGTGAATAAAATGCTTGTTAACATGCATTATGTAATTAAGCAGCAGCTCTCTGATGTGTGTGTAGCTGTTATAATTAAAAAGGAGTGTACTTTCCCAACTAGCCTTTCCTGGGGAGAAATAGATGCCTCTGATTTAAACTCTTCTTTCCACACGTTTTTTTTTCTCCGTAACATAACAGGGTTGTTAGGGAAGGAGGTTTTTCTAAAGACTGAAAAGAGAAGTCATTTTACAGTACATTTACAATGGCCCGGTATGTTTTACAGTCTGCCAGACAGCAGAGGAGAAAGTTCAGCTGTGAAACAAGGTAGCAGCATTTCAGTGGAGCGGGGGATGGACTGTAGCCGGTTTGTGTACACACACGTGGTCCTGAAGGACCCACAGGGCTGAGCGGCTCCTGCTCTGTTCCAGACTGATTAAGGTTATGCGTGTGTGTGTGCGTTGCAGAACTCCTCCATCCATGCATGCTGAAGTGTAAACAGATCCCCCTCGTAACAATTTACAGACAGACAGTCATTATGTAGAGTAGATTTTTTTTCTCCACTCAAAGCCAGGAGTGCGCCTGGAAGACGCTGCTAAGCTCATACACCAAAATACAATACAAGATGATGTGCACACACACACACACACACACACACACACTCTGGGTTTAATTATTTCCTCCTGAGCGCCAGCCTGAAATTCCTTGCGCTAAAAAATACCGGAAAGGTCTACATTCTCAAAGATGTACGATGAAAAACATTGACCTCTGAGGATTTTGGCTCATATTCTCACTCCATACTTCTCTGTGACGTTATTTCACTGAAGCGTCGTCCACAGTTTGAGTTACTGTTTCCTTTTTCATGCAGTGCACCTAGATTTTACAGGCCTAAGTATGCCTGTTAAAGTGTTCTCAACAGTGGAAGTTAAGCACACATGGGACACTCTGAGGTCAATATGAAAATTGGAGCTCTGGGGATATTATTCAGCCTGTACTATACCTCCCGCTTTTATGTCTGAAGTAATGTTTTTGTCTTCTGCTTTTACCGTTTCTATGGAGTTGTGCAACTCAAACCGCAGGATGTAGTTCAACAGCAGCTATTATTGGAGTCAGACATGGAACTAGTACTATTCAGGGGCACTTATTACATTATAAAGGCAATTTTTTAATCTGTTTGTCAGCCTCAGTACATTAATCAACCAAGGCACGTTGAAGTTGTGCTTCTCAAATTGTGGAGTAGTTTTTGGTGGAACAGGCAAATTCAGGTCAGCTGTAGGATCCAGTTGATTCCCATGCACCATAATTGCGCAGTTATTTCTTCAGTTAGGCTTTTATTTTCAGTGTAGCATATTGGATGCACATGTGATTTGTCAGCATCTCTAGTTTATTGTCCGTGCACATCTACTCCTGATAAAACTGCGCGGAGGCACAGTATGTCTGCAGTGTAAAGCAGCGGACGTTCTGAAAAGCTGACGTCTGTATAAATGCGAGTCTCATTCAGACCCCCCTCTGCCTCTGCCATATGGAAAACTGATTTAGAGTGAGGGTCAAGAACAGATCTGCATGTTCTTACCAAACACAAGCTCACTGTTGTCAGTATTTCCTTCCCTGGGAACGAACAAATCCCTGAGCCTGTAGGTATGTGTAACCAGGAATTTAACCTCAAAGTGCCCAGTGTCCAAGACTGAGGAGACATTTTCTTACTAAGTCTCTAATATCCCAATATACAGTCGTTATTGTTTGGATAGTAATTTATAGTTTTTGACTGTCTTTTATGGTCAGCTTTTTTAAATAATCTATGTTGTTGGCTGATAGCTTCGGTGCCTTTTTACATATATTTTTGCAAAAGATAAAAGTTGTTTTTTTAGGGAAGGGCTGCCATCATTCACGAATCTTGTCTTTTTAAAAGGCATATACCTCGAGAGGCAACCCAGTCCAGTGGACTGTTTTTGTTGATTTTTAGCCAAGGTAATGACGTGGCTCCTGGCATGTTCTGTCATACGGATATATCCAACGACTGCTGGATACTACTGGATGGATTGCCATGAAATTTGATTCAAACATTTACATTCCCCTCAGGATGAGTAGTTATAACATAAATGATTCCTTCACTTGTCATATACACAGTGATTGTGATTGTGGTAGTCAACCCCTGCCACACCGGACATAAATTCTTTAAAATATTTCCGTCTGGCAGGAGGCTGTGGCACAACAGGACCAAAACCTCCACATGCAACAAGAACAGCTTCTTCTGAACCAGTGGCTCCCAACTGGTGGGTCGCGGGTCATTCTGAAGGGACCACAAGTGACTTGCAAATGTGTAAAATTTGTAAAAAAAACCCACTTTATGTTGCAGTACGGTGAATTTCTGGCAGAGAGCCTTTATTTTGATGTGTAGTATCCTGCTGTAGAATGAGAAAGACAACGGACAGCTACCAGACAAAGACAGCAAACTAGCTGAACATGGCCAAATGCAAGTATGACGCTGAATATGTTTAACTGTGTGGACCATGAACTAATGACGTAGGACAAATCTGGCCCCCTGGCTGGACCAGTTGGGAACCACTGTTCTAAACTGCAGCTGACCTCATTGACAAGGCCGTGGACCCCACTGATGTGGACTCGTGTAAAGTATACTAGTCAGGCTTCACCTCTAGGAAACCTTTTCAAATTATTTTTGTCTATTTTATCAGTAAAAGTTGAATCTCGCAGGCAGCGTATGTCTGTTACTGGTTTTTGTGACGATATCTTCCGCGGCAGCACTTTACATGAGGGTATCTATATAATGGTGACATGACACGGTCATAACTATGACACGACACTGTCATGAACCTGTCATAAACATTATGTACATGTCATAAACCTTTACGACTGCTGTCATTAAGTGTCATTCGTTTTTTAGTAATGACAGGTTGACATTGTTTGGGTTGTCTTGATTATGACAACTTGACATTAATCAAAGTGACATTACCAGAAGTTGTCTTTGTCATGACAAGTTGACATTAACATAAAGACATCTTCTGGTAATGTCATCCTGGTTAATGTCAAGTTGTCATTATAAGGACATCCCAAACAAATTTAATGTCAACTTGTCATGACAAAGACAACTTCTGGTAATGTCACTTTGATTAATGTCAAGTTGTCATAATAAAGACAACCCAAACAATGTCAACTTGTCATTAGAAAAAAACGATTGACACTTAATGACAGCAGTCATAAACATTTATGACATGTACATAATGTTCAAGACCGGTTCATGGCCATGTCATGTCATAGTTATGACAGTGTCATGTCACTGTTATGTAGATACTTCCAAGTAAAGTGTTACCTCTTTCTCTGAGAATTGGCTGTTTTGATATGAGTGCTCGCCTCCCCACGTGCAAGTGCTCCACCAAAACAAGTTCCCCCGTGATATTATTTTGTAAGAGCACTGTTACTACAACCTGTGATTAGCACCACCCAAGACAACTGTGATTGGCTTGAAGAAATGCAAACAAGAGTTTTCTTCCGCCGATAGTAGAATGACACTGTGCGCCTTCAGACCTTGCTCTAGCTCTGACACAGTGCTGTGGTGATCGGTCTGGCTACGCTGGATCAGCATTACATTAACACAGATCTGTAGGACTTCATCTCATTGTGTGTTCCTTTTATACTTCATACTGTGAACCTCTGCTCATTCCTTGGACAATTTGCTTCTTCAGCTTTTTCATTTCTTTTACTGTGTTTATGTTACGCGTCAATACACCAAAGCAAATTCCTTGTACATGAAATCCTTTTTCGCAAGAAATCATGTTTTGAAATATCTCAACATCTGCAACACAGATTGGCAAAAGTTTGTACCGACAGTACAGACGGAGTGAGTTTCCCTAATGACTTTGATGATCTCATGACTTTTCCACCGCCACCAGCACATTGGCATTTGTATTTCAATGAGTGAAATGTCACGACAACTATTGGGTGGATTATCTAGCAATTTCATGCTGTCGCCTGTGCTCTCTGAGAAATGGTGATCCCCTAAA
The DNA here is from genome assembly GCA_026686955.1 of Epinephelus cyanopodus. Classification (NCBI taxonomy): domain Eukaryota; kingdom Metazoa; phylum Chordata; class Actinopteri; order Perciformes; family Serranidae; genus Epinephelus; species Epinephelus cyanopodus. Next base: position 42,663,069 of record CM048914.1, on the reverse strand, counting down.
TTTTCATCTGTGCCATCATCAGGTCAGAATTGAAATTTGTTCAGTAATTTTGGTTCATCTATCATCATTGTATGTCCTGGGACAACCCTCTTTATGAGCCACACAGTACTTGGCATCCTTTGTCAAGTATTTCATTAGTCAACTACTATGTGACAAGCATGCTGTTTGATTTATTTGTTTTGATCAGTCACCTTTCTCTCTGTAATCGTCAACACAAGCATTATGTTTCATTCATCGATAGGTTCAGGGCCTTTGGATTTATACCTGCCATTTTCTTGCTGGCATGTGCACTTTGAACCTTTCATATCACATGGAAGAGAGTGGTGATGATGTTGAATTGCTCTCTGGAGCACCAAAAAGCTTGTGTCAGTCACAACCTTATCTGCAGTGACGCTTCCTTTCAACGATAAATCTGTCAGTGATTTACTCAAATGCCTGCCAGATGCTTTTAATATTTGAACCATGTCATCCTCTCAGGCCTCCCATTTTGCGCTTGTCATGTTTATTTAGTCAGGATGGGAATCATGACTAATTTCATGTCACTGGTATTTAAAAGATGGATGTGAAACAGGTTAAATGGATGTTTAGAAAAGTAAAAATAAGCCCAAACACATTGCTCACAGCCTTTTCTCACACACTTATCCACCAGCTAACACTGGTAGTTTGTAAAAAAAAAAAGAAAAGGCGTCTGTCTTATTGCCTTTACAACCTTTCTCTCATTCAGTTAACTGTTTGAATTGCTCGCTCTCAGCAAGGCAGAATGCCATGTCATTTCTCTGACAAGTTAAGTCATTTGCTGTCATCACTCAGGGTAACCGCATCAAGTTGTAGGAAGAGAAGTAGCTACCATGGCCTGGCATTCTTTGTCCAGGCCCCCTTTCCCTAAGTTTCTCAATTTCTAAATCAAGGTTTATACATCAAGAAACTATGGTTGAGTGGTAGATTGCCAAGTGATGTTGAGAAACAAAAGTACTTAATGGTTTTCGCCTGTTAACTATAATCATTTGCAGACTGTTTTTGTTCTTTTTGTTTCTCCATTAGATTGCTAATTTTATATTTTAGTAGCAAAACAAAAGCTCAGTTTGAGCTACATGTTTTTGATTAGACTGATGTTTTGGTCTTAAAGGTAATTTTATCCTTCTTATCCTGTTTTAACTACTTAAAATTTGGATTTTTTTTCTTAAAGTTGTATTTCACTGCTGGAAAGATGGTCTTTTCATAATTCTTGGCTGTCTATGCAATAGAAAGACAGAGATACTGTAGAAGTTGTTGCTACATGACCAGAGAAGACAGAGAAAAAAGGACTGTGGCTTTTGGTTTTCCTCAGGAGGTAGAAAACCCACAGCTCCCCGAATGCACTGCACCAGACCAATTAACGCTCCCACTGGTCGGTGACACAGTGCAAGCTGTCATTGTGTCAAACGATCTTATATTACAGTTAATGGTAAGTTAAAACATGTTTCTAAAAACATTTTAGGTGAGAAATAGTCAACACACTATCAGAATCTTGGTGTATATTTGTCTAGCACTGCTTAGTTTAACAGTTAGAGGCTGAAAAAACTGGGATCAGTTTTGTGCAGGAAACAACTTGGCACCCACCTTAAGTCAACAAACTTGTTATAACAGCTAAACAAAGCACAAATTATGTTTGTGAAAGTATTTTATGCATGAAATAGGCAGTGCAGTAACATGCTATTGATTTATGTTTGATCAGCACTGCCTAGTTTTGCCGTTTGATTGGAATTCGGTCCGAGTTTGAGCGCCCGAGAGAGACAGGTGGATCTTTCTCTTGATCTGCTTGTACACTCTTTGTGTCCACAGTGGCAGCAAGGGCGGCAAGCAATACGAAAATGTCGAAGTTCTGCCTGTAGTTGGACAAACAGCCCAGGAAAGCCAGTAAAATGCAGCTGGATGACACAATTTGTTTCAGTTGTGTCATTTGGTGGAGTTTTGCCAGTGTTTGTTGCAGGTGGTGAACAATACACTTTTTTTTTAAATTCTAGAAAGGTCATTCTTGATCTTGGACACAGGAGTCTGACAGTCTTTGGCACCCCACAGTGCAGTTTAGTCAGTGGCGTAGATGTGCCGCTGGAGTGCACCAGAATTACGCTCTTCCACATTTTTTCCCCAAATGAGGAAAGGCTGGTTCACTAGATAGCACCAAGGTCCCAAAACTCCTTGAGTTGAAAAACCAAGCGGAAAAGTTCCCCACATCATTTCTTTTTCGTCATCTTTTTTCCCCATTTTCCAATCGGATGATTTGAGAAGCAGCCCTTCTGTGGTGATCACAGCACAAGTTTACAGTTGGTAAACAATGGAGGAGAAACTGGTGGTAGCAGTTGCTGGATACCCAGAGCTATACGGCCTGACGATAGACAGCAGGTTGTCAAACAGCCCGAGTCATCCTAAAATATACCGGGAAACGGCCATCGTGGAGGAGAAGCTCCTGGACGAACTGGTGGTGCTCCCCATGATCACAGATCTCTGTTTATCTGGGCCCAACAAACTTTTTTCTTACAGCCTCTCACCATCAACCAGCAAAGTGCTTTCTGTGTGGCCTTAGTGTACTACGCCAATTGTCAATCAGTTCCCTCAGTCATAAAAAACAGCTATAAATGGACACTTTTATTGTCCCTCATATACAGATGCGTCTAAATAAAAGCTCACAATAAACAAATACACACAAACAGTATGTAAAAGGTCAGGAATCTCTGAGGAGTGTGCTGTCCATTTTGTGAAATTTATTACAGGAAAATTGCTCATGAGTGAAAACAATGACAGTTAAGGTGCGATGAGATTTCTCTCACTCTAACAGCTGTCTGTGTTATATCTTCCTCTGGCCTGCCAAAAAACGTCCCAAGTTACGAGTCGCAGCCAAAACAAAGTGAAAAATTTCTAACCTTAAGCTGCAGATTGTGGAGAAATCCCTGGCCTTACGTCAGCTATCTGGTCTTAATCAATCTCTGTTAAAATATCTGTGAAGCTGTCTGACAAAGGCTGTGCATGCCCTCAATTCAAGGTGGAAAATAGTGTGTATGTTTTAGTTCACTGGCACTACTTGTTGGGAGTATGTGTACAATTGATACCAGCACAGACAGATGATCTGTAGCAGACCTGTGATGCTTCTATCTTGTCTAGCAAAAATGTAATAAATCAGTTAAAGTTGATCCAGAACTCTGCTGCTTGGTTGCTGACTCGCACCAAAGCAGAGCAAACATTGAACCTGTTCTAAAGGTCTCACTCTTGTTGCTTGTTTTTGTAAAGATTTTACAAAACATCAATAGCAAATGGCACTTTTAAACAAGCCTTTTAATTGGTTTGAAGTGCAAAATGAGAATGTTTTGTTCAGCAGCTTCTAGTTCTTATACCCTAAAACATAAAGCTAAGATTATAATTTCCACATCCACATTTGTTATCACAGTCATGTGTACGTTGACTAAAGTAAATTTGATCTGCCCATGTTCATGAGGATCTTTGCTTTATTCTTTGTGGTATGTCCATGTGCAGATGAGAAACCACAGTCTGCACCTGTAGATACATCCACATATGCAGACACTGAATGTTGTGAAAACAGAACAGCTTGCACATCCTCTTTTGGAGGCCACATATGTTTTGGAGAATATCCAGCTATGTAGGAAAACCTGCCCAAGGACCTACTGTAAGGGAGGATGGAAATAGTGGTGTCTTTAAATGTACGCATAACATTTTGAACTTTTTTAGCCTGTATTTTAGTCAGTCTAACAATGTTTTTAAATATTTTTAATCCATTATTCTTATTCACTTTTAACTTCCATCCTTATTTTTAACTTTTTATATATTAAACGTACCCTGGAAATCCAGAGTTCCCGCGAGAGCACAATTTGAATTTGCTCAGCGAGTCATGCCCTTGTAGCCGAGCTGCACTAATCACATCGGTGTATCTGATATAGGCGGGCCAGAGGCGAGCTAAACAGATGACGAGAGCGCTGCGACGACAAAGTCCGGAATCAGTCAGTAAACATTGCAAGATGGCTACGGATGAACACCAGTTGTTTGAAACGGCTTTGGCCGCTACAATAAACGAGTTAAACTTGACTTTCTCTCTAAAACAGTAACAGAAGACGGCGCTCGAATTTTTCCTTTGCAAAAAGGACGTTTTTGCTGTTTTGCCAACCGGTTACGGCAAGAATCTTATCTACCAGTTAGCTCCGCTGGTAGCTAAGCTCTGGATACGTCACCCCGTGTATTGTTCTGATTGGTCGTAGTGTTATCCAGTTGCGTGCTGTGATATTTACAAATGCATGCTTGGTGCCGCCCCTCGAGTTGGGCCATTTGCATTACTCATCGCCAGACCCTTAATCTTTCTAGATTTGGATCTGGATTTCCAGGCTATATTAAACGTACAATATGTAATTTTCTGCCGCCAGGACTCTCAATCAAAACAACAACAAAAGACGGAGCAATGCCGTCATTGCAGTCAGTTTGTCTAAGATTCCCTCAGTGTTCATTGTTCAGGAGTATTTTACCTGCAGAAGTCTCTTCCTCTCTACAACAAATAGATTAAAGTGGTTTAAACATTGAATAAAGCAGTTTCACATTTAAAGTCAGTGTTGCTCTGACATTGTTCAGCTTGTTGCAGAGGTGGTGCTAGCCCGGCGCTTGCTAATGTTTGTTCACGTTTTGTCCCTGATAACTTAAGACTCAGACATTCAGGAGGTTTTTACCGGGAGCTGAATTAACCACAGAGGTGGCCTCCACTTCGAGACAAACGGACCTGGTGATTAAAACCAATAAAAGTACAGAACAAATCAGTTTCACCTTAAAAATCTGTGTTTCTCTGACGCTGTTTGGCTTGAAGGTTCTGTTAGCCCAACTCCTGCTAATATGTGCTTACCTTTACTCTGATCCAGATGTTCAGAAGGTCTCACTGAGAGCCGAACTCTCTCCAGAGGTCACCTTTTGTCCAAAAACAAACGGATCGGTTGATTTAAACTGGTGAAAATATTGAATAAAGCAGTTTCAGGCCAAAAATCAGTGTTTCTTCTATGCTGTTTGGCACAGCAGGGGCGGCTGTGGAGGTGTCGCTAACTATTGCTCAGCTTGTTTCTCGTTAATCTGAAGATCCAGACGTCTGATGCCATATTTTTACATATGGCTTAAAACTGGATCAAAAGTCAGTCTATCTGACAGACAACGCAAACGGTCGCTGACGCCACTGACCGACAATGGTAACCAAATGACATGGACTGTGTCCTTTTTTAAAATGACAGATTTCTTTGGGTTTGAACATTTTTGGAAAGGTTTGGGATAATGCTAGTACACAACTCAACATAATATAACATTGGTTTAATTGATCTGCACATACCTGCACAGATACAGGTGCCCAGCTCTCTTTGTAATTTGCTATTTGCTTGTTTTGAGTACCTACAGTACTACATCAGTAAGTATTCCATTTATATTGGACAGTTATAGCAAACCTCCTGACTGATTGGCTCTCCTAAACAGTCTCAGCTGACTTTGGACTTTTCTCTATTAAGTCCGCTGACCGATTCTATAACTCGGCCAAGTAGCAGCTGATTTGTCAATTCCTTGTCTGGCTGGTGTTCCCCATTTGCCATCTGGTCTGAATTTAGCCTTCTGTGTCATCACTCGTCAGTTGACAGAAAAGGCTCCTGGAAACATAGCAATGGAGGTCTATCCATGGAAAAACTTTTTTTTCTGAACCTGACAGTAACTTCACACGCCATTTACAGCTTCAGCCGAACCGTCTCTGCGAACACATGCTTACATACACGTGTGCATTTGGTGTGTTATCAGCTTGCGAGGAATTTGAGGCATCTAAACCGGTTGAGTGTTTAAAATTGGCTTTTATCATTGTGTTGTGTGCTTTAATGAAGCGTTGATGGATTTAACAGCTCAGATTTGTCAAAAATAATGGTGGTCAGCCAAAGCTCCCACATATCAGATGTCACTTTCAGGGGAAATTAGGCCTCCTATCAACGATTTTCACCATTCTTCACCCACACACAGTTTATTTTTCACAGTGTATTCCTGTAATTCCTTCACGGATCAACTATATTTGGGTTAAACCCTTTCTCTTTGTCATCTCTTTTGAAATTTCAACACCTTTTACATCAGACTGCATGGAAAGCTCGGTGATTATAATGATTGGATTTTTCATTTCCCTGGCAAGCCAGACCTCCTGCTTGGCGCTTTGAATAATACTGAGAGCATTGAGCACAAGTTGGCAAAAGGGACATTATTTGACAAACTACTGCAAGGCTCAGTAGATTTTTGGGCAAGCTAATCTTGCTGATGGAGAAAGAGTTGTGTTTGGATTAGTGTGTGTGGAGGGCCCGCAGCTCTCCAGTGAGGAAACACTGCTCACTCTGTCTCCTCCAAACTGGGAGCGCAGAGGCTGGCTGCTCTGTCATCCAGGTATGTTTCACAGATAAAGGTGTGTTTGTCGAATTAGTGGAGGGTGGAGTGAGTTTCTTGCAGCTCTGTTGATTATTTTTCAAACGTCTGGACTCACGGGTGTGGTAAGAATAGGATTATTTTGTAACTTTACAGTTAAAACATTTTATGAAGGCCTGTTATTACTACACCAACATTTCCTTCTTTATATTTAAAGCACGTTCACCTTCTTTAGTCACTTAAATATATTGTCCAACCTTCCAGAAGAAAGTGAAAGTCTAGAAATAAATATCTGCGGCCAGTGCAGGTTTTGGCTGTTAAAGGGACCGTTCACCCCAAAGGATGCTGAGATTGGAACTGCCAGGCAAGAGGCCTAGAGGAAGAGCAAAGAGGAGATTTATGGATTTAGTGAAAGAGGACATGAAGTCAGTTGGTGTGAGAGAAGAGGATCCAGAGGATAAGGTTAGGAGGCAGATGATTCACTGTAGCGACCCCTAAAGGGAAAAGCTGGAAGAAGAAAAAGAAGACGAAGAAGAAGAAGAAGAGGAAGAAGAAGAAGTGTTGAGTGTTGGAGATATCGGTCGTAGAAATGTCTGCCTTCTTACTAGTATAATGGAAACTAACTACACCCACCAACCATATCACTGCGCAGAAATACCAAGACTCATCCCTAACACATCAAAATAATTGGAAAGATAAGAAATTACAGGCAGAGTCTCTGCAGAAAAATACACTGCTACACACAGGGGCTGAAATTAATGCCCACCAAGCACAAAATGCAGGTAGATGTTCTGTTTGGGGGGCGCTGGTGGCTTAGTGGTAGAGCAGGTGCCCCATGTACAAGGCTGTTGCCCTTTGCTGCATGTCTCTCCCTCTCTCTCTCAATTAAAGGCAAAAAATGCCCTAAAAAAAATCTTAAAAAAAAAAAAAAAAAAAAAGATTTTCTGTTTGGAGTAGGGTTGCAATGGTATGACATCTTCAAGGTACGATAGCTGTCTCAGATAATGTCATGGTTTCACAGTATTAGAGAATGACTATCATTATTAACATTTTCTTTATGCAAGTGTGTGTATATTTTCCCCTTTAAAAATCTGTAAAAACGTGTACGGCTGCAGCCCCAGTTTGGTGAGTAAATCTCAGAAGGCTACGTGCCACACAGGTGGGTAAATGTTTGTACCAAAACAGCCATGTAGTAAGTAAACCATGCTGAGAACCTCTAATGCCTTCTAGTGTCATTTAGAGGCTAACTGCTTTGCTGCTCCCAGACTGCTCATGTGCTGTCTGTGTCACACACATACACACAATACACTCAATACAGCGGAACTCACTATCTCGAGCCCTTCTAGTTTTGCAGCACCGTCCACCAGACGGGACATCAGCAGGTCCGCTATGCTATCATCGTCACAGGTCTGCTGCTAGCTAGCGTTGCGCCCATACTTACGACGGTAATGAAATAATAACACAGAGGCAAAGAAGTTTTAACCAAGACAGCAAACTCTTTACTTGCTCCCACATTGTCAGCAGCAGTGCATGAGCTTCTTCAGTTCTTACCTTTCACAATAAAAGCTTGTGCAACACATAGACCAATGTTACACCGTAGACTAATTAACAGACAGATTAAAGAGGAGCAACACTGCTATGTGTTATGTAAAGCAGCTTGACCCTATATCTGTATCTATTTATTAAGCTGTCGATTAAATAAAGTGTAGTAAAAAGTGTATTTCTAACTAAAGTTTAGAGGAAGTATAAAATGATATCTTATACACTCAGGTGAGGAACATATATCTTAAATCTCTACACAAGTACAGTACTTGAGTGAATATAGTTGGTTTCTTCTTTCTTTTTTGACACTGAAACATCTAAAAAATCAGGTATCAAGAACAGGATATTTGGGGCTCAAATCAAAGCTATTTTTTATTTCAGTACAATCTCTAAAATATGCTTTTAGTATTAACAACAGCTTGAATCTAATTTATAAAGCCGATACTTAAAAAAACAAAACAAAAAAGCAAGTGTTGTTCTGGCCATCTGGCTCTGAGCCCTCCGCTGTGCATTCCACAGACGGCCCATTGAAGTGAGCTGATCTGAGCTCTGTGATAAAACTTAACCAAGTCAAAACAAAAGCTCTCTGGATAACTGCAGTGATTGAAACGGAGCTTTGAAGGCGCTCCCAGCTGCAGAGGAGAGCGACGCAGCCCTCCGAGCTTAAACAGAGCACAGTGAGGGGAGAGCCAAACTGCCATGAGCTGCCTGACAGCCACAGGAGCCACGGCTTCAGGTTTCCTCATCTGGAAAAGCCACTGTAGCAGACCACGACCGAGGGGGAAACAGGAGAGGGGATTATGCACATATACTATCTTGTCAGACTGTCAGAGTCTTCCCTTCAAGCACACAACCGGCACAGTCTGTCCTCTGGAAACCACAGTGGGTTTACACAAATGAGCAAATTAACTTAAACCTGCAATAACAAGCAGTGGAAACAAGCTGTAAACACAACACTGACACACAGTTTGTGAACTTAGCAAACAGCAGCTAATTTACACATCCAACAGTTAAGGAGCAGCATTATCACTCATTGAGAGTTGTGTGTCTGGCCACTTGTTGAATTGAAATTAATGTCTCATAATTTAATAATAATAAAAATGATCATCCAGTAATAATCACTGTCTTTAAATCTGTTTTTGGTTTATTTCCCGTGGGAAATATGTGATGCTGGAGCTGCTGAATGCCCCACTATGTTCACCAGCTAGTCGCTAACTTTGCCTGTGTGCTGTTTGGTGCTGAGCGGATATTCTACACTGTTTTCTTTTTAGCGCTTGTTTAAGTAAAAAAAACAGCTGCCTACTGTGGCTGAAAACAATGTGAGAGGACAGAAGTATATGGAAATATTATCAGTAAAATGTCAAAAGGAAAAATTCCTATCAGAGTAGCTCCTTTTAGAGTGTTTATTCAAAGACATTACATCACTGCATCACTACTACAAATGCATTAACATGTAATAGGGCTGTTGGAGAGTTTGAGAGTTTTGAGAGACTTTCAGATATCGCATAATAAAAAAAATGTCGGAAACATCAGAAATGTGCAACAACATTGCTGCAACAACAGCAACTGACTGTAAATATCAACCAAAATCCAGAGACTATTTCATGTTAGGTTGCGGTTAGCTGTAAATTAAGCACTTCAAAGCAGAAGGTAGATGATAACATTGTCTTTGAGCCTGATCCGACAAAGCCTCTCTTTCTCCGGGGAGCTCCCTCTGTCTCACTCTGACTCACCTTGGCTCGAAGTCTGCAGCTGCCTGTACTGGACAGCAGCTAGAAAGCGTGGAGTGCTCACTAACACATACGCAGCATTTTAAGACGAGCAAAATGCAGACTGAACAACATAAAATTTCATGTAAAATGATACAGCATGAATAAAGGAAACATAGCACAAAGCAGAACACAGATCAGAACCTCTTAACAACCAGCAAGACCAAAGTCTCACAAGCCAAATACCGAAGATGCAATACATTGTATTTAGTCAATGGATGATATTAGGGCTGCCACTGACGAAGAATTTCCCCACCGACCAATAGTCAAAATTTAGGGCCATAAGTCGACAAGTCACCTGCATGTTTACGATATTAATTTAATTATTAAATGATCTATTTTGGGCAACACAATGGTTTGAGTTGAAGGTGTGAGAAAGAATCATGTCAGTAACATTGTTAACACTGTGCTACATTACAGAGAAATACAAAACCGCACTAATGAACCTTCATTAATATAGGCCTGTATTTTATCTACAAGTGCACGTCACACACTGAGCGAGCCGCCTGTTAATGACGCTGTGGGCTAATGGGCATGTAGCTACTTCCATGTTTCACATGATACGTCATGTTTGTAGTCGACCAATGAAGATGAGTTTACATATCACCTTGGGTTCATCCTTCACCTTCTCAAAATGATCCCACACTTTGGATTTCCTGCCCGACATGTTATTAACTAGCCTGTGGAATAACCGCAGGTACCAGCCCTGGAAATTAACCTGACTCCTGTCTGACTGCTGAGCGTGGACACTTCCTGTGTCTGTCCTTTCAAAGTAAATTCCCACATGGTCCAGTCATATAGGTTTTGATTTATTTTGACAAGCCGACGCAGCTCATAATAGAGTTTCCTGTTTTGATTTGTTGTTTTTTTTCTGCGACTGAGCGACCAATGAAATCTTGCTGAATAATGACCTCTCTGGTTGACTAATGTTTGGCTGACTAGTGAGGGGCAGCCCTAGATTATATGAAGCTGTTGCGTGCTTGCAGAGGAGAAGAGTATTCTTAAATAATTTCTTAAATAAATGAATTTTGTGTTATTGGCTCGAAATCTGACATGATTTGTATTTACAGCAGGTCGGGTGACGAGGCTCTTATTTGTTCATTAATTTGCTGCCAGTGTGAGCTGAAAAGAGACTAGATGTGATCCATCACATCTAAGGTTTGTAATTAGTCCCCCGGTTAAAAAAACAAGCACATATGAGGAGCTGATTACATGATTAGAAGGCAGATACTCATGCAAATTCTTTTGTTTGACCCGACTGGCTCAGTGTGAGCTCACCCAACAGCAGTGAGCGTGTTCACAATGAGATTTGAGCTGAACTGCAGCCAGCACTGCACAGCTGATGTATATGTGCTCTGCGACCAGCGCCGTAGCCTCTCTGTCACGGGCGACACCCTAAACTGTGGAGCTGAAACACCGCTGTGCCTGTACGAGACATCCAGGTCCAGTTTCACTGGAGCAATTGTAACATTCAGGCTTGACCTTTGCCCCAGTTTCTGATTCTCTGCCTGTCTTCCCCTTCGCCCTCTTGACAAGTTTTAACAAGCGGGGGGTTCCTGACCCTTTTGAACTGTGCAGCTGGAGGCTGATCATTTGTGACAACAGCCTGGAGGGAGGTCTGTGAGTCATGATGGTCACTGTGCTGCTCACTGATGATGCATTTCAGTGTGCTTTGTACGTCCCTCCCTTAAAAAAAACAAGGCAGTGAAATTCCTCAACGGTCTGTTGCAACTGTAAATCTTTACGTCCTTCAGAGCGAACAGTCACATTGTCTTTTAACGTTTCAGACACTTGAAGATGATAAATTATGCATAAAGTTCAGCATGCTCGCCTTGCTGTGTGTCCGTCCCCTGCTGGCGTTAGCCTTGTAACGTATTTGTGATGCAGCCATTTGGAAAGTTATTTTGAAGTTTGGTGGGCACTGAAAAGAGACACAAACATCAGACAGGTACACAATCTCCTCAGCTAAACCCTCCTCCTCCTCCCGCAAATGTACTTAGCAGCTGTTTCTGTGGAAGTCACTGGAGAGAGGCTGCATGGAAAAAGGAGTCGAGCCAGCTGGGTGGAGAGCAGTGGGAGGATTTTTTCCACTTCTGTCTGTCTAACAGAGACGGGCTGATTTCTCTCAGAGAGCTATTCATCTTAAGGTGCGCAGACTATCGCATACGATGGCAAGCTGCAACATTTTCAAATGAAAGACACGGGAGACCAAAGATGAAGTTGGGAATTAATTGTTTCTTTTTGTCACAAAGCAAAATAAAATCTGCCATACTGCTGCTAGCATCTTCAAAATTCAGTTTCATTTTAAGCCTGAAAAATTGCAGCTACTCATTGAAATAGAAAATATGTGCTCATACTATTTGACTTGAGCCTCTTTGCCTGTAGCACACCACAGAGCACTTACCGGACATTATTCAACTTCCTTTCCGTCATCTCGGGAAAAAAATGTGTCCTAAAAGTAGAGATGTGTGTCAGTGGAAAGTCTAAGGTAATGCTCTAAAGCTCATCCCTGCTGCACACCTGGATGGTTCTGGTCCAGTTTTTTCCAGTTGAATTGAACAGTGGGATGATGTCGATGCAGGTGTCTTGAGTGAAAACATAATGGTTCCCCACTTCACTCAAAAATGTGTCTTTTTATTATCTTTATGTTCTCTAAAACATTGGTTGGCTGGTGTAGCATCAGGGAGAAGAAATCACTTAAAGAAGAAGCCTAATATGTATGAATGATGATAAAAAAAAAAAAGCTAAGACGATCATGAAAAGTTCCTAAAAAAGACTGGGAAAAGTCATCTCTGCTCACGCTCATATTGCACAAGTTGTTAATTGTACAGTGCATTCTGTACTGTTATTAATATGCATTGAATATAATATGAAACATCCACAAAATATGTCACTTAGTTAAGGGTTGCTAGCCTGCTAAATGATAGCAAAGACATCCCTTAAGGAAAAGGTTGTCTGACCTTGACTACACTGACTTGCATCAGTGTTTCCACATTCCTCTACTGAAGCGGGCGATGCACCAAGTCCGTTCACTGTCTGATCCCGGAAACTCATATCGACGATGGAACAGACTCAACACCGACAAAGAAACATGAAACCGTCAGCGCAAAGCAGACTGCTCAGTACAGAGGGCAGAGTTTGAATTAGCATAGTGAAAGTTATGACAGCATTTCCTAAGCACAAATGCTATCTCATCCACTGCCACATAGCCTACGAGCTAACAAGCTAACAAACAACATTTTGAAACAAAAGATGCTAACTATACTTCCCGTTTTGGTACATCTGTTAGTCCCCGATGTTGGTGCACAACAGATTCCTCAGCTGAGTTTGGGTCTAACTGAGGCTTAAACATGTACGGCTGAATCTCTTCAACAGAGAATTACGGGATAAAGTTTTCTTGTAGGCTGATGCAGAAGAAGTTGGCGGCACGGTGATGTAGTGGTTAGCACTGTCGCCTAGCAGCAAGACAGTTCCTGGTTTGAACCCAGAGTGGAGGAGCCCTTCTGTGCGGAGTCTGCGTGTCCTCCCCGTGTCAGTGTGGGTTTTCTCCAGGTGCTCCAGCTTCCTCCCACAGTCCAAAGACATGCAGGGATGAATTAATGAATGAATGATGCAGAAGTTAGCGCTGCCGTGGCTCCCTCGCCAAAAGGTTTTGTTTTGTTATTTTATATTGCAGCTGTGGCTAACAAACCTCTTTGATACTTCCATGGGTTTTTTTAGACTTTATTTTAATTATTCCATTCAAAGGAAAAGCTGCAGAGTTGCAGTCGACGTGTCCCACCCTGAACCCTCCCTCCCGTCCCTTCCAAGGTCGACATATATACATGTACATTAAAATAAAGTTTAAGTTTTCTGTTTTCACAGTCTAGCAACGACTAGTAAATTGATCGTACATACCAATATACAGAACAACACAACCAAGACAAAGAAAAAACAAAACAAAAAAAACGTGTGAGATGTTTACAAGGTGGTCAAATTGTAAATTCCCTTCTTTAATGTCTCACACGTTTTGTTCAGCGAGATAATCCTCACAAATTAACACCACTTTTATGCTTTTGAAGCCTAAATGCAGTCACCAGAAGTAAAAAAGCTAACGTCAGGCTGTAAACAAACTAGACTACGGTTGCATGAATTAACGTGGCCACCACATCAAGGCTGTAAAGCCATGTTCAGCTTACTGACGTTCTGTAGTCTCATTTAATAATAGCTTCAGAATTCAAAAACCCACTGACTTTGAGACGAGGGAAGTCTAACTCATAAATAGGTTTTAGGACTCATTCTTCGGGCACTATGTTTCCTCTAACACCAAGGCTAGCCATTTTGATTCGCACTGCTTTTTCACCAGACAACCTAATGTGAGCAGCGCTGGAGAAAGCGCAAAGCAAAATTTACTGCAAATTTCTCAATGGAGTAGAAAGAGTAGATCTGCCTCCAGCCCCTTCACAGAGTTTTCTCTCTCTTATTGTGTGGAAAACTGAATATTGGTATTTGTATAACTTCAAAACATCAGTCTGAAGAGGGACTTATCTTTGAATTCAGACTTGTGTGAATTTTGCTAGTGGGTATCATTCATGCATTCGTGCAAAAACCTGCCAATATCCTCTGTTAGATGAAACAGTTGTAAAGATTTATTTATGTGGTGGAGTGAATGCGCATTAATAAAAAAAGGACACGCACTCATTCAGCAAGAGGTTAACACAAGTTTTATAACAGACAATGTGGAGAAGAAAAAAAGGAATGTAACATCTGATAAAGTTGCTATGATACTGAGCAGCTCTGTTCTGGTTGTGCAGCGTTTGTTTGTTAAACAGAGCAGCGACAGGACAGGACAAAGACAGACTGTTGGGTGGAAAAGCTTCATGTTGATGCGTTGCAGACACACGGCTTATTTCTTGTCAGACAAACAGAAACCACTGTATGCATGTAAATCTCCGCTTAGATGACATTCCTTCCGTGTCCTCTTTTTTTCGTTTCAGAACGTTATTACTGGGACTCCAAACTGCACATTCCCACGGCTGACTACCAGGAAGTCCTCCATGACGATAAGGCGGCGCTGGCCTGGCTCTTGGCCCTGCGTCGGGTTGGCATCGTCTACCTGAAGGGGGCTCCGGCAGAGCAAGGCCAAGTGGCGAGACTTGCTGAGAGGATTGGCTATCTCAGGCTGACATTCTACGGGTAAGACTCTCTGACGTTCATCCGTTTTTCTCTTGTCCTCAGCCAAGCCACTGTTTAATAATCTGACTCCCCACTAAATCTTGAACTGCTGAATTTTCCACTGATCATATTTTAGCTGGAGCAGAGCCCAGAGAGTGTTATTAGTAAAAATTAAGTACAAAAGAGCTTGTATTTACATCCTTTTTCCAGGGAATCGGGGAAAAAATCAGCTAGATATTCTGATGAAAGAAGTTCTCAGATTCTCACTTTACAACATTAATGTTTAGGAAAATGTGTCTGCTAGTCAATTATCTGTAGCTTTGATTCATTTTGTTTCCATGGAGAAGCTTACAGAGAGTGTGTTGGCCCTTTCATCGCACCAGAGTTCATCATTTTGACTTACTGCACTGCTGATTACTTGAGGACAGAGACGGAGAAAACAACCTAAGAGCATTCCAGCTTTTTTAAGCCAGAGGAATTACCTGGTGCACTCAGTCAGAACAGAGGTTTGGAGCGTAAAGCTTTTCCACTGCCAGCGGATGAGCTCATACTGCTGGAAGTAAAGACACTGCAGACTAAAGCTGAAGTCCTGCCATCAGAGAAACTAGACCGTTTTACGAGTCGGGCATCCAAACGAGGCATGCAAACAGAACATGGAAGATAACTTTACCTCATTAGTGCTCGACTCCTTCTGCATCTAAATGAAGTATCTACTTCAGAGACTACAGACTAAGCATTCCTGCGCTGCTGCCCAGTTTCCCCCTCAGGGATCCCTGCAAAGTTCATGTCATCTCATCCTTTTCTCCACACAGCCTAATTGTCGCTGCTTATCTTCCAAATCCATAGTTAAATAATTAACATGGAGTTTATTAATGAATGTTATCTCTGTCTCCAGGCACACATGGCAGGTCCAGGATAAATACATGGCAAACAATGTGGCCTACACTTCAGGAAGGCTCAGTCTCCATACAGACTACCCTGCATTGCACTTTGCACCTGGAGTGAGTAAATCTGACTTATACGGTCTATTTAGAGGATCAAGCTGCACTCAACAGATATGGTATCACTTATGCATTTATGTGCTGCTTTTATAAGTTTGTTTCAACTGCTGGCATTCGGCTTTCGTGCTGCAAGAGTTGTAAAACGGGCATTTGTGCGGCATGTGTGTGCTGTAGGTGCAGTTTCTGCACTGCATCAACCAGGCCGAGGAGGGAGGGGAGAGCGAGGTGGTGGACGGCTTCCACATGGCCAAGCTGCTGCAGAGAGAAGACCCAGAGGCCTTCAGGGTGCTCACCTCGCTCCATGTGGACTTCACCGACACGGGGATGGACTACTGCGACTTCATGCTGCAGTCCAAGAAGTGCATCATCGAGTAAGTGGAGATGAGCTGTAAGATAACCTGTTGTTGTTTTAATTCTCACACACATACACACACACACACGTACCATCTCTGAGTGAAGCAAAGATCAGACCTCGCTAAAATTGTATTGACTTGCATTTTAAGAGAAATATGCAGTGGAGTTGGTGTTTGTGATTTGAAATGGGACACTGCCATCTGCTGTTCAGAAGTATTATGTCCAAACCATGAAGAGTGTTATATCTGCAGAATCATAATCACTATGTTGGAATTAGATGTTCAGCATCCACGTTTGGGTGTAATGTTCATGTCCATATACTTTTGGCCACCTAGTTTGCCTTGAACATTGAAGTGATCAAATATAATCTTTTCAACTAATCATGCCTTTGTGATAAATGATGCCTTTCAAATCTTTTATGGGTAAAAGGCAGGAATCAAATAAATATTTTCAGTATTTAATCAGGCAACAGAAAAATGATCTGCAACAATTTTGTTAATTCATAGTTTGAGTAGATGTTTTAAAAAGAATGCATAAAACTATTGTTTGAGTTTCTTAAATGTAGGGATGTTAAACTTCATCGTCTCGTGTAAAATTAAAAAAACACTTAAAATTAATGATTTATGAGGTTAAAAATTGTCTGGAAAAGATTTTGTTTATTCTAAGAGTAATTTGATGTTGTTAATCACATTTCTCATTAACCAAATCATCTTTTAAATGCCGTGGAAATGTGCAGCACGTCATCATAACAATGCACGTTATCTGACAAAACTTGACAACTCACCAAACAAAGGTAACCAAATAACATTTATTGAAAACAAAGTTCTTTAGGAAAATAAATCTTTAGAAATAACGACATTTTCATTGGGTGAACGCAATCATTTAAATAATAATGATTTTAATAAAAAGTTTAACCCACTAGTATTTCTGGTACCAACAAATGAGGGTAGCAATGTTCAAATGGTTAGTCATGCACATCGCTACTCGAAAGTGAATATTTAATTATGCGTCTGTGATATTAAACTGTGTATCTTTTATTTTGGACATTAAACAAATCACCTCAGTTTCTTTCTCAATATTTTCTGAAACTTAATGTACCAAATGAAGATTATACCACAGTACTACTACTGATAATGACAATAACAATAATAATGATAATAAGTATTTTATAAAAGTAATCCTCAGTCGCAGCCTTACAAGTGAGTTTCACATGTTTGCTTGATATTTGCCTTCAGTGATTTATCAGTTATCAGTTGTTGCCATTTCATTTTTTGTGAAGCATCTCATAAATCAACAACTTTTTTCAGCTCAAAACTGATGAGTCATGTTATTTTGTCTTTGTCCTTCCTCTTCTCTGAGCAGCGTTAATCCCGAAGGTCGAGTTCTGAGGATAAACTACAACAACGCCACCAGAGATTCGGTGCTGGATGTCCCCCTGCATCAGGTGCAGCCCTTCTACAGAGCACTGAGGGCCTATGTGGACATCATGAACCGACCAGAGAACGTGGTCACTTACATAATGAACCCAGGTCAGTGTGCACCTCTCAAAACTTCACTAATAGGGCAAAACAAATATGAGAAAACATACCTGTAAAGCCCTCAAATCACAGTTAAGAATACCAAAACTCTGTAGTAAACAGAACATGAACTGATACAGTGATGAACAGCAACATCTTTGTCATTATCAAGGTCACAGTGACATCTGAGTCGTCTATGTCACTGTGACCCGAATCAAATTACCTCAAAGTGTGGTGTGACCCACTCTAAATAATCACTGCTCAGCACACAGTCTGCAGCATCAAGCGACAGACTTGATGTGACAATATTGTACGAGACATTAAGGACAACAAAGTGTAGCAGGATGGTGCCATTAGTAGGGAGACGGCGTATCGATAGCAGCATTCAGGGCTCGAGCCTCCATGTTGAAAAGCATCCATCCTCATGACGCGTCCTTGAGATACTTCAAACAAGTTTGTCGTTGTTCCCGAACTAGTGCCAGCGTACACCAAAGAGCTTTTCAAAAACTCACTGTTGGACACTGTGACTGTCGCTGGTAAACCACAACAAATCAGCACTTCAGGGGCCATCACAGCTGTACTGTCCATGTTTTTAACAAAGTTTTTTATACATGCTATACTTTGACATTTTTTATGAAATTTGCGTGCTGTACCAAGAAATATTTTAGGATATTCAAATGGCATGCTGTACTATGATATTTTGAAAAGAAAAACACAATTTATCACACAGAGTACTGTTACATTGTTTTACATTACATAGTATGTCATAAAAAATTCATGAAAGATTTCATAGGATAGTATACCCTCAAAATATAATTAAGAAAAGTCATTGTATATAATTCCATAAAAATATCATAGAAATGTTGTGGTATAATATGCTTAAAAAAATCGAAAATGTCAAAGCATGGTATGACGTAAAAATACCAAGACAAATGTCATAGAATACTGTGACGTAAAAATATTATTTACAAAAAGTCATATTATAGAGTGTCGACAAAAATACAATATTAATGATAATAATGAACTTTATACTAACTTTATATAGCACTTACACATAGCACATACAAGACATGCAGCACATCATAGTATAGTATGATGTAGAAAAAAATCAAGAAAAACGTCATAGTATAGTATAACGTGAGAAAATCATGAAAAATGTCATAGTATAGTATGTCGTGAAAAAATCATGAAAAATGTCATAGTATTGTATGTCGTGAAAAATTCATGAAAAACGTCATAGTATAGTATGTCGTGAAAAAATCATGAAAAACGTCATAGTATAGTATGTCGTGAAAAAAAATCATGAAAAACGTCATAGTATAGTATGACGTGAAAAAATCATGAAAAAAGTCATAGTATAGTATGACGTGAAAAAATCATGAAAAACGTCATAGTATAGTATGTCTTGAAAAAAATCATGAAAATTGTCATAGTATAGTATGTCATAAAAAAAATAATTAAAAAACGTTACAGGATAGTATGACGTGAAAAAAATCATGAAAAACGTCATAGTATAGTATGTCGTGAAAAAATCATGAAAAACGTCATAGTATAGTATGACGTGAAAAAAATCATGAAAAACGTCATAGTATAGTATGTCGTGAGAAAATCATGAAAAACGTCATAGTATAGTATGAAGTGAAAAAATCATGAAAAACATCATAGTATAAGTATGTCGTGAAAAAATCATGAAAAACGTCATAGTATAGTATGAAGTGAAAAAATCATGAAAAACATCATAGTATAAGTATGTCGTGAAAAAATCATGAAAAACATCATAGTATAAGTATGTCGTGAGAAAATCATGAAAAATGTCATAGTATAGTATGATGTGAAAAAAAAACATGAAAAACATCATAGTATAGGATCTCGTGAAAAAAATCATGAAAATTGTCAGTGTAGTATGTCATAAAAAAAATCATTAAAAAACGTTACAGGATAGTATGACGTGAAAAAATCATGAAAAACATCATAGTATAGTATGTCGTGAAAAAATCATGAAAAACGTCATAGTATAGGATGTCGTGAAAAAAATCATGAAAATTGTCATAGTATAGTATGTCATAAAAAAAATCATTAAAAAACGTTACAGGATAGTATGACGTGAAAAAATCATGAAAAACATCATAGTATAGTATGTCGTGAAAAAATCATGAAAAACGTCATAGTATAGTATGTCGTGAAAAAATCATGAAAAACGTCATAGTATAGTATGTCTTGAAAAAATCATTAAAAAACATTACAGGATAGTATGATGTGAAAAAAAATCATGAAAAACGTCATAGTATAGGATGTCGTGAAAAAAATCATGAAAATTGTCATAGTATAGTATGTCATAAAAAAAATCATTAAAAAACGTTACAGGATAGTATGACGTGAAAAAATCATGAAAAACATCATAGTATAGTATGTCGTGAAAAAATCATGAAAAACGTCATAGTATAGTATGTCGTGAGAAAATCATGAAAAACGTCATAGTATAGTATGATGTGAAAAAATCATGAAAAACGTCATAGTATAGTATGTCTTGAAAAAATCATTAAAAAACATTACAGGATAGTATGATGTGAAAAAAAATCATGAAAAACGTCATAGTATAGGATGTCGTGAAAAAAATCATGAAAATTGTCATAGTATAGTATGTCATAAAAAAAATCATTAAAAAACGTTACAGGATAGCATGACGTGAAAAAATCATGAAAAACGTCATAGTATAGTATGACGTGAAAAAAATCATGAAAAACGTCATAGTATAGTATGTCGTGAAAAATTCATGAAAAACGTCATAATATAGTATGACGTGAAAAAATCATGAAAAACGTCATAGTATAGTATGTCGTGAAAAAATCACGAAAAACGTCATAGTATAGTATGTCTTGAAAAAAATCATGAAAATTGTCATAGTATAGTATGTCATAAAAAAAATCATTAAAAAACGTTACAGGATAGTATGACGTGAAAAAATCATGAAAAACATCATAGTATAGTATGACGTGAAAAAAATCATGAAAAACGTCATAGTATAGTATGTCGTGAAAAATTCATGAAAAACGTCATAATATAGTATGACGTGAAAAAATCATGAAAAACGTCATAGTATAGTATGTCATAAAAAAAATCATTAAAAAACATTACAGGATAGTATGTCGTGAAAAAATCACGAAAAACGTCATAGTATAGTATGACGTGAAAAAATCATGAAAAACATCATAGTATAGTATGTCGTGAAAAAATCATGAAAAACGTCATAGTATAGTATGACGTGAAAAAATCATGAAAAACATCATAGTATAGTATGACGTGAAAAAATCATGAAAAACATCATAGTATAGTATGTCGTGAAAAAATCATGAAAAACGTCATAGTATAGTATGACGTGAAAAAATCATGAAAAACATCATAGTATAGTATGACGTGAAAAAATCATGAAAAACATCATAGTATAGTATGTCGTGAAAAAATCATGAAAAACGTCATAGTATAGTATGACGTGAAAAAAACATGAAAAACATCATAGTATAGTATGTCGTGAAAAATTCATGAAAAACATCATAGTGTAGTATGTCGTGAAAAAAACATGAAAAACATCATAGTATAGTATGTCGTGAAAAATTCATGAAAAACGTCATAATATAGTATGACGTGAAAAAATCATGAAAAACGTCATAGTATAGTATGTCGTGAAAAATTCATGAAAAACGTCATAGTATAGTATGACGTGAAAAAAACATGAAAAACATCATAGTATAGTATGTCGTAAAAAAAATAATGAAAAATGTCATAGTATAGTATGACGTGAAAAAATAATGAAAAATGTCATAGTATAGTATGACGTGAAAAAATCATGAAAAACATCAGTGTAGTATGTCGTGAAAAAAAAATCATGAAAAATGTCATAGTATATATGTCGTGAAAAAAATAATGAAAAATGTCATAGTATAGTATGTCGTGAAAAAATCATGAAAAAACATCAGTGTAGTATGTCGTGAAAAAAAAATCATGAAAAATGTCATAGTATAGTATGTCGTGAAAAAAATAATGAAAATTGTCATAGTATAGTATGTCGTAAAAAAAATCATGAAAAATGTCATAGTATAATATGTCGTGAAAAAATCATGAAAAACATAGTATAGTATGTCGTGAAAAAAATCATGAAAAACGTCATAGTATAGTATGTCGTAAAAAAAATCATGAAAAACATCATAGTATAGTATGTCGTGAAAAAAAATAATGAAAAATGTCAGTATAGTATGTCGTGAAAAAGATCATGAAAAACGTCATAGTATAGTATGTCGTAAAAAAAATAATGAAAAACGTCATAGTATGTCGTAAAAAAATCATGAAAAACGTCATAGTATAGTATGTCGTGAAAAAAATAATGAAAAATGTCAGTATAGTATGACGTGAAAAAATCATGAAAAACATCATAGTATAGTATGTCGTGAAAAATACATGAAAAACATCATAGTGTAGTATGTCGTGAAAAAAACATGAAAAACATCATAGTATAGTATGTCGTGAAAAATTCATGAAAAACATCATAGTGTAGTATGTCGTGAAAAATTCATGAAAAACATCATAGTATAGTATGTCGTGAAAAATTCATGAAAAACGTCATAGTATAGTATGACGTGAAAAAAACATGAAAAACATCATAGTATAGTATGTCGTGAAAAATTCATGAAAAACATCATAGTGTAGTATGTCGTGAAAAATTCATGAAAAACATCATAGTATAGTATGTCGTGAAAAATTCATGAAAAACGTCATAATATAGTATGACGTGAAAAATTCATGAAAAACGTCATAGTATAGTATGACGTGAAAAAAACATGAAAAACATCATAGTATAGTATGTCGTGAAAAATTCATGAAAAACGTCATAGTATAGTATGATGTGAAAAAATCATGAAAAACGTCATAGTATAGTATGTCGTGAAAAATTCATGAAAAACGTCATAGTATAGTATGATGTGAAAAATTCATGAAAAAACGTCATAATATAGTATGACGTGAAAAAATCATGAAAAACGTCATAGTATATAGTATGTCGTGAAAAAATCATGAAAAACATCATAGTATAGTATGTCGTGAAAAAATCATGAAAAACGTCATAGTATAGTATGACGTGAAAAAATCATGAAAAACATCATAGTATAGTATGACGTGAAAAAATCATGAAAAACATCATAGTATAGTATGTCGTGAAAAATCAGAAAAACGTCATAGTATAGTATGACGTGAAAAAATCATGAAAAACATCATAGTATAGTATGACGTGAAAAAATCATGAAAAACATCATAGTATAGTATGTCGTGAAAAAATCATGAAAAACTCATAGTATAGTATGACGTGAAAAAAACATGAAAACATCATAGTATAGTATGTCGTGAAAAATTCATGAAAAACATCATAGTGTAGTATGTCGTGAAAAAAACATGAAAAACATCATAGTATAGTATGTCGTGAAAAATTCATGAAAAACGTCATAATATAGTATGACGTGAAAAAATCATGAAAAACGTCATAGTATAGTATGTCGTGAAAAATTCATGAAAAACGTCATAGTATAGTATGACGTGAAAAAAACATGAAAAACATATAGTATGTCGTAAAAAAAATAATGAAAAATGTCATAGTATAGTATGTGAAAAAATAATGAAAAATGTCATAGTATAGTATGACGTGAAAAAATCATGAAAAAACATCAGTGTAGTATGTCGTGAAAAAAAAATCATGAAAAATGTCATAGTATAGTATGTCGTGAAAAAAATAATGAAAAATGTCATAGTATAGTATGTCGTGAAAAAATCATGAAAAAACATCAGTGTAGTATGTCGTGAAAAAAAAATCATGAAAAATGTCATAGTATAGTATGTCGTGAAAAAAATAATGAAAATTGTCATAGTATAGTATGTCGTAAAAAAAATCATGAAAAATGTCATAGTATAATATGTCGTGAAAAAATCATGAAAAACATCATAGTATAGTATGTCGTGAAAAAAATCATGAAAAACGTCATAGTATAGTATGTCGTAAAAAAAATCATGAAAAACATCATAGTATAGTATGTCGTGAAAAAAAATAATGAAAAATGTCAGTATAGTATGTCGTGAAAAAGATCATGAAAAACGTCATAGTATAGTATGTCGTAAAAAAAATAATGAAAAACGTCATAGTATGTCGTAAAAAAATCATGAAAAACGTCATAGTATAGTATGTCGTGAAAAAAATAATGAAAAATGTCAGTATAGTATGACGTGAAAAAATCATGAAAAACGTCATAGTATAGTATGACGTGAAAAAAACATGAAAAACATCATAGTATAGTATGTCGTGAAAAATTCATGAAAAACATCATAGTGTAGTATGTCGTGAAAAAAACATGAAAAACATCATAGTATAGTATGTCGTGAAAAATTCATGAAAAACATCATAGTGTAGTATGTCGTGAAAAATTCATGAAAAACATCATAGTATAGTATGTCGTGAAAAATTCATGAAAAACGTCATAGTATAGTATGACGTGAAAAAAACATGAAAAACATCATAGTATAGTATGTCGTGAAAAATTCATGAAAAACATCATAGTGTAGTATGTCGTGAAAAATTCATGAAAAACATCATAGTATAGTATGTCGTGAAAAATTCATGAAAAACGTCATAATATAGTATGACGTGAAAAATTCATGAAAAACGTCATAGTATAGTATGACGTGAAAAAAACATGAAAAACATCATAGTATAGTATGTCGTGAAAAATCATGAAAACGTCATAGTATAGTATGATGTGAAAAAATCATGAAAAACGTCATAGTATAGTATGTCGTGAAAAATTCATGAAAAACGTCATAGTATAGTATGACGTGAAAAATTCATGAAAAAACGTCATAATATAGTATGACGTGAAAAAATCATGAAAAACGTCATAGTATATAGTATGTCGTGAAAAAATCATGAAAAACGTCATAGTATAGTATGACGTGAAAAAAATAATGAAAAATGTCATAGTATAGTATGTCGTGAAAAAATTATGAAAAACATCATAGTATAGTATGTCGTAAAAAAATCATGAAAAACGTCATAGTATAGTATGTCGTGAAAAAAACATGAAAAACATCATAGTGTAGTATGTCGTGAAAAAAACATGAAAAACATCATAGCATAGTATGTCGTGAAAAATTCATGAAAAACGTCATAATATAGTATGACGTGAAAAAATCATGAAAAACGTCATAGTATAGTATGTCGTGAAAAATTCATGAAAAACATCATAGTGTAGTATGTCGTGAAAAAAACATGAAAAACATCATAGTATAGTATGTCGTGAAAAATTCATGAAAAACGTCATAATATAGTATGACGTGAAAAAATCATGAAAAACGTCATAGTATAGTATGTCGTGAAAAATTCATGAAAAACATCATAGTATAGTATGACGTGAAAAAAACATGAAAAACATCATAGTATAGTATGTCGTAAAAAAAATAATGAAAAATGTCATAGTATAGTATGACGTGAAAAAATAATGAAAAATGTCATAGTATAGTATGACGTGAAAAAATCATGAAAAAACATCAGTGTAGTATGTCGTGAAAAAAAAATCATGAAAAATGTCATAGTATAGTATGTCGTGAAAAAAATAATGAAAAATGTCATAGTATAGTATGTCGTGAAAAAATCATGAAAAAACATCAGTGTAGTATGTCGTGAAAAAAAAATCATGAAAAACGTCATAGTATAGTATGTCGTGAAAAAAATAATGAAAATTGTCATAGTATAGTATGTCGTAAAAAAAATCATGAAAAATGTCATAGTATAATATGTCGTGAAAAAATCATGAAAAACATCATAGTATAGTATGTCGTAAAAAAAATCATGAAAAACATCATAGTATAGTATGTCGTGAAAAAAAATAATGAAAAATGTCAGTATAGTATGTCGTGAAAAAAATCATGAAAAACGTCATAGTATGTCGTAAAAAAATCATGAAAAACGTCATAGTATAGTATGTCGTGAAAAAAATAATGAAAAATGTCAGTATAGTATGACGTGAAAAAATCATGAAAAACGTCATAGTATAGTATGACGTGAAAAAAACATGAAAAACATCATAGTATAGTATGTCGTGAAAAATTCATGAAAAACGTCATAGTATAGTATGTCGTAAAAAAAATAATGAAAAACGTCATAGTATGTCGTAAAAAAATCATGAAAAACGTCATAGTATAGTATGTCGTGAAAAAAATAATGAAAAATGTCAGTATAGTATGACGTGAAAAAATCATGAAAAACGTCATAGTATAGTATGACGTGAAAAAAACATGAAAAAACATAGTATAGTATGTCGTGAAAAATTCATGAAAAACGTCATAGTATAGTATGTCGTGAAAAAATCATGAAAAACGTCATAGTATAGTATGACGTGAAAAAATCATGAAAAACATCATAGTATAGTATGTCGTGAAAAAATCATGAAAAACGTCATAGTATAGTATGTCGTGAAAAAATCATGAAAAACATCATAGTATAGTATGTCGTGAAAAAATCATGAAAAACGTCATAGTATAGTATGTCGTGAAAAATTCATGAAAAACGTCATAGTATAGTATGTCGTGAAAAAAATAATGAAAAATGTCATAGTATAGTATGACGTGAAAAAATAATGAAAAATGTCATAGTATAGTATGACGTGAAAAAATCATGAAAAAACATCAGTGTAGTATGTCGTGAAAAAAAAATCATGAAAAATGTCATAGTATAGTATGTCGTGAAAAAAATAATGAAAAATGTCATAGTATAGTATGTCGTGAAAAAATCATGAAAAAACATCAGTGTAGTATGTCGTGAAAAAAAAATCATGAAAAATGTCATAGTATAGTATGTCGTGAAAAAAATAATGAAAATTGTCATAGTATAGTATGTCGTAAAAAAAATCATGAAAAATGTCATAGTATAATATGTCGTGAAAAAATCATGAAAAACATCATAGTATAGTATGTCGTGAAAAAAATCATGAAAAACGTCATAGTATAGTATGTCGTAAAAAAAATCATGAAAAACATCACAGTATAGTATGTCGTGAAAAAAAATAATGAAAAATGTCAGTATAGTATGTCGTGAAAAAAATCATGAAAAACGTCATAGTATAGTATGTCGTAAAAAAAATAATGAAAAACGTCATAGTATGTCGTAAAAAAATCATGAAAAACGTCATAGTATAGTATGTCGTGAAAAAAATAATGAAAAATGTCAGTATAGTATGACGTGAAAAAATCATGAAAAACATCATAGTATAGTATGTCGTGAAAAATTCATGAAAAACATCATAGTGTAGTATGTCGTGAAAAAAACATGAAAAACATCATAGTATAGTATGTCGTGAAAAATTCATGAAAAACGTCATATATAGTATGACGTGAAAAATTCATGAAAACGTCATAGTATAGTATGACGTGAAAAAACATGAAAAACATCATAGTATAGTATGTCGTGAAAAATTCATGAAAAACGTCATAGTATAGTATGATGTGAAAAAATCATGAAAAACGTCATAGTATAGTATGTCGTGAAAAATTCATGAAAAACGTCATAGTATAGTATGACGTGAAAAATTCATGAAAAAACGTCATAATATAGTATGACGTGAAAAAATCATGAAAAACGTCATAGTATATAGTATGTCGTGAAAAAATCATGAAAAACGTCATAGTATAGTATGACGTGAAAAAAATAATGAAAAATGTCATAGTATAGTATGTCGTGAAAAAATTATGAAAAACATCATAGTATAGTATGTCGTAAAAAAATCATGAAAAACGTCATAGTATAGTATGTCGTGAAAAAAATAATGAAAAATGTCATAGTATAGTATGTCGTGAAAAATTCATGAAAAACATCATAGTGTAGTATGTCGTGAAAAAAACATGAAAAACATCATAGTATAGTATGTCGTGAAAAATTCATGAAAAACGTCATAGTATAGTATGTCGTGAAAAATTCATGAAAAACATCATAGTGTAGTATGTCGTGAAAAAAACATGAAAAACATCATAGTATAGTATGACGTGAAAAAATCATGAAAAACGTCATAGTATAGTATGTCGTGAAAAATTCATGAAAAACATCATAGTGTAGTATGTCGTGAAAAATTCATGAAAAACGTCATAGTATAGTATGTCGTGAAAAATTCATGAAAAACGTCATAGTATAGTATGACGTGAAAAAAATAATGAAAAATGTCATAGTATAGTATGACGTGAAAAAATAATGAAAAATGTCATAGTATAGTATGTCGTGAAAAAATCATGAAAAAACATCAGTGTAGTATGTCGTGAAAAAAAAATCATGAAAAATGTCATAGTATAGTATGTCGTGAAAAAAATAATGAAAATTGTCATAGTATAGTATGTCGTAAAAAAAATCATGAAAAATGTCATAGTATAATATGTCGTGAAAAAATCATGAAAAACATCATAGTATAGTATGTCGTGAAAAAAAATAATGAAAAATGTCAGTATAGTATGTCGTAAAAAAAATCATGAAAAACGTCATAGTATGTCGTAAAAAAATCATGAAAAACGTCATAGTATAGTATGTCGTGAAAAAAATAATGAAAAATGTCAGTATAGTATGACGTGAAAAAATCATGAAAAACGTCATAGTATAGTATGACGTGAAAAAAACATGAAAAACATCATAGTATAGTATGTCGTGAAAAATTCATGAAAAACATCATAGTGTAGTATGTCGTGAAAAAAACATGAAAAACATCATAGTATAGTATGTCGTGAAAAATTCATGAAAAACGTCATAGTATAGTATGTCGTGAAAAATTCATGAAAAACGTCATAGTATAGTATGACGTGAAAAAATCATGAAAAAACGTCATAATATAGTATGACGTGAAAAAATCATGAAAAACGTCATAGTATATAGTATGTCGTGAAAAAAATAATGAAAAACGTCATAGTATAGTATGTCGTGAAAAAATCATGAAAAACGTCATAGTATAGTATGACGTGAAAAAAATAATGAAAAATGTCATAGTATAGTATGTCGTGAAAAAATTATGAAAAACATCATAGTATAGTATGTCGTAAAAAAATCATGAAAAACGTCATAGTATAGTATGTCGTGAAAAAAATAATGAAAAATGTCATAGTATAGTATGTCGTGAAAAATTCATGAAAAACATCATAGTGTAGTATGTCGTGAAAAAAACATGAAAAACATCATAGTATAGTATGTCGTGAAAAATTCATGAAAAACGTCATAGTATAGTATGTCGTGAAAAATTCATGAAAAACATCATAGTGTAGTATGTCGTGAAAAAAACATGAAAAACATCATAGTATAGTATGACGTGAAAAAATCATGAAAAACGTCATAGTATAGTATGACGTGAAAAAAACATGAAAAACATCATAGTATAGTATGTCGTGAAAAATTCATGAAAAACATCATAGTGTAGTATGTCGTGAAAAAAACATGAAAAACATCATAGTATAGTATGTCGTGAAAAATTCATGAAAAACGTCATAATATAGTATGACGTGAAAAATTCATGAAAAACGTCATAGTATAGTATGACGTGAAAAAAACATGAAAAACATCATAGTATAGTATGTCGTGAAAAATTCATGAAAAACGTCATAGTATAGTATGACGTGAAAAAATCATGAAAAACGTCATAGTATAGTATGTCGTGAAAAATTCATGAAAAAACGTCATAATATAGTATGACGTGAAAAAATCATGAAAAACGTCATAGTATAGTATGACGTGAAAAATTCATGAAAAAACGTCATAATATAGTATGACGTGAAAAAATCATGAAAAACGTCATAGTATATAGTATGTCGTGAAAAAAATAATGAAAAACGTCATAGTATAGTATGTCGTGAAAAAATCATGAAAAACGTCATAGTATAGTATGACGTGAAAAAAATAATGAAAAATGTCATAGTATAGTATGTCGTGAAAAAATTATGAAAAACATCATAGTATAGTATGTCGTAAAAAAATCATGAAAAACGTCATAGTATAGTATGTCGTGAAAAAAATAATGAAAAATGTCATAGTATAGTATGTCGTGAAAAATTCATGAAAAACATCATAGTATAGTATGTCGTGAAAAATTCATGAAAAACGTCATAGTATAGTATGTCGTGAAAAATTCATGAAAAACATCATAGTGTAGTATGTCGTGAAAAATTCATGAAAAACGTCATAGTATAGTATGTCGTGAAAAATTCATGAAAAACGTCATAGTATAGTATGACGTGAAAAAATCATGAAAAACGTCATAGTATAGTATGTCGTGAAAAAAACATGAAAAACATCATAGTATAGTATGTCGTGAAAAATTCATGAAAAACGTCATAGTATAGTATGTCGTGAAAAATTCATGAAAAACATCATAGTGTAGTATGTCGTGAAAAATTCATGAAAACGTCATAGTATAGTATGTCGTGAAAAATTCATGAAAAACGTCATAGTATAGTATGACGTGAAAAAATCATGAAAAACGTCATAGTATAGTATGTCGTGAAAAATTCATGAAAAACGTCATAGTATAGTATGACGTGAAAAATTCATGAAAAAACGTCATAATATAGTATGACGTGAAAAAATCATGAAAAACATCATAGTATAGTATGTCGTGAAAAAAATAATGAAAAATGTCATAGTATAGTATGACGTGAAAAAAATAATGAAAAATGTCATAGTATAGTATGTCGTGAAAAAAATCATGAAAAACGTCATAGTATGACATAAAAGTATCATAAAAAAAACATCATGGTATAGTAAGACAAAAAATGAAGAAAACATAATAATATTGATCAATTTTATTAATATAGCATCTTACATACAAGAAATGCAGCACAAAGTGTTTTACAATAAGGGCAGTATAAGTACGGAGTATTTCACATGACAATAGACATTATGGACATAAAACACACAAGGCAATTCAGTATAAAGGGACATTTCAAAACATTTAAAACATGGATAAACTGATTCATAAAACCATAGAGTTCCAAAACTATCTTATCATAAAATCAAGTAAGACTTTCAAAGAGTTACAGCAGCGTGAAGCGTAAATAGAAAGTAAAAGCATCAAAAGAGTTTCGGACCTGTATCAGGAAAGTCAGAGCTAGTTAAAGGCTAAAGTGAACACATACATTTTTAGCTTTCTTTTAAAAATATATAGTGATCTTGCTTCACTGATATTTAAAGATGGTGTGTTCCATAGGATGGGGTGTAATTGATAAAGGCTGCATCCATGATCTTCTTCTGGCTGTCGCTGGGAACCTCCAATAAACCAGCAGCACATGATCACAGTGTTCTTGGAGGCAAACAGTTAACAAGGGAGTTAACAATGTAGCTCAGTCCCAGCCCATGTAGGACTGTGTATACAAGGACAAGGTCCTTAACATCACAGGAGGATAAGACGACCTAAAAATATCATGAATAACTTCACTGTGTAGTATGTTGCAACAATATCATAAAACACATAATGGTATAGTTTGTCACAAAAATATAATAAAAAAACGTCATGGAATAGTTTGTCATGAAGGTATCGTAAAAAAAAATGTAAAAAAAAAAAAAACCCATGAAAAACGTCATAGTATAGTATGTCTTGAAAAAATCATGAAAAACGTCATAGTATAGTATGTCGTGAAAAATTCATGAAAAACGTCATAGTATAGTATGTCTTGAAAAAATCATGAAAAACGTCATAGTATAGTATGTCGTGAAAAAATCATGAAAAACGTCATAATATAGTATGACGTGAAAAAATCATGAAAAACATAGTATAGTATGTCGTAAAAAAAATCATGAAAAACGTCATAGTATAGTATGTCGTGAAAAATTCATGGAAAACGTCATAGTATAGTATGTCGTGAAAAAATCATGAAAAACGTCATAATATAGTATGACGTGAAAAAATCATGAAAAACATAGTATAGTATGTCGTAAAAAAAATCATGAAAAACGTCATAGTATAGTATGTCGTGAAAAAATCATGAAAAATGTCACAGTATAGTATGTCGTGAAAAATTCATGAAAAATGTCACAGCATAGTATGTCGTGAAAAATTCATGTAAAACGTCATAGTATAGTATGTCAAAATATCATATATATATATTTTTCATAATTGGTCGTCATACCTTTGTACCTGATCTGTAGCTGTTGTCTTGTTTCAGGCGACATCGTGACCTTTGATAACTGGCGCCTGCTGCACGGACGGAGGCCGTACGTCAGCAGCCCTGACAGGTTGCGACACCTTGAGGGAGCCTACCTGGACTGGGATGAAGTCATGTCTCGCCTCCGGATACTGCGCAGCTCGGTCCACGGGAACATTTGAGCTACACGGCCACATTTAAAAAGCTGGAATCTAAACAGTGCTGGGTGGCTTGAGACTGTGAGTTCAGCTAAATGTTGCTCTTAAAGCGCTGAGGGCGAAGTGCAAACGTACTGACGTGTCTGACAACAGGTCGAGAGCTCAGTCTCTGAAGGAGTCAGGCATGAAATCATAAGTTAAGCAACAATAATTTACTTTCCAAAATCTGCAAACTTTAAATGACGGAAACTTGTCAAACATGTAACTTAGAGCAACGCTTCAATGCAACCATCATTATTATTATTTACGACACCTTGCTTTTAAATTAAAAAGGTGCTTTGTATTCAGTCATAGTGACAAATTTTATAAACTTACACTTAATGAAATGGGTTTTATACATTTTCTGAAAATGCCACATTGTGTTTATATTATGTAATGTATGAGTTTTTAAAGCTGGATCATTACTCTCAGTTCTCGACCTGGCTGCTTGAGATGACTCCCTGTTGACTGTCTAACAGCTGTAATCACGTCTGACATTTGGTTTGATGATGATATCTGATGGCATTAGATCTCACTGCAGTGTATAGTGAAGTGTTGAGTGTGTGTACAGGGAGCAGTGAACATGGGAGTGATTTCACACAGAGCCCTCATGTCAAAGTTTCTTCTTCTTCTTATCTCCTGCTACAGTACTGTGCTACCTCTGCTGTTCAACCCTGTGCCTCCTGCCTACAGAGTGGTGTCCTCCACTCTTCCTTCATTCTGTAGAATTGTGTTCGCAGTCTGAATTAAAAATTGCCTTAAAGCTGCAGTGCGGTAGCTGCGCCAGAACAAGTGTGAAGTATCTGTTAATTTAAAGGGTCAGTTGAACCAAATTACAAAGACGTGTCTGCTTCTCTGCTTAACACAGAGTTTGGGATTCAGTCGCTGCCCAGTGAAAACCAAACTGAAGGAGCCTATTGAACCAGCTACAGTCCACACTGAGGGAAAAGACTGTAGGTTGTGCTGATGTTTGGGTGCACGACAGCGACCTAAGGTTTATCGGAGCTACTCTTGGTATTAGCTCCACACACTGAGGATGTTTCCGTGCACAAAATATTCAGTTTTTTGCCCTAATTGTCAAAATGAAAGTATTTTTCTATGCTGATAACATGGTGAATAAAAATGAATATTCCACTAACGTTCTTGTTAGCTGTGCACACTCTGATTAACGAGCCCTAACATGATGTTTGTTGCATCAAAATATAAAAAAGTGAAACACAGACACACTCGCAAACTGTTGGTTTTTTAGTGTATGACGTATCCATGACGACACACAGAGCCTACTGTAAACAGGCAAGAGGCGCAAACTGCTGTCAAACCCCAAGTGTGCTGTGAACATGTCCAAAGAAAGCTCCTAAAACTGGCACATCCCACGTCTTAATTTGGAACATCTGAATTTATAATGCTGTTTACATGACCTGTATCAATTCTGGAATATTATCATATTCGGACTTATAGTGGAAAATTAATGTGCATGTAAACACTCACTGTGGCAGAAAAAGACATTTTCACTTCCTGAGGTCGATTTCTGAAAAATATCTGTCGTCTAAAAGTCAAAAGAAGCAAACAGCAACAGAAAGGTAGGTGAATTACCTACAGACGATTAATGTCAGAAATGACCCCTCAAACTAGGCTTCATTTAAACTTACCCACAGCTGGCGCGTCTCAGTGCTGAGTCATGCTGTCTGGGTCCAAATGTTTGCATCCGCCTGCTACACTGAGCTGAGTCACTAGTTTGGTACCACGACGATCTAATGAACTGTGCTGAGGACTAACACCATCAAGCAGTGAGACGGGACGCATCAGTTTTGGACTTAACTCTTTGAAACCTGAGCACACTGGCTTGATATCATTTAAATTAAGTTATTAATAATAATTATAATTTCATGAAATAATTATGTAACATAAAGGTGTAAAAATAAATTCTCTAGCTTTTTTTCCCCAGTTTGAGTGACATATCTTACCACATGGCAGAGAGGCAATGAGCAACAAAAATAGGAATGACCCCCCCAAAATAGCAAGAAATTAGTAAAAAGAGAAAATTTAAAAACAAGAAAATTTGTTAATTTAAAAAAAAAAAGAAATGAAAAAGAATTAATGTTAAATACAAACAAACATGGAAATAACCTGGAAAAAGAGCTTAAAATTCTAATAATTCTGTAACATTATTTCAAATAAATAATGATTATTAATATAGTTTCCCCCTTGCTTTTTAAAATAATTTTCTAAATCTACTAATTTTTTGCAATTTGTGGAACATCTCTTACCAAGTTGTTTGTTGCAGTTTTCCTATATTTTTTAAAAGGAATTGCACAAATTAGCTCAGTGTTTTAAGGTTTAAAGATTCGCAAAAGGCGTCTGAAAGCAGCACAAGAAAAAACAAAAGTGACGTCGCTCCAGGTTTCAAAGGGTTAAAATGATGTAAGAGGCAGATACATTGGTATAAAATGCCTGAAAGTGGACGTTTAAGTGGAGACTGAAGATGGAAGTGTAACAAGTTGGCAGTTCTGTCTGAAGTGCAGTCATTTAAAAGAAGTATCCTGACGTTCGTCATTTTCAGCAGACAGTGACAAAACATTTTTGGAACTCCTGCACCTGAAAATTATCGATGGTGCTCAAAGAATTGAAAAATCACACTCCAAAAACTAAACAGCAACTCGTCTTTTCAGAAATGAAAATCCACAGATCTCACTACTTTTCACCAAAAAAAAAAAAAAAGTTCCTGGTAAAACTATTGGCGGGTTCTATGGATTATGCAGAGTAACAGGAAGTTGTCAAGCAGCACACATTAAATAAAAAAAGCATCCAAACTGTCTCCATGGATACAGGGTTAAGTGATGAGTAAGTCTTTGTAATGGCAGTAAACTGATCCTTTAAATCCCCATGAACTGTTTTTATGATGTTATCGGCCAGTTTGTGATTGATTTGCTCCAATCTGCTGTTACTGAAAAACAATTTGCATTTTCTTCTTCTCCCACCTTATTTAATTGGTATCTAACCTAAAAAACAGACACTATGAATGTACTTCCTGATGCAGAAACAATCAGGCTCAGTGCGATCAGGCTCAGACGTGCTCACAGTGATGAGCCTGATCAAACTTAGCTCTGATCGGTTTTGCATTGTGCATATTTAATAATAAAGTTCCTCCAGTCTTAAATCTTTCAATGGTTGTTAGGTGTTTTTTTGCCTCCATAAAAGGACGATGAACTTCGCTGAGCTTTATTTGCGATAACTTTATTATATTGCCAAAGCTGTACATATTCTATAAATACTTTTTCAAATACTGGAATACTTACACCTGGCATCTCATTTCATTTATTCCCTCTGGTTACAGCAGCCGGCTCGCACAATGACAGAGATGAGTTGCAATACTCCAGTTTAAAAAAATGTCCTTTTTAACTCAAGCAGAAAGAGCTGTGTCCCGTCCCCAGACCCATTCAGAGGTGCTTCAGATGGAGTTGTGCACCGTCTGAACATCCTGCTCACTGTTTCCTTCCGCACAGTTAAATCACTAAAAAATTACAAGCATGTCAGAATCCAAAAAAAAAAAAAAAAAACATCTTCCAGTGATATAGCTGTACCGATATATTGCTCATCTGGAGAAACTGTTCACCACACGGACGCACAAGCACACACAAACCCACACGCACGCACGCTCACTGTGAACTTTACGGGGCCGGCGATCGGACCAACTGTTCTTTACGATCACAGAACAGACACAATGTAAGACTGGATCTCCTCTGGGAGCAGGTGACCACAGCTGTTAGGCTTCAACACAGCTCAACGACCAATCACAGGGCGGAAAACTGCTGCTGCTGCTGCTGCTGTGTTCGGAGGGTTTTGTACGTTTGTCACAGCCCAGTCTGTGATGAGATAACAGGTGTTTTAATCCTTGGCTGCTCCAAAAC
Organism: Epinephelus cyanopodus; assembly: GCA_026686955.1. Lineage (NCBI taxonomy): Eukaryota > Metazoa > Chordata > Actinopteri > Perciformes > Serranidae > Epinephelus > Epinephelus cyanopodus. The sequence goes on along the minus strand of CM048914.1, from coordinate 42,627,041 downwards.
ATGACCTGCTGTTACACCAGAGTCTGTGACCACAACCCCTTTATTTACCCAAAATGCACTGGTTCTCTTTATTCTCTATTTAACGGCATAATTTTTGGATTCCTCTACGTTTCGGTGACAGCAGGAGGAACTGATGCATGGATGTCGTCACACTTTCTATAAGTGGTGTTCGGTATTAATTAGAGCTGCACGATTAGTTGATCAAAATAAAATTAATCGCAAACTATTATGAGTCATTTCTAAAGTAAAAATTGTCACATTTGCTGGTTCGATTTTCTTAAATGTGAGAATTTGTTGCCCTTTTTGTCACTTACGATTGAGCAGTGGTTCCCAACTGGTGGGTCGTGGTCCGAAAAAGGGTCGCAGATCCACTCTGAATGGACCACGAGTGACTTGCAAAACGTGTCAAGTTTGTAATAAACACACTTAATTTTCAGGTACACCATATGTCTGGCACAGTAGTTTCTAATCTCTTACTGTATCAGTCTCTCCTTAAAACTCTGTGCTGACTTAATCTGGATCGATATTCGAGCGCTGGTAGGCGGAGACGGACGGTATTTGCATACGGTCCATCATTGGATCTCTCAAGGGGCTGAAACTGGTGTGTCCACCTGGGTGTTGCATTTCCATCAGTGCTGTTCGTAGCCGATCAGAGCTGGACCTGATAAACACCTGTGGCTACTGACCTGGGTGCTGCAAGTAAACCTGAAAATTTCTCTGTTGGTAATTATGAAAGAATTTTTCCACTATTTCTTGACATTTAATAGACAAAATATTATTTAATTAATCGTGGAAATAATCAGCAGATTCGTAGATAATAAGGAAAGACTGTTAGCTGCAGCTCTGGTGATGTTAAAATATTTTTTAAATTTCAGACACAGCAGGGTCACATGTTCAAATCTGTGACTTATCTTGGAGAGTTTTCCTCTTGTATCCTTCAGTCTTTATAACCGGCGAGGGGTAAAGGCCAGTGAGATGTGTTTTCTAAATTTCCAGGTGCAGGTCAACAGAGGCACAGCAGACGACAGGTCGCTATTTCTAACAAAGGCCATAAGAAAATGTGACCCTGCACCTGGAAACTGAAGAAACTGCGACCTGTTGTAAAGACTGAAGGACAGACTGAACATATCGCTCATGCTGTGTTTGATGTGAAGTAAACTTGCAGATTTGAACCTAGAGGGCACCTGGGGACTGGACACAGGGAAACAGAGACCCAAGTGTGGGCCCAGAAAGAGGAGAAATCACAGGGAGAGACGTCACCACCAGTTTGTCCTGGAGTTCGCCTGGAGGTTCAAGCCTCAGTTTAAGATGAGTCAGGGACAGTTTGACAATTTGCAGTCAATCACTGGGCCTCATTGTGGTTGGTAAAACTTCAGGAAATAGCTGAGGCTAAAATTTGTTTAGATGCATGAACGTCAGCTTCATACTACACGCCGTCATTTCTCGTCATCGCTGCCACAGAAGGCCTGGGCTTCAATTCATCTGATTGGACATGACACGACACCACTGCAGTTCTTGTCAGGTTGTCTAACGTGGAAATAAAAAAATACTGACCTATTTTAACGAAAGAAATACGACGTCTGTGCAACAGCGCCCCCTGCAGTCACACACAATATGGTGCAACACCAGCTGAGCCAGGTCGGTTTAGTTTCCACTTCATCACACAAACGCCATTTCACACGACTTTTCGAGGCTGAATTTAAATGGAGAAGATACCGCAGCATCTCTGACGTTAGGCGCAGCATCTCCACCACCTGTTGTTTAAGACACCTGTTGTGACATCACAGACTGGGGGCGTGGCCTGTGTGCAAAACACTTCTCCCACAGAGAGCAACACAGCAGCTGTTTTCTCTTCCATGTGTGATTTGGATGTTGATTTACCTTTAAAAGACAAACTTTAAACAGTCAGACTGACGTCATCATATTTACCTCAATCAATATGAACTATAGAAAAACAAAAACACGTTCTTACATTCTTCACCCTGTGAAGCCAGTTAACTCAAGGAAACATGGCTCTGGCAATGGCTAACTACTCATTAAGTATTGCACATCTAGCAAATCAACAATTTGTAACATTTTTTTTTCCAGAGAAATGTACAGTCAATATATGTATATATTAAATAAATACTATATATAGAAATATATATAATATTTATTTGTCATCCTCATAGTAACATGCAATTGATAACAGCAGACCACAGACGAGAGATTTTACAGTAGAACTAGAACAGTAATTCAGCCCGGCCGGCCGATCTAGGGCAAGAGAACACATCTGAGAACACTCACATTATTTTAGGGTTCAAACACTTGTAAGAAGCGTTCACATGCAGTGCTCTGGTGCAGTATACAGTAGCGTTTTCAGTATGGGACGTCCTGCACTACGAGAGGGTCTCTGGATGTTTCACCAGTTTAAACTTGGACAGACTGGAACTTTACAGTAACCACAGATCACAGAATAACTCACACAGTCGAATGGAGACGGGCAGGAGGGGGGGGGGGGCCTACTCTGTAGTGAATGTCAAGGCTGTGCACGGGACCTGCATGCACTCTGTGCCTCGGGGCGATCCCTCACATCTCCTATCGGTAAAAACAGTTGGGTGGTTGGCAGCAGGAACAAGAGAAGACTTTCACACTGAGGAGAGGAGCTCGAGGAGAGTCTCCCGACTTAAGGAGCAGGCAAACATTTAGCTAGTTGGAATCATCAGGACGACAGCGATGAGGGGTTGCAAGTATTTACACGACATCACAGACTAAACACGTCTACACAACGGGGTCTAAAAAGGGTTGAGGCTTGTATATACAAGAGGAGGGAGCGGGAAGTGTGTGCTTAGAGTAAAGTTAGGGATTGTCAGAAGTCTGTGGTTTTAGAGCTGAAATGCCGTTTCAAGTAGAGAGGCACACCGAGGATGAGGGGGAGGGGCGGGGGGCAGAGAGGGGGAGAGGGCGCGGGGCGTAGACTAGCTAGGAAGAGGTCGCGGTGACAGAATCTTGGGTTTTCCTTCCGCCTCCTTCCCCTTCACTGCCGCCACGTAGGAGAAAAGGCAGAGGACCGAGTAACAGATCTGATGTGCCTGTGGGAGGAAAGAACAACCATGAGGAAGATGATGGTCCAGGTGTGAGGTCACAGCTGTGTACAGATAAAACAACTCCAGGGGAAAATTTACCGTCACACACGAGTTATATAATCTATGTTCTTGCACACTAGCACCAAGATGTTCATAGCTGGCATCAGTAAAGGGCTACTCAAAGACACACAGTGGGGATGCACCATATTGGATTTTTGCAGATATCCGATATGCTGATATATAACGAGACATTTGGCCGATACCAACACCAATATCGATATATCCTAATTTTAGTGATCAAGTCTCATCTGTAGTAGAATTAACATCATATTATACATGTATACTCTTATCTGACGGCCCACCAGCAGACTGAGACATGAAATACAATACTTTTTAATGAATGTAAAATTCATTCATTGTGCAAAATAAGAAAAAGCATGTTGGCTGATTCTTCTGCTGATATGTAAACACATGTACTGTAAACACATTGTTTACTAGACAACTCCACAGGGCTTGTTAAACTTGAGAGCAAAAGCCTGACCTAAATGACCTGAACCCTAAAGAAACGCTGACTGACCAGTGCATTTTAATTTATTGAAATGTGATCTATTAACCCCACTTCGTGCTAACAATTCTCAGTCGTCACCTTACTTAACAACAACACCAAATTATAATGTAACTGATTCTGACAGATGCTAAATATTCTCATTTAGAATTAGGAGCTCTAAGTTAAAATGGAAAACACGTTCAGACTGCGCAGTGGGGAACCAAAGTACTGGGGTCTGGCACCAAGACTAACAAGAAACTGCAGGGTTGCCCAGAGAAAATTCAAACCTGGCTCCACTTTTTGATTTTCCATCGCACTGCTTTGATAAATGACGTCACACAGCGCTGAAAAATCAAATACATGGTGTTGTGCTGCAGTTGATCACAAGACCGCCGGGACCTTAAGTGTCACTGTAGGTGAATTTCCACCACCTGTTTTTATGCTTATTTTCAACTTGGCTTATAAAGAGTCTTGAAGTGGAGACGTCAAAAATTTAAAGGACAAAAAATAAATAAAAAACCTTAACACACAACAAAATGTGCCTCTTCATTTTTGTTTCCAATTGAAGATTAATTCTTGTTATTACATTTTAAATTAATTATTTAAATTTGACCATATGGCCTTAATGTGGTATCACACTTTTCTGTTTTTTAAAGAAGAATTTGAAAATGTAAATGACAGCTGTCACGGCATAAAACCGATGATCTGTTGAACATTAGTGAATCATGACCTTTAAATCAAAAGTCAAAATAACTTGTGAATTTGGAGAATCGTGACACCCCTACATGTTTCTGTTACATGTTTTGAAGTCTGACTGTCGCTCTTTTAATCAGATGATTTCGAGCCACCTACTGTTTCCTACTATTACCAAACACCTAATATTCAGCAGTGGATGGAAACGCACATAAATTTGCATTTTTTTTCTTGATAATTTTCTGAAACTTGGTTAAAATGTGCACTTTGTCAACTTTTCATTACTTTCCAGAATTGTAAAATCCTGTATTTAGTTTATCATCTTCTAATTAACACACCCACACCAACGCAACATAATTATTATGCAGGGGGTTTTTAAACACGGGAAAACATGCGGTCTATTGGCAATAAACGTGTCGGAAAACTGTGTTAGGAAACAGTGGAAAGCAGCATGGAGTGAAAGTGGTTCCTCCTTTTTTTATATCTGTTACTGATTCATCTCTCTTCCAAACTCAGTGCCAATTTGGATCCATGTTTGAGCTGTTTGGACAGAAACAGACCGATTTTATGGCAGCACGTCGTTACATCGTGCCACAGAGTGGCAAAAAATTAGCGCGTCCACCTGGGTGTCATGTTCCATCCCTGCCTATCAGAGCTGGAGTTGATGAATACCCAAGACAGCTGCAGAGTCGTTTGACCGTGAGTGAACGCCGATCGTAACCTTTCTATTAAATACAAAATCCTGGTGTCAGCAGGTGTGAGTAGGAAACGAGCTTCACTGTAAGATGAAGTGGAGACATAACTTTGGTGCCATCAGCTCGTTATATGAGTAAGGTGACTGCTGACTACAGGGCCAAACTCTCAGGAGGTGCTGTAATCCTTTAATGACCAGAGGGAATTAAACTGCTTCACTCTCAGTGATTAAGTTCACACATTATAAAGGACGTGTTAAAGTGCTTCCACTGAGGCTAGAGCTTTAGTTTTCAGACTTGTTCTCATGTTAGATATCTCAGGGGGACTGAATCAGAGGGACACCTTGTGACTGGCGCTCGACATGCACTGGTAGAAGACAAAAGAAGACGTGAGGACTCACCATGGGGGTCTTGTACTTGTGGATCACCACTTCTTTAGTTTCAGGAACTATGCCGATGCAAGAGACAAAACAAAGAATTCAAAGGCAGCAGGAACATTAATGACTTCATGCTTGAGAGCTTTTTGGGGGGGGGGGGGCAACAGGGGTGGACTTTTAACAAGGTGTAAAATGGGATGTGGGCCAAGAAGAGTCTGCCACAACAGTCAGGAGCACGCTCAACTTCAGACAGAGAGGGTGACGAGGGCAAGAGTCTGCTGCTGTTAAATCCTGTTTATGTTGAAATGTCTAAAAACTCGGACCAATTAAATGATCAGACTTTATTTTTTCAACTGATTTACAGTCCATCAAAGGACAGAGGCTGCTGTAATAAACTGTTTATATGGGACTGTAAAGTGATGAATGTGACTGTTGGTGGGACGTTCATGGCCCACAAAATGGACAAATAAAAACACAAATGTCTTTTATAACAAGAGACTGCAAAGGTTGTAAAGTTTCAAATGTGAAATAAAACAAAGCAGGAAAAAGAAGGACAACCTTCCCTCCCCAACTCTTTCCACCCCAGTGAACCGAGAGTTAAAAGACATCACAGAGAAGCAGCTACGAGAGGCCAAAATCCTTTGACCCGGGACCATGTCACTGCCCGCAGGACAGATTGACTTTTCATTAGTAACTGTGAACCCATACAAGAGATGAGGAGGCAGAGATCTGGACAGATGAAGAGGGGGGGCTGGGAAATGTTAAATCCCTCTACAGAGCCCCGACTTGCTGAGATTCAGAGGCAGACTAGCAGAGAATGAGAGATGGAGTCTGGGGTGATCTCCGAAATGAAAAGCAAGTGATGACGGAAGCAGAGGAAAACTCATGGTACAGAAAAAAGAAAATAACCAGTGAAAAGGGTCGAGTGAGGAAATACTCTGAGTTTAGTTTGAATAAGAAAGGAGAAAGGTGACAACACTTTACCTGCTGGAGAATGAAGGTTTTCATAGTGGCAAAGATGAGGGCAACATTACAAAAGCAGCACAGAGACACGACAGTAACCCAGCCTGGCACTCAACCTCAGCCTCTGACCGTCGTAGACATGTAAACAGTGCACTGACCCTTTAACTCCTGCTCAGTAGAGGCAGCCTCAACTACAAATCCTTAGTGCTCCCTTCTCTGCACCTACGAAATGTATAGCTCACAGATCAAGGTTGTTTTTCTGTCAACGTGTAGATAAATCTAAGGAGGAGTTTAAGAGCTAAAACAACTTCTTATTCTTTTAAGTTCGATAACTGGTCTTTATTTCCCAGCTAACTTAAAATCATTGTACAGCTTGGTGAAATATTTAAAATTGTGCGAGTGTTGTTGTTGCATCTGGTACTTGTTGGGCATTGTGGGTTTAAACCTTTGAAACCTGAAGCGACGTCACTTTTCAGATGCCTTTAAACGGTGAGCCAATTGGCGCAATCCTTTCAAAAACATGGAGAAAAAAGCAAAAAGTAACTTGATGACAAATGTTCCACAAATTGGAAAAAAATTAGTAGATTTTGAAAAATTATCTTTCTCCAGGTCATCTCCTTGTTGTTTGTTGGTTTTAAGTTTTGTTCTTTTTTCCTTATTTTTTTTGTTGTTAATTAATTTTATCTTTTTACTAAATTCTTGATAATTTTCTGGGTCATTTCTCCATCTGTTGCTCATTGCCTTTTCCCCATGTATTTGAAGGAAACCGAGCCAATTTGATACTCAAACAGAAATAAATAGTGCGTTTTTTTAAGGGACTATTTTCAGTGGTGGATTAATACACATTTAGTGCTTGCAGGACAGTGATCTTAAACTGAGGTGTGGCCAGGCGCACCGTTGGCGGACTGGTATTTTGAGGCAGCAGAAGACAGCGCAGTATTTTCCTGCTCTTTACAGGGCGCATTATTCAGATAGTTAGATAAGTGGGTTCACAACACACGTACGCTCTGTGTGTTACACATACAGAGACGCGGGGATGAGTTGCTGGTCGGTAAAATACAACATGATTAATAAGGAAAATATTCACTACAAGCTATAAAATGTGAACGTAGCAGAGAGCAGAGCAGAGCAGAGATGCAGCTGCTTTCTGACTCCCCATTAAAGGCTCATTTATGCTCAACATTACATATGTACACGGACATGGACGGATCCCTCTGTCTGTACTGTGTGTTCAGTTCATCCGTATTAGTGCACAGATAAAACACAGCAGTGCCATCATGGACCACAGGGGGCAGTGTAGCGTAGCTGAAGTGAGATAAGACCATAAGAGACGACGAAGACATTTAAAAAATGGCAGAATGGAATGAATCTGTAACATAGTGGAAAGAATTCTCCGTCTGTCGTGTCGCAATGTATTTAATGGCCTCACAGACCAGCGCCGTCTACAACACTGCCTCTGTAATGATACAGTATCATGACCTGCTCAACCGTTTCTTCATTTGTTGTTGTGAAACTTTTGACTCTAGTGCCATCTGTTGGGCGTATCTATGCCAGCATAACAGGTGCATCTGTTTTTGTACAGTAAGGAAGTATAAAGGAGCCTTAAGAGAAATGCTGTGCGCATTTTCTCACATTGATATTCCAGAAGCTAAAAGTTTAGCTCTTGCTTAAATGTCCCACTATATTTGCTACAGAGATTAAGGGTGGGAACCACCAGAGGATCCACGATACGATATTATCACGAAAATATACTGCGATATATTAACTTCACTGTGAATTACATTCCCTGAGGAGAACTTTGAAAACTTTATCTTATTAGATAAAACTTCAGCCATTTTCTTTTTGTAGCAAAATGTATGTAGTGGACTGAAAAGCAATTTGTGAGTGTGACACGTCCAAAATACACTTGTGGCATCCACTTTAGACCAGGCCCTATGGATTGTTTAAATAGGGCCCGTGATGTTTATATATTAAACCTTCTATTTGCTTATATTATGGTAAAAGAAACTTTGTTAAATGGATCAAATCTTGGTTTGTAATTTTAACTACACAATAAAACGAGTGGCTGTAAATTACTTTCACTCATTATGCATTAAGTTTTGCCTCTACGTCTCTGTGATGAAACATTTCAGTTTTAATTTCTACTTGTTCCTGTTTGTTGTAAAATATGGAAAAAAAGGCAGCGAGACTTTCTGTCCTCACACGTCTGTTTCACACTGCACACACTTAATATTTCTCTCCGTCCCTCTCCATCAGCTGAATAAAATGTGGCTCTGCTCTAAACTTTCATCGCTGCCATGTGACCGATAGAAACCCACGTCCTCTCCAGAATTCACCGCTCACTTAATCACCTGCAGACATCAAAGTCTCGGTGCTCCCCGAGGTGAGCGAGTATCCAATTTAGTGAGACCCTTATTAGCTCTCGTCAATGCATTTGCCATGAAGCTGAGTTACTGCCGTGCCGAGTACAGGCCTAGAATCAATAGATGGTGTAATTACCAAATTCCTCCAGGACAAAGACTCCCTTCACTGTATTGCACTTTTTAATGTGACTCAGCTCTATGAAAACCTAAAAACAAACAAAAAACAAACAAAACAAGACAACATTATTAACTCAACAACACTGGATGAAAAGTAAACACTTCATATTTAAAAAATTAACCATGTTAAACTTGTTTTATTCAGTATGAAAGGTCAAAATAAAACAACTACACATGGAGTGCAAGCTTTTAACAGCTAATGAAAGAAAAGAAAAGCACACTATGAGAAGTTTCCATGATCAAACGCATACATGGGCGACGGTTAAATGAGGAGAAATGCATTTAGTCTGCTCAAAGCTCAAAACTTATTCAACAAGACTTGTTTCATCAATGAAGTGGATCAGAACTGGAGAATTTAAACTTGTATTTGGATGTGAACAGCAGAGGTAGTTAAAGAAAGAAACACATTTCTGTTTAATGCTCAGAGATGCAATATGGCCCATATGATGCATACATGGAAGTTCCATATAAAAATGTGGACAAGGACACAAAATTAGATTTGCCATACAGCTACGACAGTAAAAAGAAAAAGATAGAGGAAAAGAAAAGAAGGAACCCAATAAGATGTAACTGCTAATAAGCAAACACAGCAGAGGTTGTGTACCTTCCGCTCCTTGCAGGGGGAGAGAGCATGGGAGAGAAATGGTTTGGATTATTATCGGACAGAAGAGCACAAACACTCGACGACACTCCGAGAGGGCGCTATCCACAGGAGCCTCGTGCGGATTCAAATCAAGAATCTAGCTAAGAAGTTACCAAAAGCCAATATGATAAAAATAAAAAAAAAATAAAAAACATCACAAGAGGAATCAACCCCCCCGAAAACTAGGAAATGGAAGAAGAAAAATAAAGAGGACTAGAGGTTTGACTAGGGTATTGAGAGCTGGATTCACCTTTGTTTTCCTGGACTTTCTTTAAACATCTCAGTCCCCCAGAGCCCTCCATGCCTCCTCCTCCAGCAACAAGGGCTGGCACCAACACCACTTGCTCACACAGCAGCACAGATAAATGAGGGCAGCCACTGATGGACAGTAAATCCTGCTACCATGTAGGACGTCACCTCCGACACCATCTCACTGCAGAGCTGCCTGGGACACCACCCAGAGCTCAACCGCTATCAATTTAGAGCTGAATAAAGCTCCTGCTGATGGTTCAGTAAAAGTATTTCACTCAGAAACCATGAAACTATCCACGAGGACTCACAGTCTAACTGCAGCAAAGTCTCTAATGAAAATCGTTTATTCTAGAAATGTGGAGCGTCTTTGAGAAAACGATGTCTGAGGTTAATTGTACTGAGCTTGTATGATAATGGAAAGTCTTCTCCGAGTGCGGCACTCTAACCCCCTGCAATATGAAGCGAAAAAATTCAACTTGAGCCAAAAGAGCCTGAGGTAGAAGCAGCGAGGGAAAGCAGGCAGCGACCATAACAGTGACTCAGTGTAGCTACATCCAAGTTAAATCGTCACTTCACCCAAATAATACAACTACATTTTATCTGGCCAAGCAGAAAGTTTTGGTTTTTTAATGCAGTGCAGCAGGAATGGAAATGAGTTGGCATGTTTGGACTTAAGCGAAGGGTTGCGCACGATTAGACATCTGAACGATTAAACTCCCTTGCTAGTTGGCACCAGAAATGTTAGTCAGTTAAACCTATTTGAGTTTCATTCATGTACAAGGCGGCTTAACTGTCATGCAGCCATGTACCACTAGCTCTTAATCTTTTTTGAGATGTTTTATTATTTGTTACCTTTAAGTGAGTTGTTGTCAGATAATGTGCAGGTTTACATTCGCACTGCACGGAGCTACATGCTCTCATTTCAGCTGGAATTTGCTATCATTTCTGTCAGATAATCTGCACGATTCAATGTGTCCCACATTTCAGTGGTTAACTTTTGACTTTTGACTGAGTTGCCGTCATGTTCACATTCATACCGCACGGCGCAAAGTGTCTCGTACTTCAGCAGCATTTAAAATCAACATGGTTGTTTAAGATTGTGATTAAAGGCTTCAAAGGGCTCTTAATGCACACAACATTTTTTCGGACAATGTTTCAAATACTTAATGATAAAATGTGCTAAATTTTGACTGTTTTGTGTGTTGAGTGTTCTCCTTTTTAAACTAGTCAACTAGTCATTATTAAAATTTTCGTTTAGTCGACAAGGAAGTTAGTCAACAGGAAGATCCCTAATCTGAACCCTAGGAAAGAGGTGTCATAATTGGTCGTGAGCGATGTGGTGCACCGTTTTGTGCAGAATATTTTCAGGATCCCTGTTTCTATTCAAATCTGTCGCTGGCTTTCAAAGAGCTGCACTTGATGAGGAACACCTGATTACTGAAGTCGAAACGAGAACCTAACCATATGATTCCTTAGCTTATTCAATAACCTTAACAAGGTGGCAGCTGGCTGGAGGGAGATCACCAGCCAGCTCAAAGTTTCTGAAATGACCGTCACTAAAAAAAACCTAAACTCAAACTAAACTAACTAAACTCATTTTATCTAATTTCCTGCAAATGTCTCAATATGAAACGTGTGTTTTCTATTACAAGTAACAATACAAACGTAGGCAAATAGCAAGTAAGCTCCCACCCATCTTTTAGGTGTTAACGTCTCCAGGTTGATAGTTTTGCTTACATGATGTAACAGAAGTGAATATTACAGGGTTCAATGTGGACAGAGAGCTCGATGTTACGCTATCTCTCATTGTAGTTGGATGCTTGTTTGCTGTTGGGATGTGGAGTCATGTTCCACCTGGGAGCGGCTGCTGAGTTAAGTGCAACAACTTGTGGTAAAATTCGGTACACCAGTCTGGTGTTTGGCTTAATACCAAACTGGTTTTTGAACATTTTTACCCTAACTCAGCCCTAGCAGCTCCTATAAAACTCTCTGCAGTGAGGTCTGTGGATTATCAACCAGTCACCTCCACAGTATTGGGTTAGAGGTGAAAAACTTTGAGACAAATAACAGAATCTGTACAAGTTCAACCAAAACTGTCTGCATGGATAGATACTGCAACAGGTGAAGCAAGAAAACGTCTTTTGTTTGTCTTGTAATTTGGGTGAACTGACCGTTAAAATGACTTTTGTTGTTGACACATCAGTTTAAAGATGTAAGATTTTCTTTCACTTCTTGCGAACACAAGCTAAACGTGTGTGAGGTGTCTGTGAGCTGCAGCGGCTCCCTGATCTGTCAGCATGGTCACGTCTGAGACTATTCAACTACAGCACATTGTTCAATCACAGAACCTGAGGAAACATACGAACCCCGACTACGACTGCCTGCGCAGGTGTGAAGACAACACATGACGATGTTCGAGGGTCCAAACTTAAATGTGCAAGTTGCTATTAAATAGCCAATTATTAATGAAAAGTCTTTGCTCAAGGTCATCCGTCTGAAGTTACCACTGATGCACAACACACACACATTAACACTTCGTGTCCTCCCACACAGTAAATGAACAATGAGGTTTGAGCACCACGGATGTCAAAAAGAAAACTTGTGTGGAAGGATGTGTTAATATTGTTTTTGGGAAACGCATGCACACGAACACACACGCACAAACACAAACTGAAAAAAGCAAATCCAAAAAAGCAAAAGCACAAACAAGAATTCTTCCTCTAAAGGAAACATCAGGTCAGCGCCAATTGAACATGTTAGTCATTTTGAGGAGGATTTATTTTTGTAATGACAGTAGAGGAAGACGTCACGAGATGAAAGGAAATGAGGCAAACAGGAGTGATGAGCAGAGAGGTGGACAGAAGGACGGGATGAACTTTGAACCATCATGAGTGAGTTTTTTGTTTTCATGCCCTCGTGTGAGATGAGAAGCAGTTTCTCCGCTGTGGTACGGGCCTCTTACCTGGCTGTGCATGAATTTGAGGTTGATTCCTTCCAGTGTGACCTGCAGCAGTCCACCTTCACCAGTTTTCATGTCCTGGACAGGAAACTCTCCGCCCAGCTCGGGACCTGAGAAGAACAACACCGGAGTTTAGAGCAAGTGCAGAAAATTAATTCCCCCAAACCTTCGAATCTCAACAGAAATCACAACAATGCAGCCACTGCAACACCAGGGGGGGTGATGGTGCTTGTATTCTTCCCAAACTACTTCGTTCTAGTTGGTTTGTGTGACTCAAACAGAGTCTGCTTTTTTAAAATTTGCAGTACATTAAGTGTAAAAATGTTACATGACTGAAATATTGCACATTAATAGGTGCTGTGTGCAGGAGTTGTGGGGATTTATGGACAGAAATAAACACATTATTCATATTTATTCTTCCATTAGGCTGCGATCACACTGCACCACACTGCCTTATTTTTTTAATGAATGCCGCAAATAAAAAAAACACTTACTGCATCTTTTTATTGTTGCCACACAACCATCCCATCACCTCTCCCATATGATCAATCTACCGTTTTTTTTTTATTGTTTATTTAATTCACAGTAATTAGTAACTAGTTCCTAAAATGTTGAGGCAGAGGGTACTGCCTGTAGGGTGAGAGGCTAGTTAACTGGGCTCAGGGAAACAGAGATCTGTGTGGGTACATGAGACCCTAAAAAGAGTGTCCTAAAATAAAGTTTCAAAGTTTGGAGCTTCACCTCCATGATGGCCGTTTGTAGGCATATTTTAGGATGACTCTGGGCAGTTTGACAACCTGCTGTCTGTCGTTGGGCCCTATAGCTCTGGGTATTCAGCAACTGCTACCACCATTTTCTCCTCCATTGTTTACCAACTGTAAAGGAGACTTATTTCATCATTAAATCTAAAAGTTTAAGTCAAAAAGTGAAAGAAACAATGGGAAAGAAAGAGAGGAGTCCTCTCTGCCAGCCGGTCCTGAGTCCTGAGGCTCAGCTCCTCTAACAGCACATCAGGACAGCCCTAACACAATCCAGCCCAACCGAATTATAGCTTAAGTAGAAGAAAACTACATTTACCACAAAACCCAAAACAAACTTTAATGCTATTTGGCCCTAAACAGACAGGACACGATGGCAAACTATCTGACTGTTGTGTCAATCAGAAATAAATAACACTAAAATGCTACGTCTACTTGGAGAAAACAGCGTCAGCACAACGTGTCCGTGCATGTCACAGACTGAGAGACGACCAACACAACATCCAGTTCATCTCCTCACAGATCACACTCTGCCTTTTTATTTACTCCACTTAATTCATTTTTCCTTGTTTTATGTCTGTGATTTTTGTATTATTGATTCTGAATCCAGCGTCTTAAATTGTAACTGTTCTTTGTCAACACAAGTGAAATGTCATGCAAATAAACTTGGTTGAATTGAATTGAACTGAACTGAGAGCAAAAGAAAGAATGACAGAAGGATAGAAGGACAGACTATCTGACTCCGTACCTGGTTTGATGCTTTGCTGTCTCGCTGCAGCTCGTTCCATACTGTCTTTAACACAGTAGTAGAGTTCACGACACTGGAACGCACAGAGGAAAGTTATGTGAATTTCTGATGTTTTCCAGCGGTGAATATAAAATAGCAGAACACAGAGGGAGACGCAGTGTCTGACCTTTTTGGTATAGAACTTGTTGAGCTGCGTCTCCTGCCCGTTGCGTCTCCAGAGACACAGAACCTTGGTCTTGGGGCAGTAAGTCATGTTGATGAGCTTCTCGTACCACCAGCGCTCGTACACTGTGCCGATGTTGCTGCGCAGGACTATACAGTCATCACAGACCTGAAACAGTATTTATAATATCAGTAAAGCATGCTCTCTAAAAGCAGCATCATTTGAGATACTATGATATTTCATATTATAGACTTTGCATACCTCCATGAAAAAGATGTCTCCTGTGGTATCAGTGCCAGCATGTACAACAAACGTTTGCTTCTTGATGTGACGGCTTCCGCTGGGCCTGATGGGCAGCTCACGGCCGTTCTAAAAATAGCGTTCAGTACAAATAATTATAAAGAACTAACAGTAGTCGAACTGGCTGAATTAAAAAAGGGCAGCTCCTCACCATGTTGGCCAGTTTGTCCAGTATCTCGTTGATCTCTTGGCTGTACGTGAGGCCGATGTGGGACTTCCCCATCAAACGCCTCACTTTCTTCTTGATGTCATTTTTGTTCAACTAAAACAAAAGCATGAAAAGGTTGAAACACCTGGAGGTAGACAAAAAGCCAAACATGGCACAGATCAACAAACAGGCCTCCAAACCTTCAACATGAGCATGTACGCAATCATATTGTGCAGCAGGGTGGCCAGAAGTCTGTCTTCATCGTCCTCTAGGCGCTTGCGGTCGTGCTCTCCCAGAGACAAGTATCTGTGTTGATGAATAAAAGACAGAAAACAAAGCATTAATAGTCCAGGTTTGATACATTAGAGCTACAAAATAAAAAAGTATAGAGACAGTATGAGAAACGTCAGCCATGTTGAACCTTTCGATCATCTCCTGAGGCCCCTGGTCCATGCCCATGCCTTCACGCTCCAGCATCACGGCATCCAAGTAGGCGTCCTCCCAGAACTGCAGCTGGTCCCACAGAGTGGAGCGCTCCTTACCTGGACACATAAAGACAGAACACATGTAGCTCCCAAAGTGTGTCATTGCTGATGACCACACCACATGCAGCTACACAATCTCTCATACCAGCAGCTTTAAAAGGGAACACCAACATGTTATATCCACGGCCGAGGAACGTTTAATCAATATCTGTGAACATGAGCTGCTCTCTCACAGCCAGAAACCAGAGAAGTGAGTGTCAAACTTGTGATTTCATAGGGTATAAAGTCTGGAGCTGGTCCACAGACAATGAAAGGGAGGCTGACTTTATGGGCCCACAGTATGTTTTATCTTCAAACCCAAATGAGCTTCATTCTCTTGTAGCTTTCTCAGCTCTCAAATATGTCTCATATAAACTCATTTGTTTGTTATTTGTTTTTAACCTTACTTTGTTTAAATGTACACGTTATAGCATTACAGGGTGACACAGGCCAGTTGTTTGATATCTGTTTCTTTGTCTTTGAGTCACCATGGTTGTTCAGGGAGGTCCCTTCCTGGTGGAGCAAAATGTGTGGCTGAGGGCTGAGGACTCACAGGCTGAATCCAAATGTCCACAGAGCCCTTGCGGACTTATTATCATCATGCAAAGTTGCGAGGGCAGAGACTGCAAGCAGCTGATAGACAGCCCTCGAGAAACATTCAACTATCGCTGCTGTCATATCAATGTCATTTAAGTTGATTAACAGTGCCTGCTCATCTGTTCCTGCAGGTAACAAGACATAAATCCCATGTATAGCCTTTTTGTGACTGAACAAAAAGTCTACACACGTTCAAAAACAGACATGCTTGTAAATAAGGACTATAACTCAATAAATTACTGACATTAGAAACCTTTTTTGTTGTTTTTCTGACATTTTTTCAGCCTATTATACTGCACAGTCTGATAGGCTGCAATAATAAAATGCATTTTCAGTCCCTCTACAGCTTAGACTTAAACCTATCCCTGTATCATGATGTGGGAGAATATTATTTCTGGCTGACACAATTCAAGTCGTAATTTAATAGACCTCACTATCAATGCCTATTTTACACATTCATAAGGTTTGCAATGAACTGTGAGTTATTAAATCAGTGAGGTCCGCTGAAGTCTGCCCCCCAAGCAGACTCTCTGGAAGTCTGAGGAAAGAATTGAAGCTTTGGAGCCCTAAGGACTCCCTAACTTCCCGGGAACTCGCCTGCAAAGTCCACGAGCCTGCAAGTGCAGTGAAATCTGGAGATTTGGATTCAGCCTCAAATCCTGGAGCCAACTCATGGGCTTAAACCATGTGCTGTCATGTCATAAGGGGGAACTGGGTCTAGTTAGATTTGCTTTGTATTCAGTTTTAGCTGCTGTCCATTTTGGTTACCCCTTGTGTATTATTAAGTGTGACCAAGCCACTGTACATGCTCCCTCGTGTAAAATAAACTCAAAATAAACACCCATAGTTTTGTCAACAGCTCTGCGTCCTTGTTGCCTCACTGCTTGGTCCCTAACAGTCGTCTTAAAACAGACTTAATACCCTATGACATCACAAAGTTGAGTTTTAGCACTCTAGAGAGTTGTTCATGCTTACTAATATTATTTAATAACATGCATGAAATCTGAAAATGGGCGTAGTTCCCCTTTAAATATATTTCTATAACATCAATAAAAGCTGAAGGCCTCAGTCTCTCTGACACACACACACACACACACACATTAACTATAAAAATTAAAATTTTCTATTCTTTATTTTTTGTGTATTCTGTTTTAATTGAGAAAAAAAGAAATAAAAATGTCTGACAAAATGAAGGTTAAAAGAGATAGCAATAATACTTTCCAGATGTTGCAGTAGAGGAGAAAAAAAATGTACTTATAGTATCAGTAGCTGAGCCGGTTTCATTTTTCCCACCCCGATCACATCTCAGTAACTCATTGGAAATCTTGACATTTCCCAATCTTATTTAGCAGCTGGTGGCTCGTTTGAGTGCGCTCAACTCATAATTACATGTCTGACAGCACTTGAAGGCGACATACACTCATCCAATATGCAAACCCTTGAAATGTTAAGCTTTTAAGTCAACTTGAAAGTTAGTCAGAAAACCGAGTGAAGACGTAGGTGAGCAGAAATAAATGTTAAGAGTTGGAGCAAAAGCATCTTTGATCTCTGTGAGGAAAAGAAATGTGTAGGACTGCTAATATTTTCCACTTCTATCTCTGGCTAATAAAAACACAGATGTGCAGCTCACCAACAGACAGGAAAAACCCACATCACACCACATCAGAGATTAAACACAGAACAACGGACACCCCCCAAACACAGACACACAAACACACACCCACACAGGAAAAAGGGCACAGGCAAGAGATTAGCCCTACTTAGAGAAAAGGTTTCCATGGCAGCATCCTCTAGTTGATCCCAAACGGAGCTCTTATCGCGCCCTGGAAGAATTTCCCAGGAGGAGCAGCAGGAGGGAAGAGAAGCAGCGAGAGCAGGAGGGGGTTAGGCGAAGAGGTGAGTAGGTTTAATGACAAAAACACTAGCAGAGCGAGCGGAGAACCACATCCGAGGAACACAAGAAGACATACCACAACCAGTTACTCACTTAAGTAGAAGAGTAAAGTAAACTTGTTACTGTGATTAGTGGTGATGAGGCTGTTCATGATTTGTTTAGTCATCACTAAATGTCAATATTTAGAGACTGCACATTAACCTGAGTCAAATGTGTTCAGTTATATTTAATCAGATTCAGTCATGTCTCACTATAATTCCTCTTTCTATTTTGCCCCCATTCCTTTAAAGAGATAGTCTGGATCTTCTGAAGTGAGGCTGTATGAGGTACTTATCCATAGACAGCGTATTACATACAGTAGATATCAGTTATGCACGTAATTACATACCTATAATAATCTAAGCCTCTCTGTCTTTCTCAGACAGCAGCGAATATATAAAACTGAACATTATGTAACCTGAAGTCACAAACATCAGGCCATAACCTCTCACCCTTTAACCTTTGTCCATAAAAGACATTTAATATCACACCACTTCTAGATAATCACATGGTGACTTCTGCTTTTTTCTCTCAAAAATAACTCGTACATCAGTTCGGGAAAGTTCACTGTGGTTACATTAATATAGAAACCGATGCAAGAGCTTGCACAAGTAAGTGAAAGGTGATGGAAACAAAACCTCGACTAGCAACACTTTCTTTACATAACAGGAAATAAGTTTCAGAATTAAAGGTGGTTTGGTTTAAAAGATCTAGGACAGGCAACACAAATATTGTTAGTAAAGACATGCACAACAAATAACAGTGGCAGGAAATTTAAGGGAATAATTAGCAGTGTGTTTTGAAGAACATGAGAAGGAAGTGCTGTCTTATAACATCAGAATAAATGTCAGCTGTTTGACTTGTGTTTGACCTGTGAGAGGAAGTATCCAAACTGGAGAGCAGAACATACCCAGCAGGCCTTCACAGAGGTAAATCCTCATACTGATGTCCTCCATGGGCTGAGCAGGCTGGCTCTTTGCTGTAGCATGTGCATGATCTTTTGCAGTTGGTTTCAGAGTGTGAGTCTTTCCCTGTGGAGACAGGACAAGGTTGAATTTGAGAACCAACAGTGAGTACAAGAACCACAAATACAGTCTCATATGTTTAAATCAGCATCGTGTGTACTGTAGACAAGCTGACTACAGTAGCCGGCTGCACAAAACACCTTAAGATTTTCCTTAAAGCCCATGTTAATGCTTTCTTAAAACAAAATTAGTTGCACAAAAGAAGTTCTTCTTCTTATCTTGGTCTTATACTTAAGGAATCCCTTAAAGCTAGTTAAACGATTGCACAAAAGTCTTAAGGTATCACAAGCTTGAACGCAAGGACACAAATGGTTACTTGTAACTGTAGTATTTTACCACTGTAAAATCTTGCAATGCAGTAAATGCCTTGACATTCTCACATAACTAAGGAAACCTTCTAAGGGATTCTGTGCAATACCCTCAGTCCCTCAGTTTAGGAAAATCCTGAAATCCACGTACTGTTATCCTACGGTGTCTGGGGAGCAGTGCCACACAGTTGTCTACATAGAAAGACTTTTGTGTGTGTGTTTTGAAATGCAAACAAACGTTTCAAAGTGTTTCGACCAATTAACCCCAATTTACATTTTAACACACCACAAACTTTCAATTGCTGGCGGTTACATGATTGCTTCATTCTTGGCAAAAGGAAAAATACAGAAACAATTTTCCAGGACATTAAACTTTTTCCCCTCATTTTCAGGTGTTTTTAAGTTGTTAAAACCAGTCTGCGATCCTCCAGTTTTTCTAATGTGCATGGGAACCTTAAAAATCCCATCAACTCGTGGCTCCTTCTGCGCAGCTTCTTAAAGTTCAAACAGAGTGTGCTGGTGATTAAATTCTCTATTATCTAAAGTAAGAACGGTATAATCTACTTATAGCGAGTGTTATACTTACAAACACTGTGCTGGTGGCTGGATTGGTTTCAATCTCGCTGTCAGAAAGAGTCCCTCTGGACTGAGCTAAATGAGCAGCGGTTCTTCCTCCGAGGCCGTCGCCTGCTGTGCTGCTCAGGTCGCTGTCAGCTCCCAGAGTTTCTCCAGAGCTGTTGCTTATCTGAGGAATAAAACGCCAAGTGTAAGAACAATTCATAAGGCACAGACGTTTTGGAATCAATCTAAGTAAAAGATATATAAAGTGCACTTTCTTTCTATCAGGTTGATCCAGTGCTGAGGTTACACAAGTTTTACACTACGTGACATATTCAAACACTCGGCTGCATTTAATGCACTGATACCTCGTGTCTTATATATATATCTGTATGAACTTTACCTGATGGAGGTGTGAGAACCAAATCATCATCAATAAAGTGATGGACAACTGTGTAGCATTCTTTGTTTTCTCAAGCTGGACATACACTGAATGATTCAAGCCTGTTTCTGACCCGATTTTGGAGCCGCAAGACTTTAGAGTCAGACCAAATATCAGCTTTGTCGGATATCGTTTACCATTTACAGTGTACAGTGGGGACTGAGGACTGATAATGGTCCAATCAACTACTCCCAACTGGCCAAAGAAAGGACTTTTGCACAAACTAGCGTCGGTTGGCCGGTGAAGTTCAAAGGGTTAAAACAGTTTTCAAAAGGGAAGGAAAAAAAAAAACTTGGGATCAAAAGTATCATCCTAGAATCTACAGTTCACACTGTGAGGTACTGTGTGGCTGAACAGGTAGGAACAAAGAGCATATTATCTGAGTTGGCCGTGCCCTACCACTGTGCTGGCCTCTGAGTCCTGGCTGGTGCTTCTCGTCAGGATCGGTGGCTCCGAGCTCGTTACCGACTCTGTGTCGCTCTTCTGAGATCCCACAGGGAAAAATAAAGTAGAGAATTCATTGGTACACTTCAGCGGAGGACAGAGAGCTGCACACATTAGCAGTTCAAAGACTGCACAAGAACTCATGGTAAAAGCCGAGAGGCATGTTAAAGGGACAGTTCACCTCAGAATCAAAGGTACATATTTCATCTCTTTTCATATTATGTTGAGATGTCTGCCTTCTGTCGAATATAATTCAACTGGATGGCAATCAGCTAGTGGTGTCGTAGCAATATGCAGAAGGAAGCGTGGATCTACTCCTGTGGATTGAGTAACCGGGTCATGATTTCTGGAAGGAGACATTGTTGAGACATCTAGTTCTATTATATTGGAGAGAAGGCAGACATGTCTGCGGCCGATATCTCCAACACTCTGCAACTTACACCTTAATAATTGAGATTGATAAATAGCACTACAGGTATGAGGATAAACATGTATTTTTGATTTTAGGATGGACTGTCTTTTTAAAAGTGTAGCCATATAAACCAAACTGACACTGAAGATCACTCTCAGGCCTGTCTGCTGTGTGCAGCCTGCAGCCTTCAGGGTGTTTGACAGTAACATGTTTGTTTGTTCAGCATGATCACAAAGACAAACAACTGGTAAATCACATCCAAAGTTTATCAATTTATCTAATGCTCTGCTTGACTACACAACAACAAACCTGCGATCCAGATGTGACGCTGAGGCCACTGTCAGCACTCATCTGTGATTTCTTCTCCTCTGCATCCGTCACTTGGGGGCGCTGCTGCTTCGCTCCGTCAGACCCTGCAGGACAGACCGTGACTATCAGCACGTTTTCATGAGCAGGACCTCACTATCTTCTTGCCTTACCGAGAGTCGCCTCACTCAAAGCCACCACAGCACAGCAACACTGACGCTACGTCCATCTTAAGAGCCAAAGCCTCTGTGTAAACACTGCATTTCACTTGTGACACAGCAAAGCAAACAGGATAACACTACCTTACTCATGTTTGTGAAATGATTTGGAGACTCAGAGCCTTAGGCTGCCTCTAGCTAATAGAACAAGGTGACTATAACACATCTAATCTACAGGGAAAGAAAACTTTTAACTCATTCAAATGGTTCTTAAGTTCCTATATACCATACTGGTGCTTAGCTGAGTAGTAACACATGAAGGTTTTGAAGACAACACAGAGAAGTTACAAAGGGGCAAGCAGAGAGTGCCATAAAAAAATGGGGGAAAAGTTACAAATGAAAACAAAACTGCAAGAGCGCGACATTACTTCTCAGTCAATGCTGCAAATGTGGCCCAAGTTACAACAGAAAACATCAAACAGACACAGGCAGTTAGGCATGCAGACAAACTGATGGACGGTTAAGGAGACATTTTCTGTTTCAAGTGTGATTCTTGTTATTCATCACCTCAGTAGACGCAGACATGGTGACAAAAAGATCCTGACACTTGTATATTTTTCTTTTGTTTTTTTGTGTGTGACACTTAACTTTTGCAAACTATTAAATAAAGTTAAAATGTGCCAACGACTGTGGAAGAATATTGGCTGCAAACACACAATTTAGTCACTTGAAACTGGAAAAGAATACAGTTATAAGTGCAGGACACGGCAGCAGGTATTCAGTTCTGCTCATCTTGAAGCATGAAGGAAAAAAAACACTGGAAAACGAAATAACCAGCGACTATAACATAAAATCCCATATTTTTTGTATGCCAAAGACCCTAAGAAAGATATCCACATCAGTAAACATTAATAATTATACTTTAAATGTTGGATACAATTAAATAATGTATCTGCCCAAACAGTAGGCAGTAAGAGAAAAATAAAAAATTCAGTAAATCTATTTGGTTCCAGGTCGTTACACATACTGAATTATCGTAGTCTAGCACATATTGTAGAAATACCTGCTGGACAAACTGTCAGGTGCGAGGGATAAAACATACTTAGATTCGCTGCCATCTGAAGCCATGATTAAACACAACATGACATATTATTTGGAACTACAACAAGGCTGTAATTTCTCACAGCACCTATCTGTGAGACATTCTGTGACCCTTGTTGTCATATAGCAAATACAGTGTATTTTCCTCTGGAGGATACCGACTCTACATCACATAAAAGATCCCATGTGCAGATGGCACAAAGCTAGAATATCAGAGTAGGGCTGGGCGATTAATCGATCATAGTTACGACTGCACCTCACTCCATTTTGCCATTTGTCTTGTGTTGTAAGTCCAGTGCACCACGTACTTTTACAGCGCTGTGCTCAGTGTTGCCAACTGGAGCTTTCAGACCCTCTTCACTTAATTTCTAAGTGAGCAACTAGCAACAAATTTAGCGACTTATTCAGACTATCGGGGAAAAAAAAAAGAAAACAACTTTCAATTGTGTCGCGAAAGCTTATCAGCAGTGAGATCTGGTTGAGATTGTCTTAACATTACCAAGAATCATAAATGGAAGACAAATTACTGTCACCATCTGCGAGCAGCCTGAGCTCTATGACTCAGTGTTAGTGCTGTGCAGACACGATCAAAAGAGGGGTCGGAGAATAGTGGGCGAATCTATAAGACTACAAAGTCCTGAAAATAGGTTTTTGTGACTTGCATGTTGAGTTGCTTCTTAGCAAAATGCTGAGTAATTTAAGTTTGTCTTTGATTGTGGAAAGTAAAGAGTGAAAGAAGTGAAGTGGGAATGCGCTGCCCCGGCACTACGAAAATACTGCACTGACTTCCTGTTACATTTAGAATTGATTTTAAGCTCCTCCTCCTCGTACACAAAGCCCTACATGTGCCGGGACCGACCTACATTGCTAACTCACTTGTTAACTGTTTGCCTCCAAGAACACTGTGATCATCTGCTGCAGGTTTATTGGAGGTTCCCAGCAACAGCCACAAGATCAGGGATGCAGCCTTTGTCAATTATGCTCCAAAGCTAGGGAACACACTACATATAGATATCAGGGAAGCCAGTTCACGAAATACTTTTAAAAGAAGACTAAAACATATTGGTTCACTTGAGCCTTTAACTAGCTCTGACTTAGTTGTACTTTACTACGGACCAGTTCAGCCATTCGATGCCTTCCCTTGTCAGAAAGGGGAAAAAATCTGCACTTGCAAAATACTCCAAAAAACACTCCAACAGCTGTAGTCACGTAAGCAACGCAAGGCAAAAAATTGCTGCGTGTTTGGTGCAAAAAACATAAAATAACAAAAGCACTTTTTTTTAAACATAATTAAGAATCCACCTACATCCTACATTTTTATTTAAGTTTAATAAATGCCATAATTAAGCAGCCCTACATCAGAGTATCTTAGAAAGTTACCCTGACCCACATCTCATTGATCATCATCATGATCTTATAATCTCACGTCGAGACTCCTGTGCCTAAATATTATTTTTCGTTATCCATTCTGACATCCTCATTAGGAGCACTTCCTTTTTATGTATTCATGTGCAGAGACACTGGTGAGTTAGAGAAGGTGGAGAGAAGGGGGTGGAAAAAGGTCAACAGCTGAGCACCCCAATCTTTTTTCTTTTTTTTTTTGGTGTGTGAAAAGTCTCTTACTCTGTGGTTTTTCCATAGCTTTTTGCTTATCCTGGTGCTTGCTCCACAATTCTACCCAAGATGCATTGCAAGCAAGGAGAGAAAGACAGAGAGAGAGTCAGAGAGCTGGTTGAAAAGGCATGTATGGTGGATGAGCATTAAAATCAAAACAAAAACAAAATAAGCATTGAGAATCTGTCATTGTTCAATGGGGGTGTTTTGTAATGTTTGCATGTAGCTGCGCTTCAGTCGGGACAAATGCAAAAAAAAAGAAGTATTTTGTTGTCAAGTTGGAGCCACAGTGTGAAACAGCTACTAAGGTAACATTACAACACACCCGGAGCTCCCGGCCCAAAGTCCTGGAGAGCCACACAGTGACGTCGGAATGAACTTGGGCTCTGACCACAGGCCGCACGTTTCATCGGCTGCATTTGTCTGGCTCTCCAGAGCAAAGGTGAGAGACAGAGAGAGATGTGTGATTCGGAGAAGAGCATGGGATGGGGTTGAGAGGCCGACTAGCCAGCAGGTGAAATGGAGCAGTTGCAGAAGCCGGGATGCAAGTCTCACAGCATACTGTAGAATTGAAGGTGCAACTTCTAACAGGAAGAGAAGGGGTGCGGGCAGGAGAGGTGTCAGGGTGGTCGACTGAAGGCGTCCCCCGTATACAGACCCAGAATCATTCTTAGAAAATTAAAGAGATTATTAAAGATTTCTAAGTCAGTTGCTTCTTTATGCGACCAATAGAAAATTTGTCTCTGTACTGGGACTGTTTACTGGGGAGTGTTGCTTCCACCCTCCATGCTGAGAGCAAAGGGAGCTGCCATTTTCTACAGCACGCCTCGCAGAAAAACCTGCAGTAAAGGCACAGACGAGCACCGATTTTGACTATCGATGCGCATACCTCTGGTTTCCCTCGTCCGCTACTGCAGATTTAGGTTTCGGAAGACCAAAAGAAAGACATGCATTCAAGGTGCTAAGAGGCTGACAAACAGAAGTCCAGAGGGGAGGCAAACAGGGGCACAAATGTTCAAGGGAGGGGAGACAAACACACGCAGTCCAGGCTGGCACACAGGGAAATATTCCAGACACTTTGTAAAAGTATTTTAACCAGGGCCAAATTCTGAATTTAGATTTAAATATTTTCTCATTTTAAAAATCAAAACCAGACCCAAGGTTATAAGATTACAAGAGCCACTTTTCAGGTCAAAGTGTGTGGAATATCACCTGTAAGATTCTGTCAGGGACAAGTGAAGGAGTCTTTCTTTGAAACGGTTGGAGGAGGAGAGGGAGGGAGGGGGCTGGTATTAAGGTTGATGAGCTTGTAGGGGACGGGGGAGGGGTAGGAGATCTCACAGTGCACATGCAACCGGGGCCGGAGTGGTGTACACACCAATCGAGGCAATAAAGTTCTCCTCGTTCAGACTCCGGGTGTCAAAATGGCGGGCTCCTTTGCCCGTTGGGTGGTGCGGCAGCTGCAGGTGGGGAACGTTCAGAAGGCCCTGAGGCCTGGTCGTCTCCATACGACCAGAAGGACTCTCTTTACTCCCCGGGCTGCCGGCACTGTCTGTGGGGCTTCGCTTGCGTTTTTCTGGGTCTACCAAAGTTACCAAAATGAAGGGGCCAAAGACAGAGTGCATCAACATGACAGAAAAAGAAAATATGCCGAGGTTTAAACTGGGAGAGGATTAACAGTATTAGACAAAGAAGGAAAAATTAGATCAGACTTCACAGTTATAGTTAATGTCTTAGCATGCAGCCTAAAGCTTAAGATCAACACAGTGCAAAGACATGGACAGGTGTTAGTAGCACAGGCCTGCTGCCGCTGTTAAGCACAGAACGTCTGACAAACTTGTAATGATCTACTCTTACTAATCACACAATCCAGTATGAAATGTGTGCGTTCCTGTGCTGACCTGTGTACAGGACGTACCTTTGGTTTGATAATGTGTGCGCGCTATTTCCAGTAAGCTGAAGACGCTGGCCATTCCCCCCAGGCCTGCGTTAGTGTAAGAGTGCTCCAGACTGGAGACGGTGCACTTCAAAATGTCCAGCATGCCTTTGTATACCTTTCTGCTCACCTCCTGGAAACAAAACACAGCAACAAGACAACAGGAACAACTGTTAAATTGGGCCATGTGAAAAAAGCTGACTTGACATTTTTTTGAATTCAGTTTTAAGTCAAAGTCTCAGTGCAAGTTCTCGCAGTGAGTTGACTTGACAGTGACCAACAGAGTGCTGGTAATGTTTAGGGTATAAAGTAATGCCTGCTATACAGTAGAAGACTTTGAAAATACTTTGAAAAGATTCTGAGACCCTCTTGCGTCAAAAGACAATGTGAGTTTTTAGTCACACACAATAAGACTTTGCAAAAACTGGGGATCTCGCAGGGTCACGAATTGCAAGACTACAGCTGGACTCCTGAGATTTTTTCTCATCCCACTCTTGGAAAAACATATTACGCAAAATATGACATTTTAACAATTCTGTCGATTGCAACCTTGATTAAATTAAATCAAATTTGCTTTAAAAAAAACACTAAAGAATCTTTTTTCAAGTGAGCCACTGCCAATAAAGACTAAAAATAAATAAAAAAAGTAACAACAGCAGACTTTAGTCGTCCAAATGCTTTTTGTATGTCTTTTATTCCTGGGCTTGCTGTTAATGATGTGTATTTCCTAGAACATCAGTTCACAGCATGGAAGGAAAAGAAAAGCGTCTCCTCACCACATCACGTATGATCTCCTGTCTGGCATCTTCCTCCGACTGGACGGCTCTGTTCAGCTTACTCAACACGAACACACGAAGCTGCTCGTTCTCCAACAGGCGGCGCACTTTCTTCATGTTGAGCCAGCCGACTCCCTGACCATCCAGAACACTCTGCACCACCTCCTTCAAGAACTGCTGGTTCTCACTGAATCAGGATGAACACAGTGTCAGTCACGTTAAACAGATACAGCATTAAAACAATAAATACATCTCATGACAATGCACTCTGGTCTTTGTAAGGATCCATTACCTGGTGTTGTTGACTCGGCCCTGAGGAGAGGGTGACTCTCTCTTCACTGTTGGACTGTGCTTGATTACGGAAGACTTCTGGTCCACAAGTGCTCGAGGTGCACGTGCACCTGGAAGAGGAACCAAAACAGTGAGGTGTCTGAACACCACCAAGCAACATAACCAAAAAAAAAAAACAAACACTGCAAACTATTGGGTCACTACACAAAAGAGCACTCGGTAGAAGTGGACTGGACACACAAACGCACCAGGAACTGTAAACCAGGTCAGGAAACATCTTTAGAACTAGTCTCTTTTATTTTAAAGCTACTACATCAAATGGAAAAGAGCCGTTTGCATCACTCTGTGACACCTGGAATCTACTGAAGGTTATCTACTGCTGAACAGACACATTACTGGGGCTGCTAGAGTCTATTATTACAACAAGGGAGGTGAAGGGCAAATCAAACAAGGGACATGACACACACACACACGCGCACACACACCACACACACAGGAGTCCAAATGGTGCTCTTGGTGGTGGCATCACACATTAGCAGCATATTGATGCGAGGTCAGACAGAGGATAGTGAGTACAGCAACCACATCAGTGACATCATGCATGAAAGAAAATAAAGAGGTGAGTGGATGGAGAGGAAAATGAGCTACACTACATCGTCACTAGGTGAGTTATTTAAATGCGGCTGCTGCGGTGCTCTGGGATGCCCAGCACCTGCGAGTGAACCACTTATCGGGGTTGGGTCAATCATTTTAGCTTTATATTACAGTAAAATCATTACAGAGGCTCAAAACATTTAGGCAAGTTATTTTCTCACTCAATTGACTCAAACGAATACATATGAGACTTGAGTCCAAACCACTGCAACATTTAATGAAGCTGCTCGTTAATGAGTGTCATATCTTGGTGCAGAACTGTGTGTTTTTATGCCTTAGAGACACTGGATTTCTCACACTGCTATTAATAATCTCAAAAATGTTCCAGGATAAGTTAAACTCCCCTGATGTGAATTTTTTTTCCCTCATATTTAAAGCTGGGCAGACAATGTGTGTTTTTGCAGGGCTTGACGCTAACTTTTTTCCCAAGAAGCACATGTGCTCCTAAGTTGAAAAAGTAAGGAGCTCACAAAGAACTTTAGGGGCACAATAAAAATTGATCAAATAATATGTTTTCCGTAATAAACGTGATGCAAATAGACATTTACAAGCAAAATTATTTAATGAATTTGTATACAAAATGTACAGAAAGGTAAAGTCATCAAGTTTTGAAAAAGTATTGCAATTTAATTTTGTCTTTAATGTTATTATCTGATATATATTATCTTTGCAATATGATTATCTTATATAATGTTATTACTATCCTAAAACATTCTCCAGGTCCTCTGAAACTCTGCAGGACTTATTTCCAAGCTGCTGACAGTGGGACTTATATTCATTGTGTTGGCAGTGGCTTGGAAAACCGCCCATAACCGTGTCACACAGGGAAGAGGGAAGAGGGAAGGCGGCTGGAGTTCCTCCAATATTTGCGGTTAGATTATCATATTTTTTTATTGACAAAAATATAGGCTGCTTCGGCTGATTTTCTTATGCGCACATGTGCCCCTAAATATTTTTTACAGTTCGCACACACCTATTTTTAGTCGCAAATACGAGTGAAACGCTCGCACTGTCAAGCGCTGTTTTGTCAACTGTGAACTTGTGTTTACTCACGCTACATGTTTTAATCAGTGTTTCTGCGGGGCTAGAACTGGCAACTTCTTTGGCCAGGGTCGCAACTCTTTAGTTGATACATTTCAAAGACTTTTAAGCTCTTTCAGTGACAAATTACTTCAACATTAAAGGGTAACTTTGGTATTTTTTCAACCTGGACTCTTTTTTCCCACGTTTGTGTCCGAGTGACAAATTGGAACAACAGTTTTGCTGTGGCAACAGGCTGCAATGTAATCAGTTGGGGCAATTGCGCACCCTAAATGTATGTCCACTAAAAGAGCTTGTTTTTGTCACGGACAGACTCAGATTATTATTACTATAAGTGTCTAACAACATTAAGGAAAAGATCCTTACAGAGACATACCTAGCACTAGCTAGCAAGTTCTGTTGGCTTGTTTTAGACAGTGGAGGAAGATGATGCAAGTGGTGCATTCAGAAATACTCATTCAGAATGTTGGAGCGCAATCTGGCACAAACTGGACCATCTGCAAATTTAGAGCCCTGTCTGAATGTACCGTTCAGTTATCCAGAGCTCTGCAATCTCAGAGTGTCAGAGTGCTCTCTGTCTTTGAAGACGTAACAGCAATTACACACGACCAACGGGACCAGACTGGCCGACCCGTATGCTCTCACTCAGTGGATGGATGATGTCACAGGAAGCTTTGTGGTTGACGATTAAGACAATCTTACAAATGAGGACGGCACTTGAACAATTTCCTCCAGTTTGTTTTGCAATCAAAGCTAACTTTGCGCTAAAAAGTTGTCATTACGGAGAAATCCAATATTCCTCTTAATCCCTCCCCAGTTTCTGATGAGGTGGACGTGATAACCTTTGATACACATGGCGTTATTCATCCCTACAACAGGAAATACTTTTCCCCTAACCTGATATGAAGTGTGCGCTGCACATGTGAGCATTTGTGATGATCGCCTGTTTTGCCTCAAGCTAATAAAATGAGGTCATTGTGACATCTGTCTTAAAAGGTCTATACTGGACCAATTTTTTTTTTTTTTAAAAACTGTTACAATTAGTCACTTGGACACAAAGATATGAGAAAATGTGAGTTACCCTTTAAGGATCAATAATTCACATAGATGCTCATACTGTACAGTATATACCAGTCTAAAAACATCTAAAAAGTGCAGTCTGCTTAAAGCTTACCACAAACTACCAAGAATACCTTGTTGAGCGGGCCCTTGGCGAGACAGTACTACAGTAAGCTATATTTTATATACAGTACTGTATTATTGTGTATTTTAATTATACACAGTAGCCTGATTTAATTTGCACAATAATCTAAAAAGCATTTAAATCAGCTGTGGTGTATTTTCAAATAGTCAATAAAATTCAGTAAATAGCGAAGCTTGCCAATTCATTACTTTATATTTATGAAAAAAATATACAAAGTTAATAAGAGGGTACTCTGCATTAGAAATAAAGCAAACAAATGGCTATAATAATCATCCACTTTTCGTTATCAGGTTGACCAGAACAGAAGTGACTACTATAAGCAGTTTCCACCGTAAACAAAAACATAATGTCTCAATTTCTCAATTTCTTTGACTCCCATTATACGGATCAACTGACCGACTCCAACGTTGGTGCTTACGCTGAGCTTAAAAAGCAGAGCCCCCCTGATCAGTTTGGTCCATTGACAGCTCCAATAAAGTTTATTCAGATAAGACAGCGACACCCTCAGCAATGTTGACAGAAAGACAGAAATGCAGTACTACTTTGTGCAAGTCCACTATGACCAGAAAATAAGGTAAAATTCGTATTAGCTGCAATTTCATATGTGCATGCATCCAAGCATTCATGCATCCACACACACGACCTCAGAAACACTTGTCACTGGTATAATAATGCCTCACTACAACTGGTTTCTGAATTATGAAAGGGGACGTGACAAAATAATGTGTGTGTTACTTTCTATAAAGTTTGGTCACGTTGCCTTTATCTGTTTAGAAAGTTGCACCTTGGGGAGCTCTGACAAACAGCCTAGAGTTCACTCTGAGCTCAAGGAAAATAGAGAATGTTGTAATCATTTTTCAGGACAACACAAGCTTTTCCAGGACATTTTACTCTCATTTTTCATGACCTTTGACTCATTACTGGAGAACTGTTGTTGTGTGTGGGAACCCTGAGACAATATGGTGACTGTTGTACAGTGAAGTTCAGTTTCAGATCACAGATATATAATCACACACCACATAAAACACTGCATCAGTAATATCAAAACAAGCTCACTACAGTTAGTAAAGGCTCAGCAGCCATGCGGTAAATCAGACCATGTAACTGCTCAAACTGCAAGACAGCCAACCGAAATCTTAGACATGCCGGGAATCCAACCACTCATCTGACAGCTCATTACATAGACAGATTTATCTGACAAGATCTGAATACAGGCTGATTACGATGACAGGCTCCGTATAAGATCTTTCAAATTATCGAGGATTAAAATAAACAGGAAAGTCTTCGGGCTTATTTCCATTATTCCCATCGTGGTCCTCGATCATTAAAGTAATTAATCAAGCACTGTGAGCTCCCCTCAGACTGCATGTCAAACATCCGTACAGTGACTGCCCCGGAGCCTTTGCACCTGTTGATACAGCTTATTGGTTCAATGATAAAATAAATCCTAACCTGATCAAACTCAGAACCCATAGGCTGTCGTTCTGACAACAATAAGTCTTTGGGGGCAATGGCCAATATTTGGGAGTTCTGGTGTAGCCGGCCAATATGGGGCCCAAGACTTCCTCTTTTGTGTGCCTGTCATTTTGGCTAATCTCTTTGAGCAGATATCTATATATGAATGCAGATTAATTGAAAAAAAAAAAGATTATATGAAGCTAAAATGTCATCAGATGGCAGCTGATGGGCTCCGACACTGCACTTGGGCCACTGCTTTCCGCCTCTTCATAAAGACTGTCTTCCAGCCACTGTGATGTGATTGATCAATACTGCCTGAACGACAAAGGGGCTGAACATCATCCATTTCAATGTAGATGTGCGGCAGGTGCGCTCAAGCACCAGAGCGACGGCTGCGCCCTGAGAGAGACAGAATTCAACGTTTGGAACACAGCAGCGTGCACCGCATGTCATGTGATGAGAAACAACCAGTCACAGCCAACAGATATCTTTCCCTGATTCCGCAGATGTCAGTCTGTGATAAACACGGGAAAGTTGATCATTTTGGTGCAGAGTTGCCAGAGCTTTACATCTGTCCCACGGACGATAGCTCCTGGTAGAAGTTCAGCTCTGCACTCAGGATTTCAGGTAAATAGACCATGATTCAGTGCTTATTAAGGTTGCTTAGCAACTTCAGACGCAACCTGCCACCGCGCTCTTAAAAGCTGGCTCAAAAATGGCACAAGAGTAGCACCCAGCACCTGACCTCGCATTTTCCAGGCAGTTAAAAGCTCAGCATGTATACGCCCCCAAACAGAATACAAGTGGAAAGCAGAACTATTCCAACAGCAAAACCAGTTGCCAGTAGATTCTATATACATATTCAGACACCTGTTTAGAGTCTCACGAGTCTGAGCCTCATAGGGTCAGGCCTAATGGGGTTTAGGTTCAGTCAAAGTTGAAAGAAACATGTAAAACAATACACAAAAGATGCGTTCTATCACTGCAGTATTCTTTCTGCAACCAAAGATCATGCACAAATGCAGCATGTTCAAGAGCATCAAGCTTCAGCTATTCCCTGACGACAATTTAGCCTCCACAGCAAGACAATAAATCCTACCAAACTTTGTCAGGTGGCTGAAGGGAGTACGTCCTGACGTTCACACCACCAATACAAAGACAAATCTGGTTGTAAGATGAACTCACAATTTCTCCATTTTGTGACTTGCAGACTTTGTTTCTGAGGCATGAAAGGACGAGGGAGGAGCAACCTCCTACAAGCAGAGGACAGAAAGCTTTTCTGATCTGACATCTGTCATTACAGCCTGGTGCACTGTCAGTTTTATGTGACAGCAGGGATCTATTGTGTATTATTGTTGCTGCAGTGTCATGGAGACAAGAAATGAGATTTTACTCCCCATACCAAATACTCTGATTGCACAAGCAGAATTTTTGCAGAATGTCTTTGTCTGAAAACCAATAAAGTAAAACTGTTTGAGAGTAAATCATAAAGGTATTGCAACAGAAGCAGCTCTTGAAACCCGAAGGCTCTTTATGAGAATGATAAACATTACTGCAGGAAGAAGGTTATGGATTTTGTCCACCATGCATCTGGCCTGATATATCTCAGGACAAATGAAAAAGTTTGTTGGGAATAAACAGTTGCAGCATTGGAGTCTCTGGCTGAAGCCTTTCATCAATATTTACGGGAGCAGCCTGCAGCTTTTAACCGTGGCTCTGTACGGAAGGATGGAAGAGCCCAGAGGTTTATTAATGGAGGATACTTTGAGGCGGCAGCTCTTTTAAATGATCCTTGACCTTAGGGGTCAAATGATTTGTCCACCTGAGTAACAAGGGAGAGATGGTAGTGAAGCCGATCTGAATCCCAGGTCTAGCTTGCAAACAAAGTTAAAGCCTTCACGCACTAGGGGTGTGTTTTTTCTGTGCAATTCACTTGCAAGTCAATAATTTTTAAACTGATGTTTTTGTCATAAATACTTTCACACACATAATGTGAATATTATGCAGCTAGAAAGCAACATCATTTATTTATTTTTCAACATTAATTTTTCTGAGCTTTTGCACCACACAAAATTGCATCAACCAATCAAGCCGTGCAGAACAAACATCACGTCGCACTGTCACAATAATGGCAGACCTGTTGGTTGTTTGTGTTTCTCGGCACCCTGTATAATACAACAGAGGACACAAAAATTATGAAGACCATGAACTCAAGGACAATATGTGGAGTAGCATCAACAAACAACACAAAAGCTCTGTAGTTCCAATAAAGACAGCAAAGAACACTTTTATTATTCCTTTCAGTCTTGACAAAGGTAGTTAATACCTGATCCACTCCGTCAATTCATGACTTTCATAATAAAAGCCCTGGACATATACACTGCATAACCAGAGGGAACTAGGGACTGGGACCAAGAACTGGTTCCAGTTGTGAGGCCATAACAAATCACCCGATCCATCAGAATCATATACCGCCAAGCTTATCAGTTCCTTTTATTGATGCCGACATTTCTCTCTGACAGTTGCCCAATGCCAAACAATAAAGTCAAACTCGTGATCTACGTTGCTGGAAACTTGCAACAAGAAGGAGTCATGGTGGAGAGGAAGAAACAAGCCAAAGTGTGGCTTCATTTCATAAAGAAAGATGACAACAGTGCTGTTTGTAATGTCTGTAAAATGATTATTTCTAGTAAAGGTGGAAACACCAGCAATACACTAAAACATCATGGGCTTAAAATCAAGGAAAGCCGTGTATGTCACACTCTACACAAGAGTGCGACTGCTTTCAAACCGAGCAGCACGTACATTACCGAGGGTAAAGATCCTCTGTATCAACATCAGCACCACGCAAACAGAGTTAGCGCATTTTTTTCTTTGACTTAGAAAACCTAGATGAAAATGAATGCTTTACATATATTCTCTCATTAATCCATTTAAGATGATGACAGTTGCTACAGCTAGCTTAAATCACCCATCAGCTCCTTCTCTCGTGCCTGTTGCACAGAGAGGGAAAACGAGCTAAGAAAGGTTCTAGGCCTACTGCCCTTACACACAGGAACTAATAAGGGAATCGATAAAGAAATTAGAGCAATTAAATCATATTAATTCCCATCTCAAAAGGAAACTTTAACTCACTCAGAGAGAATCTATTCAAACCTTTTATTGAACAAGTGTTGCAAATGTCGCAAGTTCGCATTGCTGACTATGTGAATAGTTTTGATGCGTAAAATTCACAGGAGAGTAGTTTGTATCTCCATATTGTTTACTCGTCACATCCTCAGTATGTAAATTGGGGTTCTCAATCTTAACCCAAGCCTGACGGGTCCCGGAAAGCCCAACACGTTAGACTGCTGGGTTGGGTTCAGGGTTCAACTCACACACGTCGGTTAGGTTCTAGTAGTTTTTTTTCCGACCCACTGACAACTCTAATGCAAAGGCCTTTAGATCACGAGCAGACAAAGTATCGCTCTCATCAGTGATTTTAGGCCTGATTTGATCTGGCCAGGTTGAAAATTATAAATAAATCCATCCGACCATCATTCACAGTCACTGTCATACAGGTGACTGATGATAACATATGGAATAACTATCACTTGCCATTAATTATCTGGGGGGATTTGAACATTGCAACACATGTGCCATTCAGAATTTCTGATCCCATTCTAAGCACATGTACTGTATGACATTTCCCTTGCCTGCAACACCAAATATCCATTTGGATGGTCCATCCATTCTAAAGGTCTCTTCTGAACCAACACCTACACATTTCTGTAATTGAGTATTATCGCCCCTGCTCTTACTCTGTGGAGCAGACACAAGTGAAAGCTGTTTGGTCATATTGATGGATAGGAAAACATTTACACTGAAACACAAATCTAATTGGAAACCTGCACAAACTAACAAAGAATAACCCAAAAAGCCTTTAGGGAGACAAACCTTACTACAGGTACTTTTATTCCTTTCTAGACTGAGCTACTTAATGAATTGATTTCAGATTTTATGACAGGATTGTCATAAATCATTGTAAGACAAAGGCAGGGCTGCAGATGGCCCAATGTAGAAGAAAAACTGGTGTGCTGCCATCACAGACGAGGACTGAATGACTACTTCTGGTGATGTGCGCGTGTTTGTTTGGTCAGATGGGTTTCTGATATGCATAGTTACACAGTGACTAGTTTAGGATGCCGAGATGCTCCACTGGACGATTCAGCTCACGGCTGTGAAACTTTTGAAAGGAAATATTTCATATTTAGTGCCTGTGTTAATGGTCCTGTGTTTCAGAGCATCGCTAATGGCCTGCTTTTTATTTATTGATTGACTGCATTAATAGCCTGGTTTTAAGCTGAGTGACCAAAAAGGCTCCTGAGCTCCACTTATGTCCTCTTAGCATATGAGTTCATGTGTTGGTGTCACTATTGTTGCATGTTGTCTTTCATTGTTGTCTGCGGCGATCCTTCTGACGAGTTCCCCCTCTATGAATTAATAAAGCTATCTATCTTTCTAACAATAGGAAGTAAAAAATGTACAAATACCTGAATACAACCACTTTCAGCCGAGTCACCAGAGGAAAATGTTGGCATTGTACATTTCTGCAAACTACATATATGTTGCATTAGCCAAATCATACGTATCGTTAACATTTTTAAAGTGACCAAATACATGAGCTGATTTTGTTATCCATAAGATGGCTGCCAAGCTGCAGACCACTGTTTGAGACCAACATACAATAAAAATGGTTGGTTTTTGCTGTGTTGTGTTTCCAGCAGCTCTTTAGGCTCCAAACCTAAATGTTTTGCAGCAAACTCTCGCTTTGTTTTCAGCAGCTTTTTAGACTCTAAATCTAAATGTTTCATAGCAACCTGTCACTCTGTTTCCAGCAGCTTTTTAGGCTCCAAACCTAAATGTTTTGTAGCAACATGTTACTTTGGTTCCAGCAGCTTTTTAGGCTCCAAACCTAAATGTTTTGAAGGAATCTGTCACTTTGTTTCCAGCAGCTTTTTAGGCTCTAAACCTAAATGTTTCATAGCAACCTCTTGCTTTGTTTCCAGCAGCTT
The DNA here is from genome assembly GCA_026686955.1 of Epinephelus cyanopodus. Taxonomy (NCBI): domain Eukaryota; kingdom Metazoa; phylum Chordata; class Actinopteri; order Perciformes; family Serranidae; genus Epinephelus; species Epinephelus cyanopodus. The sequence continues at coordinate 42,590,357 of CM048914.1, read as the reverse complement.
TTGAGGCTCCAAACCTAAATGTTTTGTAGCAACCTGTCAATTTGTTTCCAGCAGCTTTTTAGGCTCCAAACATAAACGTTTTATAGCAACCTCTCGCTTTGTTTCCAGCAACTTTTTAGGCTCCAAACCTAAATGTTTTGTAGCAACCTGTTGGCTTTTTAGGCATGGAAACCGGTTGTTTATTACTGAACTATTGCTGCTTTTCCTGCTAGGATAGTGGCAAAAGAACGTCAGCGTTTTTTACCGAGACATCACTACTATTCTTGCCGGGGCTGTGCCCCCCAGACTGGACAAAACGTAACCTTTTCCTTACCATAATCAAGTTGTTTTTGTGCCTAAACCTAACCACATGTTAAATGTTAAGTTTTACCACATCTGCTACACAAAATAAATGTTAAGTATCCAAGGTTTGCAGAAACGTACAATGCCAACCTGGGTTGCCACTTTTTAAATGAGGGAATATTTCTTTTTAATGTTTTACAAAAGAGAAATAATACTGAAAACTGAAAGTGCGTAATTTACTTGAAGAACACTGCTCATCTATATTTATCTTTTATCATACTTGCTTCTGATTAACAAATTCTGTTTCAGTGCTGTTGTAGTTATACCAACAACTACCCAAAACCTCTTACGATTGTTAAGACAAACGGTGATAGCCTCAGAAACCCCAACCTGACAACAACTAGGAAACACACAAAATGCTCTGCAACATGATGCCTTATCTATGATGCCTCAATAATCAGCTGTAATGTTGGCACACTGCAGAATCTTCACTTATCTGCCAGGCTGTAGTTTTCATGGTGCAAGACAAACATCTAGACAACCGGTATCTTGCTGGGTACAAGGCTATATTTAGTTCACTGATAATAAAAAGAGATTTTCACCAGCTGGGTTTAAAATTTGCACAATTTTACTCTAGTCACTGCTCATTGTGTACAGCACAATTACTGCATGATTGGGCCCAACCCCATTTGTACTCTCTGGAAACATAAGGGACAAGAAAACAATGAGAAACAATGGATGCTGGTAGATAAGCTTAGTCTGTTCTGCTCTGTATTTCCAACATCCTGTTCTGTGTCTTTTGCTCTATGTGCTTCCCTGCGGTTATATATTGCATAATGTATTGTATCACTTTTTCCTGTGATTACTTCTGTTAGATTATGGTATGTTTTTTTTCCCATAAGTCCTTTGAAACTTGCTTGTGATAAGGCCAGTTCAATAAATAAAGTGAAACATACTGTGGAGTGAAATAACAGTTAGTCTGAGGAAGGGGAACAGTCACTATGAATGGCAGCGTGGTAAGACAACACACTCAATGCTCCACTGAATCTTTGATGACACACACGGTGACTGAAATGAGGATAGACAGTGGGGGATGCTGGGAGATGTAGTTGACTGGCTTGGAGAAGCATGCAGCTCACTCGATAAAAAGGGCAGAACCCACCTTCTCCGCTCCCCGGGCCGGCCTCTGTAATTATCTCCATTAGAGAATTTAGCCCAAATACTGCACACAAAACCCAGAATTAGTGCCGCGAAAAGGTGGACAGAGAGAGGGACACCGGCCCAGACACAACCAGTCTGAACATCAACCCATAACACAACAGACATGCACACTCAACATGGCGCCAAAACAAAGAAAATAAAAGAGAAAAGGGCAGACAAAAAAGAGAGAAAGACAATATGTACTGATGATGGTATCAACCCTGACAGTGTTTGATAAGATGACTAATGCCATGTGTCTGGCAACACATTCAACATTTACAGTACCAAGTAGGAGCTGTGTGTAGCTCATACTTTGTTGTGTACACATCAGTGGCCTGAACCATGTGAATAATGAACAGTCCAGTAAAACAATGACAATGTAAATCTAAAGCAAGGGATGGAGTTGTTTCTTCTGAATTTGTGTATGATTTAAAGGGACAGTTCAGATTTTTGAACTGGGGTTGAATGAGGCACTTATCCATAGTCAAATGTAGATGGCAATCGACATGTACTCAGTTTGGAGAAGCAGACAGAGGTACCACCACGGAAACTTAGTAATGTACTACTGTCACTTAGTCACTTAGTCAAAAGTATATCGTCATTGCAAGAATACTCTGAAAAATCGTGATATTATTTTAGGGCCATATTGCTCACCCCTAACACTCACTTCAACTAGCCCCAGCTGCTTTAAATCAATGCCATTCACTTCAGGTAATACACTGCCGATGGTTAAGTGCCTCATACAGCTCCACTACAAAACATCCAAACTATTCCTTTAAGGCAGGAATCTTACTTTGAGCAAAAACAAAAAAAAAAAATCACAAAAAATAATCATGACGTACAGTAAAACACTTGATTAGAAAACCTGACATCGTCATACTTTCGTCACTGTTTTTGTTAAACCAGTGAGTGACCTTTAAAAAAGGGAAGGAAACACTCAACAATAGGAGCCACCACACAAGCAAGCAAGGACAAAACCCATATGAGTCGGGAGGCAGGTGGGAAAAAAATTCCATTCACTGACGACCAGTCTCTCTGAGAACATCATTCAAGGACATAAATGGAACTACACTGAAACATAAATTAGGTAAATGAAGTTTAAAAAGGACTGAGCATCCTTCTTGTGGTAAGGATGTGCAGATGCCACGTCACTAACAGTCACAGAAGAATTCTTTCAATATGTGCGTCATAGCGCATCAAAAAGACTCCCACCAGTCACACAGAGCAGAACGGCAAAGGAACGAAGGGGAAGGCATGGAGATACACGAAGGACATTAAAGGTGTCTCTTCTATCTTAGTCCTATGCTGAGAAACAGGGTGTAAGATAGGTATAGGTCACTTCAAGGATAGAGAAATGCCTAGTCAGGGTGCTAAAGCAAGCTATCACACCAGACATAACATACCCGGGCTGTCGGGGTCATCTGAACGACAAAGACAAAACACATCATAATCAAAGGAACAGAACATTTTCTATGGCAGCTATTCCACATGGAGTGGAGCTATTGAGTTAGATTACCATGCTTCATCCGTTTTTTCTTTCAGTGAAAATCCAGCCTGAGCAGAGTTCATATTCGCCTCTTAAAACTTCAAAAAATATCATAAATTAGCTGGTTTAATAACTCTGTTCCCAAGTGCAGTTTTAGTCCCTGGAGCGGTTAAGATTTTAATAAATAGCAGAATTTAAACATCAGCTGAGACTGCAGCAGGATTCATTTTAGGGTTGGGTACTGTTCACATGTGAGCTGACACCAGCACCAGCACTTGGAGTTCAGCATCAGTATCCAGCAGTACCTTTTATTGGGATCTCACTATCTCACTGTTATAACAAAAACATAATTTCTGAACCAGCTGCAGGGATGACGTAACAGGCTAAAAAGCAATTCTCCTCTTTTTTTAAAAATCACACATAGAGGTAATCTTCTGTCTCCGTCTGTTTGTCTGCTTGTGTGTGTGTGTGTGTGTGTGTGTGTGTGTGTGTGTGTGTCTGCCTGTCTAGCAGTACTACTAGGTTATTTTTAAAATCATATGGAAAAGAAAATGGACCAGACGTCGAAACTATTGCAGCAGATCTGCACCGAAGTGATAGTTTTGGATGTTGGGAAACCAACAGACCGGCCGACGGAGCTGCCGACGGAGCAACCAATTTTCCAGCCTTGAGGTGCTTCCGTCTCTTGTCTGAAGTTGAACCCAATTAGTACGTTTACATGCAGCTTGAGAAAATCGAATTATTGGCTTAGTCCGACTGAAACCAGACTTTTAAATGCATCTAAAGTTTAGTCCAACTGAAATTGGACTATCCATAGCTCGACTAACACATCTAGATGATTCGACTGAAATCCAACGATTGCTGCATGTATCCGCTGAGTCTGACTGGAGTCGGACTCAGCGTTCTGCGCATGCACTACTTTTTCTTTTGCGGGCTTTCACCCAGAAGAAGGAGATGACGTGGCAGCAGCAGTGCAGTAACTCCCGGAAAAACAAACAAACATTATGTCGACGGAGAAGCAGAAGATGCACTTCTGGACGGACAAGGAAACTACATTCATGCTCTGACAGGTAAAGGAGCTAAACATTTCGAAGTGTATGGATGGTAGGAAAAATTGATGGTGAAAATTAGTTTTAAAATCTGTAATGACTACTCTAAACATGTTTAATCTGACCTCATTCTTTATACACCACTACCTAATGGCTATAGTAGTAGAGGTATTAGAAAAGGTTAAAAAAAATAATTAAAATGAATACTAATGGGACAAACTGCACATGAGAAAGAGTTGCTCATCTCTACAAACATGGCGACAACGAGTCTGTTTTTGAGTGGATTTTCCTGTTAAGAGAGAAAAACTTTGTCTGACACATCCTCAATATTCTCCTATAAAATAGTGCCATACCCGTTTTGCAATCCAGCGGGAATAAGTCAGGCTATAGAAACAGATTTACAAACCTGCTTGCTCCATTTCCTCCTCAATATCAAAATTGAAATATTCTTTTACCCCCAAAAAATAATTTAGAAAACAAAAAACAACAAACAAAGGTAGAAGAACAAACAGTAAATGAATTAAATAAGAATACAAAAGGTAAAAAAATACTGAATAAAAATACTTTGCTGTTTAGACAAGTGTGTATGTGTTTATTTTTTTTTAATCTCTAACTAGTTAGGTCTTTAATTATTACAATTTTATAGTATATAAAATGGGAGGATTCAAATCACAGTATCTGAGTGTAAACGATAAAAAAGCATGAAAGAAAATCTCTTAATAAATATGAAGAGTAAATGACTGCAAATATGAAGCCAGTGATGAAAAGATAAATAAATGAGTGGATCAGAAAAACAAACAAAGGCTGAGGATAATGGCACTAAATCTTTTCTTATTATTATTCTTTATCTTTGTCTACTCTCCTTATTGTACTGGTGACTCCTAAACAAAACATCTTATAATCAAGTTTCTTATTACCCCTGAAATCTTCTGAACAACTGGGTCACACAATAAGAAGACAGAAACACTTGAACACATGTAACTGGTCATGTCAGCCATGTTGTCCTACCTTTAAGACTGGGGAAAGGCGTTTTCTCCCTCGCTGCCTTGTTGGGAAGGGCGAGGTTAGACAGGCTGAAACTGGTGCCGTGGTTCTTGTAGAGATTGCCTGTAGTGGGGGTGAAAACAGGAATGATATCTAAATAATCATGCAAAACCAAAAGGTATGATAATTAACATGATTCACCCTTAACAAATTTGGAGAAGCGCAGATGTTTACTCTCATCACAACAGTGAGTAAGCAGCATTTGTTAACACGAGGCGACTGACCCAGCTGTAGACAAAATAAACTGTTAAATTAACCACTTGTAAATATGTAAATATTGATATCTACAATAAAAACAGACTCAAAATCAGTCGTCATAATAGAAGACATCATGTAAAACAAAACCTACTGTGTAACCCACCTCTTAAACCCGACATAAATTATTTCTAAGACTCAAAAAGCAGCATGCACATCCAAAAACGATAAACACTGGGTGCTGGACAGGAAGACGATTACAAAAGCAAGTCCACATACCACTTGTGCCTTCCTCTTATAGATATATAATTGTTTTTTGTGTGAACATTATTCCCCCAGCATATGGTTCTATATTACCCGATGTATTTGTCCATTCCTGTGGGAGGAACGTCTACATGCTGCTCAAGATTTATTACATCACTGTGGTATTTCTTATTGTGTATCACTACTTTCTGTAGTATTAGTGGTGCTGCTGTTTTTTTTTGTTTTTTTTTAAATATATGAATTACAAAAACATCTTCTTTTACAATTTCACCTTGAATTTGTGTGTTATTATATCCTTATCTTTTTCATGTCTGATGAAGGGCCGGTGCCCTAAACGTCACATGTGGTGATGCGATTAAAATTTCCAGAAGGAGCCGTTTCTGCTGTGTGGACCTGCTTTTGTATTTTTATCAGTAATTTGTTTGGCCATCTGGTGGACGGGAAACAAACTTTGAACACTAACATACCGCCTTTAAATTGATTTGAACTTGTCAGCATACAGTTGTCTTTTTACACATATAGAACAACATAAGCATTAATTTGGAGTTGTGGTCCTGGTTACCTGGGTGAACTAAAATAAGTATTTCACTGCTGGAATAAGATCCTTTCATAAAACTGAGATGTCTACGCAGTAGAGAGACAAAAATACCTTCGAAATTGGTACTATATGAACTGAGAAAACAGAGTAAGGGCTGCTTTTGCTCAAGAAGTAGAAAACCAAAAACTAGCTAGACTAAAATATGTTTCAGAAAATATTCTAGGTGAGAAATAGGCAATGCAGTAACAGAATTATGGTTTATATTCAACTAACACTGCCTAGTTTTACAGTTTGTTCTGTTTTTGCGATCCGCTTTTATATTCTTTGCGTCCATGGTGCAGAAATACAATCTCCAGTGCGAGCAACAGCCACGGAAAATCCTGGAGGAGATTTAAGCGCTGGAAGCAAAGCATAATTTATTACACATACTACCCACATTGTTTTGGTACAAAGCTGGCTGAAAATCAGCAAAGTATCCCTTTAAGTGCAACATTCATTCTCCTTTGAGCTGTTTCGATTTCTACTCACTTGAACATCTGCTTCTTTAGCTGCTAAATGCTCCACTATGTTCACCAGCTAGATGCTAATTGTGTCTGTCAGCCATTTAGAGCTGAGCAGGAAGTGTACACTGGTTGTGTTTTTGAGCTTCTTGGTAAAAAAAAGAAAAAAAGGTGCCTGTTGCAGCCGTATGCGACACTGTGAGAGCAGTGATACTGTTGTCAGAAGCACAGAGGAAATTCTATGACAAGGCAACACTTTGTTCACTCTCATGAAGGCAGCTAAACCCACTGTATGCTCTAGATTTGGATGCATTTTTTAATTTGTGAGGAGGCGTGTTCAAGCTTTAAGTCTTTCACAATGGGTGCGAAAAACTGGGTTTAAAAAAGCTTTTGTTTTGGTGCTCCAATTCATCAGCATCCACTTAAATCAACCCACTTCTCATGTTTTACAGGCATGAAAAAGACATTTGAATATGCTTACTGGCAAAAGACATGAGTCCTCCAAATCCATCATTGCTGCTGTTGGAAATGGTGGAGTTTGGCGAGCTGTTGCGAGAGTCTCCCTCCCCGTCAGACTCTCCTGGAAGCCTCAGGCTAGAGGGGCGTAAAGGACGCTGCACCCTGAATAAAAGAGTACAAGACCTTACTGTGCGCCACAGACACAGAGACATATGCACACTACATGGGAAACTCTGAAGCATTCACACCATACAACACACCACCACAGATTCAAGACCACCATGAATGGAGAGAGTAATCTGACATGCTGGGTTTTGACAGAGAACATTGCATGGTTGGTCAGAGAGCCCATTTGAATGATGGTAATGCACTCATTCAAGTGATGAACAAGTTTAACACACTTGTTGCCATTGAGGTTCTGGTTGAATCGAGGGGTGTATGACTCCACTTGCTCCTCTGCATCAGGGTCATCCTCTGAGGGGAAGCCATACTGAGGCTCAAAGTACGGGTTGTCATACTCTTGCTTTTTGTTGGCTGGGTCCGCCAGGCCAGCATCAGCTGGAGGTCTGAGAAATGGCTGACTGCCCAGTCCAGAGACGGGGTTCTGTAAAGCTGCACCTGCTGATGCTTCAATTTCAGGTACTTCCCCCGGCTCCTGGAAAAATGAGCAGATTCATGAGAGTTATAGATGATTAAATACTGTCCTCCTTTCCCTCATTTCAATACAGACCTCAATAGATCAATTCTGCATAACTCTATTTCTTCCTGAAAAATCTGCAGCTCATGTCCATGTCCAAGTTAGTCATCACAGTATGAGACATTTAATTTCCGGAAAAAAGTTAAGAGTTGGATAGATCTCTGGTTTTTCCAGTCTAGTCAGGTGTACGAGCTTAAACTGGTTTGATTTTATGCAAACCGGCTGAACCGACTCTAGCACTGTAATACATTCTGGCAAGGTAAAAAAAGCCTACATCAGCAACCTGTGCTAACGGTGTCACAGCACTAAAGCCAATGCACTGTAAAGCATTTGTAAAAAGCAATATGACAATGTGGTTGACGTATTTTGATGTTGTTTGTAAACGGACTAATGGAGGCTCTAGTGTTTAACAGACCGTGCACAATTTACTGCCGAGTTAAGCACAGCAGCATGATGAAGATCAAACTACAGTAGAGGTGGGAGGGGTGCATTGTGCTTGTTCAATTGAAAGTTCATGTGTTTTTTGGAGTGATGAGATGAGACACAGCAGAGTTAGTCTCTCAAGAAAACTATCATGATGCCAACATGTCAAAATTTTGGATTTAAAACCAACAAAGAGGTTTCCTGACTTGATGTGTGAGACACGGTGTGGTGTTTCAGGCTGAGCTTTTGTTTTTTTCCTGTTTCAATTTATTTCTGTTGCTCACCCTGACTGCTACACAATGGACAAACAATAAATGATTATTGAAGTTGAAATGACAAATGATATATTGTAATTTCCAGTGAACATAAATATAATGTTAAACGTGTGTTTTCTGTTTAAAAAGTACAAACGTAGGACAATAGCAAGAAGGCTACTAACCCATCTTTTAGAGGGTGAAGTCTCCCCTATGATCATTTGCTGTTGGGACATGGTGTCATTATGTTTGACTTGGGAGCGCCTGCTGAGTCAAGTGCAACACCTAGTACACTGGTCTGGTCCAGTGTTTGGCTTAATATCAAACTATTTGAACATTTTCAAACCAGCCCGACCCAAACGACAGTAAAGATCAGAAAAATACAGCCTCCAAAGTGAATTTAAGTGTAACACTAAATGGGCAAATCACACACTTGGTTGACTCCCTGGATGATTGTGCTGGGACTCGAGCTTGCAGTTGTGCTGGAGCTTGAGCGAAGAGGTTGTCCGTCAGAGGGTTCAGCAGGTCCGTCCCCACTCGATGGACCCTCCGAGCCCTGACCTTCCCTGAAGTCATGGAAGTCCTGAAACTCAACCTCACTAGCGTCTCCCAGTGCAGCATGGGTCGGCGGGTCCATGCCTAAAACATTGAGGTCAAATATTAAAAGGAAGGTGGATATCACGAATATGGTCGATCCTGTAATGAAACAACAACTTACTTGAAGTGTCTCCCTGGATGTCACCTTGGATCATCTCACTCACAAGGTCTCCCAGTGAGGAATAGGACGAGCTGGAGTCATCATATGCCTCACTGTCACTGCCGCTGCAACATATAAAATGAATGAAGTTGCGTAATTGACAGTACATCCAGCAAATAATAAAACAAGAAGAAGCTGAAAAGAATCTTGCTCTTTCTTACCTGTCTGTCGGATCAGACTCGTTGCCTTCATCTTCCAAAGGACCAGCCATAGCTTCAACCAGCTGAGAGCTACCATCGTACACTCTGTAGTTCACTGGCTGCAGCTGGTGAGCGTACCACTTGGGCTTGTCTCCGATTAAGGAAGGGTCAAACACATCTGAAACAGAAGTGTATAATTTTCAAAACGCTTGCTTTAATGAATTCTCTGTAATGCATATTGAACAAGACCACTATCATCTTAAAAGAGCCTCACTGTTATGTATCCTCTGGAAGGCCAGGTTGGTGGGATTCAGAGCCCATTCTCCGTAGAACTCCACGGCCTGGGTGTGAGAAAGTTTATCTGCAAAGCAAGAGCGTCGCGGCCGAGATGCAAGAAAAGAAGATGACTGAAAAGCCACAACGGGCCGAGGGAAGAGGCGCAAGGTGCGAGTGTGCATCTGGAACCCCTGGAGAACATTTGGGGAGTTGAAGAACCGTACCATGGCGACCCTATGAAAGGGTAAAGAAGGTTAGTTGTTTTTTAGGTGGTCCTTTCTATAGGAGGCTAAAATTCATTTTGCTGCTGCCCCCCTCCACAGCCACCAAACTCCTTTCAAAGAAACAGTAATTTTACTTCGCAGAACACAGGAGTTGTTTGTCTAATGCTGCATCAGTTTGTTTGTGTTATTGTGGGAGTTTCGGAACCGAACTGATGTGGCTTGCTTAGCTTATGTGCCCCAGTGCTCCTGTCTGCTTCTCCAAACTGGGAGCGTGCTGACCACAATTAATTGTAGGTAACACACCGATCATGGAGCTATAAATGTGTTTATACCGTACAAATGAAAGGTTTTATTATACGGAAGCTCAATGTGTCGTCATCGGTTTAAATAAAGGTTTAATAAAATACCAACATCTTTCACCTCCAAACTCAAATATTCCAACCTAAAACTTTTCTCACTCTCCATGTGTACACTGTTAGCAAACTGTTGAAGGCGGGGAGGGCAACAATTCCTTAACCTTCAGGTGGGCATTTCATTTGAATAACATTGAAAAGAACACAGATGGGCCAGCCCTTTAATATTTCTATGAATTAATTATGTACAATATCATTATGACCGCCCTATACATCCACAGCCGTCGACTACTCGAACAAAGAGTTTAAAAATCAAATTGTTGTTAACAGAATTTCAACAGATGATCTGTCCACTAGTGAGGAGCAGGGCTGCAGACCAGGAACGCCACTTAAAACCTGGTCTTAATTGTGATTTTTGCCCATCTATGGAACATTTATTGTATTTAATAGTTGAGCCTAATATGCCATGTATGTTGAAATGAGTTTAACTCTTAAGGAAGAGAACAACCAGCCTCTGTTTCTCCCCTCTTTTCTAGCCCCTTGAACTGACAGACAGAAACACAACAAACAGATTAAGGAGAGAGATATTCATGGCTTGCCTGGTGGCTACATCCACAGAGTCAACATCATTGCCATAAATCAGAGGGTTGAACTCTGTGGAGGACGGTGAAGCTTTATCTCGTCCTGGTGGGAGCAGGGGCATCTCCTGACCTTCCTGGAACTTCTCCAGGTTCAGGATGGGCTGGGTGTTCAAACTCATACTGGCCAAGGCCTAGAACAGATGATGGTGACACAAATTATAAACGTAACAGTGGATCTGAAGACAAAAACACAGCGCTGTGATGGACCACTCCCACAATTGGCATCAACATTTAGTTAATAGCTGTTTTAGTTTTTATAATTAATGGGACATCTTGAAATATTTGCCTCTTCTATTGAGGGAAAACAATTAGGACAAAAGTGAGTGACTGCTAGAATGGGAGACTGAAAGGGGACCTATTGTGCTTTTCTGTCATATAAATATAATAATACAATGATGGATATTCACACTGAATGTGGTCCAACTTTCAAATAATGAGGTTAACATATGTAAAAGTAATCCCTGTTAGCAAAAACCTCAGGCTACCCTGAGTACTCTGTTTCCAGCATCTTTCTCTACTTTAGCTACAAGCTGAAATCAGCTCGTGCCAGACATGCTACTACAAGCATTTACATTAAGAACACTGCTACATGTAGCTACATGCTAACAGCAGGGAAACATGTAATCTTGTATGCAGATGTCCTGGATTTCTGTTCATATTGCTGCTGGAACACATTTCATTGCGTTTAAAAAATGTCATGGTTATTTTTATGAGTAGAAAGTGCCATTATACACAATTATTACCTGGCTGCAAGTACACTGCTACATGCAGCTACATGCTAATATTAACGAAACATGTACTCTTGTTAATTTGCCCCTGATTTCTGTTCATATTCCTGCTGGAATATGTTCAGTTGCGTTTAGATTTTAATTGTGATTATTTACGGAGGAAGTGCAATTATAAACAGCCATTGCCCGGCTGCAAGTGCACTGCTACATGTAGCTACATGCTAACATCAAGGAAACATGTAATCTTGGTTGTTGATGTTAATTTCTCCATGATTTCCCATCGCATTCCTGCTGGAAAATGTCTGGTTGCCTTAAGAAGCCATTTTGTTTATTTTTAATGGGAGAAAGTGCTGCTACACACAGTCATCACTTGGCTGCAAGTACATTTCTACATGTAGCTACATGCTAACGGTATGGAAACATGTAACCTTGGTTACCGATGATAATTTGGCCCCAATTTCTGTTCATATTCCAAATAGAACATGTCTGGTTGTCATTAAAAGCTTTTATTGTTGAATTTTCACTGGAGAAATTGCTGCTACACACAGTCATCACTTGGCTGCAAGAACATTACTACATGTAGCTACATGCTAACCGCAGAGAAACCTATAATCTTGGTTGCTGATTTCTCCCAGATACAGGATAATAACTCAGCTGGGTCAGATCCCTTTGTGTTTTGGAGATTTTATTGGTGATCTTTTTCAGGGTAGAAAGTGCTGCTATTCTATGTGACACTTATTCCACAGCTGCAGTAACGGTGCAGAAATGAAGAGATGTGGAAGACCCAGAAACGCTGACCAATCAGAGCAGAATGGGCTTTTTCCGGAGACACAGGCACTAAAATGAAGGGTCTCAGACAGAGGGTAGATACACATGTTTCAACCCAGATGGCAAAATAAGGGAAGGAAAATAAAGTGGGTGGGGTTTTTTTAAACATTAAAACATAAATAATTATCTAGTAGGAAGCCAAAGTACAAGTATGAACATCTAAAAAAAGCACATAAGGTCCCCTTTAAACATGGAAAATCTGGTTTATGCTACCAAGCATCTCTGCTAAGTGAGGTAAGAGATGATAAACTACAGGGTCCTACAGGTTTCCCCCACTTTCACACTTAAAAAGGAGCTAAAGGATCACTTTTGTGAATGTTGATGCCTGTGGTGGGTGTGTCACTTTGGAGAGGAGGGGCACAAGGGAAGTAAGTCACTATGCATGGTTTGCTTTGAGGGAACTGCTGCAGACTCAAGAGTCAATGTTTAGCTTAGCATAATGGAACATTTAGTTGCCGGGTCTGGATGAATGTTAACTTTGTCAAAGTGATTAGCTTCATCATATCTTGTTTTGGTTACGAGAACACTCACTGATGCCAAGATAGATGCACGCACATTCAGTCATGCTCAAGCCAGAGCTAAGCAGTGTATCAAAAAACTGGTCCGCGACATTCTGTGACACTGTTATGCATTTTTAGTCAAGTCTTGGAAGAGTAGGAGACAAGTAGTAGTGACAAGCAAAATAATGTGAGAGAGAAGATTTCCGTGCAGGGGCATTACACATTCCACAGGAGGAGAAATGAGTAACCTTATTTTCAGAGGAGAAGATCTGCTTTTGGGTGATCACGGTCAACCTAACCAGACACTAGGAAGGGGATAAGAGAGATGCGAGGAGAATCACATGAAGGCCTGGGATGACAACTTCGTGACTGACACTGGAACAGCACATGACGGAAGAGTCACAACCATGGCCCTTTCACTTTCTTTTCTTTGTCTCCTTTCAACAGCACTTCCCCATTTGTCTGCTTTCGCTGACAGAGAATAAGTATATTTCGGTGCCACCCAAATATAAGTCAAATAGATTAAAAAAAAATTGCTGGTGTTATTTTGATTTGTTTGTGCAATGAAAGAGACGTCTTGCTGTTTCATCATTTCCATTTGCAATTTACTGAAGAAAGGAGATAAGAAAAGATAAATTTGTGTTTGTTTGGAGAAAGTGATGGACAGCCAGGAGAATAAGAGAGTATAGAGAGTGAAATATTGTGAAAGTAAGACAGAGAGAGAAAATAATATACGGAAAGAAGAGATGGTTTGTAATGCTTACCATGAAAGACAGTGAGAAACACAGACAAGCAAAAATGTGACCAGACTTCACTGACAGAATCCAGCCACTACACGACACATGAAGACCATCCATGGTGACCAACCGGGACAAACCAGTGGTTACAATGGAGTGGTGATGACAGATACAAAACAGCAGATCTTTTCAGAAACACAGATAAAATACTTGCACAATAAAGCACCTGTGGCGAAATAAAGTTTTAACTGTAACGTGTAACTGCTCAGATAAAAAAAAAAAAGTCAGGTGAGCTGAAATACCACCATTTTTGTAACAGTAAATAAATCAGTCGCTCATTTGGACCGATTTATTTATCCAGTGCAAGTATTTTCAGTGACTCTCACATCAGCAGCATTCTGCTTTGGCATCACAGTTTTCAGAGTAATCAGTTCAAACCATCTTCAGTGGCATTTCCTCCATTCACAGATATCAATATTGTGCGCTTGTTTCCAAATATACAACTGCTAAACTGAGGCTTTGCACACTCCTACACACCAGTCTCTCAGTCACACATCCGCACACACGGGAGAGAGCTGCTAATCACACACACTGCTTACGAACCGGCTCTGATTCAAGGCATATTAAAAAAAGAAAAAAATACATGTGCGCAAGGGAACAAAATATATTTGGAAAGTTCTTTGGTGGGTGTATTCACTGATGCTATAAATAAAAAGCTATATTTAATACACAAAACAGCGTCAGAGTATCTTATCAGGGTTCCTACAGCTTAGGGCAAGTAAGACTTTATTTCGTGGCAGACATGAAGGGAGAATAAAACTTCTTGCATAAAATAAACAGAGCTTTGTATGCATTGCCTTGTACTGGTTTCAGCCATGCCGCGAAATCCTGATTAACAGGCAATTTCAGAGGGGGGTATGGCTAGTGAGCTTTGGAGTAGCCGTGTTTTCACCAGGCTCCACTTTGACCTCTCGCAACTTTAAGATTCTCCCCTTCAAGTTTCATCTTTATCATTCACAACTTTTGTCACAATACTGCAAAACTGTGTCCAAATCCAAAACCAACAGGGCTTGCGGAAAAAAACGAGGAAACAGCTGAAGGCGTCGAACCAACAAATGCGGCTAAGGAAGTGACGCTAGCTGCGGGGCTAGTATAGTCACCTTTCACTGAATTTGCAATTCCCCATGTCATCCAGGGAACAGTAACAGCTAGCTAGCATATTGTGAATCCTCTGCTCTGAGCATCCCGGCCACAAACAAAAAAATAGAGTTATTGGTTCCACTATCCTGATCTCCCTCTGCAAGAGGCATTTGGTAAATTATCTAAAAAAACAATATTAGTTACAAAATATTTTGAGACTTTAGACTGCAACGTTAGGGAAATGATTTCTAAAATCCTACTTCCCATATCTTAGCATTTTTAGGACTTTTGAAAAATGTATGTAAGACACTTTAAATCCAACTGCTGACTTACTTTTAGATGACTTAAGTCAATGCCAAGACTTATTAAGGATCTGCAGGAACCCTGATAGATTGACTTTGAAGCTTTGAGCTTGGCGTCCTGAAAAAATCCTTCGTATTTAAACTATATTATTATTATTGAAAGTGATGGACTAGTGATACCCCTGTGTCATTTACATTTATGATTAAAAGGTGAAGGTTAGGGGAGTTTAGTATTATGTGGGTCATTCGTAGGAAAGCTTGGAAAACCATTACATTCATTGTTGCCATTTGTGAACCTTACTGTGGAGAAGAAACATTTGTTTCTGATCAGCATGGGAAAAAAAAAAAGCCTAACAGGATGGCAGGACGGTAAAACGAAACACGCACGACGATATCTTGTGTGTGGAATGGTGACATTGTATTGTTATTAAAGAATGAAATAAAACATATAAAAATGATTTTGTGTTTATTATTTAATGTAATGTTTGTAGTAATGGACAGATTGCCTCCGTTTTCCTCTTTTGTGAAGCAGCTAGATAACATCTGGTTGTCAATTCCGTCGTACGGCAAAAAATTAAAATATTTCAACTCTGCTGGCTTCACCTAATGTTACAGTCCTGCTCTCAGCCACTTAAAGTATATCCTGTTTGTTGTCTACCATCTCCCTGATTATACAGCCAATGACGAATAAAAGTGTAGCCATGGCCAACATTTATTTGCTAATAAGCGAACAGAGTGATCATGTCGGTAAGAAAGGACTTTGTGTGATTGGTGTTGCTAAAAGCGTGGAGGTATGAAAATGTGAGGTGTTCCCATGAATCAGAACCAGGTTCTGATGTTAGGTTAGATTATCAGGTTACAGGGGCAAGTTAGTCACTACCAGCATTACTAAAGGTTTTGCTTAGGTAGCAGGGTCCTAGGATCAGATTTTACCTCCAAGAGCTAGAGCATGCAAAGAAAACAGGAAAAAAAAGAACATTTTTTGTGTTAGTGCACTACAAAACCCATTTCAAATGCTCTCACACTCATCGACAATACATACAACTGTGCTGAAGAAGGAAGCCCCTACTCTTCTCACTGCTGAAAGAGAAGTTTTACATGAAAATAAGAGTGCAGTCAGCTAACAGTCCTGGGAGCAAACATCACAGGTCAGCTCCGGAGCAGCGCCTGGGTTCACGTGGCTCCGTATGTGAGAGGTAGACACACTGGTTTTGGGCTGAGCTCTGGCTGCCACAGAGCAGCAGAACCGGAAAATATCACACTGATAAAATTAAAGACGAATCGGTCAAATCACAGGCAGTACCTGTTTAAGATGTTTCTTAAGCTCGCCTGCTTCAGGCTCTGGAAGAGGTGGTAGAATCTCTGCATGGGTTGGTGCTATAACCTGTAAACAAAAAAACAAAATCTATATTAAGATAAAGAATAAAGGTTGAACTAGTAGATCTCTGTCAGCTTCATCCAGACATCATCAAACTAGAATTACCACCTTGCAGTTGTATTCCCCTGCCAACTGGTCAAGTAGCAGCTCACATCCATGTTTGTCCTGCCTCTAATTTAGCTATGACAATAGACAATGCTCCAATATCAACGGTGCAGCAAAGAAGCTACAAATTCTATATCACAGATGCTTCACACACATTTTCCATTGATCAGCACAGAAGATATACCATACAATCAACAAGGTGGGTACCCAAGATTAATGTCACCAATTAAGTATCTAATGAAATGTCGTCCCTTCTTTTCAACAATTTTAGTGTTGATTAATGGCCAGAAAATATTTTGGGATCACATAGATCTTGATCTCTGACCTTTGATCATTTCATCGGTCCAAATGAACATTTGTGCAGAAAATAAAAAAAAAATTCCCTCAAGCAAAGTTTAGATATTGTGTTTACGAGAACAGACAGACAGACAACCAGAAAATATAATGCCTCCGGCCACGGCTGCCGCCAGTGTGGAGACATAAAAACAAAATTAGAGGGAGGAGCAGAACACCATGCTGATGTACTGACCTTGCTGCTGTCAAGATCCACAAGCCACACATCATCTGGCATTTTGAAATCAGCTTTGTAGAGGAAGAAGCTGGCTGGTACACCTATAATGTAGGGAGTGGGGGCAAGAAGGAGCTGCGGGGAGAAACATACCAGTTAGTCACGATTAAATGTTTCCACAACAGCAATGTGCAATTAAAAATGGCATGGAATCATCTACTTACTTGAACTACAGTCACCGGTCACTTTATTAGGTACACCTGTTCAACTGCTCATTAACGCAAATAGCTAATCAGCCAATCACATGGTAGCAACTCAATGCATTTAGTCATGGTGAAGACGACCTGCTGAAGTTCAAACAACCATCTCTAGGGTTTACAGAGGATGGTCCCAAAAAGAGAAAATATCCAGTGAGCCAAAATGCTTTGTTGATGCCAGAGGTCAGAGGAGAATGGCCAGACTGGTTCAAGATGATAGAAAGGCAACAGGAAGTCAAATAACCACTGGTTACAACCAAGGTCTGCAGAAGACCATCTCTGAAGCAACAACACCTTGTCCAACCTTGAAGCAGACGGGCTACAGCAGCAGAAGACCACACCAGGTGCCACTGCTGTCAGCTAACAACAGGAAACTGAGGCTGCAGTTCACACAGGCTCACCAAAACTGGACAATAGAAGATTGGAAAAACGTTGCCTGGTCTGATGAGTCTGGATTTCTGCTGCCACATTCAGATGGTAGGGTCAGAATTTGGTGTAAACAACATGAAAGCATGGATCCATCCTGCTTTGTATCAACGCTTCAGGCTGCTGCTGGTGGTGTAATGGTGTGGGGGAGATTTTCTTAGTACCAACTGAGCCTGGTTTAAACACCACAGCCTACTTGAGTATTGTTGCTGACCGTGTCCATCCCTTTATGACCACAGTGTACCATCTTCTGATGGCTACTTCCAGCAGGATAATGCACCATGTCACAAAGCTCAAATCATCTCAAACTGGTGTCTTGAACATGACAATGAGTTCACTTTACTCCAATGGCCTCCACAGTCACCAGATCTCAATCCAATAGAGCAGCTTTGGGATGTGGTGGAACGGAAGACTCACATCATGGCTGTGCAGCCGACAAATCTGCAGCAACTGTGTGATGTCATCATGTCAATATGGACCTAAATCTCAGAGGAATGTTTCCAGCACCTTGTTGAATCTATGACACCAAGAATTAAGGCAGTTCTGAAGGTAAAAGGGGTCCAACCTGGTACTAGCAAGGTGTACCTAATAAAATGGCCGGTGAACTATGTCTTGGACACACGATTGGTTTTTACCTGTTCAGCAGAGGCCATGCACGTTGGCAGCAAGGGGATGACAGGGAACATGTACTCCAGAGGGTAGATCATAGCCACGAAGGCCATGACGCTCATAGACAAAGCGTTGTAATCTCTAGATTGAAGAATAACCTAAAGGAAAAACAGACACATGAAAAAGATGCAAACATTACAAACTTTGTTTAGATTTCAATACAAACTTGTGATGGGTGTTTATTGCCCTGTTATGCTCATATTGTCATATCTAAATAGACAGACACACAGTCACCTAGTTTACATTTTCCTCTGGTGCTCTGCCACGCACTTATTTGTCTCATCTATCCATATTTCCTCTATTTGTCTGTAATGCAAAGTTTTGAATGCCCCAATTTTGCCTTGGATTCGTAACAGCAATATTAAAAAACTGAGCTTTTATGAAAAATTCATTTGGCAGCACAAAGTGCTTGAGAGGAAGTCACTCAGAAAGCTTTCAGGCAGCACTTAGTTCAGCCTGACTGAATTTAATGATGTATTGAATTCATCTTCAAATAACCCAAAATGGATATATAAAGGACAGCAGTATTTCCGACAGGTAGAGGATTTATTTTCAGTGGTCGACTCCATTCAGGGAGACTTTACGATCAATCTGTGTTTTGAGCTTGGGTGGGGAAACATCTCTCGGTGGCCCAGATGAACTGAATATTTGAGAAACACTGAAAAGCAGAGGAACTGTCCAGCATCATGGTCACAGCAGTGACTGAAGCCGTGAAGATCGTTACAAATGAACCCATGTATCAGTGTCACAGTAAACCAAAAGCAACATAACACCACCACCAGCCAAACAAGGTTTCTATTACATCCCTACTAGTGCTTCTCAAGACAGAGATGAAGAGTCCTTTATTACAGTCATGCTTTTTACCCATCATGCTTTGCCCACTCTGCAGTGAAATGGCTTCAGTGAGCCTACATCTAACAGAAAATGTCTGATGAAGGTCACTCGGGGTATTTCTCGGGAGGTCTTTAAAAAAAGTTTTTTATCAAGGCAAGGACACACAGCTGCACTCCAGAGGAAACCACTGACCAATCACAACATACTAAATATAGCTTGGCTTGTCCTCTCTCCCACTCTGTAATAAAATCCCACTGGTGATTTGGTTGCAGATGAAGACGAGCACACACATCTCCTCCTGGTCTCATATATATACCGTATATACGTACAGTTCATACAAAGGAAAACAGAGACAGGCCCAAGCGATGATTGACAACAAACAGTTTGCATCCTGAACTCACTGCTGCATCTGTCCTTACCTTGTGCTCTAGCAGGACACAGCTGAGGACCTGAAGACAGGCGTCCACGCCCAGCAGCTCTAAGGGCAGGTGCAGGGGGAAGTCGACCATGGTGAAGCGGGAGTTGTCAGGCAGGGCAAAGGTGAGTGACCGCTTGAGTTCGTGGGGCAGGACTTCCACATCCACACGCCTCTGACCTGCCACTGGTACCGGTGAACGAAGCAACCGGTACACCCAGGATTCAATCTCACGCAGGTCCGCCAGCAGCTGGCTGCCTTTCTCCTCTACCGACAGCGCCCCAGTAAACACCCGCCACATGGTGTCCCTGGGAAGGACAACAATGGAGCGCACATTCAGAGTGATTCTTTTAAATCATTTTATTGTGTCATTGTAGATTATTTTTCAACTCTTGATCTATAAAATGCAAATAAATAAGCGACAGATTGATTACACGGGACAGTTTGAATAAGGAGGTGAGTATGTGGTTGCCTGGCAACAATAAAAAGGCGCAGGAAGTGTTTTTTGTTTTTTTCTAGTGGCGTTCCACTTTTCTAAAAAAAAAAGGCAGTGCGGCACATCTCGTGTTTTGTAGCCTGCAAAACGCTTTGTGTGATTGAGGCCTTAGTCATTATATCCACATCACAAAAATCTCATTTGTGAAATTCAGCCTTATAATATTGTTGCAATATCAATATCGAGGTATTGAGTCAAAATATCATGACATTTGATTTTCTCAATATTGTCCACCCTATACAAATGTATTATTTGTCCAACCACAGCTCCAAAACTAAAGATATATAAAACAGAGAGAAGCAACAGATCATCAAATATAAGAAGCTGGAATCGGGGAGTATGTGGCATTTTTGTTTAATAAACTTGAGCACTTTTCCAACAAACACTTTTGGTATAGTATCCTTAGAACCCATACGTATGCTGTACATACATGTACTTAAACCCTAGATCTGTTTAGTGTTTCCACTACGGACAGAACTGTTAAATGTGGGTGGGGTTGTTTCCAGATGGTAATAGCCACGCCTCTGCTCCCTTCAGCTGTTGCTGCATTTCCTCCTCTCCGACGATGCAGAGGAACAATATTTCTAGAGCAAAACAACGTCTCTGCCATGTGGCCAAAAGGCGGGTCCTTGTCGAGCAGGAGTGCCAATTCTCTCAACCAGTCACTGGATTGCAGTGTTTCTAGCTCCACTTTTAGGCATCGTATCAGTGTGCTTGGTACGTCAACTGAGGGGTGACGAAAAACAGAACAGAATCGAGCGGTGCTATTGATACCATTCAAAAATTCTGACAATGGACACACAAAAACATCTGTTCTAATGTGTGACTAACTGAATGAACTGAACCAGACTGCTTGGTGGAAACAAGGCTTTAAAGACTAATCATTTTAGCAGCAGCTGAAGTGGCTTTAAACATATAACACAAGATGAATAACATCATTTGGCTTTATTATGCTTACTTAATTTTATACTTATTATTGCGGCAAACAGCAACCACAAGGTCTCAGTAAACACCCAATGAAATTACAGATCGAAAACACAGGAGAGGCTCTTAAGCAATTATCGAAGTTTTGATGTGAAAACCCTCCACTCTACACACACTGTCAATAAACCCTCTCGAGAGTGTATACTCAGTGTGTGTGGCAAGGAGGGAGATAAATCATTAGTCCTTTGGAGCCCTCCCACCAACTGCAGCTGCTACCCAAAGGCAGCCAGAGACCTCAATCTGTCAGAGCCGCCATGGCACAAAGCGCTCGCAGCCATTATGCAATGGCTCTCCTCCTTCTCTGTCACTGCCACGCCACTTTTCAACCAACCATATCGGGGAAAAATAGATTCTCAGGTCTGTTCAGCCTTTGGCCTGAATGGCCTTTTCGTGGCTGTCAGAGGGACCACAGATCTATATTGATGATATGTGGATCTGCTGTAGCATTTTACGAGACCAAAAAATGTGAAGTTATGCAATTAACTGTGTTTTCGACATTCTAACACCATCCTGTAATGATGAGGGTGAAAGCTGCACTGATTCTACAGCTATAAATAAGTAACTGTGGGGAAAACATATGCACCTTGGGTGACCAACAGTCCTGCTGGGCCTCAGCCAGCGTGAAGTGACAGCCTAATTAACACTTTGCCACTCCAAAATTGCAATATATCGTGTCACCCATGGCAACAGAGCAACAACAAATGCAGCTGCGTTGGCTTTAAAAAAAGTATGACTCAATCAAACTTGGTGGTTGATTCGGAAAATATCAACATATAATATGATCAACACTTTTCTTCAAGTCTTATATTTAAAATACTGTGCTAAATGTCATTTCTTCATAACGTAAATGTATACAGTGGGTATACTAAGCAGCTTACAGCTTCCTACACACTTTTTGTTTTTATTTTCTGGTTAAGGGTTTTACCTTCATCTTTTTTACCGAGTGGGTCCACAACAAAAAGCAGCTCAAGTGTCAGAAATGCAAGATATCCAACTGAACAAAACTAAAAGAAACTACTTTGCATACATGATTATAGCACATCTATTATCCTTAAAAACTCTCCTCGCACCTCAGCTGAACCTTCTGCACGGGATGAAATAATATTTGCTGTAATAGAAAACCTTTTTAAATGCACTGTGAATATTTTGGTTGCCATTATTTATCATCGAGGTGGAGTGTGATAGCATCAAGCGCACTGTGAAAACATGACACAAGCTGCAGATGGCCCGCAAAACTGCATGGAGCCACAGACAAAAGCTCTTGTATTAATTCTGCAACACAAACATACACATAACAGGTGGACGATGAGAGAAGCAGATGGGGGAGAAAGAAAGCAGTGGGCACTGCAGAAAACATCAGCGGGAGCGCTGTAAAAGCAACAAATCTGTCGTATTTGTTTGTAAACTTTTCAAGCCTTGAAAATTTTAAACTGAAGAGAAAAAATGAGCTTGATGTTTGCATGCAATGTCATGTTAGTACGAATACAATGAAGTTATGTAACAGCTGACAGATGATGAAGAATGAGCTGTATCCACCTAATTTTCTTGTGTTGATGAGCAGTACTTTGCATTCTTTTTAAATAACTTATAGCTGTTCATGTACAGATTTATGACTCTGAACAAGACTTACCGACCACAGCCTCCTAGAGCCCCTAAAGTTAGTATTAATCTGCAAAACATATACATCGTACTGACTAGGTCCTGGACTAAATACTGATGGCGTGAAATAAATGACATGGTTTCATTAAACTCAAAGGTTTTATGCCCTTGGTAATATGAATGCACTCATGGCAATCTGCCCAACAATGTGAACTTGTGATTAAAGTTGACATTTGGCTAAAGGGTGGCACAACAAAAAAGGTCATGGAGTGTCAAAGGCAATTAACGTGATCATCTGGCAAGTATGAATGTGTTCAGAATTTATATAGCAATCAACCAGATTGTGGTATTTTTAGTGCACAAAGTTTGTTTTGGA
This sequence comes from Epinephelus cyanopodus, assembly GCA_026686955.1. Classification (NCBI taxonomy): domain Eukaryota; kingdom Metazoa; phylum Chordata; class Actinopteri; order Perciformes; family Serranidae; genus Epinephelus; species Epinephelus cyanopodus. The sequence continues at coordinate 42,567,293 of CM048914.1, read as the reverse complement.
CCAAAGAACTTTGAACCTTTAAACTAAAATAGTCATGAGCCGGGGCATCTAAAACAGTACATGCATGTTTTAGTGAGCACCACCATCATAAGTCAGCAACAAAGACGAGCTACACGAACAGCTGAAGACGCAATCTTAAGCCTCACCTCTGGGTTGCGCGAGGGAGCCCAGCTCGTTGAGTTAGCCTCTGACTGCAGCAGTCCACCAGCCTCTTGAGAATATATAAACATTCCCTAAAGGTGGAGAAGAAGGGGTAGTGGCTGAGTATGCACAGTGAGGTCAGCGTGCTGTTGCGATTCCTGGCTGCCACCTTAGCAGCGCTCCGTCTGTGCTGTGGGGACTTGCTGGCATTTAGCTCGGCCCCTGGTTGTCCACTCTCTTCTCCGGAGGCGGGCAGCGGTGCTGATTCAGCATTATTAGGTGGAGCTAACGTGGAGGCAGGACCTCCGCTGCCACCGTCAGACCCATCACTAGCAGTCTCCGCCGCCTGTGTTGCTGTCTCTGTGTGGCCGCTCTTGTCCCCACGACTTCGGTGATGCCCTCGTTGAAAAGAGCGGTAGAAGTTGACGCAGATTCCGTAGCGGGTGATTCCTGAGTCCTTGTCTGTCAGCGTGAAAACAAATGAGGAGTCGTCACGAAGGCTGACCCGACGCTGGCGTATGCTTAGGCAGCCCTCAGGTTGGCAGAAAAACACCACATCTGGTGGGAGCGGGAAGTCGTGGTGGTCCTCCAGCGGGTAGCGGCGGAGGAGCTGAGGTGTCTGGGCCACACTGTCACTACTTGGTTGCCTGTGGGGAAGATGGACAAACATGTGGGTTGTTTTTAAAGCTGTTGTAGTGCCGCATCTGTCAAAAGTCATCCATCTTCTAAACAGTTTCAAGTTTTTATAAGAAAATAAGTTTCATAAAAGTAACCAATTGTGTCTTTAGGTGATGAGAGAAGCATTTTATAAGTGAGGCACTGGATCACTACATAACACAACACAATGGCTAACAAAGCTCTGATGTCATCCAGTGGTTACAGAGGCAACTAGTGACTAGTTAGCTTTTAAAATCCAAGAACTGGTTTGAAAAATCTGGTCTGGGAAGTAAACAAAAAAACTCCCATCCTACAACAACTGTGGAATTTCCTTTAGGCGTTACACTTAAAGCAGCTGTATATGACTGTCAGAGCAGATCTATGATTCAGAGCCTGATTCAGATTGTCTGCACAGGGTTCTTATCGTGGAGGTGGCTGAACCAGTGGCTAGCAGCTAATGGTGCTAACAGCACGAGCACCTCCAATAACGCTAACAGTGTTAACCTGCGAGGGAACCAAAGGGCGGGTGTAACGCTTCCACAATGACATCGTGGGTCTGGACAGCTTTATCATCTTAACTGCCGTATGAGCGCAGTGCAGAGTGGCGGCAATGAGCTAGCAGGTGGAATACAGTCAAAGGAACTAACACGTACATGCAGCCAGACCAGGTACCACAACAAACCACAGAGCAGCTCGCATTACAACACAAACAGAGGGAGTTATTCTCTGCTCAGGACGCTACTACTCCACTATATGTCTGCATAGCAAAAAGTGGTTTGCTGCTACTCAGAACCTTTACATCCTGACATAATCCAGTAGTGATAGTAGAGATATTCAGTGAGTGACTCTACCTAACAGTGGCCGACTGGACAGTTCTCTGATTTCACTGTGTTCATGTGAATCATCCTTTTCCCCTGCAGCCTCTGTGCTGACACAATGCGCTACTATCCTTCAATTTGCATGCTGCATCATATGGGAATAACTGCGGCATCAACTCCAAAGCAATGACCTGGAAGTGTTAATAACGTGAAACTAATAAATGTATAGAATAAACAGAACATGCAACATAAAAAGTTCCATTCACAGCAAGTCATTAGCATGCATGTAGACCAACAACAGTGCTACACAACAATGCAAGAGCGAGGTGTTACTGAGTGTCTGCAGAGTAAAAGAGGAAGATGATTTAACCACCAGGAAGTCCAGTTTGTCTGCTTATCATACGCCAAGACATCAAGTGGTTTACACATACTTTGCGCCTTGATGTGTACAACTCAAGGAAATTAATCATGGAAAGTTGACGTCTCCTCTGTATCAATACTTGTGAGGTGAACAGCTAATTAGCACAATGCAAAGGCTCAAGCTATCGGTTGTGCTTTGTGTGCTCACACCTACAGTCATTTTGTGAGGACGCGGCTTTGTGCTGTGGGTAAAGTAGGACTGTGACCTGATTTGCAAAGACTACCCTGCAGATTTCTGTTGGAACCTCTCCAGCAACATCACCTATAGCAGCAGCACATGGTGTCACTGAAACGAAGGAAACTGTGCAATTTTTGAAATCGTACAATAGGTGGTCTGACAGGGCCATCATGAGCTCAGAAGCAATAACACCATACTCAGCTCAGATATTACTCAAAACCAAGAGTACTTCTTAAAGTCAGATTAGGTTCTTACCTTGCTCCGACCACCACCAAGTAGTCCAGAAGGCGAGGGCACATTTTCTTTTTCTCCATCTTGGATTGACCACGTCCTGTGTGTCACGGCATCCAGGATTTATGTTCCCTCTTGAGTCAGTGCTGCCTTTCCATCACATCTGGGAAAGTTCAGGTGTAAAGTTGAAACACAGCTCCTTGTTTATCATTGTGACGGGTCAGAAAACGATGGAGTCAAACCTGTAACACAAGAAAAAGACGGGGGAAAAGAAATTCTGTTATAGGTGTGTTTCTGTGATCACAAATAAATCAACACTGGGATATAAACCAGAGAGAAACAACGTGGGTGAATTATGAAGACATCTAGTCCATTACCACTGCATACAACAAACCTCATGATCTTTCAGAGTTGCAAAATTGGGCTAAACATGGCAGCATGATTTATAGTCTGACTTTTTTTAAATGTCAAGAACTAGAAATAAGTTGCATGCAATACCATTCTACGTTTGAAGCAGCCTCCAATTTCCCTGTACTTGTCTTATCTATGACTTTCATAAGTGTTAACTAGGGTTGTACCCAACTCAGAATTAATTTGCATATCCGACTATACATCCCTTTTTCCCCTCATATAGCCTAGAGTTTGAGAGTTTAAATAAGGTTCAGCAGAATAATCAGGGCGACAGTGACGTTCACAAGTCCTCAGAAGTAATGGAGGCTAACTACACTAATGACAGATCAGACGTGCAGCAATTTTTGCCAACACTACTGTAGATATCAAACAAATGCCAGAAGGCAGACGGCAGCGTTATCTCAGAGCCTGACCAGGCAAAGCCTCTCCTCCTCTGAGCAGCTGCCTCCATCTCACTCAGTCTCACCCTGGGTGTGGGGTTGCAGCTGTCCACACCGAAGAGAAGCATGAAAGCAAAGAGTGCTTACTCTGTATCTCTGCTTGATTTGACAATCGAACTCAAGTTTGTTTGCCCCCTAAGTGTGGTTCGTTTGGGCAGGTGTGAACACCGCAATCGCAGTCAGGTGCACACCAAAACAACCGGACCGAGACCTTCTTGAAGAGGTGGTCTCAGTCCGTTGGTCCGCAGTTGTTGATGATTTATCTTGCAAGTGTACTCTTCTTCAATGTTTTGTTCACTTCCTGGATTTTACCCACATGGAAATTCTGACCAATCAAGAGCAGCTTTCTCACACAAGGCATTTGATCTGGTCCGCTTGTAAATGCTGCCGTGAGAACACGAACCAACTCTAGGCAATAATACAACTTTGTAACAACATTAGTCCCTGATTCGGATCGAGGCAAGCGAACTCTAGGTGTGAAAGCCCCTCAGTTGACTAAGGGGGTCCCGAAGGGATAAATGTTATTACACAACCCCACATGACAGTAGGTGATTCATACAGGCAAGTTTAGAGAGGCATGAAATCTACTAAACTCTTTCAGATTTGAGAGATTTTTCAGTTGAGAAAACATGAGAGCTGACAGAGAACAACGTTGTGTTGTGCTGTCTCTGGTTGTTCAAACATATGACCAATAACCCATCAAAGAAGTGGCTTTGTTTCACCAACTGCCAACGATGCATCAGCAAAGATGAAAAATGTATTTGCATTGCATTCTGGTTGACTGGGGCTACTGCCAGTGAAGAGACTAAACTGCAGCTCATTTTCTTTTGGTTTGACGGATCATCAACTGTGAAAAATCTGAATCTGGGATAAAAAGCCATTAAACACGACAGAGATAGTTGATATTGTAAAGTGTTTTCTTGCTATGAAACAGCATTGTACGTCTGCTGGAAATGTCACTGCCAATGTCACATCTACATTTAGTTTGCAAGAAAAGAAAGACATAAGCAATTATGTCATGTTGACGCACGTAGAATGATCATCTCTACCAGACAGGGTGACAATAAGACAAAGCTGGCAGAGCACAAAAGATGTCAGACATGACAAGCTTACTTCAGCATCTCCAGTGTACTACAATGTTGTCTTCATTTTACCCCACATCATAAAAAGGTATTAAAAGCGTGCATCCAAACAGTGGACTCAAAAATGCACAGAGCATTCCTATTAAAGTGTTACAGTGTCGATTTCTCACGACAATTATTTCAGCTGCTTGTTTTTGTCGGAGGATAAAGACTTTTCCGTAGAGGCTCACTGGTAATAGTAAGCAGCTTAGGGGGCTTGGTGGAATAAGCACCCTTCATGGCCCTGTGACTGACTGACAGGTAACTGCAGCAAACTTAACCGGCACTTCTACAGATGGCCGGCCACCACGGAGCCTCTTCCAGCTCTAGTCTAGCATCTTCTCACAGTCAGGACGCCACAAGAAACTGTAATCTTCACAGCAGGATGGAAAATAATATCCTACATGGAAACATAAAGCACAGCTGAACGGCTATTTGCTGACGGCATAAAAAATAATATTCCGCTGCTTTGGCGACAGGACACTGCGAGCAAGTCGTCTGTGCTCCAAGTCAAACAAAGCTACACCAACAACACTAGTGTTTAACCATGTCAAAGGAGCAGCACTCTGACTGTATTGCACATGTGATGAGGATGCATAAGCCACTCCATATAAAAAACAAACAAACAAGGAGACAGTAGGGAAGCTGTTGCGCCACGGTGAGTCAGGACGGCATTATCAGCAGTAACCGCACATGAGGGAAACACACAAAGGGACTCATAAGCACAAACATGCATGCATGGCCTGTCCGGCTACCACAGCAAAAGCCAGAGAAGCTCGGATTACAGCATACACAGAGGGAGCGCGACATCACTCTCTGCTCAGGACACCATTACCCCACTTTATCTTTACATAAACTGCTGGTATATTAATGCTCTGAATGCTGTGTACAGCTTCTGCAACACATTTGCCTAAACCTACTTGCAGAAACATTTATTTTCACATTCCCACCATATTTCACGTCACATATTTGCTGCAATAATGTGATATAATACTGATATGCATAAGGAACCTGCCACTCCCCCACACAGGAAGCCAGGATCAAACTCATCCTGCTTCATTTACATCTACGCCTGTCCTGTGTTTCACATCTGCTGCATGCACAGCCATGTAAACAGCATGCAAAGAGCATAACAATGGGCATTTTCATCACAAAGAACATATTGTGTCTGCAGTGAAATCTGGCTTATTAAGACTACAGTCAGAGGAGAACTTGATATCTCAGTCTCTCCTACAACAGATTTCTCCCAGCATGATTGTTAAACGTTTTTACAAAATGGCGGCTCTACAAAGAAGTCCTTGCTCTTTCATTCGGAGCAGACGAGCACCAAAACCTGACTCCTGTTGCCTTACACTACTGTGAAACAAACACACAGGCCTTAGATTATTTTACTTCATACATTATACATATAGAAAAAGAAATCCCAAGGTGTTAAAACACATGTGACAGGACGAGCCTAAATTAGAAACTGAAATACATGCATGATGAAAAGGAAAACCTACAGTGACAGGATTCACAGTAATCCTACTGAGCGTCATATCACTGCAAACAGGCTTTATTCTAGCACCAACAAACGCTACGTTCAGAAACTCCACCCTGAAACACAAACACCATGCACAGAGCAGTATTTCACTGTCTTGTAAAGGCTGTTAGTCCTGCACTGATAAGCTAATGGATGTATAATTTAGCCAGTGGTTCATACTGTGCCATTTGTGCATTCCTACTGAAAGAGTAACCTGGGGGGGAAAAGACTGTATTCAAGTAGACAACGTGCCAGGTTTAAAAGGAGTGTCCCCATCACATGCAAACAAGATCCACAGTAAAAGATAAAAATAATACTGACTGTTCATATTTTGCATGATCATAAGTCTGCAGTGGCTTTAAGCTTCATTCTACTCACGTATATGTATGTTGATTTCAATAAAAAAAGGCCATTAAAAATAAAGATTTAAAGATTCAGAATTATCTTGACATAAAATACAAGTGCTACACTGGGTTTCACGACCTTGTGCACACAACACAGTTTCCTGTTTCAGCGCTTGTTATAGGAGCTGTATGCTGAATCTATCAGACATGGTTGCGTCATTGTTGAGCAGCAGCGTCACATTTCCACACCAGTGTCAATGTCCGATGGATACATTTCAGAGGCAGTATATGTTAAAGAAGCCTCAAGATTTTATGTTTTTTTTTGCTAACATTCATTTGTTATGGACTTGCCAAAGTTTTCTCTCAATAGCTTGGTTTGAATATATGCTTAAAATTATATCTGCATCGAAAAAGAGATGGCGTTTTCTATATTGTTGCAAAAGTGGTTTGGATATATGAACATGAAAACCTTGCCAACCTCTGATGCAACCTCTTAAGTTTCATCTCTAGCCCTTTCTAAATGGGAATTGTGCAAATTTGCAGGAAAGCCCAATCAGTCTTCGTTTAGCATTAGCAGTATTAAAAACAAAATCGGGGAGTGCAGCAAAATGCCGCCGACCTACTTGTGTTCGTACAGAATGCGTCTTTTTCGGGGCAAGGGGGGGCGTGAGCAAGTAACAAAACGTGTAGCTCAGCGTGTGATGTAAACAGTGACGTGGGAGGGAAGCAGCAGCAGGTCAGTCCTTCTCTCATAAGTCGGCCCGTCCTTCACTGTCCCCGTCATCTGATGGTTAATGGCCTCTTCGTTTGCGAGGGCAAGGAGGGCGTGCAATTCCTTGTCTCCCCAGTTACTCATCTTTACAGTGTCTGTCAGGTTTGTGTTTCCCTCTTGCTACTAGCTGCTCATTCCTGCTATCAGCTGTTTCCTGTTTATCCACCGCCAGTGGGTCGCACGTGCGCCGTCATCAACAGCTCCTCCCATTGTGGAAGGCCGCCTCAGTCTTTTTAAACTAAAATGGTTCAGCCAATATGACTCCCCTACAAGGCGGAAAACTGGGCACCTCAGATCAACTTGTCAATCCGGCTCTGTGTGTCTAAACACTCGCCAAAAATCTGGCAGTGTAAAAGGGGCTTATCTTTCACTATTAAGGTTGCAGTGGTATACCGGTTTGAAGGTAGACCATGATATGACAAGTAACGGTTGTTACACCGTGTATTAAAAAATGCAACTGGACTAGGGCTGAGCAATATAAAGATATTGTGTCGTTATCAAGATGTGAGTCCATCTATCCTCTGAGATTTTGGATAACGTTGTATCATGATATGGTACTAGCGGTTTATTTCCCTTGTTTTAAAGGCTGCATTACAGTACAGTGATGAAAATGTATACTCTTAATACACTTTTCCATTTGTTTTAATGATTGCTTTAACCTTATTAGCCATTAAATCCAAATCATTGATGATTATTGAAAAAAACGACAGTCATCAATACAGCCTTGTCACCTCAGAGCAGGTATTTGGTCAGAAATATTATGTTTGATTTTGTTTTGTTTATCATATATCGAGATATAGCACAAAAATATTGGGATATCAGGACATATCGCTCAGCCTTAAACTGGACAGAGAATATGCTTCCATTAAAAAATGGTTTCAAGTTTGAATTACAGTAATAAAACATTTCTTCAACTGAAATAATCCTGTCTTCAATCCTTTATAGGTCATTCTGACGGATAAAAATAAGTCTGTAAATGTTGTATCTTCTGAGACGGTTATTTTTACCATGAATGTCTCATAGGCTTGCAACACTAATCATGACAGAATATTATATTGATTCTTGGACAACAATACGATATTTGCTGATGTCACAAAGCCTGGCACGACATGATTCTGATTCAGTGTAATTCAAGGACCTGCGATGGCAATGAGATGTTATCAGTAAATATCCTCATTTCTAGGAGGTGAGTTTGGACAGAAATGGTGACACAGATGTGCCGTGGGAATTTCAAAATGAACATGTATCTTAAAGATGACAATATGCACTGATGTTTTTCACTTTGCATCGATGATACTGGATTGTTGATCACTGAATCGACACATCGATCCAGATCAATGTGTCGTTTCACCCCTAATTGTTACTTAATATTGACGTTTCACAAGTAAATTTCACACTTTAGAGATGTGAGCGAAACACAGCAGGCACACAGAGAAAACAGGGCAGACAAATGGACTGCATGTTAAGTCATAAGTGCGACTCCACAGTCCCACATCCTGACACAGGCTGTCATTAACCCCAGCAGCCACAGCTGCGTCCAGCAGACATCAGGGGTGACTTTATCACAGAGTGCTTCAGATGCATTATGGGTCTAATTATCTCTAATAATCCCACTTGTGAGTAGAGGAGCCATTCACAGAGGGGCATAATACAAAACTGGACTCATCTTAACGGAGCGTGACACCATCAAATGGTCAAACTTTGACTTAATTATCAAATAGATCCAAAATAAAGAATCCTTACAAGACACATTAGGGTTAAAACACAGTAAAGCCACTTCGGTTACAGAATATTTTATCATGTTTGGGAGGAAAATAAGCTGATCTGTACTTGACAGGGTTAACACAGGGAATGAGTAAGCTGGCTAACACTCTCCAGTGCAGCAGAATATGATGTGTGCAGCGCCATAACAAGGCTCAGTTCAGACAGCACTGCATTATGGGTTGAAACATGCCATGTTGAGTCAGCTTTATGTCAGCACTCATCACATTTGGGGAAATTATTCAAATACACTGCGAGCCTGACATACTGCTACTTACGTCTGCATGTCGGTGAACAAGAAGACCAAAGTAAAGTGTCACTTTACATGAGCCAGTGTATCTGCTCTGCTCTGAGAGACTGGTGAGGATGCTGAACCTTGTCTTGAAACACTGCATCTTTTTAACTAGTTCTTCGCACTTTTCTAGATGTTTCTACAAAGATGGCACAATAACGGCTCGAACCTTTCTCACACCAACGGCGAGATACAGAGAGGAATTGATTGTAACCACATAATATATTCAAACAGTGAGAGCTAGGCCGATGCAGAATACAGATCTAACCCTCTTTATCTTGCAAAACCATCAGGACAATGAATCGACATGCAGGTCTGGCAACATGAATGCTTCCTGGTGCAAAGCCAAAATGGCTATTTTATGAAGCAGCAGAGCTGGAAGCAGAGCAGGAGACAGACTCATCCAGCACAAAGATACAGGACCACAGCATTATTTTTAGATGAGGGCTGGAAGGACTACAGCACTTCGCTGATTGTGTTTAATGAACGAGCTTGGTAGTGAACCTTGTTTTTATCTCTCAGTAAATAAAAAATAGAGAGATAAAAGAATCACCACAACACAGTGTTATCTTCAAAGGCGAGATGATGCAGGTTAACACAACAGATGATGGTCGGAGTGGTCTGCAGGGCGGCACTTGCTGCTTATGTAAGCACAGAGACTGGAGGAGATGGATATGATTCACAGGCCTCCAACATGGACAGCATTTCTTGCCAATCACAGTGAACAGCAGTAAGTGGTGGTGATGATGGAGAAGGCTCTGTTGAATTAGTTTTGCTTCAGAGGGATGACGTGTAGATTAAAAAAGTATTGATCGTCACTTTCTCACCTCTAGATTACATCTTTTCTTACTGAAAAAACTGTACACTGTTTCATGGCTGAACAGCTACGAGAACTTTTTGGTACCGCGTCAATAAAGCTGTTAAGCACAAAATAAGCCTGAGCATCTCCAGGCTCACGCGGACGAAGTACCCTGATTTTTTAAAAGTTGTGAACCCCATTTTCGGCACCAAAAATCACAAAATCAACCCTACAGGTTCATGTGTTGTCACAGTGGTAGTTGGGTCATGTGTCATCATGTCAGCTGTCACACGAAGCTCGAGCGTGGCAAGCTTATATGTTTTCTGAGCTAACAGGAAGGGAGCTCACTCAGTGTGTATTATATAACAACGATGACACGCATACCTTGTTTGTATTTCAGAATTAATACACCGACACTTCTGTCTTAAAATATCCCACAACTCCATCTGTATTTTGACAGTCACACAGGAGATCCTGCCCTTCAGCGAGGAGACTCCAGTGTGCTGTAGATGATGTGTTGTCATTGATAAATTGGGCTGTCTCTACAGATATTGACATCCAGTAAAATTTTACTCCAGGATCAATGACGCTGATAATAATTAAATAGTCTTAAATAATAAATACATCATATGTCATATATTGGAAGTGACTTTTCTCGTATTTTGTGGTGTACTATACATATATATATATAAATCAAAATATATACAATATATTAAAATAATTAGTGCTAGAATATTAGGTATCAGACAGTTAAATTTAATGTTTTCTTAAGATCTGTTCAAGACACCTTTTCACCAAATTTAGGACAGAGTGTTGGACAAATCGTGTGTTAATTATTTAAGCAGGTAAATGGTATATATGTTGAGGTAAGTGTTACGTAGGAATATGGTTATTAGAGTGGGTGAAGTCAATCTACATTTTGCCAACAGATAAATGTAAGTATGACGTAAAATGACAGTTTTATAGTTTTTCTTTTTTTTTTTAAAGACTTGTAATATTAGAAACGTGGACCTTTAAACAGAAAAGCTTCACTTATTTTCATGAAAATAAATTAAATGCTTGTAGCAGTTCAGACCTCACAAAGTCAAATTTAAGACTGTTTAATGACTTTTAAGGCCTTATTGTTGTAAAGTTGAATCGTAGACGCCCTGTTTATTCGCTCTGTGCTATTTAATTGCCTCGCTGATATTGATAACTATCTCTGTACTCCAGCGTCATGGTCATTAAATCAGTTTACAATAAAATCAACCGCCTTATCTCGTCAGTCGGTGTTTGTGTTGGAAGCTGCACTTCTTTAATTATCATGATTAGTATTCATTTCACTTGATTTTATGCATCGATGCATTCTATTTTTATTTTATCTTTATTATTATTATTATGGTGATTTTTTCCCCATCTTATACAATGCAATCCATGAATTCTATTTTATTTTTTATTGTTATTATCAGGTGGGGTTCTCGTTATTCTACATTAATTATTGCATTCAATCCCTGTTTTTATGTTCATTTTATATCTGTTTTAATATGGAGGACTCAGTCAGTTTATTCATTCTGTGCTATTTCTGTGCCTCGCTGATATTGATAACCATCTTTCCACTCCAGTGTCATGATCACTAAATCAATTTACAATAATATGTCATCAGTGGTGTTTGTGTTGGAAGCCGCGCTTCTTTTATTGTAATATTACTATTATTTTTTGTTACTATTATTTATTTTACTTGATTTGTTGCAGCTATGCATCCATTTATTTTTTTATCATTATTATGTGGATTTTATTTTCCATCTTATATTGTGCATTCCTTATTTTTTTATTAAACATTATCAGGTGGGGTTGGTCTTATTCTACATAAATTATTGCATGCTGTCCCTGTTTTTATGCTCATTTTTGTCTGTTTTCATGCAAAGACTCGGTCGGTGCATGTAATTTCCTTATTGTAAAGCACGTCTTGTATGAAAGGTGCTGTACATTTATTATCAGACCATTTCTCATTAATGCAACAGCAAAATGCTGTGAGCGTGATGGGTTTACATAACACACCTTTATTACAGAGGGTGTCACTTGGTGCTGGCGTTAGATATCAGATGTATTTTACTACCTTCCTGACCTAACAAGCTAACTGTGGAGATTAGAGTAACGACACACGACCAGAGGAGGATTATAGCCACAGTAAAAAACGTGACAAGGCGATGCCAACGCCTCCCGGTAGCTCCAGGAGATCTGTCCGTGTAGCTTGTCCTGTTATTGTATGTGTGACAGCTGTCAGGCCGCAGCTCGTCCTGTATGTTCACCCCTAAAGATGCTTCCTCTCGCCTCCTCTCTGCTAGCTTTATGCTTTTCTACGTCATGAATGGATTAGCTAGCAGGCTAGCTACCTGACGTTAGCCGCTAACAGTAGCTTCACGGATTTATCTCCTGGTTTAAAAAACCGACAAACGTGAAACAAGGGTGGTGACATCAGAAAGCAGTTCAGATAACACAGAGACAAGCGAGGTTGGTGGGTTTAAAGGCGAAAGACGTGCGGGAAGAGCATCCTTACCTGGTTGCATTAGCCGGTTAGCCGCTAACGCTCGCTGCGAAACCAGCTGCTGATGACGGCCTGGGTGGTGGGTGCCCTCCGCGGTCACAGAGGGGGAGAGGCAGCGCTGTTTGCCCCGATTCAAACCTCTTTTCTCGGGTTCACGGTGCAGGAGTGGAAACAGCGGCTGCAACGGGCGGCAGCTCCTCCGTGCGACCGGTTCGCAGCGTAAATAAATGATGCGAAGTGTGTGTCCGCCTCTCAGCTCGATGAACGGGTGGCTCAGTCAGTTACAACCTGCCTTCACAACATCCTCTTCATCATCATCAGTCTGCAGCGAGTTCCGCATACTGAGACCTAACGGAAGCGACAAACCAGCCTGGCGAAAACCGCTTAATGTTTTCCACCGGGACCGAAACGTTAGTGTGTCTGTAGTGACTGTAGTTCACTCAATAATCTGTGTGGACAGTCTGCAGTATTTTACAGTGTTTTAACGCCTGACAGGGCCGAGCAAAGACTTTCTGGGGCCCTGTGAGTGTGATCTGATGGGCCACCCCCCCCCAAACTGCAACCATTAACTACAGTGGCAATTATTTTTTTTTTATTATCATTAAAGGTGCTATTGATAACATTAAATACTGCACTCCCCGTTTCCCTCTTCCGTTGCATTAAGGTCACCACACCACTGTTGCTCGAAGCATCAGGCTTTGGAGATAATTTAACATAGTTACCCAAAGTGGAATTAAAACGACAAGGTCTGTCTACTGACGCCACAGGGCCCAAAAAGTACACAATCCTCTATACGCTAATGTCACGGTATGTCTTCGCTGGTCTTTTCTTTGTAGTAATCTTATATTCTGTTTTATATTGTTTGTTTTAGAGCTTTAAATTTTGATTCTGTGTTTTTGTTCCATGTTGCCTGTCTAACTTATGCTACTGCCTGTCTCGGCCAGGACACTCGTGAAAAAGAGATTTTTACTCTCAAGAGTTTTTTTCTGGTTAAAGGTATAATATGTAGTTTTTCCACATAAAAATGTCTAAAAACGACTAAATCAATATTATATATTTTGTTTAGTTGTGTACTTTGATTATCAGAAATGTTTCCAACAAATTTGTCAAACCCAGGTAAATATGAAATATTAATAAAATTTACGGACCGTGTCATTAGGTCGCAATGGAGGCGTAACTCCAGTTACCATAGACATTAAATGAAGGAGGAGAAGAAGAAGCACACCGGATGAAACGTCAGAGAATGAACATTACTGTTGCTAGGCTAAGCTAACTCGTCATGGATCATGGTTATGCATTAATGGTTGCTGCACCTTTTGACACCGAAGCTGTCCCGGTAAACAAGCCGGTAAAACGGAAACGTAACATTACGGGTCAACCAAGCGATCCCAGAAGAATTTGGGATAAGAAGAGAGTTAAATCCAGGATAAATATTGGTGTGGCCTTTCCGAGATTGAGAGAGCTTCGTTAAAATCAAGGACTACAATTCGACGCCGACCTCGCGTGTGTTCTACTAGACAGGTAAGCAAACATCTGGCTGATGTTATCGAAATATTAATCTTTCCACCAGTGTATTGCAAGCACTGCTGCCCGCAGCGGAGGCTGGCTAACCACAACATCTAATGATAGGTTTCTATAATGCTGAGCTGATGTCGGTAAATTCACGGAGTGAGGAACGTCAGATCTGTATCTGTTACATGACTACAACTCCCATGATCCCACACTACTTCGTGACATCGTCCAGCGCCGTCTTCTGTTATTGTTTTGGTTTGAGACCCCTAGTGGTAGAAAATTACACATTGCACGTTTAAATAATTATAAGATTTAATTTTGAAATAAAAAATGACTTTTACCGAGAGATGAATATTGGGAAAGAGACATCTGTAAATCAGGGGATTCATTTGGTCCAATGACATGTCCCCATACTTCAGCTCAGCCTTAGAGATAAGGTGAGGAGCTCGGACATCTGGAGGGAGCTCAGAGTAGAGCCGCTGCTCCTTCGCATCAAAAGGGGTCAGTTGAGGTGTTTCGAGCATCTGATCAGGATCCTCCTGTTAGAGGTGTTCTGGGCACGTCCCACTGGTAGGAGGCCCCGGGGCATCATCTGGCCTTGGAACGACTTGAGGTCCCCCAGGAGGAGCTGGAAAGTGTTGCTGGGGAGGCCTGCTGCCCCCGCGACCCGGCCCTGGGTAAGTGGATGAAAATAGATGGATGGATGGTCCAATAACATTTCAAAAGTGTGGAGGAGCCACTAAACCAGAAGTCAGCCCCTCAGCTACACTTGGCAGTTTTTAGTAACCGTAAGTCTGTATTGCGCTTGCTCTAAGGGCCCCACAGTGCAGGAGATCCAGGTAATTTCATACTGCAGACACTGAGCTTTTTGGCTTCATACCCCACTGAGCAACTTAATAGGAATGAACAGGCCCCGCCTCCAATGCTGTATCCAGTTCTCAAAACACAAGTGGTTGCCAGTTCCTTGCACAACCTGGATATTTCCTGATTGAGTGGAAAGACTGACTCCGTTATGTCAAGTGCTGAAACGTTTGTGGTAGAGTGATGAATCATTTCTACAACATGTAGCTGTGCATTAGCTATAGGTTGAGGTTATTTTGTGCAGTGTTGTTTAAAGAATCACTAAAAATCATCTAACATCATGGTATGCTCAGAATACAGGGAGAGTTTGTTGGGAGCATTTAATGGTTCAGTGTCAGATGTTAGCCGCTTCCGCTGTGTTAGCTCGTGTTCACCAGCACAAGTTGAACTGACATTCATGGACATTCATTTTGGACCCAACAAAAATGTATTTATTTTTTTTTAAATGTATTTATTTGTTTTTTTTTGCTGGAAAAGCAATACTTTTATTTTGCAGTTTTCTAAAAGCTCATGTGGATGTTGTTTTTTAAAATTTATTCTTCGGTATAAAAATGCTATCAATAAACCGACAGTTCCTTTGCCTGTAGGGACTTGACTAAGGAAGTGGAGGGTTGCCGGTTCAAGTCCCCATACGGGCCAAGTATGGAATGTGTTGCTGGGGTTCGATCCCCAGCAGCAGAGCTGAGTATGTGGATTGTACCCATAACAAAATTGCCAAATCTTCTCTGCTAATGCCAAACAGCTTTTTGGGCTGTTGACTCTTGTTTGGTGGATTGGATGATTGAAGTCTTACCAAACAAGACATATTGGCAATTTAACAATTTATTCATTTCTTCTCTCTTTTGTATTTGGGACCAGCTAATGATTTTTGTCTTAACCTCGTTTAGTTTGAGAGAGTTATTATTCATCCCTATATTTATTGCAGACAAGCAGGCAGTGAGGGAGTTTATTGCTCAACGGTGTATCATCAGCATAGCTCTTATAAAACAGGGGCCCTGTGAGACGCCCCATACAGCCACTTCATTCAGTTTTGCCCTGGGCTTGTTCTTTTGTTATATTATCTATTCCCACCACATAACTCTGTGTTTTAGCATATCATTTAAATCTGATGCCCTCCCCCAGCACTCACTGAATCCAATGAGAACCAAGTGTTATTTTGGAAATCCTCTGTGGACAGATATCTTCAAGAGAAGACTCAAACTCATCAGCGATTAAAATCAAAACTTTTAGGCCTTAATAAGGAGCGATCAGCCAAAACATTAAAAACTGCAGCGATATTGTCTGCAGCGATATTTGAGTGGGTGGAACATGTCAGGTGGTATCCACATGAATGCCAGAACCAAAGGTTTCCCAGCAGAACAATGCACTGGAACAAAATAATCAAAGTTATTCACTTCACCTGTCAGTGGTTTTTAATGTTTTGGATGCTCGGTGCACATCACAGATCTGACATCAAGCCCTCTTTCTTAAGTTATTCAGCTCTTTCATGCGTCACTGATAGAAATGTTTCACTCTCCTGCAAATGAACCAAGACCGGATGTGGTCCTATTTAAATACCAAATAAATCTGAGTAGCTATATGTAGACAATCACTAAGGCAGGGATACTCGAGTAGTTTAGCCTTGGGGCCACTTTTGTAAAACGACAGGAGGCTGGGGGCCGGTTAATAAACAATAATCAACACAGAGGCAATCCAGGCACTCTGTAAAAATAAAGAACAATGAGGAAGGAAATATTAAAAAGCTGAAATCATGAAAAGAGCTAAAGCCCTAACGAAAACCTGCAGCGGTCGAAACATGTTGGCTCTTTTAATGATTCAACTACTACAGTAAAGGCTTTTTAATATTTCCTGCCTTGTTTATCTATTTTTTTAGAGTGCCTAGATTGTTGATCCTGTTGTTCCACGTTCTCTACAAGTACCCAACTCAAGATTTTGACCTATGTTCACACATACAGAGCAACCAGGCGTCTCTCTTTTTCTAAAAGAGCAATAATTATCAGATAAAATAGAGAAAAGAGGCAAATTCAGTTGCAGCAGCCACAAACAGGTCAGGTCTACACAGGGGGGCTTTTTCAAATAAACAAGCTCTATTTTTTGGGGGGTTGACACACTTTGCCTCTTTATTTACATTCAAGGTACAAAACAAAATCTCTGTATGAATCAGTTTAATTTAACTGAGAATTAGAAAATGGTCGACGAGCCACCCTGCACCCTGTTGCAGACCGGATTTGGCTGACAAGCCACAAGTTGAGCATCACTACACTGAGGTCTTGACTGAACCAAAGTCCGCGGTGAGGTATCATTTCATAAACGTGGTCCATGTCTGTCTTTTTTTATTTTTATTATTATAGCTGGCACATTCTTCTATTTTGTTTCTTACATATTTATTTCAACTTGTTTTTATTTACGGATTTAAAATGGTTTTCTATTTTGAGTTTTTATCCTGCCTCTGGTCTTTCCCCACTTAAAGCGTTTCCTCAGTTCCTGTTCCCGTCTTTCAGACATTTTGTTTGTATGAAAAGTGCCATAAAAATAAAGTTTGATTTTAGCCCCTGAGCATCAACACATCTAAAACCTGAGCATCAAACCAGTGACCGTGACTCCAAACGTCTCAGCACTACAGCATAGCTTTAATTTATACTGTACATACAAAACAGAAGTTCTTCAGGAGTTACAAGTATTAAAATAGGTTTGCATTTCTATACATCCACAATGTTTACAGTGTCACCCTTTGAAGATAGGAATTAAGTGAGATCAGATGACAGTTACAGTATATACAGTACAATTAACCTCGATACCTACGACATTAACATAACATGTACACTAAGAAACAAAGATTTAAAGGGACAGTCCACGCCAAAATCAAAAACACATATTTTTCTTCTTACATGAAGTGCTATTTATCAGTCTAGATTGTTTTGGTGTGAGTTGCAAAGTGTTGGAGCCAAGTGTCACCTAGTTTCATTATACTATCTCTACGGCCGATATCTTCAACACTGCAACTTATGCCAAAAAAATCTAGACTGATAAATAGCACTACAGGTGAGAGGGAAAATATGGATTTCTGATTTTGGGTTGAACTGCCTCTTTAAGAGCCAACATCTGATGGTTTTTGCCCATTTGTTCAGCACACCATGACAAAATAATTTCATTAAATCCCGTCTGTCAGCGGAGCTTGAATTCGATCAGGCCATGGTGTAAAATTCACCCTGATATCACAGAGGCTACTTTCAAACATAACGGTTAATGTTTGGCTCCAGATACCCTGCAAGCAGCAAACCAAAAACCAAACGCAAACCTCACATTTCAATACAAAGGGGCTCAAAAAGAAACAAATTACTGGTTTGGAAATGCTGCACTCTCTCACATTAATCTGCTTCTTTTAATATTGATCCACCTGTCAAAAAGAAAACCATTAAACACATTTCCAAAGGGTTAGAAAGAAGTAAGAAAATCAATAACAAAAACATTTTAGAGCATCAATACAAAATAAATCAAATTTCAAGAGGGAAGGCAAAAGGCTACAATACGTGGTCAGAAAATGCCAGGACACCATTTTGACTTGTCTTTGTGTGTTGCTGCTGAATGGAAACGTGCGCCTCAGGAAATTCTTCCTTATGTTAGAGCGTTAATTAAGTTTACTGATATCAAGCTTGACATTTAATTCAGGCAACTTTTCAAATTAGCAATGCAACATAATGTAGTTAAGAACGGGAATGAAACTCTTCATGTTGTCACTCGCTTCCAGGAACAGAAAAGTAATTACTGAACGGCGGGGCTTCTGTCAGGTGATTTTCCGAGCAACTGTCGCGGGCGAGGAAGGAAAAGACTATTTACTGTTGTTGCTGTGATGATTCTGCAGGCGCAAGAACAGGCTGCTGTTGATAAAGAATGTGGAGGGAAAACATCTACTTGTTTGTGTTCAGTCATGCAACCAACAGGTGGATCTCAGTGTGTTTTGATCATTGTCTACCACAGTCGATCCGTGTTCGCCCAGCAAGGCCAGAGATGCAATGAATTGCCATTTATGGCTCCAAAAAACAAAACAAAAAATCAACTGTATAGATCAAACATGAACTGAACTCAGCAATTTATGCTTTTATCATTAGTAAAGATGCATTAGCAAGTACTGTAGTATAACCTTGATGTGTTAAAGGTCCAGTTTGAAGGATTTAGAGGCATCTATTGGCTGAAGTAGGCAGCAAGAGGGTTCCTGTACTCCAGCTTCCTCCCACATGCAGGTTACTTGGTGACTCTAAATTGTCCATAGGTGTGAATGTGAATGTGAATGGTTGCCTCTCTGTATGTGTTCTGCAACCTGTCCAGGGTGTACCCCGCCTCTCGCCCAGTGTCAGCTGGGATAGGCTCCAGCCATCCAACAACCCCTAACAGGATAAGCGGTTACGGAAAAATGAGCATTGGCTGAAATGAATGTGATGTTCAAATGTTTGATTAGTGTAAAATTACCTGAAATTAACAACAGTTGTGTGGCCGTTACTTTAAAACGAACCAGTTACAGGGACGTACACATGCCGTTTTTTCTGGCCCTTGAATTGTTTTCAACGTAGACGCATGGCAGGCGCGCTCAAACACAGAGCGACACTGTGGCGGCCCGCACACGTTCCCAAGCACCTACATTCAGCTTCTGGAGCAACCACTCACAGCCAACAAATATCTTTCCATTCTCCGTAAATGTCAGTCTGTGATAAATACGGAAAAGTTGATCATTTTGGTGCAGTGCTGCCACAACTTTACATCTGTCCCACAGACAATAGGTCCACACACTGGACAGCGCCTGGAGGATCAGCTCTGCACTCAGGATTTCAGGTAAATAGGTTTCAATACGGTGCTTGTTACAACCTCAGACCAAACCTACCACACTCAATAGTAACTGCCCAATAGTAACTCCTTGTGTTTTCCAGGCAGTTTTAAGACGTGGCATGTGTACGGGCCCTTTATCTACATACAGTAGGTCCTCTCTTGCGGAGTCTGCCATGTTGTTCTACAGTAGCCCAGAACAGACAAACCAAACAGTAGCTCAAGATAGCATAATTCAGTTTCACGTTAGTCACCGGAGCAGTTTGAGTTCTGCAAGCTCAGCGCTAGATGCCACTAAATCCTACACACTGGAGCTTTAAGACTGTGTGTGAGAGACACGCAAGCAAAAATGTCTGGTGAGCTTCTGGGAGATTCACAACAGGTTGTTAATTTCAACAGAACATAATGCATTACAGACATGTTTGTGAATGAAGTAAAGAGAGAATAAAACAAAAAAACTGCCTGTTACTATAACTGAGGACGACGTCACTTGTGCCTGTTACTGTGTATTACAATCAAAGTTCCATAACAGCTACAACAGCTCAGCTGAATGCAATTTTCATTAATTAGAAGCCAAACAAAATTGAAAGAAAAAAAAGCATTACAATACAGTATAATGCCTGGTTGAAACTGTTCAGACAGAGAAAACTGCTTTTGACATCTAAAGGTATGAGAGCTAGTGGTGGTACCTGAACATGGATACACAGACAGCTGAAGAAGTTACTGTCACTCCAAACACTGGCTGCAGTGGCTTTATGTCGTGCAGTTTTCAGCCCTCGCCACATGAAGAGAAAATAAACTTCACAATTATGAATCTGCGTTGACATTTCTTTATCATCTGTTATGTATTTCAAGTTTACACTGCACAGGAGAAAACACAGCATGAGTACCAACATCTGAATCTCTGTCGTTATAAAGGGTTTTATAACTTTAATGTCTCTACTCATTTCCTGTTGTTCTGATTCCTGTTAATAGAGGTTTTGGTTTTCTTCTCTTACTACTCTTTATAAAATCTGACCAGTTAAAGCTGTTGGTGTCGAGTACCCGTACAGGACTGATACTCAATCTGAAATTCAGCTGTACATTTTTTCCTCAGTGTCATTCACACGATATCAAAAATAAAAGGCTGTCAAATTCTCTATATCCTGTCCAAACTATATGTTGCTTATACATTTGTCACACTTTTAAATGCTAGTGATGAAACAACAAATCAGAATATGAAAACAAGTGAACCACTTTGTAATGAAATGAACAGAAGTACATGTCACATACACGTAACGATGAATAAGGTGTTAATAGAGGCATTTTTTTTTTCCATTTTATGATTTATGAATACGACTCTGTCAGGATGGATTTTCATTTATTTGGAAGGAGGGTCACATAGATGGTTGCTTGACTTCCTTTTTTAACCAACATTTAATCTTTACATGGAATTTGTGGACATTAGTACCACCTATCTCAAGGTACCAGTGCTCTGTGTAAAAAAAGAAAAAAAAAAAGAAAAAAGATTTAGTCACATCACCATTTCCTGTTAACGAGGGCACAGTCTGCAGTTCTACTTTCATGTGCGTTAGTATGTGATTGTACAATCTTGTGGATACTTTTCATGTGTGCACGCTATACATTTGTCTTGTGAAAATAAATATAAAATTTTACATGAAAGTTAATGGGCATCTAGAAATGACCAAAAGGGTCCCTTACGCACTTGGAAGAAAACTAATCTAATGGAAATTAAAGAAGCCTCCAGTTCCTAGAGGTCTACTTCACATTACTTTACCTGAGCGACTACACCGACCTTTTGATTTCTGCACTTTCTCCAAAAGGAACACAAAGTATTTGTTGCCATATCACAACGCACAATACCAACCAGGTGGCCTACCGTTTAACCCTAACATCAATAAAGTGAACAGCAGATATGCGTCTGCTCATGCTTAACTCTGTATCCGTTTCCACCTATTGCACGACTGCGAAAATAATCACTATTTCAACTGAATGTGCAGCTGTAATCCTGACGTTTGAGGCAGCCACAGCTAAGACCTGCTCAGATTATAATTGTTAGAGGATGACTATAGAACTGCACTAGAAATTGACATAACTTTCAACAAATATTAAATCAAAGAAAACTGGCTACAGAGCCTGATGCTGGTTTTTTAATATCGCCACAACCATGTCAGCATCTACACAAAAGTAAGAACAACAAAAGGCTCAAAGACAACTAGGTGTTCATGTTTCTCCGTTCGAACACAGAACCGTTTAGCAGTCTGTCTGAGAGCAAAGGGCGACGATGCTCTCCTCCCACACGAGACGAAAATCTCACTAATCCCTGACCAGATGGCCAGAAATGAGTCAGTGTTCCTGCTGGATGCCATGTCTGTCTCAAGCTTCAAAAAGAGTGTGACATCGGGGTCTGCAGTCACTCGTTCACGTCCCAAATTTCAGAGAGCAGCGGGGGCAGCTTCTTGTCCTGGAGGCGAAGGGCGAAAACCTGCTCCGAGTGGACGCTGCTTAGTGTGCGGAGGCTCACCAACTTCATCAGCATACGGGGAAACATCAAATGATCCTGAGGAAACCATTAAAACAAAAATTAAACTAGAATTACAGCCTTCACACACATCTTAGGGCTCGTTTATGCTCGACGCCAGATATAGATAAAGACAGATGGAGCCTCCTGTTCGTGTTCACTTTGTCCGTATTTGTACACGTTTCCTGAAAGCTAACAGATACGGACAAAACGCACAAGTACCACCAGACATTGCGAAGGCAGTGTAGCATAATTCAAGCGAATTATGACACAGGAGACAACAAAGACATTTAAATAACGGTGGAACAGAACAAATTGGTAATGTAGTGAAAAGAATTCTCCGTCCATGTGTGGATGTAATGTTATATGGCTGCACAGACTATCGCCGTCTACAATGATGCCTACATTTAAAGACACAATATTACGACCCCCGCCCTCTAGTGCCATCTGTTGGCTGTATCTATGCCAACATAAAGGACACATGGCAGTATGAGTGCAGTGGCGTTTACAACATTTGAAACAGACATGATGGACAGAAAAGTGTTTTTGCAGAACATTATGACGTCACATTGATGTTGACGTTTGACTTTTTGGATATAAAATGTCACCAAATCGTCATTTTATCCTGTTAGATATTTGTGTGAAATTTTGTCATCATCTGCGTACAAATTCTTTATGGCCAGAAATTTTTTGTGAGGGACACAAGGTCACAATAACCTTGACAATTGACCGCCAAAATATATTCAATACATTGTTGAGCCCAAGTGGCTGTGTGTGCCAGATTTGAAGAAATTCCCTTAAGGTGTTCTTGAGAGACTGTTTTCACAAGAGACAGATGAGTTCACAGCGACCTCAACGTTTGACCTTTAAAATCAAATCAGTTCATCTTTGATTCCAAGTGGACGTTTGTGCCAAATCTGAGGAAACTCTCTCAAGGCCTTCTTGAAAAATCGCAATGATGAGAATGAGACGGTCGGAAGGTCACAGTAACCTCAACGTTTAACCTTTAAAATCCTACCCGTTCATTCTTGTTCCAAAGTGGACGTTTGTGCTAAATTTGAGGAAACTCTCTCAAGACCTTCTTGAGAAATCACAATGATGAGAATGAGATGAATGAAAGGTCACAGTTACCTTGACGTTTGACCACCAAAAAATATTCAGTTCATCATTGAGCCCAAGTGGATGTTTGTGCCAAATTTGAAAAAAACAAAACCAAAAAAAAATCCCTCAAGGTGTTCTTCAGATATTACGTTCACAGGAATGAGACAGAGGAGGTCACAGTGACCTTGACCTTTGCCCACCAAATTCTAGTCAATTCATTCTTAAGTCCAAGTTGACATTTGTGCCGAATTTGAAGAGTTTACTCTCAGCTTTGAGCAAGGAGAGTTGAGGAGACTTTGTGCCCTACAGTGACTTCTGCAACGTGTCTGCATCACTGACTTATAATGTCGAACTGTAGCTCTATTTTCAGTTGATGTCAAACAGTGACAAAGGATTTAGGTCACTCATATTCTCACATTCAGTAGCTACATTACAGTAAAAACAGTTTCTCCTAATGGCCTTTCTCATCCTGCAAACAACTGCTCTTGTTTAACCCCCCCTCCAGTCTGAACCAAAAAAAGTAACCTCAGCCCTGACCCAATGTGCTTGTTGTGATGACGCCAACCAGGTTATGCTGACATACCGTCGGTCACAAGAGGAGAGGTTATGTAAACCACCAGCACTTACATTTGGTCTCTTTATCATGATGTAAGAGCGCAGTGCGTCCACATAAGGCTGCTGCAGCCTCTCCACTAGATCATGATCCTGCACATTCGGGCGGTCTGAAACAGAGGTTACCACACAAAACAAACAGATTAATACTGTGCGGTAAAATGTGATTCATGATCGAAAAATAAAACTGTGATCAGCTCATTTGTTTATTAAAAAACTAACAGGCGTAACACTGGCTCTAAATACATTCTGACTTTGAGGATTCACTGTAGGTTGTGGTGTTTATACATTCTGACCTGCAGAAAAGATGTTGATGGCAATAAGTAGCGCATATTCTGCCTCATCCAGATGCAGGTCGTTCATTCCTTTAGAAAACTCAAAGATGGGGTTAATGAACTCAAACTGAAGCCCTGGGGAGGTGAGAGTTGAGAGGGACAAGGAAACAAAGTCACTCAAAAGGAAGGAAATGTGAAGCAAGAGCAGCAACTGTTTCTTTTTCTACATAACTTAACATATTAAACATACCCTGTCGCCAAAACTATACCCCATATTTACGAGTATCATATACTGTATTTAATATCTGATGGTTGCTGTCTACTTGTTGTAATAGCTGAGGCATGCTTGAGTAAAAAAGACAATTTGTACTACGTTAAAAAAAACTCTACAGGAATACAGACAGTTATTTTACTGTATGTGATATTCATACATCACATAAGCATCTGACAGGCAGAGATGAGCAAGTGCACCTGCTTTGGCGAAATCCTCCTTATTGTAGCTGAAATCCTTCAGAAACGTAATGCTGTCGATAGCAGGGTTGTACCGCCGTGATGTCTCGAGCAGCATAATCTGAGAAGGACAAAACACATGTTTGCGAGAGGAATATTAAAATACAGCCAAACTAAGACAAACTAATCTGCAGAGATATTCAAGTGTGTGGCTGGTTATGAGGCTCATGTAACCACAGTTCATACCGTGGAGAGTTTTATTAGTAAACTGTAACTATAAAATTAAAGGATAGTTTGCTGCCTCTCACAGCAGCTGGAGGATTACTTCTTGTTCCAAGGGTACTATACTGAAAGTGTTTGGGGGAAAACAGGGCTGTAATGCAGGAGAAGTTGAAAATGTAGTGCACTTTTTGTTCTACTGTCCATCATATCACAGTCTTAGAAACAGGCTTTTCCTCAAATGTCTGCAGAATGTCCTGATTTGTTTTCTTTGTCTGATGAATGTAGACTTCAGTACCTGTTTACAAAGTGTTTCACCTCTCTCAGTTTGTGTTTCACACCTACTAACAGCGTAGGAGGGCACTTTATGTTTGATGTGCTATAGACTGTCTGTCTTTTGTTTCATTGCTTTAATGTCAAAGGAGCAGGCCTGTGTTCAAATCTGCTTTGACACTGATTAATTTTGTTTGAAATGCATGCAGGTGTGTTATATTTGTTCTTTCACTCTCATCATGATGTTGCTCATTTTTGTTTTGTCTGTAGTGTCTTTAAAGCCCATGCAGGCTGTGCACCTTCTGTTGCATGACACCATGAGACATAAATTACCTTACCTTTACTTGCTTTAAGCTGCACCTGCAAGAAAAATCTCTCATGACAAATAATGACAAACCTCAATGGTTGATGTCTTCAGTAGAGCGATCTGGTCTTCCCTCGTGAGCTCCAGGAAACCAGGAAGCTGCTTAGCAAAATCCACAATCTCCTGGACTGACATGATTGCTAGCTCAGTGAAGTGGGCGAACCGCTGCTGACGCACTTCTCGGTTCTGCAGGTCCTGACTCTGTGGCCACGGCTGTTGGATGCACAAACAAAAACATTAACATACACACCCAAATGTATGAATTGGTAAGCATGGAGTCATCATTCCCCTGTAAAGCTCACAAAGCAGCCGGCACAGCGTATTAGAGGTTAAACCTGGACAGCAGAGATGCTCACATCAAGTATGCTTTTAACAGATATTGACTCCAGATGTCCGTGACTCTACCTACACACACCAGCAGTCACACAATAACAGCTTTTTGTTTCTATAGCAGCTATATTTTAATCCTCGAGCTGCCATGTCCTGGCAGAATACTGGCCTCCCACACTGAACACCTACCCTAAATGCAGCTCCTGTTACTTATTCTCCAAGTGAAGCTAATTTTACTGTCCCAAGTTAATCGTTACTACCGCAACCCCCACAACGGCATGAAGTATCTATGTTTAATTTCTCTGGCCATGTGTCTAGTTTGTTTATGTTTTATTTGTCCAGCTCTGCTGTTCCTGTTTTTAGCTTTATGCCTATTTTAGTTTTTACATTAAAAGCAACAAAAGACCAGAGTCAGAGAATTCCTTGTATGTGCGCACATACTTGGCCAACAAAAGCTCATTTTGATTATGAAGTGGGCCTGCTGAATTTAGCAATAAGTGGGTGTAATAAAATCACCGCCTTCTATATGGTTAGCATGAAAGGAAATTAACTGGTCAAAATTTATCCTCTGACATGTCCACTTACTGTCACTTTCGGTCGGTCAAGGAAAGACCTTTTGTTGCATTGCTTCTGCATGGCCACCAGCTTCTCAATCATCTCCTGCTGCTGTGGATCGAGCGCGGCTGTTTCCTGCGGAGGGGTGGGGGTGACCACCGTGGACGTGCGGGCTGTTTCCTCCTCCTGCTGCTTCTTCATCTTCTTCAGTCTGATTTGCTCCTCAGAGAGCACACCTACAGGTCAGAGAGGATACACTCGAGTTAACAGGATGTTCCACTTTATTGTTATGATTTTCACTCTGGCTGCAAACCCACGTTCCAAAATTAAAGCAGAATCTAAATTTTCTCTATCTGATTCATTTGGCATTCAGACACTCACACTGCTCCAGCATGCCCGCCTCCCGACACTTGCGCAGGCGGCACTGCTGGCACTTGCGCCGCATGTACATGTCCATTTCACAGCGGCCGTTGTTCTTGCAGTTGTACTGGGCACTTTTAATGACGCTGCGCCGAAAGAAGCCCTTGCAGCCCTCACAGCTCAACACGTTGTAATGGAAACCAGAGGCCTTGTCACCACATACGCTGCACACCTCATTGCCGAGCATCTTCGGCGCAGGCCCCTTCTTTCGCTTCACTGGCTGACCATCTACACACACACGCATAAAAAAGAGGCACTTTCAACAATTACAAGCACGGAAATTCCCTAATCAGCAACTTGTTCACTGAGTAGGTCACACAATTATGGCCAAAATCATAGTTATTTTGATCAGAACTGAGATCACGACTATTCACTGCTTTTAGGGACAAAATGTTTTTATTACACTGCATCTGCTGGTGCATTTTATTTAATTGGTACCATGACAAGCCACTCTGCTGTTTTGTCCCTGGACAAGGACAAGAATTCAATAAGGTATCATTAGTGATGGTAGAATGAGTGTCAGCATTTCTGTGGACATTTTTCCTCTTGGCCTTCTGTCGAGTGTTTTTTAGGTGGATTAACAATTTAGTTGTGTTTCTTTGCGGTGCAGACATGAGAATCATGCACTCTTTGCTTATGATTTGTTGTCTCCTAAATCCAAATACTGCCAAACAACGGCTGACGATAGTTGATGATGGTTGATTTTTGTCCTGACCGTCTCCAGTCGCTGCAACAGTCAGGAAGGTTTTTCACAGGCTGCTGCTGCAGAGTGCACACCTAACGGACAGTTACACCTTGTTTGGTTATTATATTGAGTATAGTTATGCTGTTGACCTCTTTTATGGCTTAGCTGTTCAGTTCTTGGTTTGTCATTTTTCATGCATTTTTTGGGGTAAATAAAAACCTATGATTTTGACAACCGCTCCTGTGTCCTTGTTGCCTCACTGCTTGATCACTAACAGTGATCAATATTTGATTCACTGTGCAGCCCTAATACTGAGGGCTATTTGATGTGTGCTGGAGGATGGGCAAAGTCTGCTTGTCTGTCTATCCTTTTCTCTCTCTATCGCTCCATTGTTCACTCACACTCACACACACACACACACACACACACACACACACCGCACAATTCAAATTCAAATCAAGCACATCCTGTCATATGTCTGGCGATTATGAGTGTCTGCATATTAACAAAAAAAGACTAAATTTCTAAAGGAAAAGAAGAATTATGGCTTAAATTCTCCTTACTCTTCAACTTCTAGCAACTGAGAGAAAATCTGTAAAATGATTAACACACTGAGATACCTGTTTATCAAACAATCTTGTACAATCTGATCAAATTCAATCCAATACATTCACTGTGTTGAAAATTTGTCAGATGTGTTAATTCAACTGTACAGGCTATCACTGACTGTGCTGTTAGAAATGCACGACTGCAAATCAGTTTCTAAAAAAAACCCCTTTGTTCACCCCCCCGTATTAATATAAATGACTTTCATGACTAAAATCACTGACTTGCAGTTACATGCCTCCACCAACCAGACAAAGCTGCAATTGAAGTCCAGACTCATAATGTGTGTGTGTGAAGATTTTGAAATAACTTAATAAAAAGGGATTAAGCAGGCCTTTTTTAAATACAAAACAGAAGTTATTGCTATATTAAAATGTGTGATTCCAGTGAATAATTTCCATGCTGTCTTCACTCAGAGACTATTTTTACCAAGGAGCACAGAGAGCTGATAGAGAGCTTCGTCACATGGTGACACAACAATCACCTGAAGCTCAATATCAGCAGAACCAGGGAGCTTGTGGTAGACAGAACAGGGGAGAACACAAAGTTGTAGCCATGACAGTAAACTTTGCTCTAAATATGGATGTTGCTGCGAGGAAGATCAATTCTAAATGTGGATGCTTCACACACACATCTCCCCCCCGACAGCACAGACGATCTGAACAATCAGCACAGTCTCAAGGTGGACGCCCAAGATGAGAGTCACCAATTCAATATCGCCTTCTGTTCCTGAGTTACATTATGCTGTCACAGTAATGTCGACCTTTGAGCTGCTGGATATAAAATGTCAACACTTCATGTGCAGAATTTTGTCATAATAAGTGTATGAATTCTTGAGTTATGAAGACACACTTGTTTTGTGAGGTTACAGCGACCTTTGACCACCCAGATCTAATCAATTCCCACTTGAGTCCAACTGGACGTTTACATCACGTTTGTAGTTTTGTGGACGACGTGTTTCTCTCTCGCTCTTGTTCTCTCTCCCGTCTGTCCTGCCACACTCTTTATTCCGAACACTTGACTGTTTAATTTATATATTTTCCAATTTTATTAGTTCTTTATTTTGTTATGCCAGTATTTTGTGTTGACTTGTTAACTTTATATTTGTTATTTATTTTGTTTTGTGTCAGTGTGATATCACTGGAAAAATGTAAATAAAGGATTCATTCATTCATTCATTCGTTGTAGCAAATTCAAAGGGATTCCCTTTCGCATCTTCCTGAGATATTATATTCACAAGAAATGATGTGGACAAACGGACAACACCAAAATACTGGTTAGTCTAGTCTGGAGAAGCCGTCACACCAGTCCAGTAAGCACACAGACACACCTGAAGAAACACACCCTACTTTTTTAGATTCTAGAGAACGGTAAATGGTAAATGGACTGTACTTACATATCGCCTTTCTAGTCTTCTGATCACTCAAAGTGTCACATTCACCTACTCACACACACTCATTCACAAAACTGGTGGCGGAGGCTACCACACAAGGTGCCACCTGCTCAGTAACTATTCTTTCCTCTGAACCACAGCCGCCTCTATGTACCATATTCCATGGTAGAATATACTACCATAAAATGTTAAGCTCCCCATTTCACTGCATCCTGACAGAAATGATGTAAAAATAGGACTCAAATTTAGCCATGTCTGCTCTCACATCTTCATTTTTAGAATGGTGATGCACCACTGATTTTCAGGTTTTCCCTAAATGACTACTTACAGGAACTGCACACCATTTTTACAGATGCGCAACTAGGAACTCTCTCTAAAGGGGATGTGCACTATTAAGTCACTGCCTGCTTTATTTACCTCAATTTTTCTTCTTTAAAATGTAAAGCCTTCAATACAACAAGGATTCAAATTTAATGTCAGTTGTATGAGAACTTTTCTCTCACCTATGCTGGCAGATGTGTCACCTGCAGATGGATCCAACTTAATGTCGCTCGGCTCTACCGGCAGAGGGCTGCTCATGTCAGTTAGTGAAGGGCCATTATGGGGGGGGACGGGGAAGTCATCTGGCTGGGAGAGGTCAGCCAGCGACAGCAGGCCATCGTGCTTCATTGTGGTGCTTCCACTGCTCTCCTCAACCATGCAGTCCAGCTGCAGCTCAGAGGCCCCGTCAAACACCTTACTCTCATCTGACAGAGGAGACACAAACACATTCAAACCACATTATATCACTGTTCAAGACTTTATCAGCTTGTCTTTACCTCAATTGTGACAGGTGTCCAAAAATAAATGTTGGGTGATATTGCAGACTATTGGTGCTTTCAAAGATTATTCACACAATGAGATTTTTCATAAATAATCATTAGTAAAGTGGATATAATGACTAAGTGAGTAAAGGCAAAGAACAGAACAGCTAGAACAGTCTGTTAAGGTCCGAAAATTGCATCACTTTACTGTAATGGAGCCTTTAAAACCAGAAAAAGACAATGCTCATATTAATACGAAATCCAAAATCTAAGACCAGGGTTCCCACACGGTTTAATTAACAAAATTTCAAGCTTTTCCATAACTTTTCAAGGACCCAAAATAATAAAATTCCCATGAACATACACAACAATAAATTACAATAACTTTGGAGTAGAAAATCCTTGTGTCATGAACATAAAATCAAACAACGCCTAGCAAACACTGTCTTGAATGATTTGTTTTTAACCACCTAAAAAGACGGCCCACCAAAAAATGAATACATGAATAAATAATTTAAGTGTACGCTTTATTTATAACAAGAAAGAAATACAAGCCACATGATGGTAAACAGAACGTCACATCTACCTATATTCAAGCTACGTTATGTCAACAGCTCCAGAGAATAAATGCACTACTATGTTACACTCATCAAAAGTTATCAACAGAAGATTACTGTGACAATTAACTTTATTACACACAACAAAATTCTATGACTTGTCCAAAACTTTCAAGGATTTCACTAATTCCATGACTTTTCCAGGTTTTCCTCGACAGAGGGAACTCTGTCTCTGATATCTAGACTCAAATCATGATGTAAATATATTGATATACTGCCCGACTCAACTTATAACTGAATGCTCAAACTGCTCTTTTCTTAGGCTGTAAAAAAATCAAAGCAGTCGTGCCGTGGATGCATTTCAGAGAAAGGATTCATCAGACTCCCACGCATGAACTTCATTCTATTTCAAATCAAGATGTTCTTTTGAGTTGGACAACATAATAGATGATAGAATATAAATACCAGGCTGGATGGCCACTTCTAGAGCACACAACAGAATTATACAAAGTTTGTGGTATTGTAAAACAAGCTTTGCTGAGAGAAGTGAACCCTGTCCAGTTTAATCACACAGTGGACTAATATAGAAGAAGCGGTTCCTCTTACCATGACCAACATCTGGGATATCAGTCACAGACAGCGTGGACATCTTCTGCACAGCAGCTTGTCATTACGAAATCAACGTGTACCTGTGCAATAAAGAAAACAATCCGCTATAATGGCAATTTTACAAGTATAACCACAAAAAAATATAGACATTTAGATGGAAGCAGTGTGATCAAGTGAGATAAAAAGGGAAGAAATTCTGCTGACACCATATGTATGTAGGGTGTGTACACATTCAAAACAGGGATGTGGTTGAATTGCATCAATAACAAGGAAATCATTATGATCCAACACAGCGTAACGCCGTTCTTAGAAAGGTCTAAAATACGACAAGTCTTAGAGTCAACCGAGATCCTGTCTATAAAAATGCGTATACAGGAAAGCCAACTGGCTGTAAAAGCAGAAATGAAAGTTTGTCATGCGCCACACACGGGCGCATTTAAGGAAGCTGATTCAGCAGACACACATGCATGATTTTGTCTATTTTTAACCAGCCTGCAAGGAGGAAACCTTGCTTTAAAAATACAGGCTTTCCGCTATTTGTTTTGACACATAAAAAAAACCCAAAAAGGGCATCTAAGTTGATTATTATGTATAATTTAATACAGCACTGTAATTAAACACCAAAGTCATGACAAATTTATGACTCTATTATATCAGCTGCCAGCTTATCGGGTCGTCATAACTAAAACTAATACAGTTTAACACAACAGTCACACAATAAATCCTCCCTTCATGAAGGTTATAATGTTCAGTTTTTGTTGAAACTGTTACAGCGGAGCAGATTCAACCTCACGGTCATTTCAGAGGCTGTATTTGATGCTGCTGTTGAAAGGTATGAAATTTCAGGGTGTTTATTCAATCTATCCTGGTTGATATAAACAGGGTAGATAAAATAACAATATGGGAAAGTCAGTGTAAAATACAGAGGTACTTTGTCACATTGATGCAGAAATATTATATTATTAAAGACTGTTACAAACTTGACAACATAAAACTGTTGCCCTGGTAACAGAATAGCAATGACACCGTCTAAAGGCAACCCTGGCAATAGGGTGTGGTCTTAACCTAATGTCTACAGCTGCCCCAAATGCATATCTTTCTATCAGCTTTGAGACAGGGGTGGGCGATATGGCCCTAAAATAATATCACAATATTTCCGAGTATTTTTGCAATAGCGAAATTCTTGACAATATGACAAACTAGAAAAAATATATATTCAATAATTGATTTAAGAAAATAGAATCGCAAAAAGATAAGTGATATAATTTGCAGTTTGTCTTCAAATATTCAGTAAAAACTGAGTTTGTGAACAACAACAGTAACTCAGAGTGAGATTCAGATTCTGTATACAATATTAACAGTTCAACAAAATAAAATTTAACACAAATTACACATTTAAACAGCTCCCAAATACAAAAAATGTCCCCTGGGATTTATATATATATAAATCAACAGGTGATTTCCTTCTTTTAGTAAAACTAAATGACTGAGTTGTTTTTTCCACCTCGACCTTTATGGTCTGCCATTTCTCCTCTAATCATCACGCTGTCACCTGTGACAGGCTGTTATGATACCACAACTATCACACATTCACATATATGGAGTTTTTTGTCAAGCCGTGAGCATCACGTAGGTTTACATTAGCAAAGATTTATGATAAAGCAACACCGACTCCCGTGTGTGAACAGCGAGAGAGGAGAGGGAGAGACACTGTGCTGCTGCCAGAAGAGCCGCTGAATGAGTTCCCTCTGAGCAGTAAGTCACTAAAAGACTTTGAGAAGTTAAGGGCTGTTCATAAAACATTCAGGACGCCACAGTTTATTCCACACTACTGAAGTTGCTCCTCTTTTTGGACCCACCGCAGAGTCGGTAATAATTTTGCTTTCAGACATGGTTGTTGTTGCCGCGGGTAACAGTTGGACGTCAATATGTCAACAAGTTGAAATATCACGGGTATCATGACATGAATTTTTCATAACATATTATAATATACCGGTATTATCGTGGACGAGATGATGTGGCACAGCCCTACTTTGAGATCTTCTGAATGTGTGAGATTTAGGATTATACTATATAAGATTCTGTGCACTGCACAGCATATATTACTTTTGTTAGATTATCCAAGATGGAAGACAAACATTAAGCTTTACGCTGGCATAATTGTGGCATAATTTATTCCACATGTTCTTGGACTATCCAGCTGTTTAAACACTCTGGTCAGAAGCGATATCGCTTATGTCAGAGTTTTTAAATGTCAATTTCCGTGTGTGCCCGAAGTATGCTTGCTGGGCATGAAGTTGAAAGTTGACGAGTGCCTATGGACACTGGGTTGCTCATCTACTAGAGACTAACTCTTCAAAATTGGAAGGAGAGTAAAGCAGGCTGCTTCACAAGGGACTCCTGGCTGAAGGAAAACCTGGACTTACTAGACATGCAACGGGTGGCCTGCCTGTTATAAGACTTTGATAATGGGCTTGAAGACCACTGGGAAAGTGTCCCCCAGCCCCCAGTTTAAAAGGCTTGTATACAATGGATGTATGAGATCCAATACATGTATTGTTTATGTTCTATTCTTGTGTCTTTCCTATCGATTTTCCCTTGTTGAGTGTGTGTTAAACCTAAAAGAAAGAAGTAAAATTAAATAACTGTTAATAACAATAAAGGCAATACTACCAAAAGCAGCCTGGATCATTGATTGGAACATATGCGTGTTTAAAAGGGCATACTCCTTTTACTTTTTTGTGTATGACATTTAGTTTCTGCCCCCTTCGTTGTACCGTGCGGTTTGTTTGTGAACTGCTTACGAGATAAATACAGTATCTATATATCTAGGCCACAAACGTCTAATACAACCACATACTACACATCAGTATAAACAGAGGAAATCTATTACAGCTGACATATTTCTGTTATGTCATGATATAAAACATTATATTGCCAAACCCTAATTAATATAAGCAGATTCTTTATTTTGGTTTTCATACTCTGATCAGTTTAGTTTGACTTTTTTTTCTTTGATTCCTCTCCTGCTGAGTGAAAACTGAATATGTTAGACGCACTGTTTGCCTATAAACATAGCAACAGTGGTGACTCAGAGCATTGTGGTATTGGGACAAGGCCACCACCAATGCAAGCTTTCACTATATAACAACATGCACAGGCACTGTGCCAACCGTTTCTTCCTATGTAAAGCTCAGTGTTCAAATCATGTTTAAACTATGTCACAAAGGTTCTGCTGCCCCCTGCAACCAATGTCTTTTGTACTGTATTCTTATAAACTATCAGCTAATGTTCCTAAAAACATTACTTGATATATGAACATACAAACAGAAGGTAATCCTTCTCCAAAACTTTCCAAACTGTCAAAAACACTGTCAGGAATGATGAGCTGTTTCCAGACAAACCTTGTTTTCTGCATCTACTGACAAAAAAGGTTGTAATCTGACAGCTGACAGACTGCAAATAGGCTCAGGGATGCCAGATTTAATTTAAATGCATTACAAATGCACAATCTTAAAAAAGTAATGTTATTCTGTCACTGTTAATATCATCTACTGAGCTGCTTGCTCGACGTCCCATTCATTCTATGGGCACCCGTGCATGTGTGTTGTTATGACGCACAGAGTCAGGGAACCAAAAACAAACTTTGTATTATGTAACCGTTTCTGACGTCAATAAAATATGGGATATAGTTACCCAGCATAACTATTATTATTACAATTACGATCAACTTAAATATGTCAACTGTTCTATCAACTTTGAAAATATAAAACTCGTGCCAGCCTGGTACTGATTTTTAAAACTTACTGCGATATATTAATGGTATTAGAACAAAAAGTAATCAGTGAGATAACACATGACAGTCACAACAAGAATCAAAAAGGAGTTGAGCACTTAATCAGTACGAGAAGATGAAAGAAGAACTGTGATTAAGAATGAATTTCTCATTGCATAACTCTAGTCAAGTTATGTTCACCCGAATATAAAAAGGGAAAACCCATGGTAAAAACCGAACAAGGTGAAAAGTCGTGACTGCGGTACCTTTCAAAGCCTCACTGATAAGCTTCTAAATACCATAGTAAACCAGTAAAGGGGTTATTGTTGCAGCAGAAGATAAAAGCTGTCACACAGAAAGATGTCTTGTTTTTGTTTTTTTTAATATACATATATGTACGACTGGTCTAGTGACCAATGATTGTAAACATTTCCATGCGTTCAATAATGTCACTGCAGCAAATATCGTGAGATGTTTAAGCAGCAAAACTTTAAACTGTTCTTATGACTGTCGTCACGATACTGGAATTTCTAACTTTGACACAATACCTTGAAAATGATCAATATTCAATACCTTTATCCACATCACTGGGAACATTGACATTGAGGGCACGCAAGTTGGGGCTGCATCGATACATCGGTTTCAAGGAATACTGTGATGTAAAAGTTGACAGTTACCATATGGTGTGCATTTAATTATCTACGATATAGACAAAAAAATGCAACTGCACGGAGAATCTCCCCTTTATTTTATTTATTTATTTTGACTTTTTACATTTGTTCGACCAAAAATAACCCTTCCATTTTCATTCCTTTAAGGGTCATTCTGACTGATGATAATATAAATTCTGTGATACCGTGAAACCCCGTATTTTCTGAGACAGTTATTAGACTGTGAAAATCTCATTCCATAGCAATCTTAGCACAAGTTAAAATTTTCATTAAAAGATAAATATAACAGGGCTATAACGTGGTTTGAAGAAGAAAGCTGTAGAATGACTGTAGTAAACATAACCAATAAGAGAGAGCGAGAATGTGCGCACATACTGCAGAAAATGAACCACTGATAATATTCAATATTGATCTGTATTGGTAAATTGTTGTTTTTTTTTGACAACACGGTCAGTTATAAACTTGACAGAGGACACAGACCCAAACTTTTAGCTTTTGAAATAGAATCAGTGAAGTTACTTACACTTACACTTAAGTCACTTACACTTTCTACTGCGGTAATAACTGCGAGTATTTATAAACTCAGTATCATTAATAAATGTAATGATATGGTAACGTATCACTGAAGTATTCTGAAGTAAACTGGTTTTAAATAAATGAACATGTACGTAAAGCTAAATTTGTTGTTCTTTTGGTTGGGTGAAAGTTGCAACAGTAATATTTCATTTCACCACTGCAACCAGGGCGGCCACTATATCAGATTTTCACAACACAATTATTGTGACTATAGGAGTTTGCGATAATGATATTATCATAATATCTATAGGAAATTTGGAGAGCAAAACAAACAAAAACAAATAATAATAATAATAATGCCATCAGTCAGATTATTTTTTAATTTTGCTCACTGTACATTTTGTGACTTTTTTCCGCACATAAATTACACTCAAAAAACAAGTGTAGAGAGGTGATGAGAGTCCGTAGCTGTACAAAATTGTACAAAAAGAGCAGTAAACTTGGATAGTAAAAAGGCAACGAGATGCCGATGGTGGAGAGAGAAAGTGAGAATGGAAATTATTTAAAAGGTGCTGCATTATTAACACGATGTCACCATATGTGTATTATTAACATAATATCAATTTCTCATTTTAAAATATCATGGTTATTGTGCATAACAGTGGATCGCGACACTCCTGCCTGCAAACTATATGCTATTAATCAGCGTCAGTTTTTATGACCCTACTTCCCTGCTGACATAACTGCAATCCGCACATTACTCCTGCTTTCACTTAGTGTTGGCTAACTAATACAATATGACTATGAGTAATACATGTTTGCCTTTAAAATATCCATGACAGCATGTAGCAGCATTGGCTCCAATTTGCTGCATATAAAGAATGAAATTCCACAGGGATTTCTCAATAATAGCCTTAATTTTTTCCACTAAAAACAACATAACTAGTACAAAGCAATTTGCTCCTGGTAACGTCAGTTAATACCGAAATTAGAAAGAGGAGGACATTTTGAGACAAAGCCTCATTTAGCTCAAATTAATTTGCAACAGTGAGTCTGTGACAGGCACAGCGTTGGACTTGACCTTACCTCTGAAGTTGATATCTTTATCGTCTATACATCCTGCCCATGTGAGTCCACAACCACAGTCTTGTCGATATCCCTGCGCTGATGGAGGACTGGCTTGGCTGATGAGCCTTGAGGATGCCAAAGCCCCAGTGACTTATTGGGCAGAAGTTTAATGACGCGGTATCTTGAAGACAGTGAGTAGGAAAGAAGGAGAGTCCCTTTCTACAATGCCCAATGGGAGACAGAGGGGAAAACAGAAAGAGGGAGGGAGGGAGGGAGGGTGAAAGAGGGAACACAAGAGGTTACTATTGGTCATTTGCATTACTTTAAAATCCCCACAGGGCTGTGGTGCGCCAGTCTTTTTCCTCTTTTAGTATAAGCAGCCCGTTTTTCCTCAAACAACCTCGTAACACACAGACACCTAAGGATGACCCCGACTTTTCTCCAGTTTTTAATCTAAATATAAAGAGTACTGTGGTTCACTGCCTCAGATCCCGCTCTGTAAAGGCAGTTACCACTTAAAGCCTTCCCCACAAAAATGTCACACAGCGAAAAACAACATACACTTTGGCAAAAGCAATTCAACTGTACATCTAGCTTGGATGCATCATGAATAACTTCAGAGCAGGTCTAATTTTCACATACTGAGAAACCACAAATCAATATGTTGTGTCACCATGCTGGATCATAAGTCTAAGCGACAACCGGTCTCGTAATCAAAGGGAACAAGTTTTATTGGGTGAATTCACATTCTCTGGTTGTAAAGCATTTCGACTGTGCCTGTAACCTCATGTCATCCCCGCGCTGATCTCTCTGAACAAGTCCAATGTCCCCTGCATCTTATCATCAGCCAGTCACCTTTGTCCATGGGCATGTTTTCATAGACTACTGGAAAAGAAATCAACGTGCCAGCAAAATCAATAAAGCACTGAATAACACCAAATGCTTTTTTTTATATTTAACAGTTTTCTCTACCACACTATTTTAACCTCATGTTATTACCCAGCAGTCGCCGCTTAAATGCTTTGCACAGTATATAATCTACTTGCAGAGTGTGTGACAATAAAGCCACAACACATGTAATGGATCTAGTTTGGTCATAACAACCTACTATAGTTGATTATAACTCACAAGTCAATAGTACACATTAGCATCTAAATGAAAAGACAGGGGCAATTCTTATCCAACATGTCATCTAGTCAGATCTCAATTTGACCCACGATACACAGTGCTATAATTCAACTAGTTTTATAATGCTGAGACAAACTTGCTAACACCCAAAATCAGTGTATATGAGAGTTAGGCAATCATACTGATATCATGAGATAAAAGACCAGACATCATCTTAGGGCCAGACACACCAAGCCAACGATCGGCTGATGGTCAATGTCAGTCCATCAGTGGACGACTGTCACCCGTCACCCTAGTTTTTGCACCCTGCCCTGCAAGTTGGCACTAGTCGGCCCTTGTCGGCTGTTTTTTGGCTGACAAGTTTAATCGGAGTTGGAGCTTGCAGAGCCCATCCATGAGATTAGCAGTTCAGCTCAGTGCATGAAAACAGAAATGGAGGTGAGGAAAGCTAACAAATGACTCAAGTCTAGAGGGAGTGAGATTGATTTTTTTTCCCCTAAAGTGGCAACATTATTTTTGTCAGCCATTGCGCTTTTTAATCAGAAACTGCTCATATCTCTTTGTGTTATTCACACGTTAACAGTAGATATTTGTTCTTTCAACATCGGGATGTGTTGTTAATGAGCTAACTGGCTAACTAGCGACTTAGTCCATCCTGTCGGTCCTCTAGTTTTACTTTTTCAATGACGAATACAAACTACCACCGCTGGCTAGAATGGAGATATATTTCCTCTTTTCCTCTCACGCAGGTGCTGAACATACCTGCAAGACAGACACTTGCTATAGTATTTGCAGTGTGTTGGAGGACAACTTTTTGGCAACAGTCAGCTTTCATCACCACTAATTCTTTGATGTCAGCTTGGTATTTGGGCCTTAAGATTTTGGATATCATAACATCTTTAGTGTTGTCTATTTCTGTTTTTTTAAAGGCTGCATTACAGTAAAACTATGTACTTTTCTTAACTTAACAGACTGTTCTGGCTGTTCTATTATATGTCTTTACCCACGCTGAAATTTCATTGTATTAGTATTTTGTGAAAACACCAATGGTCCATCAACATCCTTGCAATATCCAACAATACTGATAAAAGTGTTTGGCCAAAAATACTGTCATACTTTGATTTTTGACAATATCACCCAGTTCTATTGTAAATATAACAATTTTGAGATTATTTGAGATTATTTAGCAACTGGTGCTGAAACAACTACTCGATTAATCCATCGTTCAAAGAACAGCAAATGAATCTGCAAGAATTTAAATAATTAATTACTCATTTAATCCTTTTTAAAGCACAAATGCTAAAAAAATACTGGTTCCAGATCCTCAAATGAGCATATTTGCTGATGTTCTCAGTCTGCTATGATTGTTAAGTGAGGATCTTTGGGTTTTGGACCCCTGGTTAGAGAAAATAAGCAATTTCAATATGTTAACACAGGTGTTGGATATCATATTAATCATTTTACACAATTGTCTGACATAGACTTCACGATGCATCGCTACAGTCTGTGCTGAGAACAATCACAAAGCCTAAATAAAATAAATAAATGCATCAACATCCCAGTTCTTATCATCGTCAGCGACAATGTTGGTGGGATGTGAGAAAGTTGTACTCAGAAATGTCTGCCAGTCATGAAACCAAACATCTGTGTACAAACAGTCAGCAAGGTTGAGTGGGAAATGTCCCTTTCTTGAAGTCTCAGGGTACCGAC
Source organism: Epinephelus cyanopodus (assembly GCA_026686955.1). Taxonomy (NCBI): domain Eukaryota; kingdom Metazoa; phylum Chordata; class Actinopteri; order Perciformes; family Serranidae; genus Epinephelus; species Epinephelus cyanopodus. Next base: position 42,527,030 of record CM048914.1, on the reverse strand, counting down.
GGATGTAAACCTCTCCGGTGAAGCAAAAACGGACAACCTTACTCAGCAACAACTTGGTGTGAAAGCAAAGAGTCAGTGCTTTCAAGAGTCACCAGCTCCAAAATCAATCAAGTTCCCACAAGCACAACATTGGAAGAAGAAGTACATTCAGACCCACCCAGATGTTTTCACTTCTTCTGACCATAGAGACCTCTGTTCAGGGTAAAACTGGGTGGGACTGTGCTGGGAATTATGGGAGGTCACCAAACCTTACAAAATGATAAAGATGTAAGTCATACAGCACTGTCAACAGGTGCAGCGGATGTAAAGTGTGTACACGCACACACACACAGGACTTGCGAGACAAAATAAGTGAAACCATCTGTGAAAGTGGAAGCAGGGATACCTGACGCTTTCACTTAAAACCCTATAGAGGCGCATGCACAACGCAACCAGGTATATCTGGCAAAGGAAACGATGCCAGATCAAACTGGCACAGCCTGGCAGCCTGAGTCAAGCTGAATTAGCTTAATTTGCTACTAGCTTCGGTGGTTAGTTAGCGAATGTTAGTTAGTGACCGCTGATGTCGCAATCACGGTATATAAACAACTTGAAACCCATTAAGCAAGTTTCGTGTTGACACTGCTGTTACTTGCTTGTAGTCTGACCTCAGACTTGCTGCTAACATTAGCTAGCCAAGTTAGTTAGTCAACCAGTCTTCATGTCAGTTAACAGAAGACAAACAAACGCAGCCAGCTACAAGTTTAGCGTGTAAATATTAGCTAACGGTAACATTATTTAAATGTAACAACGGTTGACTCGCTAGCTTTCAAACATCGCTGATAAAACAACGCACGACTTTTAGGTTTAGGTGAGATTAGCTTCATAGTCAATCCAAACAAGGCCATTATCTTATACGTTAGCCTAACACCCACTCTCGCACTCGAGAGCAACTCCCTTTTCACAAGTTTAACTTAGCTAACTTAGCTTAGCCGACTTAGCACCGCGGCTAAGCAGCGACACAAGGAGAAATTGGTTGACTTGCCAGAAACTTGACGAGTTTGCGACGACTTGTCGGCTGGCGTTTGCTACTCCGTCCGTGTGTGGCTGCAGCTGACAGCGGCTTTGACAACCGGAGCTAACGTTAGCATGTTAGCTCGCTGGCCAGCGGTTATATCATGTGATTCAGCGGCCCCGGGTAGCGCGAGGCTGCGCAGCAGGAAACAGATTTCATCAGGCTCAGAGCTGCGCGGGGAGTTTACTGCCCAGCGGTGTGTCTGACAGGCAGATGGCAGTGAAGGAATGTATTCAGGACACTCAGGTGTGCTTGTACTGTAATCTGAGTAATTACAGACAATTCAGTTGTTTGTGTGTGTGTTTATTTGCACTTATAAAAGAAACATTATGCAAATAAAAAAGAAAATAAGACAAGATGTGCAGGAGAGGTCATAAAAAACCCTAATGGTCTTACAACTATATAAGCTTCGGACATAGGCTTAAGTCTGTGCTTATACACACACACACACACTCAAATAAATGCAATAACTGATATCTCAGAATCATGTGATACCTCAGGGTGAAGCAGCCTTTAGTTTCTATGCTCCCCGCCTGTGGAACAAACTTCCAGAATATCTGAGGTCGTCTGAAACTGTCAGCTCATTTAAATCAGGGCTTAAAACATTACTATTTACTGCAGCTTACCAGTGAACTAGATATATAACTTATTGTCAGGATAATCTGTAGCTATTGTTTTTATATTTGTCTGCTGTTGCTTTGGCTTTATGTTTGCTTTTTAAATGCATTTTCTGCACTGTTTTAACTATTTATTGTCATAACAGAGTCTTTACACGCAGCACAACAGGTGAAGAAACCAGACAAAAATCTAGGCATAATAATGTGCTAAATTTTAAAATATTGAGCATAGCATTAGTTCAGGCAGGTCAGTGTGGTTTAGGTCCTATTCTCGACAGTTTTTTGTCAGCCTGGACGCTCATGTGTCAGAGACTCATTGCATTACATGTGGTATTCCTCAAGGAAGCATTCTTGGACCAATTTTGTTTTCACTATATATTCTTCCACTTGGAAGCATTATTAGCCATCATCACATTAATTATAATTTTTATGCAGATGACACACAATTATACATCTCTGTCACACCAAATGCCCCTGATGCACTGGATGGTCTCACTGCCTTTCTCACTGACTTTAATGTATGGATGGGTAAAAACTTTTTAAAGCTGAATGAAGAAAAAAACTGAGATTCTTCTGATTGGACCACAAGCGGCAAGACAAAAACTGCACTGGATGTTTGGTGGCCTTACAGGGTCATCAAAACATCCTTTTATCATCTTTGGAACATTGCTAAGGTCAGACCTTTTTTACCCAGAAAGATGCCGAAACACTCACTCACGCTTTTATAACCAGCCGTTTAGATCACTTCAATTCCTTATTTAACCGGACTACTCAAAAAATGAATGAGAAAACTACAGCTATAGTCCAGATTCTGCAGCCAGAGTGTTGACTAAAACAAGGAAAATGGATCACATTACCCCGCTGCTGAAGTCACTACACCGGCTATCTGGATCTTTCAGAATTGATTTTAAAATTCTTTACTTTTTATAAATCTTTAAATGACCCCGCCCTTCCATACATCAGAGATTTTCTATCATTTTATGTTCCAGCCAGATGTCGATGATGAGGTCCTCCACTGCTTACTTTTAAATGTTCCTCATGTGTTCGAGAGCGCTTTATGCTTTTACGTCCCTAAACTGTGGAATTCGTTACCTGTGGATATTAGAATGTCGAGCTCTCTCGGTATTTTTAAAATGTAAATTAAAGACCTAGCTTTTTAATGTGAAGTAACATTACAGTCTTGATTTATAATTTTTAACCACTGGTTTTTACTTTCTTTCATCTCTCCTGTTCATTTTTATTCTGTTTTATTTATTCATTTGTTTGATCTCTTTTTATTCTATGGCGTTTTAACCATCTTTTGGTTAGTTTGTTCTGTTTTGGTTGGTTTACTTTTTTAATGTTTTGTGTTTGTGTCATTCTAATTTTGCCATGTGAAGCACTTTGGGCTGCATGTTTGTATGAGAGGTGCTTTATGAATAAAGGTGAGTTGAGTCATGATGATCAGAGGATAAGAAACAGTGGTGGCAAGAGCAGGGTTCAGAGGTTGTGACGATATGAGGGTACTGCCCCAAAACTACTCCACAGCAAATACAATCCACAACACTGAATTTAAACCAGTGTATCGGTGTGGAATCTATATAATATGTTTTTTTTTAATTGTTTTATAGTTCTGGTTTAGCCCCATAAGACTTTCAAATGATCAAAGATTCACCTATTTTTGTGTGAGCAACACATTATATCTGCAGTACTTGAGCCGCCGCTAGAGGGCGGGCTCTCCCAAGGCAAAACGGAAGTTGAACCGGAAATACACGAAGAAGCCGAAAGAAAACAATCACAAATCGGCAGTGTTATTCCCTTTTACCTGCACTTTCTCAGCACATTTTCGGTATTATCGCGCAGTTTCTACAAAAACGACACCATGCCAGTCATCTGCGCGGCAATAGGGTGCAACAATAAGTTTGTCAAAGGGTCGGAAATCAGATTTTACAGGTAGGTTTGCACCGGTGCAGCGGAGACGCCGAAGTTTCTAGTAACACTTCTTTTTCCCCGTTAGCTCCAACGTTGGCTCGATAAGATACAACATCGAAACAGACATGAATACCTTTGCTTTTAAATCACTCTAATGAACGATATCGCCTTTAGGTCACTGCGGGATTTATGGTAACGCTAAAACAAAATATGTGTCGATTTAATGTCATGCGGCACCATCAAGTTAATGCTAGTCCTGAGCTATAATGACCGCATATTCTCATCTATTAACATACATCACATCACCCTACATGCTGTAGCATCTTCTCTGGTTATAGACTAGAACAAGGAAACAGACACTGCTATAACAGTAGTGTGTTTTTACTGAACCATACCCTAGCTTGAACATGTAGCTAGCTAGCATACTAAGCTATCTGCAATATAAACTACAAAGATCTGCCTTTTTTACGTAAATACATAGCGGTGTACAGTCTTATCATCAATGAGCAAGTTAGATTTATTGAAGGAGATACAAAGTCGGTGTAAAAATAGCACAATACACACTAGAGATTGCCTGTTGGAGCGCTTGTCACTGCTGTATTTCACCACGATTAACTGTCTTAAACTGTCTCCACAGACAGCCAGTTGAACTGTATCAGTTTTGCTGGTACACATGAAATGTCTAAGTCAGCGTTATGTTATTAACATGGTGTTACAGAGCTATCTCAGACCAAAATAACCAGCACAACAAAAACTCAGCAACACATGTTGCTGATGATTTAAGATTCTTGAGAAAATGTGACCGCATGCTACAAACAACTGCATGTGTCCACCTGCACATTTCCAACATTGATTTATAGATGTGGAAAGCATCTTGGCCAGTCGTTAAAGGAGCAGTGTGTACGATTTAGGATAATTTAGTGGCATCTAGCAATGAAGTTTGCAGATTGCAATCAGCTGAAATTTCTCCCACTTAGATTTCCTTCAGTGTTTGCTGCTCAGCAAAACACTGAATGAAGCAGTTTCATGTAACAAATCATCGTTTCTCTGATGCTGTTTGGCATGTCTGCAACAAGCACCTGCTAATGTACGCTCACCTTTTTTCTCTGACAACTTAATGTATGCTCGCCGTTAATCAATCCAGATGTTCTGAAGGTTTTTACCAGAAGCCAAATTATCCACAGAGGTCTCCTCTCCAAAACAAAAGGACCCTGTGATGTAAACAAGTAGAAACACTGAGTAAAGCTGTTGTATGTTACAAGGACCTGCTAATATATGCTCACTGTTTTTCTCTGATAACTTGAGATCCAGACGTTGAGGAGCCAAATTATCCACAGAGGTCTCTTCCTCTCCAAAACAAACGAACCTGGTGATTTAAACTGGTAGACACTGAATAAAGCAGTTTAATGTAAAAACAAACAAACAAATGAATTAGTGTTTTTGTGACGTTTTCATTGTGGAGGGGCTGCAAGCTATGGTGGCTGACATGAAAAATGCAAATGGCTCTATCTTGAGCCAGTGTTTGGTTTGTCCATTCTGAGCTACTGTAGAAACATAGTGAGGCAATGTCGCGATCTTAGTACACGAGGACCTGCTCCCTGTGTAGATGTAAACAGCTCATTCTGAGGCAATGAAAACAAAACTATTCTCATTTTTTAAGTGATTATACACTAATGAAAACAAACTTATTATATTAGATTCAGTTTCTGACAATATATCCCCCTAAATTCTACTCACTGGACTTTTAAGACAACTAATAAATATGCTTTATATATCTGATAAAGCACGAGTTCCTTCCCATGATTGTGTCTAGTTGCAAAAACATACACAGTGTCTAAGCTGTACTTGCTATCATCTCCTTTGACTGACACTTTGCCATCAGGCTGTCAGTCATTATCTTAATAGCTGTGATGGTTGAAATCCTGCATTCTTATTAGAAACCATCTCCCTCTTTCTGTGTATCAGGTTTCCACTCAGCAAACCTCAACTCGCCAGCAAATGGGTTCACAGTCTGGGGATGAAAAACTTCATCCCAACCGCCAACACCTGCCTCTGCTCGGAGCATTTCAGGACCGACTGCTTCAGGGACTACAACGGCAAACAGTTTCTGAGGGAGGACGCGGTGCCCACCATATTCACCCAGGGGCAAGATACATCAAAGGTGTGGGGTCATGACGCTATATGGACTGTGCTTCTCTGACGGTTTGTTGTCAGTCTAAACAAGTTATCTGTTCTGTGTTCCATATTCCACAGATTGAACTCCGTAAAAGAGGAGTGGTACCAAAGGAGACAAATGTTGCTAATCAAATGGGAATACAAGCTGACAGAGACAGAGTGAGAGAGGCCAGTCTACGCAGAGACAAAAGAGGAGGAATAAGGGTGAGTTTTCTTTGACTGTTGCCTGCATGGTTGGTACCTAATGTCATGCTTACCCTTTAAATTAATATACTGGTTGCTTTTGCTTTACATTCTTAAGGATATCTTAAAGGTCCAGTGTGTAGGATTTATGATGATGTATTGGCAGAAATGGAATATAATATAAAGAGTGTGTTTTATATTGTGTATAATCCCCTGAATATTTTTATAATTGGTGTGTTTTCGTTAACTTAGAATGAGCCATGTATATTTTAATAGGGAGCACATCCTCGTCTACGGAGTTGGACATGTTGTGCTGCTGTGTCACTACAAAAGCTCATGACAGACACACTAAACGCTGGCTCTAGATAGAGCCATTTGCATTTTCATGTTTTTCCACATTTCGTGTCGGCCACCATAGTTAGAGGCCCCTCCCTGATGAGTAGGAGAGAAATTTATTGCTATTTCAACAGCAGCTGCTACTCAAAGTCTTAACTCTCAAAACTAAATTGTTTTGAGACACTGAGGTCATTTAAATGTATCCGTAAAATATCATTGTTGATATAATGGGAGTTTACGTAAGGATGCAGAGACTGAATAAAAAAACTACTAATTTGTGTACTCTCTTTTATATATCAGAGTAGAATGTATGAATGATCAGACTGCTTTGATTATTAAAGGTTTTAAAAGTTGCATCCAGTGGAGCTCCAATTTATTAAAAGTCAAAAAGTAAGATATTGATATTAATATTATCAGAAGTGTCACTGGAGTCAGCTACATTAAAACATTCACCAGCATCCACTGGGTAAATTGGATCTTTTGAAACAAAGCTGTCTCTGTGCCGACTAAAGAGCAGCTTTCAGATGTCTGTTTTCTTCTTTTAATTAACTCTTGTGTGGATAATTTATATAAGCTTGAAATGTTCTTGTTTATTTTGTCACAGGGGGGACGAGGAGGCCGTGGAGCAAAACAACTGTCTGACAGGTGAGACAGTGTGTGGGTGTTTCTTCATTCTCACTTTAGCTCCACTTAGTTTAATAATAGAAACACAGACAGGCGACAAAGTAAAAGAAAAACCACCATAAAGTGTCCAAGTAAAAAATGAATACGTCTAATCATCACGCTGTAAGATGTGACAGGCTGTTACGATACCACAACTATCGCACTCACAGATAAGTAGTTTTTTGTCGAGCTGCGAGCGTCACAAATGTTTACCAAAGGTTTACGACAAAATCACTTGATGACACCGCGCACGGTGAGAGAGGAGAGGGAGAGACGCTGTGCTGCTGCCAGAGGAGCCGCTGAATGAGTTCTCTCTGAGCGGTAAATCGCTGAAAGAGTCTGAGAAGTCCGGGGCTGTTCATAAAACATTCAGGACGCCACAGTTTATTCCACACTACTGAAGCTGCTCCTCTTTTTGGACCCACCGCAGAGTCAGTAATGATTCTGCTTTCAGCCATGCTTGTTGTTGCCATGGGTAACAGTATGACATCAGTATGTCAGCATGTCAAAATATCATGAGTCTGACGGACTTGACGGAGATCAGCTGTTGCCACTGTCCTGCTCGGTGGAAATGGGGCGAATCTCAAACAGCATCACAACTATTTTCGCAGTTTATATTTGTCCCCGAAATATCGTTTATGCATCGCAGTGACATCAGGTATTTCAGAAGCAGCTCGTGAAATCCTGAAGGGACTGGATAATGAGATGAATCAAATCTGAATGTAGATTTGACTCTTGTTTCATAATGACATGAAAGACAAAAGTGTCCCCAGGTTTTCACCCCTCACTGAATGTTTCATAATATTAATTGTCATTGTCAGAGCGTAGTGGGTGCCGACTGCCTCGAATCATGCAAGATGTGAATTTATATTCCACTATGATAATTTTATGCCGTCAACTATAAATAAAACTGAAACAGTAATTAAATAAAAGCACTGAGGGGAAAAATGCATCAAGCAGACTCCATCAGTAACGTCAGTGTTTTATCTGGTGCCTACAGACAGAGCATCGCAGCCAAGAGCAGAGTGTACGACAACAAAGGCCGACTGCTCTCCAACAGCAAGGATATGTGTGACTGTCTGGACGTGGATTGTATGGGCTGCTTCTACCCCTGCCCCGACTGCGGCTCACGCAAGTGTGGAGTTGAGTGCCGCTGCGACAGAAAGTGGCTGTACGAGCAGGTGGAGGTGGAGGGCGGAGAGATCATCCGGAACAAGTTTGCCATTTAATGAGCAGCGACTCTTCAGGGGAGCCTCTGGAATTCAGAACTTGCTCTCTTCCTGATTTCAGCTGCGATCAGGCTGATGTGCTATTCAAGACTCTGATACTTTTTTTAAAGGAATCTTCCAAACTGTTAAACTGATATTTATCAGGTTTTGCAAAGTTACTGCCTGTGGTAGGAAACTATGCAGAACTATGTAAGTATTCTGCTGAATGTTTGATGTGCTTTTTGTTGCTCTTAGAAATGCTGTTTCAGTTTCATATGAATTTGTGTCTCCTGTCAAATGTTAATGTGCCATTTTGTGTTAATAAAGTCATTTTGCTAATATTCAGTGTCTGCACTGTAACATCTGCACAGGTTGGGAGAACTTAACGTGATGTCTTCATGTCCAGCTGTTTCAGATGAAATCCCAAATTCCATTTTTGTCCCAATGATCTGCTAAATTTTGTGTAGTGTTACAATTGCTTTTCGACTTGAATTATTTACAGTAGAGAAAAAAATAAAAGAAATCGTATTACATCTGAAATATGAAACAGACATCAGGATGCAAACACTTTTTAAGGTACACCTTGCAAGTACCAGGTTGGACCCCTTTTGCCTTCAGAACTGCCTTAATTCTTGGTGTCATAGATTCAACAAGGTGCTGGAAACATTCCTCAAAGATTCCCCAAAAATCTCACCTACACCATTACACCAGCAGCAGCAGCCTGAGCCGTTGACACAAGGCAGGATGGATCCATGCTTTCATGTTGTTTACACCAAATTCTGACCCTACCATCTGAATGTGGCAGCAGAAAGACCAGGCAACATTTTTCCAATCTTCTATTGTCCAGTTTTGGTGAGCCTGTGTGAACTGTAGCCTCAGTTTGCTGTTGTTAGCTGACAGCAGTGGCACCTGGTGTGGTCTGCTGCTGCTGTAGCCCATCTGCTTCAAGGTTGGACAAGGTGTTGTTGCTTCAGAGATGGTCTTCTGCAGACCTTGGTTGTAACCAGTGCTTATTTGACTTCCTGTTGCCTTTCTATCATCTTGAACCAGTCTGGCCATTCTCCTCTGACATCTGGCATCAACAAGGCATTTTGGCTCACTGGATATTTTCTCTTTTTGGGACCATCCTCTGTAAACTAGAGATGGTTGTGTGTGAAAATCCCAGTAAATCAGCAGTTTCTGAAATACTATCAACCAACAACCATGACACATTCAAAGTCACTTAAATTCTTCTTCATCCTGATGCTCAGTTTGAACTTCAGCAGGTCATCTTGACCATGTCTACATGACTAAATGCATTGAGTTGCTGCCACGTGATTGGCTGATTAGCTATTTGCATTAACTGGCAGTTTAACAGGTCTACCTAATAAAATGGCTGGAGAGTGTAGCATACACTAGGTATTATATTAATTCAGTTGACTACATTTACCAGAGCTAAACGTTCAGTCCCTATATATCTGTTCAATGTTCAGTCAGGCACTGGTGCAGAGGACGGTAATCCCTCCTACATGACAGCATACCCCTCATTCCATTATGTTTATTATAGAAAGCACTGTGGCTGTGACGTTATATGGACGCTTTTTAAAAAGTTAAGACGTTAATTAATGTCTCTGTGGAGTCATCTTTTAAAATGTAATTAATTTTTATTGCCATTATTTCATTTTTTGCCTGTTCATCACAGACTGAGAGGACCTATCTCCTTTTACTTCCCCTGACACACTGACCAAAGGCAGTCGGAAAGCAGTATGACACAGCAGTTCATCACGCTGCCTAAAGAAAGAGTTGCAGAATCTGCTCAGACAGTAATGTCTCATTTATACACATCCTGCTGTCCTTGAGCTCGGCTCTAGGTCAAGTGTCATGCAGCTCGGTGTTGCTTTGTCTCCATATCCGCCTGCTTATATCCAGGGAACATTTGCAGCAAGTGCTGAATGTACAGTCCAGTGTAGTCCTGCCAAATCTGAACTGTGAGGAATTATAGTGGTGGATAGTTTTGTAAATTAAATGTTAGTCCTCATTGACTGTGGGGGGAAATGTGTGCAGTCATCTCAATATAACATCATGTTGTTTTCGTAACTGTGGGTGTGCTGTTGTTTTTTTCTTCTTCATAATGCTTTTTATAGCTCAATTTTAAGGGCTACATATAAATGAAGCTTATTAATATTTATAAAAGCTAGTCGATGGGAGCAGAGAGCCAGTGGATGCAAACAAGTCGTTCATCAAAGCGGCTGAAGTTTTGTTCCAAACTCCAATTTAAGTTCGAGTTCAAATATTTTCTCAGAGGAAAAATTCTCATTGCATCAGCTCCAAGTACAGGAGACACTCCAAAACCAGATATCAGCCTCTACAAGACGCCTACTCTCTCATACTGACTGCTGGGAGGAATATTAAGCACATTAGTTACTGAGATATTGAAGTTAAGAGTTAACATCAGAACATTTTGCACAGGAAGGAATTCATTTCCCACTTTTGTGTGAGTCATTTCAGTTTTAAATATCACTGGATTTCATGTGACAAGTTACCACATCCCCAGAGCCAGTCTGCGACACCAGGGGTCAGCACGCCCAGGTGTCCCTTACGCCAGTCCCTGCAGGTGGTGGGCCCACAGGGAGCCAGCTCCATGTTATTCATTCAGGCTGAGCCCAACTGGGCCCCATGGTCCAAGGCCACGCCACCAGACGCTCAATGTCAAGCTCCCCCAGGTCTGGCTGCAGAGGGATACCCAGTGTCCCCATACCAGACAGGGTACTCTGTCTCCACATGTTCTGTTTCATCGTGGTCTTCTTGGACCGCTCTACGGCTGGCCCCTCGCCTGGAACCACTTTACCTTGGGAGACCCTACCAGTGGCTATTAGCCCCGGACAACACAGCTACCAGGATTATCTGGACATGCAAACACCTCCACCACGTTAAGGTGGAGATTCTTGGAGGGGGCTTTTTCTGCATTTTGCAAATGATGTGGTTCTGTTGGCTTCATCACGCCATGAGCTTCAGCATGCACTGGGGCGGTTTGCAGCCACGTGTGAGGCGGTTGGGATGAGAGTCAGCACCTCCAAATCTGACGCCATGGTTGTCTGCCGGTGGATTGCCCCCTCTGGGTTGGGAGAGAATTACTGCCCCAAGCGAGGGAGTTCAAGTATCTGGATCAGTGGTTTGGTGTGGCTTCTGCAGTGATGCGGGCACTGTGACTCGTGGTGAAGAGGGAGCTGAGCCAGAAGGCAAACCTTTCGATTTACTGGTCCATCTACGTCCGAACCCTCACCTATAGTCCTGAGTTCTGGGTAGTGACCGAAAGAATGAGATCACGGATACAAGCGGCTGAAATTAGTTTCTTCAGAAGGGTGGCCTGTGACTTTTCCTTACAGGGTAACTTTGGCATTTGTTAACCTGGACCTTGTTCTCTCATGTTTTTCTGTCTAAGTGACTAATGGGAACAACAAGTTTTGAAACAGGTCCAGTAATGAGACAGACCGCTGCAGACGACAGTGGTGAAACAGCCTGCAATATAACTATTTGGGGCAATTATGCACCTTCAATATACGTCCACTAAAAGTGTTTGTTTTTGCCACTCACATGCTCAGATTATTATTAAGTGTCTGACAACTAATGGTAAGGATCCCTACAGAGATCCTTTTTGTTTAACCAGACATAACCCTGAAATCACAATGACCAATCCCACCAGACTCAATTAAAATTAACAGTAATTTTATCCTTGTATAACACACTTAATTAAGAGTTGACAGAAACAAAATAAAAGTCACAAAAGTTTTCTTGGTTAGTCTTTTCACTGTTCAACTAACCACCAGTTCTGGGTTGGTTGAAATAAACACTTAATTCACCTAGTTAGATGTGAAAATACTCTGGCTCTATACACACTAAAAAGTCTGGTTTATTTAAATGGAGACTGGTGGAATTGCCAAGGCGATTTTGGGTCTGTTTCTGATGAAACAAAAAGGATCTTACTCTTGAACAAAAAGGTATGTCTGAAGTGGTGCCTTCCATAATGTTGTCAGACACTTATTATAACAATCTGAGCCTGTCAGTGGCAGAAACACTTTTATTGGATGTAAACTGACAGTACGAACATGGTTACATGTGAGGCTGCAGTGCTGTGGCTCAGTACTGGACTGATTTCAAAAACTGTTGTTCCAATTAGTCACACAAAAATATGAGAGAATAGAGTCCAGTTTGAAAAATACCAAAGTTACCCTTTAAGTACCACCATGAGGGTGAGATTTCTGTCTGTAGTAAAATGGATGGATGAAAAGTTATCTGTTGTGAATCCTAATGGCTTTGGCATTCCCCTGACTCTTCATCCAACACGCTCAGCAGTTCAAAGTTTTCATTTATCAAGTGAAATATTTCAACATCTACAACATAATGTGCTACACACATTTGTACAGATATACAAGGTTCCCAGAAGATGTATCCGAATGACTGTAGTGATCCCCTGACTTTTCCTCTGGTGACACTGAAGGTTGACCTTTACAGTCACGTCCCCTCAGGATGGATTGTAATAACTCTGGCAATCCCATAACTCTCTGTATTCCCATCCTCAGGTCCTACTTCTAATTTGTCCACTATGTATCAGTAACATAAATACCTGACTAATCACATTCAGCCTTAGAGAGCTGCTAGCGTGGCTGTAAATTCTTAGTCCTGTTAATAGCCTACATTATTTCATTTGCTAACACAAAGCAGCCCAGCTGCAATGGGAATGAATAAATTAGAGGTAGTTTCAGTCGAGGGCCGCAGCTCTGCCTCTTAAACATTTCAGTCTTGTGTGCCCCAGTAGTCTTATTGACTTAAAGGTCCAGGTGTAGGATTTAAGGAGGTATACTGGCAGAAATGGAATATAATAAGTATATTTTTCTTGAGTGTATATTCACCTGAAAATACTAATCGTCCTGCTTTTGTTACATGAGATAAGCTGTTTATATCTACATAGGAAGCAGGTCCTCGTTTACAGAGTCCACCACGTTGCACTGCCATGTTTCTACAGTAGCCAAGAATGGACAAACCAAACACTGACTCTAAATTGGGCTCTTCGCGTCGGCCACCTCAGTCAGCAGCCCCTCTGTGATGAGCTGAGCAGCTGCATAAAAATACTGACTTTTAACATGAAACTGCTTTATTCAGTGTTTTTACCAGTTTAACTCAGTGGCTCTGTTAGTTTTGGAGGGGACGAGAGAGCTGCGGATAATGTGGCTGCTGGTAAAAACTTCCTGAACAGTACAATTTTAAGGAATCCTGACTGGGAGTTCACACTTGGGACACGGTAGAAGTTTCAGCTGGTTGCAATCTGCAATCCTCACCAATAGATGCCACTAAATCCCACACTGCTCCTCAGACGTGAATTAATTCTCGCTTCCAAACTAGAAAACACTGGGCAAAAGGCAAAAACCACACAGAAACAAACAAACAGTACATATTTATGTGCCCATTCAGAGCCCTGTGTGCTTCCAACAGCCGTTAATAAAAGATATAGTGATAACAGTGTGCTCTGGACCGTGCAGTACAGTAACCCTCTAAAAATATTTTCTCCTTAGTTTTCATAAAACTCAGCTCAAGGAAGAATTCATCATATCCTGACACAAAGCCATCCACTACACTGCCGTGTCCATTGCCTCCCTCCAGCAGAGCGACAGACTCGTCTATAAATTTGATAAAATGTCTATCTAAATATTGGCTGCGGCAGTCATTAGTGCGGAGGGAGCACGAACCTCCGGGGAGCTGCTGGATAAAAACAAGCCTCTATTAAGGGACACCAATGACCCGAATGGACTGAAATCTGTCAGCAGATATGCAGCCTGCAGTGCTCACACTGAACCGGAGATGTGACAGAGGAGTCTGAGTGAGTTAGAGGCTGAAACAAAATCTATGAACATGAGGGTGAGTGAGTCAAAGGTCCGTCTGGATGCTGACAGAGAAGATGGAAGTAATGGATCTGGGCCATCCTTCACTCATATTTATGTCTAGTTAAGTATATATTCTACCATGAATCTGATGTGTTGTCAGCTTGTTTTAATAAATTCAAAACTGGTCGATTAATAATTAACAAAACTAATATTAATAATTAATAATTCCAGCCATTTGTCAAACATTAAAACTGAGAGTTTATAAACGTCTGTAGTGCCCCTGTAAGGCTACTTACTTAGACATAGTTATGCTTTGAGCTAAATGCTAACTTTACCATGCTAAAATGCTAACAATAGCTGTGTCTCAATTCAGGGGCTGTAGCCTTCGACTGCTGCATTTGAAGACCGATTGCGTCACATTGGCTGTCACATTTCGAAGGCTACTTCAAAAGCGATCGAGAAACGCAGCCTTCTTTCCCAGAATTTGGAGGATGATGCAACGGATGAATCCTTTGTGACCCAGCCTATCCCAAGATCCACTGTGTGCTTCATCATGGCGTCTGACGCACCACCACCAGCAGTGGCGGCAGAAGTACTGGGTTTTAACTCGCTAGAATAAATGTTGTAAAACCCAACAGGCCTTCAAACCTTTTTTTTTTTTTTTTTTCAAATAACAGACTCATGGCTTGAAGCCACCACAATCAACCGGAGTTAGAACCATTTACTGTAAAGTCTTCACTTTCAAACTTAAGATTTTATGAGTTGACTCATATTTGACGTCACCATTATTGTGACGACTTAATAGATAAACTATACTTAATGTAACGGACATAAATGGACCAAGGTGAATAAATTTAGACTTAGCTGTTAACCGTGCTTGGTTTTCAGACCCAAAATCCAGTGACCATTATAAACATTGCGTTGGGTTACACAGCTAACCACTACTTGGTCATTTTGCTAACAGTACTTAAGCTGCTTTTGTTTGTTGGTGTGAAGCAAAACTTAATGTTACTCTGACGTTTCTTTTTATTTTAGGGGGCAAGGAGCACACCGGCCAATTCATCAAACTGAAGGGGGAGGCTGACCACCATTTTACCAGGGCCAAACATTCAGCCAGCTTTGCCTGGAGGTCAGCAACAATAGCTCATATTTACTGTCTTCATTTGACCATCTTAATGGGACAGTTAAATTCGCCATCATCCTATACAAAGCCCATAATAACAGGATAACATGTAGATGGGGCAATTTACGAAAAAATCCCCTGCGGCCAATAAAGCATTTTTCCCATCAGCCGCCATTGTAAAAGAGACCTGTGAAACTGTTGACAAGAAACCTCGAACTGCAAACATGGTCAATTATGACTCTTTCTATTATGAATTATGGCGGCAGTCTCTACTAGACAAATCACATCCAGAAACTTGTCTCTCTGTAAGTTTAACTCAGTACATGGACTCAAGACAAACAGTCACGAATGAACTGAGTGCAAAGAGTGAGCCCTGAACACCGAAGATGTCAGATACTCACACTCACTGACAACTGCTGAGGTCAGGGATCTTTAACTAGCGTCGTCAGAGGGGTGACAAAGCAGTTTGGGCCATGTCCTTGGAGTCTTGTCCTTGGACATCACGTTGAAGTACTCACAGCTTGTTACACACTGACAAAGAGTAAAAGTCATGTAAGGCACTTGAGCTTGTGACATTCTGACAAGACATAAAATGCAAGATCACTTCACATTCTTTCTGCTTGGTGGCACAGAGGCCTAAAAGTTTCCATTGCATAGGTGTTGATTAGATTTTACATAATGACATAATTTCTATTATAGTGTTGATTACTTTTCGATGACATCAGTAACTTCGATTACAGAATTTTTTTAACTCAAGAAGGTTTTACATTTGCAAAATGGGCTGCAGGGGATGCAATACCTCGAGTGACCACTGGGAAAAAGGGAACGCTTGCCTATGGCCACAAATATGCTAGGTCTGGAACTGATTCATAAACACATACATAAAAAGTTCAGTGAAGTCAATACCATTAACCCTGAGGTTACGTGGATGTAGTAGTTTCTTGTCAATCAATACAATAGTAGCTGAGATATATCAGTGTGGACCAACTGATCAGTGCTGCCATACCAAGAGCTAATCATTTAATTTTGTCTGATTTCACCTTTACAATTGTTTTTCTCTGTTTTATATCAGTGCATATTTAATATCTTTGGGTTTCTTACATTGGTCCAATCCTGTCTCTTAATTTGAAGACTTCACTTTAGGCTAGGAAAAAACAAAAGACATTTAGATTAAAAATGAAAAAAAAAGGTCAGACGAACAAATAAAACCAACACATTAATCAATAATACAAATAATTATTTCCTCTAGCCTAGAACCAGTTATTATTCTGTTTCAGTCTATTTAACAATGGGCAGAAATTCAAACCTCGGGCAAGAAGACGATGTGTTCTGGGTAATAACCTGCTTTTTCTCTTAAATGTAATGTCACTTTTCCTGGCAAATTACTGGTCAGCTCTCGGGCAAACAACAATTAATTAGAGGGTTTATATCGTTTAGATTTGGGAGTTCTGCCATTATTATGTCTTCTTTGCCATAACTGTGAAACTAACAACGATTTCCAGCTGTAGCTCAAGGGTTCGGGATCGATTAATCCAATTTCACCAAAGCTGTAAGTGGAAATGATGTCTCTGGGGAAGAATTCAGCTCTGGTGAAGGTTTCTGCTCTTCTAATGACTTTTTTTTGGCCAGAGAGGAACGATATCGCTTCCTGAGACTGTCACACTTTTGTTGTGCTACAATAATTGAAAAAAAAAATCCAATGATCAGACTGAGTTTGGTCAGGCTTTCTGGTTTCCAAAGATTGCGACCTGTTCTTCAATATTAAAAAAAACAGAAAAGTCTACTACTGGCCACCACAGTTAATAATATAATAATATAACCATCCTTATTTATTTAACAGGGTCTGGCTTTAGAATCTTACAGAATGTGAACACCACTCTCTCGGGTGAAAGTCACTGCCACTGTCAGACTTTTGCTGCCTTAACTTTTATCCTAGTCCCAGTGTGTGTCCCTGATGCTGCTGAGCACCGTTAAACTATAACAGCAAGCAACCACATATCATGCCGATGTCAAAGGATGCCTTTTTTCATTGGTTTCTGATGCCTTAAGCCACTGCCCAAGCGCTGGATTTCATCAACCAAGCTCTTCCCCCTTCTAACACATTCTTCTATTAGAATTTCAAAGATTATGGGGAAGTTGTAGTTACTGAACGTGGGTTGTATGTCCATGTAACCGGTGGACTTTAGTGTTGTCTGTGCTGTGTTGCTATGAAGAGGATACCTGTGGAGGAAATGGCAGTTTATTCCTGACAATAAAAGGTAAAAAAGCAAATCCTCCATCAAATACAACCGTATAAACTCGAGCCCCTCTCCCACAGAGCACAACAGCAAAAGAGCCGCCATGTTACATTCAATTACACAGAAAACATACCTGACAGCAAGAAGGAAAAACAAAATCCTCCATCGAGTACGACCATATAACTCGAGCCCCTGCACAAATTAGCTGACACAGGAACATGTTAGGCTGAAGAATTAACCTATAAAGATCTTAACAGCCCTAAGACACAGAAATTACTATGAGACCAATGTCGCTAACCTCTCCCATGAGGTACAACAGCAAAAGTTTTGAGGCAAGGCAGGAGACACCCCTTTATAGGTGGGGTACCCTCAAAGATGAACGTAGGGGTACAGAAAGAGTCTCAAACGATCCACATACAGTAGATGAACTACAATGCAAAGCTAGAAATACATAAATACGAAACACAGTGTCAAAAAAATCTGAACTTTGCCACGGAGGATCAATCAATCAATTTCAATATCACAAATCACAATTTGCCTCACAGGGCTTTACAGCATACGACAACTCTCTGTCCTTTGGACCCTCGCAGCAGAAAAGGAAAAACTCCCAGGATGTATTTAAATAAACCTTTGCTTTCCTTTGTTTGAACAGAGGTGTAGCCAGCCAGTGGACAGCTCTGATAAGGTCGGTGAGCTGATCTCCTCCATAAAGAGAAGACTCACTTCAGCAGAGCAGCTGATCAAAGGCCGTGAGCAGACTGAGTCGCCTGCAGCTGGTGGAAGAGATCACCCAGCTGAGGTGGACAGACCCTGGACAGAAACAGCTTTCTCATACAGACGACCACATATCCACTTCCTTCAGTGTGGTGTGGAGCAGCTTTATCTCTCTGTTTTCAGTAATTCTGTCTGCTTTTATGCCAGTTCCACATGACTGAATGATCAGCGTTGTGCAGCCAAAGCACTCAGCTCAGTGATTTTTCCTTGAGGACAAAGCGCAGCTGAAAACACTGTTCAAAAGTGACATCTGTTGGCCAAATATGACACTGCAACATGTGTCACTACTGATGCTGATACCAGAGTAAAATACACACACTGCTGTTCACAAGTTTGGAGTAAACTGTTATATTGATGATTTTCTCCACTTCTTTAAAAACACTATTTAAACACTAAATGTTTTGTTTACTTCTGAAATATTTTTGGCCCCAAAAGAAGAAAACTTACAATCAGTGGATGTCCCCCAGTGATGCATGACAGAGGAGAAAACTGGCTTACCACTGTCATTTACGAAATTTACAACATGTTTTTATCTGACAAAATATTCCGTTTCAGTCCATCAATATTTGTTGGCATTTATCCTTTCAAAAACTTTTACTGTGGTCAAAAATGTTTTGCTCTTCCGCTTGTTTTCTAAAGAGAGGCACTCACATGTTTTAACAGTGCGGTCTAGCAGCACTATAATTTACATTTATTCATGAAAGAAAGTTGATTTAATAAAGTAAAAATGAACTCTTTTAATCCAGAGAATCACTTTATTCAAATTCATTTTGTTCAAGGATATTTTTTTTAGGGTGATAATGCCATAAACTATGATGACAGTCATTCGAAGGTTCATTTGAAAACCTGAGCAGAAGCTTTAAATATAAAAAATTACTTTCAGTACAGCCCTAAAATAAGAGTAGTCCTCTTCGACAGATGACTGTACTCAATTGAGCTTTTGTGGCAGGCGGATCCAAACTTCTGAACTATTTCTTTGCTTTTTATTTTATTTTTTTTCTGGTCTGACTTATTGAATTCTTTCCAGACTTTCCTTCTACACCTCCTGTGAATGTCCAGACCAGCCACCTGGCTCTGTTGTTTGTCCTCAATGTTCAAATCAAAGCTGTGACTGACTGTAAGTTTCAACTAAGGGACAGGGACCTGACAGAAATATAAAAATCCAGAGATATGCAGTGGTTTTATTCAGGTTTAGTGGTCATTGTCTGTTAGAGATGTTGTGCTGCCACTTGTGCCAAAGACCAGAGAGGAGTTTTAATGCTGGAAGTGAGTTAAATATTAATTCAATGCAGTTCAACAATATACCAGCGCATTAATAATGAACTGCACATTAGAGGGTTGGATTTTTCCCCCTGCTTTGTTCTTCCATCAGACCGCTGTCCTCTAACCCCGGACGGTTTGAATGTGAACTCAGCCTTCACATATTTCTCCATTTGACAAGAATACCGGCCGCAGTGACAGATATTATTCTGCTCAGTGCAGGCGTTGCACAGAGAGGGTTTGTCAGAGCGATGAGGTCAGTTGCAGTGGTTGGTTTTGGTCTGTGGTTGTCATACAAAGACATCAGCAGATCATCGCCATGTGACTCTGAGTTAGGACAGAATAACAAGTCTTGGATTTTAGGCTGCTCCCCAAATGGTTGCTCTTTCCGACACCACAAAAGAAGCTCAACAGTGTCAGGGCCTCAGTCCTTCAGGATCGGAGTGTACCTGGCTTATAAATCAAGTACTTTGTCCTCTTACAGCATCTCTGACACAATGACTCTGCTCCACAGAGTACACTCCTCTTTATCCCGGCCTCAGGCTGAGGGATGGATTCTTTGCACATAACGCACAACTTTTAAAGTTAAGGTGATTTGCCCTCCAATATAACTAGAATCACTACAACTAGACACAGTTGCTGCTGTTTTCTGTTTTGTTTTTCAAAGAAGGAGCTTTGAGCAGGAAGCGTGTGATCAGGCACAACAAGTGTCACTGTAAAGTGGGATTTATACTTATGTGTCAACTCTATGCAGAGCCTACGCCGTAGCCTTCACATGTGGCCTGCGCCGTTATGAGCATTTATACTTGTGCTGTTGTGTCTGTGTCACTCTGCAGTTACACCTCCAAACCACTAGTTGGCGGTGTGTGTGCTGTCAAGTTTAGTTGATACAAAACACACCTTAAACACACATTAAACATGGCTTTATAGCATCAGTTTTACAAAGTACAAATCAGCTTGACTATAACTCGCAGCATTAACAGAAAGCACTATTGCTGGACACATTTTCCCCCCAAATAGAATATGCTAATGTTATTAGCATGAGCCTATGGTATTTTACATTGTATAAATTAGCTTAACGGCTGTCAAACATTTCCTCAACTCATATGAAGCCAGGGACAACGGCAACATTTAACAAAGGTAACAAAATTTGGCTCCATTACAGCTCACAAGGCTCACTGACAAAACAACTGTCTTAACACGTTTTCCAAACAAATACAACATGCTAACTTTATTAGCACAAGCCTATGGCATTTTACATTGTATAAATTAGCCTAGCAACTAGCAGAGATTTCCTCTGCTCATATGAAGCCAGGATAAATCACACACAAGACTTAAAATGCTGCTTTTGTGATGGCTTAATTGTCTTCGCAATATTGTTTCTTAAGGTCCTGCTAAGTCACCTTAACCAGTTTTAGTGTCATCTTTTGGGGGCCAATATCTCTGCACCTTCACAAAGCTAACACAAAATGCTGCAACAAGTACTGGTGACTACTTAAATTAAAATTCGTAAGTTTCTGATATTAAAATATCACTCCAAAACATTGCGTTGCTGCAAGTTCAAACTTCACACAAAGCTCGTGTAAGTACAGTGGATTCCTGACTGCTGCACAGTAAATTATTTAGATGCTTTGAATGCTTGTGTTTTTCTCTCTTTGGCTTCCCCCATTGAAACAAAGTCATTCTTCATCAAGTTTTCAGATATTTTTCATTAAGCACCGTGTGCAGAAGGTTTGCCTGGCACTTAATGTGACACGTTCGTTAAATGTCTTTTTTTGCTTTCTCTTGTTCTATTTGAATTGCCAACTTTTTGGAGGACTTTGCACAAAATGTCTGCTCAGAAATGGTGACACTCGCTGTCAGGAAACAGTTTGTCATCACTAACTTTAAACTAGTGTTGTAGCACTCGCTCAGTCTTTGTCTCATGACTATTTTAATCGGCCTTGTCTCGGTCTTGGACAAAGAGGACTCTGAATTTTATTTTAAGACCAGTATGCACCACAACTGCTGGGACATCACTGTGCAAAAACAGGAGTGTTGAATAAAGACAGTTAAGTTGATTTCAGCCCCTTTCAGAGTTTGTATTTGTTTACCCATAGAAATTTGCTGATTTTGTGTAAATATCCTTTTTCCTTTAGAGTAATAATAAAAATAATTACTTTGAAATAAAAAAAATGAAATAAAAATAATGAAAAATAGTAATAATTATTGTCCACGTCACATTATAATCACACAGATAAACTATAGGTGCAACATTTGTTCTACAGACTTAGTGAATGTATGTGATATGTGCATCGTTTAGTAAAGACACATTTTTGTGGTCTTAATAACTATGTAATTTGCTCCATCTGATAGAGGTCCCAGACTTTTTGGATCCATGTTTCCAGACATTTCTCATGATACACTTATACAAACTCACATACATACAGTATGGCAGGCACATCACAGTCAAGGGGGCCAATCAAGGCTCGTGGGCTTGTTTTAAACAGCCTGTGGTCTGTCTACACTGCATGCGGTCTACCACACAGTGTTGGTTAATCAAGGAAGTTCACTTTGCATTTTTTTTTCTGCTCCCCCTCACAGTGACAGTTTGAGTCTGCAGTTTGTAGACACACAGGAACTTATGTGTTTCATACACATTCAGTAAACAAGCAGATGAATGGATACCTACCCAGCCGATATTTGTATATGGGGCCCATGTGGGTAGTAAATGGACTGAAAATTGGGCCCTATTTGGGAATGTCCACAGGCTCCACAGTTCCTACAGACATGGTCACAGCAGAGAGGTGTAAAGTCAACAACGAGGGGTGGTGGACAGTAAAATACTTTTGCATTGAAAGACAAAATAATTGCCTTTGTTTCATCTGTATGTTATTCTTTTAAAGAGCCCATAAGATGTGAGAAGTAGCTGGCCCCCAGGTAGTTTCACATTATCTGGCCTCCGTTCAGAAAAGTTTGAACACCCCTGCAGTATGGCAATAAAAGAGGTGAATAATGAGGAATATTTGCTTGTTTTCTGTGGGTGTTTTCATGAGGATGTGGATATTTCAGATCAATTTCAGGAGTGTCTAAAGTCTTGGTCTTGTCTCGGCCTCGATACACTCTGGTCCTGGTCTTGACAACAGCACTGCTAAATCATCATCATTGTCTGTGCCTGTAACAAGTGCAGGATAAATTTACTTGTCTGAAGGACAAATGCCTCAAAAAGTTGACATCGAGCTCTGTCATCTTTCCTGCTCTCCTCTGCTGGCCGTGAACCTCGGGGTGTTTGTATTGGAATAAATGTTGATGTAGTGATACAGTACAGGCTCAGAAAAGCAGCATCCTCAGGCCACAGTCCATCTCTACATGCCAGCTTGTACTCCGATACAAGACGCAGATTAGAACAACTTCAGCTGCAGGGTCACTCCAGCGTCTACATTCAGCCCCTTTACCTCCAAACAATAATCTGTAGACTTGTCTGTCTGAGATATAATTGAGCTCCCTCTCATACATTTTCCTCCTGGTGCTGCTTCATTATGCTGCTGTCTTAAAGTACAAAAATACTCTGTAATTTTCCCTCATCTTATATCATCTCCAAACTCTTTCTTCTGTCATTGATCATTGTGTTCCACTGGGTCCTATCATTAATCATTTCATTGATTGTCTCTCTTGTTAGGAGGGCACTTTGGCTTTGACCCTTACTCTACTGGCTGGCTGAAATATTGATGCTTTTTAAATACAAGTGTTTTACAGTTTCATTTAAAATCACTCTAGATTTGACTTCACAGCTAAAATGTTAAACACTGATTTCTGATACAGCTGCTGTTACCCCCATTCTCTTTCTGAGGCAGTATGAAGGTATGAAGTAGCACTCGACCCATTTTAAGTACAGTTTACTCGTTATAAGGAATACCTCCCAGCCTGTGAACACACTGGAGAATGTCTTCTGGCTCTGGAGGGATATCTCTAAAGTTTGGGGAAAAAACAATCCAAATGATGTCTACTGAAAGAGCTGCACTATTGGAAATGTAGGATCTACTGCTTTTGGAGTCTGACCCATTTTGGGACTAAAAGTCAGAATATCTCCCTGCAGCTTGGATTTTGACTGTGTTGACTTTGTTTAATCTGCCTGTTGTGGGCCCTCCAACTTTATGGTAGTGTAATATTAAAATTTCTGGAGTATCAGTTTATGAGAAATTAGAATTGACCCTTCATTAAGTCCCGCCCCCAGACAAAGACTAACCAATCGTAACGTAGCATCGGACCGGCTCAGATCAGGGTCCGACAACAACACAGCTGTGCTCCATTGACTCTAATGCAGTCGTTTCAGATTTCCTTCATTTTCATGCTGGTGTTGTGGATTTGGAGCTAAATGTTGTGCCTGGGGCACATCCTGTATTAATGATACTTGTTACCTGGGGAGGTTGGAAAAAGATATACGTTTCTTCCCTGTTCCAAAACCAAAATCAAACCCTGAAAAGTGTAGGGTTAGCTAGCTAGCTACTGAAGATATAGCCTACTGAATGTATACACATGCTGCTTTTGCTTTTTAATGATTATAACAGTGAAAAAAAGACCGACCCTGCTGTACAGGAACCAGTGAAGGGAAGTGGTGTAACCAGCTGTGTAAGAACAGTATTTGACTTCTTCTGGAGATCCCCAACAGTCCGTTGGCAGAGGTCTGACCGCTGGTGGTACGGGGGCAAAGCCAAACACCGTTCATCTGCACATACTGCGATGCCACACAGCTGGTTCGTTAGGTAATGGCCAGAAAAGAGTTCCTGTAAAACAAACTGATGCCACAGTGAAGTTGATCTTGTGGATATAAAATCACATCATCATTATATCCTGTTAGACATTTGTGTGAAATTTTGTTGTAATTGGCACATGAATTCTTGAGTTATGGCCAAAAAGAAGTTTAGAGAAGTCACAGTGACCTTGACCTTTGACCAATGTAACTGGTTCATCTTTGAGATCAAGTGGACGTTTGTGCCAAAGTTTAGGAAATTTTCTCAAAGCATTCTCAAGATATCGTATCCACAAGACTGGGACAGATGGATGGACAGATATACATTCATTTTCCGTAACTGCTTATCCTGCTATGGATCACAGGGGAGAGAAGAACTCTACACCCTGGACAGGTCACCAGACTATCACAGGGCTGACACATAGAGACAGACAACCACACTCACATTCACACCTACGGACAATTTAGAGTCACCAATTAACCTGTGTGTCTTTGGACTGTGGGAGGAAGTTGGAGCACCTGGAGAAAACCTACACTGACATGAGGAAAACATGCAAACTCCACACAGAAGGGTTCACTCACCCCAGGCTTCGAACCAGGAACCCAGGATATACAGACAACCTGAAAACATTACGCCTCAAGCCACGGCTATCACTGGCACAAAGACATAAAAACATTAAAAATAAGGAAAATACACATGGTGGTACAACAATTTTGCAGTCCTTAAAAAGTTACTAAACTGTCACAACAAGCCCATATTTGCCTGTTTGGTGACATTATTCTCCTCATTTTTTCACCGTATTTTAGCTTTTATATCTCATTTTACAAGCAATAAAAATAAATATTTTATTGTCCAGACTCTGGCTTTGATACTTTAAAGAAAGCAAGAAAAAAAGATTTTACATAGAAAGAAATAGTCCTGCTCCCCCGCTGAGA
The DNA here is from genome assembly GCA_026686955.1 of Epinephelus cyanopodus. Classification (NCBI taxonomy): domain Eukaryota; kingdom Metazoa; phylum Chordata; class Actinopteri; order Perciformes; family Serranidae; genus Epinephelus; species Epinephelus cyanopodus. The sequence continues at coordinate 42,501,966 of CM048914.1, read as the reverse complement.
CCACTGGTCATCACTGCTCTCAGAGCAGACACAAAATACTACAATAAATCATAACATCATAAATTTATCAATGAAATTCCTTCATCCCACTAATACTGACAGCACATTATACACTTAGCCTGAATTAGACACTGTCAATACTAAAGTAGATCACGTTAGAACAAAGCTGGTACGTTGCCAAGTTACAACACTGTAATTAACAGCTTCTCATGTTAATGAGCGAGCGCTCTGTCATTAGCAGGGGCCTCAGGTTTTTCCATGTCTCTGGATTAATAAGATGCTAAAATCTGCAGACTCAGGAGCTGCACCTGCTTTTGGCTAGAAACAAGCCTTTCCCAAGCTGTATCATAGAAACAGTGACAGGCTGCAGTGTGCGCCCAGACAGAGAGCTGATATAATATTCCTCTCATTTCTCTGTAAAGATGTTCATCAGCTCGGCCTTTCAGGATTCTGGTTTTCTGAATTTTAAGGCAGATGTCCTTAGTTTGAGATAAAAACATGCAGTTCTGCAGAAGAAAAGCGTGCACTGATTTCACTGCTGTTGTTTGACTTTTGTACCAAGTGAAAGAATATTTTATATTCTTGTTGAGTCTTTATATAAAGTCTTCTTCAAGCCAAAAGGTCCTGTTGTTTAAGGCAACTTAGACATTAACATGTATCACTGCACCAATCATACAGTATGATTAAAAAAGCTAATGAGCAACAATATTTGAAAAATTATTGATGTGTAAAGACACAGATTGTAGCTGACTGTACAATGCATTAAAATAATAATTCAACATTTTTGGAAATATGCTTGTTCGCTCTATTACCGAGAGTTAACGGAACAGTGTACGATTTAGGATTTAGGATTTAGTGGCATCTAGTGGTTATGATGGCTGATTGCAGTTAGCTGAAAGTTCTTACAATTCTTTCACTGTTAATTTATCCGTGAAATTATCTGCAGTGATCTCCTCCTCTCCAAAACAAACAGACCAGGTGACTTTAAGAGATGAAAACATGCAGCTTCATGTTACATGTTTGTCCGAGTTTGTCCAAAGCTGTTCAGCATGTCAGAGACAGGACGGAGCCCGATTATCTGCAGACGACTCTCCCTCTCAAAAAGAAACAAGCACGGTGATTTAAAGTGGTAAAAACACTGAATAAAGCAGTTTCACATTAAAAAGCCAGGGTTTTTTCCGATGCTCTCATCACAGAGGGGCTGCTAACTACAGAGACGGATGCAAAAATGCGAAAAGCCCTATCTAGAGCCAGTGTTTGGTTTGTCCGTTCTGAACTTGTGTAGCAACATGGCGGTGTAGCATGGCGATCTAGGTAGACGAGGACGCTCTTCCTTAGTAGATACAAATGGCTCATTCTAAGGTAACAAAAACAGGATTACTTATTAGGTGATTATGCACCAAAGAAAACACACGAAATTTAGTTATATGCAGACCTACTGTTCTGAGAGCTTGTCTTTGCATAAGGACTAGCAAAAGGGGTTCAGCTGTCCTGCCTCTGTCCCACGGTGATAAAAAATCCACCTTTCAGCACCTCTAAAGTTCATGAATTAACACATGACATCTTGTTTAATATCAGGGGTGGTGCCAGATATTGGAAACATTTGGGGCTTTGCCAAAACCTGAGGAGGTCCAGGGGCATGCTCACCTGAGGAAATGTTTTCCCAGTTTCCAGCAGCTATATGCAGTGTTTATAAAGTCATTTAAGATATAAGACTGTTTAAGAATGTTTAACATAATTTGTGGAAAAACATGATAGTTGCGAACAGCCTCTATCCTGTGTCTAATTGTTCTCCATCTGTCCTCATGACTCTGAAACCATAACACAACAAATGTTGAGGATGACTCATTTTCACTCCTGCCATATAAAAAGAGGCAAAAATGGTCTGATGTTACTATTTATAGGGTCCGGATGGTGTAAACACTGATCTTTAAACTTTTTTTTGTTATATCGTGGTGGAGCAGAGCTCACAGAATGAATGTTTATTTAACACATCTGCTACATTCAAATCTATCCCATAATAATCTGGACTGCGCTAACTGCAAATCAAAGATCCCCAGCAATGCCAAGTAAATCTGGGCTTCAGTACTCTGAACTGAATATTAGGCTTCCAAAGGAACATTTACTCAATGAGATATCTGTGGGGAATAGCATGGCAGGACAAACAACATCAGCATACATTATTATCTGAATGACACAAAGTCGAAGGTATTTGAAAAATTCTAAATTATTCTGGGCTGTATGAGAAAACAAAAGAGCCCCAGAAGGCATCATATATATTGATAAAGTGTACGTTTTTAGTGGTGTGTTGTCTGTCTGTCTGTCTGTCTGTCTGTCTGTCGACTTACCTACCCACCTACTCGACTATCCATCCGTCTGCCTATCTATCAACCTACTTATCTACCATCTATCCATCTATCCATCTATCTATCTGTCCATTTATCCATCTATCTATCTATCTATCTATCAACCTACCTATCGACTTACCTACCTACCTATCGACCTCTCTACCTACTGACCTACCCATCTTTCTATCTGTCCATCTATCTATCTATCCATCCATCCATCCACCCGTCTGTCTGTCTGTCTATCTATCAACCTACTTACCTACCCATCTATCTGTCCATCTATCTATCTATCCATCTATCCATCTATCTATCATCCATCCATCTATCTATCTATCTATCTATCTGTCCATCTATCTGTCCATCTATCTATCTATCTATCTATCTATCTATCGACCTCTCTATCTACCTACCTATCTATCGACCTCTCTATCAACCTACTTACCTACCCATCTTTCTATCTGTCCATCTATCCATCTATCAGTCCATTTATCCATCCATCCATCTATCCATCTATCTATCTATCCATCCATCCATCCATCGACCTCTCTATCTACCTACCTCTCTACTGACCTATCTACTTACCTATCTACCTATCTATTGACTTACCTACCTATCTTTCTATCTGTCCATTTACCTATCTACCTACCATCCATCCATCCATCCATCCATCCACCCAAATGGCTAAAATGCAGCAATTTCCCTTTGTCCAGCCTTTACGCTCAGCTAAGCTAACGCTCTCCTAGGTTTATCCTTAGTGGACACACAACAGTGGAACAGCTCCTCTCATCTAACATTTGGCTGTAAGGTGAAAAGCACATTCCCAAAATGTTGCACTCTTCCTTTAACAACAGTGCAGAGGAAAATAAAAAGTGGCAGCATCATCGTACATTAGGGCCCATTGCAATAATGGCTCAAGTGCAGAAACAAATACGCAACATTTTGCCTGCTGAGCTGTTTCTAAATTTAGTGTCGCCTACAGAAGAGAGCTACTGATCAGCAGGCGCTTTACTGGAGCTTTCGGATATACTGCAACCTCTATATTTTCATTTCCACCTGTCAGGAAAGAGGTGAGGCCTGCTCTTTTCCTTATAGGATGACCTCCCCTTCTCAGCATGAAAACTTGGATGGCAGGATTATTGAATTTTAGGGGTCAGTCACTTTGTTGGGGACAAAGAGGGAAACTGTTGGTGGGACATTTAATCTCTCCATCGGCCTTTATGACTTTAAAGTCACTCTGCTATCTGGCTGCTACATCTACAGACAATTTCTCCTGCGCTGACTTGTGACATTTCATCAGTGTTGACAAATTGTCGGAGGCGTTAACGACGACAGAACAGAGCGGGTTGAAATGTGTGACTGATGATTTTGATTAAAGACAGCTGAGATATCAAAGGACAAATTTAAAATATAATGAAACAGGCAGAACTTCAGTGATACCTGTTTATTTTAATATCAAGTCATGTGACACAAAGATAATAAGTCAATGTAGGACGGACAGGTTTCTTTAAAAGGACAGACAGCTGGATATGTCTCCAGGAAAGCGCCCGCAGTACGTGTTTCCTGCGTTACATGCCGTGCACTTGCAGTTTCTGGCCACAGGGTAGGTGACGCCCACTGGACATCCTTGGAAGTGTTTCACCTCATAGGTCCAGTCCCCGTTGCAGACTTTCTGTTCAGCCCAGTCATCCGGGCCGATGTAGACCGGATCCTTTCAACCAACACCAACAGACGACAGTGAATGATTCAACAAATGAGTAGGTGACTCGTGATAACATGACAAATCAGAACAAAAGGAACTTTAATTCAGAGCATTTGAAGTTCTGCTGACTTCTGCCTGCACACGTAACAGCACAGAAAATGTAAAACCAAAGATTAAGTGACAACATGGCCATTTTAATGTGAAATTGTGTGTGTGGGTGCCTTCAAAATCGGACACTCTTTATTTCTAGTAGGTGCTGCAGCTGCCCTTAAAAAGTATGTACTGTCGCATGCAGTATATGCACACAATCAGGACACACTACTGCCTCATAACATCACAGCATGAACTTTGACCCTTTTGCTTTTATATCCGTTACCTTCGAGATAAAACAAACGTCACTTACCAAGTTCTCTAGAGACGGAGGTCAATCCAGAGAGCTCTGCTGTTTTAGTTTACAATGTATGTAGTTTGATTTTAAAGTCATAACTGCACAGATTGTAGATTCTAACGGATTGTATTTACCACAGAGAAATTACATCTGCATTTCTCTGTCAGTTATTTTTATAGTTATGTCCTGTTGTTGTTGGTAATCTTTACAATTATTTTGTTCACTTAAACAATCACTATTATTACTATTCGACTGGTCATCAGTTACTTGAATGCACCGATGAGCTGTCATCTGTTGGCAGCTAAGTCAATGTGTACCGTAAAAAAAAATCAATCAGACCTCATGTAGGAGAACATCCTGGTATATCTGGCATACTGCATTTGACATACTATGTATTGGGACATACTAAATCTTTTTCTGGAATACTATATCGTATGGTAGTTGTGTGTGTGTGTGTGTGTGTGTGTGTTTGAGTGCTTACAGATGATCATCCATGATAATAAAGAGACAAAGCATACTGTAGTTCAAATGGAGACGAAATGATCATAAAATCTCTAAAAGAAGACATGACTGTAAACTGCTATAATCTGCGCTTGACTGAAGAACAAATATTTGACCATATATAAATCAGGTTAGTTCACGTCAGTAATGTTCATAAACCTGGAAGCTATTTCAAGAAGCAGCTTTATGGAAAACATGCAACAGGTCTTTTTTACATTAGTGCACATTTCATTTGAAAAGGTTTTTACTTGTATATCCCTCTCAATCATCACTAATGAGCCACTCTCAGTGTGTGGCAGTGTATTTTTCTGCCTCCATGTTCTTACTGTCTTCTTATTTTCTGTGCTCAGACATTTATGGGTGTGTACCCCCACAGCACCCAGGTGAGGTTGGGACTTCATAAAAATATAGCCAGACTGTAAGCAGCAGGCATCAAAGAGACACAGCGCTGAAATGCCAAACAAGACTGAGTCTGGGGCTGACTTTTCTTGTTTTATCTGTGGTGTGAACTCCCTGATAAAAGTTGCATTGAGCCCTCCAGACTGTCTAACATAGAGAGTAATCAATAAGTTTCCAAACACAATGATAGCATTCATATTGTGACAGGAGGTGAGTTTAACATGCATGCAGGCAGAGAGAATGCACAGCTGCTGTTTGTGTGTTCAGAAGCATCCATCACCTTGTGGTAACACTGTCCTTCACATATGGTGGTGTAGATGTACTCGGTGTGGCCGCAGCTCTCCACAGGGATGCTGATGCTGGTCAGATGACAGTCGGAGTGGCAACCCGGCCCCGCCCCTGCCAGTGCCAGCACTGCTGCCATGACAACCAGCTGCATCGTCCGCAGGTCTCACGTCAGATACTTTAAACCACGTCAGAGGAGCCAACAAGTTAATATGGATTAAAGCTTTGTGACTTTTACAGGCATAATAGTAACTCAGTTATTCAGGAGCTCGTAGGTGAAAGGTGGTTAAAGACCTACGGGAGATATTTAGGTTTTGTGTCTCCTTAAAGTTGCATCTACTTACCAGTTACATGGAGAGAATGAAATATTGTCTAGGTAATGTCTAACAGAGCAGAGCAGCTAGGCTTTTTAAATCTACACTTATAAGTTATACAATACCTTTAAATATATATTATACTCCAAAAATTTAAAGATGATCAACAAATAGTGTGTGTTTGAATTTTTGTTTGGGATTTCTGGGCAAATAATGTACATATATTTGATTTTTGTCAAAACTCAGACACATCCATCTCTGAATTTTCCACCCCAATACAACTGAGGTGAATGTAATTTTGTTTGCGGTGCTCAAACATTTTTTTAACAGAAAAACTAAGTTCAAATCAGATGCATACGTCTAATTATATTATTAAACTTTACAGCAGAATCATCAGTTTGTACGTGAACTACATGAATGTTGAACAGGCAACGTACCTGTAGAGCTCCGTTGTTGCTTGGACCCTCAGTTGCACGTCTTGTTTCTTCTGTTGCTCTGTGAACATCTGTAGCAGCTGTCAACCTGCAGCCGTCCTCTCCGTTACTTAAATAGTGCTTCTCATAAATCCTTTTAATCTATTCAACCTTCAGCTCGGTGCAGGTTTCCCCCACCTGTTTGGACTTAAGAGCAAATCTTTCCCTCAACAGTTCGGGGGAAGGCCTGCGGCTCAAGGCCTTTCCTTCAACACATGAGGAGGAGCAGGTCGGTATCTCCAGACATCTTGTTTAGATTACACGAGTGAAAGGATTAGATGGGCCGCAGAAACATAAAAATAAAACTGCCCCCACAGTGAGATGGAAAACACTGACACAAGCATCAGTAATTCATTGGTCACGCTCCATCTTCTCTGCTTTGTCTGTCATTTTTCCAGGGTATTAATTGCAGACACACACACACACACACACACACAATATGTAACTCAGTTTATTAGCAAAAATTCATGTTTTCCTTTTTAATATGTCATAGTCATCCTACAAGTCGTCTATGATATTAACTCTATAAGTTAATGATGTGTGAGATGTTGGTCGACACATTTGAATTATTTTTGAGGGTGAAAAATTAAATTATTTTATTTTTTAACCACGTAAAGACACTGTTTTGTATATAATTATGGCATCTCTCAAATCATTCTTTTTTTTTTTTTAATAAAAGACACCATCCCAGTGAATATTGGTAAAGTCTGTGTTGCTTTCGGCCCATCAAGACACACTGTCAGTGTTTTGTTTTATTTATTCCATCATTCGGCAAAAGTCAAAAAAGTTTCCCACAATAGCTTTAAGTATTTTACTGTGCATGATCCAAAAACTGATACATCAATGTCTACAACTGCAGGGAACCTCATCTGCACTCTGGATCTGTATGAATAATCTTGCATGAATCATAAATCTACAACTCCGAAGTTTCCCCAAAACATCGTCGTTATTAATGATGTGCAATTTTAGTTTTCACTTGGATCCAGTGGTGGAAGGAGTATTCAAATCAATTACGAAAAAGTAGCCATTCCACACTATATTACAGCTACATGTTCTGCATTAAAGTATGAAAAGTAAAAGTACTCCACCTTCCAGACTGTAAACTGTATATTACTAGATCTTTGTATCACTAATGCTTTTTAATGTTGGCCAAGGTGCAGCTAATTTTCCAAACTGTTAATTAGTTTACTCCATAAACTTTTTTTAAGCTGATCAAATTATTTGTTTGTAAACTCATAGGGTTCTTCGGTTTGTCCCTGTAGGAGAAAGCTTTTGGGGTTCTTAGTAGGACCCTCTATAAAGGCTTCACTTGAAACCCTCTGTGCAGTGTCTGCATATTCTCCTCGTGTCAGCGTGGGTTTTCTCCAGGTGCTCCAGCTTCCTCCCACAGTCCAAAGACATGCAGGTTAATTGGTGACTCTAAATTGCCCGTAGGTGTGAATGTGAGTGTTAATGGTCGTCTGTCTCTATATGTCTGCCCTGTGATAGTCTGGTGACCTGTGTATCCCGCCTCTCGCCCAGTGTCAGCTGGGATAGGCTCCAGTGTCCCCGCGACCCCCAACGGGATAAGCAGTTACAGAAAATTAATGCATGAAAGGTTAGCCACACCAAGCCGACGGACAGCCATCGACCAAAGTCAGGCCATCGGTGAGCGTCTGTCAGCCTAGTTTTTGCGGTGTGTCCTGCACCGTCTGCGGCTTTTTGGCTGATTGAGCATGTTGAATCAGAGCTTGAATCGGAGCTTGTCGGTGAGAGAGTTCACTCTGATTGGCTGTTCAGGTTTTATTTCCTCGCCCCTGTAGCAAGTGAATCTGCCGGTAGTGAAACCGGGGTTAACCGGTGCTTCCTCCTCAGGCTCCACTTCACTCAGCCCGACAGATCTGCTGCTTCTTCCCACTTTAACCTGAATAACTAATCGGAGCTAGCTGGGTGCGGTGAGCTGAGCGTTAGCCGCAGCATGACCGGAGGGAAGCACAGTTAGCCTCCGCTAGCCCCTGAGCTAGCCCGGCTCTCTGTTTGGATCCAACCGGAGCACCGAGCCCTGGGTTGTTATTCAGGTTGAAGTGGGAAGAAGCAGCGAGTTTGTCGGGCAGCTGAGTGAAGTGGAGCCTGCGGAGGAAACAACCGGACCGTCTGAATGTATTAGTCCGTGGAGTGATCGAGCACAACTCACAACACTCATGGTTCACAACTACAAAGAACCCTTTCTTCAAAAAAGGGTTCACAAGAGGAAAATTCTTCTTGGTCTTCCCTTCAGTAGGAATCCTTATGGAACCCTTATTTCTAAGAGTGTAAGCTCTTAATCTGCAGAGTAACATGCTGTGAGTACAAAGTAACATACAATGGAACTTCTACAGTAAAGCACAAGTACCTCAACATTGTAGTTGAGTGCAGCCCTGGAGTAAATGTACTTTGTTTTTTTGTTTCAAACAGCTGAATCAGCCTCTGAGCCTGCTGCTGTCTGTTTTGGAGAAATTCTGTAGTCTGCTGCATTCACTAAAAAGTTAGCACTGCACCACAGGCTGGATGGTCTGCAGTGACAGTAGAATATAAGTACTTGGGCAGCAGCCACGGTTCATCCGACTGCTGCTCCGTCTGCCCTTGCAGCCACCAGGGACTCTGGTACCCCAGCATCCTGCCGAACTGCCATATACCTGCCTCACAAGGCTGCAAGGACTATTATAGAGTGTCACCCTCGTCCTCTAAGGCACTGCTTCCTTTAGCTGAAATACATCATTGTTTGCTTGTATTCTGTCCTTTAATGAACACCAGTCATAGTTGATTAATCTTGTATTCAAAGTAGAACACATCATTAGTCATTTTCTGACTAGTCTGTATAGCAGCTGGTAATTTCTTTTAAAATGAGTGCATCTGCACTGAAGAGTGATTTATTAAGTATGGAGCTGGAACCATTGATATGCTAATTACATAAACACCTTACTTACAGTGAACCTGGAATATAGAAAGGGCAGGTAGGACTTTTAAGTTAATGTCAATGTTATGGTTCTTAAAATAGCTCATTTGTGATTCAGCAAGTTTGAAGAAAACAATACTAAAGAGATCCAGGCTGTAGCCATGGAGTCGTCACTGTGGGGGGCGGGGGACCAAATCTGACGGGGAATCTAATGTTACTGTATAGAATATATTCAGAATGTTCACTGTTCGCTAGCGTGGTTCGCAATGCATGGATTATATGCTTATACATGCTAACGTTTGTACCAGAATTTATCAGAATATTATGAGCAGATAACCATTCATAAAATTATACGTGTCAAATTCAAAGGGGGGACTTTTATTTTGACAAAAATAAAGACATTTACTTAATGGAAAGGACTACTGAACAGGGCCGACTGAGCACAGCCACAGCGGCCTAAAGCTAAAAACACACCAGCAACATGGTGTGTCATGTGACACGCGTCAAGCGCCGCCCCTAGCACACACCGTACGCATCGCACTGCAGCTCATTAACAGATGACCACACAAAGTTATAACTTATTTTACTGAAAGATCTGTGCGTCCTCCACCTCTGCATTAGCCTAAAATCATGTGTGGACAGCCCCTAATTACACTTGATTTCTCACCTGAAAAGCTGATCTCCAGAGTTATGACTCACCAGGCAACATCTTTTTGGCCGTTGTCTTTATTAATGACGGGATTGTGGGTCGTTTAGCTCAGAATATTTCTCAACCTCAACACTGAGTCTCTCATCATCCAATCTTTGTCACACACGAGACACAGCAACAAATCTGTGCCCACAGGCCCATTGTCTGATACTCCGCCAGAAAAGAAAGTTGGTGCATAAAAAAGTGTTTGATGGTCAAAATTTTTCTGGTGGAGGACCAATAGCTCCATTACATAAGTGTGACCTGCAGTGTTGAGATGAAACCTACCCCCCTTGCATAACATTTGACTTTTCGTAACACTTATCAAACACTCTCACAGTTGACAGTGATATAGCGTACCCAACACATATTAGATTCTAGTTTTTCATTTACTAATAAATTTGATAGTAATCAAATACAAGGCCAAACTGAAAACAGTTATGTATCACGAAGGCCACCCATTACACAGTGTTTTTTCAGTGACTCAGAGGCTCAATCAGCGAGCGACTCAGGATGCCTCCGTGTTCCTCTGAACGACTCAGAAGGTCTTTTGTTGCAGCAGCTGTCAGATTTTTTAATGAACACTTTCAGATGTGATCTCAGCTGCTGAGTATGTCTCAAATGGCTTTTTATGATATTATTCATTTGTCGTATTTTGCACTTGTATTTGTTATGTACTCTACCAGTTGAGTTGCTTCTGGTGACAAATGGGTTTCCCCTTGGGGATTAATAAAGCTTTCTAGAGAGACAGCACAGTGTTTGACATGGATTCTGCCTACTCACAATAGTCGAGTAACAGCTTCTAGGTACAGGGTACGGCAACACCACGTGGACAAACCAACCGAAGAACTGCACTGTAATGTTATGGTGTATTTACACTGAATGCAATGCAAGTGTTTCGCATGGTGAGAGTCAATGCAAAGATGGAAATACACACAAACAGATGCCAATTTGTGCGCGGGCAACACAAATGATGCTACACAAAGACGCAAAAATTCTTGCTACTTGTGTATTTGCAACAGTTGAAATTTTTCAATTTGAGTGACAGATGTGTGTGACACTCTGTCATGAAAGCCTTTCAGCATGGAGATCTAGTCGATCTAGTCAGATTCCCCCTTACCTGAGTGAGAATCGGATATGGAGGACAAACATTGTGGAAAGTTAATGTAAGGAGTGGCAGCGGTTTGCAGCTGAGTGTGAAGAGGTCGAGATGAGAGTCAGCACCTCCAAATCTGAGGCCATGGTTCTCTGACGGAAAACGGTGTTTTGAGTGTTGAGTGACTGATTGAGGACTCAGTGAGTTGCTGCCCCAAGAGAGAGAAAGCGAAGCTTTTGATTTACTGGTCCATCTACATCCCAACCCTCACCTATGGTCATGAGCTCTGGGTAATGACAGAAAGAATGTGGTCACAGATACAAGCGGCCAAAATGAGTTTCGTCCACAGGGTGGCTGGGCTCAGCCTTAGAGACAGGGTGAGGAGCTCAGACATCCGGAGGGAGCTCGGAGTAGAGTCGCTGCTCCTTCGCATCAGAAAGGAGTCAGTTGAGGTGGTTCGGGCATCTGATCAGGATCCTTCCCCGGGGCAGAGCCAGAACACATTGGAGGGATTGCATATCTCATCTGGCCTGGGAACACCTCGGGGTCCCCCAGGAGGAGCTGGAAAGCGTTGCAGGGGAGAGGGACGTCTGGAATACTTTGCTTGTCCTGCTGCCGCTGCGATCCAACATGTAAAATAAGAGTGTTGCCGTCTTGGTTCACCCTGATTCAGAGCATGGAGCCTCAGTATTTACCTCGTTTACATCAGCTCTTGGTTGTACTTTACTGCAAATGAAGCCAGCCTTTAGCTGCCTCTCCTGGTTCGTTAGCACAGCTGTCAAGGGCGAATATGTGACGGCTGCAAAGACACTCCAGCAGCCGTAAATGCATGAGTAACGCAACACCAAAATTCACATCATAGTCTGTGTCAACACACCTCTAGAATCAGCAGTAATAATAATGGCACCTTGTTAAGTTTATTTATGACTATAATTGTGTGGTTGCCTGTTGCAGCATAGCATTTTTAAAATAATATATTAAGCGGGACATTTTTGAATATTGGGGCAGATATGTCCCCTCCGATGTCTATTAAAATTATGGCCTTGCTAAAGAGGTCCCAGTGAGCATCTAAAGTCTCTTTCGCGCAGCTCAAGAGGAGAAGGCCTGCCCTGTATTGTCACATTAACGTCCACTGGGAGTCAATTTTGAAGTGATGGACGAGGTGAAGGTTTCAGTGCCCAGGATGATTTTCTGGTTCATAACTCTAAGCACTACTATAAAAAAAAAGCTCATTTGGGTGTAACAGCTCAAACAAGCCTTATATGAAGCCACACATAAAATAGCTCCGAGTCGTACATCTTGCTGACATCACAGATTTGTGTCACGGTTCATTGGTTTGAGCTCTGGAACAGAGTTTTTTATCAACACACCGTAAACACAGCCATAACAGGACTGACAGCATCCACAAACCCACTCAGTCACACCTTGCTCCCCTTTCTGCAGAGCCTCGCCTCCTCCATCTGCTACTGTACCCAGTCTGTAGTCGCTGGCAGGAACAGACTCCTTTAAAAAAAATCATTGTGTGTCGCATGCAAAAAAAAGCACCAGCGAGGCCCTGAACACACCGCATCACCCCACGCTCACGTTTTCACCCTCCTTCCATCAGGTCCAAACAAACGCCTCCACAGCGCTGCCAAGGACAAGACTTTTGTTTGGTGACTGTGCTGCTGGATGTTTCTGTGTGGATGTAGGTGGTAGGTGTGTTTATGTGTATCGACTGCTGATGATTCTCCACCTTCAGTCCTCGGTTCTCTGCTCTCCCTGTTTATATCTAATCTCATTCCATATTCATTGCTTTATGTCTTTTATTAGCATGTCTGTGATCCTTTTGTTAAATATCCTGTGACCACATGATTCAGAACATACTAGCTGTGGTCTGTTAAACTGGGTGGTTCAGGACTGCAGCCAGGATTTTAAAAAACACTGATTGCTCCAACACAACCCCACCCACATGAGACATTATAGACAAGTCACTAAAAAAAATCCTGGCAAAGTTTTTGCATATAAAAAATCTGCAAAGCCAACATTTTATTTATTCATGTAACTATTACATCTTCCTACATTAGAGTCTAAGAGTTGTTCTCTGTGCTCCACAATTATTTCTGCTTTAAAAACAGACACATTTTAATATTTGAGACTCCAACAAGTGTAATATTTGTGCGATGATAGGATGTAAAATCCTTTTCACGTAATGCATTTAACGTTGTATTTTATCACCTTTAATTTGTGCATCAAGGTGATTTGATCATATTGTGATATCTTGTAACAAAATGGTATTAATATGCTCAGAATAAGTTACTCTGAGGTTCTGCTTTACACATATGAAATATTTTGTTTGATGTATAAAACACTGCAGCACTGACTGAAACTTCAAAGTGCTCCACTGATTCAGCTTTGCACTCCTGCAACAGTGTCAGACTCATGATGGACAGTTTAAAAAGCAAAAAGGATCATTAGCAATGCAGCAGAACCACAGATATTGTCTTTTTTATTCTACTATAGTCTACTTTCTTGACAAAAGCAAGAGTCTACATTACCCACAATGCAGCTGGATTCAAGTGTAGCTGCTAATGAAGCCTCGAGCTGCAGAGATGAGAAGCGGGATACAGAGGCCTGGTTAAATCTTCTTTCCAATGCCACACTTCCAGATTTTTTCCATTTTCAAATTTATAGTCTCCAGCCCAAACTGATGCCGACTCAAGTGACATCATTTGAGGCTAGCGTTTGGCTGGTGTAAAAATGTTTAAACCGGTTTAATATGAAGTCAAACACCAGATTGATATACTGAATTTTACCACTAGGTGTCGCACTTGACTCAGCGGCTGCTTCCAAGTGGACTGACACTTAAAGGAGACGTCCAGTATTTTGCACTTTGAGCCCCATTTCTGGGTTGTTTATGATGAAATAGAGCAGCTAAGACCAAAATAGTGACGATCGCTCATTTTCGGAGAATTTGACTTTCCCCTGCCTGCCTATGGCCATGTGTGAACCTTTCTTAAAACCACCCTAATCGTTTGTTTTCAAAGCCATGAAACTCACCGAGTGGTCAGTGGTGTTCGTTGATGTTCTGACATAAAAATCGCAGCAAACTGTGGTTTCCATGAAGATTTATTTGAAATTTTGTCTAATCCATTGGTTTTCTATAGGAAGCCTCATTGTCTGTTGGTAGTAATCCACCACTGGAAACAGAAAGGGGGTTGTTCACGACAAGGTTGTAGTCATTGTAGCGAAAGTGCCTGCTCGACAGTGCTGTGTGCGCTCCTGGAGGAAGAACGAGAACAAATGATAAAGTTTTGGAATAAGTTTAAACAACTGCACAATGGGTTACTCGCTTGTAAACAACCTTCGCAGTACGATGCCAACACAACGCCAACTTTCTTCTTCTGCTTCTTTTCTGTGTCCCATTACATTGCAATGGTTTCCTGCCAGTTGGCGACACCCACATAAAGGAGCATTATCGCCATCAAGTGGGCTGGAGTGTTTCACGTTTCAGGGTCAAACGAACGATCAAGTGGAAGTTTACACACGGGTGTGAGGCAGCTGAAAAAATAGCTCCACCATTGAGATGAAGAGCGAAAACACGGATTGAAACCACAGTTTGCTGCGATTTTTATGTCAGAACATCAACGAACACCACTGACCACTCGGTGAGTTTCATGGCTTTGAAAACGAACGATTAGGGTGGTTTTAGGACAGGTTCACACATGGCCATAGCCAGGCAGAGGAAAGCCAAATTCTCTGAAAAGGAGCAATCATCACTATTTTGGTCTTAGCCACTCTATTTCATCATAAACAACCCAGAAATGGGGCTCAAAGTGCAAAATACCAGACTTCTCCTTTAACCATCTGATTACAGGTCTTTGCACACTGAGTCCATTTATTTCAGCTGATATTGTCGCGCGTAAATACGACTCAATCACTTTTGCTACCTGTCATTAAAATTTTCTGCACAGGTTTGATTTTCTGCATTTTTCACATCCATCAGAGCCTTTAGAGACGTTTGACCAGGAATCAGTGAAGAAAATGTGGCAGGGACACAGCCTCAACAGGACAGAGGAACGGGGCATACAGGAGCATTTCATAACTCAGATAGCTCACGTCCAACAGGTCAGAATAGTAATATTCAGGTGGATGATGATGAAGAGGAGGAGGAGGATGTGGACCACACACAGAATGTGGAGGACAGAGAGGGAGGACAGCTCCGCCCCTTCATGCAGCTGTGGTTCCAAATGAAAGACAGGGAGGGAGTGGTGCAGTCCGATAGGTAACTCCAATATATGTGGTTCAAAGCAAAATCAAAGATACTGATTTTTGCCACATTGTCATGCAGTATTGTGCAATTCATTGTCAAAGAGACAGATGACGCTGACTAAATGAAACTTTGCTGCTGTCCACAGACACAAAACATGACTTTCCATCTCACTGTCAAGGTTAAAAGGTCAAAGGTCCCCAACTTTTAGGACTTCATCAGCCTGTTTTAAATGAGGTTCTTATAAAAGGACACTATTTTACAACATCCATGATACTTTATACTTTGCCAACACGCTGGGTTAAAATCGTCACTGCAGCGATGAACGAAATGGTGAATTGGAAATAAATGCATGTTCCGGCTTGCAGGGAGAGCATTACTATGACATGCCACTCGACTACGTCTTTCAAATTCAAATGCTGAATGAATTTAGCATGCTGGATTTGTTCCCTGTGTGTGTTTTAATAAGATCCAGGAGGGGTTTAGTCAACAGATGCAGCTGTGTTGCAGCTCTGGCTTCACTTCAAAGTGCATCTAAACTCGTGTGTATTAAGGCACCCTCTATCCTCTCGCTATCACCTCTTATTATTAGTGACCTCACAACTCCCCCTGGTGCTGACTGAGGTGGATGCTCAATGAAGTGCAAGAGTGAGTGTGCATGATGTGTGTGTGGTGGGTGGAAGGTTGCCTACATGTTTTGCAGACTAGAAAGGAGCTCGTCTAATGTCTTAGGTGAGTATAAAATACGGAGAGACGACTGTGAAGACGAGTTCTTTAAAGAATCAGTGAGTGATATTTACACTGTCAGCAGTACTGATTATTTCACAAGCATGAGCTCCCGCATTGGATTTTACATTTTGTTTCAGATTCATGAAACAGAAGCACATTGACTGTGTAATATATTTTAAAAGGAGACTGCCCAGGCGACCAAAAATATCCCTACAGGAATATTACGGCTGGAGATTTCAGAAATACCTGAGGGAATGATGAGGATTCCTTAGAGGACCGTTGCATCAGTTTTCTGCTCTGGAATAACAGTCCGCTCTTGTCCTAATTAGAGTTTCTGAGTCAAATGGATAGTTTGAATCAAATGGACTGGACTGAATGGGCTGTAGCTACTGATTGCTGTGTATGCCGGCACCAGGCCTGCGGTGGTACCTGCAGAAAAACCAATTATCTGCACAACCAAATTAAATCTGGGAGGTTTCAAAGGTGCAATGAATAAGACCTTTACTGTCCCATAGCGCAAAATGATCCAAATAAATCTGTGGTGGCAATAGGGTGGTTGATCAATATCAGTGACTCAACAGTTACCTCGCCAGGTGCTGCAATGTCTTGATTTTAAAGTTTTTAAAGTGTTTCTAAAGGCTACATGCACTTTGGACTTCTCAGGGAAACACCAGCAGCAGAAACACCTGCCTTTAACACTACACATGGTAATAATGCAGAATAATACTAAATATATATATACTTGTTTTCATGATAAAAGACTGCCTATACTTCTACACATGTTGTAATTGCTTGGTCACTAATCATCATGTTGCTTATTGTGTTCAGTAAAACAATCTCGCTGTTGTTAAGCACCATTGTTTCCATGATACTGTTGCACATATAAACAAGAGCTAATGTGGCCACATTATTGACAAATGGCCATTATATTCAATATACTTGTCTGTACTTTTCAGTGCTCATTACTCACAAAGAATAATGCACTCTTAATTGCTTTTTTCAGTGGTAATACACTGACTAATTGATACCTGTGAATAGTAATTTATTAGACTGCTTGTTGTATAACAGTCTTCAGACTCTCAACTGCTCTGGTTAGTTCACGTCTCTGTAACCCAGAATAAATGTTGGTTATTGTTTTTTTCTGCAAAGCAGGACTATGTTTTATTTACACGCTGTTGTTTAGAGAATAAGTTCAAACTTTTTGGTGGTGAACAACCTGGGTGGATGAGCAGGAAACAGCTGATAGCAGGAATTAGCAAGCAGGTAGTAGCAAGAGAGAAACGCAAACCTGACAGACACTGTAAAGATGAGCAACTGGGGAGACAAGGAATTGCGCGCCCTCCTTGCCCTCGCAAACAAAGAGGCCATTAGCCGTGAGATGACGGGGACGGTGAAGGACAGACTGACTTACGAGAGATTCGCCGAAGGACTGACCAGCCGTGGCTTCCCTCCCACGTCACTGTTTACGTCACATGCTGAGCTACACGTGTTGTTACCTGCTCACGCCCCCCATTGCCCCAAAAAAGGTGCATTCTGTATGAACAAAAGGCATTTTGCTGCACTCCCCGATTTTGTTTTTTATACTGCCAATGCTGAAAAAAGACTGATTGGGCTTTCCTGCAAATTTGCACAATTCCTATCTAAAAAGGGCTTATGGATCCGTCACCCTCCTTAAATCATATGGCGTCTAATCACCAAAGACTTTTCACATTTTTCATTCTTATGTGCACAAGTTAATAAATAATCTTTGTACTATAAAAATGAGTCTCTCCTGATTGAACTATCCTCAGTGGAAACACGGCAACATCTTAGTAAAAACACCCACATCTGGTGGCTGAATAGCAGCTGGAAACACAGCCATGACTCACTAAAAACCTACCAGTTCTGTTATTTGTTGGTCTCCAACAGTGGCCTGCAGTGCTGCAGAGCACTGCAGGTGTCTCATCTTTAGAAATTTTGATATGATGCATATGAAACACACAAATGTAACATATCTGTGGTTTGCAGAAATGCACAATGCAAACATTTTCTAGGCTGCTCTCTAGTGATAAAGATAAAAACCTCATGAGTAAAGTGTCGTGCTGTTTCCATCACAGGCCTCTAATTATACAGTACATTAATTGTTTATTGTCGTTCTAAATTATATGATTGAAATTGGAAATATAAGTTTCTGAAAGTGTTGAAGGGTTACGTGCTGTATTGTTACACTATCCTCACCACATTTTTGTCAGGCCACAAACACACTGTTGCTTCTGCTGTTGAGGTTTTTACCAGGAACCTGATGATGGCAGACGGCTGCTCAAGTGTCACTGAAAGGCTTGCTGTTATCCTCAAGTACAGATTTATGAATGTTTTATACTTTTATTCCTCCTCTCTTGTTTTTAAACAGGGTTTGGCTGAAACCTGCAAACCTCTGCAACTTCCTCAAATATGATACAACAGAGGCAAAGTGGAACAAACAGGATCAATGAGAATCTATGTGTTTGACCTGAGGATCAGTCCAGTCTGGAGGAAATGTTGGCATTGTACGTTTATGCAAACCACAAATATGTGACATTTCCAGGTTTCATATGTATCATATCAGCCTTTCTAAAATGATGTAGTATGTGACTTTGTCATCAGGAGGTGAAGGGGATGGTGGATGGCGTGACACCCGGACAAGAAGTCTGCCAAGCTGCAGAACACTGCAGTGTTTCCAGCGGCTTTTTAGGCACACACAGCGGTTGTTTTCTGCCGAGACATTACTGCTTTTCCTGCAGAGACAGTGGGGCAGACAGCAAGTCTTTTTTTTTTTACAGAGACATCATTGCTTTTCCAGGGGTGACTGTGCCCCCCAAAATTGGGCACTTAAAAACAAAATATGTTTATGTATGTATGTTTATATATGTTTTCCAAACCATAATCAAGTGGTTTTTGTGCTTAAACCTAACACAGCGTTGTTGAAATGTAAAGTTGAAGCGTATCGGCTACAAAATAAGGTCCAAATGTAAAGTATCAGTGGTTTGCAGAGAGAAACATAAAATGCCAGGATGTTTTCTGGCGAGTGTGTTGCGTGGATAGATGTCTGTCACACAACTCTGACTATTAGAAATGACGTTTGTTTGTTGTTGGAATACGGACGAGAGGGAAACATGGTAACATTGATCAGTCAGGAAGACACAAAACTTTTCATGCTCAGTCCTGCTGTTTACTCCTTGCACACATGCTCACTCACTATCTCTAGGTGTCATTGTCTGGGTAGGTAAACTGAGTCATCAGCTGATTCCCAATCAACCAACAGCACAGCGACACACCTTCTCTGTCAGTCTATCATCTTACTGCTCTGCATTTAAATTCTGGTTCTTTCTCTGCTGTAGTTCTGCCTCACAGCTGTCGTGCGCACCCTCCACCTCCCCATCACCACCTAGCCTTATCGGATTCATCAGCCTCATACGCCTCAGAGTCATCAGCCTCAGAGTCATCAGCCACCATCACCAGTGTCTGGACTCTGTGGGAGGATTTATCCTGCTGCCGCTCAGATGTCCCTCGATCACAGAACATCTCCCTGTGGCGTCCAACTCATATTCTGTATTTAACATTATCTTTACTTAATTCTTCTGTCTCTCCTGATTGAACTGTTGTACGGAGCCCAAAGTTCTTGTATGAACACCTGAATGGGACCTCAGAGTATTTAGTTATGACACAAAAATGTTGCTGTCACTAATAAAACAACACTTCTTTGACTTCTGTTTTAAAACAGAAATAATTTTCCACATAATTTAATGTGTACTTAAGTCATTTATACATTTGTATTGATGATTAATAATCTGCATTTTGAGTTTGACGACTGAAAATATAAACCACTCTTACGTCTGTGTTTACATTGAGATTAATGATGTAAAGAAACAGATTAGAAATCATGATTAACTGCTAAACTCTATTAACAGATCTTATTCCTCTGTACTGATGTTTGGTAGTGGTGGTGCTGGTGGAGGAGGAGGAGGAGGAGGAGGAGGAGGGGTAGGTGGGGGTGGGCTCTCAGGATCAGAGCTTGTGCTTTTTAAAGTGAAGCATCAGTGAAGTGAAGTAACATATGGTGCTTCCTTTTGGTTTATAGCATCACTGTTCCTCTGCGACACCACTGAGGGGCATTTTTATGCAGAATTTTCAGGAGATGTAGTTTGCATATCAATAACACTTGTTGGTCTTGTGGGTGATGTTTTTTTTTTGCATGTTTTATACTGCTGAGGATTAGTCGACAGCAAATTCCCTCTATGGTAGACAGTTTAGTTGTATTGCACTGGGATGCATCAGCTCATTACTTGTCTGAGCAGCTGCTGATTTTACATCTGCAGCATGGAGACGAATTCGGTGGTTTTCTGTCTGGTTCCTATTGACTGATCTGTTCTGGGACACAGTAAAAAAGATAATGAACAAATAAATTAATTCACCTCTAAAACGGGCGGCATTCACTTTAAGTGCTCTGTTTACTTAGCCAGAAATGAAAGGGGTGGCGGAAACAGTGAGCATTGATGATGTTTAGTTGTCCTGCTTACTCACAGGGGAAACTGCAGGTTGAGATTTCTGAATCTTTGTAAAACAGAGCTCAACCTTACGCAACACATTCTCCCTATGACCTCGTCACATATTGACATTTGGTCTTGGACTTTCTACGTCCACATACAACGTGCAAGGTGACCTGGGTGTGTTGGTTGTTGACACTCTGGTACAACACCACAAATTGATGTCTTTTTTCCTTCAATAACAAAAACATGTGGTTAGGTTTAGGACAAAAGAACAGGGTTTGGCTTTAGAGTCTTACAGGACGCCAACGCTGCTCTCTCAGGTGAAAGTCAGCGTTTGTTGGACCCATCCACCTTAACGTTCGTCCTTGTCCTGCGGCGTTTCCCCCTGACACCGCTGGTTGTCGTTAAACTATATTGGCAACTGGCTCAAATCATGCTGACGTCAAAGGACGCCTTTTTTTGTTGGTTTCTGACACAGTCACTGCCCAAGTGCTGGATTTCAACGACTTCGGAGTGAGAGCGGGTTCCCTAACGCGGGGTAAATTGTAACACAGACTTTTTTATGTGGCACTTTCGGCCAGTTGACCACAATACCACCAAACAGTGACCCACAGAGTTCCACAGAGATTGGACATGTTTCAGCTGAGTTCAGTAACAGAGAGTGTTTTCGGCCAATTTAAGTAAATTTCCATGTCATACTTCTTTTTTGATCACTGAGCTGTCTATGTAAGTCACCAAATCCATCCGTATATCAACTTAACAACGGTCTTGTTGCCTAAAACAAAGACCATTTTGAAAGCTGTAACCAACTCCTTAGCTAGGCTAGATAAAATTTCCACTCAGCGGGGTTAGTTGTAACGCTGCGTTACAACTCAGCCTTCTAAAGCCAGTGTTGGGCTGTAACACGCTACAGTAATAAAATTACTTTTTCCAGTAATGAGCAATGTAACTAATTACTAATGAAATTTCAGTGATAATATTACAGTTACTCTAAAACCAACTTGTTACAACGTTACTTTTGTTATGACATTGCCACGGGCTTGAAATACAACAGTCACATCAGCGGACACATTTTAGTAATAGTCGCGCTGTGCATGCACGTCTACAGCAGCAAATTAGTTGGAAACGTTAACCTTAGCAGTTGGAACTATTCCAATTACTTTAATTTTGTCGGGAGGAAAGATGACAAGACTAAAACTCGTGTAAAAAACACGTCCCCAAACCTCCAGTCTGAAACACCTCGGCTACTACGACCGACAACACAACAACGTGAAGCTCCTGGATATACACCCCACCAAAGGTGAGCCATGCTCGGCCACAGAGGTCGGCTGTAGCCCTGCACTGGCTATACAACCAAAACTGGATTTTACGTGTGTACAGCTGCAGCTATAAAGAAGGAATGAAGCTTGTGGCTGGATATGTGGTGGCTGAAATGTTGCTTTGAGTGACTCTCCATGTTTCAGGCAGAACTTTGGGAAAATACCGGTCACAGGCAACTGAAGACACCAGGTAAATAGAAGCTCTCTATCCTTAGCTACACTAAACGGTGATTACTCTGACATTCACACAGAGGCACACACCTGAACGTTGGGGAGATGCGCAATTACCAAATTCATGGAGTAACGGAAAAGTAATATAACGAGTAGTGTAACGAATCACTATTGGCAGGGAGTAGTAAGTAAAGTAATATAATTACTTTTGAAAAGGGTAACGACTAATGAGTAATATATTACATTTTCAGAGTAACAAGTCCAACACTGCCTATAGCACAGTTTCTCTATTTTTGCCTCTCGAAATTATTTTAAGTTTGAACTACTGTCCTTAATTAGATAAGATATACTTTGAAATTTAATTTGTAGGTCTCTTATTAATGCAGTTTTACAGTCTTGTCAATATTCATTCAATACTCATATTTTGACATGTGGATCTTCCACCACTTCTCAGTACAACTGTAGAAGAAAGATGAGTTCTAGGGAAAAAAAGCTGTGCATGTTGTCAGAATAAAACAAAAAATCAATTAATCACAAACAGTTTTAATGATGACTGATGAATATTGAAATCTCTGTGCATTACTAAAATGTGCATGCATCTCCTAGATAAAGCAGGACAAAAACAGGAGGGCGGGCTGGAGGGCGGATTCAACTGAAAACTGCAAGTGCAACTGCGTTTAAATCTCCAGCCTCAGCGAGCTATATGTATCTACGTTACTTGAGGAATGCGTGGAGAGTAATGCGTTACTTTTTCGGGGGTAAGGACACCGGTTGCCACCCAGCAGTGTGATGAAGGGCAGAGGAGGCTCGGGTGTGAGACTGCAGCACGGTGCGCAGTGACCGGCTGCATCCACTGGGGGAGGACCGAGCACCGCCTGCACGCGCTGCGGTACATGAACGACTTTCTCACCGAGGCTCTCCATCATCACACACACACACGCGCGCGCGCGCACACACACACACACACACACACACACACACACACACACACAATGGGAGGGATACCGGAGTATAGGTAGGGCTACAGCGGCAGACAGACAGATGTGTGATGCTCAGACTCAACCATGGGGCCATTTCCCCTCGCCTGCGTGAAGGTAAACTTTTACCCACCATCGCGTCTTCTCTCCGTGACCGTGCGGAGCTGTCATTGATGCCAACTCGCCGCTCGCACACCTGCTTCTCTTTTTCTTTTTTCTCTTCAGTGATAATTGCTGCCAGTATAGCAGGAGCGATGCAGCAGAAACGGGGGCTGAAGTGGCGATAGATCCTGTTGAATTGAGACAAGACGTCGAGACGCAGCCAAAAAGTGTCCTCCTCGGAGTGCGTCAGAGCACGGATGTATATAGTGGATGATATGCTCGCTGGTTGGATACGACGAGGGATTTGTGATATTACCCCCCTAAATCAATACGGAAATTTGGGCAGAAGCGAAGAGCTGCATCCTCACCTAGCCTACCTCCCCCTCATCCTCCAGCAGATTTATTTGTAGGGGGGCTGAGGCGATCTCGTTTGGCCCCTTTTCACATGTAAGTATGAATGTCAGAATGAAGCGAGGCTGTTTTAATGGGCAGGAAATTTCATGCGTAATGTCTGTTGTGAACATAAATGTCTTCTTGCATTCGTTTCCGTGAGTCTACCTCCACCTTCACTACATAATAATAATAACAGTAGGCCTAATAATAACAACAGTAATAATAATATGCCTGTGAAGTTTTACCGCCCTTATATGCAAAAGATGCGTATTATCCTGGACTATGCAGTCGCCAAAACAACGGACATCAATATGAATATTTTTTCTGCCTAAACCAACTGCTGTTGTCTCTTCTCTTGTGTTTTCCTCGCAGCTCCAGAGAGCGTCAGCGGGGTAAAGTCCTTCACATTCACCGGAGCTCCGAAATATAACAGCAAAAGATCCAGTTTTTTTTTCTCCTCTCATCACATAAAATGGCAACCAGGAGTGACCACGGAGGATCAAAAGACGCATTTGGGCGCAAGAAGCCGCGGTCGTGGAGGATTTAACCACCTGATGGGCACCGGAGACACCGACGAGAGACTGTTTCAGTTGTAGCTTGTTGACTTGGTGATTTATAATGCTGAACAAATAAAGGGCGCTGCAAGTTTGACACAGAGCGCCTGCGTAACAGGCTATGCCACCGGCCCTCACATTTTTTGGTTATGGTAATGATGTCATAAAATATTTGGAGGCCTGTGCCTGAGCGGGAAGACAGGCTGATAAATATCTCCTATCATGTAAGTAGCCACATGGACTGCTCTCAGCATGGACCTAATTGAGGTGCGTTTGTTGCTCTGACATTCTCATATTCACAACTGATTGGTTGATGCCTCATTTTCTCTGTGTGCGCGCGCCGAGCTGCAACTTTTATCCTCTGGCCTGCATCCACGTCGCCCTGAGGCGGTTACTGTAGCGCTCACGGACCGAACCGCTCATTGACTTAAAATGGAGTTTGCCATGGTGGGTGCGGACGGCGGGTGCAATAGTCACCTGCCGTACGGATATGCCCAAGCTCGCGCACGGGAGAGGGAGCGCGAGAGGGAGCGCCAGGCTGCCCATTCGAGAGCGGCGGCTGCCGCGGCCGCTGCCGAAGGTGGGTCCGGCGCGGAGGGAGGCGGAGGAGGCGGCAGCGGCGGCGGCGGTGGTGGCAGCGGCAGCGGCAGTGGTGGCGGCGGCTGCGGCGGCGGCGTGGGGGGCTCCACCTCCACCTCCTCCTCGAGCGCTCATCTCCTTAACAACCGCCAGCATCAGTCTCGCGCCGCCTCCTCAACGAACGCCAACATCAGCAGCGGCGGTACCGCCTCGCGCCCCTCCTCCTCCTCCACCTCCTCCTCGCAGCCGCCACAGCACCAGCAGGAGCCCGAGCAGCAGCAGCAGCAGCAGCAGAGAGTTGTCAGAGAGCGGAAAAAGCAGCGCGGCGTCGGACGGTGGAGACGCAACCGGACGACTCTCGGCGGGGACCTGCGCCACTCGGAGCTGGCGCTGCTCGGATCCGAGGAGGACATCATGATAGAGGAGGAAGAGGCCGAGGGAGCGGAGGAAGAGGAGGAGGAGGAGGAGGGGGACCGGGGAAGCAAGAGGTCGAGTTTTCTGTGTAACATGGATGATGAGGAGGAGACCGTGTCGCTCACTGACAGGCGCCCTCAGTCCGGATACGAAAATGTTTACAGCGAGTGCGGCTGCTGCGAGAGAGTTGTCATCAACGTGTCGGGACTCAAGTTTGAAACTCAGCTCAAGACTCTCACTCAGTTCCCGGACACTCTCCTGGGAGACCCCGACAAGCGAATCAGGTACTTCGACCCGCTGAGGAACGAATACTTCTTCGATCGGAACCGACCGAGCTTTGACGCCATTCTTTACTATTACCAGTCAGGGGGGCGGTTGAAAAGACCCGTCAACGTCCCGTTTGACATCTTCTCCGAGGAGGTGAAGTTTTATGAACTCGGGGAAGAGGCGATCCTCAAGTTTCGGGAAGATGAGGGTTTTGTCAAAGAGGAGGAGAAGCCTCTCCCGGAGGACGAGTTCAAGCGCCAAATTTGGCTGCTTTTTGAGTATCCGGAGAGCTCGAGCCCTGCCCGGGGCATCGCGGTCGTGTCCGTCCTTGTTATAGTAATTTCTATTGTCATTTTCTGCCTGGAGACGCTGCCAGAGTTCAGGGATGAAAAAGAGTATCTACAGCCACGACACAACTCCACTCAACCTGACCACGGATTTACTCCTTTCAACGACCCGTTTTTCATCGTGGAGACGGTTTGCATCATCTGGTTCTCCTTTGAGATTATAGTCCGCTTCTTTGCGAGTCCGAGCAAACCGGCTTTCTTTAAAAACATTATGAACTCAATAGACATTGTATCCATTTTGCCTTATTTCATAACTCTCGGCACGGACCTGGCGCAGCACCAAGGCAACGGGCAGCAGGCGATGAGCTTTGCCATCCTGAGAATAATCCGCCTTGTCAGGGTGTTTCGCATCTTCAAGCTGTCCAGGCACTCCAAGGGGCTGCAGATCCTGGGTCATACCCTGCGCGCCAGCATGAGGGAGCTGGCCCTCCTCATATTCTTCCTGGTCATCGGTGTCATCCTGTTCTCCAGCGCGGTGTACTTCGCCGAGGCGGACGAGCCCACGTCGCAGTTCACGAGCATCCCTGATGCGTTTTGGTGGGCCGTGGTGACCATGACGACGGTGGGCTACGGTGACATGAAGCCCATCACCGTGGGAGGGAAGATAGTGGGCTCCCTGTGCGCCATCGCGGGCGTGTTAACCATCGCGCTCCCGGTGCCGGTCATAGTGTCCAACTTCAACTACTTTTACCACAGGGAGACCGACAACGAGGACCAGACGCCGGTGGTGGAGAGCATGCCCCCGGGGTGCCCGTATTTCCCAGACTTTTTAAGGAAATTCAAAGGCTCGCCCTCGGGCTCCTCTCTGGGTGACAAAGCGGAGTATATGGAGATGGAGGAGGGGGTGACGGAGTCGCTTTGCGGGCTGGACAAGAGCCCCAGTAAAGGAAACGGCACAGACATAGGCAGGAAAAACAGTACTAACTCCAAATCCATTCAGACTGACGTGTGATTACAAGTAGAGTTTCCCTTTTTTTCTTTTTTCCCTAAAGAAGAATACACCCTATAAAGACACTGTATGCCCAAGAGCAGGTGGTCCCCATGACACAAGTTTTACGCACGCCGCAGAGCCCCACACACACGCACAAACACACACACTCACAGGCCACCAATTGGCAGGTTGAAATGTTTCATTCACTCCATCTCAGACTAGTGTCTCCCACAACTTTTAAAGAGAGAAAAATATCATCAATGAGTTTATTAATGAATTCGTCTAACCTGTGCGGGCTTCCAAATCTGACATCAAATTTAAAGTCTACATGACAGGCTATGCATTCGCACTTTATGAGTTTCATCTGTCAATAACAGAGAGGGGGTGGGCACGATGGTTTTGCTGTTATGCAATAAAGTTAAAAAAAATTTGTTTGCACTAATGTAGAATTTGCGCTGGGTTCGGCTGATTTTTATTTCAGAGACAGAAACTGTAGGCCATGCAAATGGCAATAATTAAGTCATCCTCTGACCACTTAGCTGAAGAATGTTTGAGGAACTTCCTCAAAGAGAGCAACCTAATGATATTAATAACCTCTTTCATGCGCTGCCAGTAAAAAAAAAAATAAAAATTGGAGTCCAATAAAGGAAAAGCCTGAGACAGATAAAAGACTTTTGTTACTGTTCCAACACTTAATACGAACAAAGAGCTCATTGATAAGACACAGCATTTAGCAGTCATCAAATAAACCAGGGCTAGAATTATTTCTATGACATCTACACAAATATGCTTTTCCACACAAAAGCCTTGTGTTGTTGACCCACTATGAGAGCTAAGCACAGGAATCATCAGAGTTAAAAAAAAAAAAAAAAAAATGGCTGGAGAAATGACTTGCCCCGCCAGGTTTTGTATGGACAGGCTTGGAGCCTTGGCGACAACAGTCTCCCCAGTTTCATTTACACCACCTCAAAATGACAATATCCCTTTACACGGACGCAGATGGAAAGCTATAGCAAAAACGACTCTGTTGTGGAAAACTCCTCGGAGGGGAGCTTGCGAGCAACTTCCTCTCCTGTCCGCTGGACTTCGTGCACAAAATTTTTTTTTTCTCAAGAGGACTATGATTATCTCCGAGCTCAGAGGATCTCCGGGATGTGGATGTCTTCCAAGGTATGTAGCCTGTGTGTGACAGTGATTTTTATCCAGTCATGATGAAAACAACTCCCGGTGTCACGGGAGAGGAGCCAATAATGCTCCTGACAAATGTGGAGAAATATCCGAGGGATGACAAACACAACAAATGCAACCCTCGCGACACACAGCACATTTAATCATGCCTCATTTTAATATTCATTTTCAACACTTGGTTGACCCCGAGACCAAAGAAATGACGCATGACAACGCGTGCGTAAAATACTGGACGCTGGCCGAATATGGCGCACATTCCAGTCACCATGTGGTCGGTTAATGTTTCTCCTGCACAACCTTTATGCTACACTCAGGGCTAATATCCGACAACATTACAAACACCTCATTCATAATAACTGTAATTATTTATTTAGGGTGACATCAGGTCAGCCTGCTGAGGACAAAGGAAGGTTTACCATGAAGGATAATGTGGCTCCTTATTAGTGGCTGAAAAGATGCAGTAGTTATTTTTCTATCTCTGAAAGTAAAGTGCTGCAGAGTTTACTTCTGTTTTTGGACTGTCTTCATTGCACTCATATCAACAGTTTACTTGTTTTGTTTCTGCTCTCCACTTGTCTTATTGATAATATCACCACCTCCCACAGCAGGTGTAACATGATATGGAGCCAGAGTGTATTGTTTCACTGCATTTATCCGCCTAGCACCATCATTTTTATGATTTCAACATTAATTTTTTGTTGCCTGAATCTTTACATGTCATTCTTCAGATATTAAACATCCATACAAATTTTAAAGACCCCATCTCGGTCAATTTTGCAACTTCAATTGGATGTTTGAGCCTCACCCTGCAGAGTTTTACACTAAAGGCTGTTTCCACATTCAAGTTTCAATGTTTCTCACCACACAGTAAATCTGAGCAGCAACAGGACAAGTCATTTGAAATATGAGGTATGAAACTTACACAAGTGTGATCTGTGGAAACTGGAGGCCTGAGAGTGGACTTTAAAGGGGAGTAAGAGACTAATTGTGTCCAGCAGTTAAACTTCTGATATGTAATATATTTGCGTCTTTATTGATTCTGGATTTTTTAGTGAGGAAAGAGATGTTGTTTCAAGATGAGTAATGAGTAAGATGAGTTTTTTATTGAATAAACCACATTCTCACTCCGACCTCGTCACATATTGACGTTTGGTCATGGACTTTCCACGTCCACATGCAAAGTGCAAGGTACCCTGAGTGCGTTGGTTGTTCTGCCTGTTACATGCATTGTCTCCCTTCAAGACACACTTCAGGAAATTTAATGTTTACATACAGTCTCTTTAAAAATAAACACGCTACGTTAGCACAAACAGGCCCAGACTGTGGATATCTTTAGAGGCCATCTCTGTTTATTCCTGACAACTCTGACAGCAAGAGGTAAAACAAAATCCTCATCAATTATGACCATATAACTCGAGCCCCTCTCCCATGGAGCACAACAGCAAAAGGGGCCATGTTAGATTCAATTCAGTACAATAAAACACAGAAAACATACCTGACAGCAAGCGGTGAAAACAAAATCCTCCTTCAAGTACAATCATATAACTCGAGCCCCTGCACACACATTAGGTGACACAAGAACATATCAGCATGTAATACAATAAGTTAAAGCTGAAAAATTAACTTATAAACAGCTTAACAGCACTAAAACACAGAAATTACTACAAGACCAATGTCGCTTACCTCTCCCATGGAGTGCAACAGCAGAAGCGGGGAGGCAAGGTGGGACACACCCCTTATATAGGTGGGGTGCCTTCAAAGGTGAACGTAGGGGTACAGAAACTGAGTATCAAACGCACACATATTGACTATATTATTGACTCAAATAAGTTTGTTATCAATGAGATGTAACATCACGTGACATACAACACTAGCGTACTATGCTACACATGCTAGCACACTACGTTGTCATTAAAAGAAGACGACTGACTTTTGTTTTTACACAGGAAACATGATTGTAAAGAAGACGTATGGCACACTGGCTCCATATGCATTTCAGCCTCTTCAAGCTCAAGTGTTGATCATGATTTTGAAAAAGGCCCAAAGGCCGAAACATCAAAATAAAAGACATGCATGTGGAGCCGGAGAGTGAAACACTTGTTTTCTATAATCAAGTCTACTGACAGTGATCAGCGCCTCGTTATAATTCATGGTGTGCGTTACTTCTATATTTCACTCAGGAAACAAAGAGCGGCCTGCAGGGTGAAAATCAGGAGTTTGACCTTGGAGCACAGTCTCACTCCGAAGTCATCAAAATCTGGCGTTTGGGCAGTGGCTTAAGGCGTCAGAAACCGATGAAAAAAGGCGTCCTTGAACGTCGACATGATACGCAACTGTTTGCCATTATAGTTTAACGGCGCCTGGCGGCATCAGGGGGAAACAGCGCAGGACAAGGACAAAAGTTAAGGCGGCTAAAGTTCAAATGGGGCGCGTGGGAGTAGTGGTGGATGGGTCCAACAAACACAGACTTTCACCTGGGAGAACAGTGTTCACGACCTGTTAGATTACAAAGCCAAACCCTGTTCTTATTTCCTAAACCTGACCGTGTGTTTGTTGTAGAAGGAAAAAAAACCACGTCAGTTCACAGTGTTGTAGAGACTGTATGTAAACATTAAATTTCTGGTGAAAACAGAAATGTATCTTGAAAGAGGAGAACTTGACACATACCCAGGGCACCTTGCACATTGTACATGGACGTGGAAAGTCCACGATCAAAATGTCAATATGTGACGAGATTGGAGTGAGAATGTGCTGGACCTTGTCTGACCCATCCACCTCCCCTCCTGTCTGCTCTGTGCAAACTCTCCTGCTCTTGATACTACAGCAGTTGCTTGGAGCATCAAAAAATGCTGCGCCCAGCGTGTCTCATACCGCCGCCAAAGGGCGTGTTAGTATCTGACACCAAAGGCCACTGACCAAACATTGGTAGTTGATGAGTTGGGAGTGAGACCAGGTTGATTTGTCAGCATTCCTTTATAATCCACAGAAAGTTTTTGAACTTTTGAAGTCATGAGAGTTCTCTGTAAAAACTCTGTCATATGTTTGGAAAAAAGTTACAAATATATAACTGTTGCTCCCAGAAAAAATTAAAAAGCCAAAATGTAACTTTGCAGTACTTCTCATTGTCGTGAGTATTAATAAAAGCATCAAGAAACAAATTACTGTGCTTAGAAATATTCCACTTTTTGACACAATCAACAGACACTTCCATCCCTGCCCTCCGTCACTGCCTCCATCAGAGCTCCTCAGCATTCCTCAGCACATAATCACTGCATCAGCTAATTTATTGCACTGTGTGTTTATATCCTCAGAGGAACTATTCATACAAGATATTTTCAACACCTGCACCCACAACCACACACACACACACACACACACACATATAAACACGCCACACACACACCATCTTGGCATGGTGCCAGCTCCTCTTGATACCTCACACTTAGCACTTACATAATGTGGCTTATGGCAAGAGGCGCAATCCAAAACATTTTTCAAGCAAAGTGTGTGGGTCAGGCATATTCTTAGGCCTGTAGCTGCTGAGCTGACTGTGAAAACCGCCTGTATCATCCTGAGCCACAGGACTGAGCTGAATGGTTCTGACTCTTCGTAGAGTCCCATTGTCACGTGCACGGCGAGCCTTTGTAGTGCAGATTTAGACCATATGGTCGGGCCATGTGACAAAGTGAGAGTTATTTATGGTTATTTCTCAAAAGGTATTCCATGACTGTCAAAGGACACAGAGGAGAGGTGGAAAGAAAGTGAGCGCGTGGGACATAATGTCAGAACAGGTTATGTAATAACAGAACAAATGAGTCGAGTTGATCAACAGAAAGTTTATCGCCAGTTTTGCAAAGGAAGTGAAGAGTTTGAGTCACAAAGACACCAAACGTTTGCTGTTGTAGCTTCTGCAGTGTGACAATTTGCTGCTTTATACCATCGTAACGTGAAGACTTCCGGGTGCTTTGTCCTGTTGCTCAGGCAAAATGAACAGTTGGAAGATTTTAGTTTAGACGATTATTAATTTAACTTGAACTGACAGATTTACTGATAGTGAAAGAAACAGTGCAGTTGTTGTGGACGGACATCTCATTGATAAATTTACAGCGCTCCATTCTACCACACAGTACAAACAGTGATTCAGGTTTTCTTGTAGAATGAAATCTAATCTAGTGTAATCTCTGGTTTTCTTTGTGTTTGTCGTTTCATCACTACTACAAATGCTACTGCAGCCAGTATCTAACTATCACTATCCCCAGTCATATTTTAAGCTACAAATTATATCCTGCTACAAAAATATACCGCAAAGAAATTATAACGGAAGTACAGAGAGTCACTGCTGTGGAGATGGTCTTGTTGCACTGGTGTGATTTGGCAGGGTAGCTGCAAGTTTCAACTCGTCTCATTGTGAATCGTAGGTCTGAACTGGGCTGAGGGATCAGAGGTCGACCCAATCAGCAGAATAAATGTTGGCGTTAAATGTTACTGCAAAACGCAGATAGGTTACATTTGTGTTAATGTGCAGAAGACAGATTGAAACTTGACATTTCAACAACGCTGTGGTTAAGGTGTGGTTAGATTTGGGCTCGGATAATATTTGGTTATGGTCAGGAAAAGATCATGTTTTGGCTTAAAATACCTGCTTTTGATGGCACATTCGCAGCTGGAAACACAGTGATAGGCTGCTAACAAACACCTGGTTTTGTTGGTCTTTAACAGTAGTCTGTATGTGGCCCAGGTGACAAAACATCCAACATCCCTCTACCGCTGGATGTCAAAGTTGGCTCACGTGCTACACCACTTTAGAAACACTAATATGATATATGATATGTATGAAACATATGTATTTGTGGTTTGCAGAAATATACAACACCAGCATTTTCTTCTGGCAACTGAGCAGATCCAAAGCTGGAGTACCAGTCAGGCAAAGTGGGAATCTGCCCGGGTTTTCTACTTTGATGTTCCTAAATTAATAAGAAATTTGTTTGATAATATTCAAGTTTAAAGCAAAATTAAAAGCTAAACATGTAAGCACCCTAACGGCTGTGTCTTAAAGACAGAGCCTCTTGTAAACCGATTATCACTTTTATTTATTTATTTAACCAGGAAGTCTGTTGAAATATATTGCCCCTTCGAGAAAGTCGGGGTCAAATGGCAGTGCAGGGTATAGACATGAGAGGCATTAAGGGTATCTTTAATATTCCAGTTAATTACATGAACTAACTGAGATACAGCAGACCTGGCGGAGGGTCGTATTCTAGGTGAGAAATGGCAGCTGGTTTATTGGATTCTGGGAAAAATGTATTTGGAGGAATATGTTTCTGAAGAATGTAGAGTTCTACCAGTACAACAGGAACAAATGTACCTTAAACTATCAAACTAGAATCACCGCCTCATGGTTGTATGCCTCTGCAAACGAGCTGCAGTTTACATCCATATCTGTCCAGACTCGTATGAATAAACATTGCTTCAAACATGGATTTTGCTGCAAAGAAGCCTCACAAACGTGAATGCTGCACAT
Source organism: Epinephelus cyanopodus (assembly GCA_026686955.1). NCBI lineage: Eukaryota > Metazoa > Chordata > Actinopteri > Perciformes > Serranidae > Epinephelus > Epinephelus cyanopodus. Next base: position 42,468,615 of record CM048914.1, on the reverse strand, counting down.
GTCTTCATCACGGCAGCACAGAAGATCTATACAATCAGCACAGTTTCAAGGTGGAGACCCAAAATTAGTGTCACCAGTTCAGTATCCCTTTCTGTTCCTGAGTTATGATGTTAAATAATGGCCAGAAAACACTCTGATGATGTCACAGTGAAGTTGCCCTTTGACCTTTTGGATATAAAATGTCATCACCTAATTATTATATCCTCCTGAGACCACATTTTGGGTTTTCTTGACCATATGCTTCTTTCTACTTAATTAAGACCTGTTGTTCTTGTTTGTGGACACGTTTTTGTGCCATCTAGTAGACTCACAAGTCAGTCTTTAGATGCTTTGCTTAACTAAAGACTGATGACTTTCTCCCTGATCTTGCTGAACTCTTGTGCTCGTAAACATAGTCCGACTAGAAACACGTGTAGCGGTACAAAATGGCTCAGCCGCGCTTGCAGAACACGCCGTCAAAGTTAGTGGATGTTTGTTGCGTCACATTTTTCACGTCACTATATCACCCTTTAGACTAATCTGATGTTTGTAAAGTCTATAAACACAATGACTGAACAAAGATTACTATTTCTGTGTGCATGTTTTGTAATTAATAACATGGTTATTGTAGATCAGCTGGGCTAACTGTTAGCTGTTAGCGGTGTCTGTAATAACTCAGTAACTCAATAAATGATCCGGAATTTTTTTTTTTTTCCAGCGGATATCTTAGTTACAACATGACTGGGCTAGCAAAGCAGTTCTGTGTTGCTATGTGTGGTATTTATTCAGTTTTGGGAAATCATGCTGTCTAGAAAGCATCAGTGGCTGCAGCTGACAGGGACAGCTAACAGCAGCAGCAAAGCTAACATCAGGACGTCATCTGTTAAAAGCCTCCCGTTGTCGGATACGACATGAAACTACTCCAGTTAGCTCAATCATGTTGTAACTAAGACATCTGCTGGAAAAAAGATTTTTTTCACGGATGTCACAAGTGGCCAAGGTCCAAAACCTGATCACATTATTATTATTGAAACATGTTTATTTATGATTAATAGTGGTTGTGGCTTGATACGGCTACAAATTAGACCAATTTTAGCAACAGTAACAAGCTAGTTACTAGTACTAGTTTGAGGATATTTGGACTTTATTATCGTTGACAATGGTTAGATTTTTATACTTATCAGGTCCTACTGATCCCAAATAGCGAGGAGAAATTAACAATGGATACAAAACAATAGTTTGGGTCTCAGGAGGATATGCTATCAGACATTGTGTGAAACTTTGTCACAATTAGGGTATGAATTAGTAACCTCTGGCTAAAACCATGTTTTGTGATGTCACAGTGACCTTGACCTTTGACCTTTGACCACCAAATTCTAATCAGTTCATCCTTGAGTCCAAGTGGACGTTTGTGCCTAATTTGAAGAAATTCCCTCAAGGTCTTTTTGAGATATTGCACTCACAAAACGGACAGACAACCCGAAATCACAACGCCTGCAGCCACGGCTGTTGCAGGCACGGACTCATAAAGACGTGGCCATGTCAACCATCGTGTGCAGCCTCCCTGCAGTGTCCACTGTGATAGCTCGTGATACATCATGATATCAGTAAATGAAGAGGAAAACATCAATTACTAAAATATAAAAAAACAATAATCAACACTCTGTCACATGGCTGTAACGGTCATGAAGCTGGCGAAAAAGTTCAAAGACTAAAAGGCAGAACAGCTCCAGAGCTAAATGTCTCCGAGTTTATCAGATCCTCTCAGACTGTGTCGATTAAACGTAACAGGCCAGTATTCAGAGTTTCCAGTGCAGTGATCACACTGGCATCTACAAATGTTTTATTGGATTAGGCACCTCACAGCCCGCACCCCACATTTTATGTGACAGTCGACTCCTCTATATTGAAACAACCTGCTCTGCATAACAGAAGCAAAATTTGTGCTGACAACCAGAGGTCAAAGTCACAGCTGACCCTGCTGACAAATGGCTCATTGAGCTGTTCAGAAAATGACTTCTACCTGCAGCCAAGACATCCATCCATCTTCTACATCTGCTTATACCTGTTCAGGGTCACAGGCGGCTGGAACCCATCCATAGAGGCACAGAGGCAGGGAATATACTGGATGGACTGCCAGCTTTTCACAGAGCTAGAATAAACACAAACAAACGCATTAACACTTATTTTGCCTCTGTTCAGCCACTAAGATAACCAAGAAAAAGACAACAAGAACATGCATACAGTGCAGGAGTTAAGGATGACAACCTCACAGTATACCGTTATGACATTGGCTTCACATCAACCCTTACGCCAGTGGTTCCCAAAAGTGGGCTGCAGGCCCATTCTGAATGGACTGCAAATGACTCGCAAACATGTCAAGTTTATACCAGAGCTGGTAATTGTTAATGGAGTCTGTGTTTTCACAATGGCGACCATTGTTAGTTGCCCCTTGGGGACAAGAGTGTTGGGAAGACACTGATTTTTGTAAACACAAGTGTTTTATTTTGCGTTATTACCTCCGCCAAGGAGGTTATGTTTTCACCGGCGTTGGTCTGTTTGTCTGCGAAATAACTCAAAAAGTTATGAACAAATAATAACATTTTGGTGGTGATCGGTTGAAGCAAAAAGGACAAAATAATAAATAAACTATATCGTCTAACAGCCTCAGCAGCAATTCCAATTTCTAAAGACGGTGAAAATAGCGCCATCTGGTGGCCGGAAAGCACGTCTTGTTCTACTTGCTAAATATTGTTGTAATTTTAAAGTTGAAATTAATGTTCTGTGTTGGAAAACAATAAAGTGAAAAATACAAAAAAACATATTATATTCTGTGTTGGTACCAAATAAAAACGAAATAAATACAGCACAGTGTCTCCATGGTGAAGGCATATATAACTTAATAATGATAGTGATGCAGTGACGCAGGCTGCAAAATCTGATGCAGAGGGGGAGGGAATATCACCTACTTGGCGGAGGTCTGCCCTTTCTGAGTGCTTTTCTAGTTATTATTCTTTTTTTTACTGGTTTAAATCACCTGGGGTCTCATTAATAAAACAAAGCATAGGATCCATACTATAAATGTACATTCAAACAAAAGATTTTGTTTTGTGCATACGCAATGTTTATAAATGAGACCCCTTGTCCATTTGTTTTGAAGAGAAAAAGAATCCTGTACATCTGGATCCTAAGTTATCAGAAAAAAAGGTGAGCACACATTAGCAGGTGCTGGGCTAACTGCCTGTCTCTGACGTGCCAAACAGCATCGGAGAAACATTGATTTGTAACTTAAACTGCTTTATTCAGTGTTTTTACCAGGGAAAACCCCTTTACGGCTTCTCGGTAAAAACCTCCTAAACAATGAACACTAAGGGAATTCTAACCAGGAGAAGTTTCAGCTGGTTCCACACCGCTAGATGCCACTAAATCCCCCTAAATCTTACACACTGTTCCTGTAAAACACAATGCAAATAACAGCACCACAAACAACAGCCTCCCAAATTTAAAGTAATGGTAAATCTACATTGTTCTACAACAGCTTCAGCCATTAACTGAACATTTCCTCTTCATGAAGGCAGTCAATTCAAGCTCATTTTATTTATGGAGCAAAAATATATGCAGTGTTTTGTTTTAGAAATTATTATATTTGCTTTATGTGAGTTTATTTATTAAACTTTGGGGCGTCTGTGGCTTAGTGGTAGAGCATGTACAAGGCTGTTGTCGCAGCGGCCCGGGTTTGACTCCAGCCTGTGGCCCTTTGCTGCATGTCACTCCCTCTCTCTCTCTCTCTCTCTCTCTCTCTCTCTCTCTCTCTCTCTCTCTCTCTCTTTCCCCCTTTCACACTTGTCTGTTCTATCCATTAAAGGCTAAAAATGCCCTAAAAATATCTTAAAAAACCTTTTTCTTAACACTTAACACATCTTGTTGAAGATGAGACAGCACAGCCATTTAAACTACACTTAAGTTTTCATAATGTTCATGACACTGGTTGCAGGCGTGGTTGTGGATGTGGTGAAAGCGTTACTTTATTTACAGAGGTGAGAACTGGTGGTTAAATTTAATGGCAGGTTATTACTGTAATATTAGTGCATCGTGGGCAGACGCCTCAGTGTGAATTTTGAACTCCTAAATGCAGTGTACTGTGCGACAACTAAAATTGTTTTACAGTTATCGCTATTAGATTAATTATCTTCTGCTTCTTTTTCTTAACATTTGAAACCTACATTGTTTCCAAGTTTGCAAGCTCTTCTTTTCTGCCCTTGTTTCTGTGTTGGTATTTTAGTTTATTATTTGTGCATTTAATAAATTAAAACAAAAGAAAAAATATACAGTAACTTCAGAAAATGCAAATGGTGGGATGAAAAACCCTGAGGGCTTGTAAAAGGAACCCACCTAACACTGAAATTAAAGACAGCTGCATATGCTTGCCACCAATTTCCAAACAAACAGAAATAGTTTTTAAAATAACCAAAAGACAGAAAATAAGAATTACAAAACAAGAGATTAAACAGATGAAGGAAGAAAAAAGAAAACAAAATACAAGTTCCCCAAAAGAAATAAATAGGAAAAGATAAATAAAAACAAACATTACAATAACATATATTTGCACTGCTTACACACACCATGTCCTAACTTATTGCATAATACTGTTCTCTGTCGCGAGAAATTGTCTGAGATCAGTTTTAAAAATCAAAAATGAGGAGGGACTGCAAAGTGAAGCCACATAACCACGATGACCTGTCGATCACTGGAAAAATGTGAAACCATTGACAGGGATGTGTAAAGTGTCACTCCCATGGTTGTGTGATGGTGTGCACGCTCGTGTGTGCACCTTCATTTATCTGGCCGATAGACACTTTTACAGTTTGTAAACAGTGATGATGTGACAAGGAGCACGTGCATTTTGGCAAAGGAAGTATGGGGGACCACAACGGCTTGTCAAGCTGTGCAAGGGCACTAACCTGCAAAGATCGCGAATGCAGTAAACCAACAGTAACCTAGCGTTTCCACCGCAAACAGTACTCTGAAATGTGGGCGGGGTTGTTGTCACTCACTGCTGTCCAGCACTCACTGTATTTCCTCATTACTGGTGACACAGATGGAAGTCTGCACCTTGTTCATCGTCCACAGAACAAGGCTGCATGCAGACATTTTCAGAACAAAATAAAACAGGCTGCAGTGAGAGTCTCTCTCCATGGGATATTTAAAAATAGCAGGTTTGTGCATTTAGTCCTTCTCAGGCAAGCTCAGAGGTGTAGTGTTGCTGGAGCCCACAGGAACGACGCTCTGCTACTTTTTTTTTTCTCTGATTAAGGATTAGAATATATGCCGTCCTGGTTGAAATTAATTAATATAAACTTTAAGTTTCACTCATTACTAAAAGTTTCTGTCATTTAAAAACTAAAGTAGTGGTCAAAGTTGTCACAGTGAAATTTAAGGTGCGTTGATGGATTCATGTCATTAACTCATGCATCGAGTAACATTACAAGTTAATGTTCCACCTTAAAAGGCAGCTGCAGCAAGAGGCAGCAGCACATCCTTTCATTTTATATAGTTTACTAATAAAACTCTCCACAGTATGAACAGTGGTTACATGAGAAAACCAGACACAACTCAGCCCTGAGCAGAGTGACTGTCCTCTACTGACCAATCAGACTGCAGTGTTCACAGCTCCACCTTTTAGTACCAGATCTGTGTGCTAGGTACCCCAACAGAGGGGGGACCAAACATGGGGACGGTACAGAACAGTTTCATTGGTACCATCCACAACTTTTCACAGTGGAAACCGAAAAAAGTGCACAGAACTGAACTGTACTGCCTGGTGGAAACGGGGCTTAAGTGGCCGAACAAATAACACAACTGCCGCCATGAATTTTGCAGGAAACTACAACTTTACCGTTGTTTATATGTATCAGTGCTGGCTGTTTTGTGCTGTCTGTGTACAGTAATATCATGTGCATTCCCTCAGTACTTAACAGTATCATCAAGGTGTAAAGTGTGCCACTCTAACAGGAGGATAGAAGGCAGACAATGTGTTCTTGCCCACTCACAGTCAGATCTAATCAGCCAAAATAAGTGAAATTACAAATGGTGTGTAGGAGATTTAAACACTGTGTCAGCACATTGCTGCTTACAAAAAAAAAGGTTAAATGTTAAGAATTTGAGCAGGAAAGTTCTTCTTGCTCTCACAGTAATTTGACTCATCAAGCTGGTCTCTTTTTTTTGTTTAATAACTGTAATGATTTTGTGGAAAAATCATTAATCGAGCAAAATTACATAGACTGGAAAAACATATTAATGCTTGTTTGTTGAGAAAAGACTCATGTACCATTTTTAAGTAATTATTGTAAATAATCTAGATGAGCAGTCATGCCTCTCTGATAAAATCTCTTCCTTGGTAGTTACCGAGCAACATGAAAAGAAAACAAAACCAAAAAAAAAAACAAGACCCCAGACTGGAATTTCATGAGGCTGGAACGTCTCTCCATTCCTCTGTCCTGCCAATACATTAATCAGGCCTGATAAAAGGCTGTCAGCTAGTTGTGCTGACCAGCACACACAATTCATGATCCCAGCTGCTCTCACCCTGTTAGTAGGCTATTTACAATAATTGTTGTCCCTTTTTAAAACAGGCGGCTCGAGCCACCTTTTTGTAAAATCATTAGCCAATGGTTCAAAGAGGACGGGATTAATTCATCAATTTCAAATCAAGAAGGAAGTTTGACTCTGATTATTGCGGAGCTCCGGTCCAAACCTAAGGTGAAAGACAGCTGAGAGAAAGAGCCTGAGGCAGTGAGGAGTGAGAAGAAGATAATAAGCTTTTAACCAGGTCAGAAAGTACGACCAGCATGACCCTCCCCTGACCAAAGATTATCCAATCACTGCGTAGTAAGTGGGCACTGCAGGCCTGTCAAGCTTTGGATTTAAAGAGTTTACATAACTGAGTGTATGGCCTCTCTAAAACCAAAAAAACACATCAGGCCAAACTGTTAAGAATGCATTAAAGAGTGTGTTTATATATTCTAAATAAGGCTGCAATTGTTAGCGTGTCCAGCTGACTAACCTAGACCCTTTAACTGTTAGTAAACAGTATGATGTTTTTGCGTTGACGTAGAGCCTACGCCACAGCCTGACGTGTGCCTCCCTAAAAATGTAACAACACGTCGCAGCAGTGCAGTCATCGCAATAGACCTCCTGTCTATTTTTGTAAGCTGAAACCATTTCCCTCAGAGGAAACGAAGCTTGTATTTACTTTAATTTCACAGATAAGAAACAATAAATTGTGAAGACAACAAAGCCTCCACTAAAATAGCTTTTTAAGTTTTGTGTGTGATTTATCCTGGCTTCATATGAGTAGAGGAAAAGTCTGATAGTTGCTAGGCTAATTTATACAATGTAAAATGCCATAGGCTTGTGCTAAAAACATTAGCATGTTGTATTTGTGGGGAAATGTGTCCAGATAAAGACAAGTGTTTGTCTGTGAATGCTGCGAGTTATAGTGAAGCTGATTTGTGTACTTGTGTTTGACATTGTCTCGATTAAGCCATGTTTAATGTGTGTTTAATGTGTGTTTTGAATCAATTACACTTTACAGCACTTCACAGAAACCCCACTGCCAACTAGTGTTTTGGAGGTGTAACTGCAGAGTGACGCAGACACACCACTGCACAAGTATAAATGCTCACAATGGCGTAGTTGACGTTCGTAGGCTACGGCGGGTCTGCCGCACAACTGTAAATCCTGCTTAAGCCTGTAATTTGACCCAAGTTGTTACATTGCAGTGCTGAAAAATCATTGTTCCCGTGAGTCACTCAGGTCCAAAAACATGGTAAAATAGGGCCCAGGTAGAAAAATACCCAAGAAAGCTGTTTTATTTCTATGTCAGACACTTACAATAACAACCTGAGCCTGTCAGTGGCAAAACATTATTTAACAGCACGCTGTTGGCGAGAAAATTATGTTGCAGCTTGCTCCCGCTCAATACTGCACCAATCGAAAATCGTTGCCTCAGTTAGTCACCTAGACACAAAAACACGGGGAAAGGGTCTGGGGTGAAAATAGCAAAGTTTCCCTTTAATTGCTCCGGGCCATCATGTGGTTGACAAAGACTGTTTGTCACCTCACATTTTCCACGTAAACAAGACGTTCACAGCCGAGTCTAATGAAAGCCGTTAATAAAGCACACTTGGGATTACAGCCCCGGTGTAAGTTTAAACCATCTTGTGGTTTCCATGCAGCAGTTACATAATGTCTTTCTATTGAAGGAAAGCAACCTGATTCTTTGTACCCTCCACTGTATCCCCTCTGTCTGACAGCGTCCCAGGCTTTATTATGTTACTTCATTCTTAGACGTGTAGATTGTATTGCTAATTACACATATGCCTCCGTGTTAGGTTTCTCCTCACACAGAGAAATCAGCTGCTTTGTATGCTGACACTATTACCTTACAGTTATTAGAAAAACAGCAGTTGTTGCATGTTTAAAAGAGAAGTGCTGATTTGGTTCTGTAGTTTCAAAAATGTGGCAAATATAGAATAAAACACAGATCAATATTAACAGTATGATGAGGTATACCGCTCCGTCTGTTTACCTGCAGTGTACACGGAGGTATGTGTGGTCAAAATGTTGATTAAGTTTGCTGTCACACACAGACAATCTGGGGCAACAGAGGATTACAGATTTGTTATGGCATTGGGAAAGGTAAGCATTTCAAAGATTTGTCATATCAAGTTTAGGCTTTTTTTCCCCCTCATTTTCCAGAGTGCTACCTAAAACCCCACAGCGCGGCAGCTTTTTATGAACAAGCTTGAGATTTGATTAAATGGAGCAGCTGCTCAACCATAAAAAAGTTTTCTCTGCCACTCCCTGTGAAGATGAGCTGGTGAGCAGAGGACCGGCGCCCTGCTGGTCCTGTAAACTTTTGAGGGGCCGCAGATGCTGATCGCGCTGTGGGAATCAAAAAGCACACACACACACACATCAGTATGTGTCGGCAAAATCATCGGAGTGTGAACTCGCGCTTCAGGAGTCATCTGCTGTAAAATGTAAACATTTAGCTCTCTGAGCGTCATGTATATGAGACATATGGGCTGAGTTTGCATGCTCTGAGTGTGGGTTTCCTCCAGGTTACTCTGTGCCTGTAGAGTGTCAGTGTCTGCATCAGCTCGCACAAATTAGCATACATTTCTTTTTTTTTATTTGGCTTTTGCAGATACAAGCTTCATGAATACCATTTAGAAAGCCTATCGCTGATCTGCAGCTGCTCAGGAATATATACATGAAGCTGATTTGTGTACGTTTGAAGTCCCTGAGCTTTCGGATTGCAGTCTCATGCTGAGGAGGTGTTTATTCAAATTAAACCCAGTCTTAAAGAATGATGCTTTGAAAAAAGGATTATGGAAAATGACAGAGAAATAAAATTAACAGTGCAGCTTCCCTGACTCTGATACTGGTCACTGCAGGTGAAACAGAGTGCAGAGGAAAGCAGATAATCTTTATGGATGGCATTAGTCAGCATTAATGTTAGGAAAGTTTGCCCGATGCTGAGACACAATCAGAGGGAAACACTGGTATTTTTCAACCTGGACTCTAATTCTCATGTTTTTCTGTCTAAGTGACTCATGGAGACATTTTTAAAAACTGGTCCAGTATTAAGAGAGACCGTTGCAGCAGCAGCAGTGAAACAGGCTGCATTGTAATCTCTGTGGGCATCTGTGCACCGTCAATTCACGTCCACTAAAAGTGCTTGTTTTTGTCACTGACAGGCTCAGATTGTTATTTAAAGTGTCTAACAACATTAAGGAAAACAAATAAAATGTTTTCCTTACCTTTCGCTGATCCAGTCTGTTTGTTATTGTGTGTAAGTCCCGCTCAAGGAGAAATCTTGTTCTGAAATCTCAGACTTTTCTACACTGTTAAAATCTGCTAAATATGCAGTTACGGTACTGACAGTTTTACACTTTCTGCACTCCAGCACAACAAATTCATCCCGGCACTCCTCTCTCCAACTTTCACTAACATTTCCACCATTGTTTTTCCTCCAACAAGTCATCTCTCACGACATTTCAGAACAGGACTTCTCTTTATTCAAGAAACATTTCATTTCTCTGTAGGGTGTTTTCCGTAATGTTGTCAGACACTTACTGCTGGAGCAAAAATATATTATTATTATTCCACAGGCTAGTTAATAACATGTCGGGCAGGAAATCCAAAGTGTGGGATCATTTTGAGAAGGTGAAGGACGAACCCAAGGTGATATGTAAACTCATCTTCATTGGTCGACTACAAACATGACGTATCATCTGAAACATGGAAGTAGCTACATGCCCATTAGTCCACAGCGTCATTAACAGGCGGCTCGCTCAGTGTGTGATGTGCACTTGTAGGTAAAATATAGGCCTATATTAATGAAGGTTCATTATTACGGTTTTGTATTTCTCTGTAATGTAGCACAGTGTTAACAATGTTACTGATACTATTCTTTCTCACACCTTCAACTCAAACCATTGTGTTGCCCCGCACAAAATATATCATTTAATAATCAAATTAATATCGTAAACATGCGGGCGACTAGTCGACTAATGAGCCGAAATGACAACTATTGGTCAACAAGGAAAATTCTTAGTCGCAGGCAGCCTTACGTTGAATACATTTTTCTGCCACAACCCCTGTGAAAGGACTCATTTCTATTGGGATATGATCCAACAGTTCAATAACATTTCGAAAGTCGGGCCCCCACCTCCAACAGTGCATCCAGTTCTCTTCATACATCCATGGTTATAGCACTGAAAAGCACTTTTTGGAGCGGAAGTCGTGGGTTAGGCATGATACTGTATGTACGCTAAAAGATGTGGTAATATCTTGTTTCTTTTTATGTCATGTTACCTGAGGGCCAATGGAGTCAAAGCTGAAATTACTTTGTGAAAAATGGCTTACAATTGTTTAGGATGTTCTTTTTGTGAAGGATGTTTGAATATATTCTTGATTTTCTCAACAGTCAGGGCGACGCCTTTGTCAAAAGGCTCGACCCGATTTATCTGATTTTGCAGTTTGTTTTCATAATCTGTCATTGTATCAGTCCTTCATTAAATGCCGACCATGTGCAGTTAAACAATTTGTCTAAAAATACCTCGGGATGCTCATGATTAGATTAGACAACAGACAAATGCTCCTTTTCCTGTGCACCAAGGACTCGTGTAGGACGAACCAAAGCCTATGACATTGGGATGGCGGGGTCCGGCGGCGCGTCACATTAATGTGCTGTCATTGTCTGCATGATATTACATCAGGCTGGATGTGATGTAACACTTGTGCTGCTGCTAATTGTTGTGCAAAGTACATGTATGCTCCAGTCTCTCTGTCGCATTTTAAAACAGGAGAGAACCTGTAGGTTTGTAACAACTGCAGAGCGTTTTTCAATCAACACATCAGGTCTTTGAGCGTACGCTGCTGAATAATGTAACCCAAATAACAGGCTTTAGAGAGGCCCTGACTAATGATGAGTCAAATTACATTAATAATGTAGGCCTGCTATATTAGGCTACAGCGTGCGTACATCTCATGCAGCCTGAACTTAGACAACATCCTGCATTGTAACTAACTTCATATTATATAGTTTTTGCTGAACACCAGACTGAAATGTTTCAAAGCAGCATTGTGGAGGTGTGTTTTTAATCTTTTTTGGAGCCTACTGGACGTCCACTTTTCGATTTTTCCATATAATGATAAGGAATACTACCAAAAGTAAAGCTTTATTAATAAGAGTTATTTGTATTGATTCAAATGGGAGAGGATTAAAACCAACTCTGTATCTCTACCGAGCAAACAGGCTCTTTCAGCTGATTTTTTTTTTGGATGCACAGACTGAGAATTGACTATATGGTTCCATCTTACTGCTCTCATCAATCCCATTTACAGCAAACAAGCTCTAATAGGGGCGAGGCAGATGGCCGCCCACCCAGAGCCCGGTGCTGCTCAAGGTTTCTTCCCGTTTAAGGGGAGTTTTTTTCTTGCTTCTGTCGCCTTGCTCGCTCATGGGGGAATGTTGGGTCTCTGTAAATTATAGTGTGTGATCTTGACCTGCTCTATACGTGTCTTGAATTAACTTCTGTTGTGAATTGGCGCCATATAAATAAAATTGACTCGACTTTATGAACCCACTGTACACAACCTGTGCTGCAACAAACAGCAGGCAGAGGAAGTTAAAATCAAAGGCTCAGTTATTTCTCTCGAGTTAGTGGAAACTAAAACAGAGCAAAGGATGATAAAATTAGCGCTGCGCAATATATGGTTTTGGTAGAAAATGGCACTTTAAAATGTGACTATTATTCTTTTTTTTTATTGGCACCTTTTGTGTACAAGTCAGTTTCATCAATAAAAGAATGTTAGAAATAATTTCCTTTCATTTTTTTAATGCAACATTCAACTTGTATTTTAGCAGTAAACTGAAAGCAGCAAAAGACAGAACTGAGTACACAGGTCGTCAAGCGCGTTCACATTTAGGCTAGTGATGTACCAAAACAGAATTGAGGTAGTGGAAGTGGTTTCCAACACTTAAAACCTGCCCTAGATTCCAAGAGAGCCCTGACTCACACTTTCAACAAAGTGAAAGATGAAATTTCTCAGAGCACCTTGCAAAGTCAACAACTTCGGCAAGTTCTGGAAAACAATGTGTTACTGTGCGATCGGAGTGTAGGCGATACAAACAACAGATGGTTGGACTAGCGTAAACTCATCAGCAATTCGGTTGAACTCAGCGTCAGAATATTTAAACAAATCGACTTACCTGAACAAAATCAGTTAGAACTAGAAGACGTCGTAGGCGCCTCCTGTTTTCAGCGTTTCTTCTCCGTTGATTCATCAGACGGAGAAGAATAAACATAGCACACACCACAACACAAATGCTAGAGCCGGCATTTTCAAACCTGAATAACTATTGGTATCTAGTGTCGCTACAACGTATGCCTGCACATCGGCCACGCCAATTTGCATGAAGTGGTGTCTCATTTCACAGGGAAAGATCTCTACCCTAATATTTCTCACTTCCCTCATCAAGGGTTATCTCGCAAACGAGGGCACTCAATACCAAGTGGAAGATTTAAGGGGTAGAAAAGGGATTGGGCCTAAGTCATGCCCCTGGGCAACTGATAGCAACACACAGGGCAACCTTTAGCATATGAATGTGACACAAAGCTGAAACACGTTGTAACACATGATTAATGTTGTAAAATGGTTGCCGTTGGGTTTAGGCAACAAAACTTAGGCCAAGTTAAGATAAAAGATCATGTTTTGGGTAAAAAAAACATTACGTATGTTATGTACGGCCGACCATCGGCTTAGTGTCAGGATCTTAAAGGGTGCCTTTGGTGCCAATATCACATGCAGAGGGGCGTGTCATAGCATCGGTATAACAACCCGAGAATGAGAACGAGCTACATTACCACAATATTCAGATACACTGTTGTGTACTTCCTCATATCATGCAGCTAGAGAAACATCAAGTGGACCGATACACAACTGAGATGGGAAGCTCATGTTGCTCCTTGTCTCCTGGATGTGCAAATAGGCAACTGATTGCTAACACACCAGCTTTACCAACCTGATAATGGAATAATATGTCAGGTCTGTGTATCTGTCGACTTGTTTAGGAGTCCTTCACAGCTCCACTAGAGCAGCTTTAAGTTAGTTCCCCTCAAAGGTACAGCAGTTGAGCTGTTGGGATGTTGACATGCGCTGCTTACTGTATGTCAGGAAATTAATCATTCGGTGCTCATCATCTCTCTTTGACTGGGCGATTCATGCAAGACGATGGACATGAGACAAACTGTTTTCCACCGCCGTTCACACCAATCAAACGAGCTGACAGACAGATTTTCAACCGAGGATCTTTCCAGAAAAATGTTCTTCAAAGTGCAGATGGTTCACTGTGGGGTCGGCTTCACTCACAGCAGCTTAACAGAACACAAACCAACTCTAGACAATTATACAACTTTGGAACAAAACTGATTCAGACCAAAGTAAGTGACTTTAAAAATCCTCACTTTTTTGGTCTCAACAGTGGTCTGCAGCTATCTCGCCTATGGGTGTCACATAAACTCTGCGTTAACTGGAAATCTTTGTTCTCAGTTTATTACAATTTACTAACTTTTCCTCCAGAAGCTGTGTGTCTGCAGGAAGACGGAAATCTCAATGCACTGAACAGAACATTGATTCTTCATCATCCATTATATCATGCTGCACAGTCGAGGACATTAGTAACAGTCCCTCCACTGCTTCTATCTTTTTTCTCCAAAACCTGTTTGGTTTTATTGCATTTCTTCTTGGTCTGTCAGATAAGAGCAGCTTGACAAAATGTTTCAGTGATTACATCTTACACAGTTTGATAACACTGTCAGTGAGCAGTAAATCACCATTATCTAACAGACATTATAGACGCACGGTACTCACTTGTGGTGCTTTTTAACTAGAGACAACTTGATCAAATCACAGCATTATTCAGTGCCATGTACGGCAGGAGTATTTTTTCCTCTTGTTCTGGACGGTCAGACAACTGTTAATGTTAAATGCTGATATTTAATATCCAGTTATGTAAGTGCCACGTGTGCAGTCAACATCTATTACAGTCATGCGACCTCAAGTTTCACCCCATGGTCAGTCTAGGCCGGCATGGACATGGAAAACGCAAATCCTAGATGAGCCTGGATCAGGGGGGCGTCTCCTCCTGTATCGATCACTGTTATGTAAACTTGAGCCTGACTCTCCAACATTAAAGCGTTCTCGGCTTTTGTCCTGCCCGAGCAGCGATTGTACGTGCTGGAAAATGGCTGCCATGACCAGACCTCTACAGACCTCATCTCCCACTCGTTCTCTCTGCTCTCCTGCTTTGGAGTGACTAGATGCTTTTATGTGGAGTGACTAATGCTCGCTCTAAAGAGCCTGGGGTGTATCTCACTGTGTGTTCATGTGTGCGGGTATGTGCATTGTGTGTGTGTGCACTCGTTTCTGTGTGTGCGTGTGCACATGCGAATGCTGTACGCAACCAATCAGCATGCCGGGGCTTGACTCGCTTACATGAAGATGAGTCAGTTTCATGGTCTGCAAAGACCGTGATCCCCCACACACACTTCAGCTCGATCCATGCAAATGGTTTGATTTGTAATTGTGCACAAGAGTTACTGTGTACCATAATGCCGTAGTGCTTATTCATACGCATGTAAGGACACTGGGATGAGAGTTACAGTGAGAGGAGGAGGCTGGAGGTGAGACTGATGAGTGCAAATTGCCACAAACAATAACATTCACCCTGTGCCTGTTTTATTCTAACACAGTTGGGAAATTATGTTGTTTGTGAAAAGAGAATAAACAACAGTAAGAGTTTGGCTGCTTGCAGACAGATACACATCAGATGAGGTGACAGAACGTTCATGTGTGCTCCATTCATTCATCGCATTTATTTGCCACAATGATTAGTCTTTGTCTCGTCACGTTGGCCACAGATAGACGTCACCAAGCCCCTACAGCCAGGTGGCCAAAGCACATTTTTGATGGCCTAAATCTATTTATATCAAAACAATAACCAACAGAAAAGGCAACTTAACACAGCCTGCACTAACTGTGACACTTCAGTCTCTCAGATCACAGTCTTTTCTTTCTTCACTTTGTTCTCATCATCTATAGGTTATGTTTGCAAAATGAAAATACCACTAAAATGTCCATGAAATAAATAATTATACTCATATCTAAAAGTTACAATAAAAGGTACAGATTGCTTATAATCCTGATTATATCTGTGTTAACTGCAGATAAATATTGGTTTGTATCAGTTTATATAAAGCACTTTTGTTATCAAAGTACAAGTACTTTGGCAGTGTACTTGAGTACACAGTAGAGTAAATTGATCTAGTTACTTACTTTCATCCCTGAGAGAAGTTTAACAGAATGTAAAAACTAATGTGAAGTGTCTGTGACTCCAAACTCAAAGTACCTTCACCCCCACACTGCACTCAGCTGAAGTACTTCAGCACATTTATTTGTTGTACACTTGTTGTGTTGTCACAAAATTAACTGCCGTTCACTGTTAACCGCTTCATGTTCCTCTGAACAGAAACTCAAAGTCCTGCTGTGTTTTGCGCCGTTAGCTACTAGCTCTGTCAGCTTGGGTTTCTCTTTTAGCAGTTAGCTCTCATAGCCAGTCACACTGCAGAACTCTGCTGTCCATCAGCTGCTAACGGCTAACACCTAACCTCAGTTCAGTTTATCATTTGCTAAGCAGTAGTTATACATACATATAAAAACACATTTGTCCCAGAGGCATCCTGGGAGGATCTCTTTTCATCCCAAACACTTTTTCAGTTGTCCCAAGGACGCAAATATGTGTCTCCTAGGATAGCAAAAAACTGACCTGCCCTACTCTGCTTTACTGCCTCTGACTGGCTTACCCTGACATGCTTACCCTAACCAATCTCACTCCTCTTCCCTACACCTAACCGATCAAACCAACGAAGACGACGAGTACTGGCCAATCACAGAGAGACTAGGGCGTCTTATTCCTTTGCTATCCTTGAGAACGACGGGACACCATTAGTCTCATGCCCTGGCTTGACATCTGTTGGATGTTGAACTAAAAAAGGTGAAAATAAATCTTGATGTTGGGAACTGTAACACTGTGAGAGCAAAGGGTAACAGTATGAGGACTGTTTTAGTTATATCACCTTTCTTTAGACAGGTAATCTCATTAAGACATGCAGTCTTACTCTCAAGAGACACCCGATAAGACTAAGCGACCACAAGGGGTCACCTACTGGCGATATTTGGTGGCCACAGAATAGCTTTTTGTGGCCACAGGCCATCGGGCCAGGCTTAATGTCAAACCCTGACTGGTGCAGAAAAAAATCTCTAATGGCTGAAAACATCCCACAGTGTAAAAAATGTAACTTCATATTTTTTTCTGGCTGGATAAATTAAAGAAGTTATAAGTATCACCAAGATTACTGGTTTTATTTTCACTGCCTTAGCTTCTGTTATTCTGTTAATTATTATTCTAAGGAAGCCAGCCAAGCATCCGCTCAGCGAGCGCTGATGTTCACCTTAAGTGTCAGAACTCATTTCTGTCAGCGACTGGAGGAACTCCTTCTTTCTGTCTACAGAACATCTTCTTCTTTGTGCATCAGTACAATATAGTTATCATGTGGGACGGCACAGAGGCTCAGTGTTTAGCACTATCATCTCACAGCAAGAAGGTCCTTGGTTTGAGTATAGATAATAATAGGCTTGATGGCTTATGCAGGTGATTTACTCTGCAGTTATTGATCTGCTTGAAACGTGTATTTTAACATGAAGCACAGCATGGTGACTGTGTATGTGGGGACTCTTTCAGTGCCTTTGCTGTTTCTCCCTGATTTCATCATGTTGCATTAGATATCTTAGACCTCTTATTTGCTTAACACCATAATGAGGTAATTGTTTGCTGGTTAGTTAAGGTTAAAGGAGCTTCATAAAAGGAACATCACAGTGGGTGTTGCACATTGTCCCTGTCGCCTCTCTCTGCAGAGCTTTGACACTGTAAACAGAAATAGAGAGCTGAGGGGAGGGAAGAGCATTTTACAGAAATTAATTCAAAGCAGCAGCAGCTGGCCAACGGGGGAATCATTGCAACTCAAATATCTACCAAACAATTCTTACACAGTTTATCCATAATTTGTATCTCCATTCCTGTTTTTAACACTGTGAGGGAGAGATTGTGTTTGTATACTACTAATTTGTTTTTCAAATAACGTGACAGGAAACATAACTGCTGCCTAGATGATGTTCAGTCACACCTTTTTTGCAGCGCAGGAAGCACTAAATTTTCAAATCACTTCAACTCGAGCACTTTGGTTAAAGTCAGGAAGATTGTAGTTTCAGTTAAAAGTTAAACCCCATTTGTCTCGTGTTTCAAGTCACTGTTTCTGCATTAATTCAAGACCAAAATCTTTCCCTAACCTCCCTAATGAGTTTTCAAATATAACTGCTTTCTTGGTCTTACATTATAGTGAATTTAGTATTTTGGAGTTTTGAACTGTTGGTCAGACAATGCCTTGTGCTCTAGATTACTATGATGAACATTATTGCTGTTATCTGATGTTTTATTGACAAAATGATGAGCCGATTAATCAAGAAAATAACTGGCAGGTTAGCCTTTACTGAAAATAATCATTGGTTGCAGGCAGGGATGTCAAAGGTTAACCGTTAATCGGTAAACTGCAGAGAAAATTTCTGACTGGTGACACTTGTTACAGGTTAATTTAACTACTCTTCAGTTTACTGCACTGCACACCAGCCTGCTCTGGTGGGAGTTCTGGGGCTGCAGAACTGGTACTGTTACATAAATCGAGCCACAAACCCCTTTAGCATTTTTTTGTTCCTTTAGCACAGCAGCATGGCTAGTGCTGTTGACATAGTTAACAATGCTAAAAGGGTTTTACAGCTCAAAATGAAGCCGCTTAAGCCCCATTTCAACCGAGCAGTACGTTACAGTTGATAAGAAAATTTACTTTTTTAGCTGTATTAAGATGAAGCATCTGGACAGTAAAACAGTGAGATGGTGGTTGAACTGAGTCACTGGTCTTTACATGTTTGTGCAAATTTTCACTTTAGCTGCCATGTTCGCTTAAATAACTTCTCTGTCTGTCTTCTGCAAATATCTGTTGAGTGTAAACTGGAGACCTGTGTGATTAACCAAACCGCTCGACTGTTTCCCTCAGTGGCACATCCCGGCCTCCCCTCCCTCCCGCGTCCCTCTTTGATCATACGCACACTCTTACACACAACACACACCCTCCCACTGGCTTCCACAGTTTCTGTTTTCCTTTTGATTTCATTCACTGCAGTAGGTCGGTCTTAAATTTATTTATGCTCCTTCACCTCTCATTCAGATAATTTGTTATCGTGGCTTTCTGCTCCTCGTCTCTCTGCTGATCCTCTCCAATTAGTCTGCTCTCGATGGCTTCTTTTGAGGTGAAAGCTGTGGTTAATTTTTATTTTCTGTGCTGATATAAATAAAGTAATTACCTCTAAATTAGATTTAGTGGGCACCGCATAAGTCTGTGTGGACCAGGCATTTTGTAAACGGTTGAGTGTGGGTCTAGCATCATGCTCTGCCACAGGTGAATAATTGTGGTCTTTTCATTTCAGCCCTTCAAACTAAGGACGTCAGTTTTGGTTAATTTTGCTTTCGATAGCCTGACACCCATTAACCGTAAATTAACCTGTTCATTTTTAAGAGAGAGAGAGAGAAAAAAAATACAAGAGGCCTTTCCTTGTGGTCTGGAGCTCCACTGACTCAGTGAGCTTTAGCTCCAGATTTCAAAGCGCTATCCAAGAGGAGGTGGTGAAATTTTAATGTCTTGTGTTGTACATGTTTTGCCTTTTTATTTTACTGTTAGCTTTGCTCTCGTCTCCACTGTGGTTGGATTGGTTAGATTAGGCAAGAGGAGTGAGATTAGGGCAAGAATGTCAGGGGAAGCTCATCAGTGGCAGAGTAAGGCAGTTCATTCCTTTGCTATCCTTGGAAATGCAGATTAGCAGCTGGGTGGGGCGGGAGCTAGCTAGCATGCTGCTCATTACTCCTGATAATGCCTTCCTGATGGTGGGACGACCTTGCTACGGAAACATGGTGGCCACCCCTCGGTCTCCTCCTGAAGGTAGCTCAGGTGGGTAAGGGGCTTCATTTTGAGTCACAATACCCTTTAGCAATGTTAACTCTGTTAGCACCACTAGCTGTGCTGACAATACTAACAGTGATAACTAAAGACAAAGATGTTTGTGGCTCAAAATTAGGCCCCTTTCTCACTGGGGTGACCTGGGGGAGGAACGGCATTGGGCACAATGTTTCCAATGTTGCTAACAGTACTCCAACCTGACGCAGCTGGTGCACAGTGCAAAGCGGTCATCATGACTAGCTAGGGACTAATCTATACTCAATGTTAGAAACGAAGATGCACGGGGCCTCCTGTCCATACTCTGAGTTAATTTCACCTTGCCAATGAGTGACCAATGTAAGTGCACTTGTCCTCTAAACTCAATAAAAAATAAAAGCTAACAAAATAAAAGACGTCTGATACTTGTTACAGGCGTATCAGTTTGTAGAACAAGTCACTCCTTCTCGTGGCTGTCTGCGCTTTCCCTGTCCTCGTGGCTGCAACTTGCGCTCTCTTCATCTACTTCATGGCCACGGCTGTACACAATTTAAAAACTACAACACCCATAATTCATGTAGGAACTGCTGCAGCCGACAGGACCTGCAGGACGACTCAACCAGCTTGGTCAGTTTTTAATGTTTTATCAGGCAATAACTACTCCAGACTCTGCTCTAGTGTAATTTTTGGGACAATTAGGGCAGGATTCAGGATTCGGGACAACTGCTTGGATTTCGGGACATCTGGTCACCCTCGTTATGGACTATGAATGAATGAATGAATGGAGAGAATCTATAATATAGTGAAAAGAATTCTCAGTCCACATTAGGATGTGATATATAATGGCCGCAAAGACCACTGCCATCTGTAACACTCCCTCTATTTAAAGGTACAATATTACGACCTCCTCTACTGTCGCCTTGTTTGTTGTTGTGTTAAACTTTTGACTCTGCACTTTAGTGCCATTTACTGGCTGTATGTGTTCATCATAAAGTACAAATGGAAGTTTGGTGACGTTTTCAACGTTAGAAACGGATGTATCTATTTTCATATGTAAAAGGAGCATAAATGAGTCCTAACCAGTATAGACTGGAGGCTGAGCAGTGGGTTGTATATTTTGGCATGTTTACACGGTTTGTGTGACAAAATTTACCTCCAGACTGACGTGTGTAACATCCTAACCTGTGACCTAAAAGTGCAGGAAGTAGTTGGACTCAGATAGTGTGAATGTAAAATGGGTTAACAGCTACTTTCAGTGGCCTGAATCATAAACTGTCTGAACTTTCATCCTGTTCATTTGTTTATCCTCTCATGGATCTGACATCAGTTAATGACGAGGCAGGGTGCCAATACGACACTGCCAGGCCTGCTTTTCTGAAGAGTTATGTTTTCATATATTTGGTGGTTAATTTTACGAATGCTTTGACATGTTATTAAAAACAGGATATGGAAATAATTCTCCCGGCGGACAACTGCTACCAGTTTTGGCTTTGCTCATACCTCCCAGGGTAAAAAACGTCTTTATGTTCAAGGGACTTTGCAGTTTCATTTTCCTTGGGCCAGGTCCACGCAGCTATTTTGGAAGCCTTTCACTGACGTCTGTTGGATTTCGCAGAGAAACCACAACGTCCTCTTTTAGGATTTTTGTTTTACTTCTCAGGCCACTAACAGTAAATCCTTTCTCCCTCCAGCCAACTTCTGGTTTTATACAGTCATGGTTTTCTGCCTCTTCATTAGACTCTGCAGTTGGCAGATTTAAATTGCTACCACAGCACTGATGGAAAATTCCATTTAATTTTTCACTGTTAACAAATGGTTGATTTGTTGATTTTTCCTGCAGTCACAGTATCTCTTTGTGTGGGCCAGAGATCTTCTGCAAATCATATCTGCTGCACAGAGAATGTCTCAAAATCAGGCTTCAGATGACTGAATGAAAATAGACTGCAGAGTATTGTTTGGCCCAAATGTTAGACAACACAGAACAAGTTACAGTGAATTAGATTTTATACCATTCCTGTCATTTTAACATAATTCAGATGTCTCCACAGGCCCACGTTTTTATGACATGTCAGGCCAGCATCTATACTTTAGATTACACTACATTTTATAGTCTTTAACTGCACAAGGTGTGAACTGCCTTCTTATAGCCTGTTTAACTGTGACGAAGACAATTAGGTAAATCTGTCATCAGTGCAGATAAAATCATCTTTAATCTCTTCTTTCAGACCTTTTTTACTAATTAATAATCTTAGCTGTTTTACCTGGCAGTGTTTATGAGAGTGACATTTTGCACCACATTTAATTCATCTGAACTTGAATGCAACAATCAGTGAATCTGTATCGAGCATCGAGCTCGGGCAGGATTGATTTTTGAGGGTGAGGTTACGAAGCTGCAGATTCCAATATTGAGGCTATTATTGATTTAGCTGAAGACATTTGAGGTAACTAGCAGCTCGTGACGCAGCGTTTATTTATTCAGACGAAACCTTTGTGAAACGCTCAAACAGTCAGAGAGCTCCGATGTTTTATGTTAACCACTGTGAGTAAACTCTGGATTATCAGGATTCACACACACTAAAACTCCCCTAACACTTCAGCAGAGTTAAAGAGTGGTGAGATCATTAATCTGGCCCAACCTATCAGTTGCTGAGTGAATGAGTGAGTAAATTATGTTTTAAATAAATTATCAATAATTAGGTAAGTGGCCAATCAGTGAATTAATGACTAAATACAAGAACTAATAAATTAAATAAATTTAAGAATGAATAAATGAATGAATGAATGAAGCAATTAATTAATAAAGTATGAGACAGTGTGTGGAGGGAAAAAGGTAATAATGAATGAGTGAATGAGGTAAATAAGGTGGTCAATAATCAACAAAAGCATAACTGAATGAATGAATGAATAAAGGAGCTGATGAGTGAAGGAAGGAAGGAAGTGTGAGATGGTGTGTGGAGGGAAGAAGTTAATGAATGAGTTAATGAGGTGAATAAAGTGGTCAATAATCAACAACAGCATAACTGAATGAATGAATGAATAAAGGAGCTGAAGGAAGGAAGGAAGGAAGGAAGGAAGGAAGGAAGTGAATGAAGTGATTAAATTAGTAACCAACAACTGCATAACTGATTGAATGAATGAACAAACGAACAAAGTTTGAGCCGATGTGTGGAGGGAAGATAACACTAATGAATGAGTGAATGAGGTGAATAAAGTAGCCAATAATCAACACCTGCATAACTGATTGATTGAATGAATAAAGTAGCTGAAGAAGGAAGGAAGGAAGGAAGGTAATGAATGAGTGAATGAAGTAAATACATTTGTCAGTAATCAACAGCTGTATAACTGATTAATTGAATGGATAGATGTGCATGAAATAAAAAATAAATTATGAGTGAGTGAGTAAATTATGTCTGTAAATCAATCAATCAGCAATAATTAGTCAACCAGCCCATCAGTGAATGAATGACTAAATGCATGAATGAATAAAGCAAATGAACTTAAGAATGACTGATTGAATGAATGAATGAATGAATGAAGTAACTGATTAATTAAATATGTGAGAGACAGTGTATGGAGAGAATAAGGTAATAATGAATGAATGAATAAAGTAGCTAAACAATGACTGATAATTTAAAGAAAGAATTATTGGGTAAGAATAAAGGCATAAGTGAATGAATCAGCAGGTCAGTCAGTAAATGAGTTTGTGAATGAAAGAAAAGGGAATAAATGAATGGATGACAGTCAGAGAGTGTGAAAGAAAGAAGGGGTGGACGAATGAATTAGAAAAACAGCTAATAATGGGTGAGTTAAACAATGAATGAAAGACAATGTGAGTGAAATACTTGATGCATTCATTCATCAGGCATTTTGTATCTCAACAGATTTGAGTAGCAGTTTATCCGAAATTATTCAAAATGAATAAATTCATATCAGCTGCAGAAGCGTGTGAACGCACAACAACAAGAAGCTGTTTCTTTCCTGTCAAACTGTTACTAAAATGTCAGTTTTCATTACTTCAACATTTTATAATCAGGAATCCTCCCGAACCAAGATCTTTCGAGACATGATGAGTTGTTTTTTCTTCCCTTCCTTCTGGTGCAGTGTGTCAGCATGCGGGGAAAGACATATTATTAGTTATCTCAGTGTTTGCCTCTGTGGGTTTCCTGTGAGCTAATTGGAGCTCTCCCATGTGTCCCAGCTGAAAAACTGCATGTTTGTGGTTAAAAATAGGTGCAGCATTTCCTGCTGTGCCAGGGACGGGATTTGTTTCAAAAAAGACCCCACCTTGGTTCTGCTTGTTAATTCTGGTGGTGGCTGCTGCAGCTAAAATGGTGCAATCTCGTACAAATGCGAACAAAATACATTATGCACTGTAATATTACAAAAGGGAGGTATAGTAAAATAACAACAAAACAAAAATCTGTTGACTGAGGAGTCATTTTAATTCCAGTGCCTTACACTGAGACTTTATGTTCAGAGACTGAAAAATTACTATGAATACAAATCAGTCTTTACACATCACGTTGTCTTACAGTCTTACAGTGAGTGATGCACCTGCTACTAATAGCAGCATATCCTGGTACATGTAAACTGGCACAGATACTGCAACCGGACGTTCTCTACATTCTGTTGGGAAATGTAGATATCTGTTCAGAATACAGTCAGGGAGCAGGCTCTGTAGCTGTGCTGATATGAACCGCTGATTAAAGATTTTCCACTGCAGACTATTTTAGCTCGGCTCCTGTTGTCCTCCAGAGAAGCTACATGCTAATCATGGTAAACTGACGAAGACCGGAGGCGGCTTTTTATAATTGTTTTTTATGAGAATTAAGCTTTTTGCTCGCTGTTTTTGCGTTGCTTTCTGCCTCACATTTCTGCGCTCTAGGCACCTGGCGTTTTTGTCAGAGCGCTCTGACCTCCTTGAGTCGAAGAGACATTAAGTCAGAGTGAAAAAGCGTCCCACGACATCTCTTTTTTCCCATAGTCCAATCGGACGACTTGAGAGGCGGGCCTTCTGTGGTGGTCACGACAACAGGTTTGCAGTTGGTAAACAATGGAGGAGAAACTGGTGGTAGTGGCTGCTGGATACCCAGAGCTATAAAGCCTGACGACAGACAACAGGTTGTCAAACTGCCCCTGAGTCATCCTAAAATATGCCTGGAAAAGGCCATCATGGAGGAGAAGCTCCTGGACCAACTGGTGATTCACCCTCCAGACCCTCCAGATAAGAATAAGAATACTTTATTGTCACCGTTAACATTGTCAGACAATATCACTGTGAAAATTTGTTTAGCAGCTCCTATTTAGCAGTAGTACAAAAATAGAAAGTAAAAATCAAAATAACAGTGTGAAAGTATGGGAAAATAAAATAACATTATAACAAGTCTCAGTCTTTTTGGATTTTCTGAAATCCACAATAATCTTGGTTTTGGCTGTGTTTAGGTCCAGGTTGTTATGGAGGCACCCGTCTGTCAGGCGTTCGGCCTCCTCCCTGTAGGCTGACTCATCGTTGTTCCTAATCAGTCCTACAATGGTTGACGATGGTGTTTGTAGGGTGGATGGGAGAGCAGTCATGGGTGAAGAGGGAGAAGAGGAGGGGGCTGAGGACACACCCCTGTGGTGTTCCGGTGTTCAGGATGAGTGCGGAGGAAGGGGGATCTCCCATCCTGACGCGCTGAGGTCTGTTCCTGAGGAAGTCCAATCTCCATGCGCACAGTGAACTACCTAAGCCCAGACTGCTCAGTTTCAGGACCAGTTTTTGGGGGATGACTGTGTTGAATGCGGAGCTGAAATCCGCAAACAGCATCCTTACATAGGTGTTGCTCTGGTCCAGGTGAGCGAGGGCTGTGTGGAGCGCCATCATGACGGCATCCTCTGTCGACCTATTAGCTCGGTATGTAAACTGATGTTGGTCAAGGTCAACAGGGACGGCAGACTTGATGGAGGGGAGGATGAGTCTCCGGACGATCTCCGTTTCCCAGTGCTCAACCAGAGCTACAGCAAGTACCCTCTGCCTCAACACTTTAGCTACTGTTTACTGTGAAATGAATAAAATAAAATAAACGGCAGATCGATTTAAAAGGACGGTAAGGGTACGAAGGGGCTTGGCAACAATAAATAATAAATATAATAAAAACAATTTAAATAGTGGCATTCAGTTTAATTTTTACAAGTTTTAGCGTCAGATTTAAATACAGATGCACGCTAATATCAGCATGGCATCTGGCTTTAAAATGAACTTTCAGAATCGGCCAACAAAATGATTGAATAAAAAAAGAATTGTATTTCATGTCTCCATTCTGCCAGTGGGCCGTCATGATGAGAGCATGCATGTATAATATGATGTTAATTCCATTATAGAAGAGACTTGATTACTGATTACTAAAATTAGGTAGGGAAAAAAGTGGATGTATTGATACTGGTTATCAGTCGACTAAGTTGTTAGATACTGGCATATCGGCAAAAATTCCAATATTATGCATCCGTAGATTTTAACAAACTTGTCTACAATTCTGTCCCGTTAACTTTGAAGTTACAAATGCCATCTTAAAGGACACGATTTCAGGAATGCATAGACCTCTTAATAATCTGCTTGCTTTGTGTATCTTTTATAAAATCCCTCCTCATAGTGTTATACTCCATTGTCTGTGTTGTGGTGTTTGATAGACCTTCCATCTCATGGAGCTATTAGTCAAACTGGACATTACTGAATATAATCAGTTATTTGTGATGTGATCCAGTATTCTATATTGTGTCCTGGGCATCCGGACTGAAAACAGCACTATGTAAAAGGGCAGCATGGCAGTTGTAGCTCAGAAGGTAGAGCAGGTTGGAAGATTGATGGTTCAATCCCCGGCTCCCCTAGTCCGAATGTCAAAGCGTCCTTGAGCAAGATACTGAAGAGTGTGTTCAACTGAGTAGCGGGTGGCACCTTGTATGGTAGCGTCGTCCACCAGTGTATGTGGTATATGAATGGGTGAATGTGACTCTTCAAGTAAAAAGCACTTTGACTGATTGGAAGACTAGAAAAGGGCTATTTCATTCCATTGGTCATTGTGCACATGTACAATCCAGGAGATCCAGTTTTACTAATAGATCCATGAGATGGAAGGTCTATCACACACCGATGCACTGACAGTAGTGTATAACTCTATGAGGAAGGATTTTATATCTCGTCTTTACTGTTGGATGACATCACATCACGTTAAGCAGTTTTTTACAGGAGCCCTCTGACTCAGCATCAGATGTTTTGTTATCTGTCTGCTGCCTCCGTCAGTTTATTTCTCAACAAAAAAATGATTTCCTTTAAATTCATCCAACATAGAGGCTTTCCTTTTGTTAAACAAGGAATTAATTCGATTTTAGAGGTGGTCAAATATCAAACTAAGATGAATGCAGGTTCAGGGGAATGTGAAGATGTAAGTGACAGATATGATGTCTTCAGATGCCAGCTGGAGAGTTTGTTCAGCGTTGGCAGAGGTTTGTACTTTTTTTTTTTTTGTTTCTCTTCTTTTTTGGTGTTTATTGTTGTCTCTCTGTGCACACCAGCCTCTCCCCGTGTGTCAGACTTGATCAATTGGCTCCATGTGATGTTGTTCCAGGGTTGCATTCCCATGCATTATGTTGAAAACACTCTCCCTAAGGATGGGTGGAGGGCACCATAAGTCATAAGAAAGAAACCTGTGTTTGGGTAAATGTAATCATTGTCATGGCAACAAGGACTGGAATCTCTGATAGGGGCTATTTGTCGATGGAAAACACTATCCTCAAGTGTGTATGTGTGTGTATGTGTTTCCTTGTGTGGCCATGTGTTTGGTAAGTGTGAGTGTTAAAAAAAAAAAACATCTGTGTGAACATTTGCACTTTCTGTAATTCTGTACTTTCTTTCCATGTCTCACCCTCAGTTTGGAAAATGTGTGTTTTGGAGAGCAGAGTTTTTCCAAACAGAGAAACTGGCAAACAGGACGGCCTTAAAAAAGCACGGATATATGAATGACTTTCTTATGTGGCTCAATCTGGTGCACATTCTGCAGAGAAATTCAGCTGCTAAACAGCAACAAGGAACCTCATGATATCAGTAACAGTTCAGGGTCCTGGCTGTCGTGCGACATGCTGTTTTTAAGTGGCTCTGTGTAACAGCTGGGGAGCAGGGTTTAATCCACAGTGCGGGGCTGAATTATGCATTATACTGTGAATATTACACCATGTCTATTTAAATGCAGTGCTTGCCCTGTCTCCTCGGCCTGCACTGTTTCTGCAGCTACTCAGCTGTGCATGCCACATGAAGGGAAACAACAGCAGCTACTTCAGGATTAAATGTAGATTTTTATGTGCGCCTCCATAGTGTCTTTACTGTATGGTAACAGTAATGTGCTGCACTCTTTAGCCTTTATTACTCTGAGGCTCAAATCATTTTGTGAACTGTTTGGCTGGTGATGTGCATATTTTTTCAGATTTTGACAGTTTAACTTCCTCACTCATTCAGTGAGGGGTTGGGGGGGGAATGCCACCTGGAAATACAGAAGAAAGAAGAACTTAAATCAAAAACAGTGTGATTTTCTATCTAATCTATCGGAGGCAAACCCATCTCCATCATGGTTTTCTGTTTTTGTAAAATAGTATCAATCTATAACAACTTATAAACTGTCTTTTGTAGTTTTTGTCATATACAGATATGTAATGATGATTGCTGGGTAATATGTATAATGACATCATCCAATATCAAGTCTCCGTTTGATGATGTAATGACACGATATGATTTACAGCAACTAGTTAGGTGTAAAACCTCTAAAAGACTGACAAGCTGGCCAAATCTAAAGCAGATATAACATAAAAGCAGCAGTAAGACACACTGTTGGTAAAATACATATATGCCTAAAACTCTGTTTGTGTGTTTGTGTGCTTCATACCTACTAACTTGGGTGCACTGGGGCCAATCGTCCGACCCAGCAGCTCCCTCCAGTGTCCCATCAGGTCGCCCCAGTAAGTAAGTGGCTTTACTCTGAGCCCCAAGCCTCCGTCAGCATTGTTAACAACTGTTAGCTCCGTTAGCACCGACAGCAGCGTCAGCATGGTTAGTGGTGCTGACATCGTTAAACATACTAAGGGTGTTCTGCGTCTCAAAATGAAGCCACTTACTGGGGCTACCTGGGCGAGACTGGAGGGTGGCCAACGCTGTCCGACCACTGAGATAATGTCACCAGCGGTAACTGCAAATAAGCGGTGTTGTCAGCTAGCTAATAGCCAGGCCTAGTGCAGCGCAGATTGGCTAAGTTAGCCGCCCAGTAAAGACTGGAGGATGGGCAGTGGACACTATGTTTCCGCATGCCAACGCGCGTCTCTGGCTGTCTGTCAGCAAAGCCAACAGAAAATAAAATAAAATAAAAGGCATTTACATCAAAAAACATGAGGATTATACCACCTTTAACTGGATAGTGCTTTGAAATATAGTGCTCAAGCTCACTGAGTGGATGGAGCGTCAGGCCATCAGGAAAGACCCCTTGTATTTCATGTCATTTCACGCTTTTGCTCCTTAAAAACAAACTGGTACTGGTTGATGGGTTTTGAGCAATCTAAAGTAAAATTAAGTGAAACTGACTTCCCCAGTATTGATCTACTAAAGAAGATGTAAACTAATATAAAATGTCTCTGCCCTTGATAGTTGAAGATCAGGATGATTTTAATCTCATTGTAAATGGTTACAGTATATTTTTAGACATTGATATTGTAGCACATCTGAGTCATTTGTTGCTCTGTGCAGCTTGCAATTAGCACCGTGTCAGTATTGTTCCTCTGCAAGATTACAACAATACAAGACAACGGCTTTTTGTCTGCTGTTGATACAAATATATGTTGGTTTAGTTACAGTGTCGAGTGACGAGCTGAGGACAGCTTTAGATCATTTGTAAAGTATAATGTTATCCAACCTGCTATCCACTTCAATTCTACAGAGTGAGGTTTGATTACATGTCCACAGAAGGCAGATAACAAGAGCTCAGAGTCAATGCCAGGTGTGTTTGTGTAATCGGAGGTGTTTATCTGAAAAGTTATCGAGTTACAGATCAAATGTATGAAGCCGGTGAGAAACCAGCCGATGTAAGTCTTAGTCAAGGTGTGCGAATAAAAACATTTCACCTAAACCTCCAGTGTGTAGGATTTAGGAGGATATATTGGCAGAGATGGAATCTAATGTTCATAGCTGTGTTTTCATTTATGTAAAAGCACCTGAAACTACAAATTGTTGTGTTTTCATATCCTTGGAATAAACCATTAAGCGGAGCCTGTGGAGTCCGCCTTGTTTTTTAAGCTTGGCACATGGGAGAAGTTTCAGTTGGTTGCAATCTGTAACCTTGCTACTAGATGCCACTAAATCCTACTCACTAAACATTTACAGGTGGATGGTATGTCACCTAGGCGAGAAGCTGTCTGCCAAGCTGCAGACCGCTATTCGGGACATATACAAACATACTGCCACAAAAAGAGTTATTTTTTTTTACTAGGACATCACTGCATTTCCTGTCTGGATTGTGCCCCCAAAACCCACATATTATAAGCCAAACATGGCTTTGTGCCTAAACCTATCCACACATTAACCACAGCGTTGTTACAACATATGTGTCATAATTACATGCAACTGCAACGTATCTGTGGTTTACAGACTGTAATTAATTAGAGTGTACAGACACACAATACTAACTTTTTAGCAGGTATCCCCGTCCTCTCTGATATAAAACTTCAATTAATAGCGCCAGCTGATATACAGTATGCTTAAATCACTGAAATCAACAGGCCTACATTTGGGACAGGCCTTTAATTCCTTTTACGTAATACAATGAAATCATTTATTTAAACCGGTATGACAATTATTCATCCATCGATGAATTTAAGGGCATCATAGAATGTGGTGACAGAGACATGTTTGAATAGTTGTTTTATTGTGGATTTTTGTGCTGTATGTTGCATATGTTGCATTTTCAATGTGTTCCTAGCTGCTACCTCGGCCAGGTCTCTCTTGTAAAATAGAGGTTAAATAAATAAAATACAATAACTTTTCAATTGTGAATCATTCATTTGATCTAGCTCTGGCATACAGAGCATTAGAGATAGAGTGAGTTAGGGCACTTGTGGATTATGGCACCCGACATACCGACACAACACCACTTTATCCTGTGAAACCAATACTCACAACTTTTATGACTTTTACTCTCTTTTGATCTGAGGAATCTCACGGACTAAAGGAGTATGAACAACTTACTGGTTAAACAAAGAATGGACACATAATTTGAGGTAGCCAACAACCCTGTTTTACACTTCCCAAGAACTTCTATAAAAAACGAACTGCTTGACAACCAGACCAGGCGTCTAACTGAGACAGGCGTTTATTTGTCAAAATGTGTAGCCACATCGGGCTAGTAAAAAGGACTGGGCATTTAATTGGGACTAGCTTTTAATTTTAGTTTTACAGTATATAAGGCCCAGTAGGGTTTGAATCCAACCAATAAAATCAACTTTTCATCTCTTGCCTTTGCAGTAAAATTGCCATGGTAACTTCTGCCTCTTATTAATGTCAGATTCTCATTGGACACAGGCTGTCGAGGTCAAAATTCAAAAGTCAGCGTCACATGCACTGCTATGACTTGCACAGGTGTGAGAGACCACACAGCCACTCAGTTCTTTGGAAGTCATGTAATTATTCTGCATGAGTCAAACTTGCACTTTTGGTGTGAAAGCCCTGCTCCAGTCAGAAGAAGGAGACATGTAATGGTGGCTATCCAGGAGCGAATGTGGTAAAATTGCAGCTATTATGGAGAGTTGACTTGCACTGACACTGGAAAATAGGACAGTGGTGTAACCTGTCTTGGAAACGACTGTGCGAGCTTATGTAGAAAACAATGGGTCCAACCATCAGATAACTCTGAATTTCATAATCATAAAAACAGGACAGGAAATCAAAGGTAGACAGGCATGAAAACACACAAGACACACCGACTAAGTCCCTATAGGTCTCCCTCCATCTGAAAACACTGCAGTACAGAGATAACTCTAACAGAAACTCTCCACTGACGGATTCACATTTGAGTCCAGAGTGAGGCTTAATGACAGTCTGGGAAGCTGGCCCGTAATCAATCAAGTAATCACGCTTACCTTTATACCACTGCAATTAACCTCGAGTGTCCAATCAAGCAATATTCGAGCAGAGAGAAAAAGACCTTTTTCAGTCACCCTCATCAGCTGTTCACACAGCTCGTCTCCCTCCCACCTCTTTCACCTTTTCTCTTTTGTTAATGAAGTCCAAATGTTTGAATCAGCTGCCTTGACCAGATGTCAAGCAATTCTTCCCTTTTCTGCTTTCACTGCAATTTCTGCCGTTCAGGGTAAAGATCCAGCAAATGCTGCATTACAGTACATAGATAACTAAAAGTCTGATCAGAGGAGCTGAATGCTGAGAATGCATATACAGAGTTGATGCTGGTTTGCAAGTTAAGACCTGACCTTTTACCCTATTTTAAAGTTTTAACCCCTAAGATACCAGTCCTGGTTGATTTAGCAACTCCTGTGTTTAACAGTGTTAACAGCAAACACTGTAGGTCCCAAAATTCTGCACTTGTTGAGCTGTTAGTTTGTCAGAAACACAACATAAGAGTCGTTGGGGTGTCTGTTTACAGTACAACCAAACAAATCTTCCTTTAATCACGAAGTCAGTCAGTAGACTAACTGTCTCTTTTTCCATCATGGCCATCACATTCTCACTCTGACCTCGTCACATATGGACGTTTACCCCCTAACACTGGTTAGGTTTAGGCAACAAAAGCAAGTGGCTGGGTTTAGGAAAAAAGACCAAGGACTGGCTTTATATTCTCAGGGGACACGAACATTGCTCTCCAAGGTGACGGTCGGTGTTTGTTGGACCCATCCACCACCATTCCCGCCCACCCTACTTGGACTTTGGCCGCCTTATTTTCCTTGTTGCGCCAGATTTCGACAACTTTGGAGTGAGACTGTGTTAGGGTTAGGGTTAGACCTGATATTTATGGGTGAAAAATGCCCCAGAAAAAACTGTTATTTTGTTGTGTAGATGCATTTTAATGACCTAACCTCTGTAACAGACACGTTCAGTTTCCGATACTGACTCAAATAGCCTGCTTGCACATTGTTGACAAAGGGGCTGACATATTCAGTTAAACTCTGTGTTTACATCTGACTACACGTTCATGTGCGCACTTTGGTTTAAAGTTTGACAGATTTGTTGCTGCATTTAAAGGATTTACATTTGAACCGTAAATCCTGTTAATTTCAAAGATTATTTTTTACCAAGTTTCTGGTGCACAATTCATTATCTTAATAACAAATAACACTTCAGTAAGTTTATACTCATGTGTTTATTTGTTACATTTTTTTTTGCATGTGTTCATTGAATGAATGCTCATTTAGACCTATTAGTGATGTTGACTGGCTTATTTAGACTTGATAGGCTGTTTTACCTTCATTATAAGGTTCAAATATGTTTTGTGGCTCCAGACAATTTTTATTTCAGTATTATTTTGGTCCAAAAAAAAAAAGGTTCTTCTGTTAGTACAGGTTGCCAACACCTGTCTCAGACTATGGGAATAACGTGAATTTTGAAAATGGGCGTAGTTCTCCTATAAGTCAAGCCTGATATTGCCTTTTATCTCGGTCACGTGCATACTGTGAGTATACAGCTTTCTGATTGGCATTGGATCGGTACTCAGTATCTAGCCCAGGTATTGGTGTTAGTATTGGGACTGAAAAAGCAGGATCCTTGCATCCCTCGTTTCCTGTGATAGCGTCAGAATAAAACCACCGTGTGTTTCACCAGTTGGATTCGCATTAGCAGTAACAGTATTGATACGCCTACAGTAAACAGTGGGGCTAATATCAATGAGATCAAATTAGAAACACTAATTACATGCATGCATCGTTTCCTGTAAATCCCTGAAGCGTGTGAAGGCTATCAGAATCCTGTGAGGGGATGACGCAAAGAATAACTCCTATTTAAAGAGACCTTAATACAGAATGTAAATACACTGAATGGCTAAATGAATATAAGTTTAAAAAAGAGCCCAGCAGCATCAAATTTAATAGAAAAGAGAGCTTTTCTAATCATGAACAGAGCTGTTGAGTATTGTTATTGCAAAACTGATTGGATCCATACAATTGGATTATAGCAGTCTGGCTTACTGGTGCAGGTAATGTCTCAGGCAGTGCCTTGAAGCGTTGGTAGCAATTATAAAGTGTACAGTAGAGAAAGAGGTGGAAGTAGTAAAAGAAGCAGGAGGGGCTGTGGAGAAAATAAACCTGCACATTCAAATCAAAAAGGCTTTTTGAAATGAGAGCAGAAGGAGATCTACAAGGAAAGTGTTGAAAGAGACTGAGGTGTTTGCGAGGAGCTGCATCTCCCTCACTTTCATGAAAGCAGCACAATGCCTTAAGTGCAAACATACAGTATGTGCTCTGTGTACCAAAAGTCAGAAAATACTTTATTCTAAACCATGAAAGGATTATGCCGAGGAGGCACGACTAGAGAGAGACAGAGGTTTGACATTGAAAGAGTGTGATGAAAAAAAACTGCAGGGTAATTGACTGTCCTCTGCTCACACAATGAAGGAGCTGTTCCCAGCTGACACAGTGGACTGTCCTTATCTGAACTTTTAAGCAAAACCAAAAAAAGAGGCGGAAATCAAAATGGCAGCTTGTCTCTTAATTGACACGACACAAAAACACTGGATCACTGTCAAGAAGTTAAGAATCTTCCTGGTCGACCTGGTTATTTCTATTTTTTTATTAAATGGATTTTTTTAATCATTATTATTATTTATGATCCTTGACTTTTGCAGTACTTGCTTTTTATTTGTTCTCTCTCATTATGTCACTATAATGTTATAGTTATGCAGCAAGAGGCACAAGGCAATCAAGGCACATTCCCTGAACGTGGAAACCTACTTCAGAGACAGATTGTTTTAGCAAGTATGTGTACACACTAGGGCTGCAGCAGTATCCGGTGAAACAGACGGTTATCATACCATGTATATTTATATTATATTTGTGCATGTCTTTTTCTCCTCCACCTGTCAGACTTTTCATGCACAGTTTAGTTTTAATTAATTTTATTTACTTTGGCCATTTTCCAACTTACATAACACAAGAAAAAAATACAAAAAAAAAAATAAATAACGATGATATAATAAAGATAACAATGATGAATGAGGGCGGCAGTAGCTCAGTCCATAGGGACCTGGGTTGGGAACCAGAGGGTCACCGGCTTAAGTCCCCAAACGAACAAGCATGCGCCGCGGACTGGTGGCTGGAGAGGTGCCAGTCTGCCTCCTGGGCACTGCCAAGGTGCCCTCAAGCAAAGGACTGGACCCCCAACTGCTCAGGGCGCCTGACCAAGGCAGCCCCCTCACTCTGACATCTCTCCATTTACTGCATGGATAGGTCCTGTTTGTGCATGTGTTTGTATTTTCAGAAATACACACACACACACACACACACACACACACACATACACACACACACACACACACAAAAGTGTAAGCCTAAGCCTTTGCTTGTTGCACCTTGTCTTTTTACATTAATTGTTTGTACTGTTCTAACTTCCATTAAAAAAAGATTTAAGTTTGTTTTATCATTTTAAAAAAAAAACTTCTGTTTTAATTCCTTTAAGGGTCACTGTAACTGATAATTGTAATAATAATAATAGTGTAATTTTACTATATAATGACAAAAACTGTGTGTGTGTGTCTCTGTTCCACGTTTTTCTCCTCATTGACTTGGTCAATCCATGTGAAATCTGGCACAGTGGTAGAGGGTCATGGGAGGATGAGAATGAATTAATATTACATCAATTGGCCAAAGGGGGGCGCTATAGCAACTGATTGAAATTGCAAATTTGAATGGGCATATCTCATGCCCCGTATGTCGTAGAGACATGAAACTTTGCACAGAGATGCCTCTCCTCATGAGGAACACATTTGCCTCAAGAACCCATAACTTCCGCTTATATAGATTTTCTGCCATTTTGGATGTTTTGAAAAACACTTCAAATGGATCTCTTCCTAGGAAGTTCGAGCGATCTGCATGAAACTGGGTGAACATAATCTAGGGACCAATATCTAAAGTTCCCTCTTGGCAAAAGTTGGAAAACTTACTAAAACTGAGGCAATGAATATTGTGGAGGGCGTGGCTCATCACATAAAGGTGTATAACATCTCAAGGGTTTCACCCATCACCACGCAACTTTGTAGGCATATGACCACACATAATCTGAGGGGACCCCTCCATTATTGACCCCATCAAACAAAATGGGGGCGCTAGAGAGCTCATTTCTTATCTAGGCCTAACCGCCATATGGATTTTTACTAAACTTGGTAGATATGTAGAACAGGACGCCTCAAGGTGACTGGAGAAATTTAACTCTAATTGGCAACTGGGTGGCGCTATAACAACAGAAAAATGCTTAACAATGGCTAAAATGCGACCGATCGCTGTGGCTCCACCTGTGGACCAGTGTTTTGTTTTGTTTTTTCTCATGTTTGGTGTGACTAAGTCATGGTATGGTGTGCTGTACATAATCATGGAAACTGTCTGTCTGTCTGTCAGTCAGTCCCACGTTTTTCTACTCACTGACGTGGCCAATCTATGTGAAACTGTACATAGACATTGAGGACTGGCATAGGTAGAAGGTGACAAAGCTACCAATGGGTATTGACTAGTTATTAATTAATTATCATACTGTGAAACTCAATTTTTATGAGGTGTTTGTACTGTGAAAACTGATGCAACCCGCGTTCAAATAAAAGAAATCTGACCCTGCCAATAAACTGATTCTGGTTCTGTACGGATCACAATCAGACACTGCTTCAGTTAAAGGGTCAGGAGCCCAAAAAGGTTAGAAATACCTGCTATAATCACTTCCAGATGAATAACATCTCTTTCACCAGGTTACTGATGTGACTCACTCTAATTTTACCCTCAAAATGCAACTGCAACACAATATTCAACAGCTAAACAACTGACTGTGCGCATGTTACTCCACCACAGATTTAATATCACTGCACTGTGGCCTGCTGTGGATTATTGCTTCATTATTTATCCTCACAAATTGCCAAGTGCAGAGTTGAGGTGAGCTGAGTCAACCCAAACAGGTGAACAGGGCCAACGCGTGAGTCACTGCACTCATGTTCATGTCGGGCAGTTTTACAGATTCGTAATAACTGAAATATGTCAGCTCTGCACATACTGCTATACGCTGGGGTTATGTTTGCACATATGTTTTCAAACTGGGAGGGGTAAGAAAGAGGAAATGTCCCCCCTTCTCTTCGCCAGCGCACTGCTAGGGATGGATAGATCCGTCTGATGCGTGACCATTCAGAAAATAAATAAATTACAGGCACAAAAGTAGCCAGTTGGAGAGGAGACATTAAGAAGCGGCCATCTGGGGAGGAGCCAGCAGTTGTGGGAAAGACTTGTGTAAGGGATTTGATTTTTACGAGAGAAAGAGTGGGGTTGCCATGTTTCCTCTCAAGATGTCAGACTGTGTCCCTAAATTATATTTCCAGGTTGCAATTTTTTAACATTTTCCATTTGGAGCAAATGAAGAAGCAGAGAGACTTACTATTATTTTACTTAGTATTCCTGTTAAGTGAAGACTTCAGGGTTTCACTGCTCATTAAGATTTTCCTGTGAAAGACAGGAAATAGAGATTTCTGAGGAAGGCATGACGTAGAGCAGACAGGAGACGCTGTGGGAGCTGTGACAGACGAATCAATTCACTTTGACAGGACACTGTACTGTGGTCCAGCCATGGAAGACTCCGCAGAGCACACTGGCAGGCTCGGGCTGTTCTCATGCACCGTTAATACCTTTTCCGACTAAATTAATGCATCAAAATTCATACATATCCCACGTAATGATGAGCCAGTAAAGTGTGCATAACCCACAACCCAAAAAGCTTCATTCTCATCTCTTAAAAACACTTACTGTGCGATCAGGGCCTTACTCATTTTAAAGGTACATCGTCACCATGTTTCTTTTTCTAAACCTAACTTTACTTGCCTGAAACTTACCTCTGTAACTTTATGTTAATTATGTAACTTTACAGTGAGGAAGTAATGACATATGGGGGGTGCTAAGTTGCAGGATGTCATGCAAACTGTGGTCTGAGAATATGTTGTCAGGCAAGCACAGCAAAAATCAACATCATCATTTTATTTATTTTTTTCAGTGAAAATGAAACGCAAAAATTACCATTCTTATTAAAATCTTGACATATATCCCAATGGTAACGTCCATCAAAATAATTGCAATGTGACTTTTTTTGAAAATCACACAGCCCTAGGATACCCTGCTGAAAACCTGCGACAAGGAGTCATGCTGGAAAGAAGTGGGGCTTAATTTCTCGAAAAAAGATGACAACAGTGCTGCTTGTAGTGTCTATAAAATGATAATGTCACATAAGGAATGAAACACCAGCAATATTCTGAACCATCTTTCTACTAGGGCTGTTACTCCATTAGAATATTTAATCATAATTTATCACATGATTGTCAGTAGTTAACTCTTATCTGTTCTAAATTTACCTTGAAGGGATATTTTTCAAGCTTTGAAGGATTAACTAAAGATCCCCTTTTTTAAGCAGCTTGAAGTACTCCAGTTGTAACTCAGTTCACATCGACAGTAAATGCAAATAACTTCGGTCTTGTCGAGGAAACCCGTGTGGCAGAGCTTTGACGCTGAACCTGCCATTCAAAAGAACCCTTTCTTTATCCAGTTCTGCTCGCCATCCAGAATGTTACTGCTGCATCACTTCCTGATTGCCCAAACTCAGGGGTGGACAGAGGGTCATAATTACAGAACAGATATGCGTTAATCGCATGTCAAAAAAAGTATTTAAACTCGTTATTAACGTGTTAACTTTGACAGCCCTACTTTACAAGTGTAGACACACAAGTACCACGACATCCCAACCAACCGTTAAATATCGTATGTTGTAGTGACAGTAGTGCCATGCAGGCAGGGTTAACAGATTATTTCTTTGACTAACAAAACTAAGAATGAATGCGGAACAAATATTCTCTCATTTCAGCCTGTGTAGGCCGAGATTTTTTGCACACAGAAAATCTGTGCAAGAAAACATTAATGTGAAAAATCAGGAACTAATAATGCAACTGACAAAGAATCAGACTGATGAACAGAATCAATAATGGCCTTTATATTAATAAAATCTCATCAGTGCTCGTCCCTTATCGTACAGTTTGTTGTTTGGGCTCGTGCGGGCCTTTTTAACCCCGGTGGTTTCCAACATATTTGACAACTACAATTGTTGGTAAAATGCACTTTCTGAACCACTTAGTGGACCATTACAGCAGTTTATGTCTGTAAAAAAAAGCAGCTGTCAAATCAGCGTTTGTTTTTGCTAATGGCTGGTAATTACCTGGAAGTCAGTCAAATGTGTCGTGAAGTGTAATGTCCAGAGCTGAGTGTCTATAGTGGCTCAGGTCCCGCTGCCCTTTTTGGCTGAAGGGTTCTTCTCCAGCAGTTTGTTTGTGTGTTTAGTTGAGCTGCTGCATGCCTCTCAAAAATGTCTGTGCAAGAGCAGATGTTGAGTGGGCAGTAATGTGATGTCTGGTCTCATAAAGCCACACACCTCTGCTCATGCCAAGACGACTGGGAGGCTGGTTGCAAAACAAGGGCAAAACCATCAAATCGTGTTTAGGCAAAGCTCAGCACTGGCACTCAATGGTGCAGCTAGAGTTATCCAAGTATGACTTTTTCTGACACTCAGCTGTACTGGTTAAACATTTGTCCACCGCTGCAGAAAACTAAGACCTGAAGCATAAAAGTTCACATAAAACTCTTCACGCAGACAGAAGTACACACACACACACTAAGCTTCAGATTTATAAGGCTGTGCATGCAGATGATTTTTTTCTCAATCACTGTTAAAGTGGTCAGAGGTGGGAGAACATGGTTTCTACTCCCACAGTTTGCTTTACATGGATGTATTCACTACTTTAATCACTCCAACACGTTTGGCAGCGTTCACAGGTAGGATGATGGTTGGGGATTGTGTCTGTGTTGCTTCTTTGGCAGTTCTCGCAAGCAGGCGGCTGGCAGCTCCGTGTGTATGAGAGGAGGCACATGATCGTCTGTCCTCCCCAGGTCAACAAAAATTATGAATTTTGCAACATTCAGTTTGGGAAGAATGGCGGAGGAGGGGAACTGTTTTTGCAGGGTGCATTAAAAGGTCATGGAAAGCTGAGAAGTATCGTATTAAAAACAAATCTTTAGTTGAAAAGCTGCTTGGTAAAAGCTTTCTCCAATAAACTCTGCTTCTCCTCTAGTGCTGTTCATCCCAGCACAGATTTCTGATGTAGTTCTGATTTTACATATATATGAGCTGACTTTGTAATCTGGTGGTGGAGGGGACGGTCGATGGTGTGACATCTAGGCAAGAACGCTGCAAAGCTGCATCGGCTGTTTTTGTAGGGACCATTTGCAACATTTACACCAGTGTTGATGGCACTAAACCTGGGTGTTTTTAGCAGCACATCGCAGCATTTCCCAGCGGTATTTGTGGCACCAAGACTGACATTTTTTACCAACACATTACAGCTTTTCCCAGGAGCATTTGTGGCACCAATCCTGGTTATTTTCTTACCAGATCTCAGTGATTTTTAGCAGCAATATCACAGTGTTTCTCAGCAGTGTTTGTGCACCAAACCTGGATGTGTTTTTTAATGAACCTGGGTGTCTTTAGCAGCACATCACAGCATTTCCCAGGAGCATTTGTGGCACCAAACCTGGTTATTTTCTTACCAGATCTCAGTGATTTTTAGCAGCATATCACAGTGTTTCTCAGCAGTGTTTGTGCACCAAACCTGGATGTGTTTTTTAATGAACCTGGGTGTCTTTAGCAGCACATCACAGCATTTCCCAGGAGCATCTGTGGCACCAATCCTGATATTTTTAACTGACACATTGCAGCTTTTCCCAATAGCATTTGTGGCACCAAACCTGGGTATTTTCTTCCTGAATCTGGATGTATTTTTAGCGGCATATAGCAGTGTTTCTCAGCGGCTTTTGTGGCACCAAACCTGGATATTTTATTACCGAACCTGGGTGTTCTTAGCAGCACACTGCAGCATTTCTCAGCAGTGTTTGGCCCACTCAACTTGGGTGTTATAAGACAAAACTGATCTTTTCTGAATTTTTTAACTTGACCTAACGACATGTTAACCACAGCTTTGTTGAGAATTTGCTCTGGTGATTGGGTTGTGCTGTTACACGCCTTTCTTTGTCCTGTACCATCGCACCAAAATCACCTAATAAATCTCAGTGTTTATTGAGGCTCGATGCCTGCGACCTGTTTGAATAAATACATATGGGCCTTCTGCACTGTCACTTTTGGCCACACTGAGTCAAGCCATGATGCGTCGATTTGCTTTTCTATTATCAGTTTAGACGCCAAAGACTGACCTTCTCCAGAGTAGGTCCAAAGGCTAGGCCGCAGTGACGTCTCACCAATCACAGCCAACCCAAGATGACTGCACTTCTCCCCTTCAAACAAGCCGCGTGTGTTGTGAGACTCTCACTTTAGATGTCTGCTTCATTTTACTGTTTCATGTTCACTATCAGCCGTATTAGAAGTTGTGTGAAGTCGCTGCTCGAAAACTCAACATTTCCTCATTTTGCTGCTTCACAATAAAAGTATTATACAACAAAAAAATGAGGGACTTTTATTGTGAAGAATCAAAAGGAATGAATGAATGTTTATGAATGAATTAGCACAATTTTGTTTGTGGCTTTTCCTCAATGATGGCAGGTCTAATAATGCTGCACGGAGGAAGAGTAAAAGCAGAAACAGCCACAGTGAGATGATGATGATGATGAAGAGCTGCAGACAACAGGCTCTTACTGCAGCTCTGCAAACAGCTCACCTCCAACAGGTAAATTTCTCTTACCTGCCCTGCTGTGGAAAAACACACGCAGCAACTGTAGACTTTAACCGTGGATCAGCACTCTGCTTTTAAACATCATCACTCAAGACAAGCCGTCATCAGTTAAAGACACACCTTCACTTGTTGAAATGGAAATGCAAATCCCTGCTGTGCTGGGCTGACGGACCAGCCAAGCCAGCCCATGACTGCCGAAAATTTGTATGAGCATCACTGTCACATCTTTTATTGTTGTTATGTATGCTGTCAGTAAAATTGTTTAATATAAAAATACATATTCAATATTGATGTTTAATTCACCCAGTTTTTTTTTACAGAAAACAAAGCAACGCTGTTGTAATAAAGCAGTTTGTCTCTCCCCTGCAGTAGCTTTCAGGCTGTTAGCCATGCTTGATAAATCAAACTGATCAGACAGGCTGTTGATAAACACGCTGTTCAGCAGCACTTCTCAAACTAATTGCTTGTTACTGGTGTTTTGGCCAAACTTCTGACAAAATGCTGCGAAGTCTTAGTGCAACGTTTTTATCCCTTTCATATTCAGCGCGGTTTCATTTAGCAAGACGGGGAGCAAACAAATTCAGAGCTGATCAAATTCTAAATTAGGAATAAAGAATTGACTTTATGAACCTGGGAGAAGTTATAAGTCTAATTAATCCAACTAAATCCTTCAACTCCTCATTTAATACAGTTCACAACAAAGGGAGGGCACATTTCTGCTACACAAAACTAAATTAGTTTTTCTTTTTAGATTGTTCTGTTTTGTTATGTATAGTTAGTTTTGCCTCTTCAGCCCTCTTAATTTAATTATGCAAACTAAACAGATAATGTAATGAGGGATCACAAGTAAACTTTGTTTTATGGGGTCAAAAAGCAAAATGTTTAGGAACCTTTTTTATCTTAAAGTAGAAACAGACACATTTTTTTGCTGCGAAGGTCGAGTGTGTAGGATTTCGTTTATTTATTACACAGTAATGAAAATGTATAAAATATTATTACACACACACTACACACACTACACACTAGTCCTTTCACTCGTCATCATGACGTAAATGCTGATTGCACAGGGTGTTGTCTATAGAATAACAACATCATTGCCAGTTAGATTGGTTCCTTGTAAGTCTCTCCTTCACGGTGCAATTCTGTTTGCAACTGAGTACTGTCTGCGAAAATAAAGGCTCAATTTAAGGCATAAAGGAAGTGCATCAACTACAGTGGAACCCAAACAGGAACAGGACAGCGTTCTGTTTTCCCTCGTAGCTATCCAGCAGCAGCAAAAAATGGAGCCAAAGCAAAAAACTGCAGTTCCTCTAATGGCCACTTGAGGCTGGCTCCAAAAGTGAATCAATCCCCATAGACCCCCATGTTAAAATGCCCAAGTTTACAGCAGAAATAAACATGTTCACAGCCTGGTACAAAAAAACGGTTTGGGACTTTATATAACTATCATGTTTACATTTTATTAAGGCTTAAATTTAGAAATGACAAACTCAAGGCTTCAAAACAAAGTCCACAAACGAACGTGTGATGTTACAGTAGCTACGTCCATTATTTTCATACAGTCAATATTAGCTGTCCAAAGTTACCAAAGAGTATCAGTGTGAGTTATTTGTGAGTTACTTACTATCCCCATTAGCGGAAAGTAACCATGGAAACTCTACCCGAGAAAAAAATGAATGAAATGCTTCAAAGCAGGAAACTAGCAGGCAATATTCTGTATCATGCCATCACTGAACCCTCCACCCTGGTTCAAACCCCGGGGGCCTTTCTGTGCGGAGTTTGCATGTTCTCCTCGTGTCAGTGTGGGTTTTCTCCAGGCACTCAAGCTTCCTCCCACAGTCCAAACACATGCAGGTTAATTGGTGACTCTAAATTGTCCGTAGGTGTGAATGTGAATGGTTGTCTGTCTCTATGTGTCAGCCCTGTGATAGTCTGGTGACCTGTCCAGGGCGTACGCTGCTTCTCGTCCAGTGTCAGCAGGGAAAATGAAATGTCATCATTGATGTTAAGTGTCAGAAAATCGTGTCCCCACATGTGGATTCATGTGACATGTGTTCAGTGTTGTTTTACATGCCATGCCCCACGTGTCAGCTGTAAAATATTTAAAATCACATGTGCTTATACTGTATGTGTGGTTTTGTGGTTTCTGACATAAACATGAGAAACATGTTTTGTATCTGCCAAATCCACATTTTCCCAACATTGGTAGGTTGCAAACTGTCAATGAAATTAGCTTGTCAGCAGCTCGTCACCTCAAACATGGCACTGGGCATCAAATTAGCGCCACCATAAAAAGTGAGCTTGATGGTTAAAAACATTTCAGCAAGTTTTGACTCCACAGAAGTTTTGAAGTTGTTGCAGTAAATTAGCACCCATCTCATGCCCCACCATTTCTTTTTGAGGTTTACATGTATAATAAAATATCCCGAACACAATTACAATGGGTCAGTTGCGCAAAATGAGTTCTAGGATATTTTCCAAACTGCTATTATCAAGGGAAACAACATGGTAATTTTTATGCTTGGCAGCACAACTGGCAGGCATCTACATCTGCTGTTGGTAAGTGATTGTAGGCGTTTCATTAAGTCACTGCTGAAGTGCACATGTGAGAAATGCCTGCGGGGGCACGAGATAGAGGAGGCTGGTTTGGAGGTGGTACGACGTGACTGACGGGGATGAGCAGATAATGACAGTTTTCATTTTGGGTAAACGGCTCTGTGCTTTTGTTCACACAAATTATGAAATTGTGCTTAATGTACCACGACCACAGTTAAAATCTGTACAAGAAATAA
This sequence comes from Epinephelus cyanopodus, assembly GCA_026686955.1. Taxonomy (NCBI): domain Eukaryota; kingdom Metazoa; phylum Chordata; class Actinopteri; order Perciformes; family Serranidae; genus Epinephelus; species Epinephelus cyanopodus. The sequence continues at coordinate 42,424,197 of CM048914.1, read as the reverse complement.
ATAACAGATAAAGAGTGATGGATTAAAATTATGGAAGCCTGATGATACACAAACTGCAAACCTCAAGAAAGCAGCGGGGGAAATAGTACATGAAGTAGCAGAGATTCCCAACCAGGGGTTCTTATCTGTGGTTTCGTGACTGTAGAGTGACTCAACTGATTCCACAAAAATGAATAAATAAAAGTTCTAGTTTGACAAAAACATATACACATTGAGTCAGCTGTTACCCCTGAAACTATTTGTTGTTAAGAGTGTGTAAAACCAGTTAACATGTGAGCAGAGAGGTCCAAAACCTAGCTAAAAATAACAGATAAATGGTTCAAATGTTCAGCTTCTGCCACTTGATCTAGCAGTATGAGAACAGTAAAACCTAACTGGTGTAAACATAACTGTTCTAGTTTATGAAAACATTATTGTGACATTATTCAATTTGATATAATCAACAGTGTATACGTTCAGTTCAAATTCTCAGGTTTATCTCACAAGACTGTGGGCACATCCAATAAAAAAGTTTGGGAACCACTCATATGTCGGATTTAACTGTTAGAGACTAAAGGTTTCATATTAGGTACGACTGATTCATACCATGCTCGAGTACGATTGCCTCCCCTCCCCTGCTGCTCAATTTCCACATAAGTAATTCTGTTCTATGCTGGAGTACACATGCATCATCATCTACGTGATGTTATGTTGTTGGCACAGTGTAGACAAGAACGGCAATCAAGAAATCCCGAGCCCATTCAATGGGGTCAACCTTCACATTATGCCTGAAGCCCACTTCAGACCACAGATTTGCGACAAGACGAGTTGAAACAGGAAAAATACCTGCAATATGTCGTTCTGCAACGTTGTAAAAACCTGCCAGTTCACACCAATGCAACTAGATGAGACAGTGTATCCTCTATGCAACAACTCTCTGTACTTCTGTTCTGATTTGCAGCTTTTCAGGCTTATTTTGTGGCTGAATATAATTTGCAGCTTCTTAAAATATGAATGAGGGTAGTGATAGTGAAATACTGGCTTCAGCTGCATTTGTAGTAGCGATGAAACTGAAAAACAGAAACAGAACAAGCAGCAGGGATGGAGCACCTGCTACAGCAAGCTACCACGTCATCTGCAGTCATTTTGACTCGACCAGCGGACTTCACTACAAGCTGATTGGCTGTTGAAACAGGTGACGACCTCTACGTTCTAAAATCAGCCGCTAGTTGCAGGTGACACCATCAACCGACTTGAGTCGAGCTCAGATCGGCCAGTTCACACCGCTGCAACTTGTATCTGCATGTTCTAAAACTGTTTAATCTCGTCGCGACTCTTTGGTCTGAACTGGGCTTAATGTGGTTTATATTTTGGAGACAATGTCGAGAACAACCCTCTCGCTCGCCTTTCTAATTTATCACCCATAACCGTGCGGTTCAGAGGCTGTTATCAGAAAGCACTGCGAGCATACACAGCAGCGTTGAGGAAATGCCTTTGCAACTCTACTCGCCAACTGCTTCTCGTGTTGAAAAGCAGTCTACTTCAGTGTTTTGATACAGTTTGTTTTCACATCTGATGGGAACTGAATCTAGTACACATGAACCATGCTTGACTTGTATGGTACAGTGTCTACAGCCGTGCCAGACTGCCATTGGCCAGCTATTTCAGACGTATTCGCTTCCCTTCTGCAACCTCAGACCTTATTTTGGACTGCACTCTAGGCTTAGCGTCTCCCAAGACAACAAGGTGTAACTCTACACCCCTTAACTCTCAAACCCTAACTGACCTCTCACCAGCACTGGTGCAGCGTTAAAACCAAGTGTGGCAATAGGTTTGGAAATGCGACATGAAGCACAGCGTTGCTTTGAGCTAAATGCTAATATGCTCATGGTGACAGTGCTAACAGGCTGATGTTATCTACAGCGGGTGTAATGTTTTCAATGTAAACTATCTTAGTTTAGCGTGTTAGCATGCTAGCATTTACAAACTGGAACTAAACAAAACCTGAGGATGATGGAAATGTCATTAGTTTTGCAGATAGTTGGTCATAAACCAAAATAAAGGACAAATAAAAAAGTAAGGCTGATGATGGCACTAGATGAACATTTATGGATCATCAGAGAGATTATAATTGATCCTCTGGGGACAGTGAGTATCTGTACAAAACTTCATGGCAATCCATCTTATAGTTGTTGAGATATTTCAGCCTGGACTCAAGAGGTGGACCGACCGATATTACCATCCCCCAGAGACGCACCACAAGGCTAAAAATACACTACTCTACATTGATAGAGATTCACTAAATACACTCAATTAAAATGCAAATACAGAACAGTATTGATCGGGATTGACACATGCAGTTACACAGACACAAAATGTTCAACCAGCATTGTATTTCAACTTCATTTGCATTTCCTTTTTCCTCTGTTTCCAGCCTATTAATCTCAGCAGTCAAGATGTGTTTCCGAGACTGCAAACAGCCCTAACTTTGACATTTTGGACTCGAAACCCTTCGTTCTGTCACTAAGTTGCGGGGCTAAAAGATTAGATAAGAGCTGCTGTCTCTTTTTATCAGTGTCACTGAAAAGAAAACATCTAAACTTATAGATTATTTGGCTGCTGGCATGGAAGTAATTGGCCCAGTTTTCGGCTGCTTCTATGTCTCGCATCATGCTACATACACTGTACATTGGTTATGTAACTCACCAGGGCATTTAGAGAATAGATAACTTCTCCTTAAGGGACTAGCTGAGAACAACTTGGAAGCTAAAATGTTTTGCTGTTTATTATACCTCTGATTTTGGCAGAACTGTCTTCTACACGTCTCATTTATAGTGGACCAGAGCATCGCAGCATTAATGGTGCTTCCTGACCACTGCCTCCATTTGTGTCCTGCCTTTAATTCACCGTGACAGTCTGTCATGGTGTAATGTGACTCGCTGTGTTGCACATGTGCTTTCCAAACAGCACCTCTCACCCTCAGACACAAACATAAACAAACACACAACACCTGAAGCTTGGCTTGTCATGCAGCAGCTAACACATCTAATGAGTGCTGCACGAGCCGACAAGAAAACAGTGATGGGACCGCTCGAGTTTGGGCTCCACAGAGCGCATTCACGGGCAAGTCTGGCTAAATGAACAGCATCAGATGAGCAGATGTGCGAGTTTTTTCCCACAGAAAAGTGCTGACAGAGAGCTCGGTGGCAGGGTTGAAATGAGCACAGTGTGTGTTATGTCCCCGGCGTATATTGTGCTGCATGTACTGCCGATCCTGGCCTGAATATTTATAGTCTATCGTGTGTTCATCGGTGTATGTTTGTGTGCGTGTGTGTGGCTGGGAAAGCCAGTGTGGATCTGAGAGCCCTGCAGGGGTGTGAGGCAAGAAGCAGCAAGAGGCAGAAAATCCCCGCTGCCTTTGGATTAGTGTCAGCAAGCAGGAAGCCAGGCATCGTGCTACATGTGCATGTGCACTCTCCCAAAGTCAGTCCCTGCAGGATTATTTTATTTATTTCATTTCATTTTTCTGTCCAGGTTTGGAACATAACTCCCCCTAAATTAGAGGCAACTTTTCAGCTTTTTTCTGCATGTTTTTTTTTTATTTTTCCATCAGTGATAATTAACGAAAAACCTACAGCACTTGAAATTGCATTCCTTTCCTAATGTGGCAGACATGCAACATGTTGCATTTGTCAAGGTTCAAATTCTGTAGCATTTTGTTGTACTGAAAAAATCTGCATATGGTGATTTTAGGGGCCTGTAAACATATGTGTCTTATTGTTGCCTGTGGGCTGTTTGGGGGTCGTGATTGTTCATCATCTGACCTCTTGTTCTCCAACAAGCCACAAGAGGATTCGCAAAATAGCTGACTAGTCAGCTATTGAAACCATTCGTCAACACTGTGCATTGTTATAATAATAGCTTTATTTGTATAGCATTTATCTACAAAAGGATACAAGTTTTGCAAGACGACAAAACAAAAATAGATATCGGATCTTAGGAAAATAGTGCACAGAGAGACAAACAGAAGAAAAAGTAAAAGGTTATAAATCAGGCATTAAAATAAGTTTCCCTATAAAAATTTGTTTCAAGCAATGATTTAAACACAAAAAGCTCTTGCAACCCTGAATTCTTCAGGCAGAGAACTTCAGAGCCTATAAGAGCCCTGATGGCAAAAAACAGTCGCCTTCGGGCACCAGCCTTAACCTGGAGACAACTAACGAGGGGCAGGCTTAAGGATTTCAGGTTACAACTTGGACTGTAGGGTGCTAAAGCTCAGTGATTTAACTGAGGCCAAACCATGTTTAGCCCCTGTTTCTTGATTTTTTGAAGCCAGAAGTGACCATATTTGGATGGGAGGTTGGAGCCAATAAAAATCATATTTTGCAGTATCTAATAGCAAGCTTGCTTTCCGTGTGCATCACACCTGACACGGTCCATAAACATCTACAGTATCACCTGGGCAAGCAATGGTCACTTGCCTGCATCACTCATGTTTGACTGTGCCCTAATCGCTCATCTGTGGTTTCAGCACGGTGCAGTAACAAAGCACTGGCAATGCATCTTTGATGGTTGTTGAATATAAATTTGTTTGTATGATCATCTTCTATGTAATGCCAAGTGAAAGAGAATGTAAGGTATTTGGTGAAGGAACGAGTCCCGTCATTCCTGCATGGCAGCAGTTGTGTTGTTATAGTAAGTTACATTTGTACTGGGAAGTCAGACTCTTGAGTTCCAAGTCAGAAATTACACCTTGAACAACCCTGAAGTCAAATTTCTGACTTGGAATGTCGGAGCAACTTAACCAATCCCGGCCTCAAAATCCAAGATGGCTGCGACACACATCAAAACTAGTGAAAGATGTAGTAATATGCTGTTTATAAGCACTTCTGTCTTATTTGTGTCTCACTAAAACAGTCGTACGCACAGTCCGGTCCAACTTCTATCTGTGTGCATGTTGCTGCAGTGTTTGTGTGGATAAAATGTAGTGTAATGTGCTGTTGTGGTGGTCAACTCGGGTGTGGCGTCATTCCCAGTTCTGACCTCTGACTTCCGAGGTAACTGCATTACTGCAGTCACACAGTATCTCCAGCTCAAACAAGCCTGTTGGGAGTGTGGTCCAATCAGATCACAGCTCATTTGTAAACAGCCATGGACTCTGCTATTTCACTCTGCTATTGTATATGAGACCTTTTTGGCAAGACTTTGTTACTACTGAAATACAGCAGTTGTGAATGCCCTACAAGCCACACAAACATTTCTGTGATGACAAAGAACATCTAAAATCCTTAGTTGTCGAAGAGACACACTCTGTTTCTTGGACAGCATTAAGGCTCCTTTTGAAAAAAAAAACTAACAGGTGATTTGCCTGTGAGGCTCTCGCTGGTGCTTTGATGATGGTAGTTTAAAGTTCCTGTGACACACAGATCAGAGGGAGATTTAGATGAGAGTATTAACAAAAACACTTAAGTGTCAGAGGGGATATTCTCCTGAGAGGAAGAGCTTAAGTGCAAACTGTCATAATCAGGCAGTTTTAGTTAAAGAGGGTGAAGGGTGAGTTGACAGTTTTCTACCTGTAGCAGAAACAGAGGTTTGGAGTTGTTTGGTGCCAAAGCGAATAAGAAGGCGGACGTGAAATTGAAAGCAAAGCACAACTGACACAGTGCTGAAATCATGAGCTTATAGTCAGGGGCCATTGACAAAGACCATGCCTCATTGCACCAGTATGTCTTCAAGGAAAAGCATTTTCCCTCCTGTCATTTAAAGAGAATTTACGACCTAATTTTCAGGGTGTAAGACGCCATTCTTGGTGTCTATGATGGCGGTGGTGTCTCTGTATGTTCAGATGTGCTATTAAAATGCTATAACTGATATGAGTATTGGCTGAAAGCACTCATTGCCTCCATGTTGCCATAGGAAGCATGGCCCAAACACTGTTATATAAGCAAAACACCCCATTATATATAAAAACAGAAATATTTTAATTAAAATATATATAATTTCTGCTGTAGAACAACTCTGTCAACATGGAACATTTTTTCCTTGACAACAACACATCAAACGTCACACATACTGCTGAGAGATGTTAGATGAACATGGCCAGTGAGACCCGTGATGTATAAAAACAGATTTGTCCTTTAACAGCCTCGCAGCAAAGATTTACCACCTCAGAGGTTGCAGGAGGCTGCAGGGTTGATGTGCAGGCAACGGTAACAAGTAATGAGAAGCTGTTATGTCTCATTTCCCAGCTTGATTCAGCTGTAATAGTATTTACAGCCAATGTCCTCACCTATTCGCCCTCCTGAGGAGGTTGTTCCAGTCTGAGGTACAGACATTACTGCTCTGTCCGTGTGGAAAACTTTTTAGCTTCATGCGTCTCTGGAGGGGCCGGAGGGATGAAACTCTGCAGGTTCATGACTAAGAGCTGTGCATAGGCGTGGTTCTGGTGAACGGATCTAAATCATTGTGAAACGAGGCACAGATGCAGGAGCCTGATTTCCACTCGCATTCAACCACTGATACTGTAGATATACTGTGGACACGCTCCTCCTGCGGTCTTTAGGCCTAACGGTGAGATGGCACAAAAAGTAGCACAATTCCATCTATTGTCTGCATCACAGAGGTCCTCCAAGAGCAGCTGTCCTTATTCACTGACATTATGTTCGGCCGGGGCTATTTATAGCAGCTATATTGCCATTGATTTATCACACATGTACCATCGGCGGCAGGGATATCTTCATCGTCACCATCGAATGTCGGAAAGGTGATGAAAAGGCAGTACACAGACACTGAGTTTGTTCCTACAGACACACTATAATGTGTGTACTCCTTCAGCCTGGTGGATCTCTGCAGTCATGCTTGTGATCTTATTAATAACTGCTGTATGTGTCCTGTAAAGGAGCTATGAATAATCTGGTGATCTTGTGTTGACCACTATCAGCTCAGCCTGCACCCCTCAGAAAACCTGCTCTAGTTTAGGAGCATAATTAAAGAAGGAGCAATGAGGTGATTACCATCAGTGAGTGAGACCGACTAGCCAGCCTGGGTGGTTCAGGTATGTTTGTTAAGCCTCCCTATATGTTGTTTTTCAGCACTGTGTCTGCAACTTTTCAACTTTAGTATCTTCCTCTTGGAAACATACCTGCTTACAATTTCTTTTTTTGCTCAGCTCTACGTTTTAATAAAGTCCCAACCGCACATAAATACACCGCCATGCACTTTAGTGAGTCATAAGTGATGAGTGAGAGAGGGATTACTTCTGTATGAGTCTATATGTTGTTGTTGTTCGGAAAATCCTGCTTAGTACACCTTTAAGAGGGCTGATATATATTTTTTTTATTCGCACCCTCCTCAGCTCTGATTGGTCAGTTGTTGTTTTTTTAAAACAGCTGTTAAGGGGCACAAAAACAGATCTACATGAATCGCTGAACAAATCTAAGATGGGAGTCAAAAGTCTGGACGAGGCTAAACTCACACTGCATGGAGGAGGCATTATCTAGCGGTTACTTAGTTACAAGCTGACCTAACTGAAATCTACAGAAGCAAAGTGTTTGTTCCAGTAACAAAAAAGTGAGTTTCAGAAAGCAGGTGAAATAACTGTTGAGTCATTTGGATTTATTAACTCTATCAACCCCCTGCTGTTTTCATTTGGAGCTTTGGGGCTGTAAAAATCTTTCCACACATAATATCATATACACCTGCAGGTTCTGTCTCTGCCAGTCTCAACTGGACGCTTTCTGCAAACACCGTAATAATTTCATTATGATTTTAAATCCAATCCGACAGAAGGAAAAAAAACAGCTCCTGGGCTTTTAAATAGTGAATAGTGATAGTTTTCTGGGCGGCAGATGGTTTTGTAGATCTGAACAGGTTCAACCTGGCGCTCTTGGCTTTGCCTTGAGGAGGCAGGGCCCCAAAGTGACGGGGCGTGAGATGAATGGAGATCTGCATGTGGCACTGAAAGCAGTCCTGCCTCCTGCTGGGCCACAGAAGTGAAAGCATCCAGGTGTGCATGCAGCTGGCGGGGCCGCTACATGACTTACAAATAGACAGATATGGCACAAGTGATAATTCCGTGGATTCTCCTGCTTCCATCTTAGAAGCCCAAAAAATGGCGCTCTTTCTCTGTATTATCTGAATATCTTACCTCACTAGTGTTTACCAGGACTGAGTTAGGCAGAATAAGCATGAGGGTTGGGATGTCCAACATAGAGGATCTTAAGGGATTTGTTTTTCTAGATATTTCTCCTTTATCTATTAACGCAGAAACATCAAAGTGAGTGGCATTTAGTGTGGCTACCAACGGTCAAATGAGAGCCTGTATTTTGGGTACACTGAGGTCCATTTTCAATCAGTCTCTTGACAGGAAGCTTGATCAACCATTCAGTTTGTTTGATGAGCAGGGCAACACAACACACTGCTGTGAGCTGTTCAATGTGTGCACTGGCTCCACTGTGAGCCTTTGTGACCCAGAAATAAAATTCCACTACTGTACATCTCTATGCAGTTGGCCGTAACTGCCATAGATTCAGGCTTCTCCTCTCTGTGTTTACGTTCAGGGTCAGATTAGAGACAAGTGTTTTGAAGCGATGCATGTAAACAATGTTTATTTGGAAAGCTGTAGGATGCCCCTGCAGCTCGCCCCTATATACATGGTCCTGCATGAGTCCTCGTTCCCACCACAATGTCTACAACAAAAGTAGTGAGTGCAAAGTTAGCTCGAACCACAGAGCCACAATAGTCATGGGAAATATGCCAAGCTGAAATAAACCGGAATTATCCTGTAAAGGTTCCATGCTATGCCACTTTCAGGTTCATATTTAGGGGTTTCTACTAGAGCATGTTTACATGCTTTAGTGTAGTGTTTAGTTTAGTGAATTTTCCTGGTCGACCAATAGTCATCATTTAGGGCCATTAGTCGACTAGTCACCCGCATGTTTATGATATTAATTTAATTATTAAATTAATGCTCTGATTGGTGAGTGTTTCCAGGACTTCATAGTCAGCGTTAGACACATGAAATACTTAAAGGTTCGGGAAAGATTTTGGTTACGTTTGATAAAACTAACTTAACTCGCTGAATGGTCCAAAATAAAAAAAAAAAAGATGACAAGGGCTGACTAGCGCCAGCAGAGCAAGATACACTGCAAAAACTAGTGTGACAGATGCTGACCAAGGGCCCAAAATTGACCGACGGCTGACCAAAAGCTCGGTGTGTCAGGGCCTTCAGAGTGACCTCTAACCCCCACCTGTATTATCACTTTGTTGTTCATTTTGGACTCTATTCTTTCGTTAGATTTTGGGGTTTGTTTTGCAAGTCCTCCAGTACTTAATGACAGTGTATTGCGAGTTCTCGAATATGAAAATTACTTAAAATGTCCATCCCTAATTATCACACACAGGACAATTAATTCTGTGGTTATAAACCATTAAAACTGTCTCGCAATTCCGCTAACCATTTCTAAAACTCCTGGGGCTGTCAGGCCTCGCTCTTTTTCCATCATTCATCCTCAGTAAACTCATCGCAACAAAGTTCCTCGCACAACAAATGACTCACTCTAATATTACAGCCTCTCGTTAGAAAGAAATGAAGCTTCATCTGCTGCCGTGATATCTGCTCGTAAAATCACATGAAGGTGTGTTTTTATGTCTTTACAATTTACCGCACAGCAATATCGACTTTGAACCTCGGCAGAGATCACAGCGTGGGTCAGCTGTCCTCACGAGACGGCAGACAGCACGTTTCAAAGAACAGTTTATTCAGTGTGTACTTTAGTGTTGTTGTATATCGCCAGGTATGGCCCTGTTTCCCTGCAGCTGTAGGTTGCCCACTTTAAAGTGTGCACACACAGGAGCTGCTTTTATGTCAACAGAAAAAGGACTTCGGTGAACATCACTATGCTCTGCTGTAAACAGCTTTATTCTGTTTCTCAGAGTGACATATCGGCCTCAGAATTAAATAAATGTGGGGTCACAGACACTGAATACTATGAAGGATATCCTCTGATCTCAAATAATTTCCCCTCGTGGTTGCACTGCACTCTACACACTGTATATTCAGTGTTAATACGGACTCGAATATTGGATTCTATATTTGTCCCCTTATCATTACAGGTACAGAATATTCTACAGGGTGTTACAATGTAAACAACCACAGGTTTAGCTCTAAAGTCTTAATAAGGGAATTAGATAAAAACACTCAGTATGTTTGTTGTAATTGCCTTGTGCCTGCCGCAGCTATGATTGCATACAGAATGTCTCCAACTCCTGGGAGACTTTGTGGAAATCCTCAAATTATTGAGGTGGAGAATTATACAACAGCTGCTCTGTTAAAAGAGGACGCTTGTCTCTAATAGTCTGCATCTTAATAAGCACAAATAGCGATGACACAGAACAGTTATTCTGTGACGTGTTCCGCCCTACAGGGGGGAGCCAGAATAACATAAACAGAAGGAAGGAATTTTAATTTGGGCTAAATCGGAATTACAAACACAGCTTCAGAGGAGGGTAATACTGGGCTGAGTGCCACTTAGCAGCAGTTTGTGTCGTGTTGGTTTGTTCCCAACTTGACCAGTTTCTCTTTGTCACCGCAGCTTGCCTTCTTTTTTTCCTCATTTGGACCAGTACACCTGCAGTGTGCCTGTGTTTGGCAAAGTCGTTCATGACTCCCCAGGCTTTACCTATTGACAAATTAAATCATTCTTTTCACTTTTTAGGCACAGATGGTTTGGCCTGCATGCTTGGAGCTCTGCTTTTACAGCCAACATATGCTGCTAATTTGTACTTACCCAAATGTAACTCACCTTTGTAGCAGTGATTGCAACCGTCATTAAATTTAAAATCTGAAGTTAGTTTTATGACCTGCCTCTTGTATAGTTTATGCAAATCTTTGATGTTGATTTGCTCCATAAACATAAACATGGCTGAGCATAATGAATCCTGCAAGACCACATTTTACAAGCGAATTCTTGTTGCTGCTCTCAGGACTTAACAACAAAATACATCGCCTGTGAATACCCTCTAGAACGGCACATAAACGCACTGTCTGATCTGATGATACCATTTTGAAAACAGTTAGGAATCACTGTTTAAACAGTCAAAGGTCAAAGGTTTGGTTAAGTTAAGGAACAAAAACTTTAACTTTAACTCTAACTTGGTTAGATTAAGGGAAACACTGTGGTTTGGGTAAAAATAACTACTACGATAAGGTAAGGGGAACTTTGTTGTCACGGTGGAAGTAATAAACAATTAAACCTAAAGTTAAGTCTTTCATCCCACCTGTTACTCATCGTGCTTCATGATTTTGTATAGCTTCAATCATTGCGCACACAGCGGTTGGTATCATATCTAATGTAGAAGTGCCCTACCAATGGTGTTGTCACGTTATGCACTTAGTCTAAAGTTGCGTACTTAGTGTAAAGTTATGTAGGCTAAGTTGAGTAAATTTTAGGCAAAGTTAGGAAACATGTTTCGGCATTGTCACATAATATACTTAACGTTACCTTACGTATGTAATATTATACATACTTCATGCAAAATTACAAAGGTTAAGTTTAGGGAAGTAAAGTTACGTAGATTAGGTTTCGGTTAAAAAAAAAACATGGTTGGGGATTGTCATGTTAAATACTTCACATGAAGTTACGTAGGATAGTTTTAGGGGGAAAAAAACACACTTGAGCACAGTCATGTTAGAGACTTAACGTAATGTTGTGTAGGTTAGGTTGAGGGGAAAAAAACACGGTTGAGCGTAGTCATATCGAATACTTCACGTAAAGTTAAGTAGGTTAGGTTTAGTGGGGAAAAACATGGTTCGGCGTGATGACATTAAATACTTAATGTAAAGTTACATAGGTTATGTTTGGGGGAAAAAAACTCAGTTGGGTGTTAACGTCAAGTTTCGTACTTAACATTACGTTAGGTAGGCTAGGTTTTTAAGAAAAGAAACAATTTCATTTAAACTTATGTACTTAACATTACATAGGTACTGTAACGTGAAATTTCAAAGGTTAGGTTTAAGAAAGTAAAGTTACGTAGGTTAGGTTCAGGTAAAAAAAAAAAACATGGTTGGGCTTTGTCACGTTAAATACTTAACGTAAAGTTACATAGGTTATGTTTAGGGGAAAAAAACTGTCACATTATGCACCTAACATTAAGGTAGGTACTTACCGTTAAGTTGTGTAGGCTAGGTTCAGGCAAGTTAAGTTGTGAAGGTTAGGTTTAACAAAAGAAACAGGGTTGTTATCACATTACATATGTAATGTTAATTTGCGTACTTAACATTACACACTTAGGTAAAGTGTAAAAAAGGAGAGTAACGTAGGTTGTGTTGTCACATTATGCACTTAACGTCAAGTTACGTACTTAACATAAAGTTGTGGAGGCTAGGTTTAGGCAAGTAAAGCTACGTAGTTTAGATTTAAGACAAGAAACATGGTTGAGCGTCGTCACATTACATAATCAATGTAAGGTAAAATTACAAAGATTAGGTTTGGGAAAGTAAAGTTACAGATGTTAGGTTAAGGAAAAGAAACATGGTGGCTGCATACCTTAAAGAAGTTTACGTTCACTTGGCTTTACATGGGACACAAACACCAGTCTCCTGGGAAAAGTCCTCTGTTTGTTTGACCCATCCACGACTCCAACTTGCCTCCTGACACAGACTTTTGGTCTTTACACTACCACTTTCTTTACTCCTGACAGCACATTGGTCACCTGACAGCAGCCTTCTAGATTGTGTGGGTTATATGCAAAATCTGGCATTACTTTTTGTGGGCATGTAGAAACAGTGCATGACAATAGCTTAGAATTTTTTTGGAGATAATAATTTCTAATATTACTTATTTATATATATATATATATATATTACCCATTCTACACACACACGTTCTTAAGCTTGTAACATTTGATTGTTTTACGTTTGTGATAACAGTGGAGTTTATTTTCTTCCTCTATGTATAATGTGTTGACCTAGAAGGCAACCTGACGCATACGATTGCCCTTGTAGACATAAAGTTGTGCTGAGGTGAAGTGCCATCAACCCCAGCTACCCCCTAGTAGATGATTCACAACAAACTTACGCTCTACAGCAAAACTTTGTTCAAACCAACAAGGCCTCATTTTAATTCTAGTGGAGATCCCAACATTTTTCAAAGACTCCACAGATGTGTGTAAAATGATGTACAAGACATTACTTTACATTCATTACACAGTCATTTTCTTCCAATTCGACTTACAATAAGTGCTCCTAACTTCCACTGGAACAAAAACTAAAAGTCATCAAAACTTGTAAGTGCCCAAACAAACACAAAGAGCATGTTCAGTGATATTATGCAAGTGCTTCGACATCTGGAATATTTACATCTGAAAGCTTGGTGTAGCCATAAAGAAATATGGAGCCTTTGGCTTGAATATTTCACTCAGTGTAAACATCATATATCATCAACGCAGAGCTTGAACAAGCTGTTAGATGGATATGATGATGTTGACGACCTTGGAGCTACTTAAAGGTGGAACAGCAGAGAAAATTCTATGTAAAGGGTAAATATTGATGAATTACTTTCGCATGTATCTACACCTGCAAGTAAGTAATATTCTGTGACAAGAAACCTCAGACCTCAACCCAATCGGCAGAATAAATGTTGGTATTATACATTTCTGCAAACCAGGGATATGTTACATTTGTATGGTATTATGTGGCAGATACCGTAGCCCTTTACTGGGCTACAGGGCTGCTACAAAGTCCCTCCTTCATGCAGCCTTTGCATTGTTTTTTCATTCTGCGGACATTTACAGCTGGTGTTCTTCTTCCAACAGCTACTTTTTAAATCACCCGTGGTGGGTCGTAGAGATAACACATCGTCAAAACGTCACAGCCGTGCCACCCATGATCCCATCCTACCAGCTGTCCTGCTTGTACAAGACATTTTTCCAGCTCAGTGAGACAACTCTGTCCACCCAGTCTGCATTTGTACCTTTTATACAGAACGGTGAGGCGGCACAACGGCGTGAAATTGCCGTCTTGAAGAGGCAATGAAAATGGGGCTATTGAAACTTTTTTTTTTAGTATGTTTCAAAATACTGTGGTTTATATTGTTAGGTTTAGGCACACAACCACTTGGTAATGGTTAGGAAAATATCATGTTTTGGCTTAAAATACCCGATTGAGGTGGCAACACAGCAGTGGCTCAGTAAAAACACAGCTTTTTGTGGTATTAATTCAGAGCCATGTCTCACTCCAAAGTCTCCAACTGCTTTAGTATAAAGAGCGAGAAAGTTTGCAGAGAGTGGATGGGAGGGGAGGTCAAACAAGGTCAAACAAACTCCGGCATCAGGGGGAAACGCAGCGGGACAAGGTCGAAATGTAAAGTGGCAAAAGTCTTTCTAGGGTGGGCAGGTCCAACAAACAGACTTTCACCTTAGAGAGCAGTCTTCGTGTCCTGTAAAAAGCCCAAACCTGTTCTTTTTCCTAAACCCAACCACGCGTTAGTTGTTGAGGAAAAAAAACCTCAATTTGCGGTTTTGTACTGACGCAGTATGTTGAGACTGAATGTAAGCGTTAAATTTCCTGTGAAAACAGAAGTGTATCTTGAAAGAAGACAATGCATGTAACAGGCAGAACTTGACACGGTATCCCAGAACGTCAACAACCAAAGCACCCAGGGTACCTTTCACATCATCTGGACGTGGAAAGTCCGTGAGCAAATGTCAATATGTGATGAGGTCAGAGTGAGAACGTGTTGTAATTCAGGTAGTAACAGAGCCACGGGTCGCTAAAAATATCCACACTTGGTGGCTAAAAAACATGACTCATTAAAAAACAACTGTTTTTCTTTCTATTTGTTGGTCTTGAACAGTGGCAGGTGCACCGCTGCACCTCCCAATGACAAAGTAAGCTAACACACTACGTCACTTAAACGTTGATATGATACATATGAAACATACTAATGTAACATGTTCTCAGTTTGAAGAAATGTACGATGCCAACAGTTTCTCCTGATGTCTGGGCTGCAGACCTAACCCCCCTCTCTGAGTGCTTGAGAGGGAGTTGCTGCCTAATGACCCTGATGATTATCTTAAGTGTGATGCATCTTGCCCAACCTGGGTGGGAAAGGAAAATATGCGCAGGATCAGTTAGGCGTTTGGGTCAAATTGTTCCTTCTTCAGACTGCCATTTTCTCAAAAATGATGATAGACCTACATCCGTTTCCTGTTTCTGTCTGTGTTGCAGCGCTGCCAGCTACAGGGAGAGGGAGTATCCCCCACATCTCTGGAAATTGCAGAGAACAAGCAAAACATTGGGACTGGTCATCTCGAGCACGAGCGGAGACTGAAAAAGCAACAACTGGACTCGGGACTCGGCACTTGAACAAGTGGGGATGAGAGCTGCTGTGTGACATCAGTAAACAAACCCTCGAGGGTTGAGACTGGAGTTGGCAAATGAGTAAGTCGTGGCCCAAAATGATTGCCTTAATTACTACACATATACAGATGTATGAAGTAATGAAACTAAGAGACTTATAGTTCAAAGTTTAAAGATGTTTTCTTTACATGTGAAAAAAAGTGTCTTGTAAGGAACAGATGTGAATATTTTAATATGATAGAGATACTGTTTGGTTGTAATGTCGACATAATGTTTTAGTTGGGTCGGCTTCGTAGGTGTCATTGGTTACTAAATGGTGAGTTTGCTCTCTGCTTATGTGCAGTCAGCACTACGACTTAATCTATTTTTATCTTGTTTCATATTGTCAACCAAACAAGGCTGGCCTGAGTTGCTCACTCAAACGCTGGCGACAAACTCTTAATTCACATCGTGTCATAACACATGAAACTCCTCATTCAGAAAGTGTATAGAGGGTCGAGAGAGAAGACATATATTGACTGGCTCAATGCGACACACTGAAACACATCACAAGAACATCCTCTCACATTACGATCCACTTACACTAAAGCAAAGATGTCAGGCACATAAACACCATCATAAATATCTGCCACACTCACTTTCTATCACAGAAAAACAGCGGGTGAAACTCGCAGGGGCTTTCACCGTAAAGACGAAATACCTTAGGTTTTTTTCTCAGATGCAAATTTAGAGCTGACCAGCTGCTTTGTTGATATGTTTTCACTTTAACTGTATGCAAAAGTAACATGGACGTGTGTTATATATTTTTTTAAACCTAGCCTTGATAATTACATAACCAAAGGTGAAACCCTGAATTTATTGTATGTTGTGGACTTCTGGAAAATGTCGTGATATAGATGCACACTGAATAGGATAAAAAAATGTAAATAGCAGACATTTATACTTGTGTGTCCTAAGATGTGTTGCAGATAGAGTAATTTGAGACTTTTTACTTTCTTTGACTGTTATGACCATCGACCATGCTCATCTGTGTTTGGTTTGTCCTCGCTGATACAATCATGTTCCTCATATTGTTGCAAATGCTGCTCCAACATTCTTTGTTGTTTTAGGCCATTTATTTTCCTCTTTGTTTTATTTTTTTTAATTCACCCTCTCATTCATTTGGCATACTAAAACACGAGGTTGCTGATGTTGTTTGTGGAGCTTTGTCAGAGAAGCGTTGGACACAGTTACCTCTCTAAGACCTGCGATGTTGCCCATGAATGAAACGATTACACGTTGCCAGGTTTTACTTTAGTTTTTGGCAGTAGTTGTGAGATAGATGACACATCCTAATAAAAATAGTGTTTTATTTTCCTATATTTCCCTTCAAAAATCATCCTTCTACATACTGTGTTAACTATATGGGCACTTGAATTAAAGCTCTTGGTCCTAGTGTCTTTTTCCTCTACTCCTAAAGAAAATCCAAAGTTCACGTTCTTGCTCCTTTCCCAAAATTTCGTATCTGTAATTACCTCAATAATAGTATCCTTCAGACCAGCTGTTTACTGAATGTTCCAGATGTTTCCGTAGTGTCACAAGAAAACTTGTAACCACAGAATAGCCACAATAGTTTTAAATAGATGTCAATAGTTTCTTTAGGGAATCCTTACGGGGAGGATGTTTTTTTTTTTTTCTTTTGAGGTTTTCATCTCTGCATATCAAAAGTTTTAACAGGAATACTCCAGCAGAGCTTCAGGATTTTTAAATCTGCAAAGTTTTTGCCTTTTAAAAAGTTACATGAAAATAAAAGTCAGATTGAAATGAAGAAGAAAGTGTCAGTGGGAGAACAACTCTTTAAAAATCCAGTTAATGTAAGGATGAAGTATCAGTCCCATTAGTCAGGGAATAGAAAAGTAATGAAGGCAAAACAAATTTCACAGCAATGTATGTTTTTGTTTGTTTGTTTTGTTTTTGTTCGGGTGATTTGGCAGATGAACCGAATCACCACTATGAGACCTTTAAGGTTGCCAAGACTTCAATGAGTAGTATAAACATGAAGCTACAGCCAGCAACCAGTTAGCTTAGTATAAAGACATATCAGAATTTTAAATTTATCCATTTAATAATTCTGGATTACGACTTCCAGCATTTGGATCATGTCGTGAGGTACCTGTTGGGTACCTGGCAGGCAGGGTGACGACAAGACCTCAAGATCTTTGTCTTCACACTTTGGCTTTTGTAGGAATTAAAAAAACGAGATGTAAATTGTTGAGCTCTAAAGTTGCCAGCAAGCAAAGGCTGCACGATATGAGGAAAATATCTAATGACGTGTTGAATATGGTGACTACAACAATTCTTGGGATAAATTAACAGATATTCATATGAACTCAGTTCTGCCCTTTTGCTACTTTCACTACGAGGCTCGTTGAATTAAAAAAGGCAGATGCTATTTCCACCAAGGTGTCTTCACCAGTAGTGCTATTTCAATAGGGCCATTTACAACCAGATATATATAGCAGCGGAGGCAAGCACCCCAGAGTCTGTAGCCAACAATGCTATTTACACCCAGGTGTTTGTTTGTGGTTGGTTTAATAAAGTTAGAATAAAGCGTACAGGTACACAAACAGGTCTGTTCAGCTATTCTGCTAAAGTTAATGTCACAGTGTGCATTTAGCAGCTTTATACATCCCCGAATAATACGTCACTACATCTAAATGTAATAAGCCAGCGTAGACTCATACAGGACACAAACCCCAGTCTCCTGTGTGAAAGTCTTGTGTATGACCCCAGAGCCACTAAGGCTGCCCCCTGACTAAGAATTTTCCATAGTCGACCAAAAGTCGTCACTTAGGGCCATTAGTCGACTAGTCGCCTGCATGGTTACGATATTAATTTAATTATTAAATTACATATTTTGAGTTGAAGGTGTGAGAAAGAATAGCATCAGTAACATTGTTAACACTGTGCTACATTACAGAGAAATACAAAACCGTACTAATGAACCTTCATTAATATAGGCCTATATTTTATCTACAAGTGCACGTCACACACTGAGCGAGCCGCCTGTTAATGACGCTGTGGGCTAATGGGCATGTAGCTACTTCCATGTTTCAGATGATACGTCATGTTTGTAGTCGACCAATGAAGATGAGTTTACATATCACCTTGGGTTCATCCTTCACCTTCTCAAAATGATCCCACACTTTGGATTTCCTGCCCGACATGTTATTAACTAGCCTGTGGAATAACCGCAGGTACCAGCCCTGGAAATTAACCTGACTTTCAAATTAAATTACCACATGGTCCAGTCATATAGGTTTTGGTTTATTTTGACAAGGCGCAGCTCCTAATAGAGTTTCATGTTTTTTGGTTCGTTTGTGTTTGTTTGCGACTAAGCAACCATTCAAATCTTGCCTACTAATGACTTTTCTGGTCGACTTACCTTTGGTCAACTATTAAGGGGCAGCCATAACTGCAACTATGTCTAATTTACCACTTCAATCTTGAGAAAATATCTAAGACTGGCTAGTAATAGCTCTAACCGTGGCCTCTTTGCCCTAATACTGAACGCTTCCTACCTTAATGTGTCTTCATGACGAGTACTAGCCAACTACAGCATACAGCAGGATCCAGTATAGTATGTCGTAGGAATGGGTGTAAATAGCCAAATAGCTGCGATGTGACTATTTTCACCTGGGTGCAAACAGAACTATTTACAACATTCTTTCATTTAACAAAGTGAGTAGTGAACTGAATACAAAAGGCACCAATGAAATTGAATGATAGTTACATTTTTACGTATACGTTTCTATAGATACTCTTTCAACTAGGTGCAGTATCATAGTCTTTTTCAATATCTTTATCGCGCAAACTGACATTGTGATTAAGGTGCCAATTTTCAGTCTTAATGCTAAGCTAAGATAAGTATGTGCTGGCTGTACCTGCATATTTACTGCACAGACAGAGTGGTGTGGATCGTCTCAGCCAACTGTTACAAAAAAAAAAAAAAGAAACGAGCATATCTCCCAAAATGTGGAGCTATTCCTTCGAAATTAAATGAAAATCTAACCTGCCTGTAGAGATATTTTTTCGGAAGTGATTTTATTACACTAATCTTGTCAGATTACGTGCCTCAAGCACAAGCTGTTCCTGTACCTGAGGGGCTCGGGCCGGCAGAGGCCAAAGAGTTTGACTATTTCAGGCTGAATGTTGGCTCACATAAAGATCTGAGATGAAGCCCAAATGCACAAACTATCACACCAACAGGCAGCAGTGGCCAGAAGCTGCACTGCAACAATACTGATAAATGTGTAAGAGACAAGTTCATCTATGTAGTGATATGTTCAGCTACAGCTCGGTGTTATCACATAACAGCACAAAAAGGCGCTGAGCCAAAGAGTAATGTATGCCCACCGGTCACCAGAGAGAACAGGAACAGGATCAGCCTGATTGATCCTCGAGGGCAACACATCCAATCAAGCAGAACAAACAAGCACCAAAGGAGGCTGAAAGAAATCTGTTTAACTGGACAGTCTCTAACCCATTCCCTCAATCTATGAATTAAATTAATTCATTTGGTTAGCGGCTGCAATTATGTCAAGTTCGAGTTCACTTAAATCTGCTTTCATCAGGAGATCAGGAGTAAGCCAGAGACGGGCAGTGCGCCGTAATATACGGAGCACGAAGATAATGAAGGTCGATAGGCAGATTCTGAAGCCAACTGAATATTACAGGAAGAAAAATCATTAATCCTCGTGTGTGAGCTGAATGAGACTCATGCACTGAATAAAAAGGTCATAATCCACAGTTATCCACACGGATATTTATCAAGGGGTCATATCATGAGTGGGAAAGGATTAGTGGGAAAAATATCTAATATAAGACTAAACAACAAATCAGATTTTTCTTTGATTCAGTGCCGCTAAATACACCTGCAGTAATAACTTCTGTGATGCCGCTGTGATTCAGCACAAACAATGAGCTGTTTAGGGAGGTTAACAGTTGTGTGGGGACGTTAGGTAACAAACAAAACAAGGTGAGAGGAGAGCGTTTTAATTATGATCAGCTCCGAGCTGGAAAACTCACCGGGGCTGTGTTGAAAATGTTTCTGAACATGAGCATAAGTCACTGTCATAGCCGGAGGAGGGAGAGAAGGAGATTCACCCAACACAGTTTAACTCATTTTCAGTTATGATGTTAAAAAGACTGAAAAACTAAACTCATTTAAATCAAAATTCTTACTGGGGATTGATTTCATGTTGAGAAGGGTTATCTCGGTGTTTAAGTTGTGAGAAACAGCCTTCCTGGTGAGACTCACGTATATTTCTGAGGCCTAAACGACTCACAGGCTCAAATCCTCTGTGCTTTCCACAGAGCGACTAGAAAGATTAACTTTAAGATGAATGCCTCCTCGAATCAATAATAAAAGATTCTTTCCCCCCAAAATAAAACCAACAAGAAATCACAGCTCTAAACCATGCAGAACATCAGCCCAGTGTGGTTTAGTAAAATACTATATCTTGCTCTGCTTTCAGTGTTGCCAGATTTGACAAAAACAGCTCAGTCGGATTCTCACTTTGGCCCAATCTTCATAAATGTGATCACATGCCCAGGGAGCCTCAGGGAGTTCTGTACTATTTGTACAATTAGGCAAACCTCAAACCACCGAAAACAAGGTTCAAATTATGAAAAAGTAGCAACTGAATGTTAAAATCTGAACTCATAAGAACAGTCTTTCATGACAGAACTATATCCAGATAATAGACGGTTCCTTTGGTATACTGGATCCAATGTTTATGTGTCTAAATGACTAATGGTAACAATATGTGTTACCAATGCTCTGCCACTTTTTGTCCACTAAAGCCCGTTTCCACCGAGCAGTACGGTTCAGTTCAGTACGCTTTTTTTTTTCCCCCGTTTCCACTGTGAAAAGTTGTGGATGGTACCAATGAAACTGCTCTGTACCGTCTCCATGTTTGGTCCCCCCTCTGTTGGGGTACCTAGCACACAGATCTGGTACTAAAAGGTGGAGCTGTGAACACTGCAGTCAATTCATCGGTCAGTAGCAAAGTTTGAGTTTGAGAGTTGAGTTAGAGTTTGAAACTCATGTAACACTGTTCATACCGTGGAGAGTTTTATTACTTAGGGTCCAAAGGTACCATACCGAAAGTGTTTGGTGGAAACGGGGCTTGTTTTTGCCACTGACAGACTCAGATTATTATTTCAAGTGTCTGACAACATTATGGAGAAGATCCCTACAGAGACAAACCTTTTTATTACAGAGAAAGGTCTTTTTTGTTTAACCAGAAACAGCCCTGAAATCACCAAACCCACCAAACTCCGTTTAAAAAAACTCTAATTTTAGCATGCATAGAGGCAGCATATCTTCACATCTAAGTGGATAAAATGGTTGGTGATTTTAGGAATAGTGGAGGGACAAACAAAGACAGCTTTTGTGACTCTTATTTTGTTTCTGTTGACTTGAATGAAGTGTGTTACAGTGATAGAATACCAATTATTTCAGTGTAGTTTGGTGAGTTCACAGTAGCAATCTTGGGGCTGTTTTTCTTTGAAGACAAAGGATCTTGCTCAGCAACAAAAAGGTCACTCTCTGTAGGGATCCTTTCCATAATGCTGTAAGACACTTATAATAACAATCTGAGCCTGTCAGTGGCAAAAAAAGCACTTTTAATGGATGTAAAGTGACGGTATATAATTGCCACAGGTGATTACATTGCAATCTGTTTCACAGCTGCAGCCCTCTCTCACTCAATACTGGACCAATATCAAAAGTTGTTGTTCCCATTAGTCACTTAAAAAAGAAAACACTGGGAAATAGGGTCCAGGTTGCCCTTTGAATAATAAAAAAGTTTCAACCTGGTTGTAATAAACTGAAATGTCATTTGTTTTTATTGATCATCTGTTATTAGTCATTGCCTGCTGAACATGGGGCGTCTCAGTCTCAATCAATCATATTACTCAAAGGAAACTGCTCCATGTTCACTGGAAAATAGCCTTTTTTTTATTGGAGGAAACCAAACAAATGGTACAAAAAGTAACCCAAATCATCACACATTGCCCAAAGCTATTCATCTGCCCAAATAAAAAGTAGCCAAACTGGATGGAGCACCACCCAAATTGGCAACACTGACTGCTCTCGCCTCTAGAGATCAGAATGCATAAATGATGATACCAAAACTACCATTAAGACGTCTGAGTTTATTTGTTGAATTCGGCTTTAAAAATCTCACTTTTAAGTGTGTTTATTGTCTCTGAGAGCTGGAGGACATCTTTAAAAAGACAACCTGACTGAGCCCAGTATCTTCACACTGCACACAGGCAGCACTGCAGACGTCTCCGCACGGCTCAGTTTGATATCACGTACCACGGACACATACATAAAGAAAAGTAATGCATTAGCCTGAGGATGAGAACTAGAGTGTTTACTGTAACATGCACAGTGTTAGATAACACCAGGAACCCGTTTTATGTCTTAATCTTCTTATAAACAAGGTGGCTTATGAGGAGCACTGCAAAACTGTTGAACGGTGACGCAGTTTGTATTTGTTTAGTTCTCTCGCT
This sequence comes from Epinephelus cyanopodus, assembly GCA_026686955.1. Taxonomy (NCBI): domain Eukaryota; kingdom Metazoa; phylum Chordata; class Actinopteri; order Perciformes; family Serranidae; genus Epinephelus; species Epinephelus cyanopodus. Next base: position 42,401,297 of record CM048914.1, on the reverse strand, counting down.
GGATATTATGTGACTGACTGGATTTTGGGGTTGTTTTGCACCATCTGCCTCCAGCAGAACAGTATTAGTGCTCTTTGGTGCAAATACAATGATTACAGTGTTTGCCCGGCCACATCTGTATTCAGGAACTTGTCTCAGATAGGAGACAAATACAATGATTTGCAGAATTCATACGCGCTTTAGTGAAAGGCCTCAGTCCACACAGCTAGTGTTGGCTCAAATTACTGGGTTAATAACAGGGTTACAACACAGCACTTTATCAGAGACACACTCAGTGGTCACTACTTAAAGCTGTCATTGTGGTATTAATTAAAAGACGTTCTTTCAGAGATTAGAATATTGATTAAATGATAATAGCCTTCATTATCTTAAACACAACCCAGGTTTAACTTTGTTATGAAGAAACACCTTTCACTCCTGGCTCACAGTGTAGCAGAGCAGTGAGGAGGCAGACTGTGTTATGCTAAATCATGAAGGGGAATTATTTGCTGAAGTGCTAATCGCTAGGAGGGAATTAGCATTTTCACCTATTTAATGACGACTACAAAGTTGACACAGTGTAGTGCAGGTCTGAATACACAAACAGTTACAGACACACACATCCTTTGTGGTGAGAGTACCTGTCCTCATAGAGTCACAACAGCCAGTGAGTTCAGTGCTGCCAGAGTTTCCTTGAGCAAAACAACCTCTGCCTGCGTCACGACTGTGTCTCCTGGCTGCTGCCGTCCTCTCTGGGTGTCTTTATGGGGAATGTGAATACACTCCTGATTACAGCAGCCCATGGAGACGTATTAAGACTGCTTGTTTAATCTGAGTTACAGGCTGAGACTCATATATGGCAAAAATATTGTTTTTCTCGCATGCCTCCACAGTGTAGAAAGAACACTGACAAAATGTGTGATGAATTGAAGTCATAGGGGTCTGTGTTTAACAGCAGCAAAACTATGGGTGCTTTCACACCTGCCTGGTTTGGTTAGGTTCAGTCGAACTCAAGCTCATTTGCCACCTAAGTGCGGTTCATTTAGCAAGGTGTGAACACAGCATTCAAACTTTGGTGTGCACCAAATCAACCGTACCTAAACCTTCTTGAAGAATTGGTTTTGGACCACTTGTTTGTGGTGAGAATGTGTTCCAACCTGGATGTGAACCAACTCAGTCACATGACACATTGTTTGGGTTAAACATGAGCATGTTACAGTCCTGGAGGATTATTAATGTGCACCTTCTCCTGTACTGCCTTAATATGCACATTCAGCACATCCAGTGCATCAAAACATTGTTTTCTAGTTGGAGCCGCGCCTCGTTTTCAAACTGTATGGTTTGACTAAAATGAACAATGACAGCAATATAGTCCACGATGAGCAGCGCTAAAATCAACCTGCGTAGTTGTCCCTCCATTGTGACATTAGAAAGTGTCACATTTATCTTGCAAGTGTTCTCTTCTTCATCATTTGCTTTACTTCCTGGAGGCAATTATACAACTCTGTAACAAAATTAGTTCATAATTAGGACCAAAGCAAGACAGTTCTAGGTCTGACAGCACCCTTTATCAAAAGATCTGTTTAAGTAGTAGTATAATCCACGTCTCATTTATCCACTTGTATGCTCAGTACTCCCAAAACACATGAAGTTTCACTAAAAAGTTATGACATTGGAAACTGCTTACAGTGATGACGCCTGTCTCGGTGAAATTGATCACTATAAGCGATGATTATTACAGCCCATTTTTCTTTTTCTTTATTTCTGATGCAGATAACCATCTACAGTAATTGACATTTCTATATTCATTACATGGATATAAATTAATTATATAGACAGCTTCGATATTCACTGAATTTCAGTGATTGTTTCAAAATAGTAAGGATAGAGATAGACAGAGATATAGTGTGACCGGGTATTATTATTTATCAGTGACAAGGGCAGCTTCAACCACAGGTGCTTTCCATGTGCACATTTGTTCTCTGACTGCATCACTAGCAGCAATGACTAGCAACCACAAGCTTCGGGGAGACTATGTTTTTGGGGCTTTTTTTGCCTTTATTTGATAGGACAGATATAGCATGAATGGATGAGAAAGAGGTGAGGATGACATGCGGCAAAGGGCTGTGGGGTGGAATTGAACCTGTGGCAATTGCAGCTAGGACACAGCCTTTGTACACGGGACACGTGCTCTACCACGTGAGCTAGCAGGCGCCAAACTGACTTTCTTTTTCCTGTCATGATTTCGATGTGCACACATCTTCAGCCTCAGGTCGCCAGCTGGAAGCAGACAGGTTATCCTGACGCAAAGCATCATGGGAGTAAAGTAAAGAATACAGAATTACCATAGTTGTAAATTGTTTTTCCATGTGGTATGAAGCATTGTAAACCAGTGTTACCCAACAGGTAACAGTTTTGTAATAGTTTTGTAATAAACACACTTTATTTTGAAGTACAGTGAATTTCTGGCACAGAGATTTTATTTTGAAGAGCTGTTTCCTGCTGCAGAGTGAGTGACTAATGGATAGATCCATATGACTCGATAACTGAGACTTGGATTATTTTGCACGAGGCGTCTGAGAGTTTGTAAACTAATGTTTTGATATAGTTTTGCTGTTGTTAAACTCGGACCCCTATGACTTCAATTCATCCTGAATTTCCTCTGTTTTTGGATTCTTCGTTCAACGTGGAGGCATGCAAGAAACACAAAGTTCTCCACCTGAATTAAATGTAACACGGGCTGAGTAACTGATATACAAATGATCGTGTGGGGGGGCTCACTGTTCCTTTAACCGCAGTGTGTTGCCCTTTCTGGGTTGCTGTAATTCTTGCGTCTAAAGTGTGATCTAACATCCTCATATCAGTCTTAAGATGCTCTTTCTGGAAATCACAGAACATAAAAGGATGAGTAAACATTGTGTGCTTTAGCCTGTATAGACCAGTTACTATGGTGACACTTGGTAACCTCAGCGGCTCTTTTGTCATGTTACGTTCATCAGACTATGGCACAAACAAGCCTCTAAATATATAGGCCAAGAATCATTAAGCGTGTGTAATTTTGACTGTCATACTATGTGTAAGTGGTCGTCTTTTTTTGTTTTTTGTTTGAATCAATATCAATTCATCAAACTGTCTTTGGGTCATTTTGTTGTATTTTCTGAACTTTACTCCTTGAGAGCTCGATGAAGGAGGGTCACTGTGTGTCGAATAAAAGAAGGAAGTACACAAAAACACATGCAAATGAATATATTCAGATGTGAATTTGACAAAACAAGGATGGGACTCAAACCCATAAAAATCAGGTGTCTATGCAAGCTGGTGCAGTTTGGTCAGCCAAGGCCACGGTCACATTTATACGGCGGTTATTATCCAGTACATCAACACTAGTCATTATGATTCTCACCGTCATCTCACCTGCAGAGAGGTAAACGATCAACACGCAGCCAGCAGAGATGTCGCTGCACTGCTGCTGTGCTGTACAGATGCAGTGTGGATAGCAGCGACCACATAATTGTTTTTTTGGGGACAATGACAGCGGCGGCCGGGGTGCATTTGTTTTAATGTTATTGCTTCACGTTTGTGTGATATTTAAACTGTTCATTTGCCACTGCCTCGTCGCTCATATCTAAAAGAGGGGAATCATTAACGATCAGCAAAGGAAAACTGACGGTAACTATTAATGAACATGTAAAATATTTCTACAGTTCAGGTGTTGAGAAATATCCATGTGAGTTTTTGGCCAGCCTTGCTTTTATTCTGCATGATGCTTTGTTTTGAGAAAAATGCATCCGAACCCAAGGTATGTTTGTATTCTTTTCCCGAGGGTGCTCCTCTCCTTCTCCTTCTCCTTCACTCTCTCTCTCTCTCTCTGTATCTTTGGAGCTTGTCACTTCTGACCTTAATTCTCCTTTTTTTGTTTTTTGTTTTCTTCTTTGTTTTATTTTTTGGTAAACCTTCCAACTTATGGATTTTCTACATTCATAACATTTTGTAGACAGCAATATGAGATGTGATTGAAAATGGAATATGTGCAATGTTGATTAAAGAAAAATATAATATATTCAATAAAAATTCAGAAACAGAAAAAGTGTTTTAAGATGTGTTTTTTTTGTCAGAAGTGAGCTGCTGATGTTTTTGCTGTTATACATAAATCCAATCTGAAGGCCATTACTACAATGGCATCTCACTTATGTGCTTATTCGTCATGTGCTTGTGGTTCACCGTTTTGTTTGCTGCTGGCTGAACTGCTGGGACATGTTTATGTACATCGCTTGTGTCCCTCAGACAGAATCAGCTCTGTCAGCGGGGGCCGAGTATCACAGTGACAGAACGTTTTCATCCACAGTGGCCTTTTACGGTGGTTGCTTTTGAAACCCGATGCCCGAGCCGTTCATGTTCGACACTGTTTAAATATTTTAAATGGGTCCGATGTGGTGCAATTACTTGACTCTTGGACAAACACCAGTTCATCCATCAAGCTGCTGATGGACACACAGCAGCCGGGTTGTGCTTTGCCTCCTCGCTGCAAAACAGCCCGTTCACCTTCAACAAAACCTCCACAGACCGGGCAAAAGCAAGAAATAGTAAACATTATTTATTATCTTTAATGCTCCACAAACCTTTGAGAGACTAAAGGAGTTTGTCATGAGTTATTTGTGCATGACAGCGACCCTGAAAGGTCGATGTATGACTCTGGGATCAGGTCATGGTGAAGGAAATTAGACCAGCGTTGAAGATATATATAGCAGCTCACCCTTTACAGCTGTCTCCACAAAACAAGGTACACAAGGTCCATCCGACACAATCACAGGCACACATGCGCACACACACGCACAAAGCAGCAACAACAAGCACTAACAAGCTCTAAATGTTCGCCACACACCCAGGCCGACTCATTCAGATGACTGCTTCGTCATCGTGAGCAAACCTGAAAAAGCAGCGATGCAGAACGTGTCATTGGCCTTTTGCTCTCGTGGTTGTACTTGCATAAACTATGAATGTGTACAAATAAGCCAGACTGAGGTTGTTGCACGACATTTGTTACTTCTTGGACTTTTTGGGTTCGTTTGTTTCTTTTTTTTTTTTTTACACTTTTTCTTTTTGCTGTTGTTCTTCAAATGCATATTTTGTAAATCCAACAATCTCAGATGATTTCTTCTTGTATTTTTAAGATGTTAAATTTCAGTGTTTGACCAAAGTTTTCTTTCTAATCTGGATTAAGTTAAATTGAATGTGGTCTGCATGAGTTTATACTGTAGCATCCTGAAGCTGGCATAAAGACAAGGCCTCCAGCATGCACAGGGGCAGACTACTGAACATTAATCTCATGTTATGTGTGTTCTTGCATTGTTACTGCTGTTATTGTGATTTACATTCATTCTACAATGCTGCAAAGATGTATTATTTTGAAAGATTTACTAAGAACAATGTGGTGAGATGATGAGTGTTGTGTGTCCAACTGCCACAGTGTTCTCCACAGAGTGCATATAGATGGCTGTCTCAGATTCAAGACTATATTCGCCACAAATCCAAAAAGCTAAATTAAATTTGTCAAGTTTTTTAAGTAAAAGCACAATGAATTTTCAGCCAAGACCTTTTATTTTAAAGTGCTGTTTCCTGCCGTAGAGTGAGTGACTAACTGGACAAACACAGCAAACTAGCTAGACGACATGGACCCTGAACTGATGACTAAGGAGAAATCTGGACCCAGTTGGGAACCACTGTTGTAAAACACAGTATGGTGAAAATACCAGTTTCAGTGACACAAAATAATCCTGTTTTTGCCCTTTTTCCGATTAAGACAACAGCTGTGTATATGGCTAATGTAAATTAATGTTCCACTAATATTCTCATTTACATGCAGCCATGCATGCGACCCTAACATGTCCTTTATCATGTCAGAACACTGAAAGTGAAACAGCTTTCGCGTATGCTGGGATTTTTTTCAAAGATTGCTTCCGGTGGCGGACACGTTGTCCAAACACAGCCTTCCTCTTTCATCACTTCAACCACGTTCTTGAAAAGGCCGGTGTTAAGATTACTGCATATATCCAAAAACTTGCTGATATTCAAGTCTTTCATATAATGTGTAAAAGTAGGTGTGTTTCTCCCTCTGACAAGAAATGAGGGCTTTTCTTTTGGGCATGCATCTTTACCCCGGGCCATGCAGACAACGAACAGAGCTGACCATAAACAGCTGATCATCAGGTTCAGGATTCACTTTAAGACACTTGTTCTCATGTATAGAGCCTTCCATGGTCAGGCACCTTAACACATGAGTGATCTCCATCCATATATTGTCAGTAGGTCCCTTCGGTCTTCGAAATGGCCTTTGTCCCACCCTAAATCATCTAATGCTTGTTCGCTGTTATGTTTCTGTTTGAGCACCAGTTGCCTGTATTTGCTCTGTTTTACTTTCTTTTTTTGTCTTGTTTTATTTGTTATATTGCCTTTGTTTTTACTGACTGCATGTTTTATTGCTTGATTGTATTTTGTGAAGCACTTTGTGAATTTCATTTCTGTAAAGGCTGCTACATCAAATAAATGTTAGTCATTATTACTATTATTTTTATATTTCAATAGTGCTGTATACATGTCCAAAGAATGCTGCTAAAACCCAAATAATACTGGCATTTTCTGCACGTCTTAATCAGAAAGACGTTTTCGGGAATAATACTTAAAATATTAAGACAGAAAATGTTGTTTATGTGACCATTTCAAATTCAGAATATTGTCAAATTTGGAATAATAGTGGAATATTGATGTGCTTGAGTGGAATTATGTTGAAAAAAAACAATCACTCATTTTTCTGAAAAATCTGTAATATGTTGTGTCTTTTTGTCATCACCTGTGTTTTATTAAGTTTAACATTATCTCAGCAATTTCTTCCTAAAACCTGCATTATTTTAATTTCTACGTGGGAGTGTTGCTGCACCTATCATGAATCAGGTCTGTTACAAACGTCTCGACTGATTATGCTGACAGATGCTTATTCAGAGTAAAGTGACAGGAGTGAATCATGACCTCAGTTTTTTTTTTTTTATGTTGAGTCATCATTGGGCTTGTTTCAGTGTATTTGGGGCTGAGCAGAAAAGCATAATATTCTAGGTATAATTATAAACTACAGACAGACAGAAGAAAACATGTCAGAGTGCTGCCACGGCTCCGTCTCGGCTTCACACTTCACTTCACGTCACAGCTTCTGTTGCTTCCGTCAGTGTCTGCTGCTGTCTTCCAGGAAAAGACCCCATCACTCAGAGGTGTAAGACAACACCTGACAGGGAACAATATCTCACCACATGGTCTGAGGCTGCTCTCATACATTCATGCCAGTGAATTTGGCATTCACCGTTTCCCCTCTGCAAGGAAACCCAACGCCGCTCGTACTGTATGCTCCTGGCCCCTGAAACCCAATCGCCCAAATCCCAAAAGCTACCTGCCTGCTCCTTTACAAACAACGCTCCTGTCGCAGGGCTGCGGATGGAAAAGTTGTCAGCCACAATTGAGCCTGCTGCTATAGACAAACTGTTCTTTTACATCCAGCAAATGTCAGTAGGCCTTCTGCCAGACAAATACAGCATGACTCAGGCCAGTGACCTCCCCAGGGGAACATTTACCAGCTTCTGCACTTAGATCCAGTGGCGCTGACCTTGGACTTACTCCCCTGGCATTCTCCTTTCACTCTCAATTTATTAAATTTGACAGTCAACGACATTGGATAGATGTGTTGTCAAGGATAGATACAGCATTTTACACTATTGCTGTAGTATTTATCTACGTCTGAGATGATTTATGGAGACAGAGACATCTAAATTGAGAGGTAGAGATAGATAGATAGATAGATAGATAGATAGATAGATAGATAGATAGATAGATAGATGAATGGTTCACAACCAGGGGTCCTCTGGGGAAGGTCCACTGGGTTTTAAGAAAAATGGGTAATAGTTTATTTTCTCAATTCAATTCACGACAGAAGTGGACCCAATGTGACTACGAGCCTATTCACACCTGGTACTAACATGACTCCTTGAATTAATCAAATTAAAACTAGGCTTTTTTTGGGAGGTTGTGATGTTCAAAAAATGTATCCACTGATAAGACATCTTCACATCAAAGTCTTTATGGGCCCACTGGTGTCACGCAATGACTTGGAAGTTGTGATTCTAGTTGTGATTTGGCCACTATGTAAATTGGCTTCAAAGCCCAGTGCACTTACTTGAAATTTATCTTAACCGAGTCTGTAGTTTTAACTTAATTCTACTTTATCTTTTTGTTTATTTATTATTATTGTTATTTTATTATGTATTTTATCATCTTTTTTGTCCTTTATGTTCAGCACTTTGTGTTGCATTTTGTGCATGATTTGTGCTATATGAAGTTATAATAATTAATATTTTTACTGGAGCCTGGCCAGGGTTCCTACAGCTGAAGACAAGTTAGATATTAAAGTTTTTAAGGTGTTGTTTAGGAATTAAATTGAAGAATAATTTCACAGAAACCATTAAAGGAAAAAACATTAACCAACATCTATAACTTACGTTTGGGGAGGATTTTGCCCAGATATTAATTTTAACATAACACATGACTTTATACTGTTTTGTTATTTTAAAATTACCTTTTATTTTGAGATTTTACAATACGTCAGAAAATTATTCCCATTTGCTTTTATTTTTAAGATTTTTGAAAGATTAACTTAAGACATATTAATACCAACTGAGGCCTTTTATAAGATAATGAAATCAATGCCTTTTAAGACTTTTTAAGGACCCACAGAAACCCTGCTGCAGCCAAGACCACCTCCGAATCTGGTATGAGCGATCTGATCCCAAAAAGCATTGGGAACACATTGCGTGAATCCACACCTGTAAATAGAGTTGTCTACTTGTGATCTAATCACCCAAGACAACGATGTTAAGGTGAAAACAGAGCCTAACGTCGTGTTCACACCAAACACGATGCAAATTTTCATGTTGTGTTACTTACACGAGTTTGAACACTAGAATATTTTGTGTTGACTCGCATCATACGCAATAAAATCACTTAACTGATGCAAGAACTTAAGCCAGTACATCCTCTGCATCAAATGTCCCACGAGGATCGCTGTTTGGCTATCGCGGCACAAACTGGTCACTGAAGTTCTGATTTTTCAACTTGCAAATAAGTGTATGACGCGAAATTGCACTACTCACTTCATTCATGCCATTTAATTTACATATTTCATGTCATTCACAGCACGTCCATCGCACTGCCCGGCAAGAATTGATCATAGGTTCTGTAACTGCAACTGTAGGATCCTGGTCTTAATCATATCTAACAACCAACATATATTCAGATGGAGGTCCCTGAAGCAAAGTCTCACAAATGGGGGTCTGTAACATCATGTGTATCAGTTTAGGGGTCCTTGACACAAAAAGGTTGAGAACCACTAAGGCAGATCTATACAAAAACATAACTAAATGCAAACATCCTGTCAAACTGCAGTATAACCTCAACTCTCAAGAAAAGTGAGCTGCAGAAATGGACAAGAAACAGCAGCAGAATCTCAAACCAGCCAAGCTGCATCGAACCATCAGCGATTTCCATTGGATTTATCTCACAGCCCAACAGCTGCTTTGAAGTCGAGAGGCTTAAGCAGCTTGTTAGTTTTCAAATCTTTCAGCACACAAAGTGAGAAGGAATCACAGTTTGGGTTGTCAGGATAAGGTGTTATTAATCTGATAAGACTGTCCTAAGTGTGAATCCAATCCAAATGTACTTCTTGCAGCTCTCTTACAAACAGTGAGGAAGTGGATGCTGTCAGACGTTTCTTTGGTGTGTTTATTAAGAACTGTGTCATCCACATACTCATGGTGCTTCAATGTTTATGTTTTCCACTTGTATTTTTTTCTGTGAAAGAACCTTCCAAGGTAAAAGTGCCAGCCGTTGTCAAAATGTCAAATCTGAGAGGCACAGCGCTGCGCTCCGCCCAGAATAGAGCCTCTGACAGATCTTCATCCATCTCTGACACTTCAAGGTGTGAGAATGGAAGCAGGGTCAAGGGTCGAGGTGTTCAAAACAGGCCCAGGTCTGGTGTGGCATCTGCACTCATCAGGTCTGGCATCCCGGTGTCGGGGCCTCCCACAGCGTGTAAGTGAATCCTAAAAACCCATCACTGCCGCTGTCTCCAAGGTAAGGTGGAGGAGAGTCTATTTCTGTGTGGAGACCCAAAAAAAAAAAGTGTTTTCTCTGCTCGTGTGGTGGAAGAGACCAAACAGGTGACCGAGTGTATCCTTTTCCACATCGCTCATACCTTCATTTCCCCGCACAGCTTCCCCAGAACGTGATGCATGATAGCCCGAAGTGGTTGCACAGCTGGGTCACCGCTGAGCACCTTATCGCTACGACACGTTTGTGAATAGTGGCTCAATTCATTCTGTTGCAGATTGTGCGATTCAGTCACCGCCACAGCAGCTCACACTCAAATTAATGCCGCCTGAAAAGAGAGAAGAAATGAGGCAGTGATCTCACTGACATCTGAATTAGTCATGTGATCGGTCTCGCTCCGCTCGTCTGCAGGAGATCAATTGAAGTGTATTCCCCAAACTCCCGAGGATGCTGGGAGCAGAGATGCGGGTAGTAACTTCGAGGGAGTGGGGAGGGAGGCGAGGGGAGGATGGTTTCAGTGTTGAGAAGCACTTGGGTGAAGTGTATGAAGGGAAATTTCTGTTTGTTGTCATGGTAACAGGCAGTGTGGTCCGTAGCAAAAACATATCCCTAGCATAGAGGCTTGATCAGGATCCAGCGGCTCCTCGCAGCACAGCTCCCCTCCTCCATTTTGAACGTGGGAACGCTGATTGTGTTGCAAATGTTTAATGATTCGTGATGCTTTGAATCATATGAGATGTACAGATCAGCAGAGCTGAAGAGGAGCAGGGAGAGTTTCATATGTAAGACTGCGCTGTAGTACTATCAGGGTGGATGTAGGCTTCATAAATGGGAGGTGAGTCACTCAATTGTTGTGGGGAGCGTGAGGACGACGTTCCTTTTTATGGTGTGTGGGATGTCAGTGCGACCATGCGTAAAGGTGTGAGAAGAAACATGTTAACAACAGAAACATTTACTGTAAGGGTGATACCCAACAACGTCAGATTCTGACAGTCTGAGGAACAGAACCACATGAATACCATTATAAACAGCGCTGGGTGGTGCCCAAATATTTTCAGTGACTTGTGAATGCTTAACTTGTCATGGTTACTGCAATTATGCATTTGGATTACAGAAATATTTTCTCAGCCCATTTAAACAGTGGGCAGTTCTGCAGAATTAACACTGTGTCTCTGCAGGGCTGGTTGATAGCTGGAGGACTAAAATCAGCAGGATCTGAACCTTTATCCTGCTTATTCCTGTTTTTTGCAGGGTCTCATAACCTGTGCTGTAAGCACAAAAAAGTATAAAGAACTATTGGTGGCATTTACATTATATTATCTTTTAAAATTGCCACATTGGAGTAGTTTTATAATCAGAATATATCAATGGGTGGGGAAACTCCTAACAGACTGAGAGGCAGTTATTAAATGTGAAGGCAAACCTTATTAAAAGGTTCTGTATATGACATGCAGAGCATTAATACAGCAGCAAACTGCTATTTGCTGTGTAAAGAATAGTGGAGTAATGGCGTCCTGAGCAGAGAATGAACTCACAAACCTCTGTGTGTGTTAAAATTTCACTTCGCTGTGATTTGTTGTGTAAACCTGGATAACGTCATTGCAGAAGCACAGGTAGCTCTGTTAGCAGTGTTGCTGTTTTAGCGTTGTTCATGGAGTTAGCATTGTTAGCTGTTAGCTGCCAGCTCAGCAACCACCATGTTATGAGCCATGTCTGTACAACTGACGGGTTTTTGCATACCGTCCCTTTAAGTAATCTTGACTGCATGACTTAATTTTTATTCATTTTAATAAAGAGGCTACTGAGCAATGATCTGAAAATTGGAGTGATATTAAAAAGGACAACTTATTGGGTATTTTGCCATATGACTCATACATTTTATATAAATGTCAAATATTTTTTTAATAGTTCTGGATAAAAGATGAGCTTTGCTGTGTGTGTCATTAAAACACGAATACTTTTATACTGCCACAAGTAAAAAAAAAAAAAAAATCTGTCCTTTATTGGTGTCCGATTACTTGAGAAATATTTCCCACGCCAGCATCTACATCAAATTGCAGAAGTTAAATTGACTCCAAAAGTGATTTTAGTGCTTGGTTTTATCCATGTTGAATTAAGTTTTTTTAATTTTGTATTTTCACTGGTTTTTTTTTAACAACCATATAAGTTTCACATTGCAAGAATTCAGAAATCTCAATGTTGGAGCTGCTCCCTACTTCCTGACACCTTTCTCAGAGCACAGCCATCTTTGAACTCATCCTTCATTTTGACCTCAACTACACACTCGTAATGTTTTGTGACTGTATATAGGGATGGGTACCTTTCACATCTGAATCGATACGATACCGATACTCGGTACCTGCGAATCGATACGGGTATTTTTCGGTACCTGTTTTCGATACTTTTTTTTTGGGATATGTGTTTGGTAATTAGAGTTATTTTGTATATTTAAAAAATAGTCAAAACTTCGGAATTTTGAACATTTATTCTTCAATAACATCAAGTGAAATAACTCCAACATAGAAATGTGTGTGGGGATAAAGTAAATAACTTAAAAATAAATAGATTCAAAATAAATAACTGTATGAAATGTTTCACATTAGTGTCTGCTGGCTTCACAGTAACAAACCCCTTTCAAAATAAATAACTGTATAAAATGTTTAACATTTGCACCTGCTGCCTGTACAGTAACAAACAACTTTCAAAATAAATAACTGTATGAAATGTTTCACATTAGCAGCACCTGGCACCTACAGTAAACAAACACTTAATCAAGAACCATAGGATACGATACACACATCTTTAACAGTTCTTTTTAAGGAACACGAGCATGTCGACTTTTTCTGGCAAGAGCCGAGCCCGTTCCACGCTGACTGTGTCCCCAGCTGTCGAGAACACTCTTTCAGAAGGAGTGGAAGAAGCCTGCACATAAAGATATTTTTTGGCCAAACTTGCCAGCATTGGGATTTGGTCATTCTGCCACCACCACAGGAGGGGATTGGTGGAGCTGAGGACTGCTGGAAAGCTCCTGTAGGTCTGCCGCTCTTTCTTTACCTTTTCAGTCACTGAGGGAGTAGTGACATCTGCCTCAGTCTGCATTAGCAGGGCCTGGTCTTCGTCCTCAAAGAGCTGACCAAGTGCTGAAAGCTTTTTTCTTTTTACAGGTGCTGCTGCCTCTTCTCTTTTGCACTTCGCATCGCAAATGTTGCACCGCGCGTTGTCGGCATCCAGCTTGGTAAAATGAAGCCAGACTTTGGAGCGCTTGCAATCCGCCATGGTTCGCCTCTGAAAATCAAGCAACCACTGACGTAACCGCGTCACCGCATCCTCCGCTCTCGCCGACACATAACGTCAAGGTGCGTTCAGGGTAAAAAAAAACAACAAAAAAACGGTGCATTCAGGTACCGAAATGTGGTACCGACGGACTTCCCGTGAATCGATACTCAGTACTTCAGCGGGAATTCGGCCGGTACCAAAAAAGTACCGAAATTCGGTACCCATCCCTAACTGTATTGCCCAGATCAATCTATAGTTCAGACCAATGACTTGTGATGAGACAAAACCACAAATAATAGAACAGCCTGTTACAGTATTCAGAATTCAGAAAATTACATCATTTAACTTTAAAGCCCAGTTCAGACCAACGATTCATGACGAAACCGTTTAAGAACATTGCAGAGAAAAGTTGCAGAGATGTGAACTGGCTGATTTGAGCTAGACTCAAGCTTGCCGATGGTGTCACCTGCAACTCAGCTGAGCAGCTTTTTCTACAGCCAGAAAACTTTTTGTTAAGTCCGCTGGTCAAGTCAGAATGACGACAGACGGGGTGTTCGCTTGCTGTGGCAGGTGCTCCATCCCAGTTGAGCCCTCTGTTTCCATCCTCACGGTGTGCTGGTGTCAGACGGTGGGTCGCTGCTGCTCGCTGTATGTGCTTATGCCCCCTCACATACATTCTCACTGACTAACTAATTCACACTACTTACTTATATTATTGTGGTGTATTTATTATGAATGAAGTCCATCTGATGCTCATGTTTTTCGCCATTTCATCGCTAGTACAAATGCAACTGTAGTCAGTGTCTCACTATCACTATCCTCATTCATAATATAAGAAGCAACAAATTATATTCAGGCACAAAATAAACCTGAAAAGCTGCGAATCAGAACTGAAGTACAGGGAGTTGTTGCATAGAGATGATAAACCATCTCATCTAGTTGCATTGGTGTGAACCGACAGGTTTTAAGAACATTGCAGATTGGCGTCTTACAAGTGGTTGCACGTTTCAACTTGTCTTGTCAGTCTTCGGTCTGAACTGGGTCCTATCTTCCACGAGTGCGACATTATCGTGTCGACAAAATCTGTCTACAGACAGACAGACAGTATAAACACCTGGCAAAATACTCACAATAGCTTCTACATCTGGCATCACCAGGACCACATTTTCCCATGATGACACACACACACACTCACAAGGTAAAATAAATATTTTAATAAATAATGACAAATATAAATAGAATTCCATGACTAATTTAAGATAATAAATGTTATTTGTGTTTCCCTTTATCAGCCAGTGCACCTGTCAACAGTCACGAGAACACCACAATTTATGTTAGAGATGAGATTTCAACTTCTCTGATACTCATTAGCATTTTCAATTTAAATAGAAAAGTCCAAAACTTAAATTAAGGGTGACACAATGGCTCAGTCGCTAGCATTAAATTACAGCAATGAAAATGGGGTATTAACTTGTTCTCCCTTTGTTTGTGTGGATGTCCTCCAACAGTCCACAGACATGCAGGTGAAGTGAAATGGAAACTCTAAATTGCTCGGTGATGCGAATGTGAGTGTGACTGATCGTCTGTCTATATGTTTTTGATAGATAGGCCATCTCCAGAGTTTACTCCACCTCTTGCCCTGCGCGAGCTCCCCGCGACCCTGAACTGGATAAGTGGATATAAATGATTGATGGACGCATGAAAAAAAATTAAACAAACCTCACACAAGTGACGCATATAAAGTCCTGAAGTTTAAGGCTTGAAATGGAAAATAACCTGCCAACTGACAGAATTAGGATTAACTTTAGGTTAGGATGGGGATTAAAGCATGGAATTAGGAACAGGCAGGGTTTAGGTTACGGTTTAAAGAGTGAATGCTGTCAGTGGAGGTCGCCAGAAGTGTAGTGAGACAAATGTGTGTGTTTGTGTGTTTCACGGAGGAGGAAGAGACAGCGTATCAAAAAGCAGGAAAGCCGCCTTGTTTGTCTACAAAGATCCTGTGTGAGATCTGGGACTCTCCACTTTTGGATCTGACAACTTTCAGACTTCACTGCAAATGTGGAGACACTGCGAGACACCTGGTACACACCAGAAACACACTCTTCTTCTCTGCCTCATTCACACACGCGCGCGCTTAAGAAGAGAGTGACTGAAGAAAGCAGCATGCAGACATAGCATGTGCCTGCCATTCACTCCTGACTGTAATCCCCTGCGCAACCGCAGCTGTAAACTGTCAGAAGTCTGCTTTGATTGTCTGTGCGCGTTTGAGCGTAAAGCCACACATCTCCCTTTCCTTCAAGAAAAACAGAGCTAAAATTAGCATGACCTTTTTAAAATCTTGTTTTTCCAGGCACAAAAATAGAAATCAAATGGCTCGCAGGGAAACAAAAGCCTTCCCCCATTCTGAACATCACACAGTCTGCGCCTGGGAGCTCAGGCTTTGCATAAAATGAGCATTGATAAATTTAGCAGTCCTTACGTAACTCACGCTCAGTTTGAATCTTACTGATGAGGCAGGAAAAGACGTTTGTTTCATTTCAGCTTCCCACCCTGCTAATGAATTTTTGCGGTAAAGCCGCAAACATGCAGCAGCAGTGACGGCAGCGCATGACAAGAAGCAGGCATGGGGAGTCATTGAGCTGTGAAGGTAATGTTAGAGAAATGTTTGTCAGAAGTTTCCCCCTCTTTCTCCTCCTCATCTTCCTCTTCCTCTTCCTCCCCAACCTGCAGCCTCCACATCTGTAAACCTCAGAGAAGCTGTCAGTCTATTTTGGTGTTGCCTGTTTTCAACTTTCACAATATAGAGTAGAAGCTTCTGGTGGAGATTCCCCCCCACCCCCAGAAAAAAGCGTAAAAAAATGAAAATGAAAAAAATGAAGTGCACATTGTTAATATTCAAAGAATTGTCACCGGGGAGGAGTTGTTTTACAAATAGCTCTGACAGTAAAAAGAATAAACCCTGTCAGTTGTGCAGGACGTGTTCTTTTCTCTTCACTGCGTCTGGAGGCAAGAAACGCTCAGACGCACCGAAGCATGATGGTAAGAGATACCATCAAAGGGTGCGTTAGCCAAGGAGAAACCACTCTCCTTCACTTTGGATGGACAATTCTGTATCTATTTGAATAGCCTAGTCACAGATCCATCTATTGTATTAATTCAAGAAAGAGGTGATGCATTTCAGTCACACACACACACACACTCCTGACTTGGCTTCTGTGTTCGGCGGAGAGGGCAGATGGGGAAATAAACAGCACGGCGGCAAAGCGAATGTCAATTCATCTCATCACCGGGAAGCAATTACCTCTTGCTGGACTGTTGCTGAGCTGCTTCCCTGCTCCACAGACACATCCAGTGGACTTGAAGGGAGAACATACTGAAGGCCTGCACACAATCTCTTCCAATTCTCCCCTGGCAAAATGACCATCCAGCCATGCCAAATGTGGATCAGGAGCGAGAGAGATGAGCATAACACAGGCAAAAGGAATTCTGGGTAATACAATGCCAGTGATAAGCCTTTAGATACTCCTCTGTCCATTTTGTTCAACATGAGCAGACATTGTGATGGTGGTAGGCCCGCCGAGCACTAGGTGGATAGGACTGTTTCTCCACCGCTACTTCTGATGATGCAACAGCAGCAGAGCAGCGCGGCGGCAAAGTGGAGCGAGAAGAGCTCGTTCTTTAAGCCGTGGAGGACACTTTAGCGGGAAAATGATTTAAAATACTGTGGCGCTACACAGATGAATCCTGTTTGTAAATAAATTTTTGAAAAGGTATTATTGGAAAGCTTCTTAGAACGTAGCCAAAGTGATTAACACAAATGACTTTCTGAATCACGTTCATTTTGTCTTTATACACACGAATAAGGCATTGTTTGATTAATTTAAAGGGACAGTTCACCCAGTGTTTCCCCTAGGTTGAGAATTTACTTGTGGTGGTGGGCCGGGCGGTGGAGGGGGACGTCGCGGTGTTTGATAAGTGCATTCAAAATAATCTAGTCAAACTGGTTTATGAACC
Source organism: Epinephelus cyanopodus (assembly GCA_026686955.1). NCBI lineage: Eukaryota > Metazoa > Chordata > Actinopteri > Perciformes > Serranidae > Epinephelus > Epinephelus cyanopodus. Next base: position 42,383,885 of record CM048914.1, on the reverse strand, counting down.
ATGTGTTATTTATTGCACATAGATACAACTTAAGCCTGCTGCAGACTTGCTTTAACACAAACAGAACCCAAAAGAAAAACGAGAAAAAAAAAAAAAAAGCTATTTAAAGCTATTTGCAAAGCTGACAGTTTTTGTCAGAGCAGTGTATTTTTCTCTGTTTTGAAAAAAAGATCTCCAATGCCTTTCTGTATGGAAAGGATTGGGGGTCAGGTCCATTTATGCTGATGCGCATGCATGCAGCAAGATGCTCTCCTTGCAGCCTGTTCCTCAGTTCAGTTTTGATCTAAAAGACAAAAAAAACTTGCATAACCATAATGCAAAATAGCACAAGAAAATTAACTGAAATTATTCACATTGTGCTCTTATGCATTATGGTTTAAATCACTTGTCACAGTGTCACAGTCAGTCTCTGAAACAAAACCAGTGGTACAATAACAAAAAGTCAGTGTATGAGGAAGAAAATAGTATATAATCAACAATAACTATTCAAGTATTCAAGAACACTGATTTTATTATTAAAATTGTAAACTAAATATGAACAAGTAACAGTTACAATAGGTAAATTTTCAGTCACCTTTTCCCCACTCAACAATATTTATTTATGAATATTTAATAGCAAAATGAAGTGCAACAGTGATTGCCCTATTAGCCAATGACTGGAAACTTTCACTAGGAAAGTGAGTTTGTTTATTTGTTCCGTCGCATGTATTTTTAAATGAAGAAATACAGAACTTTCTTGCAAGGCCACGTGTCCAAGTCGACTTACTTTACAGATGCCTTGTCCAATAACCAGTCTAGCATTACCATAACCCTGGAGCCGCGAACCGGAGCAATAACAAATAGGAGCGCTGTTGTTGTGAACTGGGAAGTTAATGCTAGCGGCGGATGCTAGCCGCCACGGCTAACACCTTCTTCCCTGCTCGTTAGCGCTCGAGGCTCCCGCTGTCAGTGACTGCCGCTATCGGTCCCCAGCTCCTTGGACTGTTTCTTGATTTTGCTTCTGACAACTGCTGCTGTACATTAGCGGCTGCGGCTGCTGCTGCTGTCAGGGGCAGGAGGCTGCACAGTAGGCTTAGCCCGAGAGGAGGGACCCAGGTTGAATATTTTGTTTAACGTTACAAACCGCAACGAACAACACTTTGGACCCTACCTTTAAGATATCGTTGCTGTTAAACACAACAGTGCGTCATTTCAGACATTTAATGATTCCAATTTAGGGGATGAAAATGTATTAAAGTTACTTAACTTAGCTCAGAGACACTTGAAGCAAGCAGGGCTGTGCAACGCTGCTAATGAGCGCTTAACAAGGTGGGTCGGGTTGGCGGAATACACGGCGCGCGTGTTGGTGTGTGGTGTGTGCGCCTGACAACCCAGTGAGAGACAGACAGGTGGACTGAGTTTTCCCTACGCTGTGCCAGTAATTATGACCGCACGGTTTGTTTTGTTTGGTTTTTTTTTGTTTGTTTTTTTAATTCATCTTCTTGGGCGGGTGTCAATCTACTTGGGCGGGCCGCCCAAGTAAAGTCTATGTAGGGGAAACACTGGTTCACCCCCAAATCAAAAATATCTATTCTTGCCAAAAAAAAAGAGACTTATTGTAGTGCTTTCATATAATACTTCTACACAATGAGAATTTTTTTATTAAAAAAAATCAATAATGTGGATATAATGACTAAGTGGGTAAATGCTAATAACAGATCGGCTACAACAGTCCAATAAGTTCAGAAAATGATCACTTTACTGTAACGAAGTCATTAAAACCAGGAAAAGCAACACTTATGAAACTTAGGAAATCCAAAACAGAACGCAAGAGACCAGGCAGGAAATGGAGCAAGGAATGCCACCATGAACACAGACAAACTGACAAGAAACAAAGGAAACACACAGGTATATATCTGGGTCGGATACAAGGAGGGAAATGGGGATTGACTAACAACGAGGGCGTGGTGGGAAACACTAGGGTGGAGCAAACAAGACCAATACAGAGCTGGTGTGAAGGGCAGACTGTGGGAACAGGGAGGGACTAATGAGACTGAAGGACAACAGGTGTGACAGAAAGCATGCAGGAAAACACCCCTAGATAGGAAGTAAATCCAGACATGACACATGAGGAGAGACTCTACAAATCCCCAAAACGAAGTCTACAAGATAACAGAATATCAACAAAAACCCAGGATCATGACACAAACTCTTAAATCCACAAAGTTGAATCATGGCCCAGCCTCACGAATAAGTCACAGATTATTCAAATAAAGTATTTACTTGCTGCAGTTGATTAAAAAGTCACTATACATTACACAAACAAAAACCTATTCACTCCTTTTTTAAAAAGAACTGTGCTTTTGTTTCCCTCTGGGCTTTTTAACTCTGACGTCAGCAGAGCTGATAAGAGGAATAAATGATGAAAGACAGCAGGTGCACCTGGAGCCAACCGTACAGCAACCCGGGACAGATGTTGTGCAGTTAACACAAATTGCATTATTAATACACTCACCGGCCCCAATGAGCCAGATAAACTTGATTCCATGTGGTAATTCAGTGACAGGCAGCCACTCCAACTTTCTTCTGCTGGCTGAGACGTGAAGGACGAGGTATGTCAAACCGAAGCAGATGGGAAGCGCGGTCCCTAAAGCCCACTTTACTAATTAAGGTCTAATGATATGTGATGTTAAAATCGCCTCCCCTAGCTATTTTTCACCACATGTTTGGGTACATAAGACTCCTGACCTCTGGCTTCCACAGATGCTGTTTCCAAACGACACGAGGTGGTCTTTTGCCCTGTTTACTTGCTGCATGTAGACGACGGAGAGAATTTAAATGAACACTTGCCCTCAGCTTTACACTGTAGATGGGTGGTCAATGTTCCATCTGCACTTACAGCGATCCAGTCCAACTCTTTCTGTTATCACATTGCTCTTGCAAATATAAATTGTCAACAGGCCTTTCCCTGACACACTTGACGTGGTATGGGTTTGAGGAGGGCTCTTTTTCAACACTGAGCATATTTACATGCACACCACGGCACCAATTACCAGGAGAAATCACCTAAATCAGCGTTTATCGATTCTGATGTTTACATGGTTCAAAGTCAAGTGGTTTATCTGATACACAATTTTCATGGATTTATTTAATAACTGGGTACAAGTCTGAAGACGACGCCGTTCTCACACCTCGTCCTCTTTTAAAAACAATATGACATACTCTAAAAATACAGGGAATAGAAGACAGCTTCATGCTCAAGAGATTAGGTGGGTTAAGTGTGCAACAATACACAGCAAGGTGTCTTCATATACAAAAATAACAGAACAGATGAAGGTGACAAGTGGCATTTCCTCCACTGAGATTGTAGAGTAGTGCTTCGAGGGCTTGCATAGTATGAAGCTACAAAAGAGGAGCAACTGCATTAAAAAGTACCTGGTTCTTTGATTAAAAGTCAAAAGGTACAATAAAAGAAGGAGAGGAGCGAACATGGCTTCTGAACACAATCACTAAGCATTAAATTCTGTTGCAAATGGAAACTAAAGATTATGCTTTGTGGAAACCTGATTAAACATTCAGTAGTTTAAAATCAGTTCACTTTCAGATTCTGGGTCACTTTTGGATGAATTTGGTAACTATGGCTCTGTGTCTTCCCCCAACAGCAACAACAAAGAGTTTTGAATTTGCTCCATTTCTGATTCTCGCTTCTGACAGGCCTCTTCTCCACAGCAACACTGGCTGAAGTTCAAGGGCATCATAGTATTTAGACCCATCTGCCATAACAAACTGATGGAGAAAAAACATGATTTCTCAGAGAAAGGATTAAAATATTTATAACTGATGCCCACAACATAAACCTATAGTCCAGGAAAACCCGTTTGTTTCTGTGTTGAGGAATATTAGTGACATAATTTAAAGAAAACTAAGAAATGGGAATATATACAACAGAGGAAACACTGGCACACACGCCATCAGTGCATCCTCCAAATTTGCCTATTTGTCTGTTATGTTTTGTATCACATTCACAACATGTTGTGCTCATACTCCACTAGAGCATGCTTACATGTATATGGTCAAAAAAACCTTAAATTTTCTCATACTGTCTGTGCTGGAACACCTTTTATTCCTTTAATCCAGTGTTTTCCCTGTTTTTTTTTTCAAGACCAAGGTGGCAAAGGCCTGTGGTGAGGGGCATCTTGACAGCTGTACTTTTAGATACAGTCCCCCCCTCTATTAAATATGAAAGGAGGCCCCCACATTCTTGAGCTTTACACTGCTGACTTGTATAATCAGAACAGACATGTCCTGTGATTTTCAGCCTTCTATGATTATATTTACCCTTTACAGCAGGCACGTCCTGACAGCTGAGAATATTCCTGTTAGGTATTGTCCCCCCTCTATTAAATATGAAAGGAGGCTGAAAATCACAGGACATGTCTGTTCTGATGATACAAGTCAGTGGTCCTAAAATGTGTGTTTCTCTTCTATGATACACATTCTACATCTCGGAGACGACGTCCTTCCACATACGCGCTTCCTTCACCTTTCAAATGGGGCAGAGCTCCGTGGGAAACAGTAGGAGAGATACAGCCCGATGGGGAACTGGGACCTAACACAACACCGTAGGGAGGAGCAGGACCGTGGAGCTGTGCGCCGGACGAAAAAACAAGCGGTCGCACCAAATGCGCACCACTACGGCATCGCTTTGGGTTGAGAGTGTGCATGAGGCATGTCTACATTGAAAGTCATGGGTTTGTGCGCACAACAGATGCGACATCCGAATGTCCGCCATGCGCACATACACACACACACGCTTTAACCAAGGCGGCAGCCAAAATCACCCAGGCGGCCCGCCCCTGTCAACCAAAATTTTCACAACAAGACATTTCCCAGCAGAAATATGAGACAGAATCAAGGAGAAATTACTCACATCAGCTACCAAGATTACATGCTTCACTAATGTTAGCATGTAGCCACATGTAGCAGTGTGCTTGCAGCCAGACCTTGACTGTAACTGAGTTAGCGGCACTTTCAACCATGAAAAATCATCAATAAAAGCTTCTAAACAGGACAACAGGACACTTTTCAGCAGGAATATGAGCCAAAATCAGGGAGAAATTATCAATATCAGCAACCAAGATTACATGCTTCCCTAATGTTAGCATGTAGCTACATGTAACAGTGTACATAATGTAAAAACTTGCAATAGTGTGCCTACAGAGCAGATGACCTATCAAGAAATCCATGATGAACTGACATCTGCTTGTCTTAAAGTACAAAAAAAAAAGATTAGATACATACATTTACCTCATTATTTGAGACTTTGGCCAAGTTTAACATAAACATTTGTAATAGTTATATACACATAAATTGCAGGAAACAGGGAAAAGTATTATGGGTCCCCTTTAAGGATTGACTAAAATCTTAGCACCCCACGTTAGCACCCCACAAACAAAGTTCTGTACTTAACGAAAGGTTCAGGCAAATAAAGTTACTGTGACTAGGTTTAATAAAAGAAATATGGGTGGGCGTCTTTAGGTCTAGGCAAGTCAAGTTACTGTGTTTAGGTTGAGGGAAAAGAAACACAATAACAATGTAATTTAAAATGACTTGAAGTTCACCCAGTTCCGAACACCAGCGTCCTGAGGAAAGTCCTGTGTTTTTTTTGACCTATCCACCACCCCGACATCTGACCTACACAGGATATGTTTGAACATCTGGTGCATTACTTTTCACAGGAAAACATAGAAACAGTGCATTAGAACAGTCTGTATTTCTATACTGCTTTTAAAGAGAACTGCCAGTCAGCTAGAAAGGATCATTTACAACAAGTCCTTCAAAGTAAACAACAAAGAACCCTATTTTTTCTCGCTCTATAGAACGATACATAGCAGTGTTTTCTGATTACATTATTTTGTGAAGATTTGGTAAGGTTCAGGCACAAACACAACTGTAAAGGTTAGGAAAACATCATGGTTTAACTTAAAATAATTTCATTAATGTTCGGGGACATTAATCTTCATGGTTACAATCAAACATGTGGTTAAAGGTACAGAAAGAGAGGACAGCTAACTCCTGTGTTAAAGTCTGAAGTTTTGTTTAACCCATTCATCCCGACCTCTTCCCTATGCAGATTTTGTAACTCTATAACAACATCACCCTACTTTTCAACCATCACGGCCACTAGAGGGTTTTGTCACTAAACATTTACTGGCGTCTTCTTGCTGAATGTTGTCGTCTCTTGGGGAAACAGTTTTAAATTGGATTACAATTTCAGTGCTTTATGAGATGTTGCTAAATTCATGACGCATTATAAATATGATTTTTGAATGCTTGTAGTTCAGCAAAGATCTTATAGATCACTTTTAAAAATGCACAACTGCTAACTCTGTCTCTTTTCATGCAACATTGTCTCAACAGTCTTGAGATCTGATTCCTGTTAGAAAACTACTTAATATGCTGTTAAACACTCTCCTGTAAAAAAAAATTCATGCTTTTTCCAAACCTGTGTACAGCACTTTTTCCTGTGCACATGCATCCAAATATTTGCCAAAACCATCTTGGGCAAAAAGTTAGAGGTACTGAAATTTTAATGTTTATAAATGATCTACTGTGTACTGAATTACTAATGCAGAAGGTGCTGCAGAGTGTAGATGAAAGGCTGACAGTGAAATGTATGAATGCTGAGAGGTTTTTGGGAGAGAGAAACAGGCGGAGGGAGAAACAGAACACAGTACTTGTTCAATGCACAACCTGTCCCTAAAACATCCAAACTGTTAGTCAGCTCAACATAAAGCCACACTGATACAAACACTGATTTTGGGTCATCTGACCTTTGTGTCCCCTGGTATGATTCCTCCTTCAGTTTAGCAGACAGCAATTTAATCAGCACAGAGGGTTTTTCCTTTGGACTGTACTCCGGTGAGACCATGAACAACTTCAATGATGAATCAAGTGTCAACATTCCTACCAGTTAGAGCTAGACTGATAAACTGACCAGGCCGATATCAGATCAAAGCAGATATATCTGGGACCGCAAGTGTTACTTGAAAACGTAAACACTGACCAACGGGACCAGACTGGCCGACCCGCGCACTCTCACTCAGTGGATGGATGATGTCACAGGAAGCTTTGTGGTTGATTACTCTGCCAATCTTACAAAGGAGGACGACACTTGAACGATTTCCTCCAGTTTATTTTGCTATTGAAGCTAAAGTTAGCTAATGCACCAAAGAGTTAGCGTTACGGAGGTAACAATCAAAATAAATACCTCCCCAGTTTCTGATGAGGTGGACATGATAACCCTTGAAGTGTGCACTGCACATGTGAGCATTTTCGATGACTGCCTCGGTCCAGTCCTTTGGTCTCACATCACATTTAACCATAGTTGTCTTGTTTTGGGGGTTTTTTGACGGGCAGTGGCGGCTGGTCTGTGATAAGTTTTGAGTCATGACTCCTTCTATTCTTGCTCTCAATAACACAAGATGAGATTTTAAGACTCCTACGTAGCCTACAGCTCTGTGGTGGAGAGTTCTGTTTTGCATCCAGCTAATGAAAAGACATCATTGTGATGTCGGCCCTAAAAGGGTCTATATTAAATGTAATTCGACTTTTACAATTGTGTTCAAATGCACAAAGTTTTTCCAAAAGCTCATAGTTGACTTACTGAAAGTTCTGTTTGGTCAATGAAAACAGAAAACGTGTGTCATCCCATTCAAACCAAGCAAGGAAGACTTGCATGCTACGTCGCAACCTGAGCCTGCAATTCCCTCCTCTGTTACTAACATTAGCTACACACTTTAAAACTCACCAGACCAACCAACTACCTCCACGACACGGTCCCAAGCCTCAATCTTTTTATTTTGGGCTCTGTAACCGAACAGCGACACATTATAAAAGACTGAGTGGGCGCAAACGCAAGTAATAAACGTCTCTATATCCATTGTCGGAACAAGTGTGCTGTAGGAACCAAAGTTACATGGCTTGTTCTCTCGGACCATCTTCATCGAAGCACGTCAGCATTCTGAGTGGTTGCCACAGAATCGCGTCAGAGCTCATTATCATAAAGTTGAACAAGTTTTAACTCCCCTACGGACCGCTACGGACCCCTCCGGTCGCTTTGGTCACCCAAGAAGTGCGGCTAACGACCAGGTCGCCCAAGTCACCAGGCTCTCATTGAAAATGAATGACTTCCGCCATTTTGGAAGCTCTGGTCGCTGTTGGTGTGAACGTACAGTAACACTACACAAACGTGTCAAAACAGAACTTTGTTTTCAAAAAAGACAGCCCTTTACGGGATGAGGATCCAGCTGTGCCAGGTAGCCTGATGCACATTTCTCTGCAGGTCACCTGTTCGTACACCAGCGCTACCTTCTTCCACCAGCAGCCTCCTGCAGAACAAACTCTACCGAAAAACCACTGTGTCTCCTTCAAACTTCTCATAAAGCACATGTGTGACACTTCAATATAGGTGTAATACAGAGCTTTCTTTCCAACTGTGTCAAACTCCACCAGCTCAGGAGCTGTGAGGGACAGAACTCCCCCCTGTTCATACTGACACCCCCCTGCAGAGATAACAGAGACAGAGAGAGGATGACATACTCCCAGTCATCCTCCCCTTGTTCAGACAGAATGTGGTGATACAGAGACACTGAGAGAGGCAGTGAGACAAAGACAGAGGGAGACAGAAACAGTGAGACAGGCAGAGAGAGCAGGGAGGGGGGGTGATGCAGTGAGCTGTATGCCTGCAGCGAACATGACCCTCCCCGTCTAGACAAAACCAAACACCAATACACACCAAGTCCCCGCTGGCTGGGAGCTTGAAATCATGCACATAAACAAAACGAGGCATTCACTGGTTGTTTGGCAATGCTCAGCTCTTCTTGCAGTGTGCACATGTAGCCTTTCTTTTATTATTCGTTATTTCCTTTCACATTTGTGCCCTTTTTGTCTACGAGGCTGACAAACTCTATTAAAAGCTCTTTATATGGAGGAAAAATTGGACTTGATTTAAGAACGGGAACAAACATTACAGATAAATTGCTTTTATATACAACTTTTACTCCAAATCAACAAATCAATATTTATGTAAGCAGTCAAGACAGCTGTACTGTAACAAGTGCAAATTAATCCATTAATGTTGGCAACTTTAACAATCTACTGTTAAAATTGCAAAACCCCACAAATGTTTATAATCTTTATAAATTGCTTTGTTTTTTTATCATTTTATTTTTTAGGTGTTTTTTTTTTATATATTCTAGGTGTGTTCTTGTGTTCTGTTTCCTCTTTTCTTCCTGCTGAACCCCATTTCTCTGCTGCTGCAGTGACAGAATTTCCCCACAGGGATCAATAAAGTTTCATCTCATCTTATCTTTTATGAATCCGTGCACAAGGGCAAAAGCATCAGTAACATAAAAGACACGATGATTGTGAAGCTGGGAACAGAGAGGTGACCAGGAGAGGCACTGCAGCTTTATGTCCTGTGCTTAATGTTTGTACACAAGCGTGTTTTGGTGAGAAACTGATTAAACAGATTATGTTTGCCGTCAGTATATCTTTGTACTGAATATATAACACACTGACAACAATATCAGTGCGAAATGCTGCTAAAATATGGGTAAAGTTCGGTCACTGAAGCTCCTACAATCTTAGGTAAATGCTGAAAAGGTCATGAGATGGAAAAGAAAGCTATCTTTGTTAATGGTTATATGTTGGGCCTTATATATGTAGTTTCCGCCGTCCTTCCTATCTATTATGGTAACATTTTACTCAACAATTTAACAGCAGACACAAGCGATTACGTAAGTGATTAGCTAAACCACATATCTGGAACTGAAAGTGAGTGCACCTGAAATGCTCATTATAACTGTCCATTACATAGAAGCAGGACGAAAGGTCTATAGCCACACTAACAGCCTCATGAGCTCTTTAATGCTCATTACACATCAGACAATAATATGGTTGGATGGCTGAAAAATGGGGCGATTGCTCTGCTCTGCTCTCACTGCAAGTAGGGGAATAAAAAATATGGTTAGGCACCAGAGGAAGTCTGTTACCAAAATGAACTTTTTATTGCCTGCGTGGTTGCAAATTTAGGACATCCAACTCAGCTATGACTGTCATTTTTAGCTCAACTTTTGCTCAAAGCAACATCAAGCTCCACTTAGGCTATGTTGTGTTTTTAGCTGAGTCTGTTGACTCATGAGCTTGCTAACCGATAACTGTTGTGATTCAAAGAGTCAGTCTCAGACAATTCAGAAAAGCTGCTGGTTATGCACCCTCAAAGTTAATTTTAAAAAAAGTAATTAAACAGGCTGTTCTCATGCACTTAGACGATTTTGTTGAAAACTACAAAAAGTGGTGCCATGCCATTGACCTTACGGCCTAAAACTTCATAGCTAGTCTGAAAAATGTCCAGTGTTTCCCACAGAATTAGAATCTGTGAACAAATAACTGAGCAAAATGAAAGACCGAAAGAAGTGAGCTATGGATCCCAGTTGTTTCTACCAACCCTTGACGGAGCTCACAACGGCATTTGAGCCACCGACCCTGGATGTTTTCACAGACCCGTCCCTTCATTTTTAGCAATTTTTGTGCCACCAAATAAAGGTCAAAACATTATCTTTTTCTGATGGTGAATGGGCCAAACAAACACACAAACCAATGAGATTGGTGTTTGTGTCCTGTGTAAGACCAAGTGAACACTGAGGTGTTTTAAGGTACGTCGTCACCAAGTTTCCTAACATACGTAACTCTACCATAAGTATGTAACTTCACTTTAAGTGCCTGACCTTTTTCTTCTTGAGTTATGGCCAAAAACATGTTTTGTGAGGTCACAGTGACCTTGACCTTTGACCACCAAAATCTAATCAGTTCATTTTTGAGTCTGAGTGGCCATTTGTACCAAATTTGAGAAAACTCCCTTCTGGCCTTACTGAGATTTTGCATTCACAAAAATAAGATGGACACAAGATCACAGTGACCTTGACCTTTGATCACTAAAATCTCATCAGTTCATTGTTGATTCCAAATGAACGTTTGTCCCAAATTCCTCATGATGTTACTGAGATATTGTGTCCACAAGAATGTGACAGACAAGGTTGCAGTGAGCTTGACCTTTGGCCTATTACCACCAAAATGTAATAGGTTTATCATTGAATCCAAGTGGCCATTTGTGCCAAATTGGAGGAAATTCCCTCAAGACATTCTTGAGATATCATGCTCATGAGAATGGGACAGATGGGACAGATGGACGGACAGACTGACAACCTGGAAAAATAATGCCTCTGGCCACAGCTATCACCAGCAGGCATAAAAACATAACGTTGTGCATGTAATGTTGAATTGTTGTCTTCTTGCGATCTCAACACTGACACTCAAAACAAACAACAATAAATGAAGCCTGTTAAAAAAAAAACACCAACCAAATTAATGCGCCCTACAGCACACACCACCATTCACACTACCCCAACTGTTTTAACTCAGTGATTTCTTTTTGCACTTAAACATAAATAACCTGCAGGGGTATCCAAAGTGTCCCGATTTTATTGTGCAGGCTTACGATTTCTCAGCTGACAGTTTATTTTATCAATGATGAATAGGATTTAGCAAAGGCCAGTAAGATTAAAGACTAATCGAGGAGTGCCAACCAAAATGAGTTGGCACACTACAGAAGTTTTGAGAAGCGAGCTTCCAGCTGCCTTCTGTTCAGCGCTATTGATCATCAGAGGAGACAGACTGGCAGGATGTAGTGATGCTGTGCTGGTCCAGGTCCCTAGACTGGCTCTGCAGAAGAATTAATGTCTCTGCTGCTTTATGCATGGACCATCTAATGAGTTCTGGACTGATTCTGGATACAAGGTACTGTACGCGCTCAAAGCTTCAGCTCTTTCCTTTGTTGTCTTCTCACCTGGAGTGTCACTGTTCACAATTAAAATTCCAATGCTTCATCTGGGAATTGTACAGTACACTCTGAAGACTGTGTGTATGATGTACTGTATAGTATATCTAAATAAATGAGTGTGACGTAAAGCATTAAATCGTGAATTGATTTAAACAGAAGGGGTAAAATGCACTTACAGTAGTCCTAAAACAATCAGTATGACATAATGCATTTAAACACATTTGTATGATGTACTGTAATGCATTTTAGACTATGAAAAGGCTTTCATTCACTCGTGCCTGTTTTACAGTACATGTCAAGTATTTAGGGGTGAAAATAAAGCATGCACAGAGAATATAAGTGGACTCACTGCACAACCTAAACCACCCTACCTTCTATGGCTCTCTCTATGGATTTTGCTGAATGGTGCAGAGTTTAAAAAGTGCCCATTACTTCAAGTGGCATGCTTTTTTCCTTGCTTGTGCTGAGATGCAGCCACACCCGCCCACAAAATGACCACAGAAATAGTTTGTATATTTTTGCATTTGAGCCATTTCCGTGGACACAAATGAAAAACCAGGGTTGTAATCAAGTATATCCTCCTTTTAAAAGTGGACTCTGAGAGGAGCAGAGCCTCAGCTTCTTCACGAGACGTCATCATGAAGCTTTAAAGCACAAATACTGAGGACTGCTCCCTATAGGTTTGTCTTATGAACTGGACACCCTGAAAAGCATGTAACTGTACTCTCTTTCTTTACACTTGTATAGTGTAATGTGTTTTCAGCTGCTGTAATCTGTTCGTTGTTGTTGTTGTATTTGGGAATCTGTGCGCTTTAGAATTTAGCTTTGTAGCCTAGCCACATATCCTTTGCACACACACGTAGATTGTTTGATGTATGGTACACTAGCTTTATGGGTGTCGGTTTGAGTGTTGTTTTGTTTGACAGGTAAATGGTAGAGCAGATAGCCTATGTTTCAGTTTTGTTACTCTGGGTGGCCTTCCACCACAGTTAGTTAGTTGGGGTGTTTATTTTGTTGGTGACAGGTCAGAGTTTTGTTTTAATTGTTTTATGGTTTGCCGTCACCCGCCGCCCTTCCCTGAGTTTGTTATACTTGAATGTAATTCACCGCCGAGGCTCCTTCCGTGAAGCCCGATTTTCGGGTTGTGTTGCAGAGCCTGCGAGTGTGTTTTCTTTTTCTGTGCCGCTTTTAACAAAAGCGTAGCTTGTATTGTTTATTTTGTGTATGAATACACGGCAGCTTGCCTTATTCACTTCATTGTTTGGTTTTATGTTGCTTCCCTTACCCCTAGACACATACTGGGTTGTAACATGCATCAAGCTAATTTTCACTCTGTTGTCATACTGTCATCAGCATAGCCAGCATAAACATGGCAGCAGTAACAGCACAGGTGCTACTGTTACTGTTTTCACTCAGTGATAATAGAACTCATTAGCTGACAGCTTTTTCTTCCTGTGCCTTTCACTGTTGTCTGCTCCTGAGTGGGATTTTCATATCTACAAATTTGGTGAGTGTAATCTGTAGTTATCTGTTCCAGTGGGTATTTTTTGGGGGGAAACCAGTAACGATGAACACAGGACACTGAGGGCAACAGGCCTTACAAAGCTGCATTTCCTGCCTGTCTTCCAACAGAAGCTCCAGGAATCAGATTCACAAAGACAGACTTCGACTATGGCTTAAATCCAACCCAGGGGTAGGCAACCTGCAGCTCCAGACCACATGCGGCTCTTTGGACCCTCTCCAGTGACTCGCTGTGGCTTTGGACAGAAAATTATATGGAAATAACAATTTCATTTATTGTTGTAGGCCTGAAGTGATGCCTTCATTCTTCAACTGTGAAAATGTGTAGCCTATACACTGATTAAAAAACATGTTTTTTGACATTTCTTCAACCAAAATGTGCGTCATATGTCTGTGGCCTGGTGCCTTGTCCTCTAAAAAGATCACTAGGAATGGCTGCAGTAGTCTTGAGTCATCCTAGCACTGTTAGCTGTCGATTCAAAATCCAAAAAGGGAAAAGTCGCAGGGGAAAATAGAGAATTTAATAGCACTTGGACAAATTTGTTTGCTTTCATTGGCAACGCTGCGAAGTTAAAGTACCAAATAATCATAAAGAGCCCACTGAGGAATAGCCACCTTGTGCTAAAACAAATAATGAACGCTACTAGATGTATTGGGAATGATGATAGGCTACATTTGACTTAAAAGGCTGTGTTCCCTTTATATGTTTTGCAGCTCCAGACAATTTAAATTATTTTTGACCAAAAATGGCTCTTTGCCGACCACTGATCTAACCGACAAGCCAAATCACCATGTTGCGCGCTAACAAAAACAATCACTTCCTTGTAGACAACTAGCAACTGATTTCAATTGCATAGATTCCTGAAATCAGCAAACTTGTTTATATATCTGTCATTTTCAGCTCTAACTGTAGCATTTAAAGATATATACTTAAATACCAGTTGTCTGACCTACCCAACGTGTCTGCTGTGCTTATTTTATGCACTGTGTACTGCAGAAGAAACACAACCATAAGCCCGTTAGCATTACCAACATCAACCCGACTGACTGACTGACCTGCAGCGCACAATCAGCGACAATTTATCTGGCCACGCTTGGGTGTTTTGTAACTCTGTTGCTCGTAGTGTGAACATAGAAAAAAAAACCTTAAACGAAAGACACTGATAATAAAAACCAAAGTGTCTATTAGGGGCTGTTCCCTACTCAGAATTATGTCCATCAAATCAGATTTGGCTGTTTAAAACAATTTTTTTTCATGCAGAGTTTTAAACTTTGAGCGGCGTTCAGCAGGAGGTTCAGTGTGACAGCGGCATCATAACTGTGCAACAATATTTTTTGCTGTTAAAGCCAGAGACTGTATTGTATTAAGTTTCTGTGAGCTGTAAATTCACCACTTATAGGCAGAAGAGAGAAGAAGTTAGCTCGGAGCCTTACAGTACCGAGTCTCTCCTCCTCCATGCCACTGCATTGTGTCTGCAGCTGCCTGTACCAAAGAGCAGCGTGAAAGTCAAGAGCAACTAACTTAAACCAATGTGAATGTGAAGACTAAGTGTTGGCTAATCAGCCTCAACGCTCAACAGTGCGTTAAGTAGCCTGACGTTAGTCAAACTCAGCCTCAAAAAAGTTGTATCTTTGATTAATGAAACTTCCCACTAACTCTGTCATGAGGACCAGGTTGTAAGGACCGTGTCTCTTCAGCTGGCACAAGCCGCTGGTCTGTCCCACACCTCTTCCCTTTTCAGACACAGAGTCCAGAGGCCAGAGCAAAATCTGAAGCAAAATCATTTCAATATATTGGACCATTCATCACCACAGCCTCAGCGTGTGAATAAGTTCTGTCTGGTGAGCAGTGATGCAGTGTAGCCTATATGTGAAGAGCTTTTATTGTGAAAGGTAAGAACGGAAAGAGTTAAGCTGTAATGTGCTGCCACTGACAATGTGGGAGGCAATAAAGACATTAAAAACTCCTAACCCGTGGCTAAACATTAGCATCACGGTAGCTTGCAGCAAGCAGACGGTAAGTGATAGTTTAGCAGATGAGCAGATGTCCGGTACAGTCAACATGGCCACAAAACTAGGAGCCCTCAAGACGGCCAGTTTCGTGGCATCGCACACATAAAAACACATCTGTAGTGTGTGTGTGCACCAAACTGACAGAGGAGCAACAGAACAGTGTGTCTTTAAATGACGTCAATAGAGACAGTTAACATAGTAATACAGACTATTTTGGTACTAAAACAAACTTGTTATACCACTCACCTTCCTTCACTACAACTTTGGAAGAATTTCACTGGGAAATTTCGGCAATGAGTGTAACAATACAAATAACTTCCAGATATCTTCTGTAGGCCTGTAACAGAGCTGAGATGCTGTAGCTTCTCAATGTATCTTGACTCAGTACTTTTATTAACTCATCAGTCAGGTTCAGGGTAGTTTCCTTGGGCAAACAAAACCAAAATCTGCAGTATGTTTCCAATGAGTTACTGCTGTCTCTAAAAACCTCTGTCATTTGGTGCCACTGCTCAGCAGTTATCACTGATGGTTACCATCGAAATGTGGCTCTTAGTCGTGAGTTTTATGATTAAAAAAAAAGTCAGTCTTTACTTTTGGGAAACTTATAAATGTGACAACAAGTTAACAAATGAACAACGGTCTATAACCACAGACCACTGTAAAATATCTCTGTGAACCTGGCCCCAGGAAGTTGAAGCCATTGCCTTAGAAAAAGGAAAGAAAAAAGCTTTATGACTGTCTTCATAGTATTTTATGGCACAGCGTTAACAACTGTGGGAAGCCAACTGGATCTGCCAAATTTGATTTTGGAGTCTAAGTGACATTTGGTTCATTAACAGATAATAGAGATATCACAGTGGCTTGGTAGCAATCATCGCACAAATACACAGTCTGACTTTTGCTCTGGAACATCCTGTTCAACTGGTATAGTGGCTTCATCAAGGAGAAAACACAGAACAGATATGAGGAAAAAGAAAACAGCTCCTGCGTGTTGAGGTAGGGCCAGATTGGAAATCCCACAGTGGACATTCAGTTAGCATCCCTTGCTCCCACACACAGTGGACCTGAGCAGCAAAGAGAAAAGCAATGGCTATAAAAACTTGATTTTAGAGGACATGAGCGCCCACTGCTTCTCCCAGCATCGCGAGTACTAAGTGCAAAGATGTGAGAGAACGCCGCAGAAACATCTCAGGTGTTAAAAATCATGGGGAAATTATGTGTCTAAAAATGGTTTGATGTTTTGTACTGTATGCATTTTAACGCTCAGCTACTTTATTATAAGCGTATAATATTTTTCTGTCTTATAGTACTGGGTCACATACAACTCAAGGACTTTAAGTCCCACAAGACTACATCATGCACCTGAGCACAAATGACTCTTTGAAAACTGCTACATCAAGCTTATTTAGAGGAATTGCAGAGATTCACAATATTGCACTGGAGGAAATAAAATACTGTGAAATTAACTATTCACCTAATGTATTATAAACAACATTATAATCCTTGGTAGTAGGGATGGGCACTGTATCAATGCTATATCAATGTGGCTAGATGTCATTTTTGATTTTGGATATAGTCATATCTTAAGTTTTGTCTTTTCTATGTTTTAAAGGAGCATTAAGCCCGGTTCAGACCAGAGATTCACAACGAGACCAGTTGAAACAGGCAACTACTTGCAATGCTTTGTTCAGCAACATTCTAAAAACCTGCCAGTTCACACCAATGCAACTTGGTGAGATGGTGTATCATCTCTATGCAACAACTCTCTGTACCTGCAGAAGCACATACAGCAAGCAGCAGCAGGAACCCAAAGTACGACACTGACACACAGTCAGGATGGAAACAGAGGGCTCGGCTGGATGGAGCACATGCTGGGACAAGCAAACCCAACGTTTGCGGTACTTTTGACTTGACCAGCGGACGTCACTGCAAGCTGACTGGCTGTTGAGACAGGTGACAAGCTTTATGTAAAACCAGCCACAGGTGATTTGACCAGTTGAGTTGCAGGTGACACCGTTAACCAGCTTAGTTGAGTTCACACCGCCAAGTTCACACCGCTGCAATGTTCTAAAATGGTTTCGTCCAGCCACAAATCATTGGTATAAATTGGGCTTTACAGTAAAATTATGTAATTTTCTGAACTTACCAGACTGTTTTAGTTGTTCTATTATTTGCCTTTACACACTTAAACATTATTTTCTTGAGGTCAGCGTATTTTTATACTTCTTTGCGATGGGAGCAGCACATATTTACACTAAGCTACAAACGCCAACAGCGTGACCAGGCACTGAGCGTTCATTCTGTGCTGAGCACTGCCCATTTGGCATTTTTTCTCTGCACCGAGAATTAAAAATATGTTCAACTTTGGGTAAAATGCTACTCTCTTCACTGTCTCTTCAGGGACAAATACCATGAAGACTAACCGTCACATCATATATGTGAACGTGCTGAACAACAACAATGGAGGAGAAATATGGAAATATAATGTATATATATTATTATTATTACTATATGTTTTCTCTCATGAACCCACATGGACTGGCAGGTCTGTCCTCTCTCCCACTGTGCTTCAGCCTTTCCTTCATCCACAGTAAGTGCTCTACCTACACCAACATTTTTACCTGTGCTGATATTTGTATCATGCCTGGTGCCTGGTGTTTTCAGCTAGTAAAATATGCTTTGGTGGCCACAGGGCCTCAGTCATTACATCCATATTACTGATGGTAATTTATTAAGAGTCTCATTGTTTAAGCATTCAGTGAGAGCACCAATGGTCAACCCTATGATATCATCACAATATTGATATGAGGGTATTAAGTCAAAAATATTGTGATATTTGGTGGCATATATCTTAACACCTCAATCACAGAAATACGCAGTTCATCAAGTTTGTTGCCTCTGTCAAAGCAAATACAAACTTAAATGTAGAGTTTTAAGGCAATGTCCATCCGTTGACCAGCAGAATGAGCAATTCTTCCATAAAGCTGCTCAGTAAAAAGTCCAGATTGAGTTGCACTACATTTAACATACCTGTGTGTACTGAGGCTGAAGATGAAAAGGGGGCACTGTATTTCTGATGGTTCATCAGCTTTGTAAAAAGAGCTGGTTGATTATCACACGGACAAACCTGTTTCTTTTTATTGTTCCCCTCTTCACTTGTTCTTACTTAAAACAAGGCTAATACAGTACAACTTGCCTCAAGCTGAACACAGTAAGACAAGAAAAACTGCACATTTTTCCACCAAATCCCTCAGCAAGGGCATTTGGGGGGTATTTGCTGCTTTGTTTTTCAGAGTATTTTTTGTAAAGAGACAGTTGTCATCCTGTGGAAATGAGGGATAATCTGTGGGCTCGCATTGTGTATGTTGTGTACTTTGCATGTCTTTAGTCCGCACACAAAAGATGAATTAGTTGCAGTGAACAAAAGCCCAAACTTGTCAATGGGGAAACTGCAACGTCACTAATAGGCTTTGAGTTTGTGTTTGAACGGGTGCACAGCAGCCTGGCTTTCCCACACTAAGTTGATGTCATTTCATCCAGCAGAATGTGAGAAATACAACAGTGACTTGGATCAGAGTTGGAGTGGATCTCAAATGCATGAAACTAAAGAAAATCTTAAGTAAATTTACTAGACCTAACTCAAACCAACAGAGCAGTTAGCCAGCCCAGAACTAAAACCCAAACTAACAGTGCTGCTGCTCAATTTCTTTTACATCTGACATCATTGTTGCTGTTGTTGTTATCTAAATCACTGAAGCTCACCACGCAACATGAAACCAGTGTCACTCTTAATAGCAAGAAAATAAAAAGGAGGAAGCATGGGTTAGATAAGCAACAAAATCTAATTTGACCTGAATGTTATTTCATTGAAATAAGTCAATTGACCGATCCTTAATCCTGCCCACTTAGTGACTGTTGCCAAGTTGACAAAAAGAAACAGATGTCAGTTCTGCTTCCGCAGTGTTTGTTGGATAGTTTCTGGAAGTCAGGCAGTAACGCTTCAAGATGCCAAGAGCAAGGACTACAGTATGTGATGGAAGGACATATTCATGAAGTTAACTGTTATGAGCAGGACAAATTGACCCTTGATCTTTTCTAGCAAACATCGTGAAAATATGAGAGCAACCAACCTATTTGACCTTTAATGTTATCACAAGAATAAGAAAGAAGCAAACCTGGCAACTTGATGCTGTGGTCCCGATCACACACAAAACGCTTTGCAGGTTGAAAAACGCAACTAGTAAAAAGTCACCTCCTTACCCTAACCTTCCTGTGTAATCAATCTACCCCTGTTTTCTGTTTGTTTTTTATTGTTTTTTGCCCACAGTAATTAATATCTAGTATCAGTTTCATCAGCCTCATCAGCCTACAAGTCTCAGCAGAGTCATCAGCCACCACCATCACCAGTGTCTGGACTCCATGGGGGACTTATCTTGCTGTTTCTTGGGCCAGATGCCAAATCTCCCTCTGGAGTCCAAGAAGCAAAGTCTTTCTGTCAAATCATCACTGCATATCAATTGTTAATCTGTACACCTACAATCTGCATTAAGTATTTATCTTTACTTCAATCACCCGTCTCTCCTGATTGTACTGCTGCTTTCTGAAAAATCTTTTTTTCAACTTCCAACCAAACCCTTTCCAAGTTGGGCTATTTCTAGTTTCTTACCAGCAAAAAAAAATTTCACATTTCAAACACAAATCTTGCTAGGCTGCCTAACTTGAAAGCACTGCTGTGTGTGAAACTGATTTATTCAACTTCACTTACACTCCCTATTTTCCACCAGAGTCATGCTGCCCTCAGTGCACAACACCTACTGTGAGTGGCCCACCTAATGGCTTGCCTTTAGTTATGCTTGATTTTATTAAATCTATGTAATTAAAAAAAACTACACCAGTGTGATATGAGCCATTTAACAATTGTTTCCTAATGGGCCTGTTTCACAGCAGACATTTTGACTTGTCGTATTATAAAATGAGCCAAGGACGGAGCCGTTGTAAATGTTATTAGCCACCTTTGTGCCTTTACTGCTACATGTCACAACGTCCTGAAAAAAGGCCTATTACCAAGAGATATGAGCTGAGAAACAACTCCTCAGTTACTATATATAAACTGTGACTTTGTTTTGGGGGAACCTCAGCAACCTTCTTCAGTCCTCCAACATCAGATTCATGGTGGCACAGACGACGATTATCATTCTGGCCGATAAAACTGACCCACATCTGTCAGCTGCCAATGTATCATTTGCTGAGCGGACTGCACCAGCCAGTGATGAATGGACCTGCCTCCTCTGCTCAATATGATGCCGGTTGGCTCGCTGTCCAGCACCGGGACGCCTGACAAGAATCGTCAGAGCAAAACAACTCTGCTAATGTCCACCATTTGGTGATGTTTTATTCAAATTTCCAACATGGTAATAACAACATCTCAGTTGGTGATTGGAGTTCAAATTAAGCGATGCGTGTGAAGTGGAAACATTTTAGCATGAGCAGGGTGGAGAAAAGAGGAACACTCAAATACTTTAGTTTAGAAGTGATGGTACTATACTTGGGTGTTCCCATTTTAGGAGACCTCGTGCTTTTGCTCCACAACATTCATCTCATTAATTTGCACATTAAGACTTTATATTAAACATGAGATTAAAAAAGATAATACTCATAATAATGACTGGTTTGAAAATCTATGAAATAATGACCAATATCTTAATATTGGAGATATTTTCCATCAATGTTTAATTTCAAATCTGAACTTTTATTTTTAAGTCACTTTTACAATAATGAGTGTTTCCCCAGTGATATTAAAAGGGTTGAGCTATTTAGTTTAGTATTTAAGTATAAGAGTATTTAATTATGATGACAATGAATGCAGAATTATATAAAATAATGAAATTGACTTGACAGAAAAAACTTATTTCAAGGTCTATTATCTACATTTTCCAAGGGGAGTCGTGGGGTCTGGTTTTATTACAAACATGTGGAACTGCCTCTTCTGTCGAGCCATGGCATCAGTGAAAATAATTCAAGGCTAAAATTGTCCTTATGACTGTGGTGGGCTCATTTATTAGGTAGGATTAGATTTAGAAGAATGTAGTGGTAGCTGACAGGAAGGGGGGCAGGTAACACTGCATAGATAGTTGGATAGTCTAAACTTTGGCGAGGGAACAACTGGCATGGCCATTTTGGTCCCTTGAACTCTGACCTCAAGATACCTGAATGAAAATGTTTCTATGGGTAACTACAAGTCTCCTCTAAACTTAGGAAGGCTTGGGTTGTCGAAGTATCCTTGGGCAAGATACTGAACCCCCAATGGCTCCATGAATGTTCCATCGGGTATGAGTGTGTGTGAATGGTCCATAGGGACTTGGGTTGGGAACTGGAGGGTCGCCGGTTCAAGTCCCCGTCCGGACCAAATGCGGAGCGTGGGCTGGTGGCTGGAGAGGTGCCAGTTCACCTCTCCAGTATATAAAATTAAAAGTGTATGGTAGCTTTGGCCACCAGTGTGTGAATGTGACATGTAGTGCAAAAGCGCTTTGAGTTGTCAGAAGACTAGAAAGGTGCTACGCAAGTGTAATCCACTTACCATTTACATTACAAGTGAATATACATCTGCAAATTTAAACTATATATTAACTATATATATATATTTGTCTTTTTAAGGAAAAGGACATCCAGGCTGTTTGAAGATAAATAAATCACTTGACATTTATAGATACGTAACACATTAAAACAGGATTGTCGTGGAACTCAAAATGTTAACTGTACCGTTATTAGTCAAAGCACATCAGAAAATTAGTAATATTAACAGCAAAATTAGAGACCGAAGTATATCAGTATTCCTTAACTGTCATAATGACGTCGTTTTCAGCTCGTCTTTATACTTCACAGGCATAACAGAACTCCTGAAATTCAGTTATGGCTTTTGGTTTTGGTGTGTCACCCCAAGATTTTTATTTCGCCTGTGATGGAGTGGGGCTTTTGAGAAATGGCCGCTAAACACATACCCATTAAACAAACAACATTATCAGATTGTTTTTCAAGAAACAACATTTTCTTACCTCTGGATCAGAACCTGAAGTTCAGCTCCTTTAAACACACTGAAGTACCAGGTTTCTCCCACAAAGCTGTAGAGGCTTACCAAACAGTCAGTTCTCAAAACAGAATGCAATAAAAATATTTTCCCCCAAACAGATTTGAGGATATCTTTTGAAGGGAGAGAACTGAGAGAATTTACTGTGAAAGCCCATCAAACTTACTCATCCTCCTCATCTCTTAATACACTGAAGCTGAGCTGCCTGTTGGATGAAGTGGATTCCCCTTAGGTACTTTTTCTGCAGCGTGACTAAGTCCTGTTCTTTCTTCCCCCAACTACAACTATAACAGCATTCGTTTGCTGTTTTCAACAAACAGAAAAAACAGAGAGGGCAAACTAGTGTATAGTGACAGTGGGATGATCTTGGGATCACCTGCGGGTGGTTGCCTCCATGTGTAGCGTTTGTTTTTTCCCCCCACTGTCTTTTGGCTCTAGGACCTCTCTCTGTGCGTGACATGGAAAAACCAAAGCTCTTAAAATAACAATTGCCACAGACCCTGCTGGTACAAAGTCCCAAAGATGACTGAGGACAAATACAATCTGTTCTGTATAATGCAGACTGGGTGTCTCACTTTTGCCACTGTTTAACACAGGAAACTGATAAAATAAATAAAATGAAAAATAACAACACACATGAAAAAATGATCCGATAGCTGACGATACGGTAGATATCTACCGTAATCCACCATTTAAAACTTCAGTTTATCAAAGCTTATAACAACAACGACGATGAGTAATATATGTAAAAGCAATGTATGATAAATATGCCCCCATATCACGAGCGATATATTCCTTATAAGGTGATATATTATTATCACTTATATATATCCTCTGGATGTATAATGATACAAGTTTATAACACCCTTATTAAAATTTGCATATGAGCATGTATTAAAACTATCTATATCATGAATTTCTATACTGTATTATATGCCACTACCATATATGTTAAAGATGCTAACATATTATATTTTTTCTTAGTAGGTTTTGACATACATGTCTGTCTTTTATATTGATAAATATAATATTAACACATATTGATCGGCTTTGGGATGGATATATGTAAATAACATTAATACAATATAAGCATATATTTCAAAAGTGCACTGTTTTTAATAGATTTCTAATACACTTTTTTTACTAACATTAATATTGACATATATTTAGAATATATATGTGCACATTATATATGTCTATTAGCATAGATCATGTAGGTACTTATATCAAAATTATCTAAGTATATGTTGTTATCATATATGTTAAATATGTATTTAATTTATATATATGTATAAGTTTATTAACACAACATATATACACAACAATTCTGTATGCTTGTATATTTTTTTAGTTTCATGTGCTTTAGGATGAATATGATGAATAAGAATATGATATGATATACATATATATATATATGATACATTTTTATATGGTATTACATATTGAAATTATATATGTTCATGATATAGATTTAATTCATATATTCAAGTTTATCCTATATATATATATATATATATATATATATATATATATATATATATATATATATATATATATATTTATTTTATTTATTATTTTTTTCTCTCTCTCTCCATATATGCCTCTTTTATATTTACATAACATATTCACGGCTTTGGGATGGGTATGTACATAGCAAATATGTCTTAAATATAAATATATATTATATATCTACATATGTTAAAAGCATCTATATGATAAGTTACATGTATTTTTGCATTTGCCATTCACATAAGAACACTGGCATTCGTGCTGGAAACTGGGGTTCAGGTCCTGGTTGGGATGAGTCTTCAGTAAGAGTAATCAACATGTCAGCAACAAGTTCTTACAAATGACATTTGTAATTTGTATATTACACACATAAAATACATCTATGTTATGTATATAAATGATAAAACATGTGACATACTGCAATAAATGTATTATACATACATGAACACACATATTTGTATGGGCAAGATGTCAAAATATTAAACTGTACATATCTACATATAATACGTTTAGGTATGGCAGATGAAAACCTGTCAAATCATTTCCACACACATACTGGTGAGTTCTAGTTGGAAGGGAATAAAAAAGATGGTTTTGATTGTGCAAACTGGCAGCTGATGGTCTGATGTCATTTAGCCACATCTGTAAACACGTGAATGCACTGCTGCTCCTTTTCCTCACGCTCACAAACCATCCCAAATGCTATCAAAATGCTCTAAATAGCTTATATAAACAATGAAATATGACAGCGCTCTGAAGTCTGCTCAGTCTGGCACCTGAGTATATGCTTTTGTTTTATGTGGCTGCATGTTCAGAAAGGCAGCCAATAGTTTTTAACACTCACACTGCAAGGTAAGAAAAATGGAACAACCAGCCAGAGAGCTGACAGCTAATACACACACGGTCCATTAGCTGCGTTGAATGAGAGATGATGATGTTAAAGCCTGTAGTAAAGCTAAATGTTTGATGAAATCTGGACAAATGAAGTCCTAAACAATAAGTATAAATGTCCTGATGAACGTATTGATCCAAAACAACACAGAGTGAGGATATACTGCAGGAAAACAGGTTAAAGATGATGAGTTCATGTCTGGATTTGAAGTTGCTATGTAGGTCAGAAGTTGCACAGATGCTCGCCCCGCAGAGCCTGCTGTGGTCAAGTATGAAAACAATTGGTTTCCGTATGATTCTGTCATATTCAAAATGCTCATGTGAAATTATTCTCTGGAGCCAACTCGTGTCACATCCAAGTGCTGTAGGTGTCGGCACAATCTCCTGCCGTGCAGCGAGTCGTCCTGCAGGCGCCGGCGGTGCCCCACATGCCCCAGAATCAGCATGACAAGCTGTTAATCACGTCCGGTCATTTATCTGTCAGAGTCCGCCCAAGTGTCGCGCAGTGAGGATGGACAATTCCCCACAACACCGTCATGCAGCCACCTCCAGCTGTCTGGCTGAATGGCTGTCGGAGTCTCAGAGCCAGCGTTCACAGTCTGGCCTTCTGACTCATGCACTTGATGATGTCACTCCGACAACTCCAACACAGGCGGCTCAGTCCAACACCTGACTGAGCAACACTTCTTCTTTCATTCATCCAGTTTATTTGGCAGCCTCAGCACTGGAGCTTTTTCCGCCCCAAGTTTATTTTTACAGACATGCATCACAGCTTTGAGGACAAAAACTGTGTCTGCACAGTGAACACAGTGGACCAGTGCACTGAGCTGGCACATGCTACTATAAAGATAAATGTAAAACATGTAAGCAAACTGTATTTATAAAACTGTAAGTACCTGCAGGTTTTACATTAATGTGTTGTACGCCCCAAATTAATGAAAAATGTCTTTACCCTACATCCTACATTAGATTAGATAAGATTAGGGTTTGATGAAGTTTGATAAAATCAAGCACTCTGCTGGCTTGAATAGGGACAAAATAATTCAATCATGCTGCTCTTCTAGACTTTCCTAATGTTATCAAACTAAATGGATTAAATCCTAATGGTGAAACAAGTCATTTTGCAGGGGTTGTGACAGTCAAAAAATGTATCCATGGATTTACAGCTGCCTCTTTGACAATGTAAATCAATGGGATAAAGTCTTTTTGGGCTGCAGGGCATCACCCGACTGACCAGGAAGTTGTAATTCCACTGTTTGGCTACTACGAAAATTGTCTTCAAGGTCCAGTGGACTTTTTACTTTTGGCCGTACTAGGGGTGTGTCATATCTCATAAATGGTAATACAAGGATATTTTTTTAATATGATATGAAAAATACATATTGTGATACTCGCAATATTTCAACTTGTTGACATGTGACGTCATACTGTTGCCCACTGCAACAACAAATGTGGCTGAAAGAGTTGAAATTATTACCAACTCCGCAGTGGTTCCCTAAAGAGGAGCAGCTTCAGTAGTGTGGAATAAACCGTGGCGTCCTGAATGTTTTATGAACAGCCCCGGACTTCTCAGACTCTTTTAGTGACTTGCTGCTGCTATGTCATAAACCTTTGGTAATGTAAACCTACCCGATGCTTGTGGCTCGACAAAAAACTCCATATATATGACTGTGCAACAGTTTTGGTATTATAACATATATCAGATGATTATACACTTAATAAAACGTACTTATTACTTTGTACTACATTTCTGCTTATATATCCCCCTAAATCCTGCACACCAAACTTTTAAAAGAACCAGCCACTGACAAGTTTGAAAAGAAAAAAAGATGTAAAACACCCACTGTCTCCATCGCCATGATGTAGAAAAAGCAACTGTAAAAATTGTGCTTGGCCTTAAATAACACACATGCATTCAAACATTTTGTTTTATGATGTATAAATACTTTCAGAACTGTCAAAACAATCAGAATGCCTGAGATGCTTTGGTGAAGTGCTGCTCAAAATGCTCGAATTTTCCCCTCAAACACAGTGAGTCACTGTACGCAAATAAAACGCTGATCCAGAGTCATAATTGTAAACACAAGTATAACTCAGAAGTCAGTGCTTATCAGCTGAGGAGACAGGTAGCCCGGGGTAAAACTAACATGACATCACATCTGCAGACATGATCTGGTTACTGTTAGGGCCTTAGGATATCATACACACATTTATTTATGTAGCTGCCTGTTCAACACTAAGCAAACACAGATATTGTCGAATTGATAATTTTGCATTTATAAGTTTTTGCCTGGAGTTTTGGGTGTTGCAGCCCATAAACACACCACAGTCAAACAGCACCAGAGGGAGCTGTATTTTTACGCCTATCTGAGTCTGAATCTGAGCCTGACTTGTATTTGTTTTTTATGGCCTGTAGGCCTGATTGACCTGAGCTCACATAACTTGTTTTTGAGTTACGAGCAATACGAATGATTTTTTTTTACTATCACTGGATAGTAATCGCTGGATTTAAAATCACTCTGAAAAATCAAAGTAAAGGGCTTCAGAGAGCTCCTGGACAGTATGTGGTGGTAATTTGCAGCATCAGATGCACCAAAACATAACGTCCCATAGGTGCTCAGTCGGATTTAGGTCAGGGGAACGAGAGGGCCAGTCAATGGCATCAATGCCTTCATCATCCAGGAACTGCCCACACACTCTGGCCACATGAGGCCAGGTAATGTCCTGACCAGGAGGAACCCAGGGCCCACTGCACCAGTGTAAGGTCTGACAGTCGCTCTGAGGATTTCATCCTGGTACCTAACAGCAGTCAGGGTACTGTTGGCTATGACATGGAGGTCCGTGTGACCCTCCAAGGATATGCCTCACGTCTCTACACAAAACTAGAGACGACTCAGTCAGTCAGGATTGTTTTTGCCTGTTGACACCTTCATTTGCGCCAAATGAAACTGATTCACAATCACTTGTGCTTCCAAAATGGACAGACTGATATCCCTAAAGTTTAACTGACTTGGTGTTATACTGTGATGTTTTTTGAGCAGTGTATGTTTTTCTTTATATTTTAAAATTTCTATATAGTAGGCATTTTATGACCAAACAGTTTGGGGACTCCCTGACAGGAACTGCAAACTGCAGAGCTCCCCGCTGAACTATATACCTTCAAAGGCAATTTTCTGTTTGCATAGAAATGCTGACGTGACAAACACAGGCTATCAAAGATTCTTATATTTCGCAGTGATGAGTCAAAGTTGTGTTATATGTCCACCACCGCACATGCTCAGTAAAGCCTGGACTTCCCTGCTGGTCCATTTGTCAGTGTTTTGTGTTGTTTACCTAGCCAATAGGTAGTTAAAAATGGCAGTTGCCAGTGCTGCATTGGCTCATGTGTTTGACCAATCAATGTACACTGACATCACTAAAGGTTCCTCTTGTGCTGGGAATGTACCAAATCTGAAGTAGGAGCAAAATGTCAATTTAAGAAAGGTTACTTTTGCCACAGTGCGGCTCAGATTGTTAATATAAGTGTCTGAATTGCCTCATTAAGCTGAAGTCTTGTTTGGAAATATCACAAGATATCACGAGATGTTGCAGGAAAACAACAGTGGAAACGTGTGTAGTACTTGAAGATAAAGATAGTTTAGCGTTATCTAAAAGATGTTTAATGTCATGAAGGATTATTTACCTGAGTTTGACAAAGTGGCTCAGGCCTTTGAATTAGATCACCGCCGTATTTATTTGTGAAGGAACATACGGATGAAGAGGGGATGAGGAGAAAGAGAAAAAAAGGCAGCAAAGGTTTTTATTTGACTGTTTACACATTCATTACATCTTGACCAATTTACACTGGGAAACAGGGTCCAGGTTGAAAATCCCAAAGTTATCCGTGAAAACCACAGACACAGTCATGATGTGATAAATGTAATTTCTGACTGCAGAGCTTTTCACTTCATAAACAGGGTTGTAATGGAAAGTTTTGTACTCAACTGAATGTAACAGCCACCAAGAAACTACTGAGCGTACAACCAAACTGGAGTCAGTCTGACTCGGTGCTGAACAGTGATGCTCTCACTTAGTCATACAGACTTGCTGGGACTGCGATAGGCTGCTATTCACTGTGAACGGGCCCTCACACTGCAGCCTGCTGAGCTGTAAAGATTTAAAAGGCCCCCAGCGACACTACAGGGGGAAGTGGAGGAACGCTCTACTTTATGCAAATGTCCTCTGACAAAATGCAGGCGACAACCAGGTGAGAGCCAATCACGCTTGCTTAAATGCCCACAGAAACAGAAGCACATTTGTTGCTTCCAGCGCAGACACAGGACCACAGTGTTATTCTGTCTTGCCAGCTTGCTCTCGCGTTACTGTTGAATTAAAACAGGTTCATACAAAGATATTCTTTACTAATACATCCATGGTGATAAACAAGAAGTGCTCCCTCATTTGTAGCACAGAAGCTATGCCAGAAAACAACTGTCCGTCCAGAGGAGAGTATGTATACTACGTGTTCAATGCAACACAGCCACAGTTAGTGATAGATTGAGGCCAGGGTCTGCCTACTGCTTTGTATCTGTATGTGTACAGGACTAAAGTGCACTCAAACAGCAATGCATTCACTCGCAGTTGTAAGTCCTGAAGGGATTTTTAACCTTGACACTGATTCGCAAAGTGATTTGTAATTTACACCTCCAAGTACCATATTAGTAAATGCTCATACTCTATCAGTGAATGTTTTCTACTTACAGACACTGGTGACATCAAAGACAACAAGTTAAAGTGCCACTGAAGTTAAGGTTTTTGGCTCAGAATATGAGAAAAGGATAACGACCTTTTTACCATCTTTACCAAGAGTGTCTCTCCGTTAGTTTGGTGCTACAGTATTTACACTGAATCATTCAGCTTAACGTTTGCCAACCTTTGTTATCTCTGCCATTACAGATAAGTTAATGAAGCTGAGCTCCAGAAGTTAACATTAGCTTAACTAGAGCCCTTTGGACAACAGCTAAAAATGATGTACGATCAGCAAAGTATAAAACTAGAACAAAATAGGCTAATGAACTCCCAGCAAACAAGGTGACATGATGAACAACGCAGCTAGGAGCTAACGTTAGGCTAACTTTAGCTAAAGTTAGCTAGAGATGTTGAAGATAACTTTATTTTTCTTTCCAGCAAAGTGACAATATGTTGCCTCAAACACAATGTTGACTTACCTTAGAACAGATATAGACATCATTGTTAATCTTATACACGTTGAGTTGATGTTGTGGTCTAACGTTACCACACAACTTTATCCAGACACTTTTCTCGCTTGAGATGTGGTTTAGGAAAGTGTAAAATACACCTGGTCGCCCAGCCTCTCAGGATACCTTGTGTCAGAGTTGCATGTACCCCATGCTCACCGTTTGACCGTTTTTAAACTTCAAATCTCAGAAAAAGCTCATAAAACGGAACATAACTGACTTTCTGTAATGCATTTCAATGGACGTCCAGGTAGAGAATGTCCGAGTGTATGATAATGGCTATACGCACTGTGATTGGCTCATCGTGTTTGAGGGCGGGGCTTAGCCATAAGTCAATTAATGGTCTTTGGTTTACTGGTCTTTTTCCAAGAGAGTGATATAACTCAGTAGACATAAATTTAAGACAGCAATATCTTTCTTGAATGCAAGATGAGTGTCAGGATGGAAACCTAGAATGAAAAAGTTTGGGTCCAATTGAGGCAATTTTAACTAAGTTATACTACTATCAGAACTGAATTGTTATAAGAAATAATGTCTCTAGGCCCTACTGAGCATGTTTCTGGTGGAGCGGCATGTCCGTCCACTGAACCCTGTTATCAGCACGAGTAATGATCCCATATTGCCAATTTCCATATGCGTGCTCACCACAAATTTACTCTGGACTCCATCCTAAGATTAGTTAACGCCATAATTTGGATTGGGATGTTGATAAGATAATTATGTTAAACAGAACATGATGCTGTGATACTGACTTTATTTACAAGCACACTATCACCCACTTCCGGCATAAGACCTTTTTCCAAGTGAAGCCTTTTCTGATTAAGACAGGGAATATGCCAGTATTATTCAGGTTTTAGGAGCATTGTTTGCACATTTATACAGCACATATATACACTTGTTTGATGTGGAGAAATGGGGATGGTCGGGTGTTGGCTACGGTCGGCAAGACGCCACCTCTACCCACTCAAGTGCGGGCGGCCCGGCTTTTGGACCTACTGTGGAGAAGGTATAGGTGCACAGTTCAGCATGCCACCGGCCATCTAAACTGATAACAGAAACACAAATGAGTGCTTGACTGGACGCGGCTAAAAGTTACAGAGGAAAAAGGCCCACGTGTGCTACTGCAGTAACTTCAGTCATCTCACAGACTGATTTAGTGCAACATACAGACTGATGTCACTGTAGACTAATGAACAGACAGATTAAACAGAGGTCTGTGTCTCTCTGAGTGTGTGAAACTGTGAGTGAGTGTGTGAGGCGGAGCTATGCTAAGTGTGTGAGTGAGGAGAGATAAACACTGGTGTGCGTTATGTAATGCAACTTGACCCTATACCGATAGAAATGGTGTTGTCTAAATTTATATCGATATATCGTACAAAATCAATATACCGCCCAGCCCTAGTCCTGAGCCGCTCTCTTCACCCATCCTCATGGTAATATGTCAATAGTTGCACTTACAGTTTGTTTTTATGCCCATTAGTGAATCAAACAAAAAGATATTTGTATATATCAATGATAATTACAACTGCAACAGAGGTGAAAAAAGTAATTCTGTAGATTAAACGTAAGTAAAAAGATGTGTTTTAAGTGTTTTACTCAGGGTTAACTAGAAATTGTATCACCATGTAATGCCACCATAAACATAGTGCACACATGCAACACATGTAAATTATATTCCCAGAACATTAACTGTTATTGGTTTAAAAATACAATTGACTAACACAACCCTCTCTGCAGTGCTGCCTCAGTAGCCTGTTAACTCAGAAGTGTCCCGTCACACCACATTGGATTTTCTGTGCAGGCGTTTGTTCTGGCCAAATACCAATTGATTTTTGGAACGACAAGTGGCCGGCGCCCAGATTGTTATATCATCATTCATTGTTTCAGACCCATCCAGATTAATTTGATCACAGCAAGATAAAAACGGTCCATCGGGCTGTAATGTAGCTGTAATATTGTGTATGACATGATGTTCCAACCCCACAAAATTAGACAGGGAGGGGGGGAACGCTGAAGTGACAGGAGGCAGATGTCCAGCCGTGAGAAGTTTCATCAATCTGTGAGCTGTGTTCTCTGACAGCATCTCAAAACCCACAGATTGTCTTAAACTGACTCATGTTGCACAACAATGTGAAAAGTGATCTGAAGCACAACACACTCTGTGCTGTTGTTGTCGTTGACTCCCTGATGCAGAGAGAAATAGAAAGAAACGTAAACCTGCTCCTCTTGATGGAGTGTCAAATAACTCAGGTTTAATCTGCTGTATTTATGCCTTCCATTTTCATAAAATGGTCTAATTGCTCTCAGTCTGCATATCAGCGATATTTCAAAGAAGCATGCCAAGCGATCAATAAAGTGAATCTCGAAATTGCTCAACATAATTAGAACCTCGAACGGATTCATTTGTAATTCCTGAAGGCAAAATGAGTTCAGTTTCAGTCAGTAAATAGCCACACTGAAATACATGCAGTGTGATTCTATTTAACACTATTAGACAGTCATTTTGTACGTTCTCTTTGGACCATATTGATCCTGTAAAATAGAAATCAATGGACCACACGATTCTTCTTCAAGTCTCACTCTATTTGCTACAGATTACCTAGGGTGTACTGCCACCCATTTTTAGAAACAAGTGTAGAATTTTCTAGAGATTAAAGGTGCAGATTTCAGGAGGGGGTTGGTGGTGCAGGTGACATATCCCCTTCATCATTTAGAGCAGTAAATACTTTTATTTTGACTAAATTAAAGACATTTACGCCATATACTGATGCAGAATAGGCACAAATTGCTGCATGATTGCTGCAGGACACACACACACACACACACACACACACACAGACACACAGACACACACACACACACACACACACACCAAATGTCACAATGAACTCAACCACAACACCCTTGCGCAGTATCAATCAGCAGATGGAGTTCAATTAGCTGGCATGGAGATTCCTCCGATGACATGATGCTCAGTAGCTGTAACCAGTCATCCACAGCTCTTGTTGGACTTCTTGTCTGTGTTGCCTCAAAGTCACTGTGAAACAATAGTTACAGCATCTTTCGCTTTTGTAATGTCAAGTATTTCCAAGTGAACTTTGATGTCCATGGAGTATATAGTGCTTATAAAAGGAGTTGGATGTCTCAAAAGTAAGCAGAAGTAGCCACTAAAGAGCGATGTGGAGCTGTGAAGGATGTTGGTCGACA
Source organism: Epinephelus cyanopodus (assembly GCA_026686955.1). Lineage (NCBI taxonomy): Eukaryota > Metazoa > Chordata > Actinopteri > Perciformes > Serranidae > Epinephelus > Epinephelus cyanopodus. Next base: position 42,350,542 of record CM048914.1, on the reverse strand, counting down.
CCTCCCTCATCCATTTACAGTGGCACCCACAAGAGGGAGGGCCAAGGCCAAAATTATTGGAGGCCAACCTGAGTGGGTGTGCTCATTTTTAGAGCGGACACGAAGGTAGTGGTATCGTGTTATAAAACTACACAACCGAGGGCATCCATTGGTACCAACCATGTTGACGTAGCTTGTTGGGAACATGGTTAAATAAATTCTTGGGTCCAAGTAAACATTTGTCCCAAATTTGAAGAAAGTCCCTCAATGTGTTCTTCAGATACCAAGTTCACAAGAATGAGAAAGATGAGGTCACAGTGACCTTGACCTTCGACCACTGTTATGATAGCTTTATTGGTAGTTTAATGAATGTCTTGTAGATGTGAGTGTCATAGGTGTTAGGAGGCAGGGTCAGCACTGACGTCACACTTGGGGGTTGGTGGTATTGACTCATTAGCTGCTATTAGCCGCAGCTTTAGAGAGAGCTGAAGAGGCCTTTCAGCTGAACGGGCACGCCACGAGGAAGATACCGGAGGCAAGACATTCTGAAACCAAAAACAGAGTGAGAAAGTGTTTGACATGCCACCACGAATTATACATTAAAATACGGATTTACTCTAAACAACCACGCAGAAGAGTGAGCTGGCCAACTGGTCCAATGGAACGGCACCTGAGGGGTGTCCAGCAGAGTCGCCACGTCCAAGCGAGCTGGTCACGAGGATCAAGAGTGGTGGCCTGTTGGTGAGTCAACCACACACAACCTCCAGACAGGAAAGGTCAGACTCACCCAGGGAAGTCCAGGTACATTTCTCATGTCTAACGCAACATGTAGGGAGGAGGCACTAAGTTATGGGCTTACTGCCCTTAGTTGGTGAAGATGGGTTTAACTTGTAGCCCCATATCACATTTGATTTGATAAATGTATGTAGACTGAGTTCAAGAATGTTTTACAGAAAGAGAAAAAGAATATTTGATTAAAAAAAAAAAAAAACTACGGATACTAACAGATAACTGCACAGTTAACACAGATGCAATGTTTACTTGTTATTTCGCTGTCTTTGAAGGTAAAGCTTCAGAGATCATTCCACAGATCATAAAAAAGTAGTCTGAGAAAACAATACAAACTCAAGCTCCATTAACTAGTTTTTCCAAAGCGTTCACGGAGGGTCTTGCTATGGAGTCTGCATCAGTTGAGTTTGCTCAGCTGTCACAAAGACGAATCCATTGACATGTTACATCAGTTGATATCTGCTTGAATCGTGACTTCTGTCTTCTGACGACACGTCATACGTACTACGTCTTTTCTAGCATCCCACCACCTTAAATCTACTGCTATTGTTGTCAAAGTTCCTCTATCATTAGATGATGACACAGTTGCAAGTTCATATTGATTCTAAATGCCTGCACTGATTCATCACACAACAAGAACATAACTTTGACAACAAGAAAAGCAGACATGATGCTCACTGTGATGGATTGCCTCAAGCAAGCTTCAGTACTTTAAAACTTGTTCTTCATACTGTACAGACATAAATGGAAACCAGTGGAAACCTGGAAGGTTTGAAAAAGAAAAAGCATCATAAAAATGAAGTGAAACACGGGTGTGCTGAGGAGAATACTCAACAGTAATGTAAATTAAAATTATGTGATTTAAATAGGCCGAGACATGCAAGGACACTGTTGTGGTTCTTTAAATCCGTCTTGATAAACAACTACAGTAATTTCAGTTTGAAGCTGTTCAATTTCACACTGTGTTTAATTCATATATCATCATGCTGCATTTCATTTGATACCTGTCAACTTTCATTGGATTGCATATTAATCTTATGGAGTAGCAGGCATGCTGCTCGGCAATTTCAAAAACATGACAAGATCTCAGAACAATGGGGAGGAGGGCTTAAAAACTTCATCTTGTTATGAGTAAACAATTGCAAAACCACATTCTGTAAGAGTGTCACAAAACACTGTCACTGAAAAACACTTGATATCTTTTTATGTAATCAACTGATATGTGAATCTCATTGACGGAAGAATGAGATTTAGCAGCTGTTTGCTCAGCGTTTTTTAAGGTTTTCTTGTTGGCATAAGCCTGCTGTTTCAAAAAGCTTTAACTCTCCTGCCCTCTTTTCTTTTTGTAAACAGTATGACATGCCGCTGTAAAAAGTAAAGTAACCAGAAATTAGTTCTTCAAGCTGATTTTCCAGAATATTTCCACGGGGACCACTATGCTTTACTGTAGCGCCCACTGGGATCTCTCTCCAAGGCAGCGTTTCTGCCTTATTAAAAACTTCACAGATACAAGGCACACAATAGATCGTACTGTAAGTAGGAAGCATGAAAGGCTCTCAGCAGATCTGAGCCACGGAGACAGCAGAGGGTTCCTGTTTAGGGAATTCAAATGTACACCCTCCTCCTGCAGCTCCTCCCTCTTTGTCCCCTCCCACCTGACTAACACAAGCATATACACACGCCTCATACAGTAACCCAGTTTCTCCCATACACTGATTTAATTGTATTAACTGTACTAACCCTAACATTCGCTCAGCTCCTCTTCGGTCCACTCTCTCACTGTTCATCAGACCACAAATTAGACAAGAATTAGCTTAATAGCCTAACCCCTAGCCCTCCGCCTCGCTCCTCGCCTCTGTGGACTGCTTCGCCCTCAGGAGAGCAGCCAGCAGCTCTAGAGGCTGTCCTTTGGTCAGCCACTGTAGTGGCTCAAATTTGGCGAGTGCAAAGCTCCCAGAGCTGTGTGTCACAGCGGGCTGATGGACAGTCTAACCTATGTAATGGCAGCAGCAGATCCAGTAGTACCGAGGGCAGAGATACAGATATTATACTTTCAATACATGCAAACACAACGTATTTATATGTACATGTTAACTCATGTCACATACAACAAAATAAAACAATGCATGATAAAGACAGTAAAGGACAGTCAACAGAAATCTAAATAATGAGCCAGTAACACTCCATCCATCTAAACGCCCCGCTCGCTCGACTAAAGCAAGCCAACAGAAAATAAATGTTCACAGTATACCGAGTCTGCAACTAATATCAAATATATAAATAATGAAATTCTCATTTCAAGTTCCCCAAAAACCACCTCAAGCTATTGTGTCTGAACAACAGTTATAAATTCCACAGGGATTTAATTAACACTGATGTGAAACAGAGAGAGGCTGCAAATCTTTACAACCAGATGATGTTTCACTTTTTCATTTAATAAATAATAACATTTAAGATGATTTATTAATCATCAAAATTATATATGTATTATTTTCCTCTCTCTGCACATACAGTATGTTAAATGCAGTATACTAAAAATACTACTACATGCGGTCGGATTTTGCAGTATGCAAGCCAACATGCTTTGCTGGCTGTTCTGACCCACAATCCTCTGCGTAGTGAACGATACGTCACATCGACAGCAGTCATAAGTCACAATGACAGATGACAGCGTATTCAAGTAACGGATGACCAGTCGAATAGTAATAATTGGAATATTAATTGTTTAAGTGACAAGATAATCATAAATATTACAAACAACAGGTCATATCTATAAAAATAACTGACGTAACTGATGTAATTTCACTGTGGTAAATATAATCTGTTCTACAAGTTAAACTACACACATTGCAAAGTAACAACAGCAGATCTCACCAGGTTGATCTCTGTCCCTGGTGAACTCGGTGATTGGCGTTCATTTTATCTCCAAGATAACTGATATAAAAGCAAGAGGGTCAAAGTTCAGGCTGTAATGTTATGAGACAGCAGTAAGTATCTGATTCAGAACGCACCATAAGTCATCGTTTTGCAAGTCACAACTAAGTCTCAAGTCAGGACCCAAGTCAAGACAGGCAAGTCCGAAATTGATTCCCAAGTCCACATTTTGAGTTTCAGGTCCCAAACAAGACACGATGTGCTCTTTCCCGAATGAGATGCCACTTTAACAACAGAGTGACTGTATTCAAATTCACAAAGCTCATGACTGCTTTACAATTTGTATTTATCAAGTTTGTTCCGTCGGTTATTTTCTACCTGCATGTTTTGTATACTGCAATTTTTTTTTGATGACCATCCGTAGTTTTTGAACACAAACAAAATTTTCTTTGAAATACATTTTCCGACTGGTTCTCAGTTCTTAATGGTTCTTGCCTACGACTTGACTGGATGCCGTCAGATTGGTTAACAGGTGGATCACCTGGGGTATTTTATGTTGACTTGTGGGAGTGAATAGTGTTACTGTTAGCTGATTCAGGAAATGAGGGGAAGGGAAGGAAAGGATTGATGGCACAGTTTTTAATGGAGAATGAGACAGAAGTATGCTTGAGGACTGTCTTTGTCATATGAGGCTCAAGAAAAGGACTGTGTGACAGCCCCTACTGAGCTTATAAAATGTTTACTTGACTCCTGTCCACCCTTTCACAGCCTGATGAAGACCTTGGGGTGGGAACTGGTCGGGGTGTTAATGTAAGCAGCCATGTTTTGTTAATAAAGGCTTTTAACTTCATTCAAGTGCATTCGTTCCTTCTTCCCAACAAACATCTTAATCTTTGGGTTTGGGCAAAATAAGTAAAATCACGAGTCACTGGTGTTAAGTCCAAGTCAAGCTGAAAGTATTTTTAATTTGTAAAGTCAAGTCTAAGGTCATCAAATTTGCGATTCAAGTCTAACTTGAGTCAAAGTCATGTGACACGAGGACACACCTCTGCTAAGAGCCGACTGTATCTTGAAAATGTTGTTGAAATGAGTTCGGCTTTGACAGGTTCATACAATGATGTCAAGTCCCATCCAGCCCGGAGGCTTTACATGTAGGCTTCCCTCCCTGCCACAGAGAGTTAGTTGGCGAGGTCAGCGCCTGGTTACATCACTGCTTGGCACTCAACCAGATAAAACTGCCCTGGGAGAGAATCGGTCCAGTCGTCTAGGACTGTGGCTGTACGTACGTACTGTATCATGTAACAAAGGATACAGAAAAGGTTTTAGAGCACAAAGTGCCTGCGAACATCACCTAATCTTTACGACATTGAGCTAAAGACTCAAGATTCGTCGAAGCCACAACACACCACCTATGTGCATAAAACATTCAATGAATGTTACTGTTGGGAAAAGTTCAGCTGTCACAACTACTTTGAATACAAATACTTGTTTGACAGCAAAGCACAACAGGGAACAAAGTGTGTAGAAAAATAGTACTGCAAATTGTCCTCGCTGTCACGTCGGGTTGACATTAATGAGCACGTCTGAACGAATAGAAAACCGTCTCATTTCTGATCGAAGCTGTAGCCGCGTCACCCACAACTGCAGCGGCCCAGAGCAAGACTAACATCCTCAGATGCATCTCAATTGAGTCACTGATGCAGCCCTAACCCATTTCCAAATGAGCGTCTGGCAAGACCCTCCTTGTCAAGGCAGATAGGATGACTGCACAGAGTCGTGTGGACAAATGGTGAGGGCGTTGAGCTGCAAACAGAATGAAAATGACCGAGAGAGACAGAGGGAGATACCGGGAGAGAGACAGAGATGGAGGGAGGCATTTCACTGGCTTATGCAGCTCCCACACACTTAACGTCTCCATAATGTCGTTCCTTTTTTTTTTGTTTTTGCAAGGATGATTCTGCGATGAATCACCCTGTGACCTACATCTGAGCACCCAGGCTTGGAGAAAATTAAATAGATATCATTAGTTGGCTGCTCCCATCCACTTGTTCCAAATTACAGTCATTTAATAGCCTACCGCACTTTCAGGGAGGCTCCTGCTAAACTGTTGAGGTAAAGTGCATGTGATTGTTTGTGTGGCTGCTGGATAATAGGTTTGTCTGTTTATGAATGCGTGTATGCAAATGTGTGTGTTTTTAGCCAATCGCGGCTCTCCTGAGCGAGTCTGAAGGCTGCGGTAGTAATAAATCATGAAATTTGATTCACTCCTAAATGTCAGAGTGTAGTCAGCTGGCAGCTTCTTTTAATTTCAAGAGAAAAATGTCCAGGACGTTCCCTTTTCCTCTCCCCACATCCTGTACAGAATCATGAAAGGAAATATCACTTGTGATAAGATTTTTCCTTTTAATTTGATGTCTGGTTGGCCTTTTCTTAAACTCTCAAATCAACTAGCCTTTCCAGTTTGAAATTGAACACATGAATCCCATGAACAAGATTTACAAAGCGGACTTCTAGTTGATCAGTAAGAGAAAAATATATTCTCGCAGCAGGCCGACTGGTCCTCAGCTCACACTGTTAAACTTAAACTATGATTTGCATTAAACTGAGAAAGGCAAGCTAAGCCTCAGCCTCAGGATCTGAGCTGCACATTCTCATTTCAGGACCAATGAATTATAATAATGAGCCGTCCATGGATGTCGATGTGTATGTATAACAAACATGCTGTTGCAAGTTTCCCCGAGGCGCTGTGTACATACATACACTGCACGTCTTCGTGTGAGTCCACTTTACTGTTGACTGAACGATTCGGTGCAATGTGCACTCCTAGAAAGTAATTTTCTCGCTCAACATGGGGGAGGAGGCTGCACTCAGAGGAGCCAACAACAAATTGCACATGAATATATATAAAGGCGGAAAAAAGGAATTTATAGGAGGAGGCCAGAAGATATGTTGGAGAAGCCAAGGTTTTATTTAGAGCTGCTACACATGAGGGTAGAGAAGATGATGGTAGACATAGTGGGGAGGGAATTAATTAATTTGTGGCCTAATGGTTTAATGCTGCACTCATCACTGTCACTTCAGCTATCCAATCACAGTGGAGGAGGGGCAGGGACTAACTGTCATATCATTTAGTGATAAACAACAACAACAACAGAGCAGAGGATTAATGGAGGAGACATTAATACCCATGGCCAGGTCCTCTTTCCCTTCCCTTCACCCAGAGCAAAGGCCAGAGAAGTTATCTACCTTGTACCACCATTTTACTTCCACGATATTCCCCATCATAGTAACCAGGCGCATCCAAAGCACGTCAGCTGAATAAACACTGCACCTGAAAAGCACTGTGCTGCTCTCAGCTGGGTGTTTTCAGAGGAGCGCCTGGCATTTGCAGCTGGGAAAAAACACTTTGTTGGACTGACGGCCCAATGAAAGTAACAACAGCAATTGTTCGACCAATGGGAATGCGGTCGAACAAGAACGCATCGACCAACCAATCATTCAACCAACTGCAAGGCGTCAGCCCTACTACATCCTGTCTAATCTAATGTAATCTAAACAAGTGTGATTTGAGACTCATTTATTGAACAACCAAGGTTCAATTAACCTATTAAACCACAAATTTAGAGTTAACACCAAGCTTTCTGTCACACAGATTAAACACAGCAGTGAAGGACCGTCTTCCAAGCCACTCTCCCCCAAATCAGTTCACCATCTGCCCGGTAGCACGAGCTAACAACAACACCTAATGTCCCACACAGAGCTGTTCAACAGTCCCAACAAAGTCACAACAACACCAAACCAGTTCGACTCTGTCATTAAACCCATTAAACTTTAGGTAATGATAGAAGAATTTAATAAGATTTTTTCCCCATTTTAAATAGTAAATTAATTAATGCCCACATGTGGGAGGGGCAGTGAGTGCTCTATACGTTGAGCAAATACCGACATCCAAACAAGTACTCAAATACTTATACCGCCTCCTACTTCAATGCTGTGTAATGTTTTGTTCTATCATGAACAACACATGCAAAACAATTCAATTACACCTTGCTTTGAATAAGTAAAATCAAATTATACAGCAGTACAATTACAGTATCAAATAGTCACGATATGACTCAATAAATAACAATACTGAACAGACACTGTGACATGTCACGGTGCAACAAGCAAAGCTGTAAATGCCACATGTGAAACAGGGGGTTTGGGAGTCCTCATCCAGAAAATCTTGAGCATCAAGCACGCACCAATTTGTGCCTTTTCTGCACCAGTTTATGGTTTAGATGTCTTATATTTTGTTTAAATACAAGTCCTCTCCTCCTAGTTTCATGTTTTTATTGCGGGAGGGGGACATGTCCCCTGCGTGCCCCTCAAAATCTACATCTATGTGAATTATTATATTAGTAATTAGCTGCCTCAGTTTCAGGGTCCTGGTATTGTGCATGCTGGCTCACTGTCACACTGTAACAGCTTACTGAAACACAACAAAGCCATTGTAGTTGTTATTTGTAGCACCTGTGCTTCCCTGCAAGGGATCAAAATGTCCTCTGTAAAAAGGGTCTATTATCGCCCAGCCCTATTACCCCATCATTCCCACATGAGAGAGTTGCTGGCAGCCATAACTGCGCCTTCTATACATACAGGTTGGGACAACATCCCTCCTAAGAGTGCCCTACAACATAAGAAATGGAGGACAAAATCCACCTTCATATGGGCTGGAAGGCACAGCTTTTGATTTACTTGTCAATCATTGCTCCAACCTTCACCTTTGGTCATGAGCTTTAAGTAGTGACTGAAAGAACGCAATCTCAGGTATAAGCAGCCTGAATGAGTTTCCTTTGTAGGGCGGTTGGGCTCATCCTCTGAGATAAGGTGAGGAGCTCAGACGTCCGGAGGGAGCTGAGAGTAGAGCTGCTGCACCTTCATGTCAACAGGAGCCAGTTCAAGTGGTTCGGGCATCTGATCAGGACGCCTCCTGGGCGCCTTCCTTTGGGAGGTTTTCTGAGCTTGCCTGACTGGTAGTGGAAGGAAACCTGAAATACACTGAAGAGATTATATATCTTATCTGGCCTGGGAATGCCTTAGGATCCCACAGGAGGAGCTGGAAAAAGTTGCTGGGGAGAGAACGTCTGGACCGTCTTGCTTAGCCTGATGCCACCATGAACCTGATTCTGGATAATCAGCAATGGATGGATGGATGGATGGATGGATGGATATGGGAATGTGATTTAGTTGCTGATAACAACTTGATTTGATTCTGAAATAGATTTTTTTTCAATCTGTCAATTAATGTTTTTAGCATCTTATTAAAAATGCTGTAGTGGAATAACAAGAATGTAACGACAGATTTCAGCAAAGGAAAAAAATAGAAACAACCTACGTGGCCATTCCAGTACAGATTACAGATGTTTACAAGGTGCACCTGAATGCACCACGAAGTCCCTGCGGCTGTATGACTGTCAAACTCATCTTGGGCACAGACGAACAGAAAAAGACAGAAGCAGTGTGTCTGTAAATGACACCAAAACACGGCAGAGACTCTCGGCATACTTTTTTACGTGACTATTTTGGTACAAACATCCACCAGTGTGGTGAACAGCGTTCTAAGATTTACTCCCCAAACAGAAAAACTACCCGCAATTGGCACTTGGCGGGTGTTATTTTCGGACCCTGACACAGGCCCATCATGTGTGACCTTCTGAAAGCTCTCAGATGGTGCAAACAGTGTGTCTGAAACACAAGAATTAGGCTTAATACAGCTGCTGTTGTCTGGAAGAAGCCAGAGTGCAGTTTTGAGTCCAGGAATGAAATAAAATTGAGTTTGGGGAAACTGTGATCATGTTTCCACAGACCTTCCAAACACTAGTCGACCACTAGGTCCAAATATAAACACTCATTCACTCTTTCTATCTCTTTCCTCTCTCACACACATACACACACACGCACAAACCCCTGTTATGGGTTTTTTCCCCTCAACATTACTCCCACTCACACACACTTCTCTCTCAGAGGCACTGCATGCAGGCAGCGCTGGCAGCTTCAACCCCCCAAGCTAGTAAAGCGACATGGGGAGCAAACAAACGACACATGTGCACACGCAAGCGAGGACCTTCCCTGGCTGCACACGCAGTCACATGGCACAAGAGCTTCCTATCATGACCAAGAAAGACTATAACTCCATTAAAGTCAGGACAAACAGGGTACAGGAGCTGTTGTTGTAGGTTTGAGGCACTTGAACAGCGAGTTAATGGGATGTGAACACAGTCTGACACATTGGGGAACCCCGAGCTGACCTACAAAGTGGCAAGGACTTCGCTGGTGCTGAACAACTCTCCTGTTTGCTGTTACACAGAAAGATATTAGTCCTTTCAGTTACATTTTAAGTTAAAATGATTTTTTGGCCTTGCAAAAATACCCAGTAGATATTCAATGAAGTTGCAAAAAGGGCGTAAGTCCCAGCTGGAAATCCTGACCAAAATTTAAACAACTGGCCCGATATGTCGGTCAAATTTCGACAAACATCATACAGTAGATGTTTTATTACTCTGGTAAAGAGGCGAAAAACTAACTGCAAAAACATTAAAGATAGGAAAAACAGTGTATGTGTGACAGTTAAGAAGGTAAAAACAATGATTGAAGACATAAAATATATCAACAGAAAATAAACCCAGCGACTCTAGATGAAGACTGTTGATATTTGAACTCAACACCAACGCAAATACATCCCTTCTGTAATATTATGTCCCTCTTGCTCCTGTTGCCTTTATCTTAATACACTGCTCAAAAAAATTAAGGGAACACTTAATCATAACAGTTTAACATCAAGTCAATAAAACTTGGAAAAAAAATGAAAAATGGAAATCCATCCCCTTCAGATGGATTGGTCACCACAAAAACAATGGAGCAACCCCAAATTTTGCAGTCTCGGGGTTTCTGTTTTTACTTTGGTGTTCTCTATTTACCTCTGCTTCTCCCAGTTTGCGCTGTTGGCTTTGTTTCTTTTCTACCCAAAATGCACTGTGCTCTACGTCACTTCCTCTCTTTGGTTTACTTCTTCTCTTTGGTTCGCTGGATAGTCCGTTTGCATTTTTCACTGTAAGCAAACCGCACCAGGGTTCAATTCCAAGTGAACCGAGACCGCCAGTTTTCAAGCGGACCTGGGTTTACTCATTTGGTCCACACCAGAGTTAGAATGAGCATTCACACCACTCTAAACAAACCGAACTACCCCTGGAAGAGGCCCAGAGTTTGTTTAAAGTGGACCAAATAGCGCCAGTGTGAATGTGTCCTTAGTGTCCTTGTCACTACTGGTAGCATGAGGCGATACCTGCAGCCCAATCAGGTTGCACAGGTAGTCCAGCTCCTCCAGGATGGCTCATCCGTACGTGCAGTCACAAGAAGGTTTGCTGTGTCTCCCAGTACAGTCTCAAGAGCACGGTGGAGATACCAGGAGACTGGTGGTTACAAAACGGGACCTGTGCTCACAGCCCAGCACCGTGCAGCTTGACTGACTTTGCAGGTCCGCCATCATTGGCTTTACAGATGAGAGCAGGTTCACACTGAGCATGTGTGACAGGCGCACAAGAGTCTGGAGACACCATGGTGAACGTTATGCTGCCTGTAACATCACCCAGCATGACTGGTTTTCCGGTGGGTCTGGCTCCAAAAAGAAAACAAGATGGTGAAGGTTAAAATGCCGAAGTTGAGGCTTTAAAAGTGGAGTCCACAAACCAATTGCTGACGTCACGGTGGCTACATTCATACTTTTTGATTGGGTCATTTAAAGGTTTGAAAAGAATGAAAATTTTCACCATTGATTACATTTTATATAAAGAAAAAAATGTATTGATTTGTCCAACAAATTATCAATATTAAGTCATAATTAAATTAATTAAGGGGTGCAGTTCAGCCCTAAAGACAAAAGGTCAGCTGCCCTCAGGAAGTGGCTACTCAGCTTTCCTTAATCTCTCCACTTCAGTTGTGGTTTGTTGTCGGGCAGTTTTAGGTGGCTGACAAATAAAAAATAAAGCCTTCAGTTGAGCCATATTAGAGTCACAATAGAATCTGTGGGTTCGATAAAGATTTAGTGAGTCTAAAAAAACCTCTTTTATTTTCTCAGAGATCAAAAACCTGAGTGCGAGAATAAGTCATAATGACCTTTGGAAACGATACTCTTTGAAGCTATCTGCCACCTCCATAATCCTCAAAAGAGCAAAGTCAGAATGCAATTGTGAATAAAACGAACTGAGCTCGCACCCCCACACACAAACACACTCGACCCAAATACACACACACACACACACACACACACACACACACATACACTGGACACAAATACACACACACATACATGTCCTTTTCCACTCCCTCAGTTATATAACCTTAATGCAAGAGACAGCTTGACTGAGACATCCTGGGCCCATCTTGTGATCGCCGTTTACTTCGGCATGCTAGGGAATTCATTCATTCATTACCATGTTGAGCTGATGACCTGTGTGTCAAGAGAGATGAATCATGTGGACAGGAAGCACTGGCCTACGAGTGTGTGTGTGTGTGTGTGTGTGTGTGTGTGTGTGTGTGTGTGTGTGTGTGTGTGAAGGAGATGTTGCTGCATGTCTCTATTTCTGCCTGATGTTTTACATGAAGTAAATCCACAAATCCCCTTTTACAAACACACACACACACTGTTCTTTCTTTTGGATTCATATTTCCGACTGCTACGACCTGCAAGACGAGGGTCATGTGACCGACAGAGAGAGCCATAGACTCATCAGCAGGCTGATGTTCGGGAGCCTTGTTCCTCCAGTAGCATGTCTACTTGTGCAGAAGAAAGTGAAGAACAGGAAACCTGTAACACATCTGTCCGTGGAAATGTGTGACACTCTCCTCTACAGCAAAGGGGAAAAACTACAACATGCTGCCACTCTTAATTTTTTCGAGGAATATGAAAGGAGCAAAGTAAGGGCCAAAAAACGACTATATGTCCATTATGCGTGTCGTTGCAAGTACCACAACAAAACGTCAGGATCTGAAAATACAATCTGCTTGTGCAGCTCCTTCCTTTCCATCCTAAGTCCCTCCCACCAGATGACCAGGGGCATGTGCACGTGCTTCACACAGTAACCCAGTGTTTCCCATACATTGACTGATTAAATCATATTTAATTCTAGCGATGCCCGCAGCTCATTCACTCAGCTCCATCTTGCCCTGCTTTCTCACTCTCCTTGTTTACTGGACCACAAATGAGACAAGAATTAGCTGGCTAACCACCCCATGGTCCCTCTGCCTCGCTCCCCACTCCCCACCACTGTGGACTGTTTCCCGAGGTCAATTTGACCAGTAGAGTTGGGCGGTTTCCGAATTTTGTTACCGGGGTATATGGTATTACCGGGGTATATGGTATTACTGTGACTAATTAAAAATCACTTTAAAGGGCTCAGAGGGAGTCGCCAAAATGTCGGCTTGTGCCTATACTGTTCAGAAACATAACAACAAACATTACATAGGCCTAAGAATACTGAAAAAATAACAAAACATGTACAACATTAACAACTTTTATTAATAAATATTAAAAAAAAAGTGCAAATGCTGCAGTCAACCAATCAATGAAATAACAACACTGTTTGTGGGCTACAGTCCACTTCCAAAAAAGTATCAATGAATAACAACGGCGGTAACGATAATGTGTGCTATACAGAGTATCTGACCGCAGCGGCTACTGTCTGATGGTTTATTTTTAGAACCTATCAACATAAATCAAACAAATTAAAAGCACAGCTCTACAGCATCCAGTACTAGGGCTTATCAAATAAGAAAAACAGAACAATAAATAAAAAGGCATGACTGAAAATGGGCATATATAATCCTATCCTGAGAAGCAACAGGAAATACTGTTCCCTGGTTTATTTTTAGAGCCTACCTTTAGTTTGAAAAGTTCACCCTCTCCAAGTCCCGACTGTTTTGACCGTCAGAACAGGCTACTGCTCATTGAAAATGACATAAAAACAAAGTATAATGATAACTATAGCAGCATCATATGCTTCAAAATTATTCAAGGTCTTTCGCCAGACAAACCAGCGTGTTTACTTTTTCCAGCTGGAGCAGGGCACGTAGTGGATTGACAACTTTGGCCGCGGTGCTGAATATGCGCTCTGATGGAGAGCTCGTGGCACAAACGCACAGGTACCTTAGAGGAAAACGCCTGGCTCCATCACATTCCACCTGAGAAGGAGGTCTTCGTCTCCCTGAATAACGACCGGACCTGCCGCCGCATCGGCTTTTCTTTGAAGGAGACTTCCCCAGTCGTCTGTTTTTCGGTGGTTCAGGTTGCACTGCTCCCTCCTCCATTCTGATGGAAACTGGACCTGCTGCTGCTGCTTGCACAAGTTGTGAAGTTGTGGGGTTTTTGGCGACCAACTCGCTTGATGCGCGGCTTGCCATCTTTTCTTCTCTCTCTCACGTCTGAGGTGTCACATGACGACATCACATCCAAAAACTTTATCAAATGTCATCTCCCGACAATAGTTATGAGAAACATTATAGCCTATTGTAATTGTTAAATTGAAAACTCAACCACACATACATAAGTGCTGGACAAATAGTCGTTATTTAGACATTAAATACATTATATTTATTATTTTATCAGGCCCCTGTAGGCCTATATGGGCGGCAGTTTTTTTTAATGACGGTAATGAAACTGATACCGTTGCTATTTTTAGCATTTGTTATTTGTTAGCTGAATAAATGTGAACTTGAAGCTGCAGCCATGAGCCTTTAGCTCCAGTTAGCAGAAGGCTAAACTATTTGCATCTGACTGACACTGACACGTGTCGTTTCATTTATCATCAAACTCTCTTTTAGATATGTCAATTTTGCTTTTTCTGGGTTACGTTGCAGTGTAGGCAGTTGTTGCCAATGCGGGAAGAGCCACTTTCTCTGCAGGATTCTCTACCATTGAATCAGGCTTTCACCAACGGGACGTGTGTGTGCATCTGCATTTCTTCTCTGAAATGACCTGTGATTGGCTTAAGTTTCCCGTCAGACTAGATTTTCTTAAGCCTGAAAACAGAGCCAAGAGGAGGTGCAGAAGTTAAGTTGTTCTCTCAGTCCACTTAAATTACAATATGCTCGAGGTTAGTTGTGGGATTTTTGCCCAATGAAGCTTAAATTAAACTGTCTGCCCCAGGTTTAAGGATCTTCTCTAAATAAGTCACGTTTCATTTTCTTGGAAGCAGATTGTGGAGTCTACATGTTTCTCCAGGTTCTCCGGCATTCTCCCACAATCCAAAAACATGCATGTTAGTGTAACTGGTGATTTGAAATTGCCTGTAGGTGTGAATGTGAGCGTGAATGACCATGTGATACTCTGGCGACGTGTCCAGGGTGTACCAACGACAGCGGGCTAGGCTCCAATTCCAACTGAAATGTGTCCATTCTTATTTTAATTAAAAACTCATAAAGCAACATCATCAAACCCTGAGTCACTGTGGTCAATTAAATAATATTGTATTGGTCGCACACCTAATAGCGGTCTCACAGATTTGCTTCCACTGTTGGTTACGTGACCCTCGCCTTGCAAATCATAGCAAGTCCATCGAGAGTCTACTGGGCTGACACAGGTAGACAGTAGTTAGGGCGAAGCTTCCTCTTTTGTACCCTCTCCATCACAAACACACACACTTCATGCAGAGGGATCAACAGGCGTTCAGGTTCCTGCCTGGCAGATGCATGCAGTGAGACGCAGGGTTCCCAGAGGCCTTTGCTGCGGCATGCGGGCGGGCACGGCTGACAGCCAGGCACACAGTCGATGGTGACAAATAGTAGTGGACTTTTTACGCCCCAGCGATTCGCAACCCCCGCCTCCAACACACACAAACCCCCGTCTCCTCCTCCATCTCTTTTTCCATCAATGACATGCACACAGAGATTGGAGGCGCAGTCTATCAACAGCTCCTGGCTTCCCGTGCAGGGAAGGAAAAAACAAGACAGAAAAAAAAAAAAAACAGCTAAAAAAGAAAAAGCCAAATCTGCAGAAATATGATGCACTGTCATATTCCACCCTGACTGAATCTGAGGGAGGAGGAAAGTCTCGGGGACGGACAAAGAGGTGAAGCAAGATACTGATGGTTTACAAGACTCTGTTACATTTCTGCACTGATAATCAAGGATGCACCGATATGGATTTTTTCAACTGATACAGATACCTGCTTCTCATGGCTGATAACCGATAAGATAACTGATAATGCCACACTTTTGTATTTAAAAAAAAAAGTGAATAACCTGTAGTTTATGTTCACCTAAGGGTAAGAGAGGCTGAGATGTGGTGAGCAAATACAGCTGATTTAATATTCCATAGCCCTGGCCCAACCAAATCAAACTGACATCACTGTTGCTAACACAACAGAAACAGTTTTGACTCTTCATACCTGCAAACATTAGGTCAACCCTCAACAGCCCTGCCCCCATATAACCCTACACTACAGATGAACACAATAAATACAAGGATGTGAAAGTAAAATGACTTTTAATCAGCATTAGAATTATAGTTACGATACGAGAGGGAGATGATGGAGCCCAGTGTTACTGTGTAATGCTCTGGTGGATCAGTAAAGTGTATAAACTACTTGATCAAATGCTCCCAGTTAGCAAACGGGATGCCTGCAAAAAGGCTAAGCAATACACTGCTGCAGACGGTGCGTTAGTTTGGTTTTGAAAGTCACACAATAGCACAAACAAAGCGACCGATGGAGGCAGCAGTAGATCAGGAACTCCTGTGCGCTGTGAGGTAAAATTACTGTTTCTTTCTTTTCTACTCAAAAAAGTGTTACAGCATTAGCCCAAAATAGGATTTCTGTGGCAGAACTTTTTGTTTTTTTTCTTTATACCCAATTAATAATCGCATGACCCCTGAAATTCATCTTATCAGACCCTTTGAGGGGCCCTATTCCTCAGTTAGAGCCAAGGAACTACCTAATAGTATATAAAGTAGTTAACACTAGACCAGTTACAAAATTCTACATATTGTACAGTTCAGTATTAGCCTATGGTCTAATAAAGTACTGTAAATAATAATATATCACTGACAGCAGCCATTTGCCAGCCAGACAGATACTTTCAAGCACATTTATCTGACAATACTTAAAGGAGAAGAAGACATACTTCATACTCTTTTACCACCAATATCAGGACATACAAGTGGGGTTTTAAATGTGAAAAAACAGCTAAAAACAGGCAATACACTTGTTTCCCAGTGCAGAGCAGTGAACACAGCCTGTGCGTTTCTGGTGTGACACTTTAGACGTGATGAACGAGCAAGGAAACAGGTTAGTAAATTGTTGAAAGTAGTGTGGAGGCCGGTGAAAATGTTATGGTTACTTCTTTTTTATCTGTTTCTTATTTGGTCTCTGGTTCACACTCGGTGCAGACTAATTTGGAATGATGTTCGAATGCTGCTTGGATGGAGACAGATGGAATTTTAGCAGCATGTCACTGCATCACTCTGAGAAAGGGTTAACATGATCACATCAATCCGGGAGTCATGTTTTCATCATTGCTGATAGCAGCCGATCGGAGCTGCAGCCGATGAATATCCGAGGCTACTGCAGAGTCGTTGGTCCTGGGAATGAATGCAAATAATAACCTCTTCCACTAAATTCAAAAGCCAGATGTTAGTGGGTGTTAGTGGTTTTCTGTCCAGTGGGAAAGGAGCTTTATTGATCCCCGAGGGAAAATCACATCAGAAACACACAGGCCAAAAATACACACGAGCACAAATAGGACCTATATACATGCATTAATGGAGAGATGTCAGAGCGAGGAGCGTGTCCATGTCCATGCGCCTAAGCAGTTGGGGGTTGGGCACCTTGCTTGAGGCCATGTCGGCATCACCCAGGAGGCAAACTGGCACCTCTCCAGCTGCCAGTCCTCACTCTGTTCTTTGTCCGTACGAGGACTTAAACCGGCGACTCCCCACAGCAGACTGAGCTGCTGCCTCAAACCGGCAATATCAGATTTTTTTAGCCACTTGTGGGCAGAAGAGTAGTGAACACAGCATTTACACATAGTATCACCTTGTACGCTGACATGGCGAATGGTTGCTCAAGCACAGCAAACAGTTGCTTATTTAACACCCAGCAGTCATGAGGGAACACTGTCATTCATTTGGAGTCCTGAGTTGTGTCCACCTTATAAATGTAAGTCCAATATTCGCTCTCTTTTCGCTCTGTCTCAGACCAACTCCTGAGGGAAATATCTGGCTCTTTAGCTGCTAAATGCTCCACTATGTTCACCAGCTAATCTCTAGCTGGGTCTGTCTGCTGTTGGCGCTGAGCAGAGAGTGCACAGGGGGTATTTAAACTGTGTTCACTGAACTGCTTAGGCCAAAAACGACACTCTGAGAGCAGTAAGAGTGAACCTAAACGGTAGAGCTATGGCTGGACGGATGAGCAATTAGTTGAAGGTCACTATAAAGCTCCGTAAAGCCGAGGGAAGCTACAGATCCAAGAGATAACTCTCTGTAGGTTCATCAGTATGAGCAAAACACGCTACGACGTCCCTTCTTCATACTGCCTTTGCATTTTCACACAGAAACAAACGATGGCGGGCTGAATCAACCTGCTGCAGTGTGTGACTTTAGATAACATGCAGGATCGTGGAAGCAAAAGAGGCATGACAGGCGTGACATGTAACACAACAGCGTTGGCCTCAGTGTGACATATAATATACCCACTGGCAGCACTTTCTAGCCTCATGTACACCTCCCTAGAAACGTAACTACATGTTGCTGCGATATGATATTTGTGGGGAAAATGAGTTATGGTGAAGCTGGTTCACAGAAACCACAACGCCGACTAGTGGTTTGGAGGTGTAACTGACATAGATTGACACACGCAGACCACAGCACATGTATAAATGACCACAACAGCGTAGGCCATGTGCATAGGCTACTGTATAGGCTCTGCATGGAGCTGATGCACAAGTATAAATCCCTGTTTAGCTGCTAAGTGCCGGTAGCTGCTTTTAAAATCCACCGTCAGTGCACGCAACACGTTATCAAAACGTCACACCCGTCCTACAGGTTGTGTCTTTTACACAGACATCTATTCAGAGATGTTACTACCTCTGCTGCCAGCATGACAACTCCGTCCCCCACTTCCGTGATTGTACCTTTAATACAAAACGCTAGGCCAGAAAAACAGAGTGAAATCTCCACCTTGAACAGGCAATGTAAAAAGCTCAATTACAACTACTTCAAGTAAGACTTTGAATGCTGGAAATGCACGTGCATGCAATGAAATAGTTTCACATCTTTCACTTAAAGAGGGACTGAGAGCCATGTTGGGTCAGTTCTAATACTTTAATTACTTTAATCTGTTTCATCACAGCAACACAGAGTTCACACTGTACATGTAATCACAGCGAGTGTGTGTAGCCTATATTGATCTGTGAATAAGCAGGATTTAGATAATCATACTCAGTGTGTTTGTGTGTGCACATAGACAGTCTTACGCCTGAGAGTCACTCCCAACAAGATAAAGAGCAACATTTCATAATCCGACTGCAACTACCTCCAGAAAAACAGAAGCTCCGGTTCTAAGCAGGGAGAATGTCCCAGAACATTGACTTTATTATTGTGCCAATATTCAGATGCCCTGGAGGGGCCTTTGTATCACTGCCGCTCTGTCAGAGAAGTCACAGAGAAAACGTCTCAATGGTATCTGCTATATTTGAATAAAGCAGTCATGTACAGATATTTAATATCATCTTGGTGCACTTATCTCTGCATTTACCTGAATTAGATATTGTTCACTGGTTTGGGTTGTGACATACTGTCATTCTGCATGGCCAGAATAATCGAAATGGGTTTTAAAGAGTTGAGCACTGGACTTTTTCTACAAATCATCACTATTTGGAAATGCATGATTTTCACTTGATTAAAACAGCTTCAATAGTTTAGATTGTATAATGTAGCTATGCCTACATTTACCACCATGCCTTATGCTGGACTGAGAAGTTAGTAGTTTGCATTTAAGTTTGTTGTTTTATATTCCGAAATGTCACTTTTTATTAATTACTATAATGTGTATGTTCAGAACATGGTGGTTTATGCTGGTTGTTGTCATTTTTGTGTTATAGTTTACACCAGTGGTTCTCGATTGGTGTGCCGATGCAAATCCAAGTGAATAAATGGACATGTTATTGGTGCTTAAACACCAGCGCAGACCATGTAAACAGGACTCAAGGTTTCCCAGCAGAACATTTCACTGTAACAAGACGATCAGTATTATTCACTTCACCTGTTAGTGGTTTTAATGTTTTGGCTGATCAGTGTAAATACAGCCCGTTCGCATGCCTTAGGCACAATAAGTTTGAAAACCAACTGTTGGCATCATCAGTTAAGTGGCTGTTACACTCAATAATCACAGCTGTGTTTTAAATTTAAAGATTTTGAAGTGATGTGTCCTGCACTGACTGTCATATAATGAGTTACATCACATGAAACTTCATCCAGTCTTGCTTGATCTACAGTTTGCATAATACTAACACACTATTGATAAAATAAAGTATTTCATTGAAAACATAATGTTTGTATCTTATTGCACATGTCAGCATGATTAATTTCCACTGTATTTGATTATAGCATCTCAGCTCTGCCTCTTTTTCTTGGTAGCTATAACTGTGTATTTACAGCTAAACTACTATGTTAACACACGTGTGTCACATTTTATTACTTATCACTCAAACATCTACTTAATTTCCACTTGTTGCTTTCTTGTTTTCTGGCTTTTGTGTGGCACAGGTTGGGTCAGACAGACTTGACACACCTCACTATATTATGCTAATTACAGCTAATTCATGTTGATGGAGTAACTTAACCCACCAGTTTAAGCTAGCTCTAATTAGCTTAGCATCACGCAATAATGTGTAAAGTTAAATGTTTAAGCTGTTGTCAATAAGGACACATTACATATTGTTAGCTTGATTAGATGCTCCGCAATTTATTTGTAAGTTAATTTTACACCACGAGCACCAAATGCTAATTTACCCACCTGAACAGGAGAGATGGACCAAACTGCTAACTTCTTACCTTTGAGACGGTCCTTAAGTCCGAATATGTGTCCATTCCTCGATTATTTATATTCCTGTAGTCCGTAAAGGTCCGCTGATCAAAAGAATGAAAAGTGTTTTTTACAGAAATTAATCCAAGTTGTGAAAACTGTGGTGTGAAGTCCACTGCTAACTGTGCTAACGGTGCTAACTGTGTTCACAGACTTCCTCATTAAACAGACGCAGTTCTTCCGCCATGACGGGTTCGTTCGAAATGCGTCTCGGGAAGAGCCGGCGGCAGCAGCGGGGGGCGGGGATATAAACCCACAGTGAAGTCAATGGATGAATGAATGAAATTTTTATTTCGGTTACTTACATCTAGAAAAACAAACATTATGCCACACAAATTTTCAACTTTACCAAAAAAAAAAGGAAAAATAAATTGATTAATAATTTAATACATTATACTCTAAATTATAATCTTTTACAGTTTCATAATTATTTAACATTTAAAGTTTTTTTTAAACTACACAGTTTCAAATCAGCACTGAGTCCATTCAATAACTTAACTCCCAAAACTGAGACACATCTGTATTTTACATACTTCTCACTATACATGGTTCATAAAAAAAAACAACCCTCTTAAATTATAATGACCTTCTCTGAATCTAAAAAACACATGAAAAAGTATTTCCAGTGTTTTTAAATACACAACGTCTGACATTACAAGTGACCAATACAATATATGCAAACATTTTTTATTTAACAACCCTTGTCTCATAATGAACAGCAATAGATTTAGATTAGTTTCCATTTAATATGTTCTGTGTGGCTTCCAACACAGTTTATGATCTATAATCACTCCCAAAAAAAATCGGTTCATATAGTCTTTCAATTTCAACTCCATTTAAGTTCAGTTTTATTTCACAGTTAGCCCTAACACCACCGAACACCATACATTTTGTTTTATTTTCAGTTAGTGATAACTTATTAACAGCAAACTATTTTTTCAACTTGATTTTCAACTCTTTCATGTCATCTCCTGAAACAATTACAAAATGCATTTGTATCGTCAGCAAATGTTACAGATTTCAACATATTGGATACCTTCATAATATAATTTAAATAGAGTATAAATAACTGAGGTCCCAATACCAAACCTTGTGGAACACCATGGGTTACTCTTCAAAGATATGTTTCAGTATTATTGATTTTTACAAACTGATATCTGTTATTTAAATAACTTTTTAACCAAAGGCGTGTGACACCTCTTACACTATAATGTTCACATTTCTGAAGTTGAAGTTTCCCTGTAGGCTTTCTCCAAGAAGGCCCTTCTAGTGAGAAATCATCAGAATCATTTTAACCCAAACTACTACATTTTTCCCAGCCGTAACCAAGAGATCTCTTTCTGGTAAATTTCTCCCAACAGCTGAGTCTTGCAGTTGGTGGAGAGCAATTGCAATGCCTGGCTCTAAAAACTGTGGCCGCCTGCATGAGGTCAGAGCATGTCAGGACAAAGTCAGACACAAATCTAATGGCCGTGCTTTGTGCAGCGATCGCTGGTGATCAAATCTGTGTAGGCCTGGCTCAGCCTACTTTCTTGTCCTCGAGTTCAGTACCACGTTGTTGGGTACACTTGTTCCCCTGTAGTACAGCATGTGTTCCCAGTTTAAAAGGCCAGTGGGCTCTGCGGCTACCACATTGCAGACTTTTGAATTTATTCAATCAACTTGAAAACGATACAAAAAGATGGAGGAATACAATTTATAACAAGAATAACAAAGGACAAAAGGGAACAAATACACTTAAAGGTCACGCTTGATGTGGTAGATATTTGACTTCCTGTCAGACCATTTGCATTTATGGATGAAAAACTTTCCACATAAAAAGAGAAGATGCAAAATAAAGACGTGACCTGTGTCCAGATCATTTTTCCAAGATAAAAAAATCTTTTTTCTGTACATTTATCTTCAACACATTTCAAAAACATATTCAACATCAGCCCAGAAGACTTTTACATAAATGCATTCATTCAATATTTGCATCCGTATTGGAAACTTTAAAGGACTTTACCTTAAAATCATGGCTCCGTGTCATTATGCAGCCAGTATCTCCTCCCCTTCAAGCACCCGCAGAGCGCAGGTGCACCCAGCGCTCAGAGCTTCAGTAATAACACAAAGGCATGTGTTGCAGGCACTGTATTTTTCTGGCCCCGCGGCCCGTCTTTAATTATGATTTAACCTGCATGAGCACATTTTCTGATTGAAAGTTAAAGATATTGAAAAATATATCTACATCCCCATCTCGCCCCATGGTCTAATCCGAGCATGTCGATAAGCATTTTATTATGCACTTTAGAGAATCTTTTAATGCACATTTAATGTTCCTGGTGGAGTCATTGACCCTCAACACTGTCGAGATCCTTTCAATTAGATAAATCAAGTGCACCTGCAGCATTTAAAACATTTATAACTATAATACACACACACACACACACACACACACACACACACACACGCACGCTCACTAATGCCCTGTCATTATTACTGTAGCTAATAGATTCAAACAGCCTGTAACTGGAAATACATATAGAGTGCAGTAATATTCATCATCATCACTGTCCTGTGAAAAAGACAAATCTCCAAAAAATTAACTTTTCACAAACTTAGAAGAAACAGTTTTAAGATTTATGATGATGCTTATTTTGAGATGATTCAGAGGGTTTAAAAGAGTTGTTTTAGTTGAAGAGGAAGAAACAAATTTGACCTTTAAAATGAGCATTTAATCCTTGACTTCTTCTACAAATCATCACCGTTTGGAAATAATGATTTACACTTTATTAAAGCTACAGCGACAATGATCACCTTAATTTTAATCGTATTGGTCTGAATATTTCCTGGTTTCTTTACTCCTCTATGACAGTTTTAACAGCCAAATATGTCACTTTCACTTTGCAGATATTTATTGTATTTACCATATGTGTACACTGGGTGGCGCTGTATTGGTATTTGAGCTTGGTAAATAAAGGTATGAAGGTCATCGTTGCTGTCAGGTGTTTGACCTTGGAAGGGTAAATGGTTTTTGTCCGCTGTGGCACAGAGGAGTGTTCAAAATGCTGAAAGTTGTGTGTTCAGTTTTGGATGAAAAATGAAGAAATCGACATTTATTCAACCTAACGCATGCTGGTATGAATAAATTCAATGATTGTTGCCTGCGGTTTATTGTCTGAACTCGACACAACCGAAGAAGCTGTGGCGTCAACCGAGGCAAGTGCGTCAGCCAAGTCAGGCCAGGTTAAACATCTCAGTAGCTCAAGTAATAGACTAAGCTTCTATTCTTCTTGGTTTGAGGCCAAGACATTTGAGGACGTCATTCTGAGCTTTGGAAAACACTGATCAACATTTTTGCACCGTCCTCTGGCACCTGGTAGACCAAACAACAAATCAAGAAAATAATCAGCAGATTAAGCACTTCCCTTAGTTAGTCACTGGTAAGATTTATGATACTAATAATAATCTTTATTCATTTCCAAACAGATTTACAAGGTGATTTACGTGTCAACAATTAAAACAGACAAGAAATGAAAACAACGGCAGTTTTCCAGCTTGGCCTCTAGAACAGACAAAAGACCTCTGCCCGAGAACCTAAAAGTACATCCTGGTGTGTATGGTACAAAGAGGTTGTCCATTTTCAATCGCTTATCCAAAGCCAGGCCACGGGGGCAGCCGGCTGACCAAAGCACCCTAGACGTCCCTCTCCCTAGCAAAGCTTTCCAGCTCCTCCTGGGGGACCCCAAGGTGTTCCCAGGCCAGATGAGATATGCAATCCCTCCAGTGTGTTCTGGGTCTGCCCCGGGGCCTCCTACCTGTGGGACATGCCTGGATTACCTCTAACAGGAGGCGCCTCGAAGGCATCCTGATCCGATGCCCGAACCACCTCAACTGGGGTTCACGTGAGGTCTGATAAATCTCCCATAGTATTTTACAGTATTACAAGTTTTACTCAAGTAAATGATGGGTGCTTCTTCTTCTACTGATTAATACCATGCTGTCCTTTTAGTTTATTATCTGTCACACCCTTGCAATGCAGAAATTTGTTTCTTAGACCTTCTGTGAGGCAATGACAGCTTCACTTAGTGAGAGAAGTTCAAAATGAACATGTTCTCCCTCCTGTCTGGGTTTCAGAGGGAAATTTTAATTCGTGGCCTTTTTTCCTGCAAAGAAGTGACAGCTTAATCTGATGCGATGGTCAAATTAACATTATCTCAGCGAAAAGAAGTTCAGACTGAACATAATGCTCCCTTCTGTCAAGGTTTCATACAGAGAAATGAAAACCATATTCATTTAATTCATGGCCCTTTGCTTCTTTCTAATGTGAATGTACTGTTTCTCTAAAGCTTCATCTGACGGTTGAATTAATGTTATTTCAGTGAAAGAAGTTCAAAAGCAACTACGTTTCAGCTGTTAATCAAATGAGGCCTTGTTGCCCTTTTAATTTATGACCTTTCCCGTGTAGAAATTTGTTTCTTAGATTTGAATGGATGGCATCTACTGTAATGTTATTTAGCAAAATGTGTCTGTGCACATCCTTCACCAGCCCAGACGCTGTCATTGTATGTTTATGCAAACCACAGATATATTACACTTATACATATCACAATTATCGTACATATTTTACATATCGTACATATCGTATTAATGTTTCTAAAGACACGTAATATATAGGCTAACTTTGTCATGGAGCTGCAGACTACTAATTGAGACCAACAAACAATGAAACCGTTTGTGATTTAACGAGTCCTTGCTGTGTTCCAGCAGCTGTTTAGGCCCAAAAGGCTGGTGTTTCTAACAGAGACATCGCTGCTTTTCCTGCAGGTATAGTGGCATGAAAAGTGGTTGTAATTTACAGAGACATCATTGCTTTATCTGCGGGGACAGGGGCCTGAAAGCAGGTGTTTTTTTGAGGCATTGCTGCTTTTCCTGCCGGGATAGTGGCCTGAAAAGCAGCTGTTTTATACAGAGATATTGCTGTTTTCTGCTGGGACAGTGGCCCAAAAGGCTATTGTTATTTTACAGAGACATTGCTGCTTTTCCTGCAGAGATAGTGGCCTGAAAAGCAGTTGTTTTACTTAGACATGACTGCTTTTTCTGCCAAGATAGTGGCCCAAAAGGCTATTGCTTTTACAGAGACATGGCTGTTTTTCCTGCAGAGATAGTCGCTCTAAAAGCGTCTGTCTTTTACTGCGGCATTATGCCCCCTGAATCTTCAATGTATCAGCTACATAACAACATGCATATCAGCATTGCACAATGTAGCATAATACATGCACAGATTGTTGCACGACTATTGACTGTATTGTATGTTACTGTGACATATTCTTTGTGTTTCCTGGGTTATTGTGTTCACAAGGTTATGTCACACAAAGTGGCAGAACATAGGAATATGTGAAGAGTGTTTTTCATCCCAGCTGTAGTGTCACATCCAAGGCCACGGCCTCCTGCTGCCGTCCCGAAAGTAACAACCCCCCACCCCGAAAGAAACCCCAGATACACTCCATCCCCTTGGAGGAAGATCAAAAGCCAGCTGGTCAAACCACCTTGGAGAAGGTCTAAACACCCCGGGACTCAGAATCTCCTCTGCCTGAATGGGATGTGACCCAGAAGAGGGCAGAGGGAGAGGATGGAGGGCCAGATGTTGAGGCGCTACGCTTCAGGGAGCGAGCGAAAGGGCTGAAGTGAGCCCGAGCGAGCAAGTGAGTGACAGGCGGAGTGACGTATGTGGAGTATGGTACCGTATCTGTATGCAAAGGGATAAGAGCCACATGTGAGCCTCTTGTCAGCACACAGGAGCTTTACCCTGATGTGCATCCTTGTAGTCGCTCCTCTTCTTTTTTTTTTTTTTCTTTCAACAGATGCACCGGTGACATCTCTTAAAAGCCGAGAGGCAGCTCAGTGAGAGGTTTTATTTCACACAGCTCCTCAGTATTAGGCTGAGGGGAGCTTGAAAGCTACCGAGGCTCAAAGTCTCTCAGTTCGCTGAGCCAGTCACTCTCAAATTGGAGGAAATGTAAATGACTTACATAATCAGCAGCACCCTCCTCTCTCTCTCTCACACACACACACACACACACACACACCCAAAAACTGTGAAGTCAGCGCTTAATAACACTGTTGATAAGTGTATAAAAATAGCCAAATATAATCAGTCATGTTCAGCAAGTCAATTTACGGTTCGACCAAGTGAGCAGAATAAAAGTGACATTTTCTGTGGCTTCCTCTGCTGCATAATGAGGCTTATCCCTGACCCAGAGTCATGATCATCATGTGGGTGAAGTCGGAGCTGTTACTCTGTATTATTCATACCGTATTAATCCATTTCTGCATGTTGTGGATTTCAATAAACTAAATATCCAAACCACTGCTTCTTAAAAATATGTACCGGGAGCGTGACGGTGCATACATTTGGCCCGTATACCTGCACAGGTATTACAGGAGCAGGCAGCAAAACAACTCTTCTCAGTTGCGAGTGGATTTGTTTCACGGTTACAGTAGGGTTTTTTTTTTTCTTCACGCTGGATTATTCCAATTAATTTCAATTTCAGTTGGCAGCCCTTGACCGCCAAGACAATAGACTCTTTTTTTCCCATTTTATTGAGACAGATTGGCCCAGAGTGCTGCTGCCATCTACAGACTCATGATCACATCTCTTACCCCCCACCCCCTCACACACACACACACACACACACACACACACACACACACACACACACACACACACACAATGTAAACAGTCAAGGCCTTGAATGAAAATGACCTGAGATGTCTGTGCCTGCAGCGGAGACGTTCAGGATGCAGAGCATACATACAGCGAAACATGAGAGCAGATTATGTTTGGACCTCCTGCAGGAACAGTCGCAGGCCGAGCTGGCTGAGAGCTGTGAAGGTTGAGCCCTCGTAAAAAATATTCTGCCTGCTGAATCACCTGTAGTGCTTCTCTGACATCACCGTCTCTGTGTATGGAGTGTACTCACACAGATGTTGACACACAGTCGTTGAGTAGTTCCTAACCTTTGTGGCATGTGACCTCTTCAAACAATGTAGTGTCTATTTGCAGCCCCTTGTCAAAGGTTGCATATCTTTACCCAGTGTGGCCAGTTAGCTACTGAAGGGGTTCCCAGCCTTTTTCCTTGAGAGACTGCTTTTCTATCTTTAGGTAAACTGACAACCCTCCGCCTAAGTGACGTATTTTACCAGAACAACTGATAAACTGTACAATTAACCTAAAGAGTGAGCACAATAACTGCAGGAAGTTATGAAACGAGCAATGTCGTAGAATTTAGAGCAGATTGTTTCCTGTCTTTTGTGTCACTTTGTGGTCATTTGTGTCTCTTAGGACGCATTCACACTGGCGCTATTTGGTCCGTTTTAAACAAACCCTGGTCCGCTTCCACGGATAGTTCGGTTCATTTGGAGTGGTGTGAACACTCAATCAAATTATGGTGTGGACCAAATGAGCAAACCCTGGTCTGCTTGAAAACTGGGGGTCTCGGTTCACTTGCAAGTGAACCCTGGTGTGGTTCGCTTACAGTGGGAAATGCAAACAGACTATCCAGTGAACCAAAGAGAGGAAGTGAACTAAAGAGAGGAAGTGATGTAGGTATGGTTGTTGTGTGTCTGTTTCTAGTTGTCTGTGTCTCTTTGTGGTTGCTGTGCTCGTATTTGTAGTTAGTTTGTGTCTCTTTGCAGTTGCTTTGCATCCCTTTGTGGTCATTTTGATTCAAATGACGTTTTGCAGGTGAAGTCCAGGTGGGCCCCTGACACTTTGGGCCCCTGGGCCTGTGCTCAGTAAACCTGTCCAGTAATTCATCCATGAATTTAGAGCAGATTGTTTCCTGTCACGGGCAAATTATGAGACAACAGGCCCCTGGGCACAGATATGCAAAGGGTCCCATCATCTCTCCTACATAGGAGCCAAACTCAAAGACTCTGTGGTCAGTTTACATCTCTTTCTAGTTGTTAGGCATTTCTGTTTTGAGGTTTTGTGTCTCTTTGTGGCCTCTTTGTGTGTCTTTGTGGTTGTTTTGTGTCTGTTTGTAGTCATTTCGATTCTTATCCTGGTTAGTGCGTGTTGATTTGGGGGCCCCTGACACTTTGGGTCCCTGGGCCTGTGTTCGGTAGGTCCGTCCAGTAATTCAGCCACGTTTCCTGTTACACCCAAATTTTTAACAGTCAAATGTACTGTATGGGCTTCTCTTTTGACACATTCAGTGTTTTCTTCTCCATGTCGCTTGTCCATTGTTCTGTTAACTTTGCTAATGCAGAATGAGGCTGTTTATCACAGAGTTAAGGCTCTGTGGTTACAACTTGTGTTCAGCTTTTCACTGCGCCTTTATTCTGTGAGATTTTTTTTTAGGTTTATATCTTGAATTCTAATCTGAATTTATAACAATAATAATTTCATTTGCTTTTCTTTACAAAAATGAATG
The DNA here is from genome assembly GCA_026686955.1 of Epinephelus cyanopodus. Classification (NCBI taxonomy): domain Eukaryota; kingdom Metazoa; phylum Chordata; class Actinopteri; order Perciformes; family Serranidae; genus Epinephelus; species Epinephelus cyanopodus. Next base: position 42,321,369 of record CM048914.1, on the reverse strand, counting down.
ACATACGGAGATACAGGCCTCCTGTATATTTTTATAAAACTTTTTCTTACACAAAATCATGAAGCCCATTTTTGTGACCGCACGGACTGTATGCAAAGTGCTGCAACTGTGCATGTTACAGTCTCTTGTTCCAAACTCCACTCCAGTCCGAAACACTGCAGTCAAGACAGTCAAAGCTGCCGCACCACGGTAAAGTTAGTTTTAAGTTGGATTTTCAACAGCTGTTCACTCCAGATCCGGCAGCGTCCTTTTAGCTTCACTTTCACCCGATGACGGCTTTAGGAGGACGGTACGCTCACCTCCCGGCCCTCACCTTTACTGCTAAGGGCTGACATGGACCCACAGTTGTACTATGAATAGAACCACGTGCATGTTTGTGTGACCGCAGCTGTCCACGAACGTTCAACGAGGGAAGTATGTCCGAACCGTAATGGGGGTCGTGACCCCCAGGTTGAGAGCCACAGAGCTAAAGGGTCATTTAATTTCAGATTGATTTAAGTGAATTTTTAGGGGCATGAGGAGGAAGAATTATCCAGTAAACCACATAAAAAAGAGGAAAGGCTGAAGAATGAAACACTATATTGAGCGGCAGACGATATTGTTTTCTCTCTACTATTAATCATCATGACCCCTCGGATTATCTCGCGACCTCTTTGGGTGGTCCTGACCCACAGGTTGGGAACCTCTGCAGTGTTAATGCTTATTTCCTGTTAGGAAACACTAAACTTAACTATACTTACCTAACCTTAACCTTTACCCGACCCCCGCGCCGACAGAAACCGTTTTAGCTCGTGATTTATGTAACTGCTGTGAAACCAAATCAGAAACAACAAATTCTTCAGCAGCCGCGGTGTCCCCAGCCAATAAAGTTAAGGTAGAGAATTATGTTAATGTACCTAAAATTAGACTCCCACACACAGGTTCCTGTACCCTTGGGTTCCCCTGCCTTTGATTGACCCTGGGAACAAACGCCTGCATGTTCCTCCTACTGTCACCAGCTGCAGCTCCCTGCCTGCACAGGATCACCCCCCAGGAAAAAAGGTGGACGGAAATGGGCGCACAAGCCCCCCCGGACTGAAAATAACATATCTGTCTGCTGGATGGGCCAACAGGTCGAGGTGCAGCGGGCGGGTGACATGTGCACCGAATGGACAACTGAGTATTGGAGGAGATATTTTGGAAATGTCATGCACTGGCATTATTAACATACCCCTTGTGTTAGCCTGAATGCGGGCTGTCACAGCAAGCAGGCAGAGCAGGCAGGGGAGGCCTGCACGGCTGGCGAGGAGGAGGAGGGAGATTTATTATGGTTTTCATCGTGGGGCACAATCAGTTGGGACACACTGGTTGTTCAAAGGCTTGTCATAATTTCTGTCGTCTATTTAAAGTCAAACTCAAGCAACAAGCAAAGGCAGAGGCTGTGTCAAGAGCAGGACTCGCATTCCACAGATGTCTGCTCGTTGGAGAAGAGCCCTGTTAAAAACTGCCATGTGCTGAAATACTTTCACTCCAATGGAAACTGCTCAATCCCCCCCCCCCCCCCCCCCCCCCCCCCTTATGAGGAAATAAAAAAACACAACTCACCCGCTCATTTTGCCAGGGATGACTCAGCTTTCACGAGGTGTGCTGTGAGAGCACCTTCAAGGGGTGCTGCGACAATACACACGGATTTCTGTTGTTTCATTTCACCACGTGTTACACGGAGGGCGCATGTTTTTACCTCACAGAGAAATGGCTTCATTTGCATTGTTAGCGGCCCCAACGGAAACCAATTAGTAGTCTGTGGCTGTGAGCTGACCGGTTGCCATTTGATTTTCTTTTTTTCCGGCTCATTTAATAGCACACTGAGACGCATATTTCTGGATGGATGAATTGTGTGTTTTTCCACAAACAAATAAGCAGGTAAAGTTCAACGTCCAGGTGATATTTCTTTTTGTGTGCACATTTAAAAAGCCACATTTCCATTACCCCTCTTCCTGAACACTTTGGGACACCATATTAAAGCTTTTCTGCCATTCTGAATTAGACACGAGTGTGTTTAGGGAGGGGGTAATCCTCAATCGCCTCTGGGTGTTTTGCACACACTCTCACCAGCTGTTTTCATCAGTGTGGTGTCGTGGTGGTGAAAGCCTGGCGGGTGCTGCCTCCCTGTGTTTGCACGCAGTAACTGCCGCCACTCGCAGAAATGACACCATGCACAGTCACTCTCAAATGTACACGGGGTCAAATGAGCTGGCCTCGCACCCAACAGCAGAATAACTCCCATTACACACCATATAGCTGTCATGGTATAGGTAATACACTACAGCAGCAGCTGTCAGGAATATGGCTCACATCCCAAATCACTACAGTACAGTAACATTAGGGAATTGACTGTGGGTTAATACACTAATGCACCTGTAAGCTGGTGCCAATTGTGTAAGGTCCACTGGTTACAGGCACATAGTTGCCTTTACACAATGGTGTTTTTTTTTGGCAGTTTTTGGGATGACATGAACTGATAACTGTGAGGTGAAGGACGTCGCTCAGACCTTTCGCTATGCAGTCTGTGTTTGAAGGATATATCCAGGATGTCAAACTGACTCAGCAGCAACAACAGGTTAAAAAGACAAAGATAGTTAGAAGCTAAAACCGAACTATAGGCTACAGATCACAGTGTAAAAGTGAACCACCACATCACTGCTGATCAACACACAAGACAATGAATATAAAGGGGAACTTTGCTGATACTGAACCAGCTGTGTGGCACCGCAGTGTGTGCGGATGAACCGTGCTGCCACTGCCGGCACCTGGACCTCCGCCACCGGACGGGCAGGGATCTCAGGGGGAAGTCAAACAACATTCATCTGCGCACACTGCGATGATACACAGCTGGTTGAATATCAGCAAAGTTTCCCTGCTTCCCTTCACTGGTTCCTGTACAGCAGGGTCGGTCTTTGTTTCACTGTTATAATCATTAAAAAGCAAAAGCAGCATGTGTATACATTCAGTAGGCTATATCTTCAGTAGCTAGCTAGCTAACCCTACACTTTCCAGGGTTTGATTTTGGTTTTGGAACAGGGAAGAAACGTATATCTGTTTCCAACCTCTCCAGGTAACGAGTATCATTAACACACGACGTGCCCCAGGCACAACATTTAGCTCCAAATCCACAACACCAGCCTGAAAATGAAGGAAATCTGAAACGACTGCATTAGAGTCAATGGAGCACAGCTGTGTTGTTGTCGGACCCTGGTCTGAGCTGGTCCGATGCTACGTTATGATTGGCCAGTCTGTGTCCGAGGGCAGGACTTAATAATACAATAAATGTTTTCTTTAGTGTATAATCACCTAAAAATAGGAACTGTTGTGTTTTTGTTACCTCAGAATGAGCCGTTTTTCTACATAAGGAGCGGGTCCTTGTCTACGGAGTCTGCCATTTTGCACTGCCATGTTTCTGCACTCACTAAGAACAGACAATCCAAACACTGGCTCTACATTTTTTGATGTGAAACTGCTTTATTCAGTGTTTTTACCAGTTTTAATAACCAGGGGTCTCATTTATAAAACAATGCGTAGGATCCGTACTAAAAATGTGCGTATGACCAAAAGCCAAAAATGGCGTGCGCCAAAGAGTATTCACCAGTTTCTACTATCAAGCTTCTACCTGACCATCTGCGTCACCAATTTCTCGTCTCCAAAATGTTCGTAAGCCTGGGTCAAAGTTTCTCCCATCAAATCGTTTTTTACAGATCACAACTTTTGCTTGGGAAGTGGCGTACGCCTCTTTCAGGCCTCGTTTTGTGCGTCCGCAGTGTTTATAAATACGACCCATGTCTGTTTGTTCTGAAGAGAAAAAGACCTCTGAGGATAATTCAGCTCCGGAGCAATATCCACTAAAGGAACTCTGGAGAAGTCTGCGGGAGAAGTTTCAGCTCTTCACAATGTGCAGTCCGCACCATAAGAGGCCACTAAATCCCCCTATGAATCTCACACACTGCTCCTTTAAAAACTATTGGTATATTTGTCAGTTAATGTTATTACAAATCATAATCTCGCACTGACTAAATAAAAATGTTCTTTTTACACCGCTCATGTTGCAAACTGCCGCCTGACTTTTCCTGAGGAAGCAAACACAGCAGAAGCAAAGTGTAGTGTCGATCAACGTTTATTCAAACTAGAATAACTCCTGGATTATCACAAAGACAGAAATACAGCAGATTAATTCAGTGTCGTCTTTGAGGCACACGGGAAAAGATCATCGCCAACAGTGAGTGACTATCATTTCCTACCAATGTGTCTTGTTAAATACAATAATATAGTCATGGTTTATAGAAAAGTAAAAACAAAATCTTCATTTATGAAAACAATCTAAGAAGAGAGACATCAGTAGATACGTGAATAAGGCTGGAAGAGATACAGTAGGTCCTCACACAAAGTTACGGTCGACAACTTTGGCATCAGTGGATAAATCCCTTGTATAAACAAAGAAGCAAACATGAGGCACTTTCCTATGAGCGATATTAATGGCACTGCTTGTAACATTTACATAATCACTTCATTAACATCAGCCTTTACACCTCAGGGTTAAAACGCTGTCGTTGCCGTGTCAAATGGCACCAGTTACGCTGTTGAGGAAGGCACTAACTCGTGACCCCTCACTCAGCAGATACTGTGTGCTTCTCAGGAGGTCGTCGGGGAGGCAGAGTTGATTAAAATCATGATCAAACGCTGACGTGTCGCTGGGAAGGCAAAAATAATAGCTCATACGAAAGCACCTCAAGTGTTACAGGAAACAATCATTTACAAAATATAAAAACTAACAGTTCAAAAGTTTAAAAGGCCTCTATCGAACAAATAATTAAAATGCATGACTGGCTAGTTAAGGTGGAAACAAAATGCTGCTGCAGTTGAAGAGGGCCCCAGAGGTAGGCTTGTTAAACCACGCTGCTGGGGAAGGGGAAGCTGCTGCTGCTGCGGCGGCCGGGATTAACATTTCCTGCGAAGTGCCAGTTTTACTCCGCTGGTCTTTACGGCACTCTCCGGCGAAGCACCTGGTCCGCAAACAAATGTACATCGAGGGAATCGGAGTGGAAGAAAACTACAATGTTTTGAGTCCCAGGGAGGTTGTCCCACACTAATTTACACAATCTGTGTTAAAATTCCCATCAGTTGCTCTCTGAGGCTTTTTTCTCACAGCGCTGTGATCTTGAAGATGTAGCTGAGACTGCAATTTGAGTGCCTAATTACTTCAAGAAACCTTGTAGTGTTTTTCCACCCTTTGTTTACCAAAATGAGATCCTCAGATGTGTGATTTTGATCCCTCGCCAAATTTTCCTTCCCCTATGTGCAAGGCAAAGAAAAGAACCTATGGGCTATTTGAGTATGGCATGCGGTGATGAAGTTACCTCCTTCACCCACACACCTTTCTTCTTCTTGCTGCTGCTGCTGCTGCTCTTAGTACGGCTCTGCCTTTAGACTTCGATATAGGCAGCATGTGAACACCATGCCTATGACCTGGGGATTGGATGGTGGGGAAGGAAAACATAGTTTAGGATATAAATCTCTGTTTATGTGCAAGCGACTTCTTGAAAAAGTTCTTTGCCCACCTGTACACAAGCAATCCCGATGCCCACCGCTCCGATGATCTTCAGATGGTCCAGGATGAATTTCTCCAGTTTGGTGATGCAGCCACCCTAAATGAAAAACAAAGAGTGTCTTCATGTTGCATCAGTTGATGTGGGAGGGCTGCTGGAGTCTCGCTGCAAACAAATGTTATGTATACAGCTCGGATATGAGGGCTCTTCTCTCTCTGCTACTCTGACACCACACAATCTCAACGTTGACATACTGAGACATGACAGAAATACCGATCTAGCCGCCGGCACTGAAAAGTCCACCCGTCGACGCCCCCCTCCCCTCAGCACCCTTCATCCTCTCACCTCCACCTTGTAGATGTTGGATGGGTGGTCCCTGCGGCCGCAGAGCTCAGTGGGAGTCTTACAGCAGCTGTCAGGCACCATCCTGCTGTTTGCGTCTCTGGAGCGAATCCAGACGCTCTCAGCCCAGTCGGATGAACTGTTGCTGCCACAGCACTTGAACTGACGGGAGACAGAGGAAGACACATTTTCTATCTTTAGAGAGGGAGTTTTGATGGCAGCAAAGAAGTATAAAAAGAAATGTGAAGCATCAGAAGTTGTTTTATCCCAGCGGATAAAGCATTTGAATACCGCACTTCACTAAAGCAAAGACTCAAACTGCAATTTGCTGGAGACAGTTTGACATTTTGTGCTTATTTGTTTTCTTACTGATGGTTACATCAGGAGATCAATACACCTCTGATATTTGTACAGTAAATATGAAGCTACAGCAAGCAGCTGGTCGGCTGAGCTTAGCATTTAGACTGGAAACGGGTAAACCACTTGTCTGGCTTTGTTCAAACCAAGAATGAGACTATTTCTTAGGGTGGGAGCAGTAAACTTCCTGAAGTCTCCGTTGGCTGCCTGGCATCTACTTTGACTTCTAAAACAGTCCAGCACTGACCGCCTGCAAAAACACAGTGTGCTATTTTGGCCACTTGGCCCTTACTTAACTTAGTGTAAACTAAATCATTGGCAAGATGGCTGCATGAGCAACAACAGAAACTCACAAATGTATTTTATTCTTCAAACAGATTTAAAAATTACAATAACCATCGTGTTATCTTACTTCAATTTTAATGTATTGGTCCTTTTCTTTTAGAAATCGCTAATATGCTGTTATCTTGGTGGCTAACTAGCTAGCTAACTAATGTTACATTGTTATTGCTGATGTGGGCATAGTCAAGCATTGTGGCATATTTCCATGTCGCATTAGCCCTTCTGATGGTAAATGACATTTGAAATTTAACTTAAGTCCAGCAGTGAAGTTGCTGCACTTGTTACGGCTCAAACTTCAGTTGGGAACAAATCACAAGCGTCTTGACAACCACAAAAGAAATTCAAAACTGCAGATGTCGGCATACTCGCAATAACACGTGTTTACGTATACAGCAGCACACCAATGACGCATCAGGGTCTTGAAGTTTTCAAGCACTACCCCTTGTATCTCTGAGAGGCAAAGGGCCACTTGAAAAAGAGGGGTAAGGGGTAGAAATATGATCTGGGATTGGACCTAAACGCATTTCCCAAAAATGTAACAAGTCCAAACTAATTTTTGAAAAGTTTAGAAGAAAGAACAAAGAATAAATGTTGGTGTCTGACAGCCCGGGGCGTCTCATATTTAAAACACTGAGCATAAAAAATGAACTAACTGGAGTCTCGACTGCTACTCAGATTTATCCCTTCCTTCATGTGCTGTCAACGGATATAAGCAAAAGAGATGGTAAATTACAGCACCGGGTGCAGACAAGCCCATCATGCTTAGCTGAAGTCAGAGCGACTGGAATCGGATTTGTTTTGACTTGCCCTCATCACCAAAATCTCTAATCTGATGGGATGATAGGTTACAAAAACACTGTCCAATCAACAGGCCACGTGTGAGTCCATGTGACTTTTACTTAGAGGCTCTGGTTCAACAACTACTGTCCAGTATTTTGGGTCAAAGAAAAACTGTGGGTGTGACTGCACATTCAAAATAAGGTGACATTAACCTCCACCTTGTGAAATGGGTGGTTGTATCCGTCCATCTATCCATCCTGGTGTGCAGACACTCACCTCCTGCTGCAGCTTGTCCACAGCCCTGGTGATGTGCTCGTGAGTGCTCTGTTTGTACTTCTGTGTCATGGTGTCTCTCAGGTTCTGCTTCAGCTCCTCATTCAGCTGTTGAGACACACAGACACATACATTCACTAAAAAGCAACACAAATATCACAGGCCAGCACAGAGCATGTTGAAGCAGTGTTGAAAGGAGTTGTAATTGCTGACTCTGCTCCTGATGAGATTTACGGCACAGAGAATTTAAAGGCCCTCCTGACGATACACGACACGGACAGCAGGACCTAACAACAGAGGAGCAGATGAGGACGGAGCCGGGGCGATGGCAGAGGAAGTCGGTGATTTTTTTTTTGTTCTCTAGACCAGTGGCAGAAAACGCTCGCTGGAGGAGTGCGAGGTCTGGGGGGCTCAGTTTCTATGGCAACAAGCCAGCTGGGAAACCACTGTAAATCAAAGCGTGAAGGAGATATCAAGGGAATGAATGATGAAGAGAGGAAGGGAGGGGCGGAGAGAGATGAGAGACGGGAGGTGAAGACAAAGAGGAAAGGAGAGGACGAGGAAGCAGGAGGGAGGAGGGAGGGGGTTAGCTTTTCATTTTACCTGTTGACAGTTTTGGAAACACTGCGGCAGCAAGGTGAAAACAGCAATCCGAGGTTTAAAATGGCTCAATAAGTAGAAACAGCCGGTGTGTGAGTAAACAGCATTATGTGGCATTAAGCAGATACTAATAAAAGCAAACATGAGTTCAAGCATCTACTGAGGCGACGGCTGTGAAACCGGAGCTGCAGGTCTGAACCCTGCTCTACAGAAAAGTAACAACAGCAGCGGTTTACACCTGCAGATGTTGACAGGTAAATGTGTGCCATCTGCAGGTAGGGACGGTTATAGCATGTGCTGTTCTGACAACATGTGACTGCTACTGCTGCAATATTTATCTTCTTTAGGGCTGGTGTCTGACAGCTTAAACATTTTAAACTCGTAAAATGTAAGAATTGGTTGATGAGGATACTTCTGCTGGGTAGTGACAGGCAAAAACGAACAAACAAATCTTTCTGAATGACTCTTTTTAGTGTCTAGTATGCAGCGGTCAGACTGTCAAACGTCTGAGTGCTCATGAATCCCCGACTCCCACTTGCCCACTCACTGTTATTAACGTAGCACAGCAACAACACTGAATGAACGAGCAAGGACTGATTAAATCTCAAGTCATGACCTCCGCCAGCCAAGGCCAATGTTGCTTTCACTGACTACTCAGATGGTCGTTCTTCTGACTTTGGTGCGTTAAGGATCTTTAAATTGTAAGGTGGAAACAACATGGACGCCTCAAAGAAGATGGTGTGTTTTAATGCTGAGCGTTTCAACAAAGAGCAACGGAAACGAATCAGGTGAGAAATATGATCTGAAACTTATTTTTCAGAATATGTTGGCCAGAACAAAGGAATACTTGGCACGTCTATTTCCAAACAAGTGCATAAGAGAGAGATAAGCAGAGCACGACTGGAAGAAAAACTCCTGCACTAACTAACTTGCTTAAAATATTGATTTTAATGCTGCAATGGTTTGGTAACTAGAACTGAACAAACAAGTTGTGTTCAGAATATTTTAACACCACAAAGAACGACAAATCGTTGGTCAGTGACATTTCTGTGACATTGAATTGAGCTCACATAGCCTACCTACAAGTGTGATGCTTAATCAGTGCGTCAAAACGATATTTTATCTTTATTAATGTAAACTTATACATGATGACTGGTTTGAAGAGAAGTTTTGAGGGGTGGGAAACACCAGCTGTTGAAAATGCAGATATTTTAACAGGGCTTCACGGAGAAACTGACACTATATTTTGCAAAATGAAGAGATCACACTATTGTTTAGTGTCTTCAGTTTACTCAAACTGCACTTTCATTACTTTGAAAAGAGAAGGACTTTTTTAAAGATTATTTTGGGGGCTTTTTGCCTTCAATGACGGGACAGTTTCAGGCGTGAAGGGGGGAGAGAGAGGAGACAACATGCAGCAAAGGGTCATGGGCTGCAATCGAGCCCACGACCGCTGCAGCATGGACAGTGCCTTTGTACATGGGGCGCCAGCTCTACCCACTGACCTACTGTGCGCCTCGGGGAAGGACTTCTCAACCAGAAACAAACTTTACGTTTGGGATACAAAGCAAAAGAAAAAAGTAAATGTTGATTGATGAATTGATTGCTAAACATCTGAAATTAAAATTGATCACATTCTTGTTAATTCGAAGAATAGTTTTCTTTGGACAAGTGACTATTTCTGGACTCATTTGGCTTCACCAGTCTGCTAATCAAGCGCCTGACAAAGATTTATGTTCATTTCAGGCCATACACAGACAGATCAGACAGCAGAAGTATGAAATGTAAAACCTCACATAATGAAAACAGCAGCTATAAAACAGAAAGAATGGCAGATGGAGCACTCATTACCGTCAGCGGCGGATAAAAGTTGAGCAGCTATTACTTTCTTTGCCTGAAGGAGGCAACACTGACGACGTTTCAAGCACACTAATATTCCACTATTGTTCTGAAAATGGCAGCATTCAGTCAAGTCAACAGCATATCAAGTTTGGATATTCTCCATTACGCCTTTCCCCAAATGAAACATTTCCTAATTATGCAATGTGGGATATGCTCATATTAGTCAGGTATTAATAGCATACTTTGGACATGTGTGCAGCCCACACTACGTGACATTTTTGTCTGTTTCCACAGTCCTTATGTCAGATTAGGCGATTGTGGAGTCATAAAATCGTGCCTTGACTTGGCCGACAGACATGACAGACTACAAGTTGGTTTGCAGTCAATCATCCCTGGTTGTCTTTCAGGACGTGTGTAATGTCATCGGGTTATTCTTGTCCTGTTTTCATCATTATTACTATTATTTCAGTCACTGTGGCTGTTCATGCGCCAGCCGAAATGTTTTTGAAGTAACATAAAAAGCGCCACCAGATGGGCGGAGCTACACTTGAAGTACCAAATGCAAACTATGCAAGTCACTGAATCCTCCTCAACAAGTTCCTGTGAATGTTTCACAATAAAAGCCTGTTTATTTAAACGAAGGGATTCTCTCAACCAAAATTATAAGAGGGCTTTTAATTTTAATAAGACATGCTGAGTTTGAACTGACGGCACGATGGATTATCATCATCATCAAGGCAAACAGGATCGGATAAAAAGTAAAAATAGAAAAATACAGAGGGAATAATAAATAACGGCCCATTTCTAATTCAGTCTGTTTTAAAATGACACTGGTAGCCTCTGCAGTTGTGGTGAGTAAAAGCCACTATTTTTTAATTTTAAAACTTTATATCCATCTTTATTATGAAGAAGTAATACTCTTTGCTAGCTTGATGCTAACGGCAGTACTCAGCGGGGTGATAAAGTGCCTTTGCTGTTTGACGCCCTCATTTTTCCATTTTTACTCTGTGTGGTAACGTCCGTAGAGGTAATATCTAAAACCCTGGGGTGTTGTTGCCGCAGTTGTCTGCGGCAGCAATCGCTCTGTGTTTCTACTGGTCAGAGTGACGGCTGTGATGGAGTGAAGTCGTGAATGACAAAAAGAAAATCAAACATGCTAGACTTTCTGTCAGGACATTGTGAGGTGTCCCAGATACTGCATGGGTTGGCGTGTACTATGACACACTACACGAGATGAAACGACGGATTATCGTGTACGGCACTCGTTCACGATCTGAGCCAACACCGTACAACACTGCGCAGGATCGTGTGGTGTGAACCCGGCATAAGTTGACATGTGGAGAATGTGCAGCTTGCTCTTTGTGATAAGTGTGTTTTCCTGTGAGTTACATGCTGGTTTCATGAGGCTTTAGTCATCTTGAAATAAAAAGCTCAGAACTAATTATCAGAGAGAATAAAGAGAAATTATAACAATGGATGAAGAACAGAGGGAGGCAAAAAGAGAGGCTTTAGAGATTTTAGCAACACTTAATTAATGCAACAATCTTTTGAAGCAAGTATGGGAGTTAAAGCTTTAGGAAACAGGAGAGAGCCGTGGAGCTCAGCGACTGCTCATGTTCAGACGAGTTGTGTATTATGAATGAGGCCGTTATAATGAAAGCAGAGCACCTCCAGACTGAAAAAATGTCCTGTTGCTGAGCTACAAGCCACCAGGCTTTGAGATCTGTCAGGGTGGGAGTGACGCTGGTGGAGAGCAATGTCGTGGTAATATAACGCAAGTTAAAAAAAAAAGCCTTTCATTTGCTTGCCATGCAGTCAGTCATAAATATAATGTCGATTTTGGTTTAGTTTTTACATCAACAGGACTGCATGAGATAAAACAATCACTTGTGAGCCTAACCGAGTGCATTTTGTAGTCGTTAGCGGTATTTTCACTCTCTTTAGTCTCTGACCTGTGTCAGCAGAGTGCTTCTTTTCTTTGTTTTTAAAAGGGACAGCTCTGTCTGAGTGTGGCTCAGTCCAAAAGCACAACAAAATGCTTGTAAATGATTCTGACACAGTGCATTCAGCCTTGTTATGTGTACCACTGGAGGCATTTTTCATTCCATTTGGACTAAATGTATCATGAGTAATATGGTCAGTCTCATATTTGTATTTTTAATGGGCTGTCTCATATTTCTCGCCCGCAATCTGATTTATCGTGCTGGTTCTGTTGTGGTTAATATTACAGTGTAGCAGCTGCCACGTGGGAACTGAAAACAGTCGTCTGTGTTTTATTACAACTCCTCTGACTACGTGCTCAGATTAAGAGGCACAAAACATGTGTCAAGCATATTGATTGTTTTAGTCTAGTACATCAGAGCTGCTACACACACACGCACACACACATATTAGGTTTTCATATCAGACGATGAATTTTTGTATTCTGGTTGACTTGTGATAGCTTTATTATTTACTTCAGTAACAATAGACTGGATAATTTATCCGAACAAAAAAAACAAAGACAAAAAACTCATGAGATTCCCTTTTGTAATCCACCAACACATTTCAGTTATGACTGCATTATAATATGACAAACCCTAACTGTGTCTCATCCTCCTACATCTGTCATCTACACTGCCGTCATACCAAACATACATCTGAACATACATTACAAATCCCAGGGTGCATTGTGAGATACATTTCAAAGGACTCTTTTGTCATTTGCCTTAGCGGGGATTACCTGCTGGTAGTAGATATAAGCCAGGACGCCGGCCAGGATCTCCAACAGGAAGATACACAGCAGCAGGACGAAGTACTGGGGACAGCAGAGGAGAAGAAGAAACAGTTAGTGGATGTGACAAAGCGACAGGTAGCTTAAAAATCTGATGTGCAAGCATTTCAAATCACACATGCAGCGAGGTGGGTGAAGTTTTGATGCGGTACAAAAACTTTACTTGATCATGACGGCCAAGGTTACAGTGTAATTCTCACAGAGACAAAAAGGGTGACAGCTGACTCACATGAACGGGTCCAGCATGGGCTGAATATGCATCAGCAGGTTTTTGGATTTTTAGAAACTATTATCATCTGGTCATATCTCGCTGTGTCCACACACCATCTCAATTCCTCTTTCTCTCCGTGAAGTTCTTGTACTCGTACAACTTAAGTTAATTCCAGTAACGACTAAATCAACGGCACTTTACCAGCTCAGTGTTGATAGGCTGTTACTTGTGACGTATAACAACAGGACACAGTTTGGATTAGTTCTGGGGGCTCACTGGAACCACCCAGTGGACGAAGCCAAAAATACGTGAGGGGATTTGAATGTCTTTATCTTATCTATATTTTTTATACATTTAAGCAATGAATGAATAATAGTTACAGCATCAAACTTGTCAACCAACATAACAAAATAACTTTTTGTGGTCTTTTATTTACTCAGACAGACAGCTCCTGCTTTCCTGAGCTGGCGGCCATGGTTGCATTCGTAAATCCAATCCGACTCTTTAGGCTTAAATAAAAGTGCTGCTGGTTGAAGGAATATAATATTCTGTTTCTATATGAATTAACAAGTGGTTCAGTTCATCACAGATTCACAGCTCTGCCGCTCTGAGAGTGTGGTGCTCTGAATATCAGACCAGTATCCTCGAATAGTGCTCTGAGCCGGCAACTCTCGTCGACTCTGGAGAAACTGGGATCCGTATCTGGCTTACTGTTGAGTTTTGCAGTTTGTGCAAGTTCAGGTTCTCTGGTAATTGTCGCAATATGCCATCACTCATGGGACACATTAGTCGGGATATGAAAATGCACCTTAGGGCTGGTATCCCGATTAATATTCATGTAAACAAAGCCTCAGTTGTACACATGACACTTCCTCTAGATTTTCTTTAACCCCCAACCTTAAAAGTTTGCCTGCAGACAAAGACAGGCGGCTGTATCAGAGTCAAAGTAGACAAAGGGCCACCACGAATGAATTAATGGATGAGAAACACTGGGTATAAAAGACTTAAAGCTGTACCTGATTTCTTTAAAAATAAGCTGTGAATGCAACATAGACATATCATCACCTTTTTAAGTGAATATGGGCAACTTGTTAGCAAACAGTTGCTTATTTACACAGAGCAGCAACATTATAATTCATTTGGAGTGATGCTTGTGTCCACGGGATGAATGCAAGTCCAATATTCACTCTCCTGTACCTCTGATTCAAATCTCTACCATCTCCTGAGGGAAATATCTTTCTCTTTAGCCACTAAAAGCTCCACTATGTCCACCAGCTAGTCTCTAACCGTGTCTGTCTGCTGTTTGGAGCCTAGCAGGTAGTATAAAGTGGGTTTCTCGAGCTTGTTTTCTGCCTGCTGCGGCAAAATAAAAACGCTATGGGAGTGGTGATAGTGAACCAAAACAGTAAAGTTGTGGACTGCACAGTTAAACAATGAGCTGATGCTCACCGTAAAGCTCTGTGAAGCTGAAGGGAGCTGCAGATTCAGGTGGTAAGCCTGTTGGTACATCACTACAAATGACCCCTTTCACACTGTCTAAAAGTTTTCACATGGTGATTTGACATTATGTTGATTTCTAGTGAAGTATGGAACTGATTTCTGATTGTCTCTGACCTTTATGCATGTAAATATGATGCAATCAACTGCACCACCATGTACGGCCTTGAAAAGCTCCATAAAAGTAGGATTTACTGGAGTACTGATGTTCTGGATTGAATTACACTGTACAGGTGTAACTAATTTACCAGTTAATAATAGTGCATATAACATGTACAACTGCGCCAGCCCATAAAACGAGGCCTCACAACAGATGATGACACTTAAAGTTAGGCAAACTCAAGTGTTTTCTAATGGCTTTCCATCTATGTTCAGCTCTTCTGCTCGAAGTTGGTTTATTAAAAGCCAAAACTGCAAAAGTTATTGTTAACTGGCACATCTCACACTCTGCGCCTTTGCGTGAGCTCTGCTGTTTATCTCCGGTATCTGATTCATGACCAGGCCCATGGGAGTTAGAGGGAAGGTTTGCTTTTCGTGCCATGTTTCTGCAGAATTAAAGACAAGAGGAGATACTATCAGCCCAAAAAACCTTGACCCAAATTCCTCTGGCCGGCTGCTATCAGAGAGAGAAAATCAGGCCGGTAAAGTGGACTTGGTCTTTGATTTGATAGCTGGGGTTGATTAGACCTCTGTGTGGCTCTGAGCCTGAATGCTGAACAGTCTCTAAGATGCATTTTGATGTTGTGTTGATGGTTTAAGAAGCATAGCAACAAAGATAGATAGTAAATACATAGGAAAGTCACATTAAACGGTTGAGCTTATGACACTAAACAAGGCGTGTGAGGATTTGATCCGACCGAAATTTATATCAGATCCTTTATGTCGAGGCTGTTGTACATCATTGTTGCTCAAATTGCAGCCCAATTGACCTCTCGCTAAGCCCCGCCGCTTTGTGATGGTTCGACAAGCTGTCGCAGTAAGCGTGGAGCCCGCACTGTAACAAACTGCACTCCCTGAAGAATATTATCATATTTTTGGACAAACAAAACCGTGATGTCAGAGAGAAGCAGACAGAGGGGTCTGCAGTCTGCGTTTGAAGGATATATCCAGGATGTCAAACTGACTCAGCA
Organism: Epinephelus cyanopodus; assembly: GCA_026686955.1. Classification (NCBI taxonomy): domain Eukaryota; kingdom Metazoa; phylum Chordata; class Actinopteri; order Perciformes; family Serranidae; genus Epinephelus; species Epinephelus cyanopodus. Next base: position 42,305,646 of record CM048914.1, on the reverse strand, counting down.
GCAACAACAGGTTAAAAAGACAAAGATAGTTAGAAGCTAAAGCCGAACTATAGGCTACAGATCACAATGTAAAAGTTGCTATATCTTCAGTAGCTAGCTAGCTAACCCTACACATTTCAGGGTTTGATTTTGGTTTTGGAACAGGGAAGAAACGTATATCCTTTTCCAACCTCTCCAAGTAACGAGTATCATTAATACACGACGTGCCCCAGGCACAACATTTAGCTCCACATCCACAAAACCAGCCTGAAAATGAAGGAAATCTGAAACGACTGCATTAGAGTCAATGGAGCACAGCTGTGTTGTTGTCAGACCCTGGTCTGAGCCGGCTAAAGGTAACGATTTTGGTGGCCAGCCCGCACCTGCACTTTTCCTGTGTGGCCTTCAATCATATGTTGGCTCCTTAAATTGGCACTCAGTCATGGAAATTTTGAACACCCCACTGTACATGCTTTGCAGTTTAATTCAGCGTCAAAATACAGCTTAAAGATGCCAGGACATACGCCTCTCAAAGCTTTTTTTTTGTTCAGGGTCATCTGGTTCTTGGTCAAATTAACCAAATTGCACTTTTGTTTGTAACAGCGATGGGCTGGTCAATCATTTTTCACCGCACCGTCAAACAACTTAATATGCTCTGCTGTTTTTCCGTGCAGCGTGGGATGGTTACAGCAATATTTAAATATCAGTAACAAAACTAATATTGATAACTTATTTATTTTGTGGTGCAAGTTTTGCGGTTTGTTGTCCTTCCCTTTTATATGTTTAAAAGTGGCTGCCACTGACGGCAAACAAAGACTAGGAATTGGTTGCTGATTTCTCAAAATGGATGCCAATGCGATGGGGCTGCACAATTAATCAGAATATTATGGAAACTGCAACATGGCCAAGTGCAATATTCAAATTGCAGGAGCTGCAGTTTTTTTTTTCATAAAAGGTAAAATGTGTCACAAAATATTATAAATGGAGCACTGTGGTGCTACAGAAATCCCCCAGCCTACAAATCATATTCCAGGCGTAAGTGAACATGTTTGTTTGGTGCAGACTCCAGCAAAATTTGTTTTGTTATTTTTTTACAGTGAAAATAAACACAAAAATGACCATATCCACACACATCGCAATCCCAATATCTGTCAAAATAATTGTATAAATGTAATATTTAATATCATGCAGCTCTAAATGGCAACCTGGCAACTGTTATTGTCGTGTTTGGACTCTACCATACTTTGTCTTTTTCAAATACACACACAGACAGCAGCGTGTTTCTCAGGCCGATCCCATTTGGACAGTGATGTGTACAGGGTGTGACAGAGAGAACCTGTTGTTGGCTGTAGAGACAGAGGCGCCTGAATTACTGACTACAGTGACTCCAGAGGACTCCTTATGATCTCAGGCACACACTCTCTCTTTCACAGACTCATTTTACGTCTGAGCTGCCATTCTTCTCCCGGGCGACGTTAAGGGCACAGTGTAATTACTGCCAAAACGACTCTCAGCAGGTTCATATGTACAGAGCCTTTTTTAAAGCTCTACATGGGCTTCAGACTTCCTGGCTACACTACAAAACGTCTAACATCTCGTGGTAAACTCAGACTCATTTTGCTGAGGCTATTAGAAAGTATCTGATCAGTTTCTTTGGCCATTTGTGTCCATCTTTCACAGCAGCTCGTCTCTCCTCCAGCATACATAAATGAGCAACATTTAACTGCAGCGTGGATACACACACATTTGTATGCAGCTCCGTGTTTGACTGTGTTTCTATTTCAGACTTCATTAGAAGTGTACCGCTGCCTTTACAATTACAGAGCGAGGGGGAGTTCAGAGTCACACTGAAGGTGACTTTAATCAGACTGATAGCTGTTGGACATGTGCTGGGTTTTGAATGGAGTCATCCCGCGTCCTTTCGCCTATATGGTGAACTCTTTGGCCACACGCAGCTAATCAATCAGGACTTTAAACTGCGTCAGCGCGATGCAAACTCTATAAAACCTGTGTCCAGCAGCTGCTGTTTATTAAACTAACTTTATCTTGGTGTTTGAGCAGCAGTAAAGCCTGATTTTTCTTCACACAAAGTGTAAAAACGGAACCTTTTCTTTCCCTAAGCCACTGCAACACGTTAATCTTCATTACAACTTGGTAAACATGTGATCAACAGACACCTGCTGGGCTGAATCACGACTCCATCACGTCTGTGTCACAGAGATGATGGTTTACTAAAGTGGTGCCTTTGCTGTCTTTGTAGTGGCTCTGCTAGTTTTCCTGAAGCTTACTATGTTTCTTTGTGTATTTATTTCTCCTGCCATTAACAGAGGTGCTCTTTACTTCAAGCGAGGAGTTTTACTTTTATTTTAATTATTCTACTTATCATTGTCTAAATTATTTATTCAGTCCATTTAGGTTCAGTGTGTAGAATTTAGGGGGATATATAGGCAGAGAGAATTTAAGTATTTTCTTAAGTGTATAATCAGCTGAAAATAAGAACTGCAGTGTTTTCGGTACTTCAGAACGAGCCGTTTATATCTACATAGGAAGCAGGTCCTCTTCCATGGAGACGGCCACATTGCACCACCATGTTTCTACAGTAGCCCAGAACAGACAAACCGAACACTGGCTCTAGATAGGGAACATTCCTGTTTTTGCTTCCGTTGCCGTAGTTAGCAGCCCATCTATGATGAGCAATGTCGGAGATAAAAACGCCTTTGCTTCAACGTGAAACTGCTACGTGTTTTTACACTGGGTCCGTTTGTTTTGGACAGAAAGAGACCTTTGCAGATAATTCAGCTCCTGGTGAAAAACCTCTTGAACAAAGAACACTGAAGGCATCATGTACGGGACAAGTTTTAGCTGGTTGCAGTTTGCAATCCTCACCACTAGATGCCACTAAATCCCCCTAAATCACTGATAACACTGGACCTTTAAATATCAGGAAACTGTCAAAAATGCCACACAAATGTCAAAGGTGACTTCTCCAAATTTTTATCGGAGGTTTGTTGTTGTTGTTTTTTTAAATTCACAATAATATAAAACAAAGAAAAGCACAAAGTCTTCACATTTGAGAAGTTGGAAGCAAAAACGAGAAAGTTACAGATTCATTTTCTGTCCATCTACTAATCGATTAATTGTTCTCGCTCAACATCAAATCCTCTTGACAAAAGCTAAAGACAAATGCCTAGTATTAATGCTAAATACATACAGTATCTCATTAGGTTGACTGTAAATTCTCCCTGGAACATAACATATACAGTGTTCATATCAGCCTACTGGCAGTGAAATATAACTAGGTATGATGTGAGATTTAATAATTCCTTGTGACAATGTGGCACTGCAAATATGTTGAAACAAGTAAGAAACTATAAATCCAGCAAATGTAGTTGGATTATATATATATATTTATATATTTATAAAAAAGGGATAATCAGTCAGATTTATTATAGAATATAAGCCAGAGATTTCAGCTGTAGATTTATGGACAATTTGAAAATTCATGAATAAAAGATTTTGGATGAAATGTTCTAACGACTTAAAAATGCAAACACGACTAAATATCGGTCCGTGAATTTGCTTCTTTTGATGCACAACATAAAACCAGCATAGCGCCGGTACACTGGCACACACACACGCACACAGAACTCCATTATGTTCTCCATCTTTGGCAATCTCTTGCGATCCCTCATGACAAGTTCATTCCTTCACCGTGATTCATGGCTGTGATCTCAATTCTTAAGATGCACCATGCATTCAGAAAACACACACAGAGAAGGTGTGCACGGATTTCAAACTAAGCATGACCACTTTGCACTAGAGACCATATAACCTGTACCGCCTTTCACAGATTTCCGTCACACAGTTATTTACACACACACACACACACACACACACACACACAGGCTATATTTGTTATTCAATACCATAAAGAAATCCATTTAAATGGGCGTTTAATATCCTCTGTCACACAACACTGTACGCAGATCCTTTCATCTCTCTCTTCTTCCTCTTGTTGGAGCCTACAGAACTGTCCTGAGAAATGAGCGATGATCATAACTAAGTCATGAAAGACTCATCAGGTTGCAGGACAGGCGGGCTGTGAGCTGAGCAGCCTGACAGAAAATGAACTCTGAAGCAGCGCCCTCTTTAACCTTTGCTTCTGCTTGCAGCTCTGCCAGCTTGTTGCCTCGTATAAATAAAATTCAATTGAAACAGCAAAACACCAAATATAGTTAGATAAGAAAAAGCAAATACAAAATGAAATGGAGAGAAAATAGAGGCGGTGAAAGACAGACAGTGAGACAGAGAGTGGAATAAGTGCTCCCATGGAGCATCTGTCCTTTTCAACTGCTTGATTGAGTATTAAAATAAGCAGATGACGTCACATTTTTAGGGGTTTAAGCCAGAAGGGTTGAAGTGTATTGTGTTTGTGCTGGTTTATCGGTTTTCGTCAAAAATGATTCAAAACGATGGCACATCATAGACACATGACATTTTTCTCCAATTATTGTAAGTTTCTGCTCAAGAATTATAACCCTTATCAGCGTGAGAGGGGTGCTATAATTAAAGGTCATCTTCAGAAAGTCAAAACTAGAATGTTGTAGGTCCGATAAAGCTGGATCTGGGTGTGTCAGCAACGGCCTGCCCTGCGTCTGCTACAGAGACATCAGTATTAACTGAGACTGTCTCATAGCGGGTTAAAAACTCCTTGTGGTCACATTAAATAACAGTCCATGTCTCTGCTTTGGTACAGCTGAAGTTCACACCTGATGCAAACTGTACCGGTGTACACTTAACCTGTACTTGACACTACCTTTCAAGTGGGCTCGGACATGGATATGGTTCACAGTGTTCACAAGAATCACACCAAACTGGACTCTGGGGTCAATTGTACTCAGATCCAGGCCTGAGTCCCTGATGTGAAAGCTCTCTAAATAAATACCCCAAGTTATAATTAGAATAAATACAATTTGTAACTTTAGATAAATCATTGCTGATAAAATGGAAGAGACCAAAGAGATTAAGAAGGAAAACAGGAACAGATCAAGTGAGACAGACAAGAGACGAGAGAATGAGAGAGAACTAAAGAGAAAGGCAGAGAGACAAACTCAGACTTGTAATATGTCCGGTCAAACTGCATGAAGTCAGTTTCTCCACAGGTGGATCCAGCGTCTGTTCGGACTGCTTTCCATTTGGCTCTGTCATTTGGAAGGAAAGTTTCTCCCTCCTCTCCCTGAGTCATTACACTGTTCTGTCGCTTTTCTCCTACAAAACAATGAAGCTTTGTGTTTGCAGACACACACCACACCCCTCTTCCCATGGGAGAGTTTTCTTCTTTTTCTCTTCATCTCGGTGACCTCTCATACTTTGTACCGAACAAACATCACTAACAGCCTCACAGACAGTCTGATATGGCCTCCCCTTTAATCTAAAGGCAGCTGCAGCTGGTTTATTTAAGCCTTACTGCTGCAGAACTTGTGACCTTTAGGTTACAGCACAGTGTAGCCAATCACTGCTGCTCTCATGTACTCTCAGCAGGTACTGGGCACTCTCCACATACAGGAAAACAATTACTCTACCTCTATCCCCCCACCACCACCAATCTGCCCTTATGTTTGCCCTCTTTAACAATCTCGATAGCATCTCTCCTTGCCGACAAGTTCATTCCTTCACTGTGATTCATCGACCTAATCTCAACTCTTCCGGATGCACAGAGCATTTCAAACTACACAACACACAGGACAAGAGGTGGCGAACACACCTCAATTTACACACAAGTACCGAGTGATAAATCAAATAATCTGGACAGAGTGGGGACTACATTTATTGTGTATCACTCTATCTACAGACATTTCAATTATGTATTAAAGCCTCAGACTAGCTGCCCTGGTTTCTTCAATATTCAATGTGGACAGAAGCAACAGACACTTCCTTAAAAATCATAAAATTTAAAGCGATCTTAGCTTGTTTGTGTGTCATATTAGAGTATCATCAGCATACCCTTTCAACTACTGTCTTTAAAGAGTTACACTCAACTAGGAAGCAAAATATTTAGTTTTAAAGCACAGGTGTGTAGGATTTAAAGGGATGTATTGGCAGAAATGTGATATGATAAACAGTGTTTTCTTTAGTGTATAATCACCTGAAAATAAGATTTTCGCTACCTTAGAATGAGCTGTTTATATCTACAAAGGGAGCAGGTCCTCATCCCAGAAGATCGCCATGTTGATTTGCCTTGTTTCTACAGCAGCCCAGCTTTGCGTTTTTGCATTGGCCGCCGTAGTGATGTGAAAAAAGCATTGCAAGAACACTCACTTTTAAAAATCTGACACTATTTTATTCTGTGTTTTTAACAGTTTACCAAAGGAGGACTTCTCTGCAGATAATTCAGGTCCTGGTAAAAACCTCCTGAACGTCTGGATCTTACTTTATCAATGAAAAAAGGTGAGCACATATTAGCAGGTGCCGGACTAATGGCCCACCTCTGATAGGCCAAACGGCATCAGAGAACACTGATTGGCAATGGAAACTGTTTTATTAGTATTCTACCAGTTTAAATCACTGAGATCTGTTTGTTATGGAGAGGAAGAGACCTCTGTGGATAAGAAGGCTCCTGGTAAAAACTAGGAAACTAGGAAAAGTTTCAGCTGACTGCAATATATAGTCCTTAAGCCCAAGACGTCACTAAATCCCCCTGAATCTTACACACCTTTAAGTCAAATAAAACTGGTTTTACTATTTTACTCTTAAAAAAAGACATATATTTTAAAAGGGACAGTTCACCCCTCCCCCATTTTAAAAATTCAAGAGCAATGTCTCTTTCTAGAAACTATTTTCTTTCTACCAAACTACACCCACCAACTGTAACACTGCACAGGACGAATGTGCATCTACTGCTAGCTCACCTAGCACCACTGAGCTAGCTAACGATACAGAAATACATCATTAATGTCAACTTCTTGCATTGTCACGAGCACAAGCCTCTTGTCCATGAGTAGATGCACAATTCCTTCTGCTCAGTGATATGGTCAGGGGAAAGAAAATAGTTCCCACATGAGACTGCTCACAACAAGGTCTGTGGATTGTCTTTAGTAACTAGGTCATGGTTTCTGGAAAGAGACACTGCTGTTGAGTTTTTCAAAAGCATTTTTGGCACTTTGAGCACCACAAGCTGAGTGCCATCTAGTTCCATTATATTGGAGAGAAGGCAGACATCTCCACAGCTGACATCTCCAATATTCAGCAACTCGCACCAAAACAATCCAGACTGATAAACAGCACTTCAGGTAGGAGGAAAAATACCTATATGTAATTTTGATTTTAGGGTGAACAATGCCTCTAAGAATAAAAAAGCAATTGTGCTTGTCCTTGACTGATTATTTCTTCATTTTCTGTCTATGTTTTAATGTTTAAAAGATATATATACAGATACCAGTGTACAAATACCAAAACGAGCGCTGACAGATGAGACAGTTGTTGCATAATTTGAACGTAACTGACCAAAAACACAAATATCAGCACCTTTCTCGTTTGTTTGTGTGAAAACTTTAAGAAGTATGTGTCATAACTTTTTTTTGGTTGCCATCCTTGTCGTCTAGAGAGTTCTTGCTACTTCATGAATGCTACAAATAAATACACCTGGTGGGAACTGGCTATATTTTGGCATCTGCCTCGTCTCAAGCTCAAAATAACTGGCTGTGCCGAATTCTTGTGGACCCATCACCGGTGAAGAGTAGATAATGCCAAAGATGACGCATGAGTATGTGCATAAATGTACCATGCTGAAATGTGTGGATGGAGTCTGAGCGGTGTGTGAATAGTACAGTGTTTCTGGGTGCATATTTAGTGCCATGCAGATCTCTGTTGGCGAAACACTGTGCTGTGTACAGTGTGCCAAATCAAATACGGGCACAGGATCCAACAGAATGAAGTTTTTGTTTTGTCTGAACTGAACCCAACCGAGGTTGACACCTTGGCCGTGGTGTGTGTGGCACCACAGTGTCCTTCTAATGACCTATTACTTCTGGAAGTGATAAACAGTGCCCTATATTTACCTTTTGGCTTATTCTAGGGTGGAAAAGCAAAATCTATTCACATGCAAAGAAAGATGTCAGTGCCCAAATAAATTGATGTACATCCTGAAGAATATACAAACCTGCCTGTTTTATGTCTGAGTGCATTAAGTTGAGTCTTTATCTAGAAATTCCCTCATTTACTTCACAATGGATGTTAATTTGTAAGTCTTTTGAGGCTTCACATCTGCGTATTATCACCACATGAGAAAATTGTTTTGTCTTCCAACAATGTGCGAGCTAGCCATCTGGCTGAAGACAGGACAGAAAGACTGCCAGTGTGAGAGTTACTGCTTCATGTCGAACACAATAACAGGCAGCAAATAAAAAGCCTGTGTGATACAGAACCTGCGTTTTCCTTTGTCTTGTACCTGGACATGGGTTGGTCTATGGGGGGCCAGCAGGGACAGAATTTAAAGAGAGCACATTCCCCAAGGCTGTTCAACTCTTAAATGGTACAACTTATAAGGTAAACTACACAGGATTGTTGGCTACTGTTCATAAACATGCTCGCCAGCGTAACTAAAGTAAAAGCCAACCCCAGATTCACTCGTTTGGTTTTGCCTTCCTAAATTTGCATTCTTTTGGCGCTGTGTCTTTTGGATGATTGGGGCTTACAGTCTAGCCCTGGCCGCTATCTTTTTCAGGTTCCCTACAGCTGAAGGCAAGTTAGATTTTAGATTCTAAGACTATTTTAATGCCACTCATAATGATTTGGGTTAAACATGAGCATGTTACAGTCCTGGAGGATTATTAATGTGGACAAGTGGAAAATCCTGCCGAGCATATCTTTAAGGGTTCTTTGTCTCAAGCTTAATTTGGTATTTTGTGGATTTTAAAATATATTTCTTTGTATAATGGCTTTAGTATTTAGTGTGCTGTTGTGAATGTTGCCCAGACTGTCCATTCACCAAGGCAGGTTCCTATATATTTGTAATTAATGGCAATAAAGTTAACATAAAACATTCATGATCTAAAGACTGCTGTTCATTTTTAATTATGAATAATGAGTGTGTTGTTACACCTTTTAGTTTTATCTGACAACATTATTTTTGTTCAGTGTAACAGCTCATTTCCAGCTACATTTGAAAATACAACTGGTCATGAAGATAAAGTTGTCCACCAAAGATGGGTGGTGGTCGCAGGAAAAAAAATTATAAATCAGAAAAACAAATACACATATATAACAAACTCTTATTTTCCCACTGTTTGTGTTCAGGTTGCAGAGAACACTGATTTCTGTTTCACACACTTTAACATTTTGCCAAAGTGTGCAGCTTCTATTATCTGTCTTGCCTGACGTGATCTCTTACCACTCGCAGTAGCCTCCTCTGCTCCTTGAAGGTGGCACAGCAGCCCAGCACGCCTGTTACCATGACGATGGCTCCAGCCAGGACCAGTATGTAGGCGGAGGCAGCGTAGGTCTTGGAGGAGAGAAGGCTGATGTAGTCGCTCTTCTCCACCAAGGTCCAAACGCCCACTGCCATCACAACGCCCCCTGCCAACTGGGAGAAGATTACATGGTTAGAGTCTGATCTCAGGCGGTGACCGGTACAAAAGGACTGAGACTCTGGCCCGCAAAATGGCACAAAGTACAACGCCGAGGAGACAAAACCTGAGACTGACAAAGAGGTTTGACTTATTTATCACCCGAGTCGGCTTCAAAGTGATGAAGAAGTAGTAAATGCCTGCCAGGGGTTGATTGTGACCTGATACAAACGAGCCATGGCTACCACACGAGATAATCTAATCTTGAATCAGTCTATGCTGGCAGATATTTGTGAATGAGCCAAACGGAGCTGCTCAGGTCAGTAATCCAGGGGTGTCACTACTCCTGTGACACGATTGATGAAAATATGAAATTTAAATGCAGCAATGACAATTAGTCAGTTGACAGAAATGTAATCAACTGTCATGATAATTACTTAATTGTTTCAGTTATTTTTCAAGCAAAAATGCCAAATATTCTCTGGTTTTAGCTTCTAATATGAGATGCTTTTCTTTGTCAAATATTACGATAATTTTAAAGGTCTTGTGTAGAATTAAGGGGGATATATTGGAGACGGGAAACAGGCAGCACAGATGGTAAGGCGGTGAACTGAAGCCAGATTGCGGAGATTAGATGTGAGAGGAATCATTATATGTATAATAATCTCTCACACGTTTCTAGATCCACTTCATAAACAATTAAACACAGCGGTGATATTTTGTTTGTGCCAGTGAGCCATAACTTTTCCATAAGCACCTTTTAATTGTGAAAGATGTGTCACCTTAAATCTCAAATCAAATTCCACTCAGTATTTCATTAGAGCTGGCTCATTATCACAGTCCCCATCACCGGAGTGCAGAGGAGAGGGTCGGGGCTGGACTGTGTGCTGCTGACACTCGTGGTCAGCTGTGGAGAGCACCACGCACAGCTGAATGATGCTAGGCTGTGGCAGGTGACAGGATATTAACGACCTGATAATAAGTGTGAATATACTGAGCATTTCACCTCAACTGCATTTTTTTCCCCACAAATGTTTAAATGTTTCTTTTACATTTCATACTCTGGACGATTCACTGAGATAATAACTGGCAGATTAATTTCTATAAATTATATGACTGTTAACTGCGGCCCTGAACATTACTCTTTTTCTACTTTTATTTTATTTTAATAGTCATTTTAAAAGGTTCTGAGTTTAAAGTCAGAGGAGTTATGAAAATCAACAGAATCCTTAAACCCACAGGACGGACTAAACCAGCATAAAAACCAGTGCTTCCATTCAGAAAATAACGACTGTCACAGTCTGACATCTTCAGCGTTATCAAAGATAATGGTTGATGATAACATGAGGAAAATTAAATCAGTAAGATATCACTGTGCCGAGTCAGCAGATGGAGCAGCACTGCAACAGAGATCTGTCACTGTGCCAAAGCCTTCAATCTAACAGCCGGCCTAATTTAGATTTAATTTATAAGAAGCGAAGGATGGCTCCAGACTGTACCACACCCAGAGACAGTGTGGCTGAAAAACAACAGGGCTAAACAAGATGCTTTAATCAACACTCTCAACTTACCATTACCATTTTAAAAATTAACCATAGTGCTTTTTTTAATTGGCAGGAATTAGCTGCAGTACCTTCTGTAACAATGCTTTATATGCTATTTATTTCAGTATTTTTCTTTCAGTCCTTACAGGTGCAGTTTATAGGTGCAGTTCAGAACACAACCTAACAATACAAGTCAGGGATTCTCAATGTTTTTGCTCATGACCACTTGAATCAAAAGCTACGTAAGACCTCCTGTAACCAGTTGCTAGTGAGATCAAAACATTTATTTCCCTTTAAGATGCTTTCAAGAGAATATTCAGCATTTTACCCACATAAAACAATATATTTTTAAAAGCATACATAGAGCAAAGCATCTCACAACTTTTCAAAAATCATCTTGCCACCCACAGAAAAGATCCCATCCCAGTAAACCACATAAGAAGCAGAACTGGGTTTTTGCCATTGCAGTAATCACACCATGTGTTGAATATGATGCTTGCTGTAGCTTCAACTGCTGTTAAAACTCAATGAACCACAGGAATTAGTGAATCTTGTCCAAGTCTAATTGAAAGCTGCACAAGAGAAGTACAAACGTTGGCGACCTCCAGTGGCTGCAAGAGGTAAAAACTGAGACACAAATAGATCTAATGGACCCTGAAGTGAATGTGTGATGTTGTGTCAGCGTTTATGCCCATTCACAAGAGCGACTGAAATAGATTAGAATAAATACAGTGAATGCACAACATTTGTGCCTTCATGCACAAATACACATTTGCATTTCATTTTTTTGCATTTTATTCTAAACTTTTGATGCAATGTAACTGGTGCCACAATGATATCCATTATCAAAACCATTGCTGCCAGTATGAATGCTTTGTGCTGTGCAATGTTAACACAAACTTATCTCCTTGGCCTTCAGATAACAAGGTTTGTTTACGCAGATATGGCTTTGAGGTCTGATGGCCAGTCATGTTTATTTTCCATCCTCAAGTCAACCTTATCTTGAACGTAGCTGTTGGTGAAATGTCTGAGATGTAGACTGTGGTCTGAAAATGTTTCATTAATCCCAACACAATATATTATTTTCAACCTAAAACCTCAAACAGAGGAATATCTAATGACCTATTTCAAATGAAAACACTGAAAGAACCCAAACTACATTTTTACAATAGCGTTTTACTTATTAGTGTTGATAAGTTCATGAACCCAAAGTCAACATGGCCAAACAAATCCTTGACTGTGCTTTTAAATGCATCACCAGAGGGGCGTACGCAAAGCCAGATCAGTGGGTTAACAAGGTTTGTTGATTGTTAAGCCAGAGTTTTCTGTGTCACAAAGGTGGCTCTCTTTTCACTTAGCTATCCTGCATGGCTAACTGCGTCAGGACCAGTTTTTGTTACTGGCCTTTTTAATCAACTCCTTTGGAAAGAGTGTCACTGTGCAGTCAATAGTCGATATATGAGCAATATAGATTCTTTGTATTTCCCACAGACAATATTCAATCAATAACATTCATTTTACTTTGATTTGGTCAAAAACTTCATTGTGCAAACACATCTGTTGCATCAAGTTTAAAGTTTAAGAGGTGCAGGCTATAATGTGAGAGTATCATGTTAGAAATAAAGGGAGTGGTAAAGTAAACAGGCTGCAACTTGTGAATTCACACAATTACTAATTCTCTGAGCACTACTGCCTTGCCTTGCTTTTTACTGGAAGAATTTTAAAATATTCTTTAAAGGTAAAAGGATGCAGCACAGGCATCGATCACTTTAAGGGTCAAACGATGCTGAATGTGTCACTTGACTCGCTTTCTGGGAATGCGCATCAAGCCTGAAGAAGAAAGCCTGGATTAACAGAGCGAGTTGATGACCACCTTTGTGCCACTTGTTATCTCTGACCAAGGTTTTTAGGGATTGTCGAGCCAGCAAACACAAAGAAAAACATCCTTGTCGCTGCCGACATAAGCCGCAGACACAAAAGGCAGACAAGCAAAAATCCATCTCATCCTCCTGAAACACCTGTAATGCCTCAGCACTGATTCTTTTTTTACTCAATTCGGTGTCTTGATTCAAAATTCAATCACACCAACAGAACATCAATAGAAAAAGGGACATATGGTACTCCTGTAAATCGACAGCTGCCATTCAACAAAACACTTTTAATATAGTGCTGAAGTGTGTTCATTTCAGTGTCTGGAGTTCAGAAATTCTTTTACTTTCAATAACTGTGGTTCATGTAGCTATGCTCAAGGATTTTTTTAAACAGATTTAATAATCACGAGGAAATAACTACAATATCCTGAAATATCCATATGCTTGTAACGCTGGTTTAGTTTTGTTTGTCCGCCAGTTTGAGAGGAATCGGATTCTTTGGCAGACGGATGATTATCACATATGGGCAGAACTGCGAGTGCGATTTCACACTGAGAATGAGTGAGACATTCTTCCTTTGGTGCTGCGCTGATGTTTGACTCTGTTTTTTTCTTTCACAAAGCACATCCAAATTACAGAGGCGCTAACTTGCAGTGCTTTTCTCCCGGAACACCACGTTCTTGATACTGGAAAGTTTTGGGGGAATTAGGCTTTGAATGCATCTTCTGTGTCCTCTGTAAAAGTATGCAACTTGGCTTTGATTCTATGAACCGAAATAGCAGCAGGCATTCATGTGCTGCCTGAAAAAGGAAGGCTTTGTAGAAGGGTTCAGAAAGAATTTCATCTGCTAATTCTTCCTATTTATGCCACGTAAAAAAGAACACTTCTCTTGTCAACACAAGGACATTATGGTGGGCATGTGTATTACTGGCCTTTTGTTGTAAAAGAAAAACACTTCAGTTTATAACTAGGAATATTATCTCCCTATCTTTATCAGGTTTGGGTTTGGATGCGATGTCTGAATTGTTCCTACTTGAATCAATATCACAGTTTGGCTTGTTTAGGCTCTGATAAATGATCAAGACCTCTGTGTTGATCCCCCTGGCTTCTTTCTTTTAACACCAGTTAGACAGATTTGTTTCTATGGATTCAAGCAATGGATACATCAGAACCACTGCCAACACTGTAGAGTACTGCAGACACCTCGCATCAACACAGACAAACAGGTATGGAAACGATGTAAAAGTGTTTTTCTAGGTCTACATTCATTCATGATCTACATTCATGAAATACCATTGGTTAGTTATGTCTTTGTGAAATCATACGAATGGAAAGTTGAGAGGAAAAGTGCCTGAAAAATGAATAATTTCATGCCAATCAAAAAAAAAAAAAAAGGGGGGGGGGGGCTAATTTTAGACTTAAAATCAATCTAACCCGCCTCGATGGCAGATACCACACAGTTTAAAGGGAAAATCTGGTAGTTTGGTACTTTGGTAGTTTTATCATACCAGACAACTGAATGATGGTCAAACACCCGAAGCAACTGCTGAGATGTGGAAACACAACAAAATCACTATAATGATTTGACAACCGGTCAACAGATTACAGACAGGTTGTAAACACAGACTATATAAAAGAAGTGGCCATAGCCACCGTGCAGACTACAGTTTTGAGGCTTTGAGTTTGGCATTAAGGCCGCTGCCATCTTGTTATTCAGGGACCAGAAGTGAGCATATTTGAAAAAGAGGGTGGGGCATCTGACTGAGAACCCGAGGACGCCATTGTGGAAGCAGCTTGTCAATAACACGGTAACCAGACCCTAAGCAGGGCTGTTGTCACATCATCTCGTCCATGATAACACTGTTATAATTTTTGATTTATACTTGCCATATCTCGACTTGTTGATGACGTCATACTCTTACCCACAGCAACAAGCATGGCTGAAAGCAAAATTATTACAGACTCCGCAGTGGTTCCAAAAGGAGGAGCAGCTTCAGTAGTGTGGAATAAATTGTGGCGACCTGAATGTTTTTTAACAGCCCCGGACTTCTCAGACTCTTTTAGTGACTTACCGCTCAGAGGGAACTCTCGTCATGTGCACACAAGAGTCACTGTCGTCAAGTGATTCTGTCATAAACTGTTGGTAATGTAAACCTACGTGACGCTCACAGCTCAACAAAAATGGAATATTTGAAGGCAAACTGTAAAACTATATAACTTATTTTGTTGCAATTCTATGTTCTTAAATTATTATTTTTTTTTTTTACTAATTTGTCATATCGTCAAGAATATTATCACAAAAACACCCTGAGATATCATATCGCTCAGCCCAACCCTGAAGCATCCCCTGCGTTATCAATTTGCAAACTGAACATCATGCTGTATTGAAGAGGACTTTAAACTAGAAACTGAGACCATGACCTCATGAGGAAAATGTTTACTGAGATAACAAATCAAGCGTTAAGTAGGGTCATTATCTCATTGACTTCTAAACAATCGGACTTCTTCTTGCAACCAGGGGAGTCGCCCCCTACTGGCCAATAGAAAGAATGCAGGTTTCCAACCCTGAGGTAACCCCATGGTCGCAAACACAAATAAAACAACGTCTGAATATCTAAACCATTTTATTCGAAAGTCACCAGGTCTCTAAACTCTGATGCATACTCACACTCACTGGTAAATTACTTACTGTTGGTGAGTACAATTTTATTACAACCAATAAAAATGATGTCCAAACCAACAGACAAAATAGACTGTACGATGAGTTACACATCCTGATCATAAATGTCTTAAGACACGCCTGTGTTTTAGAAAGCACGCAGGTGCTTGAGAGCCACTTCAGACCAACACAAGCACATGTGTAATTAAATCCCTTGTGCAGGTTCAGCTGCGCCAGAATGGAAACTTACCCAAAAGAGAAAGTTGAAAGTAAACAGGAGGTATTTCAGGCAGATGGTCCCACATGTTTCCTTTTTCTCCTCGTACACCCCCATGCTGCAAAAGACAGCAGATTTTAAGTCAGTTATGACAATTATAAACAGTGTAAGTTATTTTTAGTCAACACAGTTGATACAGTCTGTGATCAAAAACTTAAATCTTGAGCGTTCTCACAGAGAAATATGTTGGTAAAAATGACTGACAAACATGACTCTTGCTGGCTGGTTCTTTCTTTGTGCTGCATATAAAATTCCTTTGTGTTGGCATTTGGTAAGGTAATAATTTGTTTAAGGCCAGTCCCAATATGATGATTTAAAACTTTCTTTGAAATTTTACTTTGAGAAATATCAGAATGTTTTCTTTTTTCCATTCAACACAGGAAGTAAAAATAATTATCCAAACACGAGCAGCTGCACAAAAATATTGCCTACATACAATACTTTATAAAATTTGTAAAATTAGCTTAACAAAAATGGAAGAAAAAAAGAAGAACAGTGCTAATCACAGAGAGCATTTGACCACATTGGTTTTTGATAACCAGTGCAATAGACGCGTTTTGGTCGGTATTACAAAAGTATTGACATTTGATTCCCAGTCTACTTTAAAAAGTAAACATGACAGATTTCAGTAACTAGTTTGTTGAAGGTCATAAAGTCAAAAATATGCTGATTATTTTCTTGATTAATCAGTCTATGAAATGTTTACAAAACTAGAATTACCACCTCACAGTTTTATGCCTCCAACAACCAGTCAAGTTACAGTTACATTTAACATCCATTACTGTCCAGACCTATATGCAGCAAAAACAGAGGACAATGCCAGAAATATAAATGCTGCTGCAGAGAAAACATAGATGCTTCACACACATCTTTAAGCCAACAGCACAGAAGATCTATACAATCACTACAGTTTCGAGATGGACACCCAAAACTAGTGTCACCAATTCTGTATCTAACAAAATGTCTCTCCTTCTGTTTCTTAGTAATGGCGTTGAATAATTGCGAAAAACGTGTCTTTGCAAAACATTATGATGTCACAGTCACTTGATCATTGTATTTTGTTAGACATTTGTGTAAAATATTGTCATAATAAGTTTATGAGTTCTTGAGTTATGGTCAAAATGTGTTTGCTGAGGTCACAGTGACCTGTAACCACCAAAATCTCATCAGTCCGTCCTCCAGTCTAAGTGGACATTTGTGCCAAATTTTAAGGCATTCTTCACATCGCATTCAGGAGTATGGGAAAAAAGGATAAGCAACGTGAAAACATAATGCCTCCGGACATGGCCGTCATTGGTGAGGAAGCATAAAACAGTAATAAATGATAGTGATAACTTCTCAGAGTCCATGGTGATGGCCTCATTTTGCTTCATTTGTCCAACCAACACTCCAAAACTCAAATATATTCAATTTATTATCATATGACAAAGAGATATGTCATATGTGAGAAGCTCAAACCAAAGAACATTTTTTGCTTAAAAATAACCGAAACGTCTTATCAATTAAGAAAATGGTTGCAAATTTAATCAGTTCATTCACTAATTGAAGCGACTCTGAATTGAATGATAGCTCAATTATACCCTCCCAACTCTAAAACAAATAATTAAAGTACAATGCAGGCTAGTAGTTGGCACAGAGGATACAGAATTAGATCTTGAAATAAAAGCCAACCTTCCTTTTTATGGCGAGGTGCTTTTAACAAATGAGATGTTACAGGGCTAATGCAGAGCATGGGGGAGTAAGCATTAGATCAGCAGTGTAGGCAGAATCAGTGAGCTGAGTTATTACATGTGTATGCAGAGAGATCCATGACTAAGCACTGAGTGGGAGACGAGAGTCGGCCAAAGGCTGGAAATTATAACCACCCGCTTCCCTGGTGCCTGCTCCCAACATCCAACGCTTCGAGAAGCAAAAACGTCTTCTTGTAATGGCAAATTAATATTTTCAGCAGGGTGTGTTTCATCAATCGATAAATTAAGTCAAAATGATTACTTATACTTGCGTTGAAAGGTTAAATGAGATTGAAGCTTATCCAAACAATCTCTGTATTTAAACCGCTGTAATTGATACCGTTTTAAAATCGGACAATGTTTTCATGCTAAACACGACTGTGGATTATGATGTTTGCAAGATTTACAGATTCCAATCACAGATCAAGACTTACTTACTTGCTGCCTTTGTGTAATCTTTGTTCCCCAAGTCTCACATCCTTTTTACCCCACAATTTTCTTGGCTTACTTGCCAGTCAAGCCCAGACTCGCCCTCGTCTGACTACCTCCTATCAAGCTCACCTTCCCCTCCGCTCGCCCCACACCCACATCCACCACTGTCAATGCACATGAGTGCACTGCATGAGTGAGCGAGTGTGTCTGGGCTCTGTCTGGTGACCATCTGTTATCGTGGGACCACTTAGCGTGATCTTGTTAATTAAATTCAAACAAGGCTGAACTGACAACTCCTTAATTTCAGTTTAGAGCCGGTTTGGAAACAACTGAGTCAATACAGAGAGTTTACAGTACAAAAGAAATGTCCCTTCTGTGTGGAGGGTCTAGCTTTGGAGAACAGCTGAGTTTCAAAATCACGCATCTTATTAGCTTTTGTTTGTTTCAGGGCGTGATATCTTTACTCAAGGGCACATTAAAGTTTACTGTTGCCTGGTAAATAAAGCTGAGGTATGTCACCTGTCTGACACACTCACCACAAATTGCATTTTGTAAGAAAATGACTGTCTCGTCTAGGAGACGACGGCGGTGAAATAACTTGGAAGAGGGCTAGAATGTTTATCTAAATCACCTGTGTCTACACATTGTCATTGTTTTACGTAATATTGGCAATACACCTTGAGTTTAAAGGAGCAGTGTGATGCTGGATTTAGTGGCATTAGCGGTGAGGATTACATATTACAACCGGCTGAAGTTTCTCCAATGTGCCAAGCATAAACTCCCTGTTCGGTTTCCTTCAGTGTTCATTGTTCAGTAGATTTTTACAGGGTGCCCAATTATCCGCGGAGGTCTCCTCCTCCCCAAAACAAACAGACCCTGTGATTTTAAACTATAAAAACACAGAACACAGCAGTTTCACAATAAAAATCTGTGTTTTTCCTATGCTGTTCAGCTTATCGCAGATGGGCTGCTAATAATGTTGGCCAACGCAAAAATGCGAACGGCCCTGTCTCGAGCCAGTGTCTCGTTTGTCCGTTGAAACATGGTGATGCAACATGGTGATCTCCTGCTCCTTAGGTAGATATGAACCATTTGTTTTAAGTAAACACATAATGATTCTTATTTTGAAGGTGATACTCCAATAAAGAAAACAGACTTATTATATTTTATTCCATTTCTGTGAATATATCCACCTAAATCCTACACACTGGACCTTTAAAATGAGACACCACCAGAAGCAGTGTACTGATGCTTGAAGCATTTCCAGGATGCTCATAATTAACTGGCAACTATTTTAATAACCAATTAATCATTTTGAGTCTGGTTCTCGCTTCTGCTTAATTAACTGCTGGTTTTCTTGTTTCTCTTTAATTGTAAACTGAATATTTTGGGGTATGGGACCACTGGGTGTAGAAATGGAGACATCTGAGGATGTTATCTTGGACTCTGGAAAAATGTGGACATCATTCATCGTCTTCTCTCATATTACTGACAAAGCAATTAATTTGAGAAAATAATCCAAAGAGTAATTATGAAAATAATGAAAACCATTTTAGTTGCTTCCCTACTTGAGATCATTTCAATATCTTCAGACTACATGCAAATCCTATATTTTGACTTGAGATATAATACAAGTGTCGAGTCCACACTGATGTTTGCGTTTAATTTGAGCAGCCATACAGAGACAAGACGCTCAGTATTTCATTTAAATTGCACGATGTACAACATCTACAACTGGGTCATCTGATTTGCCATAAAATGTCACTTCTGTACTTAAAGTCTTGGAGAACAGCTGTGTTGGAAATCCAGTGCAGTAAACAAAATGCTCACTTAAAAAAGAGATTGTTGATCTCATGGGGAATTACCTGATTAAAAATAGGTTGAATAAATTTAAAAAATACACAGGTATTCACACCTATCAGCCAAAAAGCCATTGGAATATATAGGAGAGTATACTCATTTCCTCCTTAGCTACCTACTCATCAACCCAGTGGTACACCCACCTCTATCAAAACTTGCAAAACCCTTTTTCAGTACATTGTTTGAGTTGAGGTGGTGGCCATACAGATGCCCTCCTGGTCAATTTAGTTAATAGACAAAGGCCTAAATAAAAGTCTTAAATGTTTAAAACAGATTTCCCTTTAAAGCGTGATGTTTCTGAAAGTCAGGGTGGACTATCTCTGCTTCTGTCAGTCCACAAAATCTGTGGTCCAGACTTGGAAAAACAAATGATCTGGTTCCAGTCTGAACACAACTTTCATCAGTCCTGAAAGTTTCTAGTTAAAACGAGTCACTTTTAAAGCCATATTGATCACACCATACCTCCTACATTTAACCAACAGTTAACTGGAAAAACACCTCTTCTATTTATAGTATACACAATACTCATTCTCTCCTTCGTTACCTACCCATCTACCCAGTAGTACACCCACCTGACCCGACCACTGTTCTTAGCTATTACAACAAAAACAACAATTTTTTTTTATATATATATCCCTTGAGTTAAGGTGGTAGACAAATAGATCCCCTCCTGGTCAAATTAGTAACAATCAAAGGCCTAAATAAAAGTCACAAACTTAAGCCTAATATTTGAAATAGATTTCCCTTTAAAACTTAATGTTTTACCATCATTATTTTTAAGTTGAGGTGGGCTATCTCTGCTGTAAAAACCTTCTTCTGTCAGTTCACAGTCTGGGGTCCAGACTTGGAAAAACAAATGATCGATTTCAGTGTGAGTGTGTCAGATTTGTGCTGCCAGTCGGTCTGAACACAACCTTTCATCTGTCCTGAAAGCGTGAAATTAGCCACTTTTAAAGCCATATTAATCACACTGTACTGCTTACATTTAACCAACAGTTATCTGGAAAAACACCAGCAGAACGGGAAACACTTGTTTGATTAAAAATGAGTTAAACAAATAGACAAAACACGCAGGTATCAGCACCTATCAGCCAAAAAGCCATTGAAAAATATAGAAGAATATACCCATTTCCTCCTCAGTTACCTTCCCGTCTACCTAGCAGTACACCCACCTGTATTAAAATCTACAAAACCCTTTTTTAATATATCCTTTGAGTTGAGGTGATGGACACACACGCTTCTGGTAACAAACTAAGGCCTGAATAAAAGTCACAAACACAAGTAATGTGTCAAACAGGTTTCCATTTTAGGGCTGCAACTAACGATTATTTTGATAGTCGATTAATCTGTCGACTATTTTAATAACTAATCGATTAATCGGATAAACGAAGAAACTTTTTTTTTTGCTTATTCCAAAAATATTTTTATTTTCCAAACACCTGAGCTTACTTCTGGTGCTTCCCCTGAACAGCAGCACGACACAACAATATAAAATAAATAAAAATAAATAAAAATTAAATAAATCAAACCGCACACTGATTCCAACAGGTACGGGAGGAACTAGTGCAAAATAAACAGCAGATCAGCAGCACAAGATAAAATAAAGATCTATGCCTTGAGCTTGTAGATTATGGAATTATGAACATGTGTGCAAATCTACCAATATATATTCTTTCACATGAATGTTAACAAATCTTTGCAACATTATTAGCCAACGTTAATCTATTCCAGCCACTCGGACGCAACAATAGTTACTGTCTACCACCTCCGGTTTTAGGCCGGCTATCAAGCTGTGTATTATTCCCACAATTTCCAGCCAACAATATATTTTTTTAATGTATTATATTCTTATACATGATTGCTCCGGTAACATAGCGGCCGCGAGAGGGTTAAACTAAGATGGCGGCGCCCAGTCACCCATCCACTACCACGATAACTTGTTTATTTCTCGCCTCTTTACTAACTACGGCAGTTTTTAAATATATCGGCATGACTTAAGGGCCGTCCACACCAAGAAAGATAACTGTAACGTTAACTATAACGATAACAATGGCAGCATCCACACCAATGAACGATATCGTCGTGTTGCTAGGTTACGCCAAACACACACTGCTCGGTGCGGTCGGCAGGGGAGCATGGTGATGGATAAAATGGATACTGATGACCTGTTATTGCTGTATGTTGCGAGACAGAAAAAGAAAACCAATTTGCCGCTTGCTCCACCTGTCTGTCTGTCTGTCTGTAAGCTCCATCTGTCATGAGACAAACATGAATGGAGACGTGCAGTTTATTGTGTTTCACCGGTGACGAGCTGTCATTACGCGCGGCAATTACGCACGGCTGCGCGCTCTTTATAACTCACTGTGTGAACCTATGATGCATAATAAAGATTTGCCCCCCTCAGTAACTTCATCCTGGCTCCTGAATTTTATGAATGGAGGGGAAAAGAGGAGACGCATTCCCCTGCAAAATGTATTTTATTGCAGTTATTTACCCGGTATTTGCAAAACAAAATCACTGAAGTTAAGATTCTGTCACAAAATTATATTGTTACGGATCTTTGCACATGTTTAAGTGGGTGTATGGAAATCCTGGAGCTTTCTTAGTGGGTATACGTGACGTGATGAACATCTCGACCTGTCATTTCGGATGGATTTTGATTGGCTGTCAGTGTTTCTATCGTTCATCAAATCGCTCTGAAAGTGATCCAAACGATATCGTCCACCACTATCGTTGTCGTTATAGTTGAAGTGTGGACGCTGCCAAACACTTGAGTTTAGAACGATTTTTAAAACTGTATATTTATAGTTATAGTTCTTGGTGTGGACGGCCCTTTACCCTGTGTCTGCTGAAGTGCCACTGCCTTCATCCAGGCTAACAAACACGTTTTCTCTTCAGATGCTCACGCATCATCGATGTAGTACTCCCGTGCCATGCAAAACGAGCGTTGCAAATGTTGCATTGAACGCCCTCCTTTTCAGTCTTGGTGAAGTTTTCCCACACCACTGATGTTTTAGGTCGGGATTTGGGTTGGGTTGTGTCCATGTTTTTCTCCACCGCTGCCTCGGCCATGGCTGTTTCTTTTCTGTGCGTCCTGCTGATGTTTACACGCCGGTATCCACGGACATATATAAAGACCCGACGAATCGATCACAGAATTAGTTGGCAACGATTTTTTTCGTCACGACGAATCGACATAATCGATTCGTTGTTGCAGCCTTATTCCATTTAAAGCCTAATGTTTTATTATCATTATTTCTTTGAGGTTGGCGCTGGCTTCTCATGTCAGTGCACAGTCTGTGGTGCAGACAGGAAACACACATGATCTGGCTTCAGTGTGAGTGTCACATTAATGCTGCCGGTCTGAACACAACCCTTCATCTGTCCTGAGAGTCAGAGGTGAAGTTATGGTGAAAATGAGTCATTTAAAAGCCACATTAATCACACCTTTCCTCCTCTATTTAACCTGCACTTCACTGGAAAACACCAGTAGCGTAGTGACCAGTTGTTTGACTAGCTGCCATGTAAAAGTCACACTGAACATAACTACAATTAGCTTATTATTAGCAGCCTCGGTGGACTAGTGTTACCTGAATGTTACCTTGCTAGCACCGCCTGGAAGTTAGCTCAACATTTCAGCGGCTCAACTATAAAACCACTGGAAAGTAACGTCTTCTTGTGGTTTTTCTGAAACGTGTGAGCTCACAATAACTATCTATAAACCTCA
This sequence comes from Epinephelus cyanopodus, assembly GCA_026686955.1. Taxonomy (NCBI): domain Eukaryota; kingdom Metazoa; phylum Chordata; class Actinopteri; order Perciformes; family Serranidae; genus Epinephelus; species Epinephelus cyanopodus. The sequence continues at coordinate 42,282,004 of CM048914.1, read as the reverse complement.
TACTAATAACGAAGGGTGGCCTCTATTGTGTATTAATCTAAATTACCGCACAGCTATACAAAAACATAGTTTGTATGTGATTTTAAACTGACGCTGCAGCGCATCTCTTCGCCGGTGTAAGCTAACGCTAAAGTTAACTGTTAGGTCTTTCACTGCCGTGAAAGCTGCTGTGCGGACATACAAACGCCTATTTTATGAAGGCTGGTTACTTTTAAAAACAGCAGCAACATGATACACACCTGAGCATTTATAGAAAGCTACTAAACGTGTCGGTTGTTTGGGAAAAAGACGACAACGCTGCTTCGTGTCGTCAATGCGACACCGCAGTGAGGAGCTAACATCACCGAGCACTTCCTGTTTCCACTTAACTTACCTGCCGTTTTTTTTGATTCTCTGCCGATGTAAAGCGATGAAATGCGTTTGAAATATTCCTACAAGGCGACTGTTTTCATCACAGTTTGCTCCGATAGAGGCCGGTCCGTCAGCAGAGTGGATCTGGAGGCCACGGGAATCAAAGTGCTGGGCTGAGGCAGTGATTGAGGCAGGAGCTGGAGCTGGAGCTGACTCCACCCCGGCCACCTTACCGTGGCTGCTTTTTTCCTGTCCCGGGGCGATGCTTTGTGATGCAGGCACATACACACCGAAAGAGGAGGAAAAGTAGAAAGCAAGTTTTGAAGGATTTATATGCATTTTCTAAATCTTCAAATCTAGCAGTTCTTAATATTATTACCAGCATATTACAGCATCTACAGATGTTTAATTCGGTCCCTAGAAAGTCAACTAAGGTCTATTAAATTATAGCTCAAACCTTTTCAAAAGGCTGAGACAGTGCTGGAAGAGGTAGACATTTGTGTTTGGCAGATGTAACAATGCTTCTTGGCAATAAGTCTTATTAGAAATTTGCCAAATCTTCTCTGCCAATGCCAAACAGCTTCTTCTTCTTTTTTTTTTTTTTTTTGCTGTTGCTATTGACTTTGGTTTGAGCGGGAGCATACCTGTGTTCTCCAGGTTCTATGTTCCCCGCTTTGTATGGGACCGGGGAACATAGGACCCTTTTTTTAAAAAAAAAGGGTCCTAACCCCTAACCCTAACCCCTTCTTCTCAAAAGGGTTCTACGTTCCCCGGTCCCATACAAAGCGGGGAACATATTTCCTATTGGGGAAAGCAGGGAACCTGGTACTACCAGGTGCTGACAATCAGGTGCCCCAAATTCTGCAACCAGTGGCAATCCCACATCTCCACAGTCTGGGACCAAACTCTATCCTCCAAGATGACGACGCTCGCCCCCACAGAGCGGGGTTCATCAGAGGCTATCTTCAGTATTTGGGAGTGGAGAGGGTGGAATGGCCTGCCAGCAGTCCTGACCTCAACCCCATCGAACACTTGTGGGATCAGCTTGGGCGTGTTGCTCATGCCGGAGTGACTAACCCAACCACGCTGGCTGACTTGCGACAAATGGTGTTTGAAGAATGGGATGACCTCCTACAGCAGTGCGTGACCAGCATGAGGAGGAGGTGCCAGGCTGTTGTGGTGTGTATGGTTCTTCCACACACTACTGAAGCACCTGTTTGTTAAATGAATAAATTGTTAAATTGCCAATATGTCTTGTTTCTTCAGACTTCAATCGTCCAATCCACCAAACAACACCAAACAAGAGTCAACAGCAAGCGTTCTGTAGTGCTCCTCAGTGGTCTCTGTCTATGGCTGAATGTGCTGTGGTAGGACTGGAGTCCACCTCAGTTCCCTCGATGCTGACAGCGTTGAGTCCTCTGCCTTCTAAAATCCACCACCAGCTCTTTTGTCTTCGTGACGTTGAGTTGCAGGTGGTTTCTTCAGCACCAGTCCACAAAGCTGCCCACGACACTCCTGGATCCAGCCTCTTGATTCCTTCTGATACAGCCTTCAATCACAGAGTCCTCCGAAAACTTATGCAGGTGGCAGAGGTCAAGTCTAAGTGCCAGGAGAAAATCCAGCTAGTCCATAAATATTTTTATGGTTGATTAATATTCTGCACACATGAAGAGGTTGGGAAGCATTATTCTAGAGCACACAGAGCTTACACAATGGTTCTCTATTGCAAGGTTGATCATTTTCTTTATGAGCAAAGCCTTCTAGTACTGTTCCAATCAACCAAAGCATGTTTGGGTTCATGGAGGAAAATAAAAACAGCTTAATTCCAAAAACACTTTTTACTTTTTTAGACACCTATGAGGACATGCAGTTTTGTTAATGTGGTTTCACCACTTTAGCAAAACAGGTTTTTTTTTCACTCATCATGTGAGAAAATAAACCCTGTAGAGTTATATTGTCCAAATTGACCTTATGCCCCAATCACCCTTAATTCACCCTAAAAATAAAAGTTATCATTACGTGGCAGAGTATTATGAAAAAGTCTTACCTCCACCTATCATAACCGATGAGGATACACCTCTTGCAGTGGAGTAGATGTATTAAGTGGTAGAAAATGGAAACATGTAAGTACAAGTACCTCAAAACTGCACCTAAGTATAGTACTTGAGTAAAAGTACTGGGTTTCTTTCCAGCACTGGATATGGACCATCCCTCTTTTATGGTTGCTACTGGAGGTTAATACTCAGTTTTAACCTGAGGAAGCTGTAGTAAAATAGAAGCCTCAACAACAGGCTTATAATGATTGTTAATAGACAGTCAGGGAGAACAGTGATGGCCCACTGTCATCTTTATATTGCAGGTAGCTGGTCAAAACTGTACTTTGAGAAATACTTTAAGTTTCAACAAGTTAATGTGTGGTAGGGCTGCCACGATTAGTCGACTAATCGATGACTAATCGACTATTAAAATAATCGCTGACTCTTTTAGTAGTCGACTAATTGGTTTGAGTCATTTTTCATAGAAAAGCTTCTTACGTTCAGATATTGGCAGCTTTACACACTCTCCCATGACGGTGAACTAAAACCCTTTGGCGTGAGTATGAAACAAGACATTAGATGATGTAATTTTGGGGTTTGGGTAAGACAGACCGACATTCTTCAACATTTTAACACATTTTTCGATGAAACGATTAGTCGACTAATCGAAGAAATAATCGACAGATTAGTCGACAATGAAAATAATCGTTAGTGGCAGCCCTAATGTGTGGTTAGGTTTCAAAACCGGTTTTGTTGTGTTTTGGTCTCAAACCATAGTCTGCAGTGGACTGCAGCTAGTTATTGCTGTAGTAAAGAAGTCATCCATTAAAAAAACTACAACTGCAACATTCACCAGTCCAGTTCAAGTAAACACAAGAAGTTTGTGCTCTAGAGAAAGGATCAGCACTCAGTGACTAACCTCCTAAGCCCTATGATAAGCTATTATGGCAAGGCTTAACTATACAGACCAGTGAGCAGTGATAACTAGCATGTCTTTGGAGTCATCGGGTGGGAACCTCCTTTCACCAGTGTTTCGTCTAGTTGGTCCCACGACACCTCCAGGAGGCTAGACAGTGATCTCTGGCGTCCCAGAGACACTCCCCTAATGCCAGGTCTCACTGCTCCCCGCACCAACACAATGACTTCCTTTACCTTACTTACACATGGCTTTCTCAGAAGAAACAGCACTGCCACCTTCAACAAACCCAGGCTCCGTTTATGCGAGCTCCAGGTAGTGACCGTGCCTAATGAAGAATAAAATTATTAGAAATTATATAAGTTAGATTCTTCCCTGTTCCAGATCTCTGAACTGCTGTCTAAATCTCAAATCTGATTTTTTTATTTCAGCAATTCAAATAGTTGGAGTAAAACAGAAGTAATAAAGTAAATCAGTAAATTAAGTCATAAAAAATAAAGGTAACAGTTGAAGTTAAATAATCTGAATTGACCTGGTGACACACATTATGTACCTTATAGGCTGTCATGACAATTCTATTTACAGGCCCACCACATTAGATTTAATCTAATTATTAAAAAACAACTGACACTGCTGGCTCCTTATGGTTCATGACTCTGTCCATTATTACAGTACTTCACCATGAAAAACAGTGCAGCTTTGTCTGTGTTTGTGTGTAGTGATGCACACTCACCACTAGATGACAGTGGTTTATTCTGGCTCGACTCCAGATACCCGTCCTTGAAGCATTACCGTAATCTTGAATGGAAATGTGACTGAGAAAGCCAGCGAAAGCTCACACAGCATCCATTTATAACACGTCATCAGCTGCTCATACTGTTGTCCGTTGTGATAAAAGTCAGTCCACAGTGAAACAAACAACTTTACTGAACAAAGTACAAAAAGAAATGGATTTTACAACATTATTTTTTGTCATTCAACTTTTGCTGGTTAAAGAAAACTCTCATATCAAGTGAGAAATTCTGTCAGAGTGCAATAAAAAGACAATGTTATGCGTGGCATTGAAACAGGCAATCCTATTGATCTTTATTTAGGTCCAAAAAGCCAGAAACTTTTTAATCTACTGAGCATTGATGACATCTCTACCAATGCATTTACATACATCTTTCAACGCTATCTCTTAAATCCTACATTAGTCAAAAGCTGCAGTATGCTGTCATTAAGGTGCATGTAAACAATCTAACCACAATGTCATAGCGGAAATCCCGTGCCTGTCTATTAGAGAGGTGTGTGTGTGCGTGTGTGTGTGTGTGTGTGTGTGTGTGGTGGGGGATAAACCCTGTGACTAGGAAAGACAAGCTGTCACTCTGTGCTGCACACTTGAGTTGTTGTGACCACATGGATCATTTGGAAAGATACGACCCCAGCCTCTGACATCAACCTTCATTTCCAGGTACACACGCTTTTGTTTTTTGGGTAGCAGTTTAATGGTGGTACTTTATATTCTGAAATAGTAAAAGGGAGGATGTGTGACTTCTGTGTAAAGCAACAAGCTGTTATGGAGTTTCCTAAGAAGATTAAACAGTACTAAGAACTACAAGATGGAAGCACATGAACAACTAAGGCTTTTTAAATTGTGCCAGTATTCTTGTCGAAGGAAAAAGAAATATCTAACAAACTGATAAATTGTTGATTATATTTTATAAGAAAAGAGAAGAGACAGTTATGTGTTTGGAAGGCCTTGTTTCTCCTGCAACACTTCTGCCTGGTTTAACCTTCTCTTTGTTCATGTACAAAGATGTTTCACCAAGGAGCTAGTCGTTCTGCTAACCCACAATTTCAGTGGGACGGCTTTCACGAATAAGTCTTCCTCAGGTTGATGCTCCACTGTTTAGAAGTAGCCCTAATCTTCCTCACACCTGCCACGGCCGTGTCACAGTATAAGTACGGGGTTTGTAAGAGGATCCACCTGCACGGTGTCGGTGTGAAGGAGCCATGTTGGAGAGTGATCCCGGCTCACAGGATGCCAGAGGAGCCAAGGCACAGAGTTACAGTACCTGCTTCACTAGTGGTGGCAACAGTAGTGAAAGGAGAGGATGTGTTTTTGTAATCCACAACAAACTAGTGAAGAAATAGTTTCAATGTAATAGCTGAGAAGTAACCTGAAGGAATACCTGTATCAGTGTTGGGGCTTGTTTTAAAGGTTAAAATGTGAGTAGCTATGTCAAGACATTTGCAAAAAAAACGGACCCCAAGTATCGCTGATTTGAGATGTATACAGGCCAATACAGTGAGTTTCAGTTTTGGTGCTCTCAGTTCTGACAAAATCAAGGGCGTAGGTTTCCTTTTCAAAATGGGGGGTGGACCCTTATGAAATGGCAAGGTTTTGGGGTCCTCCTCCAGGAAATTTTGAGCGTCAAAACTAGGGATGCACGATATTGGATTTTTTGCCAATATCTAATGTGCCGACTTGTAACAACTCATTTAAACAATAACCAATACTAATGAACATTTACTCAGTAAAGTTTGTGAATGCTTTTTCCCTGCTGATTAATGTAATAATAAGATTAACACTAACTTGTAAACAAGAAACATTTGCAAATGAATCTAACATATGATAATATTCCTAGCTCATACAACTCTTTGTGAATTAAAATTAGGAATAATTGAGCTGATTAATATTTGTATTTTTGTGTCTAATCATTTACATGACCCTTCCTTCATGATATAATGGACACATTTATCAACAACAAAGCAATAAATACAAGCAGCCTTCATTGTCCTGGGAGATATTGACCAATGATATTTAAATAAGTAGTAAGTAGGGCATGATATTAGATTCGGATTGGATTGGATGACGTGCTTTCTGATCAAATTAAGGAGGAAATGTCTTAAATTTAATCAAAATAAGTAATCTGCTACTTTCATATTCTACATACTGAGAGGGGCATGACCCCTGGGTTCACCCAGAGATGTAGACTTGTTGACAAAATAACATTTCAACAGCACTTCTCTCTCCAGAATCAGTGCCCAGTCTGGCTTATTCACAGAAAACACTGTCTCCAGAGGGACCATTTCTTTTAGTAGGACGTGGTTCCAACAAAAACTAAGAAAGTGAAGGAGAGACTCAAATCTGAGATGGTTATCTCAAAATGTGAGTAAAAAAACTATCTGCATGGATCAATACCACCAGAGATAAGAGGATATATCTTTTAACTTTTACTCAATTAAAAAAAAAAAAAAAACTAAAATGACCAAGCAGGTCAGTCCTAATCATTTGGCAGGTACGGCCTCTCCTTAATGGAATGTATCCAGTCATCAACATGCCAGTAAATGTTCAACTCACCGCCTCAGAGCAGCCAAGGTTACTCATACTTCAGTCACTGCTGTATGAGTCGCTGCTAGAAGCAGGGATGTCCCTCCCTTTCAAAGATTCAGGGACTGGTTGCACAAAACACCTCAAGTATGACACTTAAGGCTTAATTATTCCTAAGCTAAAGGACTTGTAAAGTTGCACAGAATACCTTAAAAGATTTCCTCAGTAAGTTTCCATGGACATTGTTTGTTTGCTTGACTCATTCTTGTGACGCCTGTTATCGTCTCACAAAGTTGGTGTATGGTTACATAGTGAAAAAAATGGCAGAAGAAAAGAAGACAAGAAAACCATACTGGTCAGAGGAGAAAGATTATACTCCTGCAGGAATACAATCACATAAAAAGTACATTTGATTCCAAAATGCTAGAAAACAGAAACTGACTGTAAGAAGAAATGAGTGACAAATGAATTCAGTCAAACTTGTGGTGTAAAATAAAAAGCATATCCACTGGATCCTCCTGGTCTCAGAACACTCCTCTCAGGGTTTGTTAGTTTTTTCTTTTATCACCACAAACTCGATCATGCTGCAGTTAAGAGTCAGACGGACCTTCATTTTTTTTTTTTTTTTTTTTTGACTTTGCTTTGGTTGCAAACGTCTTTTGTGCAACAGTCCTCAAGTATAAGACGAGGAGAAAACCACAAAAACGTAAGTGAGCATTTTAAGGAAACCTTAAGGAGCAGACATAAGGGTGTTTTGTGTAACCAATTTTATTTTGAGGAAACCTTAACTAGGACTTTAAGGAAAATCTTAACCTAAGGTGTTTTGTGCAACTGGCCCCAGAGATTCAGGAGGTTTTTACCAGGAGCCAAATCATCCGCAGTGGTCTCTTCCTCTCAGAAACAAATGGACCAGATAAGCAGTTACGGTAAATGAATGAATGAGTGAATATGAAAACCAACCCTTTTACGCCCGGCTCAGACTACAGGAGCTCTAAAAACTGATTTCATCACACACATAAGAAATAACCTCACATTTGTTCTGATCTCAAACATGCACACACTACAATATTTGAAAATAATGTTGCATCACACGACAAGATATTAAAGTTATTGTACCAGAGAGAGTGTGAATGCATCACCTCAGAGAAGTATCAGCATCAGTTGGTTAAAGCAGTTCATTCTATGTGAACGCCACATTTGGAAGAGATCTCACATTATCTGATTTTTGCCCCTCTTTCAAATCAAGTCTCTGGTTTCAGTGCTCGTAAATCTGCAGCAGACTGAGAGCTGTGCTGTGCAGTAAATACACTTTTTCAGCATGCTGTGTTCCAGCAGAATACTAATGTGTTTCCTCTGTCTCTTTCCACAGTCCCTGCTGGAGTTACTTGGATGGACTGTGGACTGTACTGTGCTACCACATCTGTTCATGTTGGAGCGATAGAAATCAACACTTTGGACATGTTGACATCAGTGATTTCCAAGCAGCTCATCCCAAGGCCTGACGCCGTTTCATATTTTGAAGGGACTTCAGTTTTTCTCAAGTGAACAGTCTAATTTTGACAAAAGAAATTGGAGCCCTAATGCATCAATCAGACTTCAGAGTGGAGCCACTTGAATGCGTCACTGAGACCCCCAAACAGTCAGGACTGTTGCTGCGTTTGGATTAATGTTTCTATGTAGTGTGTGTGCGAGCGCAGTGCAGCCTTGGATCCATCGTGGAACCACCACAGTCCGCCCGGGCGCCCAGCCTTCGGACCGGAGACGCTCCAAACCAGCAATTACTCTCTGGTGTTACTGATTCAGCTCAGTCTGCTCTCCTTCGACCTGTTCGTAAACTCCTTCAGCGAGCTGCTGAGGACTGAACCGGCTGTGCAGCTCGTACTTTTCATGTAAGTTAGAGTTTCCTCACGGTTTCAGCAGCCAATCTCTGACTTGAGGGGGGAAAGCTAAAAATAGTACACTTCAGTTGTTTACACTGAGTCATTGGGATGCTGGAATGAAATGAAAGGGCTCTGTGTAAAGACAGTAAGCTGGTAAATCTTTCTGTTTCTGTCCCTTTTGTTTCTGCTGGTCACACATTTCCCTCTCTCTTGTCTTTTCCTTCCCTGTGTGCTTTTCTTCAAAAGAATCCAGGACATTGCCATCCTGTTCAACCTGATCATCATTCTGTTGATGCTGTTTAACACCTACGTGTTCCAGATCGGCCTGGTGGCCATATTGCTGGAGCGATTTAGAGCTCTGCTAATGCTCTCTGCTCTCTATCTGACCTTCAGTATCATACTCCATTCCTGGCTTATGGTACGTTCTCTACATGCGCACATGGTCAGAATATATAAGAATCTAAGTCCTGAGGATATATTTTTATCATTTCAATTGTCAATTTGTTTCTGCTACATTTATGAAAATGATAAAATTATATTGTTTAAAGATAGATGAGGGGGCAGTAGTCGTCATTTTAGCAGTTTATTTCAAACATGTAACTATTCTAATATATCAAATTAATTATTTATTTTACAATTAATTTGTCTTACAGCAAGATATAAATAAGTACAAAAATACACACACACACACACACACACACATACACACACATATATATATATATATATACATACATATATAATCACACACACAGAAAAATTAGTCTTATTTGAGGAAGTTAAATTTGAACATTTAGTCATTTGCCTCCTTTTAAAAGCATTTTTATTAACAGCATAACATAATGTAACACTGTCTGCCTCCATCACCCACCACTTACAGCATCACGGTTACTTACGGTTTTTATTATATTATTATTATTCATAATCACACATATTTATAGGCTACATATTATTACTGTGTTATTATTACAAACGTATGGTGTATATTTCTTATGAAATATGTAATATATGCATATTTTCTCATATATATTATATACACATTACACATACTTGTACTGTGTAATTATTCTTATATCTATCATGGTATTCTACATCATAAAGTTTAACATTCCTTTGCAATTTCCTACTATGCAATATTTCACCACTTACTGTGCAATAATGTTTATGTACTTCTATACTTTTCTGATCATTATTATTATTATGATCATCCTGTGCAACTATGAATCTGGGTGTACAGTCCTTTATATGTCAAAGGGGTATATAATGTAACTAAACTTAATGTAACTTAATGACTTTTTGTCTGTCTTCTAACTCTTAAGCTGCTGTAACGTGAATAACGTGTTAATTTCCTCTGTGTGGGATTGATAAAGTCTTGTTAAATGTTATGAGTCTAATAAGGTCTTATCTGAAAGCTGTGACATCAAAATGATTATTAATTATTTCTCTGTAATCTTTGCAGAATCTGCGTTGGCTAAATACCAACAGATTTATTTGGACAGACGGCCTTCAGGTGCTGTTTGTCTTCCAAAGAGCCGGTAAGACGACATATTATTACCTTCTTTATCATGCCATACCAATGTATTTATTTTTAATCCCTACTGCTGACTCCAGAGCTTCTGTTATGAGAAGAAGAAGGCAGTACTCTGTCTACAAATTATCTTTTGTATTTGACAATGAAGAGTGCAAGTGAGAAATGACTTATCAGAGTACATCAGAGCTTTGTGGCTTCTCTCAGCTGAATATGAGACCTAAGAGATAACATTGATCCTTTTTGAAGGGCTAAATAACCTGTACCATAATTTCCCTCTTTACCTTTACCCACAGGTTGCTGTGTGTATAAATATGCCTATGTGCATTGAGCTGTTCTTATGTCACCTGGTTTCAGGCCTCTGAACCACTGTGTACATCTCTAATTTGATTGATGGTTCAAACAGAACAAAATGACATTTCAGTTTTAATTTTTTTATTCTCTGAAGAGACAGAAAGCTCATAGTTCTCATTTTCTTTTTTGTCTGAGTGTGTTAGTCTTTGTTCTTCTCTGGCTCCAGGCAGTGATCTCACAGCGCCATGTGGGTGTGATTTTCATACACATATAAGCTCATAAGTGGATAAAAGGATTTATTGTCTTGTTATTGTTCTTCTCTGCAGGTGATCCCATATTAAGTATGAGAACGGACTGTAGCCATATCAGTCTCTCTGTTTTGTCTGCTACTTAAGACCCACCCAGACGCTTACTCAGTGTGTGATTCAGTGTTGCATCACCTGTTCACAAATTCTCTTTCATTCTGAACCTTCCTTAAGACACTGTAAACTCTGCTGGGCTGAGTTGTTAATGCTGGCGGGGATTTCCAATTTCTTTGTCGCTGTACAATCACAAATTATCTCTCAAGTAACTGTAATTATTGTGCAAAGTCATAACACAGAAGCCACCCAGTGCTGTGCAATGTTCACAGCTCCACCTTCTAGCACCAGATCTGTGTGCTAGGTACCCCAACAGAGGGGGGACCAAACATGGGGATAGTGCGGAACGTTCCATTAGTATCCACAACTTTTTACAGTGGAAACGTAAAGAAAGCTTTTACAGAACTGCTCAGTGAAAACGGGGCTTAAGAGTGCTTGTTTTTGTCACTGACAGGTTCAGATTATTATTATCATAATTAAGTGTCTGACAACATTACGGAAAAGACCTTTCAGAAAAATTTAAATTTCTCTTTACCTTACCCTCATTTCCTAACCTAACTTAACCTCCTTACCTTTATGGAAACATTAGTGAGAGTCAGAGAGAGAAGTGGTGTGAAGAGTTTGTTGTGCTGCAGTACAGAAAGCGCAGCTTAGGGTTATTTTAGAGATTTGTAGTGTCGTGGCTGAGTATTTAGCTGATGTTTTTAGTGTGGAAGAGATTTCAGAAAGAGACTTCAGTGTTATGGATTTACTTACTTAGTCAAGTCTCAAGTTTTCGCAGGTTGTAGTTGTCGGATTAATCAGACAAAATATTAACATGTTCTCTGAACTGAAATTTGAACTAAAGTTTCTTGATTTCACAACAGAACAATAAAACCGTCTTATTAGAGATTCAACAGAAAGTATATACTTTATTTGGTTCATCATTAAGTGTTTCAGATGTGTTGTGCAGCTGCCTGTTTACTGAAAGCACTGTCCTCCATTAGCTGAAAAAAACTGTGGGATGGGTGGATTTTTTTTATAATAAAAATGAGCTCAGGACAGAAAATATATTTGAAGGCAAATATGTCCGCAGCACCTTGAGCCATCAGTACTTATCAACAGATATTTGAAACCCCTCAGTCATTTTTTGGGCTACAGGACCATGACGCGGTGAAACAAGTGCATTTTCTGTATGTTATGGTGTTTTTTTTTTTTCTGATAAAACCTCCTCACAAATTTTTCTGTTCACAGCCTCTGTGTTGTACTACTACTTGTACAAGAGGACCTCGGAGTATCTAGGAGACCCTCGCCTCTATGAGGATTCACCGTGGCTGCGAGAACTCTTTGCTCGGGTCAGACAGTGATCTCACTGCGACAGAGCATGAAGCCACTGAGGCCAGAGCACGTGTAAAGATTGCACAAGAAAGAAATTGTCCACTTATGTTACAATGACGTCTGCATATAAAAATCCATACAATGGATAAATAATTTAATACAACTTATTTGAAAGGTTTCTGACATGTACAACAATACAATTACATTTGAGAATCATTCATTTTCAAATGCAAAATAAGACATACTTTCAGGTCTAAAATGCATTTCTTGCAACACAAGAACTACCAAATCTATCTGAGAGGAATTGTAGCCAATAAATTTAATCCACAGAACATTTCCTTCCAATGCAGGAGGGACTGTGCCAAAATCTGGTAAGTCGTTTTAGAACAACGACGTTTCATCAGGCTAGTTTTGCTGTTCAGATTTTAAAATGATGTGAAAAGTGAGATAATGATTCAAAATACCAGTCACCACATGCCCTATTTCTTTTTTGTTAATGCTATTGCAATTGTTTTATACACATTTGACACTTTCTGTGTTGCTTTGAATTCTTGTTTGTTATGTTGATATTGAACAGAGTTTAACTTTATCATGGAACTTGAACAGTTACTGAACTCCACTGTCTTTAACATCTGACCCATTATGTGGATCTAAGCTGGCTGTGTTTCATTTTCAAAAGTTTTAAATGCTTAAAATACAATAAAATACGATAAACAATAAAAAAATTGAAATGGTGGTCATTTAAGGGCCGTACACATGCCACGATTTTTGCACCCTCAGATTTACTGTCGTTAATGTAGACACGTGGCAGGCAGAGTCACGCCAACGGATATCTTTCCCTTCTTCCGTTAATTTCAGTCTGTGGTAAATATGGAGAAGTTGATCGTTTTAGTGCATGGCTGCCCCACAGACAGCAGGCGTACACACAAACAGTCCTGGAAGAAGATCAGCTCTGCACTCAGGATTTCAGGTAAGCAGGCTATGATACCGTGCGTGTTAATGTTGCTTAGCAACCTCAGGCACAACCTGCTGTCGTGCTCTTGACAGCTGGCACAGAAAAGGCAAAAGAGTAGTAGTTTAAAGATGCAGCATGTGTACAGCCCCTTTAGACACTGCTGTATGTGTGTTTTTGTATGACATGTACTTGGTCATCTGATTTATGAGCTTGTTCCAAAGCAGGACTCCAGATGGCTGAAACGCAGCTGATCCTTCAGGTCATTGAACTCTTTGAGGAGTGACTCTTTCTGCAGCTTGAACTAGACACCAGGAAGAGTCAAAAGTGTTTTATATCAGAGTTTCTTTATGTAAAATGAAAACAGAGATATGTCTCAGAGGACAGGGACAAATTTAGTCAAATTAAAGGGGAACTACCCCCGTTTTCAAAATTATACACGTTATTCCTGTGGTCTAGGACAGCCAATTTTTTTTTCAGAAACAGGAACAACTCTCTCCCAAATCCTGTGAGTGCTAAAACTTACATTCGTTCTGGCCCACCAGCCGTATGTTTGACACCCCTGATCAATCCCCTTGTCCTCCGGATGAGAAACTCAGTTTATATGCATAATCTCAACTTTCTCACTGAAGTAATGTGGATATAATACATATGAAAGGTACAAATGTAACATATCTGCAGGTTCTTCTGGTAACTGGGCTGCTAGAATTTTGTCTTTGTATGACAACAAAACAAAAGAAACTAGGAAATATTCATGAAACTGTCTTTTCTTTACTTAAAATAAATATCAAGTGCAGCAGTAACAATTCCTGTATTTTGACTCAAGGAAAGATAAAAAAAAAAAAATGTTTTTGCTGTGTTTTATCTTTAATATAAAAACATTTCTAAATATAGATTTTGGAGCATGAGCAATAATTAACAATAAATTTATAACTGATCCCAGCCCTACTTTAAATGATTGATAAAAACACTGAACTAACTTACATGTGTTGCATATTTATAAAACTGCTCTGCCTCCTCTCGTCTGCCATTCTGAAAACAAAAGGTTCATTTCATGGTTAGTTCAGGTCCCTGCAGCCTGTCTTGAAAAATGAATTTGCAAACAGTGAAAAAGTGAATCTGTGCTGAAATGTGTCCCAGTTCTGAGGTTGCGTTCCTGAGGGCACATAGGTCACAAAGGTGTGTCCTTCGTTGGACCTGTGTGTTCAGCTAAACTTGGTTTTCCTCCTCTAATGCAGTCAAATCTCACTGAACAATATGACAAGGTTATGCGATCAGTAAGCAAAGGACCGTGGGATACCAGGATGAAGTGTCGACCTATTATGTGTTATATTCTGTCCTGAAGTATAGACTTCCGGGGAAGCAAAGCGCAAACTGGGACACATCTAGTGTGTTTTCAAAGAGACATCATCACTCACCCTGAGGCAGATCAGAGACAGGTAAGCCCACACCTCTGCGTTCTGGTTGTTCAAATGATTGGCCTCAGTCAAAGCCTCCTCAGCTACACGCAGCTCCTCCAGCTACACAGACACACACAAACACAAGCAGGCTCACTTCGAAACAACTCCACAGCTGTCCAAACCATTTTTATAAACTTTATTTACAACTCTACAGTAACGTGACCTTCACCTCCGCTTTGGTTTTGTAATTAGTGTTCAGCTTTGGGGTGATGAATAACCCCAATGTTAACTGCTTTTAACTCCTGAATGTCACAAGGCATATCATAAGAATAAGACTCCTCTGGAGCCTTTCAACATCAGAATTAAATCAGATTTAAATATATGTTCAGGTTTCTATCATTTTTCTGGAGGGGGAGGTGGATTTTACCCGGTAACAGGCGACACCCAGGCCCAGCCAGGTCAGGCAGGACGGAGACTGCTCACAGGCCTGCAGATAGGTAACCTTGGCTTCCTTAAACTGAAAGTTAAAAACACAAAAGTAAGAGATTAGTTTTACTGTGGTTCGTTGCTTCATACAAGATGTCTGAGATGTGCTTTAATGTAAATTCAGTAATAACTGATTTCTGCCTGGTTTCTACAGTGAAAACTTGACCTGTAATCCCATTGTTCCTCATGACTGTTTTACCAACTTTATTATTTTAGAAAACATCCTAAGAGAACGCTTCATGACAATATTTTAGTTTTTCCTGGAAATACACCAGGTTGATTCATCAGCAGATATATCATATATCAATAAACTGTCCATAAAGCTTGTCTTAATATCCTACCTTCCCCTGCTGGAGGTAGATGGATCCCAGGCGGAGGCGGAAAAGGTGAGCGTCTGATGGTTGCTGCTGAAGGATCAGGCTCCACTCATAGCTCTCCTGGGCGTCGCTGAGTGCCCCCTGCAGGTAGTGACAGTGACCACTGAGGGCCCAGGCATCCGCATCCTGCTCACAGGGTGGACAAAACTTCTCAGGTCAGAGTTCAGAAGAGATGTTAGTGCAATCAGGTGATAACTTTGCCTCTGCTGTGTGGTCACATCACATTTATATTAAAAAACTAAATCAAATGAAAAAGACTTTATTGAAATAAACGTATACATCAAGTAAAGAAAATGATTTTAAAATCAATCATGAATGAAACAATGTTGGTCATATCGTCATATAATAGAGGAGGAACTGAGGTAAGAGAAGTTCATAAATCCAAAATTAAACGTAAATATTTTCTGCAGTTCAAATGTTATAAATTACAGCCAGTGGTCAGTGTACGTACCTGGTTATTGTGAAACAGCGCCTCCCTCAGGCTGGTGGCAGCACTGCAGTAGTCAGCTCTAAGCAGCTGCAACTGGGCCAGATGAAGAAGATAGGAGACACTGCGACCGCCGTCTGAAGACAGCAGCTCCAGGGACAGAGCATGCTCCGCCATCTGACAAAAAGACAGGGACCGCTGATCATTTTTGTTGAAACTTTCACAGCTGACAATTGAAGTTAGTGTATTTTGACTTCCTAAGAAAAGACTTCCACAATACATGACTTTTCCACAGCCAACTGTCAGCTCACAGACGTTGACACATCAATAATGGTCATAAATAAGTTTTGCCTCATCACATACAAAAGCCTGGGTCATTTGTACTATACAATGTAGGTTAGTTTGATTCATATTTGACCTGTGTGAGTCCAGCTGGCTGCTCAGATGGCCAAACCACCAGACACTTTTTTTTACCTGCAGTGCAACGTTCTGCAGCAGGAATTGAACCGTCTCTGTGAAAATGGTGGCGGAGCATTTAAATGTAGCTGATCTGGAGCGAACACTCGGCACTGGGGGCTCTCTTTGCATCTCTGAGTCCTGGGCTCCACACTCTGGGTCTGAGAGACAATGGCATTAACATAGTTAGGCAGCACTGGCTGCTCTGGGAAAACATACTCAAAGCCAAGGGTCTTCAGATTGAGGTGCAGTGAGAGTGTATGATAGACAGGGGAGATGAGACAAGTCTTATTTTTTGGTGATTGTTGCCAGAGTGCATCTAAACAGTGTGTATAAGTAGGTATTACCAAGAGAATATGTTGTATATCCGTATTTTTTATCTAGATTTTAGTTTTTTTGTCCTTGTAGAAATGGACAAACAAAAATTACGACCAGTTTGAAAAATGTTTTGGATGTGACTGTTAACAGATCTCAGTGTGCTTCATCATTTACCCAATGTATTAAAGATATGAGCAGATTTTCAATATTACAGATTCATTAGAACGTAGGAGAACTGGAACCACAAACACTTCAGGTACAAGCCAAACCCCAAAATACCCTTTCTCAGTCACCACAGGCACAGACATAACACCAGAGTCGGCTCTAGCAATTCAGCTTTTCTCTCCATGGATGGCATTAAGGGAAAACTAACACATCACTGCAGTCAGATGAAGACACAGTTTACTTCAGCTTACCTTGTTTAATAGTGGGAGACTGACGTGCTGCCGTGGTCATCTCTTCCTTCTCATGTTGGTCTTTCTCCTTCTTATTTTTCTCCTCCTTGCCATTCTCCCTCTTCATCTTCTCCTCCTCCCCCTGTGTTTGCTTCTTTGCTTCTTTTGCCCTCAGCTGCCTTCTGGCCTCCAGGAAAGCCCTCTCAGCCAGGATGGATTCGCTCTGGCTCTCATGGAGCAAACCTGGACAGCAGACTCAGAGACATGAAATGAAACTATACAATTCCAAGCATGCATCTCTTCTGTTTACTGCTTTGGGTTATTTTGGGTCAAACAAAGTTTCTTAGTGTTTAAATATGTGCTGATTTCTTTGTTTCTTTGATATTTACCATTATTGTGTATTTTTATTCTGAGGCATTTTCTTTAAATTTTCCTCTTTTATTTCCACAAAAAGCCTCTGAAACAGCATTTAAAAAACAAAACTCTGTACTGAAACCTGATTTATAAATTTAAAGTTACCAGCTTGTAAAAGTCGCCAGAAGACAACGCTGGCATTTTATGTATGTTTTCTGAAATCCATGAACACGTTACATTTGCATGTTTCATACCTATCATATCAGTCCTTCTAAAGTGATGTAGTATATGAGTTGACAGCGTGATCGGGGGGAGGAGGGAATGGTTTATGGTGTGACACCTAGGCCACACACCTGCAAAGCTGCAGTCCACTCTTCAACACCAACAAACAACAAAACCGGTTGTTATTGTGACCTGATTTGCCAACAGAGATACTGCCATGAAGAGTGTGTTGTTGTTTTTTAATGAGACATCACATTTGTCTTGATTGGGCCACCAAACCAGGTATTTTAAGCCTTAACTTGATCTTTTCCCAACCATAACTAAGTGTTTTTAATGCCTAAACCCATCCACACATTAACCACAGCTTTGTTGAAATGTATAGAAAAGTAAAGTTTCAACATATCTCCTATCTGTTGAGGGATAGACATCATTGACCGGCTGTTATTGACAAAAGAGTGTCAGTATTAGCAGTCTTATGTGTTGTGTTGGCAGCAGTGGATAGAAATACAAACTTATCTCACCCAGCAGTGTCCAGGCCACCACACTGTCTGGGTCTAAGCTGATGGCTCTCTCCAGGAAGGTCTGGGCCTCCTTGTGTTGCTCAAACATCGCCGCCAACACCCCACACATCATCAGGCTAAACAAGCAGATACAGACACTCAGGGTTAACTTCCCGGTTCATGTGTTTTTGCTGCTGACATCAGATTAATTGACTGAAATTGTGCAGTTTTGGGTTAATGTTCATATGGTTATTATCAAAATTCTGGGCTATGACAAACCTAGATCATGCATGGTGTTGTACTTTGCAATGTAACAGGAGGAATTGTGTCGAGAAGATACAAAGCAGAACCACCAACACAAGATGAATGGCTGAAAATTGTGAACGAAATATTTGATATAGAATTGTTAACTCATAGGATAAGAGCTCAAGAGGAGCAATGCCAAGAGGAATGGGAGACATAGGTAATGTTTACATGTCAACGAGATAAGAGACTGCAGTTATGATTAGGCTGTGAGACAGGACAATCGTTTCCATCCCATGCCACTGACATGTTTCTGTCTCACAGTCGCAGACACTTTTGGTACCATTTCATCTCATATGATACAAAACAGCCTACTTCATTCATGGTTCTGATTATGTCGCTCAGAATTAACACCCCTGCCTCATTTACATGAACGCGCTCATGGCTGGATAGGAAAACTCAGAGTTGACTGAACTGGATGATAACCAGCTCTGTAGTATTGGTTATCCAGATGGCCAATGTGACGGGTTAGTCAAACCAGGTAATGAGCAGATATCCTGGGTAAGTTGAACTGGCTTCGTAGTACAGGCCTCTGTTTCTCCTCTCTTGAAAACCAATAATTTGCTCTTAGTTTAATATTCTACAGATATTTTAAGCATTTCTAACCTGGATTGGTGTGTCTGCTGGACAGACACAGCGTCACGGAAACACTCATGAGCCTTCATGAAGTCTCCAGTTCGCATGTAGAGGCTTCCCCACTCAAACTTGTGGGAGGGCTCATTGGGGTGCCTTACCACCAGCTGCACAAAAACAAATTCACAATGAAAAATTTAACCAGCCGGCATCATTGTTTGCATAAAGATCATTAATCACTGCTGTAACATGATTTGTGGCCACCTGATACAATAAACACTGATATGCTCTGAGAATAACAGAACAGAGACACAGATGAAGAAGAAGTACATCAAGACGTCTTTATGTCGACAAATCAATAACTGATGACTAAATCAGTTTGAGGCATGCATTTTGATTTATGGGTCTGAAAAGAATGGATAAACAGGAAATCAACCCTGCTCTGTTCTTTTCCTCATTTATTTTGGGTGAAGAGCAGAAGCATGGTGACGCACCTCTTGGTAGTACTGAACAGCCTGCTGATAATCCCCAGTAAACTGAGCCTCTCTGGCAAAATTTCGGAGCTGAGAAGAACTCAACTGGATCTCGTCTGTGGAGTCATCGTCGACGTCATCTGAATAAACCTGGTGATGATAAAAATTAACATAAATACAGAATATATCACACATGCTAAGTATGTGTGTGTGTTACCTTGTTGAGAGCTAAGCGCATCTCGTCCACCAGGTAGACATAGAGCTTGCTGATAAACGCCTTATGCTCCTGAGGGTCAGTGAATGGCTCTGTCCGCTGCATCTTGTCACGTACGATCCCCGCCACTGCATGCTACACACCAGGAACACACACATTTATGTGGTCAAATAACGACAGAAGA
This sequence comes from Epinephelus cyanopodus, assembly GCA_026686955.1. Lineage (NCBI taxonomy): Eukaryota > Metazoa > Chordata > Actinopteri > Perciformes > Serranidae > Epinephelus > Epinephelus cyanopodus. Next base: position 42,262,373 of record CM048914.1, on the reverse strand, counting down.
GCCACCACCAGTACAAAAAAACCTGACAGGTTACAGATCAGAGAGTGTATGAAACAATGGATTTAGCTACTGTGACGTCACCCATCGGTTTGTGGACTCCTGTTATGAAGCCTGAAGTTTGACATTTTGACCATCGCCATCTGGGAGCCACTGTTTTCTGTCTTTGAGGTAGCTGCTAACTGCTAGTAGCTGCTTTAAAAATGTCCTGGAGGCGGGTCACACGCATAACACGTCGTCAGAACAACACACCTGCCCCGTCCATAGACCCATCCTGCCGACTGTCCTTTTTACACAGACATCATTTTGGTGCTATAACGTCCTCTGTCCCTATTCATACAGAACCATGAGGTAGAAGAGACAGTGTAAAAGGGGCTATAGACTCACAGACAGCCTGTCACTCAAAGTGTCGCCGCCTTAAGCTATGCGCAACTTTAAGCCTTAACAAAATGTAACCAGGTGAGTTATTAAAAAAAATCTCCCCCATAAAGTTGTCATAAATGTTGAAATTAGCTATGAAGACTATATCTGTTTTTGCAACAGGCTGTAAACATGTTTATATCTGTTGTAACGTTGGCCATTTGGGGGTCTATGGGGAGTGACTCGCTTTTGGTGCCAGGCTCAAGTGGCCATTCACAGGAATTCAGTTTCTGGAATTTCCACATTGGCCTTATTTTTCAGCCCTGGAGGTTGTCGCTTGCTGCAGATCTACTCCAAAAAACTCCATCAGGGTTCCTGCAAGTTTTATCAATCCACCAGGGATGTGTGCAGTTGTTCTGACCTTTATCTGTTCCTTGAAGGTGAAGTATTTCCCAGAGACATTAAGCGCTCCCATTAGCTCAGTCTTCATCTGCTCCCGGCTGCAGTCTTCAGACGCCTTGGCTCCTGCTCCAAACAATTCCTTATATTGGTCTGAAATCAGGGCCACCGTGTTGCCTATCTGCCTGTGGTATTCCAGCACCGCCTGATGGAGAGAATTCAGCAAGTGATCAACAATCCACTGATGTGTGTTGTGCGTGCGTGTATCTGTGTGTCTGTTTATGTATATACACATATATATATCTGTGTTTTACTCTTTCTGCTCTGCTAGGACCTGCTGGATGTGGACGCCTGGGAGGGATCAGTGCCTTCACCCTGCAGGAAATAGAGACACATCTCAGCACATTCGCACTCATTTGTGTTCCACAGTCAGTCAGAAACCCAAGGGTCAATGACCAAATGTCCCCAATCTAGAGAGACAGTGAAATCAATACACCCAGATACAACTTAGTGCTCACAGACACTTAGAGGATTTATATACCACATAACAGGCCCACACAGAATCAGCACCCGCAGTTGTGCCGTCACTACCCTGGTATTTCTAACGTCGACACAATAACTGGAAAAAGAGCGATTTATGAAAATGAGGGCAGACAAATCAAACTATAACAAGGCTGTAACATGACAACTACTACTTTTCCTTTCCTGATAAGTAGCAGTGAACAGCAGAATGAACGTCCACAGATTTTCCTCAAATAAAAGACAATTAACATATCTTAAGTGAATTTTATCTTTCACATTACAAGCAAAAAAAACATTCCACTAAATTCTGCAGGTTTTCATTCTGAAGATTCTGTCTGGGTCTGCACGTTACCTTCTGGCCAGCTCCTCTGGAGATGTTTTGGGTACCAGCGGTTTCTCCAAGGCTATCTCAATGATAATATAGGTTCTGGCCTCCACATACGTCTGCCATTAACAGGAATGAGGGGTTAATATGCTGAAGGCTTTACAAACAACAAGCATGTAAACTGTATATAGGTTTACAGTAGGATGTATAGTAGCAGTTCAAACTTATCAAATCAAATCAAATAAATTTTATCAATGCAGCATGTTTAAAAACAACCGCAGTTGAGCAAAATTGAAGTTAAAATTGAAATAACAACAATAAATGGCAGTAGAAATTAGAAAGTAACATCATATGTACAAAAATCTACAACCAAATAAAACTGGAAATCTTGATTACGTACATAAAAAGTTATAAAATATTAAAACCACTAAGAGCAACCAAAGGCCATTGAAGAAAAGTAGGTCTTAAGTCTTAAGTGTCAGTGGAGCGAGAACATTTGATTACAAGTGTGAAGCTATTCCTGAGTTCTTGAGCAGCCACTGTAAAAGCACGATCTCCTTTACCAACTAGCTTCGATAGTGGGACAGTTAAAATGTTGTTACTGCGCTCACTTAAACTACAATCATAGCTTCCAGTAAATGAGGCCTACTGTGTTTGTGATTGCAGAGTTGTGTTGCTGTGTAGTGGAAGCTTACATTTTGCTCCGTACTGAGGGGCGGCTCAGTTTCAGCCAGGGCATCAGCCACGCTGTCGGCTACAGACAGCCTGCTCTGACTGCCAGGTTGCTGTCATAATGAAAACAGCGTACAATTGACTCCAATCCTTATACTCACAACAGATACAAAATGTAGAGACTTTAGAAGTATAGAATCAACTGCTGGTTTTGCTTGTTAGAAAGGTTTCAAAGCCTTTCAAGGACTTGTTTTTGTCTTGTATGATTTTCCAAGCCCTTGGAAGTGATCTTAATTAAACTTTGATGTAAAAATGAATCTCAGTTGACCATCACAACCTTGCTGACCTTTTTGGCTGCCTCCTTGGATTCCTTCGTTCCCCTTCCATCCAAGTTCTTCCCTGCCTTCCCCTTGTGAGAGCCTGTAGCTGAGCCAGCACGAACTTTGACCTGTTTGGCTGCAGTCTTGGTCTGCTCCTTTAACACACTGACACTCCGCTTGGCCTTTAAGTACATGATCAGAGACAAACTCACTTTAATAGAGGCTTTACAGTGCACACCCCATTGGAGCGGTGTTAGTATTATTCAATAGATTATACTGAGTCAAGTCTTTATTTAGTGTATGTATTACACATGACACAGCAGGATTGTGCAGTAGTGATGTGTGGGTCGGGCGGTTTTGGGTAAGCTTGTAAGAAAATATCACAGGCTTCAGGCGGGTCATAGAGTGACAAAGCAGCATTCTGAGTGAATTATTATAACCTACAGAAACCTTGTGCAATAATCTAACTTCCACCTCCTCTTCCCCTCTTTCTGTCACTCTCACACAACAAGCAGCTTTATCATCAGCGCTGCTGTGCTCAGGCTTCCCGTTATCTGGCTTTTGACCAGGAAAATCTGTTTAAGACATATTTAAATCTTTCCGGTCATGTGTTGGCCTAATACCATGTCCTAACAGCAAGTGTCTCTCTCTGTCCACACTGGCTCTGGTTAAGAAAGCTAGAAAGTGTTGATGGAATTCCATTGAACAGATCATTTCTACTAGACATTATATGATGAATACATGAACAAAAATTAAAGCAAATAAGTTATATGTGTATATCTGTGTGACCTTGTTCAGTAACTCAGCCTCAGAGAAGGGCTGAATGCTGTATGCTCCTCGGATGCGGCTGACTCCAGGATACAGCAGCCGACCCATGTCCACAAACGCCACACCATGGAAGGGGATCTCTGGGCTCTTGTCAGCGGGCTACACACACACACACACACACACACACACACACACTTTGACTGGACGAATTTGCTTATCTGTCACTGAACTTTGCTTAAGATTTTAAAACAGGAAACAAGCTTTGATTAAACTAAAATGCAGTTTTGCCTGAAATAACTGTGCATGTTGTCCTTCATTTCTTACATTTGGTTCAGACTAGAGGACTAATGCCGAAGGGTCACATTATAATATAACCCCCGTTTCCACCAGGCAGTATGGGACGGCACCACTTTTGGTCCCCCTCTGTTGGGGTACCTAGCACACAGATCTGGTACTAAAAGGTGGAGCTATGAACACTGCAGTCTGATTGGTCAGTAGAGGACGGTCACTCTGTTCAGGGCTGAGTTGTGGCTGGTTTTGAGGCTCATGTAACCACTGTTCATACCGTGAAGAGTTTTATTAGTAAACTGTAACTATAAAATGAAAGGATGTTTTGCTGCCTTTTGCAGCAGCTGTAGTAAAAACATAATTTAATTCACTGGGCTGACTGTCGACGATTTTTAAGGTGAAATGTTAACTTGTAATGTTACTAAATGCATCAGTTGACGACTTGAATCCATCACCTTAAATTTCACTGTGACAACTTTGACCATTACTTAAGTTTCTATACGACATACACTTTTAGTAATGAGTGGATCTTCATATACTCTAATCCTTACTCAGAGAAAAATAAAGTGTAGCAGAGCATCATTCCTGTGGGCTACGTCAACACTAAACCCCTGAGCTTGCCTGAGAAGGACTAAATGCACAAAGCCGCTATTTTTAAATATCCCATGGAGAGAGACTCTCACTGCAGCCTGTTCTGTTTTGTTCTGAAAATGTCGGCGTGTGTCACTTGTAATAAGGAAATACAGTAAGTGCTGGGCGGAGCAGTGAGTGACAACAACCCCGCCCACATTTAAGGGTACTGTTTGCAGTGGAAACGCTAGGGTCTAGGTACCATGTCTGAAGGGCTACTTTTGGTTCCAAAGGTCCCATACTGAAAGTGTTTGGTGGACACGGGGCATATTTCTGATCCTATCCTTTGATAACAAAGTCGGCTCACCGGCTTGGTTTCTGCTGCCTTAGTGAGCACAGCCGACGACCTCATTATCTCCACTGGCCACAGTCTGCTCTCAGTGATCTTCTGCCGCAGCCTGAAATTACAGTCAACACTGATAGACACATTTTCACATATTTTTCTGCATCTATCTCTCTCTTTCTGCAATCTCTACTTGGTATTTACCCATCCAATGCCTTAGTTCACATCATATATATTCTGATGTTGACCTAATATATTATTATCTCTTTTTTGGTTTTGCTACAATATTTCCCAAGCAGTTTTCTTCATAGGGATTCGACATTTATTCAAAGCATTAAACCTGTTAACTTGTTTACTTTGCATGGCCCTGAATTATTTCTCAATGATTTCCTGATCTTTTGGCTTGAAATTTATTGAATGAGGACACCATGTTTTCAAATACACTTTGTTATAATCCTGAAATTTATTTTGTAAAAAATACAGACACAGTGTCAAGGAACTTAAGACTGTCCCTTTTGGCCTACAGGTAGCATGACGGTTAGACAGGAGGAGGAGTGAGCTGTGCATGTAGCTGACCTGGTAGTTCCTCCTGCATCCAGGAAGCAACGCATCTCTGTGTCCCAGCTCACCCTATGCTTTGTGATCTCTGCCTCAGTACGAAACTTCCGGTCCTGTAATAACAATTTCGAAATTCATAAGTTATTTTTATGATCTAAGACTGTCCAAAAATTTAAGTAAACATGAACAATTCTATACCAAATCCAAAAACTAGAGTGCAAAAACATTCTGTGGGTCCACAACATCAGGCTCCCATTCACTGCCTATGAAGCAGCTTCAGACTTTATGCAAGGGGTTTATATGAGTTATAAGCACTTTCCTTAATCAATTATTGGTAAAATTAACGATTGATTAATTGCTTCATTGTGATTTTTAAAGAAACGTGAAAACTTTGCTTCTACATTTTTTACTTAATCAGAGCTCACAACAACATTTTACAGATACTCTGACAGCACTTTATAGCCTATGAGTTGATCGATCAAATTTTACTTGTTTGATCAAATTCTAAACAAACGATTAATCGTCATCACCCCTACTTTATACTCTAGACTTTGGTTTTGGACTCTGGTTTCTGTCTTTGAGAGAGAGGAGAACATGTTCACGATTATTGATTGAACTTTCCTCCGCCGTGGATAGAGTATACTGGAAATCTTAGTTTATGTGGTGTTCCCCTTTAAATCTGCTCATGTCTATCAAATGAAAGGCATTTATATGACATCTATCAGTGCACCCAGGCATTTCGCAGCAAGTGCAGGCCACAGTTGCAGTTACCTCTAAGCCAGTCAGCTCGCCATCCTCCTGTTCGATGGGCTCTGCCTGAAAGGAAGTATCAGGCAGGAAGTGGTTCCCTGTGACCAGCAGGGCCTGATGGGGCCTCTTCCTCTGTCGGCCCTTTTTCTCCCTCTGCCCTCCCGCCTTCAGGTGCCCCTCACAGAACACCAGCGCCTGATCTTTCTGGGAGTCAGAGGAATCATACAGCCACACTGTTAAAATCCTTCACCCTGGTTAAATCCAGATTTGAAGTTAGTCTAAATGGGGTTGCATGATTTTTCCCCCCATGTTTCATTTTGATTTAAACGTCCAGTGTGTAGGATTTAGGGGGATATATTGGCAGAAATGGAATATAATACAGTAGGTATGTTTTCACTAGTCTGTAATCACCTAAAGAAATAAATGGTTGTGTTTCCAAATGACCCATTTATATGTACATAAATTATGTAGCTTAAATAAGCTACATAAAAAGCACAGCACACTCACCTCTGCAGTAAGTGGGACCTCCAGGGCAGCAGTGTATGAGCAGGGAGTAGTGGCAGGACCAGATTGCAGAACCCATGACTCAGGGATGGAGTAGGCTGTCTCCATGGTTACCTTCAGGAGATTGGAGGCTGAGAGTTCAGCCTCAGACAGTATTGGCTCCGACACACTGACACACACATCCAGCGTCGACCTCTAAAGGGGTAAAATCGTGAAGCACATTCATGTTTTATTCATAAACTTTTACATTATAGTATTAGTGAGTTAATGGCTGTGATGTGTCTCAGTTTTCCTTCCTGATGTACAAAGTGCTGGTTGCCAAACACTGGTTGGGAATTTTCTTATTTGGCCTAAAAACTGGCTGTGGGATTACCTTCCTGTTCCACTTGAAAATGTCTTGGGCTGCCAACTGCTTCTGTCTGGCCTCAACTCCTGCCTTCAAATTCTGGATGAATTATACCAAAATGTCCACAGATTGACAAATCTCTATTGTATCACTCTAAATATTGTCATAAACCATATTTTCACCTTTGTATCAGACTGGCCTCTCTACATGACAAGGCTACAAATAAGCTAACACTGCAGAGTCTGCCTCGGTTGATACTGTACTTCTGTTGTACTCAGTGCTCCAAACTTATTAAGAAATGTACAAATAATCAAATTACCAAAAAAACAAACAAACAATTGGCACAATGAGAGTTTGGGGTTTTTGAGTCCTTTGGGGGATCGAGGCCCCCGGGGCAGTTGCCCAGTTAAGATGAAAACACACCGGTGCCACCGCAGTGTTGTGCATCATGTGAAACACATGAGGTGCCAACCTAATACACAATGGACACATTGCGCTGAAAAAAAAGTTATTACTACTTTTGTTGAAAGATCTGTATATCCTCCACCTCTGCATTAGCTTAAAGTCATGTGTGGACAGCCCCTGATTAAACTTGATTTCTCACCTGAGGAGCCTATCTCCAGAGCTATGACAAGCCAGGCAACATGTTTTTGGCCATAGTCTTTATAACGATGGGATTGTGGATTGTTTAGCTCAGAATATTTCTCAATCTCAACAATGGGTCTCTCCTCATCCATTCTTTGTCACACACGAGACACAGCAACAGCTACAGAGTTTGAGCCGCTGCAGGTGCTGGTATGTACAAGCAGAGAGTGAGTGGGGGAAAAATGCATTTAATTCCAGGAGCAATGAGGCTGGAAATAGGACAGTGGCGTGAAGGGCTGCAGGATGGTGCTTCCAGGGGCACCAACACATGTCTAGCCGCCCCCGGTGTGGGGTTGTTCATTGAAAATAATGGAGTCTTATTTTTTGATGCGCTGTGTTTGCCACCAGTGTGTTTTGGCCTTTAGTCTGCTTGGTAATCCAGGCTTGATTACAGGTTTAGTTAAAATGTCTTTCAGGCAAGATACATATAATAAGTATACAAATTTTTAGCCATGACCCTGCCCCTAACAATAACTGGTCATTAACCATCTGACCTGGCTGCAGAGGTCTGGGGGAGACTCTTTGGCTGAAGAGCTGGTCGCTGCAATCAGTGGAACTGTGGACGAGAAGCTGCACTGACCTGAAACAGAAGAGAAAACCACTCCAACAGTCAACATGTTGTCCTGTAAGAAAAGCTCTTTGAAGGCACTTTGACCTGACCTCCACATGCAGAAACTGGCATTCGGTACACATAGACACATACATACACCGGTTTGTTTTATTACAGTTACAACATATCACTTCTGACAGGTACAGCTGTACCTTGCAGCAGCGGCAGCAGGTCGATCACAGCCTGGCCCAGCACCGGTGTCTTTGCCTGCACCGGTGTCATCACTGGCACCGATGTCCTCGTCTTCTCAGGCAGGAACTCTCTCACTGTTACTGATTAAAACAACCAAACCAAGAAACAGTGCTGTGAAAACTGAGGGCCGTATAGACAATAAACTCCAGGCCCTACTCTGCGTTTGTTTACCAGTGAGAAGATTACTACCAGCGTTATTGCAATAATTAGTGGTAACTGTTTCAGTCTAGGCTGCAGTGGACTTGTTGATGTGCTCAACTATTTTGGGATTGGTTCAGGGGACTGCTGTGTCAAGGCAGCATATCTGCACAGAATAAGTCTTGCATGGTTGACAAACCTACCAATTATTCTGTCGTCAATGTCGCCATCAGCTGACAACAAAATTGCAGAAAAAAAATCTGGTGATTTTAAAGGTTGAAGGCCTTTTCCCCCGTAATTAAGTGAAACGTAACAGCAACAACACATGAAAATAGTTAGCTAATGCGATAGTGAACTTACAATGAGGCCACGTAATGGGATTTTACTGTAGCTGGAGTTGCATCTACTGGTGGTGAATACTGAGTGACTACACTGCTCAAAATATGAGCGAACAAACTGCTGGCTGGAACAGGTTTTAAAATAACATATATCAACATTATAAATTCTAAAGCATCAGCATGTGTTAAAGCCTATGTCTTGCCATCTGCCATGCTCTCCTGCTGTCCACAGTGGAGGTGTTTCGTTTTTTTAGGATGTGTGACATTTTCAGTTGAGGTATCATGTGGACATTACCAGCAAAGTGTGGGTGTCAAAGAGACACCGCTGGTCAACATGCAGAGAGTAACAGCAGCAACAAGAATTGACGAAAGTTGAAAGAAGAAACAGACCGACATCAATGTCAGATATCAACAAACTCAACTTACATATGACGGGTTTATGGGCTATGTCACTGAGAGCCTGACTGTTACTGGGGCAGTGGAAGCTGCAGGTAAAGTCATAGTCAACACACTGCTCCGCAGGGTTGACTTGCTTCTTGTCCGACTCTCCCAGCACATTTCCATCCAATTCAACCTGTAGAAAACTCTGGAAGCCATCTGCCTTATTTCCTTGCTGAAAAGAGGAGGAAACAGAGTATGTCGCATCAGGTGGATACTGTCATCCACACAGATTCTTACCCTAGCTAGTCTTCTAACGTTGCTCTCTTTGCCCCAGACATTTAAATTCCAGTCCAGTTTATATTAAACTACACAATAAAGTTTCAATCATACTGAAGTTAGTAAAACCAATCCAGTTTATGTAACATGTGCTTGAGATAATGTCAAAAGCATTTCCCATGAGTGTGCCAAACCCTCACAGGACCTGTAGCTGAGCAGAGGAGGCTCTTTGATCAGTTGTCTGGTTTGATCCCAGTGTGACATAAAGTCTGAAAATTGCATGGTGTTTGCCACTAAATGATAAAAAAAACTGCTTTGAAGAGAAATATGGAGGAAGGTGAACTGGGCGAACACACGTCAGTTTACCCCAACATTTTGCAGATTTGAGACTGGTGCTTTACATGTTACAGAGTGAAATCTTGAATGCGTCACTTATTTTTAATTGAGTGTTTTTCATTTGTGGCAGTTGCCACATTTACTAAGTGAAGTTGCGAATGCTCTTCCTCAAGCTGATGATGACTGCTTTAATAAGATTAATGCTAAATTGTAAACAAGGGGAAATGAAATAACTGAAACCCCCCATTAATCTAATTTTATCTGTGTAACAAACTGGAAAATACCCCCCCATTTTATTATCACTATTTCTTCATGTGTTTCTCTTATTCCTTTTCCTTCCTTTGTTAATATTTCCCTTTTATCTGTCATTTATGGACAGTGTAACTTAACGTCAAGTTGTATTGTCTGACTATTGGTATGTTGGTCTTAATTGGACTGTGCTAACTGTCTTTTAATCAATAAATAATTAGTTGAAAGAAAAAATAAGTCAAGCTCTTCTGCTCAAACATGAACCAGGAGATAAAGACAACTGAAATTGTGTAGTTGGTTCACAAACACAGTCTGTAACGTTACTCGCTCTCCTGATTGTTGCTTCACACAGTAGTTTGAACAGCTGTGCTAAGCTAACTTAGCCGCTGGTTAGTTAGTTTAAATTAAGCTTAAGCTAAATTAGTTAACGTTAGCTCATGAGCACACTAACTTACCAGGTTATTAGCGCGGGTGACGGTTATATTTATAGTTTTATAATCTGTTTCTGTTTCAGGCGTCTCCATCATGTGAAGCTACACTAACGCTAATGTTTGCTAACTGTCACGTCCCGTTTCCACGGCAACGACGCTGCACATGGTGGTGCGTTCAAGTACAATTTGAAACACCAGAGGTTTGACACACAGATGACGTCAACTCTGACGCAATTTACAAAGCGTATTTCATAAATGAAAAAAGATTAAAAAAATAAACAAAAAACACACCAGACTCCCCTGAATAGAGTAAAACAACAGCAACAAAAATAGATAATTAAACATTATTTTTGCTTCTATTGTTACATTATTTTTTGTTTTTGTTTGTTGTTGCTACTGTCATTGTATTAAAGGAAATTAGAAACCGAGCTATTAATAGATATTGTAAGTGAGGAAAAATGCCCATTTTCAAAATCTTTACATGGCTCAACATGGGGAATCAGGGTTCCAGTTTTATGCAGCTAAAATCTGGAACAGTCTTTCTGAAGATGTGAGACAGGCCTCTACCCTGACAATGTTCAAATCGAGGCTCAAAACAGCTCTATTCCACTGTGCATATGACTGACAGGATCTTATCTGCACTCTTCTCTTTTAAAGTTCATTTTATAATGATTATTTATGTTTTTATTTTGTATTGTGATTTCAATGCATTTTCTTGTTCTGTAAAGCACTTTGAATTACTTTGTGTACGAACTGTGCTCTACAAATAAACTTGCCTTGCCATGTTCAGCGCCGAGTGGCTCATGTTAAGAAATATCAATCAAACTTTACCAGGCCATGAAAATAACATACTGGAATTCTTAATATAGGTGATGTTTCTCTTTAGCACTGTTTTATTTTTTATTTACAATTTAGTTTTGTATTTTATTATGTTTTCTTTCTTGTTCTCTTGTTCAACCTGAGACAGAAGTTATTTGCTGATAAGACTTGTGAGAGAGTGCGTCTTGTTTCTTTGTGCTTATCAAGTTCTCAGTAAAGAAGGGGAAAAATCTAGCTGTCTGGCTCTGTAGTAGAGTTGGTGGAGCAGCAGAGGTCACTGCTCTCAAAGCAGACCTTGCTGGAGGTGCACCAGTTCACAGTGGCCTGTTGTGTCATTCCTAAATAGGGACCAGTGTTTCTCAAAGCTCTGACACCATTTTTCCTCAGTCCGTTTCTTACTGTGAGTCATGGCGCCTGCAGTGAATATACAGGCAAACCTTCATCCCAAAATTAGAGCACATTTGGTTATTTCAACTGAGGTGACACAGATATTATTCTTAGGTAAAGGTAACAATACATCAGTGTATAAATAGGCTACTCTGTTATGAGCCAAAGTCCTCCATTCAAAATTTCATTTATGCTTTATGCTACTTATTCTTCTACTCCACTACTCATCAGATATGTGTGTTTACTTTATATATATAAATATATGTCCTTACCTTGCTCTCTGCCATCATCGTTAGCAATTTCTTCAAATTTAATTCCCAAATATATTCATATAATCCCAGACAGGTCAATCAGCTCCACCTCAGATATTGTGCTGTACAGATTTGGAACACCAATGTACATGTTGTCAATAGCTCTTTATCCTTTGAATATTTTAAAAGGAAATTATCATTACATTTAATTCATGATGGCTGATTATTTCTTGACTTGTATATAATATATATAATTATTCTCTGCCCTGTGTTCTCTGTGTGTCTTGGTTTTTATTGGGTTATATTTCACTGACTGCTCAGAGTGCTTCATGCTGTCATTTATGTTTTGTTGAATTTTTCTGTATAATGTTAGTGTTGTTATTTGTCTCTCTTTTTAGTCTGTTTTTCTCCTTAAATTGAGGGGAGGTATGTTTGTATAAGCCTGTGGCTTCTTGACCTCTCCTGAGTTATCTTTCTTTCTTTCTTTCTTTTTACTATTTGGATTTTATGCAGTTTTATGTCTGCGCAAATAAAATAAAAATAAAATAGGGTTAAAAAAACAGAATAAAAAATAATACAGATTGAGATGTTATAAATAAAATACATGAAAATGTATATGAATATGATACTGTGCTATATATTAAACAGTATATAAAGTAGTTTATCAATAATAATATGACTTTTGATATAACTCTATTATATTTACTTTTCTGTGCAACAAGAACTAAAGTGCATTTTGCAGTTTTGCTACTTTTAAGTAAACAGTGTGAGTCCTTCACTGCTGAATGTAGTGGAGTACAGTATTTCTCTCTGAGCAGTAATGGAGGAGAAGGATAAAGTTGCAAGAAACAGAAACACTTAAACATAAGAAGTACCACAATTTCTTTCACAAACATGGAAAGGAGGCAATGAGCAACTTAGTGAGAAATGAGCGAAATATCAGCAACATATAAGTGGGAAGTTACCAAAAAGGTGAATAAGAACATAAAAGAAAATTAAAACAAGAAAAACAGGATTTTTTAAAGAGGAGCCAAAATAAAAAAAGAAATAATAATATTAATATTTAATGATAAATTAAATAAAATAATAAAAGCTAATAATAACAAACATACAGTGTATGTATATATATGTATATATATTCTAATTTTAAATGTATGATTATAATAATTATATTATAATACATTATATAATTTTGTGGGCATTTTTCCCTAGCTTTTTTTTTTTTTTGTATATAATTGTCTAATAATTCTCTCTTTCTGTCTCAGTCTTTAAGTTAATTTTCAGGTAATTTTCTTGTCACTTTTTTTTCCATTCCTTGTAATTTGCAGAACATTTTACAGAAATCAAACCCAAGCAAAGAGATGTGGCTGCAGGAGTCATTTTCCGCTCCCTCCGCGACACGAGGGGTCGCTCTCACTCAGTGTCGCCGCTCCTCCGCTGCCGTCACCTCGCGATGCTAAACGGCTCAGCTAACTACTTCCGGAAGTGTTATTATCAATGATTTTGTCACTTGTGTGAGATTAAAACACTACGTTGTTGTTTGTCTTTTGTTGTTGTCAAAAATGTCGTACAACTACGTGGTGACAGCCCAGAAGCCGACGGCGGTCAACGCCTGCATCACAGGTAAACACCCGCTGTTTGTTGTTTTTCTCTTTTAGTTGTGCAGCGGTTGGAGATTTGCCACCTGCGTGTTAGCTGAGCTCCCGCGCTGCAAGCAAAGTGCTCCAGACGGGCCTGTAGCAGCCGCTAGCTCTTGTTTTGCTAAGTCAAATGTTTACCAGCTCGTCTTGGCACACTTGTGTGTGTGCAAGTCATGACACACACGTCTTTTTATCTGTTTATGTCACGTATGTTCAAAGGCACACACGATCCGGTGAAGCTGTCGCTGGCTCTTCATCTTTTCCACACATTAGCTGCGGTCGTGTCTTTTTTGGTTACCACAGATCTAAATGCGTTTTCTCCTGGTTACAAACACGCCAAATAACCGCACAGCTGCTTCAAAGTGCGTGAAACATGCGTTACATGTGCGCTACATGTGACAAATAATCTGCCCCCCTTGAAAACATGATAGGAAGGCTGGTGCTGTCGTTTAATATGACGTACACAGGTCATACAATGCAAGATACGTGAAGATACTGTTGCTGATAACAACACGTAGTTGGCGTTATTGAATCATTTCACATCTCTGCCATGAATCAGGCGATTTGAAGCTAAGCACGTCACTGCCTCATTACTGTTAAACACATTTAACATCAAGCTAACGACTGTCCTGGCTTCCTTTTCCCTTTTAATAATATTCCCTTTAATAGTAATAATATGGTTGTAACAAGTTGCATGCTGTCATGACACCACATGTCTGTAAGCCTCCCTCATTGTTCAACACATCATGTCATTGTAGGGATGTGGATTTAAATGTTAAAGGGTCAGATGTGGGCGATATACAGATATACAACCTGCAAATCATTTCAGGATTCAGTGTTCAAATGATTTCTTTAATTACTGATCAACTGGAGTGTCAGGAAATGCTGCAGAAGAAATAGGACATGCCCATTAGTCATCAAAACTAGGGCTGCAGCAGTATATCAAATCAAATCAGGTATGCAACAGTAATGCAGGTAAAATGAAAGTGTTTGCAGTGAGTCGTTCTAATACTAAATTAATAAATACTAATACCATAAAACAGACATCAATAAAATATAATAAAACCCTAACTATCCAGCAATAAATCACAAACTAAAAGTCCAGTATGACACACCAGCAGTGACTGCTTTCAGGAAGGTGACAATTGGCAGAAAGAAATAAAAAGCCTTTATTAAATCATGGTTTTGTTCTGATTAAAAATGTCAACATGTTTCGGCCGTGTGGGTCTTCATCAAGACAAATAAAGAGACTCTCCTTCAGACAACCTCTTAACACTAGTAAACAGTCACATGATCAGCGTGGCCAGGTGGAATCTCTTCACCTGATTGGAGTGAATAAACAGATCAATTAGGAGCAACAGAGAGAACAAACATCATGATGATGATGTCGACATGTTTCGGCCATGTGCAGTGCTGTGCAATGTATGGTGCATCATAATGATGATGTTTGTTCTCTCTCTGTTGCTTGTTCTACCAACAGTAAGCCGTCTGTTTTAATTTCTTTCAGGGTCATTCTGTCTGATAATAATAAAAATTCTGTAATACCGTGATATTTTTTGAGATGGTTATAATACTGTGAAAATCTTGTATCATTGCAGCATTAATCGAAGTACAAAGAGACGTCTTACAGGTCCAGTGTGTAAGGGTTAGGGGGATTTAGTGGCATCTAGTGGTGCAAATTACAGGTTGCAACCAGCTGAAACTCCTCCTGGTTAGAATTCCTTCAGTGTTTATTGTTCAGGAGGTTTTTACTGGGAGCTGCATAATTCACAGAGGTCTCCTCCTCTCCATAACAAACATACCAGGTGATTTAAACCAGTAAAAACACTGAATAAAGCAGTTTCATGATGCTGCTTATTGGGGAGGGACTTCTAACTACAGTGGGCGATATGAAAACGCAGATGGCCCTATCTAGAGCCAGTGTTTGGCTCCTTTGTCATGGTCTACTGTAGAAACATGGTGGTGCAACACGGCAATCTCCGTAGACGAGGACCTGCTCCCTATGTAGATATAAACAGCTCATTCTGAGGTGATGAAAACACAATGATTCTTATTTTGAGGTGATTATACGCCGAAGAAAACATACCTATAATATTATATTCCATTTCTGCCAGTATATCCTCTAAAACTCTACACACTGGACCTTTAAGTTTGTATTTTGTTTGACCAATAAAAAACACACACCATTAAATATATACCCGTTTTTAAATAACAAGCAAATTTGTTTGTTTTTTTCTCACTTAATGACCTGAATGATAAATTAACTTATTGTGCCATCTAACTGATTGATCAACCAGTTGCTGTTCACTAATAATGGGTGGTACAAGTCCCCAAACAAGTTCTGAAAATGTCTTTGCTTTTCTCTTTATGTTTTACATTATTATGATATTATAGAATATTATGGTACATTTGTAGTCAGAAGCATTTTAATACAACACAGGTAGGGTTCAGGTATTTTATGATTGGGGGTAATTATTGACTGACATTTAATTAAAGTCATGACTAATACAGTAATCCATAGTGAAAATTTAATTGTTAGCAGCAGCTCTAGTCTGTAATATTTTCAAAACAGGAAACAAAGACACAACTAAACGCAGACATAACAAACCAACCTCAAGTACAGACAGCCCTGCAAAACAAAAGAAACAAGTCATGCTAAAAAATAAAATAAAAATGGGAGTCCAGGGAACGTGTATCTATTTAGTGGTACCCAGATATTCAACAAAGGGCTCCCAGATCCAGCAGTATAAAAGGGTTTGCCCTTGAAGGCTGTGAAGAAAGCTTCAAACAGGATCATACTTGATACTGTGCGCAGCCACTGACTTAGAGTAGGAGCTTTATCAGTGATCCACACGACTAAGATACATTTCTGAGCAGAGTGCAACAGAAAATGCAAAAGGTTTCTGTGACAAAGACATTATCTAAATATCTTCTAGAGGCATGGATAATAGTTATTCCCCAGATATCACCACACTATAAATACAAATATTTGCTCAAGAACATTGGGATTTTTGATGTTGTCAACATTGCTCTTTGCTGTGTGTGCACCTTTGTCAGTCGTCATTTCTTCTCTTACTCTCACCTAAACCACAGCATAAATAACACATTATAAATTCTGACATGTCTACAGGTCACTTCACCTCCGCGGAAGACCTCAATCTGCTCATAGCTAAAAACACACGGTTGGAGATCTATGTGGTCACAGCAGAGGGGCTGCGGCCCGTCAAGGAGGTGGGCATGTATGGAAAGATTGCTGTCATGGAGCTCTTCAGGCCAAAGGTAAGTGTAAAGGAGGTGTGTGGGTGGTAGCAATGTGTAGAAATTTTTGGTTTTGGTTGGTGGGCTGTTGGGGAAAAAAGGGTCAGTTAGGCCCTGATGACACAGAAAGTGTTTTAGCAGCTGGAGACGCCTAGAGGTGCATTTCTGTGCTCTCTGCTTTTTTACCATTGTCCAATCGGATGACTTGAGAGATGGGCCTTCTGTGGTGGTCACGACAACAAGTTGACAGTCGGTTGCTGGATACCCAGAGCTATACGGCCTGACGATAGACAGCAGGTTACCAAACTGCCCCTGAGTCATCCTAAAATATGCCTGGAAACATCTATCATGGAGGAGAAGCTCCTGGACCGACTGGTGATACTCCCCGTGATCCACCTTCTTTTTTTAGGGTCTCATGTACCCACACAGATCTCTGTTTTCCTGAGCCCAACTAACTATTTGCTTTCTGTCTGTTTTTTGGATTTATATTAAGATCTTAGTGCTTGATTAAGGTTTTAAATCTGGCGCCACCTTATCTAGCAAAACTTTTGTGTCTTAATACTCCAGTAAGAGCACCGAGGTCAAACGATTAGTCGCTCCTGGATGTTCCCTGACACAAAAACAGTGCCTGCCTCTGAACCATAGAAGAGCTTACCTATTGAAATAAAAACTGCCCAGACTACAGAAACCTTTAAGTCGCAGCTGAAGACCCATCTCTTCCTTTTGGTGTACAATTGATTTGAGCCAGACACTGTAATTGACTTCATCCTCTGTTGTGCTGCAATTTGCTCTCTATTATGTGTATTGTTCTTCGGTTCCTTTGTTCTCTATTGGTATTTTGTGCCTGTTCAGCACTTTGGACAAATGTGGTTGTTTTTAAATGTGCTCGACAGAAAAGTTTCGCATGACTTGACTTGACTAAAATAGTTGCCATTACTGAGCTGTTCCAACTCTGTCCCAGATTAGGCTGGTGGAATTAGATGAAAAGCAGCGCCTCTGGGTCTTTGATGACTTTGGTGTCTTTTTCCCTCGTTTGTTCAGGGTGAGAGCAAAGACCTTCTGTTCATCCTCACATCCAAGTACAACGCCTGCATCCTAGAATACAAACAGAATGGGGAGAGTATTGACATCATCACCCGTGCCCACGGCAATGTCCAGGTGAGTGAGACATACAAATATGATTATAAAAAATTCACTTCATTATTCAATAAACATGAATTTCAGGCAATTTGTACATTTTTTTATGGTTTATATGACCAACAGTATGAGTTCAAATGTGTATTGACCTTCTCTCATTAACCTTGATTTAATACCTCAGTTCACTCTTGATTTATGTGCAAGACCGTCATTAATCAAACTTAAACTGCTGTATGAATTCATTCAAATGCTGTGCAGAGTCTCAGTGTGCACTTACGACATATGTTAAAAGAATATGGTGTAATTTAAAGGTCCAGTGTGTAGGACTTAGTGGCATCTAGGGGTGATGATGTACAATTAAAAGTTGTGCCAACCGTGTAGAGCCAGGCTGAGTCCAAATCTCCTGACTTCACTGCACTTGCACACTCACGGACTTGGCGGGCGCTCTCCTGGGAAGTCTGGGAGTGCTTAGGCCCGTCCAAATCTACAATTCATTCAGTCTGCAAAGGTCCGCAAGCTGACTCTGCAGACTTCTAGAGAGTCCACTCGGGGTGCCAACTTCAGCAGACTTCATTGACTTAATTGTCCACAATTCATTGCAATATGGATGTTAAACAGTTTTTGAATCTTGTAGGCCAGAAATAATATTCAACAGCAACATCATGAGAAAGAAATATGTAGAGGCTAAGAAGATCTGCGGATGTAACTAATAGGCCTACCTGATTTATTTAGTCATAGCCCAGTCCCTATTTACAATCATCTCTGTATTTGAATGTCTGCAGTCTGTATGTTATACTGAAATTTATTTTGTTCATTCACAAAACACCACTATACATGGGATTTATATCTTGTTATCTACACGAACAGATGAGCAGACAGAATGTGACAGTGAACTCATCATCATATGTTCGACTGGACTCAGGGTGGACATTTGGATGCAGCTCCAGTGTTCGATTTGTCAGTTTAGGGCTACTGAGAGGCAACATGGCCGACTCTGTGGAGGAGGGCTGCCTCAGTATGTAGATATAAACGCTCATCATAAGGCAACAAAAACATAACGATTCTTATTTTCACATGATTATCAACTAATGAAAACATTGTACTGAATACTGTATTTCATTTCTACCCTAAATCCGGCACACTGGACCTTTAAAATCAAGAGGAATCTTTCATCTAAAATTTTGGAGTTGTTATTTTCTTAGTGTCTATGTCTGTAATGTTGTGGAATTCTTAGCTCTTCATTTTCAAGTATGAAAGCTGAAAAAGATTCAGCAGCAGTCTGAGAAAACACCAATGGGACTTTTGTCTGGAGCGTGCTGCTGACCTTAAACTCTCCTCAACCAAATGCTGTTTTGCAGGATCGTATTGGGCGTCCATCAGAGACGGGTATTATCGGAATTGTAGACCCAGAATGCCGTATGATTGGCCTGCGGCTGTATGACGGGTTGTTCAAGGTGATCCCACTGGACCGGGATAACCGTGAGCTCAAGGCCTTCAACATCAGACTGGAGGAGCTGCAGGTCATCGATGTTCACTTCCTGTACGGCTGCCAGGCCCCGACCGTCTGCTTCATCTACCAGGTACTGGAGGAGGAGTATTACTTAGATGTGGGAGTGTATGTGTGTGTTTAAAGGAATAGGTACGGCCATGTTGGCGAATTAATACAGGTGGGACTTTTGCATTTGTTGTGGGACTTTCTCGAGCAGTTTGATGTTGGAGGTGCTCCTGCAGGAGTTTTCCTGTAACCAACCAAAAGTTAACATTCAGTTGTATTCACCCAAACATATCGTGTGTAACCTCAGGGTCCAACAAATGTCTTGAGTGTATTTCCTTCCTCATAAAACATTTGAGGAAGGAAATGCACACACCTGTGCTTGCTCAAGTGGAGCTTCTATGCACTCCAGTGCTCAGACATGCTCATGGTGCGAAGTATTTTATATTGTAGTGTTTTAGTAAAAATGCATGTGTCTGAGAAGCACTGAGCACACGACTGCACTGGACTCTTGTGTGAGAATTTGTAAACAGATGTGTAGATGCAGTTTTGCCGTTGTTGGATGGAGAATATCTGCCTTCTCTGGATTCTACTTTTAAGGTGGAGGCATGTGAGAAATACGACTTCTTCATGAAGTCAAGTAACAGACGGTTAGCAATTGATACACAAATGGTCATTTTGCAGGTGAGGTATTCTTTTAATGTAAGATTGTGCTCATTCTAGACATTTTTTTTGTCCTGTTCTGTCGTAGGACCCCCAGGGGCGCCATGTGAAGACCTACGAGGTTTCTCTGAGGGAGAAGGAGTTCAACAAGGGACCCTGGAAACAGGAGAACGTGGAGGCTGAGGCATCGATGGTCATCCCAGGTAATCAGAGCTCATACTGTGTATTTTATTCAGTTCAGTTCAATTCAGAAGGACTTTATTTATCCCAAAGGAAGTTCCTGTACCAGAGAATGCTTCAAATTACAGTAACACTAAATACAGGAACCACAATTTAACATTCACAACCAGTGTGTTCCCGGGTCAGGGTCACTCACTGGGCCCAGTTTTAGAACTGTAGAGTATTAGAAATCTGGCAGCACATACAAACATACAAGATAGAAGTGTTTTTAAGGAGCAAAAGCAAAAACCAGTAGGAGTACAAGTACATTGGGACAGGAAAATAAAACGCTCCTCATCTGATTTTTGCCTGGATTTTAGTAATAGAATTGTTTTCGACCAGTTTTTAGAAGTTCAGAATAAAGATAACATTGAGTTTTACACATTAATCAAACAAAAAGAAGCAGTTTTAATAGATGGTTTAGTTTATTTTTTTTGTGAGATGATAAGTTTGAGTTATTAGATAGTAGTAGTCAACTAAAAAAGTTATTAAAAACATTTGAAGCACCAGCACAGCAATCATCTACAGTAAAAAAACAAACATCTGGTATATATATTTAATACCTTTATTTCCTCTCTAAACCCCTTTTGATCTATTCAACACACATAATGAGGCCTGAATAATTTAATTGATGAATTAATAATGAAAATGTCATTAGTTTCAGCCCCTCTTCACATGTTACAAATGCACACTGACTCTGTCGCTGCCTTTGTGCTTGTATTATAGTGCCAGAGCCATTTGGTGGAGCTATAATCATAGGACAAGAGTCCATCACCTACCACAATGGAGACAAATACTTGGCCATTGCACCACCGACTATCAAGGTAAAGACATCAAATAATGTGTATTGATATGTGTGTTTGTCACCTGGCTCATACAAAGGAGAATGTTTTGCTGTTATTCTAAATCCTTCAGCTTATTAATAACCATTCAGCAGTCAGTGGGTCGCAGTATATTTCTGTGGAGTAGATTTACATTGTCTTTGGTCACACACCAGGAATAATGTTGTTCTCACAGTATGTGAGCAATGACTTTGGTAATTGGGAGGTGAGACAAATGACGGATCTTAAAGTCCTTTTTCATTTGAAGCTATTAACTCTGTAAGGAAGGCTGCAGAGAGACAAGGGCATGAGCTTCATTTAAAACAAAGTTTAATGGGATTGATCATTAAAGGTTTTTTATAAGCCATAAACATTTCCGTTATATGCCTTTTTTTTTTTTTACCACGTTTGCATAGACAACCGACTGAATCGTGAATGGAGTTGTTCACATACTTGACTATGTAGTACACGTGTTGGAGGATTCTAATAGAGGACACACGCATGATGCAAACAAGAAACATAGTGAAGAGGTTACTATATTGTTAATTCTGAGATCATGGCAAAAAGCAACAGAGGCGGCGTCAGAGGGGTTACGTAAGGCCCCTAAAACAAGCACATGACAAGCAATGACAATGTAAAGTATGTTCCTCACGCTGCCCCTACTGTTGGTGGACATGTTGTGTTACTTTCTGAGGACGTGCACAGCCAACGCTCCAAACGGGCGCAAGATCTGAGATGCAGCCATCGTGCACACGCGAACACATGTTTTTTATTTTTATTTTTATTTTATTTAACCTTTATTTAAGCAGGAAGGGTCCCATTGAGTTGCGGTAACTTCTTTTTCCAGGGAGTCGTGGCCAAGACTGGCGGCAAAAGTTACAAGTACACAAAAGACGAGACAATGGACACACATTAAAACCACTAGAACACAACGTCAGTGAGAACACATTACACTCAGTAAGACACATAACAAGGTAGAACAGACATACTATTTAAAGGCACCAAGTTAAAAGCAGTGGCACTGTTTAGTAATGGTTGATTTTAAAAGGTTTTAAAATATGTTGAAAGGTGGAAGTGACTCCAGATTTAAGGTGTTTTGGAGTTCATTCCAGGCGTATGGTACGTATGAAGACAAAGCCGTATTACCAAGTTCTGTTCTCGTTGTAAGAGTGGTCAATAGTATTTTTTCTGATGAGCATGTGCTGTAAAAGCAAGTGTATCCCTGACTCTACATCCCAGCAAGAAGGTACAATTTGCAGGAACAAAGTCATTCGCAGGGTTGATGTAATGCACCGACACAAGTTTGTATTCTTACCTGTATTGCCCGATTTCCTAATAGTCATTAGGATGAAACTGTTATTGTTTTTTATATAAAGCAAAGCTCAGTTAGTATCCAGAGGATGGGAGAAGCTCCAGCAAAGTCTCGTCAAGTTAAAAAGAGGTTTTGCAGGAAATGTCCCTGGTGCACAGCTCTTTAATATAATGAAATGAAATAAAATGGTGGTAGTAGTCATCAGAATCTGTATTACATGCAGATATTAATAATATTTTTCTACGTTTAGGAGACCCTGTGGTCCAGGCGTTAGAGTTTATTTGTTATGAACGTTGTGATTGATGTTGAAGGGGCATTTAAAGGCAACTTTATAACTGCTGTGATGATGACTTTAGCTCCCAGTACACCACTGCTTTTAGTTTTATCTTATCAAGATTAAGTTGCAGCCTGTACTGCTCTGCTCACATTTAACAAAGCCCAAGGCCCAAAGGAGCTCCTCAACAGCATCCCGCTTCTATAATTAGAGAATGTTCTCTCGCTGCTTTTTGGTACCATGGTCTCATAAATTTTGGAAGGGACATTTTAAGTTGTTCAGATGTAGTAGCTTCTAAATTATAGTTACACAACTTTGGTTTGTGTTCATGATGAAAAAAAAGATGTCTTTGCCAGAGTTATTGGCTTTGTTGATAATAAGGTTGGGCAATATGCTAAAAATGTCTAACTGGCGCTTGTCTGCCCAAATACTGTCGTGTGCCACATCCAGTCCCTGAACAGAAACAAAGTTAAACTCACCAAAGCCATCTCGGTTAGTCTCTTTACTGTTCCAACAATCACCAACTCCGGTCTGGTGGAAATGAACCTTTAATTCACAGATGTAAGTATATGCTGCCTGTACACGTTGTTATTCCCTGCTGTCTGCCGCTGAGCAGCAGCTCTCACTCGTTTTTAGAGGCAGACCATTAAATTAGCAAAATAAACTGACAAAAATCCCCTAAAAATGTTAACCCCCTGTGTAACCTTGTCAAACACTCCTGCAAATATGGACAAGGAAAGTTTACAAATAACAAAATCATCTTTATTTGGATGTTGAGGGCAGCAGCAGGATTGCACTTCTGCCCTTATGACAGTGAGATGTTAGACCTCATGGCATCCACACACACACCTCTGTGCAGAAGCAGTGTTCATTGTTCCACAAATAGCCATATAAATCCTCATTATTATCTACTCCTGAATTCACTGGCTTCCTCTGCACATCAATTTATAAATGAAAATCTGAACTCTGACTTCTGAGTGGCCTCCGTCTTTACTTCCATATAACAGCGTGCTGTGTGTGACGTTATTGTTGGTGTTTTTTGTGCATGCCGGTCAGGTCACAGTGGAACCTAATGTTGGTCACATTTAAAAAATAAAAAAAAAGAAAATGAGAATTTCCAAAAATCCAAATTACTAAGGCTTGCAGTTTAAACGTAGCCTAAGGGTCCATGTACACCAAAGTACCTCTGAGACCATCATTTTTTTTTTTTAATGCTTTGAAGTGGGAGCACCGAATAGTTTTGCTGAATAAAAAAAGCCCACTGCCAGTAGGGCTTTTTTTTAAATTATTATTATTTTTTTTTTTTTTGGAGTGCCGAGAGCTGAAAAATTGTTGAACACTGGAAAACAACGCAACGCTTGTCACATTCACGTAAGCCTTCAAACACAGCGAAGGAGGGACAAATACCGCAAAGACAAATTGTCACGTCTTGTACAAGTGCTGAACAACACCAACAACAGTTCAGTGGTGGAAAAATCCATTAATAAATTGTACCATGTTTCCTCTCGTGAACCCACACAGACTGACGGGTTTGTCCTCTCTCCCGGCATAGTTTAGCCCTGCCTCTCATCCGAAGCAAATACTGTACCTACTCTACCTTGTGGCGACATGATTAATCAGAGCATGTTTTAGCAGCCTGGGTGGCATTTTTGTAATAGCTTTCAATGAGAGTCAAGTGTTTTGCTTGCCGCTTTCATGTTGCTGATGCTTGTTTTGTGCACTTTGCAGAAGCGCCCTGAATGCCTCAAGTTGAAAAAACTTTAACTCAGATAAATTAAGAGACAGGCGTTCTTTGGTGGCAATAACAGCAAGTAGTAGTGTACATGGCTTGTGTAAAGCTAACATGAGCTAACTTTCAGTGCTGGCCCTTGATATATCTAAACAGATAATTTCCTCAACTACTTCATAGCGTTTTACCAACCATAAGTAGGCCTGAAGACTGAAGACAGCAGGTTGTCAAACTTTCCCTGACTCATCTTACAATAAGCCTGGAGCTGACCATTGTCCAGATGAGGCTCCTGGACCAGCTGGTGGTACTCTGTGTGATTTCATGTCTTTCTGAGGATCATGTTCCCACACTGTGAACAAAATACTGTTTGGGAGCAACCTCTCACCCTCATTCAGAGCCACAGCAAGTGCCCTCCACCTGTTCATTTATGCAGGTTTGAAGGTACAGATTTGTGAGTTTACCTCACAGCAAAATAGCAGGTTGAACTAAGGACAGTTGATGCGGTGGTTGCTTAGCAACAATTAAAAAAAAAAAGACACAGGAAGCTGCAAAAGCGCTCTGTTTAATTGGGGCAGGGTTAAACAAGAGAAGGCAGTGCAGTGCGCCTTACGTTTTGCAAGCTGCAGAACTCGCTCAGTCTGACTGGGGCTGTAGTTTTTCGCCGAGTGTTGTTTAGCTGCACATCAAAGTCGTCCTTGCAGAGAGACAAAATGCAACACAAGTGTAGCTTAAAATCCTGCCAAGCCTGCTGTTGTCCCATTGTTGTCTCCTGGCTCATATCTGTGTCCTGCTGATTGGTTCACTCTTTAAAAGCTCCAAACAGCCTGCATGCTCACCAGCTCACAGTTGCTTTGCAAGCTGTCGTGTCTCTGTTACTACTCTGTTTTCACAGTAGCATTGCTCAGCAGATGTTGGAGAGAAGAGGTAGTGGGGCATCTGTTGTTGCTATGTGACCAATGAAACCCCACTCTAAATGAAGTTGATTTTTTTTTTTTTTTAGAAAATTTCAGTTTTGTATTTAATGTAACATCACACCCACAAACCTTTCATCAGTCTCAAGGAAACACTGAAGAAGCTTATCCTTTGATGTGTAACAACATTTTTGGCAGCTAATTAATAAATTGTCATTCATGAGCGCAGAAGTGAAAAACAAGTGTGAGACACCAGAGATTCTGCCTGTGTGGAAGTCTGCCGAATGTGTCTGAGCTCATATAATACTGGTCTACGGTAGGATAGTTGACTGGTTTCGCTTGTAGAATCCAACAAACTAATTACCTGCCATTCAGTTGAGAGGGATGCTCGAGGTTTGTGACAATAAAAGTGGATCCACGGTTTGACAGAAGGTGTAAACAATACCACAGGCTGGAGGATTGTGAAAATAAGTTTTGTAAAGGTTCGATCAAGTGAGAAATTGACTCAGCTTGTACTGTAGACATCGACAATAACAATAGCCTCTATTGAAGGAAAAGTGGAGGAAGCTCAGTCACACTCTGTGATTTTAATGCCAATTCCAATCGTGGCTACTGTTCTAACCAGCTTATAGTGAGACAGGAGACTTTGGCTCCACAATAACTCCAGTTCAAAGCTCCTAAGATGTTTTTTTTTCTCCCAAACATATTTCGGGGAAGCCAAGTCTGGTTAGACTCATGTTGTGTGAGGCAGCCAAAATCTGAGAGTGAAAATATCCCGAGGGAGTTTTGCTTACATGGAAAGACGTCTCGTCCTGTTAGAGTACAGTTTACATCAGTCCAGTTTATCTAACTATCCTACTTTAACTCTGTTTGTGTCTGCAGATTTATTTAAATGTTCCATCTTGCATTGGTCAGACCACAAATGTCTGAAATCCTATAAATAGCCAGGTTGATATCATCAGCCAGTGTTAGCGCATATTAGCTGGTAGGTCACAAGATATTCCAGTACTGAAATACAAAAGTTATGTTTCAGCTAACTAAGAAACAGTGTTCCATGTTTTGTCCTCCAGAGAGCACTGACAAGTTATTTTTCAACTATAAAATGTTTGCTCAGCACATATTTCAGGTGCAAAACGTGATATATTCTCTCAATGAGGATCTAGACCTCACATGTTTTTTTTGTGATTTGTCATTATTCCCTGCAAGCTTTGCATTTTTCCCACAGCCTATGGGTTAAGATATCTCACTCTGTCTCTCTCCACGAACACCTGACACAAGATATGAACACCTGACACAAGATATTGATCTGCGTTTGCATATACACAGCAACCAGGGGCCTGTTGCACAAAACTAGGATGAGGGATTAAGCTGGGATATCTTGGTTATTCTGGCTCAATTTATCTGTGATGTTGTTGCACAAAAGCGGGATAGTGGAAAGCGGGATATGTTATGACATAAGTTACCATGGAGATTTATTCTGTGGAGCTAGCCTGCTCCAGACCAGGCTAAGTTCCAGGATCTATTTAATCTCATCCCTCAACTCAGTCAGCAGTCACCACAAATGGAAACCAATAGTTATTCCACTGCCCACTGCAGATTGTTATCACATTCAACCAGATCCACTGTCATTATTTAAACATTTGTGATCATTAATTGCAATCATTTTAGATAAATGATGATTTTAGATGATTTTGCAATCATTAGATAATTTACAGTTTCCCCATAGACTATATATAAAATACACATCCCATATAAATATAAATACACATCAAAGAGTAACATGATGTTCCTTTATTGAATAAAGGACAGTGAAAGCGTGCCTTCGGGAGGCCAAAGGTCATTTCGATCCTGGCCCTTGTCCTGGCATGGGCATGATTATAGGCCTGCTGTGCTTCCTGAGGGTCTGTGTATGGTGTGAGGAGAAAAGGCCCCCAGCAACACACCAGAGAATTCACCTGTCAATACAAAATCTCATCATCACAACCTCATAAATAGAGTGACATTCTTGACAAAGCCATGATGTAAAAAGTGCTTATTAATAGATGTTGTGTGGCTTACCTTGTGACAGGCGCTGATAGATTCCAGAGGTCCGAAAGACCGAGCCAGGCCACTTTGCCAGAACACTGCTGATCAGATAGTCAGCATTGCAGACCATCTGAAATTATAAAATGAAGACTATTAAACCAATCAATGCACATCACAAGCAATGCACAGTGTTCATTAATCGACAATATCAAAAAGTCATGTCCACCTGAACATTAATGCTGTGAAAGGATTTCATATATATATATACTTATGATCAATCAGTATACACACACACACACACACTTGCATACATATAATGAAACAGCAGAGGAGCAAACACAAGATAAGATAAGATAAGATAAGATAAAAGGAACTTTATTTATCCCAAAGGCAAATTCAATTAAGTCAGTGAGCTCATCTATTTACCAAAGAGTTATACAGTCTGATGGAGTTACATTTACACGATTTCACTAACATCTGCAGTCAATTTCACTTACAATTTCAACTGATTCATATTGAGAGTACAACTACGTTTTCGGAGATGTTAATTAACTATTTGGATTGTAATTGTGATGGTTTCAGCGGTGCAGTGAGTGTGTATTTGTGCACTACTTACGCATTCAAGCGGTCTGCAATACTTTGACACGCTTTCTCTCTATGTTTTATAACTGTGGCGGTGTCACCTTTCTTTTTGATTTGATCCTTTACCTCTTCATAAGCCTCCATGAGGATTTCTGCCTCCGACGGGGAAAAGTATGCCGCTCTTGTTGTCATGGTGAATCAGTGAATCTGTGATCGATGGCGGGGTCTATTTGAGGAAGCCGCGTGCGCGCACTGATCCAGGATTGGTTTCACCTGGCTTGATGAATCCGTGTCTGCCTGGACGCTCTTGTTTTGGATTCGTTGAACGCAGCTCAGTCATTTATCCTGGATGTCTGAATCCTATGGGCCCCAGTTGTCTCTCTTTTTCAAAACATGTATTGGCCTCAAAAGTCCAGATCAAACTCAAACTCATATTTCAGTTGGGCTCTAATTGTAACTATCACATCAATATTAATACTGTGTGTCACATTACGTTTGGTTAAAGGACTTGCGTATGTGTAGCCCCTTTCCCACTACACGAAAAACCCGCTAACACCTGCTAACATCTGGCTTTTCAGTGTAATAGGAAGAGTGTCAATCGGCACTCCCACCTGGGTCAAATTACTCTGCAGTAGTCTTGGAATTTATCCGCTCCGGCTCTGCTTGACATGAATGGAAACGCAACACCCAGGTGACCGTGCTAATGTTAGCCCCTTAACTGGCGAGATGCAATGACGCGCTCCAACAAAATGGCATCCATCTCTGCCCAAGCAGCACTCAAACATCGATCCAAATTAGTCTGCACCGAGTTTAAAAGAGACTCTGAATAAGTTTGGCAACCACTGTCATATTTTCACAGGCCTCCATGCTGCTTTCTATTGTTTACTAACCTGTTATCCAGTCTGTGACGTGGAACGTGACAGAAAAACCCAGACACAGAAAGGCCTGCTCATCTGCAGCAGAGCCATATGTACAACTCTGGTCTACTGGCAACGGGAAAGGAGTCTATAGTTTCTTTTTAGCCGGCTTACTCAGGTTTAAAAAAGAGTACTTGCTGAAATTTCGTCTGAAAAGGAGTATATATTATCTTTATCGTCTTCCAACCACTTCGAGTGCTTTTGGTGGTGACATGAGTTCAGTGTGTGTATCGGTTCTGTCTATGTGGACACCTTCAGCACATTTTAACGATACCGAGATAATTTTGGTCGCTATACATGTGTCACCTCTATCCCACATTCACCCATTCACACGAACATTCATACACTGGTGGCCGAAGCTGTTAAACAAGGTGCCACCTGCTCCGTCGGTAAACACGCTCACTCACCTTGGGGTTCAGTATCTTGCCCAAGGATACTTTTAACATGCAGACTGGAGAAACTGGAGTTAAACTGAAATGTTGTGACTACTGGACTCACTCTACCTCCTGAGCCACAGCTGCCCCTTTCAAACATGTAGTCTCTCAAACATGGAGCAGTAAATGTTTGTGGATCTCAGACTTGTTTAATCTTTGCTTTTCTTGCCAGGCACAACCTGAACAGTGTGTAGCTCTCGGAGTCCGATTTAAGATGTACTTTCGGGAAACTCGTAGTGTGTTTTCATAACGAAAAAGAACAAAACAAACATTGTGAAGACAGGTCTCTGCGGCTGTGCTTGGACATGCTCATATATATAGATAATGCATGAGGCGGGGATGAAGACTTCTTTTGCACTGATGTAATTCAGGGAGCTCCTGCAGCTCCTCCACCGTGAGTGTTATTTTAACGATTTGTTTGTGTTCCACTCTCGTTTGCAGCAAAGCACCATTGTCTGTCACAATCGGGTGGACCCCAACGGCTCTCGCTACCTGCTGGGGGACATGGAGGGACGTTTGTTCATGCTGCTGCTGGAGAAGGAGGAGCTCATGGACGGCACAGTGGCACTCAAAGACCTGCACGTAGAGCTGCTCGGAGAGGTCCACTATCTATCTTATTCCCTATGCCTCTATCTCAATCTCTCTCCCCTGTGTTTATCCACCTGCCTTTCCTCTGGCACTTCTCCCGTCTGTTTCTGTCTACCTGGCTCGGCCACAGCTTCTCCCACTGCCTTTTAATACCCTCTTTGTTACGATTGACTCTTTAATGGTTTATAGCCCTGACAGGAGCTAATGAATCAGTCTACACTCGTACAGAAGATGAGGAAAAAATGATCCCACCTCTTTGTTGCCGGCTTGCCACAGCATCACTTATCCCTTTTAAGTTGATTTAGACAACGACTGTATGTCAATACTGCTCTCGGAGCGAAATCTCATGTTAAAAGCGCACAGCATTTGGCTTGTGACACCTTCCTCTAATGGCTCGCCAAGGAGTTTAGAAAAGTAAAATGTGGCCGAGTGATGCTGGAGCTAGAAACAATCAAGGAGAGTCGGAGTGCTGAACTGGAGACAGATTGCTTCTCAAATCATTCTTAACTTTATTCTTAGGACCAGTCTGCTCAGTCAACAGGCGGCAGCAGGCCTTCATTAAAATATCAGACAGAGAAACTCATCTTTATTGTCTGTCATTAGACTATGTTCAAACTGATGAGGGTGAATTTAAAAACATCATTTATGTGTCAAACAGAGCTCTGTCTGTTTTTAGTTCTCTTAAAAAATATGTAAAACACCTAATAGTGATATTTCAAAACAAGAGGAATGGTTTTGATCTTCCATTTGGCAACAACAAAATGGTGCATTAATAACTTTTATCTGTCATTGTTTTTACGACTTAATTTGTGTTTCATTATATCTGAACAGAGATGTCCTCAGTGACATTTCTATTGTCGCTGTCAGACGATCGCTCAAGTTGGGCTGCAGATAGTCATTTTTTCTCTTGATGAAGTAATTTGCCAATTTTTATTTTATTTTATTTTATGATTAATGGTTTAGAATGTTAAAGGACAGCAATAATAACTTCGCATCTGAATTTACCAGAGGCTAAAGTGATGTCTCATGTGTCTGGTTTTGTTTGTCCAACAGAAAAACAAAAGCAGAAGAATTGATAATCGTAACTAATCTCTGATGAAAATGGTAATTTATTGAATTATTGTTGATAATAATAAAAAAATAAAAAATAATAATAATAATAATAATAATAATTTAATTTAAGCACTGTGCATAAGTACAAAATTGTGGTACACAAAACTTTGCAAATGCTGAACTGATGGGATTGAAGGTCCAAGTAGAAAGTTAAAAATGTGTATTTTTGAATGTGTCTGCATTAGTGTTGACTCAAGCTGAAACATTGAATAAATCAATAGTCAGAAAATTATTAGCATCTATTTTGATGATTGATTAATCACCTCAGTCATTTTTCAAGCAAAATGCAAAATATTCCTGGTTCCAGCCTCTCCAGTGTGAGGACCTGCTGCTTTGCTTTCTCTCACATGCTGATAAACTGAATATATTTAAGTTTTTGACTGCTGGTCGGACAAAACAAGCAATTTTAAGACATCACCCCGGGCTCTGGGAAATTGCGATTTCCATTTTTCTCTTCCGACTGACTGATGGACTGTGACATCCCTTGAGCCATGCCGCTAGCGTAGCTTAGAAATGCAATAATCAGTAGTTGCAGCCTCAGTGTGGAAATGGCCTCAGAGGCTGAGATGTTTTTGTGTCTTTCTCTGATGACAGACATCCATCGCCGAGTGTTTGACCTACTTGGATAATGGTGTGGTCTTTGTGGGCTCCAGACTGGGTGACTCCCAGTTAGTGAAGGTAAGTAGTAAGAGACAGTTTAACACCTTCTGCAATCATTAATTAAGGGCTGTACTGAATGTCTTTCTCTTTCAAAGCTTCTATTAAGCTTTTTGTATGAAGTTGGAAATGTTTGTTGTTATAATTTATGACCTTATCACCCCCCCAAAAAATCATCAAACAAAATTCTTAATTTGAATAAAATTGGTTCATTAGATTAAGTGAGTGAGACTTTTTTTTTTTTTTATTAATCAACGTCTTCAATAAATACAAGTAAATAATGGTGCCAGACAGCCCCATTAATGCAGATGACTGATGCGGAAGAGCAAATGTTGTTTTTGAAAAGCTGGACGCCAAAACTTTTGGATTCAAGCAGAATATTTCATAAGATAAGAAATATTGAGTACCTAGGAAATTATTCCATCTATCTTTCAATAAATGTTTTTCTTTTTTTTTCTTTTTTTTTTTACTTTACAACACTCTGAAGTTGTTTGAATTGTTTGGATCACACAGTCCGGCGCAGCCACCACTTGAGTCTAATTTAACAAGTCGTATGATACCAATAATATTAGTGTAACTTAATATTTATCTGCAACCTTGCAGAAATACTGGGTTTAAACAGAATGAATAGACATGCAAAAATAAGCTGTGCACCATTCAAATGTTGATTTAGAAATTGAATGTGAATGTTATGAATAAGACTTCAAACTCAAGTACAGCCCCAGAATTTTATAACCTCGAAATTGTTCCATAAACTTGTTGCACCAGTAAAATTGTTTGCTGCGGGTAATGAATAACATTGTGAAATTGGATGGAGTATGGCTGTATTTTGTCCCTCCTTTGGATGGTCTTGTACCTTTTCAAGTACCTTTTTACGTTTGCATTTTAATATCTTAATATAAAACTTTTTATCTTGGTAATCTTTAAAGGGCTGTTTTTCTGCGTTCTTTTAAAAAACAGATTCAGTTTTTTCAAATAAAAATGCTCACTTAATCGCTGGCAAGAAGCGGGAACACACACACTTCACTGATAGTGTAAACATGTAGAGTAACTTGGAGGTGGAAAATGGTGGTGTTTCATTATTATTAAACCTTTATTTAAACGGGTGAAGACACATCTGTACAAAATCTGTACAAAATGACACCTGTATCAGTTCTGTTTACCATGTACTCTCATCCTTTCTCTTGATTTGTAAAAAGGCTTCTGTTTGTCTCTCCGCAGCTCAACGTGGACAGCAATGACCAGGGCTCGTATGTGGCGGTGATGGAGACGTTCACCAATCTGGGGCCCATCGTGGACATGTGTGTGGTAGACCTGGAGAGGCAAGGCCAGGGCCAAGTAAGACCCAGAACCTGAATCCTTATGTTTCTGTGAGAAGTGAAAAATATGTTTTATTATTACTGCAACCAGCGAAGCTGGAAGCCCTAACATGTGCTGTATATTGAAAGCAAATCAGTCAGATAGAATAAAAGGTTTCTTGAGGCGTTTGCCAGAGGACGCAGACATGACATGGTGATTACCGAATACTCTCTTAACAGTCACTGGGTGCACTTTATAGCTTTTGGTGAATCTTCATCTGTGTTTCCTCTTTATCATCCTCTTTGTCACAGCCTTCAGGGAGTCTGGGCTCACACCGCCAATGCAGCCGGCTTCTTGAGTCGTGTTAACAGTGTTTTTGTCAGCAGAATTAAGCATGCAACGTACTACAGCACAAACCTGCCACTGGCCAGAATACCAGGGTGAAAGTATTCAGGAGATTCTTGCTGACATCAAAAAAACAGCTTCCTGAGCCTTTTTATAGGCAGTCTGGGTGTTCTTCTTTTGTCTAGTCTTTTTTTTTGTTGACAGTGCTCCCTGTACACCTGGCATTAACGTGCGCCCCGGTATCCCATTTGCATCTAGATATGATTTAGCTGCACTGCAGTTGCACCTGATGTTAAAATGCATCTCTGGTACACAAACTCAAATTGGCTTTCTGGTTCCGTCGCAAAAGAAGGCTGATTGCTGTGCATGTTATTCCCTCTAATAATATTTACACCTTTTAAATCTGACAGTAAAGACCTTGTTTCAGTCACTCCCTGACTGCGTGTATCCGAACCATCCATCATCTTTTGCACTTCTGTGTACTTAAGGTTGTTTACCTTCAGTAGTTGTTTACCAGTTTGTATTCGGAGTATAATATGATTCAACCCGTGCTGCAGCTCCAGATTTAAAAGGCAAGAACAAGACAAAATGTCATCTTTCTACCCAGTAATCAGGGCCCAAGCACCGGTCAGTGTGAGGACCCTATTGAAATTGCTCAGATTTTTATTATTTCACAAAAATAATTGCATTTTTGAGGAGCTTAAGATGCTTTCACATGCTGGAGAAGTGTCCAGGCCTAGACATCTATTGACAATAGGAAGTGCACTTTAGGGTCTGCACACATGGCATATCTTTAATGCCTAGAAAATGCGAAGTCGGGTGCTAAATGCTTTCCTTGTGCCTACTCTGTACTCTGTGCCAACCTTCAAGAACACGAAAGCAGGCTTGTCTGAGGTGGCTAAGTGACCATAACCAGCACCTTATCATAGCATACTTACCAAAAGTCCTGAGAGCAGAGCTGATCTTCCTCGAGGCATTGCAGTGAAGTGTGTATTTGGTCTAAAATATTGTCCATGGACAGATGTAAAGCTTTGGGTAGCCCAACACAAAAATCATCTACGTCTCCTACATATATACCACAGACTGATATATGCGGAAGACGGGAAAGAAGGCACAAAGAAGTCACAGGAAGTAGAACACAATTTTTAATACGTCATTTTCAGTGCAATGCTCGCAGTGTCCAACGGTCATGGGAATGCACAGCCGTGATAACTAGTGTCCCGCTGGCCCCCCCTTAGGCGAGAAGGTGCGAAGGCCTGTTCATCACTGCTTGCGGCTTTAATTTGAATTAATTTCCTTCTTGTTCCTATTCGAATATAAATTCTTTTTATGCTAAATTAAACCAGATGACGAATGCCTGGCACATTATTTGACATATTTCTAATATAATAGTTGGAAAAAAACGTATTTCTTGATTTGAACATTTGTCCTTCTTTGTATCAAATCAGTGAGGCTTAGAGAGATGAAACAGTGGAGCAGTGAGAGATACAGTACAGAAGGATTTATTGGCAGGGTTTGACACCAGGCCTTAGGGTACTTGATGTTGTTCCAAAGGCAGCGGTCCACCAGAGCACAGAGCCACTCTCTGGGTACATACCAGCACACAATCAGACAGCCACTGACTGCATTCATCCACACACTCGAGGTCATTTTAGTCTGCTGAGGCCCAGAACTAAATAAAATAATTGTTTTAATTTGCCATTTGCAGTAAATCCACAGCACATTTGACCTGGTTAATTGGTGTGGACACGCTCCAAGACAGTAAAGACAGGATTGGTGCACAAGCTGCGGGGCAAAAATAATAACGGGGCCCCTCTCAGAGAAAGCACGAAAAATGATTGTATTCACAGATGTGCGACCACAAACCAGATTGGGGTTTATGAAGGATGAAATAAAATGACAAACAAATACACAAACATAATATATTATGTGCAGATTATGAGGATTTAGACAGTCCCGTGAGAGTGTGAGGGCATTTGAGAACACACTCGGAGGGGTTAGGTGGGTTGCCAGGTTCACAGCGGGTATTTCCATTAGGATGAAGCTGTTGGTGGCAGGTGGTAGGAGCTGAGATTATATGGGCTCTGGTATTAATCCTGTTAGTGTACCGTGACTGGATGAATAAGTAACATTCGGATGCTCTCCAGTCTGACTGTACAGGCACCAGAAATATTTACCTTCAGGGTGTTGGAACTCAGCGCTGTTACCATGTTTGAACTGGCAATCTCAGAGAGGCTTTTCTATAAACTGATACAGATTCTCAGATCCTTCATTACTATACCCATCAGTGCTTTGACACTGACTTCTATTTATTCTATTTAAGAGGAACCACGCACAGTTTAAAACACAGATGTCACCATTTGAGCCAACACAGCAGATGATCGCTTGAAGCTAATTCTCACCTGTAGTCCCTCGGCAGCAAAATAACACCGTACAGGGTAAAAACATAAAACAAAGTTAAACTAAAAGAACACACAAGACACACAGTGCAAAGCTACACATAACAGCACATCATAAGTGTATGCTTGTCAAATAAAAGAGAGTCATGAAGACCCAAGGATAGAATGCAAGGTCTGTGAGTTCAGAGCTGAGCAGCTTTTAACAGACCTGTTTTGCTGGTTTTCAAAGTGCTAATAGAGCCGCAGCCTCCACTTGTCTCGTAACTGGTACTTTAGATGATATTTACCACCAGAACTTTGACCGTTGAGATCTGTGAGATTCCACCTGCGATGTCCACAACTACTATTACTGCTGCAAATGACAATAACAAAAAGCTGAAGCAAAAGAAAATGAAATGGCAACTCTTCTGATTTTAGCTATTTTTGGTCTGTTAAAGTCATGTGTTTAACAGTCATGTGTTTAACAGCAAGACCAGTCAGCCAGCTGGTCATGTCCTCCTCTCTAAATCAATATCATCATTTTTATGAACAAATGATACGCCATGTGTTATGTTTCTGTTGGCTGCAGTGAGTGAAATAACGAACAAGATGTGAGACGCTCAGTGATGCGATACATGTATCAGGAAGTTCAGAGCCAGCAAACTTCCTGCAGCTTGTGTGTTATAGTTGGGCCATTCTGTGGTGTTCAGAGGATGAGACACTGACAACTGCACTCACTGTTGGAAATAAGTTGTAAATGGAGGCTTTGACTGCATCCCTATTGCTATGCTTATTCAATTTTAGATACAGGCTGATAGTATGTGGCCAACGCATTAAATTATAACAATGAACAGACAGTTTCACTGGAACTACTTAGTCAGTGTCTTATATCAGGAATTAATGAACACTCTGCAGTCAGTCAGAATCTAATATTCACCCAGATCATGGTTTAAACCCTTTAATTTGAAGGTAAAACAGAAAGCGAGTGCGCCTGAAATAATAATTGAAGGCCAAAGATGAACCCTCAGGTTAGCTCATCATCACCTCGTTGCACCATTTCCATTGTTTAGCACTTTTTATGGAGTTAGCACTGTTTGAGCTTTAGCCACCTTCGTGTTGAGAACCATGTCCAGACAACTAAGTAAGACCCAGGTTGTATAAAAATGGAGTTATGTAAGAAGGCATTGAGAGGTAAAAATAGCTAAGAGAAAATAGTGAAAAATAATTGGATCAGCTCCACAACAACCCTATAAAAAGGACAAAAATCACACCCTTCATATCTCAATCCATGTCTTTGTCTCTTTGTGCTGCTTTCAGCTGGTGACATGCTCAGGTGCATTCAAGGAGGGCTCTCTTCGGATCATTCGCAACGGCATTGGGATTCATGAGCATGCCAGCATTGACCTGCCGGGAATCAAAGGTTTGTGTGTTCTGTATGTGTTTGTGTCGCTTCCAACACCTTCCTCTCAAGCCGTGACATTATCTGGACCTTACTCCTTTACTGACTTGACACTAGAGTCACTTCAGCCTGCATATCTGTTTGCCTCACCTGGCCAAGACGCCAGCTGCTGTACGTCCAAGCTCCGCATGCGAGCGCGAGCAGATGGCGCAGATGTCATAGGTCTTGGCTCGGTACTTTCAAAAGAACAGGAAGGTTGCCAAGGTTAGTTTTGGAAGCATTTGTTTTCATTTAGCGAACCAATGAGCGCTGCAATGTCTGCGGGAGCAAAGTGTCAAGTTGAGGAATCCCGTCAGGTGTAACAATGGCAGACACCTCTTAATCCCAGAAAATGAGCTTCCTCTCTCAAGACTGTTCTCTGATGCTTAAATGAGACACACAGGTCAGGTGAGGGCTGCTCGCACTTGTTAGGCTTCAGCTGTTTATTGACCATCTCTGCCCTGAAAGCCTCGGCAGCTGCCTGCTGCCCCTGGCCTCTTGATGAGAGACAATTATTCACTAAGCCAATCGATGGCTCTCTGAGAGGTATCTGTGACCTGTACATCTTCCAACATGTTGGCATTTGACAGCTGGAATAGTTAAAGATCGGCTCAGAAACTGGTTGGATATTGTATTTCTCCTGCTCTGCAGAATGGTGCAGAGAGTGACTTTTCTTTCCAACACCCTCTCTTGAATCCCCTTCAAGGTTTGTGGCCGCTCCGCTCCGAGGCAGGCAGAGAGACAGATGACATGCTGGTGCTGTCTTTCGTGGGTCAAACACGGTGAGTGCTTGCCGTGCAGCATGCCAGATAAGTGTAAAGTCAATTCCGAATGCCTTTATCTCATCTTTAGAGTGTGTTTTCCCCCCAGAGTGTTGATGCTGAGTGGTGAGGAAGTGGAGGAGACTGAACTTCCTGGCTTTGTGGACAACCAGCAGACGTTTTACTGTGGCAACGTGGCGCACCAGCAACTCATTCAAGTGCGTACACACACACACACACACACTCACTTCTGTCATAAGTTCATTTGCCGTCAGAATGCTTCAGTTAGATTAACACTAACACTCATTTGATGTCTAGAATTAGCCGACTTACAGTATTTGTACATCCTTGTTCAGTGCGGGAAAACCATCTAATTTCACAAATTCTAAATTAATTATAGAAATAACTTATTCAGCTGCGGCCTTTCTCCATTTAATAAGATATACTCTGCCGGCGCTGAATCATACATGATTGAAAGGGGAGTTGTGAATATGAGCAGCGCAAAAGGACTTCATGTATTTTACACGTGGCTGAGATGAATATTGCACTTCATTTAAATTCAAGTTTTAGCCTGCCTTCTTGAAATGAGGATGAAACCTCCTGGGAATTCTGCCAGCTCTTAGACCCTCAACCATAAATCTTTAGGTTGTTATGACAACACTGCTTGTGGTTTAAGGCAGGAACATTTTCACTAACGCTCTCACCTCTCACAGTTGCTATACTTACAATGCACATTTTCACATTTGCGTGAGCGTGACACAAAACATTCTTTGTGGCAAAGACAAACTCACTTCAAAAGGTAAAAGTTGCTAGTTGCACTTAAACTTGGATTGAGGCCACTAGCTTTAAAGTTCTATTACTTTGGTCTTCAGTGGTCTTATCAGAAAACACATTGTGGTGGACAGTGTTGGACACTTGAAGGCAGCACAGATTGTGCCAATTTTCAGCAAATTATTAATATTGCAAATACAAATTAAACATTTGGCTAGAATATTAAATCAATTGCAATAAGTACATTTTGCTGCAATAAGAAAGATTAAAGTCACATGAACAGACTGAAAACTTTATCTTATTTGATAAAACAGATGTTGACAAAATAATTTTTTGGGGACATGATTTCCAGTTGAAAAAAGGCAGCAAGTCTCATTACATCCTAGTATATGTTACTGTAGTACTCACCACATTGTAAAACATTTAAAATCACAGTTATATTGTATCATGACTTAGGAATCCTTCTTCGCAACAGTTCAGGATAATTCAACCAATCTCTGCCAACCAATCTCACTTCTGCACAACATTGCAATTTGATCCGCTCACCGCAACCTTTCCTCAAATTTGACTAAGCACAGCAGTTTCCCATAAGTTTCCCCTGTCATAGCATACCTCTGCATAACGTCACCAGTCTCACTTCCTTGTTTCTGGCTGTGAGGATGCAGACATTTGTGACACAAACATCTCACATTTACCAACAAAATGTTCTGCTAAAGACTGAGCAAGGCAGTTCCCTGATGTTCTGCAGTAGTGGGGGTAAACTGTTTTACAGAGTGTGTAATGTGGTGGAACGCAAACAGAAGTCATCATTTGACAAATACCATTCTGCTGCACAACACACCTGTAGAATGCTGAAATGCGTTGATAACAGTCAAGACAAATCATCATGACACAGGCTGTCGCATCCAGGTCTGTTGTGCTGAAACAATCAAGGTGAGCTAGGTTAAATATACAAGGTTAATGGTAATGTTTAGTGTAGTATACATCACACTCAGAACCGTGCAGTTTTCTTCTCACTAGAACAAGTTGCCTTTGATATTTAATTAATTATACAAAAAAGCTGTTTTTCAGTTTTCATTTGCCTCCACAATTTCATTGTAAAAAACGCCTAAAAACGTTGCAACATGCTCTGCAATTATTTTACAAAAGCTGCTGTGAAATCAGACAATTTAGACGACACATTTCCAAAAACCTGCAAAATCCTGAAGGGATTTTAGCCTTGTTTTACCTCATTATTTTGGCTCTGCATCCTGCACAGTGTTTGCTTAAGCTATGCTCTTCTAATAAACCCTTCAATAGTAATAATAGTAAAAAAAAAACAAAACTGTAGGCAGCAGTTTCCAGCAAACAAGCTCTGAAAGTTGACTCTGTATTACCTTCCCAGCACAAATTGCAAAAATCAAAAGAAGTGCCCCTTAAATGATGCTAGACATCTAGAAGGCCCCAGGTATTCTTGTCATGGGAAGCTGGGAGACCAAGCCACAGTTTAGTTTAGTTTAGTTTAGTTTAGTTTAGTTTAGTTTATTGGTTTGATTGACAGGGACCATGTACAGAGCAGGTTCTATACCAGAGTTAGGTGAATAGCTAATTTGCATCTGTGGTCCCTGGGCAGGAAGTTAAAAGGACAATAAAACACATTCTGAACATTACAGACAATACCAAAAACAAAACAGCATCAACAACATGACAGAGTAAACATCTTACAAAATACGTAATACATTTGGTGTTCTATATACAAAGATAAATGATCGCATGATTGATTCTCTTTTAGCCATGTCTTCAGAGACTTTTTAAAACTGTTAAGACTTGCACAGTCTCTAATATGGAGTGGGATTGAGTTCCATTTTCCAGTTGCTTGGAATGAGAATCCTGATTGCCCAAAAGTGGTCTTCCTAAATTTGGTGAAACAATCGCCTCTCATTGAGGCCCTGGATGTTTGTAAGAGTATACAAAGGTTTCAGCATAGTCACATCTGCCTGCAATAGGATAGGTGTGAAAGGATCACTGAATGCATAAATAATTTAGCAGCATGTATGGGTAATTGATGTCTAATATGTCTAAAATTAATTAAACTAGTTCTGACATTTTTGGATATCTTTCTAATATGCTTTTTAAAAGTTAGGTTAGAATCAACGGTTATGCCCACGCATTTAAAGTTGTAAACAATTTTAATCACTTCTCCTTTGTCAAAGATATCAGGTTGTTGCTGTGCATTTCTCTTGTCGGAGAAATCGTCTGGGCAAATCAGAGGCAGGTCATTAATATATAAACTAAATAAAATTGGTCCTAAAATTGATCCCTGTGGGACTCCAATGGTGCTGTTAGCAAAAGAAGAGCATGCACAGAGGATGAATCCTAATGACTTTTTAATCCCCTGACTTCTCCTCTTGCACCACTATAATGTTGATATTTCAGTTTTTTTAAAGTGAAATGTCTCTTGGGGAATTTCCATGGAATTTTGTACAGACATTCACAATCGCCACTGGGTAAACAGCAGTTTCTTTGGTGAGCTCCCGACTTGTTCTCTAGTGGCATCATCGGGTCAAAATCTTCATTCATTCAGTACCCATAACTTCTTATTCTGTTCAGGGTTCTAGTAAGCATGGAGCGTATCCCAGCTGACATCCTGGACAGGTCACCAGACTATCACAGGGCTGACACATAGAGACAGACAACCATTCACACTCACATTCACACCTACGGACAATTTAGAGTCACCAGTTAACCTGCATGTCTTTGGACTGTGGGAGGAGGCTGGAGAGCGTCAAGAAAACCTGCGTTCATATGGAGAGAACATGCAAGTCAGAATCTTAATTTGTCCAAATTGGTCACCAGTTACCTGCAAAAATAATGTCTTTCCCATCAGCCTCAGCTCTACCTTGTGCGGAGTGCTGATTTGCATATGTGAATGTCTTATTATGATTGACGAACTGCATGGTAGCGTTAGAAACTGTCGAACTATGTCGTAAACCTTATACCTGCTGAACAGCATAGCAGCAGTTTCATCGTGAGCATGTTAGCACACTGATGTTTGTATTCAGCTCAAAGCACCACTGTGCCTAAGTGCAGCCTCGCAGAGCTGCAAGTGTGGCTGTGGACTCTTTGTCGTCTGACAAAATAAATTCCCAGTTCTTTGGAAACTTGTTGTTTTCCTACAATGTGTTGTGACATAAAACTTAAATTTAAACTGTTTTGGTCTCGTCAAATGTGCTGTGATTTGCACTACACTGCAAAGGTAAACAAACTGCAGAGGCGGAACAATGTGATCCTCATAAGTGCTCTCAAGGACTCTAGGATTCTTGAATCTTGAATACAGGCTGTGTTTTTTCATATCTCATTACACCGCCATATTTTGTGCGCTCCCTAACAGTGCAACAGCTCCATTTATAGTTTGACTTGTTTGAACCTGCTGCCGTCTGTTATTGAGGCGTCGTCAGCTCTCCTTTTTTTCTTTGTCCTGTCTACCTCCTTCAGTGCTATATGGCTCTCTCCATGACATTATTCAAATTTCAATATTACATTTGTATTTCTCCTTAACCTGAGGGGCTCTTACCTCTACTTATTCACAAGCCTCATTGGTGCATGCAATACAAGTACTGTCAAAGTAATGGGTCTAGAAAACACAAACATCTTGTTCTGATGTTTCATTAAAGGTTTTTTTTTTTTGGGATCAAACAAATGCTGGACATTCGACCTTTACTCTGTTTGTATCAAGCCATATTTCTTAACAGTTGATTTGCCATCAAACTGCTGTATTTTCCCTTCATACATTACAATTCTTTAAGGGTTTCTAGTGAGCAAACTGTCATTGTAGCTTTATAAGCTCCTGGATTGCTGCAAGTGTCCTTGTTGTTTTGAAACAATATATCAGGACTCAAGAATCTGGTACAAGCACCATATGTTCTCTTTGCAGTTAATCATAATTTCCTTTCAGTCATTCAAAAAAGAGCAACAACAATCCTGGCACACAACCACATAGAAACAATGAGATTTGCTTTGAAGTGACTCCACATTTTAGCTCCCAGTCTCTACATCATTCTCCCCGTCACTCCCAGGAAATACTGTGCAAAATAAGATTTTTTAAAAGGGAAAAACTGTGTGTGCCTGCAGATCACGTCAGGTTCTGTGCGCCTGGTGCTTCAGGAGAGCAAGGCATTAGTGAGCGAATGGAAAGAGCCACAGGGCAGGAACATCAGCGTGGCTGCCTGCAACCACACTCAGGTGGTGCTCGCCGTGGGACGAGCCCTCTATTACCTGCAGATCCTGGCTGGAGAGCTCAAACAGATCAGGTAGGACATGGATACAGAGACAAGGGATCAAATGATGGACCAGTTGTCTGTTCACTGATATTTTCAGGCGGCACACTGTAAAATCTGACAAGATCATCTTACATCAAAAGAATCTAAGCAGCTGATTGCCTTGAAAAAGGTCATTTAATTCTCTGAAGTTGATGCAACTTAAAAATGAAAGTTGAAAGCGTTTGCAACTTTGGTAAACCCACAGACTGTATAAATAATGAGTAGTGTCACCCATTGGTTTGTGGACTCCCGTTGTGAAGCCTCGGGTGTGGCATTTTGGATGTCACCATCTTTGTTTTTTGGAGCCAGGAGGAGGAAGGGGAAGGGGTTGACCTGATGGAGAAGCCGAGGACATTCAAGACATGTACATGCACAGATAAATCGAGTTACAGTTAAAGCTCAACCAGGCCATTTAATTGGACTACTGTCCTTGTCCCAGTATACAAGCACAGGAGGGGAATCGATGAAGTATGTACGTGTAAGTTAGTACAACTCTGCTACGATAGGTGCTGATATGCCCCCTCTTTGACCTTGTTAGTATTGGACCTTTTTCCGTCACAGACCAAACAATTGACAAACAAGTTAGCCGCGGTTAGATAGCGACTTCTGGGTCAAAGCCCGGGTCAGAAAGCGCCTCTGCCAGTTTGGCTCTGATTGACTATAGACATGCAGGAGTAACTCAACTCCCTGTGGCCCTATATGGGTGTGTTAGTCTGACTGTATTTTA
Source organism: Epinephelus cyanopodus (assembly GCA_026686955.1). Lineage (NCBI taxonomy): Eukaryota > Metazoa > Chordata > Actinopteri > Perciformes > Serranidae > Epinephelus > Epinephelus cyanopodus. The sequence goes on along the minus strand of CM048914.1, from coordinate 42,218,809 downwards.
AAAGGCCAGATTTAGTCGGACTAACACAATGAATCAATTTTCTCTAATGTCACCCAGTCACCCAAAGCAGCCCACCCTTAACTGTGTGCTTTAATAAAATGTGAATGGGTTAGTTATATAAAAATTCACCCCCTGTAGAGTTGTCATGAATGTTGAAAGTAGATATAGAGACCAAAACCGTTTTTTGTTCCGGGCTGTAAACATGTTTATTTATGCTGTAAAGTTGCATTTTAACATGACGGTCTGTGGGGTTTTACCCTGTTTTGGAGTGGCCATTCGAGTTTGCAGCTTGGGTAAACCAAGTGAGTCTGACTTGATAATGACAAAGGGGATTTTGCATGTTGTGGAGTTAGGATAGCATATATGCTTAATATACATAATGAAATTAAGTTGTTAGTACCTTCAATAAACAAAATAAGTCTGACTTAATTGAACAGTTGAATTTTAGTGGCATAGAATATTAAAATATTAGTATTTGTGATTAATGGAGCCCTGTTGAAATCTCAAGTAAAGTCAGAGAGAATGATTCAGTCTGAATATTTCCAGAGTTTATTTTTAAAGCTTATGTTTTTATGGCTTAAAGGTGGATTTGTTATGAAAGTATAATTTTAGCTCTCTCCACAAAGAATGTAATTTTGTTCAAATTAAAAATAAGTCTGCGAATTAATCATTCTTTGTTTCGCTTACTTCATCTACGGCATTCAGTTTCCTAGATTCCACTGGGTAAACACAACTGTTCAATTAAGTCAGACCGACTTTGTTTACTCAAGGTGCTAACACTTTGAAAGAGCAACTTTTTTTAACTATGCATATTAGGCATATATGCTGTGTACTGTAATTAACAAAGCAACACTGTAGGTTCTGCATTGTGCTATATGTCTGTATTCTGCTGGTTGCAAACTAGTCTGTTCAAATCTGTAAATAATAAAACATGTTTCAAAACAAAATGTGCAGGCATCCTAAACTCACCACATGCAAAATCCTCTTTGTCATTATCAACTTAAGTCAGACTAACTTGGTTTACACTTTTAGACAACTTATTTTAACTTGGGTTTTTTAAGTTGCAACAACTTCACAAAGATATGTAAGTACAACAATTAGATATAAAGTAAACATAACTGAGATAAATAGTTATAATTACTTACCTCTTCAAGGCAATCAGTTTTCTAATTTCTCCTGTTTTTTAAGTAACATCAACTTGTCAGATTTTACAGTGTACTTACTGATGAACTGGGGATTTACCTGCCGATAATCTCCTCTATTACATACGCAGCTGAATATGGTCATGCTATAAGCATTTTGAATCATGCCCAGAGCTTCTTGTTTGTGATAAATACACCACATTATATGTAAACCTGTATTAACCCGGTACGACATTACAAAAAGAGATCAAGCATGGCTTTAAAGGAACCATTTAAACACACTTTTTCACCTTCTTGGCAAAAGTTAGATAAGAAGATTGAGGCCAGCAGCCGGTCACCATATACACCCTACATATTTACCTACATTCATGAGAGGGCTATCAATCTTCTTATCTAACTCCTGGCAGGAAAGTGAATAAGCCTATTCCCCAAAATGTCAAACAATTCACATAAACCCTGCCATGTCTGTCTGTGGGTTTGATGGTAAGGCGCCTCCAAACTGGGTCAGCTTGCAAGTTCAGAAAAGCTTAAGAGTGATAAAAAAAAAAAGAAGAAAACTTCAGTTATCCCGTGGCGGTGATCTTAAAAGAGATGCCCTTTAGCTCGTCACATAGCCAAGTCACTTAATTTTCAGGTAATAAAGTCGACTGCAGAGACTCTTCATCAATCCAACTTACTTTTGTTAACAAATTGGTCTGAGTCATCTGAGTAATAGAATTTCAGGCTAATTGAATACATAATATGATACAACAGCAGGAAAGAATCTTACATAAATATATATATATATATATATATATATATATATATATATATATTGGATACACAATACCCAACGCAGCTGTTGTATGAAAGTTTAATTAATCAAACAGTGATTTATATTCCCAAGAGTTCAAGAACTTTGTCTCTGACTCACAGTTGTGTTGTTATTATTATTATCCCGCACTATCTTACCTTCACTTTTATTTCCTCTCTCCTGATCTGTGGGAAAGTTTGAGATGAGGGATTTGCATCTCATTTTTAAGCAAATGCTGCAGCAGAACTGTAGAGTCTTACATTTTATTATATTTCTTTCACACTGCTGCTGTGGTTTACCCTCGTGGCTGTCTTCGTGCCACTATTGCAATATAACTGCTTTGAGACACTTTTTTTTTTTTTTTTTACAGTGGTTGTTTTAAAAAGTCAAGGATACACAAAAATGTATTTATTTTTTATTTTTTTTCGCAGAGAAAGACACGCAGCTTGTAAAAATGGCCACCAGGCCCGCTTGAAGCACAAAGTGTTTGTTTGCAGCCTTGAGAGTTTTCGTAACTGATGAAACAATGAAAGAGACAGAGTGAAGTGTCTCACCAGAGCTGTGAAATAATGTTTGGCTTACATCAATATGCTGCTGGTTTGCTTTGTGAGTCCTGAAATTCTGCAAATACTAGATAGTCATAGCTGGATAAAAGATGTTTACATGGAGGAAATGCTCCTCTGCAATGCAATTAAATTGTAAGAACTCAACACACTCCACAGTGATTATCTCTATATTATATTTGCATGATTGAGGAGCCAAGTTTTACTACAACACAGGATTTTGGGGCCTTTTTTAAATGAATTTTATGCACATTTGCATTATAGCTTTATCTCCTCATGCATAAATTATTAAATCGCGAAATAATATATATTTTTCCGTGTTAATTTTTGTTTTTACTTTTAAACAAGTAAGAAATGATGCCCATAAATATATACAAAATATGTTTTACAGATTTAAAAATGAACACTGACAGCTTAATAACATACTGTAGTTCACCAATTTATGAAAATTGTTATTGATTTTCTAAGGAGGTCGGAGAGAATACCTCTTAAAGTGGATTGATGACTATTGTTTAAATACCTGATATATCAAAAAAGTTCATCACATTAATGTCAAAAAAATCCAATAATACTATAAATGATTCTTGGTCTATGATTTGCAGCATTGCTCACATACAACAAGAGATATTAAAGGATAGCGTCCAACACGAAGCAAATGCATATTAAGTGGTTATCAGACATTTATATTCAAAATAAATAAAATAAACAAGGAAGAGCAAAAATCCACTCATGGCCAACTGACCTTTGAGACAAAAATTTTGTTGCCTGGCCTCACATTGCTTGAGATCCCACCACAGCTTTATAGGAAATTATTGTCATGTGGCAGCTCTAGTGTGAACTCACAGCTCAGCTCACCAGATGACCATTTGCATTTCACATGAGAAACACATTTTTATCTTAAACTTATACTCTTGTCAAACTTTGTCGTCCACATTCACACAATGTGTGGGGCAGCTTGCTTCTGTTTTTCACACGTTCTCTACACTCTCCTCAGTACAACGGAGATGGAGCATGAGGTGGCCTGCCTGGACATCACGCCTCTTGGGGAGGGTGGCGGTGAGTCACCGCTCTGCGCCGTAGGACTCTGGACTGACATCTCAGCCCGCGTGCTCAAACTGCCCTGCTTCACAGCCCTGCACAAGGAAATGCTGGGCGGAGGTGAGAGAAAAGAGATAGGGTGCAGCTGATGGGAGAAAAGAAAAGCTGTTACTGTATGTGGAGAGAGACGGGTAGATGCTGATAAGCTCAAGTCAAGTGAGGCTTTTTTCCCCTCTGTAGCTCAGTAGCACATACAATGTCTCAGTGGGTTTCACAGATACACAAAAGCAATGATTGCTAACTGAACTCATGCTCTGTCAGAGAGCAAGAGAAAAATCTTCACATAGAAAGGGGAAAATAAAAAGAAAAAAATGGAGGAGGGTGAAATGTTTTTTGTTGTTCAGTGCTTATTATGCCTTCACAAGCCACAGACTGAATACAGGCCAGGTGAGTGTTTTGTTACCTCCACATTCAACCTTGACGAACTATATGTTTGAGAAGCACAAAGCATCACAGCTCAATCTGTGTGAGTAATTTGAGTCTCAGTATTGCTGCACCCACAACTTTATTTGGTAATAATGATAAACAAACAGTAAAATTTTCAAACAAAACCAAAAGGCAAGAAACAAAATTACATTTTTACCATGTTTTTGCCTCAATAAATTGCCGTGGCTGGAGGCATTGTTTTTAGGATGTCAGTATGTACGTCCCATTCTTGTGAACGCAAAACCTCCAGAACCCCTTGAGGGAATTTCTTCAAATTTGGAACAAGCGTCCACTTTGACTGAACAATGAACTGATTAGATTTTGGTGATCATTTTGGTCCAAGGTCAAGGTGACTGTGACCTTGTCTGTGTCATTGTCGTGAACACAATACTTTTGGCACCAATGTTTACGTACTTCGAACTTCACGATGAATTGATTATAATTTGGTGGTCAAAAGTCAAGGTCACTGTGACCTTGTCCATCGCATTCTTGAGAACGCTGTATCTCATGAACACCTTCAGGGAATTTCTTCAAATTTGGCGCAAACAGCCACTTTGAGTCAAAGTTTAATTGAACTGTCAAAGGTCAAGGTCACTGTGACCTCAGAAAACATGGTTTTGGGCATAACTCAGGAATTCATATGTTAATATGACAATTGAATTCACACAAATGCCTAATAGGATAAAGTGATGACATTTTATATCCATAAGCCCAAAGGTCAACCTGACTGTGACATCATAATGTTCAGATGTGATGTAATGTGCAGAAGGGGAGACATTGGTCCGGTACTGATAATTGAAAGATATGAAGATCATGACTTTAGATAAAACAAGATTCAAGAACCGTAACCATTTTATTTTGGGGAATGTAATGTTTGCGTTTGTGCACAAAATGCTCAGGGTTACTGTAGAACCAAAATTCGATTTAAGTCATTGATATCGGTTCATGTTTTTTTCTTCCTCAGTTTAGATTTTTGAAAAAAATGTCCTAAATTTCATCCCAGGGGAGTGTTTAAAAAGTCTTGCAAAGTCTTAAATCCCACTTGCATTAAGCTGCAGGAACCCTGAAGCTGGAGCCAGCAGCTGGGTAGCTTAACTTTGCATAAAGCCTGAAAATAGAGGGAAACAACTTGCATGGCTCTGTTAAAAGGTGACAAAGTCCACCTACCAACACCTCTAAAGCTAACAAATCAGCATGTTATACCCCTGAGACATTTAGGGGTTTTTTGTGTATCTTAAATGAGATGTGAAGTGTTAATTTGTGAGATTTCGAGGTGATGATAGGCAGATTTTGTTACCTTTTTAAGTGGACAGAACGTGGAGCTATTCCCTTAATAAGTCCAATAAAGAAGTCCAAGGAATGAGTCTTTTATAGTGTAGTAGTAGCTTAAATAGAGTATCTTCAGTTTCATTAATAGATGAAAATGGAATATCCCATTAAGTACTTCACTTTTTAGTACGTACTTGAACATTAACTGTGCTGCCAGCCCAGATGCATTTAGTGCAGCATTTAGACGCTTGAGGAGAATTTAAACTTAGAGTGTTTAAATATGCAAGAGAGGACTTGACTACTTTTTTGGTTAAACTTATCAAAAAGTCAGCAGTCACTGGAGACAAAGTTTCATAACATGGTGAACTGGCACAGACATGACTCTTACTTTCCAATTAGACTGCTTCACCCATGAAGAATATTTCCACACTCTTTACCAGTGTCACACTTTATTTTCCAAGTGCGCTTGATTGACAGCTGCTCGATGCACAAACTCTGCAGACTGTGCTCTCTCGCTGACTCCCCTAACAAGGACAGTCTGTCTGCAGTCTTAAGTTTTTGTAAGTTATAAACAGTAAACCTTCAAATTAAAACCTAATGTGCTGTTTTAATTGTTCATATTTTTAGCTGTGTCTATGGAAGCAGAGTTTTAACACTGCACAGTCGCACTTAAGCTGTGTTTGTTTTGCTAACATGAACTATATTTACAAAGATTAGTTTTTCTGAATTGAACACAGCCCTATGTTTGTTTTAATATTTTGGCTCCCTTACTTAAAATAATTGATGTACGTAACTATGGAAACATGCAACCTCTCAAGTAGCCAACATTTGGCAGACTTTTTAATGTTGCTGCTTGGTGAGTCGGCCAACAAGCATTTAATCAGAGCCAATACGGATTTGATGTAATTGGCTCTCAGTCAGAGAAACTTATGCTTGGTAAACGGAAAAGACAGAAGACTTTATATTTACCCTGCAGCATTCAAATGGTATTTTTTCCCCCCCTAAAAGTTAGCAGCCAGTCTGGCCGGTAACCCTTATTGATTTTTCTGACAAAGACATTTTAGCAGACATTCATCACTTTGGTGTTCATCCATGAGCCTGTGACTCCAGTGTGCAGGAAGGATAAATCATCTGACTGTGTGTGTGTGTGTGTGTCCTCAGAGATCATCCCTCGCTCAATCCTAATGACCACCTTTGAAGGCAGCTACTACCTGCTGTGTGCACTGGGAGACGGTGCGCTCTTCTACTTTGGTCTGGACCTGCAGACTGGTAGGTCTCACACCAAACATCCCTACAACTGTTAACATAAGAGCTTCTTAAACTTCCCAGACTGATAAAGTCCTCCAGGCAGGGCCACCGGCGGCTGTCTGAAAATATTTTTAGAATATTATTTCATGGTGAGTTGCATAAATCCCAGTGCTATATTTGGATGTAATAGTGGAGAAACTTTGCAGCAAACTTGTTGGCAAACAGTTGCTTATATTTATACATCCAGCTGTTACAGAGCAACATCATCATTCATCTGGAGTCGTGTTTGTTGCCACCTGCAGAACATAAATCCAGTGTTCACTTTCTTTCTTTTCTTTTAGTCTCGTATTTCTGGCCAAAATGGAAGCAGCAGAGGCTGATACACTTTTATTCCCAAGTATGGGTCAAGCTCCAAAACACTTGATCCTTCACTTTCTCTATTATAACACAGTAGTGCCTATCATGAGACGCTCCTTGCCTGGTAATGGTTTCAAACTCTTCACCCCCCACTTTGGGCACTTTGGGATGAAGGCATGCTGTTAAAAATGTGTAGTCTCCAAACTCAAGGCAGGGTAACATCACTGAAATGACACCATCTGGTCAAAAAACCCAGGTGATCTCATTTCAGAAATTAACAGCAGTACATTAAGAGACACAGAAAACATCATTCGACTGTATTTACAGGCTGAGTACCAGTGCTCTCTGTGAAGAGCCTTGCAATTACTGCATCATTGAATGGCTGTCTGTTTGAACTAAAGCCGACTGTCGGATCTCTCTTTTGACCTTTGAATAGATGCACAGATGGGAAAACATCTTGTTAATTCAACCTCACGAGGCTATGTGTTTCAGCAGTCTCTGTTATTGTCTTCTTTCTGTTGATAGTATATTTGAATTCAGTCAATTATTAAAAAATATGCAGAGTAATTACATGTTGACTGACTAATCGATAAATTGACAAATCATTTCCGGTGTCCAGGCAGTCAGAGAAAACCCTGCAGTAATAATAAACCTGGATGTTATTAACATATGCGCCGGAATATCAATGTAATCAGGTTATTTAATGTTCCTTGTAAACATCTTGCTCTGAATTGAATACCCAATATATTAGTGTGCATACCAATGTATTCATTGATTTTGATCTGATCTGATCACCACACACATTATGACTATGCTCTGAAGAGACACATACAAGGTTATCTAGAGCTAAAGCCTATGCAAACTACACATACTGCTGTAAAGACTTAGTTGTAGGTAAGTAGGGCAAAAGTTTTGAAGAGATATCACCATGAAGCTTCCCTCTGTTGATTACTTACCAAAAAAAACGGTCTTAATGTATTACAAGTTTTTCAAACTGTTATGTTTAAATATGCAAATGAGGTATCATCCAGTTAAATATGCACCAATTTGCTTATATTTCCAGAACAGAAATCTAAACATTTTAAATCCAGGCTCAAAATTCTTGTTTCATTTTAGGGTCAAAGGTTTTTACAGAGGGAATTTTTAAAAATCTGTTTCTGTCACTTCACAAATATAGAAAACAAAGTCAGTAGCTGTTAAAAAAAAAAAAAAAGTTTTGGTTTGAATAAATCAGGCTATGAATGATATATGATCAAACCCCTCAGTAAAAACTGAAGAATACAAATAGGAATAAAACTGGAAAGTTTGGTGCGTGAGTGCGGCTGAAGTGGAGAGTTCTGGCTCACAGAAAAAACTCATTTTGAGAAAATGTCCTATCATCGTCTAGCACAGTGGTTCCCAAATGGTGGGTCACAGGTCCACTCTGAATGGACTGCAAATGACGAATGTGACAAGTTTATAAAAAATACTCTTTAGTTTGAGGTACAGTGATTATCCAGCACAGAGCTTTTATTTTTAAGTGCCGTTTCCTGCTGTAGAGTGAGTGAATAACAGACAGCTACTTAACAGAGACAGCAAACTAGCTCGACGACATGTCCAAACCCAAGTATGATGCTAAATGTATCATACTTGTGTATGATACATATAACTAATGACTAAGGACAAATCTGGCCAGTTGGGAACCACTGGTCTAAACGTGTCACAATCAGGCTGCTTGTAAGGATAGACAGTTATGTTCAGTGGCTTCACAATTCAGCCTCTAGCAACAACGTTACATAGGGCCAGTGTTGCCAACTCTTTACCCCATGGACGCAGAAGGCCCTGTCTAGAGTGAGCGTTCAATTTGTCCGTTCTAGGCTACAGTAGAACATCATGTCGGACTCTGTGGAAGAGGACCTGCTCCTCATAAAGATATAAACTGCTCAATTTAAGGCATTATTTTCAGGTGATTATAAACTTATGAAAACATAATTATGAATAGTATGTACAATTTCTGCCAATAGATGCTTCAAAGTCCGACACATTGGACCTTCAAAGAAATGTATTCCACACATTTATAGACAAAAAACAGCAGACAGCAGGTAAAAAATAATAAATTCCAAGTGAGTGACACTTCCCAAGTTGATTTATAATAAGACAAGTATTGTTAGATTACAAGTTTTCTTCAATTTTATGTTAAGATATACAAATGAAACATTATTTAAATAAATACGCATTTTTTTGCATAAATTTCCAGAACACGGATCTGAGCTGAATTAAACACCTACATATGTGTTTTTGGTGTTTTCTTTTCACTGGTTTGACAAAAAAAACCCAGAATTGACGGCTCCCTGAAAAAACTATTTTCACATTTTCCTTGAAGGGAAAATTTGAATAAAGGCGTAGAGAAACACAAAGAAGGCAAGTGCTCCCATGCAGGGTTCACTGAAAGGTTTTACAAGCACAGAAAGTTTAATGAATGTTCTGCACACAAGGACAAACTTTATTGTCTTAAGACGCTCAGCGAGCAAACGATGATTGGTACACCCACCTTTTAAACTGGATTTACCGCTGTGTCCCCGTCCTTCCCCCAGGTGCCCTGAGCGAGCGTAAGAAGGTCACGCTCGGCACCCAGCCCACTGTGCTGAGGACCTTCAGATCCCTGTCCACTTCCAACGTCTTCGCCTGCTCCGACCGACCCACTGTCATCTACTCCTCCAACCACAAGCTGGTCTTCTCCAACGTCAACCTCAAGGAGGTCAATTACATGTGCCCACTCAACTCCGAGGGATACCCCGACAGGTCAGCAGCAGAACTGGCACGACTCGTGTATTTTTATGGGTCTGCATCGTCGTTGGAAACTGTTGTTTTATGTTTTCTTCCTCTGTGCTTTGAAGAGTTTCTTTTGTTTTGATCCTGGAGCAGACACAGTGGGATCAGACGTGTTCTCTGTTGACTACAAAAATATATCCAGTCAAACTTTGTTTTGATTTGTGGGAAGTGGGTGTATTACTTTTATTTCTTTCCTCAACACTAATGCTGCGTGTTGCTGTGTTTGTCTTTTTATAGTCTGGCTCTGGCCAACAACAGCACCTTGACCATCGGTACCATCGACGAAATTCAGAAACTCCACATTCGTACTGTTCCTCTCTACGAGTCTCCCAGGTGAGTCCCACTGTCAAATATTGAGTTAGTGCTGAACCCCTAACGAACATTTCAGACCCGTCATCTTTACAAATACGCTGTGTGTTCTGTGACTTTTCAAGACACGTTCTCCTGTAGTTTTTTCCACATGTGCTGAAAACGTTTCAGTTCCCTGTTTTTGTGCTCAAACATTTAAGTGACAGCAGTGACTCATGGTTGTTAAATAAGTTATTAAAAAGTTGACTACTGTATTATCCAGTTAGAAAACAGAAAGCCGTCTCTCAGGGCACCTCCTTTTGTTCAGCTTACCCCTGTGTGCTCTTTTCATGTTTACCAGCATCTTCCCTTTGATTTTTCTCACTCCCCTCCGCTCTCTCCCCCTCTGTTAACGCCCCACCAGGCGGATCTGTTACCAGGAGGTTTCCCAGTGTTTCGGGGTGCTATCCAGCAGGGTGGAAATTCAGGATGTGAGCGGCACCACATCTGCCGTGCGCCCCAGTGCGAGCACTCAGGTACCGTAGCTCCATGTTATGTTCGGCTAATAAACACCCAAGGGCTTGTTTGTTTTGCACTCTTATCTAACCAGCCGTGCTGACTAAGAACATTATTTATATCGTGGGACTGGGAGCTTGTCAGGACAACAAATGTCTTGTCCTGTTAGTCACTTAACAGGTCTACTGGAGCCAGATTTGCTAAACCAGGATTTAAATGTTAATGATGATGTGTTGTGATTGGTCATTTACTTTTAAAGTCAAAGAATTGTAACACCAAAACTGAAGCTGTTATCTGCAGGTCATTTTTCTGTTTCTACTTTATAATCGTCCAAAAGGTTATTTGTTATAAAAATGTTATGATAAAATTTCTACAATATATTTTCTTGGTTTTGTAGGTAGTCAAAATAAAGACAGTATGCAGCTGTCCAGCTGTCTTTAAGAGGCTGCAGTTGCCTAGAGTGTAGAGAGGTATCATATAGGGCTGGGCAGTGTATCGGTATTGTGTCAATATCGTGATACTAGATTAGGTATCGTCTGAGATTTTGCATATCTAATAATAATAATAATAATAATAATAATAATAATAATAATAATAATGATAATGCATTTTATTTCTAGGGGCCTTTCAAAGCACTCAAGGACACTTTTCATGACAAAGTTTAAAAAAACAAGCAGCAATCTATCTATAGATCATAAAATCAAACAGTTCTACAATATACAACAAAAAATAATAAAATGACTAGACAGAAATCGTTAGTATAAATATTAGGTATAAAATCATCATCAGTGCAGGTCTCAAGATGTGTGTCACCATTAAATCAGATGGAATATGCCATCGTAAAAAGGTGTGTTTTCAATTAAAACCTCTTGTGTAATATTTTGTAAAAGCATCAAAGTTAACTATACAATATTGATATTGAGGTATTTAGTCAAAATCCTTTTTGATATTTGATTTTGTCCACATCACCCAGCCTTAGTATCATATAATCATGCCAGCGAGTCTGCAAGGGGGTAAATAATGCTCCGAAGTTGGGCTAAATTTTGGCAAAAAAAAAACAAAAACAAAACAGGCATGGCCATTTTCAAAAGAGTCACTTGACCTCTCACCTAGCCTTGCTAGTCCCATGCAGTTTTTCGTGTGCAATACAAAAGTGTTGGTTTTTTTGCCTATTTAAATATTTCTGCATGGGTTTTCTGATGGTGTTCAGGTCTTGGTGTCATAATGTGGTATTTTGGAGGAATCTTTGACCATTTTAATATATTCTCAAGTAGTCAACAATGCTTAAATTTAGCACCAAATCTGTGCAACGAATGATAACAACCAAATGATTGCCCTAACAACTTATGTGACATAATTGAGCATGGGAATGGCCATCATATATGTAATGTTCTCAGCCCCGATACCCTTGTACCTGTCAAAGTTTGAATAGGTGCCTAACCTAAACACAGTGTTATGCCTAGAAAAACTTAAGGGGCACCTCAAATTAATCCTCAGGTTCCAAGCTTTCAGGTGATGTGTCCCCTCTGAAAAAGACCAAAATGGGTCTGTGGCAGGGAGGGGTGGAGGAAAGAGGTTGAGTGCACTCTAAATTTAGCTGCTGCAAGAGTTCAAAAAAAGTTCAACCTACACTAAACATAGCAATCTTTTGTTTGATGTGTTGTCAATGAATACTGACAATGATGTTTCAGCTGCCAAGAAAGAAAAGTAGGATCAACATTTTAGAGAGATTTGTACTCAGAGCGCTAATCAAAAAGTCCTTCCAGCCAGATTTACAGTGACAGCATGTGTGATGTCCACTCAGCTTGGCTCTAAAGCTTCCCCAAGGGGACATGTGTGCACTTTATTTGTGTTTGTATTTATTGCTGCAGTGCACAACTTTGTGGAAACAAAAGCAGAACCAGAGCCTCTCGCACGTGATGAGAAGAAAGATGTTTACCTGATTTTAAACGCTGCACATCTGGTGCTGCAGATGGTGCCTACAAGTGCTGTCGAGCTCACACTGAAAATAGAGATTTGAATTGCTTCACAGCTTTTATTAGGTTTATCTTATGTCTACCTCTCTGCCTGTCCTGCTCTTAATAAATCTACATCCTTCCAGGCCCTCTCCAGCAGCGTGAGCTCCAGCAAGCTCTTCCCCAGCAGCACTTCTCCCCACGAGACCTCCTTCGGCGAAGAGGTGGAGGTTCACAGCCTGCTAGTCGTGGATCAGCACACCTTTGAAGGTGAGACAGCCGGATGTGCATTTCCATTTGATCTCACAAAGCTGGTGCTTTCATATGGAGCTTCAGATGGTAAAACATTGCGCATTGTGCTTGGGGAATAAGCAGGTGAGAGAACTCCTCCACAGCCTGGTCCCAACACTCAGTTTTTCATGCTTGTATCTCATCTTAAAATGGGCTCACTATCACTTAACCAATTAATTTTGGATTTATCTGTTTCAGCATTGTTGTCATCCTTAATTTAATCTTATTTCCCACTTGAATATTCACCTGTTACTCTCTTATAGTGTGTAGGAAGGTGCTCCATGATGCTTTTTACTGTACAGTATCTGTCTCTTCATGGTATAAATTAAGGATGAAACATGATGGGCGTCATGCAGATCATTTTCGTGTTGAAGCCCGCTGAATGTGGTTTTCACTCCATTCTGTTTTGCAATGCAAATTTCGCTGCGCCAAGCCTCCCCCTTTAAAACATCCAAGAGTTACCACACCCGCATACATTAGGGTATGTTATATGTAAATGAGGGGCTGGTTCAGCATGTTGTGTCCACAGCTGACTTCAATTTATCAGTGTGCAATCGGAGAAATGCTCATTTTGATGTTGTGAGGTCTTCATCAGTCGGACGTGGAGATGTTCTTATGCAGTATGGTGTCTGGTAAAGGCACTATAGATGCACATTTATGCATATAACTGCACTGGTGCTTCTTTGTGAGGAAATGTGGAGTTCATACGCATAGTGTAATCAGTTATTCAGCGCCTGCTACACCACTGAAATCAGCACTTATTATTTCTAATAAGGTTCGTCTATAATGAGTGCTGCTGTCTCACTCACACACCACTTAAATACCTTGTGTTCTTTAGCTTCTGCATAATCAACATTAGCTGTGTAATTTTCATCTTAATGGATCCATAATTATCTGCATGTCTTGATGTTATTAAACATGTAATCTATTGCCATACCTTTCCCCGGATAACATGTTTTTTTTCCCAGGTAACTCTTCACTTGCTGGCAAGGTTAATCCCCAGGTATCAGGGATAAAAAAAAGACTGAGCAACACCAGTGATAAAAATGAAAGATGTCCCTCCGTGACAGAAGCAATCAAACTTACAGGAGAGTTAGGGGGATAGATCAATAAATGACTGTACAGATCTATTTAGGCAAAATGCAGTACCAGAAAACACCTGTGTCTCTGCACCATGAATAAAGCACATGGATAATTCCAGTTTGATAATTAATCTTGATCTTAATCTCTTGGAATCGATGTGTGGTGGTAGCTGACGACGGGCTTGTTAGCAAAACTTTTGTGTCTCCCTGTGTACCTTGTCTGAATTTGGAGGGAGGCCCATGAATGCAGCAAAATCGATACTCTTCATAAGTTTTATTTTTCCTCAGCAGGAGTTTCTTGAGTTTCAGTCGTAGATAATTTATCAGTTGATCAGTTGGTGGTGAGAGCGATAAGAGCTGATCAGATTAGCTTGATGGATTAGAGAAGCAGCAGCTTCAGAGGCAAGTGAAAGCGAACTTTGAGACCCAGCACTGGACCGCGGGGTGCACGGTTTCCATGGGAACACAGCCTGTTTCATTTAATGTTGGCTGGAAAAACTGTAGACAATATTGCAATGAGGGCGATGTTGTTTTAAGAATGCCATTCTCTCTCTGTATGGATTAATGAACGGTTCAGTTTCACTCTCACTGTACCTGGCATTCTGCTGCTCCATCTGTGCCAGGAGTAACTCTGTGCTCAGAATAACCACAGCGCTCTTAGTGAACAGTCCAGCTCCAAAAAACAGAAACTCAAACAGCAGTCGGACACTAAGGCTTGTCCACCTGCCACTGTGGTTGGTGGACTTCAGAATCGACCAGCCACTCAGCAAATCTGGCAGCTACTTGGATATGTTACAAACATTTGGCTGGTGGCCGGTGCTTGTTTCCAACCTTGGTTTACGCTGAGTGTCCTGAGAGACCTTTGACAATGATGCTGAACCAGTTTGAGTCAGTTTCAGTTTGAGAAGTCCGGGGTTAGATTTTTGTCTGGATGGGCGGAAATAGAGACTTTAGAAAACAATGATGCAGAGACCCACGTTCACTTCCCAGTAGAGTCTTGTCAGTTACAATGTGTCAAGACAAAACACTGCAGCTAGGGCTACATACCTTTTGGGATTTTCTCCTAATTTGGGTAAAATTACTCCTTTCTCATCACTATGGCTTCCTCTGTCGATGCATAATGCCCCTGGCACCGCTCTGATATGTCGCCGTATTTGCTTTGCAGCTCTTCCCAGTCTGTTTTCTGCTGCCTTATACTCACATGTAGCTTTCAATAACAGTTGCACCTCTTTGTCGGTGCAGGCAAAGAAATCTCTGGTCTTACCTTAAACCGTTTCCGTAGTATTTTATGTAATCATGCAGCCAACGTCAGAATAGACAGTCTGCTTCCCATTTACATCAGCACGGCTTCCCAGTGTATTTGAATGGTCATGTGATAGGCATTTTCACAGAGCTTATTTCTCAAATAATGCTGAGATACTTGTGTTCACAAAGATTACATGCCGTTTTAAAATGAAAACATATTAAGATGTGACCTAATACAAGTTGTAAACAACCCCCTGTGTTAGCCAGTGAAATAGGAAACCATTTGAAACAAGAGCTCCTGCTTCAACTCTGACATACCGTACTTGCCAGAGTTGTGTATTCAGTATTCACACAGTTTTGTTGTGCGATGAGTGATTGTGATGGACGTGGGCTCACCTTGGTTTTTACTGGCAAATCAAGGGGTTTTGACAGTCTGGATAAACTGGCTTCTTTAAAAACCTGTCTGTGTATCAGACCACTCATGTGTCTTCAGAAAGTAAGTTGGAATAAAGTAGAAGCTTCGGTTCAAACTGAATATCGAAGGACAGTTGTGAAAAAAAGAATAGATGAATGTAAAATCCTCAAACAGAGAAGCGTATTGTTGTTGTTGTTGATGTATTATTCTGCTCTCACTCTGTGTTCCGTGTTCTGTATCTCTATCAGTCCTCCATGCCCATCAGTTCCTCCCCAGTGAGTACGCCCTCAGCATGGTGTCATGTCGTCTGGGAAAAGACCCGTCAGTGTACTTCATCGTCGGCACCGCCATGGTGTACCCAGAGGAGGCTGAGCCCAAGCAGGGACGCATCATTGTCTTCCACTACACCGACGGTCAGTAGCTTTTCTATCACTTTCTCTGTTTCCAGAAAACAAACACAAAGCCACTTTTCTTGTTGTTCGTCAACCTTATCCTGTTTGTCTTCTCATCCATTTTGTTCTCTTTATCCTTCACCCGGTTTAATTTTCTCCTCCCCGCCCTCTGTCCTGTTTTTCCACCCACGGACACTTTGTCCTATACCGTGCTCTTGTTTCCCTCCTCACTTAATCACTTTCTTATCTCTTCTTATCAGACTTTTTTCCTCTCACCACTACTGATTCCCCCTCATTTTCTTTCATACTCTGTCCCTCTCAAGGTGCATTGCTCGCCTTTCATTTATTCTCCTTCTCATTCTGCCATCGTCCTCATTGTGAGAGCCTCGCCCGCTCTTATTCACTTTTTCTCCACATATCTCTCTCATATTTGTAGAGCGGTTTGTATCCGCCGCCTCTTCAAGATCTTGTAGGTGCTAATTCAGGTTGGCATTGAGCATGTAACACTTTTAATGTTAACTTCAGTCTGACTGACAGACATTGTGCTCTCTCTTGCAGGTAAGCTGCAAACCGTGGCTGAGAAGGAGGTGAAAGGAGCTGTCTATTCTATGGTGGAGTTCAATGGCAAACTGCTGGCCAGCATCAATAGCACAGTAAGTGGTGCTTCAAGGTGTTGGACTTTTCAGCAAGACATACAGAGCACTTAACTTTTTCGTTGCAGAGCTGCACTCAATGTTCATGTTCAGTACCTTTGGAGAGTTGAGTAAAAATGTAGCTCGAACCCTAACTTTGCTTCAAGGTACACTTTGAATTAAATTAATGTCTCTGATATTTTTTTATTCACTAACTATCAAAAAGTCTGACGCCAAACACCGTTCATCTGCACACACTGCGATGCCACACAGCTGGTTCAATATCAGCAAAGTTTCCCTTTATATTCATTGTCTTGTGTGGCGATCAGCAGTGATGTGGTGGTTCACTTTTACACTGTGATCTGTAGCCTATAGTTCGGCTTCTAGCTATCTTTGTCTTTTTAACCTGTTGTTGCTGCTGAGTCAGTTTGACATCCTGAATATATCCTTCAAACACAGACTGTAGACCCCTCTGTCTGCTTCTCTCTGGAATCACTCTTTCATTTTTCCAAAAATATGATCATATTTCTTCAGGGAGTGCAGTTAGTTACATCGTGGGCTCCATGCAAGGGGCGGGACTTAGCAAAAGGTCAATTTATATACAAGTGGTCATTTTGTGGGTGAAGTATTCCTTTAAGTTACTGGTAATGCAAACCGGACGTTTCCCACTGCTGCAGCTTCACATTAGAAGCATTAAACTGGCGAAACACAAGTTGACATTGATTATGTAGCTGTTAGTGGTATTAGCGTTTTCACTATTATTCATCAAGATGTCGTTACACAACAATACAGCGGTCATTTTGGGCATTTGTTGACAGCAGATCAGTTTTAAATATAGCAGGGAGTAATGGAAAAGTCAGGAGCTGCCACAGTGAGCTGCTAGATGAAGAGCTGCAGGCGAAAGACCGCACTCCTCCAACTTCTTAGCGATATAACCACCTCCTCTCCCCTTATTATAACGTTATCAAGTTTCCCATTAGCATCGGGTTTAAATCAGACATATTGCAGAATGGGCGCTTTTCCTTTTTGCTTTGACATCAAATCCTCTGCACCCGTCTTTTCAGTCAGCTCTGGTGACTTCAAGTGAAATCTGATTGCTGCTACTCTGCTGCTGCTGTAAAGAGCGGACACTTTCAGCTCATAGTGTACATATTCCGAGTTAGTATTGAGGGGAAAAAAGAAAGCAAAACAGTCATGTGGGCGGTGGGCAAGTAATGTAATCAGCAGGCATAGTGCTGACCAAGTGCCCCTTTCAAGTGCACCTCTATAGTAGTTGCTTATTCACTTCCCACATCATAATTCACCACCTGGTCCAGGGATTAAAATCAGCACTTCTCAATACTGCTTCTGTTTTCTGCCCATATGTCAAGAAAACTGTCTGTTGTAATATAACTGTGTTTTCACTGGAGGTTGGTAGAAATAACTGGCCAGACTTTTCAGTTGCTAAAGTACAGTTTCTCTATTCAGAGGCTATAACTCAAGTCACTTTTTACCCCAACAGGAGGACAAACTGCATATTCCCTCAGATAATGTGAGAATAAGTCAACGCTACATGTAAAAACCTACTTACATGCGGCTTTTGTATTAATAGGAAAGTTTACAATCAGTATTCACACCGGGGTCAGATGACTCTAAACTTAAACTAGTCTCGGGTATTTATCGGCCCCAGCTCTGATCAACTCTGAACAGCAGCGATGGAAATACAACACCAGGTGAACAAACCAATTTAAGCCCCTTTACTAGCGAGATGTAATTACTGGCTGCCACAAAATGCTGTCCGTCTCCGCCCCGGCAGCACTCAAATATCGATCCAGATTTAGTCGGCACGGTTTGAAGGAGAGACTGAAATAGTAAGAGATACAAAAAAGAAGTAACCACTGTAACATTTTCCCTGGCCTTGATGCTGCTTTACTCTTTACTAACCCGTTTTATGGCCCATCTGTGACTTCAAATGTGACACACCAGTAAACAGATGTCTTATCGCCTACTACAAAGCCATGTACACAGACCTCGTCTGCTGGTTATGGAAAGAAGTAATTATTATCGAGTGCTCCTCTGTTTGAAAAACCTGAGAGTAGTCAAATGCAGTATTTTTCTAAAAAACTGTGACTGATAGACTCATGCAAAATAATCCCTCGCAACCGTCACTTATGACCCCCTAGATTTGCTGTGTTTTGAATGTTCCTGGGCACAGTGCTCAGGTGAGGACAGGACTTTTTTAAAAGGTAGCAACTAATGCCAGACTGTAAGCAGCACACATTAGTCACATTTTGTGACCATGGAGCACCAGGGAGACTTGCGAATACTGTCAGTATATGAACTGGAGAGGTGTGAGTATGTTTCCAGCTCACGGTGAAAAAATCCTCACTTTTCAGGCACAGTGGCAACAGTTTAACTTGATGTGAACTCCTAACAACAACTGCTGAACAGATATTTCAAGCTGACAGACAAAACATCAACGCTTGTGAGCAGAGATGAGCTGGGAGCTTCAAAATAAAAGCACCAGTAGTTCCGCTTTGATTTATTTGATTCTAACAATATTTTATTCAACTTTATTATAACAGTTCTTTATTTAGCTTTATTATAACAGTGGCTTCTTTATTTAACTTTATTGTAGTTCATTTAATAATTTTGTATTCAAGTAGTCTACATTACTTTGGAAGAGATTTCAAAATATTGTATTGTATATTGTGATTATCGTGGTACATCAGTATTATTTTTAAGCCATATTACCTAGTCCTATATGTTTTGAAAAAAGAAACAAAAAAGCGTTACAAGATCTAAATGAAAGAAACATTTTAAGACGTTAGTATGAAAATACCTTATCATAAAAAACTGAACAAGACAGAGACTTTGAACCTTTTGATGGCGTGTCTAGATGAAAGTGTTGATGTTTAAAACAGAGCCATATAAGTCGCAATCAGATGCTTCAGATAATCAGATAATTCAAAGAGATAGTATATTTTATCATTTTCTAGATTATAAAACCGTTACAGTCCTTTACCGTGTTCATCTGAAAACTTCACTTTTTGTGAGGCTTTATGTTTTTCTCATCAGCGGGTCAGCCTCTGGATGGCTTGTGTGTTTAGACTTTCCTTTCTTTGATTTGTTTAAGAAGCATGTGATCTGTTCAGGAAGAGAAGTGCCTCCTCAGTCATTTCAAAGTGCAATATCTAAATAGATTTATCCCATATGCATTGCTCTGTGAAATCACTTGACATACAGTGTGAAAGAAAACAGCTCCCCTCCTACTGTCCTGTAATACCACGCTCATCCACACTGAGCTATAGATAGATTAAAAGGATTAAACGCTTGAAAAGGAAGATTTATCTTAAGATATCAAGAATCAAGTAGTGATGGGTTGCAGATTTCTGGAGCTCATCACACAGTACAATAGCCCACTTCCTACCACTTCCTTTTCTTAATATTTTCTTCATCAAATTGGACTTTACAGAAATTGTTTCTCTCAAAATTACTAACTACCTTGCATTTCTTGATGAAGCTACAGCAGAGTTTAATCACAAAGTAATTAGATTTCAGACACTTGTCACAAACTTTGTTTTATTTTGTTTTAGCTTGTCTGAATCAGAGGACAAATGATTTCCTCTAAAACCACTGTTACACACCAAGGTTAAAACAGTCATTAAGGGCTAATTCATCATTTTCCTCTTTGACAGCAGCCTCCGTAGAATATAATACAACATAGTGACAAGATCTGACATTAGTTGCTTCTGAAATGCCCTCTTAAATTACCTTTTTAATAATTTCATCAAGTCATCACAGCACACTGGTCCATTGTTCCCTTTTCTCTGACATTTTCTTGGCTGAAAATGGTTAACTCTTCGTCATTGTCACTTGCAGAAACTTCATATTTTCTTAAGTACCCCTTAATATAAAGGTTATAAAATTTTGAGGGGAGGGTAATAAAAATGAAGCAAGGTGATCCATCAATTTAATGTCACATTATTTTATATATTTGGTATATAAAGTGCATGTAAATGTGAAAACCATTAAAGTGATAATCTTAGTTGGTGTCTTGCCAAGGAGACAAGAAGATTGGTGCCACTCTCGTGTCTGTATGGTAAATATGCAGCTACAGCCAACAGATGGTTAGCTTAGCTTCGCATTAGAACTTGAAGCAGAGGGACAGCTAGCCTGACTCGCGAGGTAAAACAGAGTCTGCCTACCAACACCTCTAAGGACCCTGACACACCAAGCTGACAGTTGGGTCGTCGCGTAATGTCTGGTCGACAGTGAGTGTCTGTCGCCCTAGTTTTTGCGGTGTGTTGTGCAAAGCTGGCACTAGTCAAACCTTGTTAGCCGTTGTCAGCCATTGTCAGCTTTTCTTTCTCGTCGATTTAGTATGTAGAATTGCTGTTGTGAAGGGCAGAGCCTGTCAGTGAAAGAAATCCCACTGACTGGCAGTTCAGCTCAGCACACAAGAAGGGAAACAGAAATGAGGAACGTAAACAAACACCTAGGTCAAGAGAATGTGAGCTCGAAACAAACTTATATTGGGTACGATTTTTTGTAGTTTGTGTTATTGTTTCGGCCCGGGTTCGACTCCAGCCTGTGGCCCTTTGCTCTCCCCCTTTTACACTTGTTTGTCCTATCCATTAAAGGCAAAAAATGGACTTCCGGGTTTGGACATGGAGTGGTAGGCTGCGTGGCATCAGAGCTCTCGATAGTCAAGTGTAAAACGCCCCGAAAACTCGAATAACTAAAGCTAGAAATCACACAGACTTTAATGTAACCGGGGAGAAGCTGGAATGGGAAGGAAAACAAGACAAGTTCATACTAGAAACACGACGACAGACGAAACGGAGGAACCGCTAGCTAACCGTGACATGGAGGAAGACGGCGGCCATGACACAACACACCTCACTGCAAGTGAGGCGGACATGTCAGACCTTGAAATCATCAGCAAGGAGATAAGGGATTTAAAAACAGAAATAAAAGATGCCATTCGCTCATTTGGTGAAACGCTGAGGAGCGACGTGAAAAAAGACTTGGACGATTTCAAACAGGACATAAACCAACAACTTGCTAAAGTCGCCACTGAGCAGCAACTACAGAGCGGTAAGATCAACGAGGCTGAGTCGCGGATTGAAAAGCTGGAGCATTGGGCACAGGAGGCTAACAACGCTCTTATCATTTCACTGCGAGAACAAAAAGCCCTGCAAGATAAGTTAACTGATCTGGAATCTAGATCGAGGAGAAATAATCTCCGTATCTACGGAGTTACGGAGGGAGAAGAGGGCGAGTCTGTGGCCAAGTTCGTTCAAGACCTGCTCAGACGTGAACTCCACCTGCCGGGAGATTTTAACTTCAAAATTCAAAGAGCGCATCGGTCACTTGCACAGAAACCTGCAGACGGAGCCCAGCCGAGACCCATCATTGTGAACTTTCTGGAATTCTCCACTAAAGAGAAAGTCCTGAGAGAGGCATGGAAAAAGAAATACAGCTGGGGAATAAAATCCTATCATTCGACCACGATTACGCGACAGAGGTTGTGCAAAAGAGAAAGGAGTATAACGCTGCGAAAAGAATCTTGAAGGAGAAAGGCGTCCGGTTCCAGACACCGTTCACCAGGATGAGGATCCATTGGGAGACGGGAGCTCGAGTCTACAACAGCGCCGGGGAGGTCAAGCAGGAGCTAGAGAGACGCGGACTCGCAGAGAAGACACCGGCGACACCGACGACCGCGGCGGCGGCGGCGACGGCCGGCCTGGAGTCACAGCTCCACGCAACCATGGAGTGGCAGCGCAACGAGGGATCCCGGAGGAGCTACTCATCAGCAGCAGCACGAGCCAAGGAAAAGCTGCAAGAGTACCAAAGGTCCTTTGACTAAAGAACACTGATTATATAAGCAAGCAAAACCGGTAGGAATATTCTGATAAAATCTGTGTTTTTAGTTGTCAGAATAATGGCTACGATGCTATTCCTGTGCTAAAAGAAAAGAGACTATCTGAGGTCTGGGTTACTTATTTTTTTCTTTAAGTTCTAACGTTGGACTCATTTAGAATGACTATAGCCCTCACTGTAGGTCCTGTCATTTCTAAGTTAGGCCCCTCTTTCTCTAAGGGGGTTTTCCCTAGATCCACCAACGGGATCAGATCGTGGGAGGACGGAAAGATCCTCCTCTATTGTTTGGAAGTTCACCTGTTTGACTTGTTTGTTTCATGCCACTGTTTTGGCATTGTTAGTGGGGCTACTGATGTTTTTCATTTGTCTTTTCTTTTTGCTATAAGTGATGCAGAGTAACAACGTGAGAATAGCGTCCTTAAATGTGAATGGGTTAAACAATGTGATTAAAAGAGGAAAAGTAATGGCAAAAATTAGGAAAGAAAAAATTCAAGTGATATATTTACAAGAAACGCATCTAACTCAGCAAGAACATGATAAACTGAGGAAATTTGGATTTAAAAATACCTTTTTCAGTTCATTTAAGAAAGGTCCTAGGAGAGGAGTCGCCATATTAATTTCCAACTCTGTGAATTTTGAACTCATTAAAGAAGTAAATGACAAAGAGGGGAGATATGTAATAGCAAAAGGGAAATTGGATAATCATTTAGTTACTTTGGTCAATGTCTATGTGCCACCTAACCCTGATAGAACATTTTTGAAATTATTGTTTGAGATCATAGCCCAGGAAAATGAAGGAATTCTAATATGTGCGGGGGATTTCAACATGATTCTGAACACTAGACTGGACACAACTAATAACAAGAGAACTAAGACTCATCTATCGAAACTTGTCAACACCTCTCTAGCTGAATTGGGGATGTTCGATGTTTGGAGAGAACTCCATCCGTTAGAGAAGGACTTCACACGTTATTCTGCTCCACATTCGGAGTACTCCAGAATAGATTATTTTTTTATGAACACAATAGACAGATATAGAGTAGAGGAATGTAAAATAGGGGTAACTGACTTATCTGACCACAGTATTATTTACCTCAATATCCATCTAACCAGGAGAAATAAAAATACACTCTGGAGATTAAATGTGGGTATGCTGAATAACCAGAAAACACAGGAGGAGGTTAAGAAAGAAATTAAATGCTGCATTGAGGACAACCTAGACAGCCCAGTGGATCCTACCATACTTTGGGATACGATAAAAGCTGTAATGAGAGGGAGGTTAATAGCGAGGGCAGCTTATCAAAAAAAGACTAGAGAGGAAGACTATAAGAAATTGGTTAAACAATTAACAATACTGGAACAGCAACATAAAAAATAAAAAGATGATCCGGCTTTACACAAATAATCAATGTGAGACGGCAGATAGATGACATCCTAAGTCAAGAGGTCGAGAAAAAACTAAGATTCATTAAACAGACCTATTATGAATCTGGATCCAAGGCAACTAAATATCTGGCAAGAAGACTTAAGGTCCAGCAAGCTTCTCACACAATACATAAGATTAGAGACCCTGCTACGAAACAATTACTGTTTGAGCCTGAAGAAATAGAAAGTGTTTTTAAAGATTACTATGAAAACCTATACACCAACCCACAGCAAAAAGAGAGTGTGAAATGAAAGAATTCCTTGATTCCTTGGACTTACCTGCTATTGGAAAAGAGCAAAATAAAAAATTAATTTCCAGCATCACAAAAAAGAACTAGATGCAGCAATTAGTAGACTAAAATCAAACAAAACGCCAGGTAGTGATGGATTCCCCAGCGAGTGGTATAAAATATTTAGGGAGGAATTATCCCCGCTACTTCTGAATTCCTTCAACCAGACTCTGACAGAGGGCAAACTGCCTCCCTCTTGGAAAGAGGCCATAATCTCAGTTATTCCAAAGCAAGGTAAAAATAAAGAACTTTGCGAATCCTATAGACCTATTTCAATCCTAAATGTGGATTATAAAATTTTTACTTCAATAATTTCCAAAAGATTTGAAAATTTTATGTCTGACTTGATAGACGAAGATCAGTCAGTTTTATTACAGGTAGGCAGACTCAGGATAACATCAGACGTATTCTGCATATGATAGATCAGATCCACAGACAAGGCCTGAGAGCAGTACTAGTGAGCCTCGACGCAGAAAAGGCCTTTGACTGTGTCAATTGGAGGTTTCTGTATCAGGTTTTGGGAAGACTAGGGATTCATGAACAAATTATACAATGTATCCAAGGCCTCTACCAAGAACCAACAGCGAGGATAAAAATTAATGGATACCTAACTGACAGATTTATTTTACAGCGAGGAACTCGCCAAGGATGTTGTTTTAGCCCTACCCTGTTTGCTATATTCATTGAGCCGCTGGCACAATTGATCAGACAAAGTAACAACCTAAAAGGAATCCATATAGGACAGCAGGAGCATCGGGTAGGGCTCTTCGCTGATGATGTTATTGTGGCTCTTCAAGACCCAGACAGAACATTTCCTAATTTGATGTCGATATTAGAAGATTACGGCAAATACTCAGGCTATAAATTAAACATAACAAAAACACAAATTCTTACACTAAATTATTCCCCAGGCCGAGAAATTAGAGAAAAATATAAAATAAAATGGAATTCGAAAGTAATTAAATACCTGGGTGTGGTATTGGCAAGAGACCACATTAAAACATTTGAAATTAATTATAAAAACATTAACAATAATATCAAGACAGATATTGGGCGGTGGTCTGCTTTTAACATGGACTTTGAGACACGAATCGAGGTAATAAAAATGAATATGACCGAGACTGTTATATCTTTTCCAATCCATCCCACAGATGATTCCAGAAACACAATTCAGACAGTGGGATAAAACTTATTTCTAGATTTATCTGGGCCGGTAAGAGACCGAGGGTCAGGTATAAGACACTTCAATTACCAAAAGAAGAGGGGGGCTGTCTTTGCCTAATCTGAAACAATACTTCTATGCAGCTCAAGTAAAGTTCCTGGTTTCTACATGCTGCCCTCTATATCAGGCAAGATGGAAAGACATAGAGGCCCAGATGGAAGGTCTCCAGATTCAGGCAATATTAGGGGACATGGGAAACAAATTGGCTCGACAAAGCAAAAATGAAATTATTAAACAAACATTGACAATATGGAACAAGATGGTAAAAGAATACAATATGGAGGGAGACATCAAATTATTAATTTGGCCTGCTCTAGATCCCAGATTCGAACCAGGAATCAGTGCTGGATTCAGGCGATGGTGGGACAGAGGCATCACAGCAGTATGCACAATAACTCATAGAGGGCTCTTTAAAAGTTTCAGTGAGTTACAAAAAGAATTTGGGCTGGAAAACAAAGATTTTTTTCGTTACCTGCAAATTAGAGATTTTTTCGATAAAAGAATCAAACCAACATTGTCCAGAGAGGGCAATACAGTGATAGATACTCTGACTGAAGCCTATAAAAAGAAGAATAAAAAAATAATATCTAAAATATATCAAGGCCTTCAGAAACAGAATGGGATCAACACAGGATACATTAAAGCAAAATGGGAGAAAGAACTAAATATAGAAATATCAGAGGAGGAATGGCGTTCTATGTGGAGTGCACAGCATTCATCTACAAGTTCAAAGAAGTGGAGAATATTTGGCTGGAAAAACTTGATTCGTTTTTTCATTACACCTCTTATAAAAAGCAAATTCTCTCAATCACAAGAACAGTGCTGGAGGCAGTGCGGAAACATGAACGCAGATCATTCCCATATATTTTGGCTATGCCCAAAAATTCAAACCTTCTGGGGTCATGTATGTACTACTGTGGCAAAGATCCTGGGATACACAATCCCTAACAATGTGATGGTCCTCTATTTCTGTGTCCTAAAATGAAAATGTGGTTATTAAAAATGACTGGTATCTGTGTAAAATAATGTTGATGGCTTGTAAAAAAGTAATAACAAAATGCTGGTATAAAACAGAATCACCAAGTATTAACCAATGGATGGACAAAGTGAAGGAAATGTGTTTAATGGAAAAGATGACTTTCTCTCTCCGATCTAGAGGAGCAACCTTTTCCAGGAAATGGGAGAAATGGACTGCTTTTATCAAAACAATTGTGGACGCTACACACTAATCAAGTAAAGACACTGGACATTATATATAGGTGTTTCAACTGAGGAGCCCCCATGTTTTTGTTTGTGTTTTTGTTTTATTGTCTTGACAGTCTGTTGTCAACTTGTTCATTTCTGAAATTACTAAATAAAAAGTATAAAAAAAAAAAAAAAAAAAGGCAAAAAATGCCCCCAAAAATACCTTATATCTGGATTGTTTATGTTATCAGGAGCTATTTCTCTGGAGGGCACAATAACCTCCTGGGTGTATGTACATTTTGTGGTCGATACAAAATAAACAATTTGGAAAATACGAATTGAAATCAGGGGTATTTGCATATGTTGACTAAAAGTATTACAGTTCTCTCAGTTGTTTAAATTGATCAGTGATCAAAAGGTGTGGCCTTATTACCAGCAAGTACTGATTAGCTTTAAAGTCCAGACAGGGTCAAACACCAACATTTATACTCTCACCTTTAAAGCCAACTGAAGTTAATTACATTTTTTCTGTCTGTGGTAAACTGTAAATGGACTGTATTCACATGGTGCTTTTCTTGTCTTTGCAACCACTCAAAGTCTTTTGCAAAACACAAGCACCATTCACCCATTTACACACATTGATGCACTGATGGCCCAAGGCAACCGTACAAAGTGCCACCTGCTCATCAGATAAACATTCACATGGCCTCACACACCATTGGCACAGCCATCAGGAGCAGTGTCGTGCTCAGTATCTTCCCTAAGGACACTTCAATATATAATTAATATCAAATTTTCAGTTTCATGATGACGCCCCATAGTTTTGCATTAATTTTGTGGAGCGCTGTTCCGGCAACAGACTATATCGACGGAGACCTTATTTTGATTCAGCCAGTCACCAGAGCAGACAGGTCACACTGACACTGAAGCAGACAGCAGTTACACAACACAAGAGCCACAGACTCTAAATAACAACCCACATTAGCTTTCCTAATCTGACCTACGTGTCCTTATCTTACTTACAGACATGAACACTTGTCTTGTTCTTCATTGTAGCGTGTTGAACAAGCACATTAAGCAGCATGTAAACGTACCCGCAAATGTCACTCTGGTCTGGTGGTCCTTACGCGTCACTACCACTAACAACACACTGTCTGCCCATAACATGAAGGCTACAGTGAAAGCTTCTTTACTTTACCTCGCATTCCCTACGCTGTAACGCCGACACTGGCAGCCTTCCAGTTGCTGTCAATCAACCACTGACAAGCTCCTTCACCTGAGCTGAAAGAGAGCATTTCTCATTGAGCTCTTTTTTTTTTTCCTTTTGGTAAAAAAGACTATTAATGATATGTTAAAAAAACACATTGGCATTGTTTATGACTACAAAAAGAAGTGAGGATCTGAGCAAAAATCAATAAGCATGCAGGGTTTTTCCTTTCCTTTTAGATAATGAGGATAAGGTTTCCTGCTGGGCAACAAATATAATAAAAATAAACTTAAGAAATAATTAAATAAGTCAGTGAAATTAGGAGAATTTTCCTCTGAAAGTATTAAATAATCATTTTGTGCAGCATCATTCATACCAAGATCCAGCCTAAAGTGTTGCACATAAAAGGATTAAAATGAAGAAACAAAGTTAAACAGAATATAAGAACAAAAAAATGGACACAAAAGTAAACAGGAAGACAATAAAGTGAAACAAAAATGGCGGAGAAAGTGGTGAGTTAATCAGATAAAACTGTGAGAGCCACATGAAGAAAATATGAAAGCTACATTACATTGGATAAAATGCCACAGTAAAAACATTGCACAATTGATTTTCTCCTAAAACTGCAAACTGAGCCTCTCCTTCTAAGATTGAGTGGACGACTTTTAAATACTTACATTTGTACCAAATCTGTCATGTCACGGTACCCTCTTGGATGTGTTTTGGACATCAGGCTGGCATCAAGTGAACTTTAATTAGATCCAGAGACACTTCTCCATCCCCCACTCACTTCAAAACCAGTGTTACAAAAATGTCAGAAGGTGCATATCGTGTGAAACAGTGAGTGAAATTAGCTGTTAACTGATCGTGTTATGTGGCAGCTGTTAACTCACTCACACACATTAAAAATCCAGATCGTGAAAATGAGAAATGTGTCAGGAGAGGACGGGAAGCCACAGAATTATACAACTTAACTTAAGGAGAAAGACAAAGTAAAGAACTAAACTAAAATATCTCAGAAATGCAGCAAAAGATAAATGACAAACTAAACAATCAGTGGCAAATAATCCAATTAAAAACGAAGAAATACATAAAAAACAATGCAGAAAAAAGGAGGGGGAAAGTATTTATGTATTTTTTTAAGGCTGCTCCAGACTAAGAATTTTCTTCGTCAACCAACAGTCATCATTTAGGGCCATTAGTCGACTAGTCGCCTGCAAAGTGGTTATGATTGTGCTAAGTGGCTAATGGGCATGTAGCTACTTCCATGTTTCAGATGATACGTCATGTTTGTAGTCGACCAATGAAGATGAGTTTACATATCACCTTGGGTTCGTCCTTCACCTTCTCAGAATGATCCCACACTTTGGATTTCCTGCCCAACATGTCATTAACTAGCCTGTGGAATAAGTACCAGCCCTGGAAATTAGAGGCTGTACACATGCTGTGTCTTTAACCACCTGGAAAACTCAAGGTTGGGCTCGAAGGTGCTGCTCTTGTGCCTTTTCTGTGCCAGCTTTCAAGAGTGCAGCAGCAGGTTGCATATGAGGTTGCTAAGCAACTTAACAAGCTTCGTATTGCCTATTTATCTGAAATCCTGAGTGCAGAGCTGATCTTCTTCCAGGAGCTGTTCATAAATGTGTAGACTTATCGTCTGTGGGACAGATATAAAGCTCTGGGTAGCCCTGCACCGACATGATCAACTTTTCTGTGTTTATCAGACTGAATATTTACAGAAGAAGAGAAAGATATCTGTCAGCTGTGATTGATTTGTAATGTGACTCCTGTCTGACTGCTGAGCGTGGACACTTCCGGTGTCTGTCCTTTCAAATTTAATTCCAACATGGTCCAGTCATATAGGTTTTGATTTATTTTGACAAGGCGCAGCTACTGATAGTTTCATGTTTTTTGTTGTTTTTTTCCTGCGACAGAGCAACCAATGAAATTGCCAACTAATGACCTTTCTGCTTAAGTAAAGTTGGTCGACTATTAGAGTGCAGCCCTATTTTAACACATATCTGATGAATATTTTTGTCATCAACTTAAAACAAGGCCTTGTTAGAGTTAGAGGAAGTTGCTGTTAATCAGCACTCACTGAGGCACATTATATTCCTTTATTACATAACTAATTGATGATCCTCCACCTTTTGACAGTTACTCACCTTGACTGTTTCAGGTCCGTCTGTACGAGTGGACGGCTGAGAAGGAGCTGAGGACCGAGTGTAACCATTACAACAACATCATGGCTCTCTACCTGAAGACCAAAGGAGATTTCATCCTGGTGGGAGACCTAATGAGGTCCGTCCTGCTGCTGGCGTACAAACCCATGGAGGGCAACTTTGAAGAGGTGAGGATAAATAACACAAGAACTCTAAAGGGCAAACAAGCTGCAGACTGTACGCTGTTGCTCTGTGGCAAATCACAAACCACGGTTTTCTCTTTCAGCCAAGGCTGCTGGTTTTAGAAACTAAGTGGTAAATACTTTGATACCATCACACATCAAACAGATATTTGGTTGGTGTCTGTTTATTCACAGTTGCACGTTTCAACTTGTCTTTGGTGTATAAATGAGTCTTCTCTCTCTCTACCGAGCATTGCAGCTGACATACCTCCTTTTGATGAGCAAAGTGTTCAAATTGATTTGGGCAGAAAGATGAAGAGATTTGAGGACGAGTCACGCACACTGGTGTGTAGGCATGCTGTGGTGCAGTGCTCAGTGTAATAAGCGTGAGAGACTTGGAAAAGGACTTCATTCAGGGTCAGAATGCACCACAGAAAGCTTCAAAAATTTAGACTGAATGTAGAAATTTGTAGCTATTGAGAATACAGTTTAACTACTGGGAACTCGGGTTGCAAAGATATACCTGTTTCAAGGTATGCCATGATATAAAAGTTGACACTTATCACACCATGTACATTTGCTCATCTACAACCAGGGCTGGGCAATATGGACAGATAAAAACCAGACTGATCAAAATACAATGCATGTATATTCCCTGTTTGAAAATATACAGCTGCACAACATGTACATGTGAAATGATATAAAATAAATAGCAGGGCTGTACGTTAACTTTTTGCACACAGCACTTGAGCTACAGAGGTTTAAAGGTTTGCAGCACAGGATATTAAACTATAACATGAGTATAAAAGTATCAAGTAGTTTTAAATCCATTGTAGTTTGAAATAATTAAAAAAAAATTGTGGGGGGGAGTTAAAAAGTCGTTTTCCAGCTGTTGGCCTTTCAAATGAAATTAAGTGCTGGAAATGATTAAAATATTTATTTATTTACTTATTTATGCACAGAGCATCAACAGAGAGGCCGAGGGAGGGACAGAGTGAAATGTCTATGTATATGAAATGTCTGTGTTTCTCAGATCTGTTGCCTGCATCCAGGCGTTGTCTCCATGTCTCAAAGTAAAGTGCAACTACCAAGAAGAATGGCAATGAGCCACCTCACACAAAAACTAGCAGCGCAGCTTTTTTCTTTTCTATATTATTTTAGAAATAGCCTAGTATCACTGCTAGACAAGCATACACAGACACACGTGCACACACATACACAAACGTAAGCAGAAAGACAGACAGAAGATAAGCTCTGTGTGTGATTAGAAAAGAGCAGAGGAGCAGAGTTGTGTTTCAAGGCAATATTTCACCCCTGCAGCTTGTTCAAATATTACATTTTTATTAGCACAGAAAAGGTAAAGTACTGAAAAAGGTATCGTCGGGTACCCGTTCTGAATTCCAGGTACCAGTACCAGCTCAAATGTGAACAGTACCGAACCCTATATGCCGCTTGCTCAGCACCAAACTACACACAGACACAGTTAGACACTAGCTGGTGAACAAAGTGAAGCGTTGAGCAGCTAAAGAGTCAGATATTTCCCTCAGGAGTTGGCAGAAACCAAAAACAAAGCTACAAGAGTCGTGGCCAAGAACCTAACTTCCCAAAATTCTAGACAACTGTTTGTTAAGAAGTTTGCTCCCTCAACTTTCCTCTCTGCTCTTCAGTCTCTCCTGTTCCTTTGAGCAGTATCGACCTTCTCAAGTAACTCTGAGCAATAAAGCAAATAAGCGAACATGTCAAATGATCCAATTACTGTCTGGCACATATGTCACTAACTAATTAAAATGATGTGAGGCAATAAGCTGCAAACATTAACACTCTGCACTCTCTTTTCAAATAGTGTAACAGAACAAATTGGTGTTTGTTTTTTCCTTACAAAACTTTCTTTGTTCGAGCAGTCGTCACAAGTTCGTTCACGGTGTTCAGAACAAGCAGGCCGGCAAAGGTAGAACAGATGTTGCAGGCATTTCTGGATTATCTTCATTTTTTGGTATGCAAGTGACTTCATGGATATTTAAAAAGTCTATCGCCCTTGTACTGAAACAGAGTGACTGTGTTTGGGTTTCGGCACTCGTGTGGAGTCAGCACTTCTTGCTCATAGATAATACAGTGTTTACTTGAAGGCAAGAGCCACACAGGTTTCAGCCAAACACCGCTGTGTTGTTTACAGTTTTATCAGACACATCTCATGTTTCTTTCTTTTTTGTGTCAGATTGCACGTGACTTCAATCCTAACTGGATGAGTGCAGTGGAAATCCTGGACGATGACAATTTCCTGGGGGCGGAGAACGCATTCAATCTGTTTGTCTGTCAGAAGGACAGGTGAGCAAAACATCAAATCTGATTGTATCAATAGTGAAGTGTGGTGAGATTTTCTGCACATGAATTTCAACCTTTCCAGTAATCATTACAGTGCCCTGAGCTGCTCCTCTGTGGCCAAAATGACAAAAAGTTTCTAAATCATCTCCAGTATTAATCCTCTGAATTCTACAGTATGTCATTAGGAGGCTGCTCTTTCTGCACTGAGTCCCGTGATGCCTCTCAGAGCAACATCACTGATACAAATGTGGTTTAACAGCATTGTCATCCCATTTGTTTTTGAAATTATGAGTCATCTCGCCACTGAGCTTTTAGCCGCTCGGCTTCATTTCCCACTTTAGTCATTTTCTATTAGACAAGTGTTGATTTCATGCAAAAGGAAGAAAGATGTGGTCTGAAAGTGAGTGTGTTACATTAATGCCACCGCTTATTATCCACCTAATACATCAGGTCAGACCACTCAATGCTTTTGACCTTTATTTTTGTATCGCATCTCTCTTCACGTTGCTCTCTGCGCTTTTCCTCACCCTTTTATCCATTACTGCTCTATCATCCTCTGACCTTTTCCAACGCCTCTGATGACTCTGCCCCTCTGTTGTTTTTTTCTTTTGCTTAATCGATCACTCGTGCCCCCAAAACTCTCACTCTGCCTTTGACATCTTTTTCTCTTTGGTTTTACGCTTTCATTTGATCGCTCCTCTTTTCTTTCGTGACCCTGCTACCTCCCACGTTCCTTCCTCCAATGTTTGTAATGCCTCCCTCTACCCTCTTTGTATTTCTCTCCCATTGTTCCTCCCGCCGTCAGTGCGGCCACCACAGACGAGGAGCGGCAGCACCTGCAGGAGGTGGGGGTCTTCCACCTCGGGGAGTTTGTAAATGTCTTCTGCCACGGCTCGCTGGTGCTGCAGAACCTGGGCGAGAGCTCCACGCCCACCCAGGGCTCCGTGCTCTTCGGCACCGTTAACGGCATGATTGGTAGGCACACGGACAATTTCACACTTGCAGAAGCATTTACACACACACACACACACACACACACACACAATATTGCTGCAGGTAAAACCCCTGCTGTATTAAACATCTATTTCTCATGAACCACAAAAGACATTTTTATCCTGCCTTTTTGAGTCTTCAAAGGGTTTAATTTGACCTCAAGTGTTCATATTAAGGAATATTTCAATATTTGGGGAATACAATTTTTTGCTTTGTTGGACACTCGGCCTGGCTCTGCCCAAGAGTTACAAAATCTTCCTCCAATTTCCCCTAAAGCTCACTGAATATCATGTTGTATCTTGTTTGTTTAATCTGCACAAAGTGTACAAATGAGATTTTGGGCTTTTATGGCTTTGGTTCATTTTGGAATATTTCTTGGCTGGGTGCAGTCACTTCCTGAAGTCTCCTCTGGTTGCCTGGTAACTGGTCATTGCCAAGAAACAGTTCAGCACATAACCCTCCATAAAACCTCAATTTGTAAATCTTAAACAAACAAGATTTAACTTGTTAATTCGTGAGCTTTGGTCATGTTGGTAGGCGGATTCTGTCAGAGCCAGACTCACTGTTTCCCACCGTTTCCAGCATGGATGTATAAAGAGAACTGGATACAGCGTTTCATCCCTGTGAAAGTTGCTTTGTGACACATGAAGCCAAAGAGTTTACATGCTGCCAGGGCTGGATACCAAACTGTACTTTTAAACGTCCCAACCAAAGCACCCTGATGCCAGGAAGCCACTTGCAGAACTCCATGCCTGGGTGTGGGGCGCTTTGCAGCAGAGACAATGCAGCTCTGCAGTGCTGCTGGTTTGGGCAAGGAGGCAGAAGCCCCGCAAAGAGCCTTGAAGCCAGCCAAGGAACTCCGGCGGCTTCCTAGCACGCCAAAACTATCGCTGCAGCACTGATAGTTTTGGCCTATCTGGTCTATTTTCTATTTCTAGTAACACTGTTGTTTGTGATTGAGTTTTTTAAATTAAATACTCATTTCACATATTTGGCAGTTGTGTCGAAACAGAGCAAAAGATGCGAGTAGATACACATATACACACACAAGCAAGCAGACAGAGATGCTCTGTGTGTGATTAGAAAGGAGCTAAGGAGCAGAATCGTTTAATGAATGCAGCTTGTAGAAAATTTTTATTTTTATCATAAGCTCACTAAAAGACTAAATTACAGAAAAAGGTACAGTTGGGTACCGGTACCAAATTTTCCCCAAAAAAATATCAAACCATTCCTTTAAAATGTGGAATTCTACCCTTGAATTTCCTCCTGAAGGTTTACGTCACTCACATCACAGACACAGTATATTTTCCCACTTTACCTCTGGTAGTATCGAGCCTTACAGACAGCTGTGGATTTATTTGCTGAGATTTTGTGATATCCACTGCTGAGACTTCTGCCTTCACCTTGATTCAATGGAGATGAAAAGAATCTAGTTTGAGGATCTCACAGCGCTGAAAAATTACATTTTAAAAGCTCAACAGCAGCTTGTCTTTTTACACACAATGTCCCTGTTCCTCAAGATCATCCACAAACATCTCTGAGCAGTTTTGTTTTCTTTTTTTTGTAAAACGTATTCCACAGTGACACCAGTAAACACACTGAACAGTTCCCAATCACCAATTTTAATAATTTGTCATATTAAGTCGTAAAATCTCATGAAAAAGGTGATTTTCAGTCTGCAAACACAGCAAAAGAAAAATCAGCATAAGCATTACGTTTTAGTAGATCAAGAGTTCACGGCTGGCTGTCAGTTTGAGGCAGCAGCGAGGAGACGTGTCTTATTTCCAGTACTTCCAATAATCAGCAGACTGCAGTAAGGAGACCTCAGTCCAATTAGGGTGTACACAAACTTTTGTTGAAACCATTTATTCAGAGTTAATGTTTTCATTTCAGAAAGAAAGAAGAAAGGGAGAAGAAATCATGGTTGCACACCTCATTACTCAGATCTAAACTAGTAGCTTTGAGTCTGGCTGTAATGACGGCAGAGATGAAAAATAGGCAGCGCACATCATTTGGACACAGCGGTAATTTACACCCCGCGCTCTCACAGAACCAACAACACATTATTTCACCTCAACACCTTCTGCAGTTTTCTAAAAAGACTCTGAGGAAAGTTTAACAGGAAATGAGAACCACCATTGTACATCCGAGCAAAATCTGTCTGCGGCAAAGCAAACTGGGCTTCAGAGTGTTTTATCTCTCCTGGAGATGGTGTGATATGAAAGATGTTTCTGGGAAGGAGCTGCAGGGCACACGATTATTCTGCCAAACAACAAGTGGACAAACTTCTGAAAAACTTGTTTTGGTTTGTTCTTGAAAATCTGGACATTTGTTGCAGTTACTTCAACAATACTTCTTCAGTGCTGCTGAAATCATTCTGATCGGAGATTCCAACTCAACTGTCCACATGGACTCTACATAATGAGATCCGATAGTGTGCGTTTAAATGTCCCAAAGCATTTATTCAACTTTTTTTTTGGCTTGGGCAAAGTGGTTCTGCCTGCTGTGAGGCATCTATTCTGCCAGAAATATAAAAAACAGAGTTGTTGTTGTTGTTTTTTTCTCCCCAACTTTATCAAGAAAATCAAATTAATTCAGTAAATACAGTACAGAAGGAGAAGAGGTGCTTCTGCCTTTTAATACAACTTAGTAGTAAGTGTAACCCAGGTTATTTTCTTTCGCTACAAATTACAGATGTTCCCTAACAACACACACAGACAAACAGTAGTTCTATAAACCAGTGATTCCCAACTGGCAGGTCCATTTTGAATGGACCGCAGGTGACAAATGTTAGTGGAAAAAAAAAAAACTTTATTTTTAAGGACAGTGATTATCCAGCACAGAGCTTTTAATTTGATTTGAAGAAGTGCTGTAAAGTTTAGTTGATTCAAGACACACATTAAACAAATAATGGTGGTGGCAGTGGTTTCAAATACAAATCCATCCTGATGAAACTATCACATGAACATATGAACACATTGTTTTCATCTCTACATACTGTCGATAGCTTTGACTGATGACACAGTGAGATGGAGATGAATGGACTCAGCGAGTGGTTGATTACATCTCGTTTGTAATGGTCTCATATTTTCATCAGCAGATTGATCACAAGTTTCATCATCAGTTAATTGTCAAGCGTTTTATTTGAAGCAAAAATACCAAAGCAGCTTTTAAAACGGGATGATTGGCTGCTTTGAGTCAGCATCTCTTGGTTATTGACTTCTTGGACTAAACAAGTTATTAAAGATGTTAAAATATGGAAAGGAAGGAAAAAGATCTAAATACTGTGAAGGCCCTTCTCACATTTTTTCTGACATTTCATCGACAAAACAATTAAATCCATGAATCAAAAACAACACTCCTACACTCTGATGGCCTCGTGTGCGAAGAATCAAGCTCTACACTACAAATCACCCTTTGTTCTCAAGTTTGCCTACTTTCTCCACACTGTCAATGTCAGTGCAGATTATTTCCCCCGAGCATCACAATAATGCACTCACTGTCACAGAACTTGAATATTTATCACAGAAGAAAGCAAGTTACTCCCTCAAAGCTCTGCGACGCTTCAGATTTACAGAGAAATCACTCTCAAAATAAAACATTTTGGAGCGGTTGTGAATTATTGAAATACTGAAATCATACTATGTTACTCCCAACATCGTCGCAGAATACAAGCATGAAACTTGAATAAGGAGGAGCGCAGTCACACTAATTATCTTTTTATTTATTTATTATAAAGCTTTCATGACTCCTGTAATCTAGCCTTAAAATGTCCTCTGTCCTCCTTCTTTACCATCTGCTGCAGTGAGGTGTAAATCTGTTTTGTATTTTTCACCTTTAAAAAGGGTTGTGTTGCTCACCAACGTGTTTTTGTGTGTGTGTTTGTGTTTGTGTGTGTGTTAGGTCTGGTGACGTCCCTGTCTGAAGGGTGGTACAGCCTCCTCCTGGACCTGCAGAACCGCCTCAACAAGGTCATCAAGAGCGTGGGCAAGATCGAGCACAGCTTATATCCTTCTTATATTTATAGCCAGACTCGCCATCTGTTACAACCTGCACTGACAGGTGTAGCTGGAAGCAGTAAACCAAGAGAGTGAAGTGGTGATGCTTGTTTAAATTGACTTCCAAAGGTTGTGAGTAGAGATGGCATGCATTAAACATTGGTAGTTTTATGCATAATGATATGATTTGTGCATAGGGCAGAAATTTGGTATTTAAATAAGTATTTCACTGCTGGAAACTTTATCTTTTCTGCAAACTGGGTTGTCTATTTAGAGGAAATAGAGGAAAGGACTGTGGCATTTGCTTTTGCACAACTTCCGCAATGCCCTGCGCCGCACCAGATGTAAACGTTCCCATTGGTGGTTATGTGATGTGAGTTGCCGGTCCGATAAAAATGCGATGGCTGCCTTGGTGACCTCGTGTAACATTTACGCTGTTAGTTACACTATGTTTGGAGTTTTCCATCCTCTGTTTTCAAAATACAGGAAACAGTATAGCACCCACTTCCTGTTCACAAACTCTCCTATTACAGCCAAACAGTGCACTAAAATATGTTTGTTAAAACATTTAAGGCTAGAAATAAGCAACACAGTAACATAACCTTGGTTGATACTTGATCAGCACTGCCTAGATTTACAGTTTGATCTGAGTTTGCAGGAGGAAGACAGCAATGTAGGTCCCTCTATGATCACGTTGGCGGCAGTTATACAAAAAGGAAGTACAATCTGAAGTTCGAGCAACAGCCCCAGAGTAGGGAGATCTTGACGCTGGTAAGATGTGGGGAAGTTTAACAAAGTTCATCTACATACATTACATACTACCCAAATTGTTTTGGTATGTTCACACCGAATGTTATGCGAGCATTTCACACATCGACATGACAAGCAAAGACGCAAATTTGCGATGGGAAACTCGTGTGACACAAAGACATGAAATCTGCGCTGAAATTTTTCAACTTAGGTGAGAAATTTGTGTGACAGTGCTTCACAGAAGAGTAGAGACCTAGTTGGGATTCTCCTGATGTTACCGAGATGGAGGACAAACGTTGTGGCTGTCTGTGTGCGTTAACAGCTCTACCACTCAACGTGAGTTCAGCACAGAGACAGATCAAAAAAGGAGAGGCCTCTGAGATGAGTGAGCGAAGCCACAGGACTACCTGGTTCGTTCTGAAAAACTACAGTTGTGACTGTGTAAGCTGTTTCATTGAGTGATTCTTACCAAAACTCTCTGAGTGTTTTTAAGTTGTTTTTATTGTGGAAAGGAGTGAAATGGTAATGCACTGCTTTCACAGTATGAAAAATAATTAAGAGTGTTGCTGCCATGCTTCATGCTGGTTCAGTGCACAGAGCCTCTGTGTTTTCCGTGTTCATATCGCTTTATTTCAGCTATTGGTTTTAATGACTGCAAACCTAGTTGGCCTTAGGTGCCCTCCCCACTGAAGCCCATTGCAGACCAAAGGTTCACAACAAGACGAAAACATTAAGAACAGACAAGCTGCGGTAGCTGTGAACTGGCCGTCTGAGCTCGACTCAAGCCGGCTGATGTCACCTGCAACTCAGCTGGTCAAATTGCTGATGGCTGGTTTTAGAACATCAAACACGTCGCCTGATTGTACAGCCAATCAGATTGTAGTGAAATCAGCTGGTCAAGTCAAAATGACTGCAGATGGCATGTTAGCTTCCTGCGGCAGGTGCTCTGTCCCCGCTGAGCCGTCTGTTTCCGTCCTCATGTGTGCCTGTAAATGTATAGATGAATTATAGACGTATGCCTGTGGCATATTTATTATGAATACAGTCCATCTGATGCTGGTTTTGTATTGTTTGTTTTTCGCTGTTTCATCACTACTACAAATGCAGCTGTAGCCAGTATCTCACTATCACTATCCTCATTCATATCTTAAGAAGCTACAAATTATATTCAGCCACAAAATAAGCCTGAAAAGCTGCAAATCAGAACAGAAGTACAGAGAGTTGTTGCATAGAGATGATACACCGTCTTGTCTAGTTGCATTGGTGTGAACCAGCAGGTTTTTAGAACATTGCAGAACTGTGCATTGCAAGTAGTCGCATGTGTCAACTTGTCTCATCGCAAATCTTTGATTTGATGGGCTTTACCTTAGCACCCCTTTAAGCAAAAATGCCACAAGTTCCAGCTTCTCCAGAGTGAAATTTTGTAGGTTTCTTTTGTCTTTTACATTAATCAACTAAATATATGCAGCGTTTCAGACCGCTGGTCGAGCAAAGCAATACTTTTGAGTACATGGGCAATTGTGAGGGGCGTTTTTGTCCTTTTTCTCACATATTTTTGACTTACAATTAATCAATTCATCACGAAAATAACTATCAGAATAAAATGATAATGATAAATGAAAATAATGAAAATAAATGTTGTGATACAGAGTAGTATGATGGCAGTTGTCATCAAATCAAAGCAGATAATTTGTTGGAGATGTCATTTTCAGGATTGTTGCGTAACCTAAAGAATTGAGACTGTGGAGATTCAAGGGTGATTGTACCGACAACCCAGATAAACTGGAGGTTTTGTATTGTACATCTCATATTAGAATACCTTAAAGAAATGTATGTTTTGCAATCAAATCTGTTGAAGCTGCAGTGTAAAACCCAGCTCTCTATAGGATCAGCAGCTGTCTGATCGTCTGAGCGGTGCTGTTTTTATCAGACTTCTACACATCCCCGCTGAATATTTGTTGACTGTGCCTCAGGTAAAATATGTGATATTGTACCTAAAGTGCGACCCTCAGGCAAAGCAGCATCTTCTTATTGATTTACCTTGACTCCGCGTCACCTGGAGGTCCTTCCACACGGAGCGAAAGACCGAGCAGGCCACAGGATTCATCGACGGGGATCTGATTGAGAGCTTTCTGGATCTCGGTCGAGCCAAGATGCAGGAGGTCGTCAGTACTCTACAGGTACGAGCTCTTGTTCATCCACTCCCACTGCTTGTACACTGTATGTTGAAGCAGTCGAAATATGAGCCTCTCTTTTTCTGTGCTTTTTTTTTTTAATCCTACATTTAAAGAAAAAAACGGGACTTTTTCCAATATTGTGAGCGCACTGAATTAATTTGAGGGGCATTAAGCACTAAGCTTACTCAACAGCTCTCTCATTGCCAGCACAGCTTGTGGTGACCTGTTAATAGACCCAAGTACGAGCGTAAGTTTAAAAACATGGAGGCATAATCTTGTCATTAGCCTGAATCTCTGCTCTAATAACAAGCTTATCTGGTGAGGAAGCAAACTGAAACTGTTGTCATTTGTGTATTTGGCTTGAAGCAGTGTTGAACTTTGAGAGACCCTCAAAGACAGTTTTATTAGTTGCTCCTGTGCTGTGTGAGAGCAAACTGGGAATAATTTTCACGGCAGGAACAGGTGGCAAAATTACATTTGGCAGATAAACAAATAAACATATTCTGCTTTGTGTCTCTCTTTACTCTCATGGTGTTAAAAACAAATCACACTTTTAGCTCATAAACAAAGAATATTCCCTGTTTGCCTCTTCAAGACCAGATGATAAAGATAGTCCGTAATATTTAGATGATTTTTTTGGGCAGGAAATTTCTGTTGAAAGCCAAAGTTCTACTTCAGATGGAAGATTAGCTTTGGAATAAAATGTGTTGCAGCATCAGTTGCTCACTTGCACCCTTGTACAGCTGAAAATAGGCACCTTTTAAGATGAATAATTATAGACTTGATCTGGAAATTAGGGCTGGGTAATCGATACCGTTAAGGTGTCAAATGACATAGCCCAGTACCAAGTTGAAAACCTCTTCGGTCAAACAATACCTGCATTTGATCCTTTTTGTACCCAGATGAAGAAAAAACTGACTAATTGTCAGGTTGCTCGCAGCCAATCAACACAAGTGGTCTTTGATTTAATGCAACATGTGATCAGCCGACCACCACAGCAGCTACGATTCATACAGTCGATGATGTGGTGAATCAAGTGCTGTGTATTTGATAGAATTGGCAGTTTAACGTGCCAAGATGCCATCAAAGCATTCGAAAGCATGGCTGTACGACACGCCTTTGACATTTGGTCACTTTAAAGCTTCTGGTATTGGTGCTGGTATCATAATATTTTTCTGATTGTTTTCAAAATCCTGTTATCTGACTAATAGCTTCATTATTTGATCAACTGTCAACATTATTTGATCAAATGTTTGACATTTTTGCATAAGAAATGGCTTTAACTGTTAATGGATTATCAAAGTAACTGCTAATTATAATTAATTCTGTCGACTGACTGATCAGTTAATTCTTTAATCTTTGCAAGATTCACTGAGGAAAGCCAGTAACACCCAGATGATAGTCCGGTTTTTAGCTCTCTTTTGAGTTCAGCATCACACTGACTGAATATTCCTACAGTGCTGTTTACATTGCTAATGAAAATTATCATTCCATTAATTCTCCTGTTTAAATGCAGCCGTGCATACTACGATTAATGTGACCTAACACAGTGGTTCCTAGCTGGTGGGTCCACTTTGAATGGACCACAAGTGACTTGCTAATGTATCAGCTTTGTAAAAAAAACACACTTTATTTTGAAGCACAGCAAATATCAGGCACGGAGCTTCTATTTTAAGTGCCATTTCCTGCTGTAGAGCAAGTGAATAATGAACAGCTACTTAACAGAGACAGCAAACTAGCTTGACGATATGGCCAAGTGAAAGTATGACGTTGAATATTTCAAACTGTGTGGACCTTGAACTGCCCCCTGGCTGCTGACTGTCAGCAGTCAGGGGCCGTGTTTTGCAGACTGTAATGAAAACCCCAAAATGAGACGCATATTCATGACGCACTGTACATGTCAAATGATCCTAAAACCAGAGTAATACCAGCGTATCCCAAATGTGTTAATTGGAAAATGCTACATTCAGAAAACTAACTCGGAATATCCAAACAGAATATGCTGTTTACATGACCTGTGTCAAATTCAGAATCATGTCATATTTGTAATAGGAGTGGAATATTAATGTGCATGTAATCATAGTTAGAACAAATTGATACAAAAGTACACTGATAAGATAAATGAAGCAAACAGTGATCAGTCCATGCATCATAAAAGATTCCCAGGAGCTCATAAAATCATCTTACCTCAAAACAACAAGCAAAAATGCCCAAAAAAAGAAAAAAGGATTTTGAAATTGAAAACTGAGTAAAATGCTTTTGAGGAACGTTCCTCTCTCTGTACATGTACCTGTTTATCTTCATCTCATGTGTGACGCACATGAGTGGTGGGGTTCATCTGTGAAGTGGAGGCTCACTGTTTGGCTGTCCTTCAATTCCAGATCGATGACGGCAGCGGCATGAAGCGTGAAGCCACAGTGGATGAGGTCATTAAGATTGTGGAGGAGCTGACGAGGATCCACTAACCCCAACCGCCATCCGGACCCCTGCTGAGTGATTGGAGGGTCCTTAGAAAATGGCGAGGAAGGGAACGGTTTGGGCTTTGCAGAATTGTAAATAGTTATAAATAAACAATGCGTGCATGTTCGTCCTTCAGACTTCAATGATATGTCAACCGTTGAGGCAGTTGTCAGTTAGACAAGAGTCTCTGGGCGAAGTGCGTAGCATCCTGTTTGGACAACAAAAAGACCAAAGTAAAGACATTGGTCAGAGTGTGTTTGAGTGTGTGTGCGCGCATGTGTGATTGCGTCCGTGTGGAATAATGTGTGACTATAAATAGGAAAAACCAGAGATTTTCCTCACCAAAAACGTTCTCTGGGATATCTGTGACCGTTAACAGGCAGGCAAAAGCAGTTAGCAGATCCTTGACACCATTCAGTTTAAATCTGACTGATTCACACTTTTCAAGTTTAATACTGAAGTCTCGAGTTACCACGCTGTATGAAAAATAAAATGAGGAAGATGATAGATTTATAGCTATTTTGTCTTTGTGATGTTTTCTTTGTTTATTCTAATAAACTTTGCTTTAGTACTGTTAACTCCTCTGTCTCAGTTTGTCTCTATCCTGACATTTAATACTCTCAAAATCAGGTTCCTCCTCTGTTTTTACAAATAATCAGCAATTATTTTCAATTATTAAATGCTACTTTTAGCCACGCTGGCGCCTTAGGACTCATTTATGCCCACTCTGCTTTCATTTCGTCCATATTTGTGCGCGTGTGACAAAGACATCCATGAAGACATTGCCATGAAATTTCGATGCCACAGATATTCAGGGTCCCTGTTAAGGATGGACTCAGTGCCATTATCAGCTCTGCATATCGGCCCATTCCCTTATTGATTCCTGATCAGTTTTCTGTGAGGGAAAGGAGTAGGCCCTCACAGGTTTGTAGCATCAACGCAACTGTTTTGTCATCATTTAAAAGGGGTTAAATGAGAAAATAACTGTACAGCATTTGCTTTTATTTAGATTTTCTTAGCCAAATAAAAAAATCTGCTGTTCCTGCCTGCCTGGTGCTGATGTTATTATAACACACCTATGATACAGGTTTATATGCAGTGGCAATAAAAAGTATGTGAATCCTTTGGAATCAGCTGCTTTTTCTGCATTTGTTGGTCTTAAAATGTAATCTGATCTTTAAGTCAGAAGTATAGACAAACATAATGTGCAAAAGCTAATAACACACATACAATTTTAATTTTTCATGTCTCTATTATTAGTGTTTATCAGGCAGCACGGTGGTACAGTGTTAAGCATTGTTGCCTCCCAGCAAGAGGGTTCCTGTTATGAACCTGGGGTGGGGAAGCTCTCCCGTGCAGAGTCTGTATGTTCTCCCTGTGTCAGCGTGGGTTTTCTCCCAGGTACTCCAGCTTCCTCCCACAGTGGTTGAACCTGGCTGCAGTAAGCTCAAGGTAGCACTTCCGATAGCTGTGGATCAGACCTGCA
This sequence comes from Epinephelus cyanopodus, assembly GCA_026686955.1. NCBI lineage: Eukaryota > Metazoa > Chordata > Actinopteri > Perciformes > Serranidae > Epinephelus > Epinephelus cyanopodus. Next base: position 42,174,565 of record CM048914.1, on the reverse strand, counting down.
CAATGTTCTCAAGGACCATTCCTCCTCACAGAGCTGCTTCAGTTCAGCCATATCTTTCAGATGTCTGGTGTGAATGGCTCTCTTCAGGTCATTTCATATCCTCTCTATAAGGTTAATGCCCGGGCTCTCAAAAAGGTGTTTTTTCTCTTTTTCAGTCGTTCTGCAGCGGCTTTACTTCAGTGTCAAGGGTCATTGTCCTGCTGCATCATCCAACTTCCACTGAGCTTCAGCTGGCAGACAGCCACCCTGACATCATCCTGTCTTGATAAACTTGGGAATTAATTTCCCCCTCAGTGAAGCCAAGCCGTCCGGGCCCTGAGGCAGCAAAGCAGCCCCAAAATCATGATGCTCCCTCCAGCGTACTTCACTGCTTTTTTACGCCTTACATAGTGCAGTGTGTTCTTCACAAACAATTCGATCTTGGTTTTAATAGTCCACAAAACATTTTCTCAGGCGTGTTGTGGCGTGTGAGGGTGCTTTCTGGCAAACTTAAGGCACGCAGCAACTTTATTTTTGGAGAGCAGTGGCTTTCTTCATGGTGTCCCGCCATGGGCACCCTGCCTGTTCAGTGTTCTGTGTTTGGTTGACTCATAAACAGAGATGTTAGCCAGGTCTAATGATTCCTTCGAGTCTTAAGCTGTTACTCAAGAGTTCTTTATCTCACTGAGGAGTCTGCCTTGTGCCTTTGGAGTCATCTTGGCTGAGCGCCCACGTCCAGGGAGACTAGCCAAGGTACCAAATGTCTCCATTTACAGACGGTTTGTCTAAATGTGGACTGATGAATATGCAATTTGTAACCCTATCCAGCTTTATGCAAATCAGCGCCTCTTGATCGTAGGTCTTCTGAGATCTCCTTTTACGAGGCATCATTCACATCAGCAGAGGCTTCCTGTAAATAGCAAACTGAAAATGTTTGAATGGTTTTAATAAGTCAAAGTCGCTCTCACCCACTCCACCAGAGTCGTTTCATTGATTGGACTCAAGATTTGCTAACTGCTGACTCCAATTAGCTTTTGCTGAAGTCATTAATCTAGGGGTTCACTCCTTCTTGCTGCAAAGGTACAGCAGTGTAGACTTCATGTCACTGCTTTGCAATGCACAACCATTCAAAACGATTCCTATCCCCAGTCCCTCGAGGACAAAGACTAATGACTGTGGTGATCCCTTGACTTTTCCTCCAGCACCACTGCGAGGTTGACATTTGTGGTTTTTAATTAGATGTCTCCACAATTATTGGATTTTTTTGCTGTAAAAGCTGGTGCAGACATTCAAGGTCCCCAGAGGATGAATTGTGATTATCCTCTGAACTTTCATCTGGCACCATCATGTGTTTGTTTTTCACTATACGTTTATTCATGATAAAATACCTGCAAGATGTAAGACATTTCCATCCACCTGTTAATTCAGCATAGCAATGTGAATATTTGCTTCAACTAAATATCTTTGGGTATTTAAAGCAAGCAATCATCTTTGGAAACGGTGATTGGCATTTTTAATGTATAGTGACATCTTTTGATAGTGGAAATAATTACTTGCAGCCCGAGTTTGATGTGAACTGTTCCTGGTATTTGAGGCATTTTGACCGTGGGCAAAGCAGTCATTTCTAGCTCTTTCTAAGAAAAGAGCTGAATGTAAAGTCTCTTTATTCAGACTCAACTGTTTGTATGCAGACTGCAGATTTTAATCATTTTCCACATTTATCAGGGTTCCCATCGGTCAGTGAAAGCGTTATTTTGAGGCTTTTTGTTTGTGTGAGAATAGATATTTCAAGTTGATGTATTTTCACTTAAAGGTCCAGAGTGTAATATAATAAGTATGTTTTCTTTAGTGTATAATCATCTGAAAATACCTCAGAATGAGCCATATACACCGATCAGCCAAAACATTAAACCCACTGACAGGTGGAGTGAATAGCTTTGATTATTTTGTTCCAGTGCATTGTTCTGCTGGGAAACCTTTGGTTCTGGCATTCATGTGGATACCACCTGACATGTTCCACACACTCAAACACCGCTGCACACCAAGTGCCCCCCTCATGGCAACAGTGCTCCAAAATGGCAGTGGCCCCCCAGCAGAAAAAAGCAGCATGCCACACTGCAAAAACTGTTTAGAAATGGCCTGTGGAGCGTGACAAGAAGCTCAAGGTGTCGACCTGGTCTCTAAATTTCCCACGTCCCAATCTGCTAAAGGATTCTTGTGATGTGCCGGTACCCCAGATGTACCCTAATCCAAGGTGGGGCCTCCTCGGATCGGACTTGGCTCTGAGCTGTCGAGGCTGGACACAGGATCTCTGGGAGTGTCCTGCGGTGTCTGGCACCAGTGCGTTGGCGGCAGATCCATTTAGTCCAGTGGGTTGTGAGGTGGGTTAATGGCACGTGCCACAGATGCTCATTCAGATTGGGATCTGGGGAATTTGGAGGCCAGGTTGACACTTTGAGGTCTTTGTCACATTCCTTGGGCCATTCCTGAGCCATGTTTGCAGTGTGGCATAGTGTATCATCCTGCTGGGGGGCCACTGCCATTGGGGAGCACTGTTGCCATGAGGGGGGCACTTGGTCTGCAGCGGTGTTTGAGTGGGTGGAACATGTCAGGTGGTATCCACATGAATGCCAGAACCAAAGGTTTCCCAGCAGAACAATGCATTGGAACAATATGATCAATGTCATTCACTTCACCTGTCAGTGGTTTTAATGTTTTGTCATTCAGTGTATGTCTACATTGGGAGCGGGCTCCCTTTCAGTGAGTCCTCCATGTTGCACCACAATGTTTCTGTGGTAGCCCAGATGGAAAAAATCAAACAGTGGCTCTACATAGGGCCATTTGTGTTTTCATGTTAGCTATCATAGTTAGCAGCCCCTCCATGACTAGACAAACAACATTAGAAAATGGCAGATTTTTAATGTTGAATGAATCTGTTTTTATGTCTGGAACTTCCCATGTCCAACGGGCTTGAGATGCGCCCTTGATTCGGCAGTGGGAGCTTCTTGCGACCACATTGCTGACATCGACCCCAGCAGAATTCAAACCCTGGACCTTCCACATGGAAAACAAGTGCTCTAAAACTAAAAAACTGCTTTATTCAGTGTTTTTACTGATTTAAATCACCTGGTAACAATAATAATGATAGTCATAATAATGCTAATGCTAATAATAATAATACATTTTATGTATAAAGTGAGTTTTACTTTTATTACTTTAGATTAGTTAAAAATTATCAGAAAATAGAATAGAATAGAATAGAATACACACAGCATCTTTCGCGCATTAAAAGGTTATTTTGATGAGGGGTATGAACGGGGAGAGGTCGGTGCAGTCTCAAATGGTTTTTGGGGAGAGTCCCAGAGGGAGGGGCGGCTATGCAGAAGGCTCTGTCACCCCAGGTCCAGTGCTTGGTCCTGAGTGGTGAAGTCAGGAGGTTGGCATTAGAAGAGCAGAAGCTATGGGGAGGTGTGTGGCGGTGAGGTAGGAGGGGGGCTGGTTATGGAGGGCTTTGTAAGTGAGGAGAAGGGCTTTGAATCGGAGGCTTTGTTGGACAGGGAGTCAGTGGAGGTTCTGGAAGACGGGTGACGTGGTCGTGGGAGCGGGAGTGGGTGAGCAGACGTGCAGGTCTGGATGTACTGGAGTTTATTCAGGACTACCATGAAGATGCTGTTACAGTAGTCAATTCTGGATGTGATGAAGGCATGGATGAGTCTCGGCAGCAGAGGGAGAGAGCGATGGGTGGAGAAGAGCTGCATTTTTTAGGTGTAAGAAGGGAAGAAGGCAGTGCTGGTGATTTGATTGACATGTTTTTCACCTGGTTTGTTTGTTTTGGAGAAGAAGAGACCTCTGAATAATTTGGCTCCCAGTAAAAACTTAGGTGAGGGTACACACATTACCAGCCTGGCTGTGACAAGCCGAACACTGTCAGAGAAACACTGATTGTTTTAACGTGAAACTGCTTTATTCAGCTTTTTTAAAACATTTTTACCAGTTTTAATCATCTGGCCAGTTTGTTTTGGAGATGAGAAGACCTCTCTGGATAATTTGGCTCCCAGTAAAAACCTCTTGAACAACGAATACTTAAGAAATTCTCACTGGGAGTTCAGGCTTGGTACATGGGAGAAGTTTCAGCTGGTTGTAATCTGTGATCTTCGCAGCTAGATGCCACTAAATCCGACATGTTGCTCCTTTAACGTTCTTTTATTCCTGTCACTTTCACATCAGTGAGTAGGCCGTGTTCCACTGTCTGCATGTGTCTCCTGCAATTGCATCACTGTTTCACGCACCACCTGCCACCGCCTACACAGCACAACTGAGAAGTGTTCACATGTCTTTTTAGTTGTCTGTCTGAGCTTCTGTAAAGCCTGCTCGCTCTCATGAAAAATCTCAAGTGTTGTACGAGTAATTAACCTTGATCTGTGTCTCAGTGCAGTGTTGAGCCCTTGAATTTGAGAGAATGAGGCCTGGAAAGTCTTTAAAAAGAGCCCTTGATTTGGATGCAGAAGAAGGTGTGGGAACCCTGGTTTGTATACAGTTGTTAATGCTCCTGAATAAGAAGCCGTCGGCAGTTGCTGTTGTTGACCTCGTCTATCAAATTAAACAGGATCTCGGGTCTGGTTTACAGTTAATGCAACCTTGCTACTTGCAGCCCACGCAGCCATAATAAATATTAGGCATCAGTAGATCAGTTTGTGTGGATATTAAACACGTCTCCCTCTCCTCTCTCGGCCAGACCTGCAAAAAGTGTTAGGTTTTACTTTGCATTGTTTCCTCAAGCACCTCATTATTTCTGTTGTGTGCATATTTATTTTCATCTGCAGTTAACACTGTGGAAATGGAAGATGCCAGCTCTTTCGGTTGAAGATATCACAGGTCTTACAGACTGAAATGCTGGCAGTGTGACAGTGCAAACCAGCCTCAGTGAGAACTCTCTGCACTTTGCAGTTTTTTAACTGAGGTTTTTGAAGCAAACTGGTCAGAGACTGGCAGTGGACGTCCTCTGCCAGTTCTCCGGAGCTATTTTTGTCCTCCTGTCACCATCCTGAGGCACACAGGCCTTTGTGCTGCTCTGGTGTTTCTTTACCTGTTTCCCCCAATCACACTAGATTGTTTGCACCCTCAGTCCATCCTTTTATTTACACCCATTCTCTCATTCTGTTCTGCAAATTTCACACTGAGAAAAGGTACAAGGAATAAACAGCTTCTCTTAAATTTCTCATTTCTCTTAACTTTCTGTTAAGAGAAAATATTGGAGAATCACCTCCAGGTGCACCAAATGTTCTTAACCATCCAGATCTGCTCTTACCCAGGTATGCTCAGAGTGGAATTCCACTTAATCATAAGTATTAGCATAGGTAACGCCTTCTAAACACTATATAAGGGCAGGTGTTTTGTTGTGTGCAAAGACTCTGACACATGAGCCAGAGAATTAGAGAGATGCCTCCAAGAGGAAGACAAAACTCAGACAAAGTAAATTTGATTTTCCAGTGTTTTTACTGGTGTTACAGGAAAATAAAAAACCCAGCAATGACAAAACATTTGCCATGTCAGATTTAATAATCCAATTATAATTATAATTACTCCAATCATAATCTACACTCACCAGCTGCTTTATTAGGTACACATGTTCAACTGCTCGTCCACGCAAATAGCTAACCAGCCAATCACGTGGCAGCAGCTCAATGCATTTAGGCATGTAGACATGGTCAAGACGACCTGCTGAAGTTCAAACTGAGCATCAGAATAAGGAAGAAAGGTGATTTAAGTGACTTTGAACGTGGCATGGCTGTTGGTGCCAGACGGGCTGGTCTGTCAGAAGCTGCTGATCTATCGGGATTTTCACACACAACCATCTCTAGTTTACAGAGGATGGTCCCAAAAAGATAAAATATCCAGTGAGCCAAAATGCCTTGTGGAGGAGAATGGCCAGACTGGTTCAAGATGACAGAAGGCAACAGGAAGTCAAATAACCACTGGTTACAACCAAGGTCTGCAGAAGACCATCTCTGAAGCAACAACACCTTGTCCAGCCTTGAAGCAGATGGGCTACAGCAGCAGAAGACCACACCAGGTGCCACTGCTGTCAGCTAACAACAGGACACTGAGGCTGCAGTTCACACAGGCTCACCAACACTGGACAATAGAAGATTGGAAAAACGTTGCCTGGTCTGATGCGTCTGGATTTCTGCTGCCACATTCAGATGGTAGGGTCAGAATTTGGTGTAAACAACATGAAAGCATGGATCCATCCTGCCTTGTGTCAAGAGTTCAGGCTGCTGCTGCTGCTGCTGGTGTAATGGTGTAGGTGAGATTTTCTTAGCACCAGCTGAGCATGTTTAGATTTAAAGTTATGTTTCTTTGTGTTGAACATGAATTTGTGGACTGTGAAAATGAGATATTTTTTCTCATCTTGGTAAGAGTGCTCTCTACCACTCAGAAACTTTTCTCATACCTAATATAAGATAAAAAAAAAAGTAAGAACATCGAATCACAGAAATCAATAGGTTCTAACAAAAAAAAGATCCAATCATGGATATGAACAAACCAGAAAATTGGTATTTCCTTTGCTGCATGAGGCTCAATGTGACTTTGACTGACAGAATAAATGAATGTATGAATGAATTAAACACTAAAGTCATCCTCTATTCATTTTCTGATTTGGAGATATTCTGTTATTGAAAGTCAAATGGAAAACATGCTGCTGATTTTCTCATTTTAAGGATTTATGTGAACTAAATGCAGTAAATCTGTTGTGTTTATTCACACTCTGCAGCGATGCTCCAACAAGGACACGTATTTATCCTCAACACAGAAAGACGAACACTCATGTTCCCAGGCAATGAGAGATTTGATTCAGATTTAAAATAGGTTTTAGATTCCTGGAGTCTTGATCTATTATTTTGCTCAAATCAACAATCATAAGGCCATTTCACACTTTCTCTGCAGGGCACAAAGGAGGTCGGCACACTGTTCGGCTTCAAATAAATAGTTCATTTTCTCTTTTTCTCTTTTCAAGGCAGTGTTTTGATCTACAAGATCTGCCCTGCAGTCAAGTAGTTTTTTGTCAGGCACCTGAATATTTGTGCCTTAATGTGGGCACATGAGGTCACACTTGTAATGCGCTTTTTCACAAAAAAAACAACAGGGTTAACCCAGAAGTTATATTTAAAACCTCATATACTGCTGCTGGTTCCTACTCTGGTGCTCTTACAGATATTAAGCTACTAAAACCTTGGCTTCAAATATAAAATATTACTCTAACATTAACATTAAATATTCATGACTCAAAAAGCAGAAATCGAAGTTAAAGGTCAGGAAATAAACACCCCTATGTATTATTTTTTTGTGCTTTAAGTTAAACCCAAAAACTCAGCAAATCTGCTTCATTAGCACTGTGTTGGGGTAGTTTGATCAAATTTAGGTTCAGGATTCAAGGACGCTTTAAAGGTGCACTAGATCAGAGAATGTTGTGAAAGGTTTTCTGATGTAACTAGTAAGAATAAGTGAGACTGGTGGAGCTAGATAAGTAGGGATGACAGCGGGACTACTGAGAGGTTCATGGCATTAAAGGGATAGTTCAAATCTTTTGAGGTGGGGCTGTATGAGGTATTTACCTATAGTCAGTGTATTAGGTATCAGTCGGCACACTTTGGAGGAGCAGGCTGGAGTCCAACACGGAAGCTAATCAATGTACTGCTGTCAACAGGGGCATCAACAAAATGTATTTTAGTCACCTAAACAAGAGGTCATATCACTCTCTTTGAAGCCAGACTCCACTGAGGCAAAACATTGATTTAACACCGCTGACCACAGGAGCTACTGGTCTACCTCTACCTCAAGAGCCCGGTCTCACTCCAAAGTTGTCCAAATGTGGCCCTTGGGTAGTGACTTGAGGCAACTGAAACCAACGTCCTTTAACATCGGCATGATACGCTGCCTGTTGCCATCATAGTTTAGGTGTCGGGGAAACACGGCGGGACAAGGATGAAAGTTAGGGTGATGAACGATGGAGTGGGGTGAGCAAGACAGGTGGTGGATGAGTCCAAAAAACACCGACTTTCACCCGAGAAAGCAGTGTTTGAGTCCTGTAAGATTCTAAAGCCAAACCCTGTTTTGTTTATTTTTCCAAAACCTAATCAGGCGCTTTTGTTGTTTAGACCTGACCACATGTTTGTGTTGCCTAAACCCACCCAGGTGTTTGTGTTGCCTAAACCTAACCACATGTGTTTGTTGCCTAGACCTGACCATGTGTTTGTATTGCCTAAACCCAACCACATGTGTTTGTTGCCTAAACCTAACCAGGTGCTTTTGTTGCCTAAACCTGACCAGGTGCTTTTGTTGCCTAAACCTGACCAGGTGCTTTTGTTGCCTAAACCCAACCATATGTGTTTGTTGCCTAAACCTGACCAGGTGCTTTTGTTGCCTAAACCCAACCATATGTGTTTGTTGCCTAAACCTGACCAGGTGCTTCTGTTGCCTAAACCCAACCACATGTGTTTATTGCCTAAACCTTACCAAGTGCTTTTGTTGCCTAAACCTTACCAGGTGCTTTTGTTGCCTAAACCTAACCAGGTGCTTTTGTTGCCTAAACCTGACCAGGTGCTTTTGTTGCCTAAACCTTACCAAGTGCTTTTGTTGCCTAAACCTAACCAGGTGCTTTTGTTGCCTAAACCCAACCACATGTTTTTGTTGCTGAAGGAGAAAAATGTCAATTTGCAGTGTTGTACGTTGTGTGTTTATTTTGAAAGAGACTGTATGTCAACATTAAATTTCCTGTGAAAACGGAAGTGTATTTTGAAAGAAAAGAACCTGACAAGGTGTCCCAGAACGTCAGCAACCAACGCACCCAGGGTACCTTGCACAAAGTGTGTGGGCGTGGAAAGACCAAAACGTCAATACAGTATGCGACAGTCTCCTGGTATCTCCTCCATGCTCTTGAGACTGTGCTGGGAGACACAGCAAACCTTCTTGTGGCTGCACGTATGGATGTGCCATCCTGGAGTAGCTGGACCACCTGTGCAACCTGATTGGGCTGCAGGTACCTGCTCATGCTACCAGTAGTGACAAGGACACTAGCGGGACACAAAACTAGAGAAGAATCAGCATTGATATCCCCGAAGTTTAACTGACTCAGTATTAGACTGTGACCATTAACAGTTTCCTTAATTTCTTTCTGCAATTTTAAAAAATTCAACAAAAGCAGCAACATCACAGTTTGAATCCCGCCAAAAATCTAAGCATCCCCACAGAGGAGGGTTTTACACAGCCAGACCTTATCTCCCTGTGAGTCACTTTAAGACTTGTCAGAGCAGGGAAAGCACAGGTGGAACTAATGATATTAACGATGGCTGAGCTGCGTGTCCCAGGAAGCCACGCAAGTGAGCCATCATCCATAACACCAGGGTCCTGGAACTGACAATTAAATGGGTTACAGCGATAATTAGGGAATTATTTACCCCTGTGCTTTCTGTGCTGTGAGGTTTATGTTCTGCCAAACAGCACTGCATCACCTTCACACTCAGAGGACGAACAATAAGGACACACTGATATTTAAGTTTTAATTTCTTAGATTAAAGAGTCTTTAAAATGAGCCTGTCCTTCAAGCTTGAAGTGGTGAAATCATTTTTTTTCTGTCCCTTCAGATCTCGTCGAAGTCTGCCAGACTTTCTAAAAACATTGCTCAAAGTCAAACTACTCAGACGCTTGTGCAAATATTGTTTGTGGTCCCAGTGGTTGTGTTGTGTCAGAGCAAAGACAACAGGAATAGTTTCCTTGCAGAGGACCTTAGTTGTGAACTTAAGTTATAATTATTCAGATAGTACATCACGTACAGTACACCCGATTTCACAACACCCAACAGAAACCTGTGTGTGGAACAAGCTGTGTGACTTATTAGCTGCTCCCACCTACACAAACTTTGTCAAACTCACAGTGTGGTACGAGTTCAGGCCCTTCTCTGGTTATTCTTGAAATATAGGAAATCATTAAGCAGACATTTATTATAACAAGGAGGGCTCGATTCCAGCTGGATACACCAGAAAGACAAATTAAAACACATCCTAAAATAACTCCTGCAAGGCACCGCACATCACAGATGGGTCATATCTTCCTGTGAAACAGGCTCTAAGGGCGGATTTTACTTCAAAGAGGAAGAGGAAGGTCAGCCATGTAGAACCACCTCTGGGAAATGTCCAGCACAACCGCCGCTGATTAAACTGAGCAGCTTCACCGGAGCAGCTAGGAGGCTGAAGCAAATAATTTCCCTTCAGTTTGTTTGACATGCGGTTGTCCACTTGGTTTAAACAGGTGTCAGAGAGTCAGCTCTCTTTTGGCCGACTGTTTCCACTGAGAAGTATTTTCTTTTTCCTCGCCTCAGTTTGGTCTGGCTCCCAGCTACATCTCTCACATGTTTTAATCTCAGTGAGCCGGAGCCAGAGGACCCTCCTGGCCATCCCCGGCACCAAATGTGACTTTGAGTCTTTGATGTCGGGGCCCTGAAGCTTTGAAACACCCAGTCCCCGAAAGATTCAGCAGCCACAGTCAGCGTCTCTCTTTTCTATCTTTGTCTGCATTTGTCTTTATCTTAGTATCTGTGATGGTTTTAGTCTAATGTAACTCCTGTCTGGTCGCTGTCTGCAGTTTTATTCTGTATTTTAGAGAAGTTGCATTGTTAGAAAAGTGATTTTAAGGAAACAACTCATTAACACAAGTGTCTGGCTCCAGGCTCAACACATTCTCACTCTGACCTTGTCACATATTGACGTTTGTTTGGACATGGAGTTTCTCTCAATGGCATTGCTCTGGCCTCTAGCACTACCGTAAGAAACCGCGGAGTAACATTTGGTCAAGATGTATGACCAAATGTCACTATGATTCTGGGAGTGTCATTGATTCTGGGAGGATGGTCAAGACATCGTAGATAAGAGATACCCCCTATGGAGTCTAGACGCTGGTGGTGGTGATGAGATGAAGAGGGAGCTGAGGATCTGGATGTGAAGAAGATGAGGGGGCTTTCGATGAGCTCGTCCTTGGCTCTGGATAAGGTGACAGGAGGTGAATGGGGAGGGGGGCGCGACAATGCCGCCTAATATGACAGCAGACAGGAACAGGGAGGAGAACAGATTTTAAGTTTGGCAGCAGCAACATGAATGGCTGAAGGAGATCGTAGCAAAGTTGAAACTGGGAGAGGGAACGCCCATAGTCAGCTGATTGGAGGGAGCGGTGGGAGTGGGATAGAGAGAGAAAAGAAAGTCTTCCTGATTGACGCTGAGCTTCATTTGTTGTCCCGCCCCGTTTCCCCCTGACGCTGCCAGGTGATCAGCTGCAAATCGTGCTGATGTGAAATGACAGTCACTGCCCAAGCACTAGTGTTTCGACGACTTCAGAGTGAGACTAGGTTGCCAGGCTAAGATACTAAGAGTCAGGTTCCCTAAATATTTTTTGTTTTTTTGCAGTGGATGTACAGACACAATTTAAGTTTCTAAAGTTCTTGAAGTGTTTCCAGGTAAATGAACTCTCTGCTTAGGGCAGACGGGCTTTACACACCTCAGTGATTTCCAGCCTTTCCCGGAGATTAAAAGATAAGGACGGCAATATAATTCTGTATGTTGCTTAATTGTCAACAAAAAGTTCAAACCAACAATGTGTTAGTTCGTCTCGCAGTACTGTCTGACTTTCCCACCGTGTCTGTGGCACCCAGCCTAAAATCCATTCGTTCATTCTGAAGATAATTAAAAACTGATTGTTCGGTTTTATCTATATAGCCCCAAATCACGAATTCTCAATCTGCGCAGCACACCAAACCCTCTGCATACTGAAGCCTCAGACTTTTTTCCTGTATTTTTGTGGATTTTGTTGCCAATAAGACAAATACAGAATGTCATCGTCTGAGTCTCTGACCTGAAACAAGGTCAAAGAAACAATCATGTCCTTTTCACATTATTTCATTTAAATGATAATCCAGCAATTTAAACTTCTGTAAAGTTGTGGGACTCACCAAAGACAGAGAGTTTTTAATGCTCATAATTAATTCTCCTAGAGTGTTATTATTTATTATCAGCTTCTTTTACACACAGGCCCACAAGAGACAAGACAGATACAACTGCTCAGTAGGACCAACCATGATGAGCAAACTGATCTTAATAAGCTTTAAATAGCTTTTAGAGACCTAAAGTGGTCGAAGTCCGAAAAAATAAACAAAAATGTTATTTCTTCTCTTGTTATTAACGGGACAGTTCACCCCAAGATCAAACAAGCATATTCTTCCTCTTACCTGTAGTGCTGTCCATTACTCTAGATTGTGTTGTTGTGAGCCGCTGAGTGTTGGAGATGTCAATTGTAGAGATGTCTGCCTTCTCTCCAATATAATGGAACTAATGAAACTGGCACTCAGCTTGTGGTGCTCAACACCAAAAACAACACATTTAAAAAAACTCAACAGCAATGTCTCTTTCCAAAAATAATGACCAGGTTGTTATTTAGAAATAGAAAGCCTTGATTGTCATTGTGCCACATTAAACGAAGACAGACTTTGTGGTGGTGTTGCCTGTTTTACGTCTCTTTGTCATCGTTATGCATCTTTTTGTGGTTTTGTGTGTCTTTGAGGTAGTTTTGAGTCAGCATATGTTAATTTGCGGGACATTTTGCAGGTGAAGGCCAGACGGGCCCCTGATACTTTTCAGTGATCCATCAATGCCTGGACAAGAGCCTCAAGACAGTGCAAAATGGTAAATGGACTGCACTTGATTAGTGCCTCTTTCATCTCCTGACCACTCAACGTGTTTTTTATACTGCATATCACATTCACCCATTCATTCACATGCTGGTGGCCGAGGCTACCGTACATGGTGCCACCTGCTACACAGTAACCATTCACACACTCTCATACAGCGATGGAACAGCCATCAGGAGGAATTCAGGGTTCAGTATCTTGTCCAAGGATACTTCGGCGTGCGGATTAGAGGAGCCGGGGATTGATCTCCAGTTAGTGGACGACCGGCTCTACCTCGGAGCCACAGCTGCCCCCAAAATTTACACATTAATGGCATCCTTTCCAGCTGAAGTGTTATCGTAACTAGCTCAGTGGTGCCAGGTGAGTTAGCAGTAGATGCACACTTCCTTCTGCACGGTGACATGGTTGGCAGGTGTTCACTTGTTCTTGTTTTTTGGCACTTTGAGCACCACAGGCCGACTGCCATCTCGTTACATTATTGGCCGATATGTGCTGACACTCTGCACCTCACACCACAACAATTCAGACTGATAAACAGAACTACAGGTGAGAGGGACATTATGTACAATATTTGGGATGAACTGTCCCTTTAATTGTATGACATCCTGGGAGGTCCTGACACCCAGGTTTGGGACAACTGCACTATACCAAGACCATTTTTAGACCCCCAAAATCCGATATATAATTTTAATATCCCGTCTACCATTCATCTGCTGCTGATTCCCCATTCAGAGGAGGAGCACTTACCGAAAGTGTGTTTGAGTGTTTTATTGGATTCACTTGTCTCCTCCAAAGAAAACCTGAGCTCTTTGTCTCCGATTCAAGCGGTGAAACTCCACATTGTACCCGGATGGACTGCATATTTCCCCGAGGACAAGAGTGGACTATTTTATGGAGTCTTAACAGCATGGTTAATGCATTCGGCCCTGGCAGGGGGCCCCCACTTTCTGGCACATAATTTGTTACTGCCATTCCCGTCCTGCAGCAGCTGAGGGGGAGCCTTGCCCCGATTGCTGTACCCTCCTGCAAGTCTCTGATCCAGCCAGAGTAAATCTGGTCCTGGCTGTTTGTTTTCTCTTTGTTTTTCAGTTTGTTTTGCTTTAAAGTGTTTTTTAGTCTTAGCAGGATCAGATACATTCTGTCTGGGTTGTTTTGTTTGCAGGATTTTATGTCTTGTTATGAAATGTGTCCCTTCCCATTCTGACTTTGAGGGATTTTATAAAATATTGAGATCATTTCTCATCCAGCAGATGAAAACATATCTGCAGCAATGTATTTAGACTTTAGCACCCCACAGAACTATTGTGGAATTGGATTACTAGAAGATTGCAGTGTTGCTTTTCTTAAAGACCGTCTCTATTGCCTTCCCAATCCCACAATTGTCCATAATAACACAGGCGGCAGAAGATGTATGTGAGCGCTGACAGTGATGTGGAGATTTCAGGGTCGACTCAAATGCATGAAACACGTGATGGTCGGACTAAAAAGGAAAGTGTGTACCAGTGATGGGAAGAGCAGCGATCTCGCTTTAAAAATAGACACAGAAATGACCAGAGTTTGCTTCCATGAAATCAAACTTCATTGTGAAGATAAAATGTGATGGAAAACTGTTCTGGAGATCGCTCTCTGGAATCATTTCCACCCAGCTGTGTTAATAATGTAGCGCCTCTAATCACATTAGCTTGGACGTAAAATGGGATTGGTTTTGATGCTTGGGCAAACTGCATGAAATATTCAAATCGAGGTGCCCTACATTTGGCGGTGAATCTTAATTTTTTTATTTATTTCTTTTTAAAGCACACTGGAGGCGAGTTTCTGATAACACAGCCTTTTTTTCTGATAGCCATGCTTAGATGCTAATCTGGTTGTCCAAACACATAATTATGTTGCAGAGGGAGAACCTAGACATTTTCTGATGTTGTTTAATTATAACGTGTAGATAAAAGTGGGCTTGTGAACAACAAAGAGACAAAAAAAACTTAGCTCAGGATGGAGCATCTTTTGTGTCTGAGCCAGGGGCGGTTTTGGGATTTCACCTCAGGGTGGGCTTAACCTTTAAACCAACACAAGGCATCGTATTCAAAGCACAAGAAAAACAGTCAGTGCTGGAAATGGACAGATATTACTGTGTCTTTTTCTCTTTCTCCTGACAGCAAGTAAACAACTGAAGTCAGAGTGAAACAAAATCAGTGATTCTTTTTTAAACACATTATACATTTTAGAAGACACTTGTTGAAAACGTGAAGTCTCGGAGCTGTGTAGTTCTGAACTGTGCAGTTAAGACTATTAAACAGTTTTGTTTTTTACCATTTCTGTGTTCAGGATTTTTTTGGGCTTGCCTTAAAGCCTGCTCGACAATGCACTGAAGCCATCCTCAACATAACCCCACCAGTGCTTCAAGAATACTACATCTCTATTACGTTACTACCGATGTTACAGTGCGTGGAGTCGGTGTCGTTTCATTTGCCCCCTGTGTTTGAGCGGCGAGTTCACTACATCCCTCAAGCTCTCTGAGCTCTGTCAGTTTAATAAATACACAAATGAACATCTCTGTTAAATGCCGCACTCGTACGCTAAACAGCCGTCACTAATGTATCTTTCAGTGTTTCTGGCTGTATCAGCCACCCGGCCCAGCAGTTAGCTACTGCTCATTAGCTGCTGTTAGCGGCTTAACGTGAGCCATGCAGCAACTACTGTTGTCTGGTTCGGAGGGTGTGTGCTGTGCAGCTATCACTGTGTGCACTGCATTGCTGGCTCACCACTTTTCCCATTTAAGGACAGTGGCCTCGTGGATAACCTGTGAGGGTATGACATGTGCTTCATGGGATATATGGAGGAAAGCGGCTCTCTTGGTGTGTCATGGTGAAGATGGTAGGCGGCAAAAAGTGATGATAATCCGCAGAATTAAGTGTCTAAATAATACCCGAACGCCTCGCCATCCTTTCTCCTGCGGAGTGGTCTGATGTACTAGAAACTAGTTACCAGCTAATAATGAGCCAAGCTAAAATTAATGTTAATAAACCAGCATGTTCCCAACTATGGTTTGGAGCTGGTAAGGTATCAGTACAGCTGCTACCGAGAGTCTGTAGATGTGGTGTGGCAAGTTCTCCAACGTGAGGGGTGTGTGTGCTTTGTGCTGCTGATTCATTTGCTAGGGAGAGTTCATTATTTCGCACTGGCTCTATCTTCATACTGTATCAGCTCCTTCAGAGGACATGCCCGCAGCATCTCAGAGCACAGAATTCTGCTCATTTTCTCACATTTTTTAAACCTGTTGATTATTTTAATCATTAAAATCTGGCTGGGTGGTTAGACTTGGACGTTAAAGGGGCTTTAAATGCAAAATTCAGAGAGTATCAGTTGTCTGGACAGATGTGGCTGAGCCTGCAGCTAGCAGCTAACGGTGCTAATTATAAACAGCGCTAAACAAAGGCAACAGTGCTGACAAAGCTAACAGTGTTAACCAGGCAGACCCTAGAGGTTGGGTGATGCTTCTGCAACAACGACGTCCTGATATCAACGTTAGCTGTCATATGAGCGCAGTGCAAAGCGGGATACAAGCCTGTGGGATACACACACGCACTAATATGAATGCATGGTCAGACCTTTGAGGACTGTCCGTTGTTCTGACAACCTGTTATCTCCCAAACGCCCATTGCTCAAAGTCCCATTTATCTGAATATACACACTCCAGTGGCTTTTGTGCCCCCAGAAGTCACTGGAAAAGCAGGGACGGGTCAGTAAAAAACAGACAGGTTCAGTGGCTCCAATGCTGCTGGTAAACACTGCGAAGGGTTGGTAAAAACACCCGGCACTGGTGGCTCAAACACTTTGGAGAACTGAAACTAATTGCAGAGAGTGTGTACTTTCAGAGAAACAGGACTTTGGAGCAGTGGGGTTTGTTTTGGGGTAATGGGCTGTCGAAAAAATGGGCTTTCAGTCCAATGGGACATTTGTGGGACTAATGTGTAATCAGAATTTCAGGCCCTCGGAACAGTGTCATTCATCCACTACAACAAAGAACAAAGATTGCATGACTTTATTCTCTGCTCAGGACGTTTTCTCTCCACTATATCTTTACAAAACAAATGGTTCGGGGTTTGCTGCTGTACTGATGCTCTGAATGTTACATACAGACCATAACCTCTATATTTTCACGTCAACTGATTCTAAATTCTTCTTCATTTCAGTTTTTAATTTTATTGGAATGGTGCCTGAAGAAAAACAAGTGGAACTAACTTTTCTCAATATTCATTTCAAGTACACCTTTTAATGTTTAGTGTTTGTGTGTAGATGGAGTCTATTAGTTTCAAGTCAGGGCGGTGACAAAGGATGAGATGTGTTCATCAGGACTGTCAGTAGTGTGGGGCCGTGCCTGGGAGGTGAAAACGGTGTCTGAATGTTCTAAAATGCATAAAACAAACGAAGGAGAACCGAGGAGGAACTAAAGCTGCCACATAACCAGAGGGGTGCCTGCAGGAAGATAAGAGAGAGATACTGAGGAACAGAGCCTGGATTTTAAAAGCTTGAAAGTGGGTATGGGCATTTTGGGTGACTTCCATTTTTGAGTACTTACATTAAATTACTATACTTATACTTATTATTATACTATTTAAAAAGAATGAATAGGGTCTGAAATGAGCACCCAGGGGTTAGTCTCCACTCCTGCTCTAGACAGACCGTAGAGATTAGCTCAACCTGTGAACTGGCTGAATATATAATGTTATGTATATATGTCATGATCCTGGGTTTTGGGTTATATTCTGTTATCTTGTGGACTTTGTTTTGGGCTTTTTTGTTTGTGCTCCTCCTTGTTTGATGTTATTCATCCATGTTTATTGTGTTTCCTGTTTTAATTTTTAGATTCTCTCCTCATGTGTCATGTCTAGTTTTACGTCCTGTCTTGTGTGTTTTCCCGCCTGTCTTCCATCAGTCTCGTTAGTCCTTCCCTGTTCCCAGAGTCTTCCCTTCACACCTGTTCTGTATTAGTCTTGATTGCTCCACCCTAGTGTTTCCCATCACACCATTGTTGCAAGCCAATTCTCATTTCCCTCCTTTTGCCCGCGTCCTCCTACTCCAGCTGTCTCATTCTTTTGATTGTTTTTTTTTAGTATATCTACCTGTGTTTTCCTTTGTTCCTTGTCAGTTCGTCTGCGTTCATCGTATTGTTTCCTGCTTTGTTTCCTGCCTCTTCTCTTGTGTTCCATTTTGGATTTTCCCCCTGAGTTCATCATATTATCCCGGTTGGTTTTCAGTTTGGTTTCGTTCTTCTTTCAGTTACCTGCTTGGATGTTTTTTTCAGCTTCATTAAAGCTTGTCTTTTGTCACCTACTGCTCTGCATTTGCATCCTTTCCTGACCTGATATATTTCATATATATTTGGAAGACAGCACAGAGGCACTAATCATGGCAGCACAGGAACAGGAAATTAGTACAAAACCAATGTGTGAAGGTGCAGGCTGTGCAGAGATGCTCCTGAGACAGTTCAGCACATAATAGCAGGGTGTAAGATGCAGGCAGAAGAGTACATGGTTGCCATAAGTGGCTGGCATAGTGTACAGGAACATCTGCACTGAGTATGGGCTGGAAGTCCCAAGGTCACAATGGATGACACCTTCTAAGGTGATTGAGAATGACCGAGCTAAGATTCCACTGGACTTCCAGATCCAGACTGACAAACTGGTGATGGCTAACCAACCGGACATGTGTTTATCAACAAACAACAGATGAAGGCATCAGGAAGAAAGAACACAAGAAGCTGAAAAAAAACAAGGGCTGAAAGAGGAGCTAGAAAAGATGTGACTTAATGAATTAGTTAATCATTTTGATGGTGCAGGATTTTCCTCAAAACAATCTCTGGACTCATACAGAACTAATCCCTCTCAATCATCACTTATGACCCACTCTCAGTGTGTGGCGGTGTATTTTTCTCTGCCTGGGTTTTCTTATTTTCTTCTTATTTTCTGTGCTCGAGGCGTGTTTGGGTGTGCACCCCCCACAGCGCTCAGGTGAGGTCGGGGCTCTATAAAAAAGGAAATAACCAGGCCATAAGCAGCAGGCATCCAGGAGACACAGTACACGAAAAAACGTGAACATATTGAGGTGAGACGCCACACAAGAGTGAAGTTCAGGTTTGCTTTTACTTTTGCATTCGCTGGCGACAATCCTGCATAGAAAACCCTCAAGAGTTATTATAATCCATCTGAGGGAGGACATTTAACTGTGTTGCAAATGCAATGGAAACGTTGTCAAGATATTCCAGTAAAAAAATAACACAAATCTCGACCTCGCTGTAGGGCCAGAGCAGGAGTCAGGGGATCACCATCAGCATGGATTTGGGGTACTTGAATATCTGCGAGAAATCTACTCTTGATCTCACAACACTTGTATGGCTGAAATTTTGACCACAGTGTTGGGACAACAGCCGTGGCCCCCTCATATAAAAAATGTAAAATCTGGTCATGAATTGTGCATGCATATGTGAGCCTGTCATACAGTCTACAGGCCCTCAACTCAAGGACATCTTTAAACATTAATACCAGCCCTGAGGTTGCACTCAACACATGACATGGACCTGGAGGTCATTCACCATCCTGCTGGAGTCTCCAGTGCTTAAATCATTCAACAAAGTGATGCTGTCATTGGCTGAGTCTGCCAGTGCTGTACATATACCATCTACAGGCCAACAGCAGTGACAACAATGACATTTCAAGCCACAAAGTAGTTTAAACAATGTTTTAACCGCCCGCGACAAGAGAAAACATCTTTGGCTTGTTTGTGATGTATCACTGAGGGATTCCTCTTTGTCTGGCACGACACTGGCTGGTTGGGACGTCTCCAGTTTTCAGGACTTGTTGCCTCAGCTGACGACCAAGCTTTAGTCTCATGTTCTTCTGTGGATAAATATTTAAGCTTGCAGTGTTTCAACAGGGAAGGCTGGCAACTACTTCAGGTGATACAAAAATGGATGGTATAATTTGTGTGAAATTATTTATCAGTGTCTAATTTCTTAGCAAATACAACCTTCTGGATCAGACCCACTGACTTGGAGGATTTTATGATATTTTCTCATTTTTTAAAGAGGATAATTTTGGCATTTCCAAGCCCCATACAGATATTGAAAGTTAAAAAAATCTTTCATCAAGCATGGTTGGTCCAAACAGAGAGACATATAAGTCAGATTTCCTGAAAACATTCTGCAAACACACACACGTGGTTGGGTTTAGGCAACAAAAGCACGTGGTTGGGTTAAGAAAAAAGAAGATGGTTTGACTTCACAATCATACAGGAATCAACACCGTCCTCCCCATCCACCACCCCTCCCACCTGCCCTATGAACTTTCGCCACCTTAGCTTGCGCTGTTGTCCTGCCACATTTCTCCCTGACACTGCTGGGCACCACTACACAGTAACAGCAATGGGTTGTATATCATGCCAACATGAAAGGACTCCTTTTTTCGTTGGCATCTGTTTCATTGGTGTCTTTCCTTAACGATTGGTTTTTTTTTTTGGCTTTTTGCCTTTATTTGATAGGACAGATAAAGAGAGGGGGAGTGAGAGGAGATGACAGGCAGCAAAAGGCCACAGGGTGGCATTGCAAAGATGCATCTCACATTGAGACTTTGACCAGCAAGTCAACAGCCAAGCATGTGTGAAGGAGACACTGATTGTTGCCATGTGCTAACTCGCCAAAATGTTGTGATATTGGCCATAAAAATGCAAAACTGCTCCATGTAAGAAATGCTGAAAGGCTGGCCGTGAGTCAGGAGACAGACATGGAACGAAAGAAAATGGAAAATGTCTGGTACATTTTCCACTGCTAGCATTATATTTCTCAGTGTTTTTTAAGAAGCTCACTAACATTAGTCACACCTACAGATGTATAAAGAGAACGGGATACAGCGTTGGAGGCAGGATCCCATTCATTCCTATGAAAGTTGCTCAGCAGCGCATGGAGCCAAAACATTCATCTGTTGCGTATTAAATTTATGACTTGGACGATCTGCGCTGCTTTTGCATCATTGAGCCGATGAGCAAGCGCATTACTGCGACCTCCGGCAGCTGAGCGGCTAACTTGAATGACAGTAAAATGATTATCTGTGTGGATCTTCTAGACTTTCAAAATGTTATCGGACTGAGTGGATCAAATCCAGATGGCGAAGTCATTTCATGGGGGTTATACCACTCAAAAACTTGTATCTACTGATTTACAGACATCTATTTCACAATGTAAGTCAATGGGAAAGTCTTTTATGCCCAATGTCCTCATGTGACGGACCTGGAAGCTGTAATTTCACTGTTCAGGAGCTACCAAAATTGGCCTCAAAGCCTGGCACATCTTCTGGGGGTGTGGTCACATCCAGCACTGCCCACATTTAGCACCACTATCGCCTCAGCAGACAATGATCACTCACCTGCATTCACTTGTTTGCAAACGTACCTTTGGTCTGACGGGTAAATGGTCAGAAACTCGACAGTGGAGCCCCACCTCCTGAAAGGGCTTTTTCATAGCAGATATTTTGGCCTGTCATTGTAGGAAAAGCACACGTGTTACCAATAACACTAGCGATGGCTCTGTTCTGTTCAAAAGTCCTAGAAGAGTGACAGTGAGCCGGCATGCACACAATACCAGGACCCTGAAATCAAAGCAGCTAAATGGAATGAAACCATCATTAACTTCATTATTTACACCTGTGCTTTTCCTACAATGACATGTCAAAATGTTAAAATGTCAATGACCTATTGCTACTGTGCAGACTGTGACTTTAAATCACATCGTTAGCACAGGATGGCAGCGCTGACATCCGTGACATGTTTGCTTAATTTCTGTGCAGTGGAAGGAAGTAGAATACAGTCTATGAACCAAACAGATATGAAATGAAAGCAGGCAGAAACACAGAAACACATTTCTCCTCACTTGTTGACAAAAAAAAAAATTCAAGCCATTTTTTAAATTTTAATATTTCAGTTTTTTTGAGGACAAAAAATAACTGCACAAGAGAAGGGGAGAAATATAACAGTATACATCATTAATAAACCTGATAAAATAATCTGGCACACTGGAAAATCAATTAAGAGAAGCTCCACTGACACTTCAAGGTTTTGCGAAAGGAGCAGTGTGTATTCATTTCATGCCAGGCTGCAGTCAGACAGTAATGTTGGCACCACACTTAAGCATGAAAAGAGAATTAATGGTTTCGGATCGTAAATCAAAGGTTACATAAAGTGTCACATTGTGGAAAAGCAATCGCAGGAGTATAAAATAGTCAGTTTGTCATTTGTGTTTTTCTACCTCTCATCCTGAAAAATGTAGAAATGTATTCAGGTAGAAGTGATTTTCTGCTGCTTACAAATTGTGCTGTAATTTGTTGTGTCAGTTGATTGGTGGGGATTTAAACAAGGGCAGCCAGAATTTGACGGATGGCCACATGCAGGAGAGGCAGCCAAGTGTGACCTTTCAATTTGACAGGGTCGCTGCAAAGTCAAACTAGGCGAGCAAACTTTTTTTGTTCACTGTAAAACTTTCTGTTGAGATTCACTGTGTAGATGTGGAAGCTTCTTTATACTGATTATTCTTAAGATATATGCCTCATTTCCAAGCCATTTTAAAAACTGGGTTTCTGTTCTGAGTCTAAATCTGCTTTTCTTATGAGTAACGAGATACACGATATGATCAATGCACGTGTGGACACTGCTTGTGATAAGTAGGTTCAGCCGCCTCAGCCAACAGGTGCACGATCAAGCACACAGCCATGCAGCATTCTCCATAGACCTCCACAGCACACATTTCTATTTGTCACAATGTAGAGCAGGGATTTCCAGTACAGCTTCACCCACTTACGAGGTGCACGGTGCATACTACAGGTGTTGCTGGAGTTTTACCTCTTCAGAAAAAGCACAGGTGGAACAAATTTCGTTAACGAGGCCTCAGTTCCTTTAAGTGTCCCAGTGAGCCAGTATGCACAAAACCAGGACCCTGAAACGAGCTGTTATAAATTCCACCTGTGCTTTTGCTGCTACAATGAGCCCAAATGTCTGCCTTTCTACATTTGCAGTAGAATGTGTCATACTGAATAGCTCAATAACTTTTTAATGTGACACTATCATTGTCATAAGTTGCCATCTTTCCAATGAAGGTAACGACGACATTACATCATGATTTTCTTACAATTACCTTCCCATTCTGTGCCCCCACAAGTGAAGTGGATGAACTGGAACGCTGACTGCATGTCAGCTGGTGAAAGTGGGCCAACACTGGGCCAAACCAAGCAAATCCCTGCAGCCAGAATCTCGTGGGAAGCTTTCCAAGAACAGTGGAGGCTGTTTTAGAAGCAAATTAAAGGTCCAGTGTGTAGGGTTTAGGGGGATATACTAGCAGAAATGGAATATAGTATATAATCACCATGTTATCTGAGAATGAGCTGTTTATAAGACCTATATTTTAATAACTACCTAAATAAATATCTATATCTTAGATATCTATGCTCCTGTCCAACGGTTATCTGGAAAATTTGCCCTACCTACAACAACACTTCTTTAGACATCACCAGATTCATAGTTTTGTTAGTAGAACATTTCCTCAGTTTCCTAAATTGCCAGTTGATTCACCTCTGGACACTTTCCTTAAGCCAGTATCTGCCCTGAAAGAAATGATATCATCTATATATACTCAGATTAATTCCCTTGGGGAAGTGGATCTGGGAGAGGAGATTCCTGAGGAACACTGGGAGGGTGTCCTTGATAAAGTACATAATCATCCATCTGTGCAAAACATGGACTGATCCAGTGCAAAATAGCACACTGTGCCCATTTCACAAAGGTTAGATCTATAAAGATGTGAATCAGACTTGTGCAGCCAAGCACCAGTGAGCCATGTACACATGTTCTGGTCTTGTCCTGCATTACAGATGTACTGGGGTAGATCACTATCGAGGGTTACTGATTAATCTGTTGAACCTAATACTATGATTGCAATGTCTGATGTAACTCAGCAGCCTTTACAGCCTTTGTGACCCTACTAGCCAGAAGCTTGGTGTTACTCAAGTGGAAGTCCCAAATATATACTTCACACACTCTACGGATAAGGAAAGTCCTTAATTTTGTCAAACTGGAAAGAATCAGGTGCATAATAAATAGCTCTCTGAGGAAACTGTGCATGATGTGGGATCCTTTTTCCGAATATATACGAGAGCTGGACTTTCCAGATACTCCTGATACTCCTGTTAAACTGTGATGTGACAGGCAGTTGTCCGACCAACAATTGTTACATTATGTTTTAGTATTTTATGTTATTTTTATCATCATGCATACACAGCTACTTATTTTTATATTCTAATTTTATTCCTGTGTTGTTTTGTTCTTTGTCTCGTTCTGGGTACTGATTTGGTTTGAAGTGTTTGTCTCGTCTTCGTCCTGTTTTGGTTTGGTTTTGTTCTTATTTTACTCACTAATAACTTTTTTGTTGTGTCGCTACTGGATTGACCCATATCACTGTGTTTTTTGTCTCCTCTATTTGAAAAATATTAATAAACAGATTGTGAGAGGAAAAAACAAGAACAACAATAATAATATGATAAAGTTTGTTAGTATAGCACTTATCAAAACCAATGTAACAAAGTGCTTTGTACATAAAAACACAACAAAATAAACAGTTATCATTTAAATAACCAGGCGAGCATAAGGGGGTAGAGAAAAAAAGGAAAAACAAAAATTGCAAGAGCAAAGGATAATCAAAAACAGGAAAAATGTAAAAACAATGGCAGTGCAAGTCTTAGGTGCAATGTCAGTATAACTTACTGGTTAAAGGTTGAAAATTCAAAGGAAAAATTATTGAAAGCCACTGGACAAAAATAAGTCTTCAAAAATTATTTAAAAGAAGATAGTCGTCCTCATCTACAGAGATTGTTGCACCACCATGTTTCTACAGTAGCTCATAATGGACAAACGAAACATTGGCTCTAGATAGAGCAATCCGCATTTTCAGGTAGTCAGCCCCTCTGCGAGAAGCCGAACAGTGTTTCTACTGATTAAAATCGCTGGGTCTGTTTGTTTTGGAGAGGGAGAGACCTCTGCAGATTATTCAGCTGCTGGTAAAAACCTCCTGAACGCCTGGATCTTCGGTTATCAGAGATAAAAGGCGAGCACACATTAGCAGGCGCTGGGCTAGTGGCTTCTATGATGAGCCAGACAGCACTGAAGAAACACTGATTTATAACTCAGTACTGCTGTATTCAGTGTTTTTACTGGTTTAAATCAACTGGTGCATTTGTTTTGTAGAACTAGAGACGTCTGCAGATAATTCAGCTCCTATAAAAACCTCCTGGACAATAAACTGGTGGTTCACACTTGGCACATGGGAGAAGTTTCAACTGGTTTCAATCTGCAATCCTCACTGCTGGAGGCCACTAAATCCTTCACACTGCTCCTTTAGTGTTAAGCAATCACGAACAAGTGTAACTTTTGGATGACCAAATACTTTTGTGGTGTAGCGAAGCTTTTTTTCCAGTCTGAAGTCTCTGCCTATGCGTCAAGGTGATGAGGAATTTTATATACCAGCCTTCCTGGTGACGGTTTTTCCACAATATTTTGGAGAGCTTTCATCAGTCCAAGTCATCGTGAAGTTCAAACATAAGAGGCACTACCAGTGATTGCTGACCCTTTTGTCCTCAGCAAAGTCCATATAGTGATTGCAGACATTCAAGTGGAGTCTTAAAGCACGTGGACCTGACTATAAGTGGTACAGAAATGTGTTCTAATAGTTAATGTGCTCACCTGTATTTTGCACGATACTGACCAAGTCTGGTACCTTTGAAATTATTCTGTGGTGATACAATATTCTGGGCTGTGCTTCTTTTTTGGGGTAGGACACACAAACACAAACAACTATCTCTTGCAAGCACTGTTTGGCAAAGACACCTTTTCTGGGTTTGAGGGAAAAGACTCTAAGAGAGTCATAACTACAGTGACTTCCTTTCATTGCCTAAGTTAGAGACACAACTCACGCAGACAAGAGATGGCCCGAAATGTAGTCATTTTCTCTCAGTTTGAAAAGGCCATCCATCCATGTTGTTTTATCAGCTCAGTGTGGACTCACGGTTTGGCATCAGGAACAAGACGAGAGGACGGGGAGGTGAGGGAGCAAGCACACAGGTATGTTTTATTGATCAAGCACAGGATGGGAGAAAGCCCGTGAACATGAGAATGAATAATGCATTAGGTTAGGGGGGAAGAGAAACACAGATCTGCTGAAGCGATGAGGTGAATTCAAGAGGCAACAGAGGGACATGAAGAGATGTCGGGGTGTGGAGAAGGTCTGTTGTTTTGTAAGAAGCCACATTTCCAGACTAATGGAGTCAAAGAGTCTTCTTGTGCTTGTCTTTGAATTAGCGTGCACACCTGTGAGAGGTCTGCAGCCTTTTACATGCTGATAAGCTTAAGAGATAATGGGCTCCTGGATGCAGATATAAGGCTCCTATCCCCAGTATTTAAAAGATTGTTAACAGACTGTATTGGACTCCCTGTGAATATTAAGCTTAAAGGTGACCCTTGGTGCTGGAAGTGCCCTGATGAAGCCACGTTAACTCATGTCTTATGGGATTGCCCCAAAGTACGTGATCTTTGGACATCAGTTCATGATTGCATCCAGAGAATTAATGACCAGGAAGTCCCCTTTTTGCTCCAGGAGACCCGTCCACCCTGAGAGACACAGTTCCCTCTGTCTACACTGAATGGGTCCAGACCACTATTATGCTGGGTCGGAGACTGCTCACTCAACAATGGAAGACAGCTCATGCACCATCAACTACAGACTGACATAACCTGCTTGCTAAAGTGGCAGAATATGAACTGGTATCCTTCTCTCTGCTGGACTGGACAGAAATGTGTTATTTGAAATGGGAAAGATTTCTTGGCCCTTAAAGACAAACCCCGTAGCTCCCTCCCATGTATACACACACTCATACACACTCATGCTTTTGCTCATTTGGCTCTGCTTATATACACTCACCGGACACTTTATTAGGTGCACCTGTTTGACTGAGAAATATCCAGTGAGCGGCAGTTCTTGATGCCAGAGGTCAGAGGAGAATGGCCAGACTGGTTCAAGATGATAGAAAGGCAACAGAAGGTCAAATAACCACTGGTTTCTTAGCACCAACCGAGCCTGGTTTAAACACCACAGCCTACCTGAGTATTGTTGCTGACCGTGTCCATCCCTTTATGACCACAGTGTACCATCTTCTGATGGCTACTTCCAGCAAGATAACGCACCATGTCACAAAGCTCAATCATCTCAAACTGTGTTTTTGAACACGACAATGAGTTCACCGTACTCCAGTGGCCTCCACAGTCACCAGATCTCAGTCCAGTAGAGCCGCTTTGGGATGTGGTGGAACGGGAGATTCTCATCACGGCTGTGCAGCTGACAATCTCCCCTCTCTTCCCACATCAAAATGAGGGAGGAGAGGGAGGTAGAGCGTACGGCCCAGTCAAGCAGGGAAGAGTTGAGTCTGCACAGACGTCTCTCCTCCGCTCTGCCTTCATTTTGCTCCTCCTTACTTTTCTGTTCATCTAAACTTAACCCTTTTGCTCTCACTCACAAACCCCCAGGCAGCACTACCACTCTCAGTCATAGTCTCAGTATGTGCATCAAAAAAACTGAACTAAACTAAAATTAATCACAAATGAACGCTGTGCGATATAATCCTAAACCAGAACACTCATCTCGTGTCTCTTTGTGGTCGTTTGGCTTCTCTTGAGCCCTATTTGCACCTATTTGACTGGTATTACCTGCAGGCCTCATGTGATTTGTAATGACTGTGGTGGTCGTCTGTGACTTCAGTTAGTGAGTGGCGGTATTGTGTTAAGTTTCTGTGAGCTAAATGTAACCAACCATCCAATCAACAAATAAAAAACAACAACTCGACTTGAAGAATCTCAGTCACCTGGGGAGTCTCTGTCTGATGATTCAAACCTCAGGTTCAGGGGGCAGTTCTACTTCTGTGCAAATAGGGCTTTGTGGTAGATTTGCATTTCTGTTTTTGTTGTTGTTTGTTTTTTATCATGTGTCTCTTTGTAGTTGTTCTTGAAGTCTCTCCTTTAAGTCCTATGTCATTTGGTGTCTCCCTGTGTTCTTTTTGGTGTCTTTTTTGGTTGTGTTGTGTCTCTCTGTAGTTGTTCTGTGCCTTTGTGGTTGTTTTGTGTCTCCTTGAAGTGTGTTTGTGTCTTCATGATATGATTTGGCATCTCTCTGTGTTCTTCTTGGTGTCTCTTTTGGTTGTTTTGTGTCTCCTTGAAGACATTTTGTGTCTCTTTGAGGTCATTTGTCATCTTCCTGTGTTCTTTTTGGTGTCTCTTTTAGTCGTTTTGTGTCTTTTTGTAGGCATTTTGTGTCTCTTTGTAATTGTTCTGCACCTCCTTGTGGTTGTTTTGTGTCTTCTTGAAGTCCTTTTGTGTCTCTTTGTAGTTGTTCTGTGCCTTTGTGGTAGATTTGTGTCTCCTTGAAGTCCGTTTGTGTCTCCATGAGATGATTTGGCATCTCTCTGTGTTCTTTTTGGTGTCACTTGGTAGGCATTTTGTGTCTCCTTGTAGGCATTTTGTGTCTCACAGTAGTTGTTCTGCACCTCTTTGCCGTCCTTTTGTGTCTCTTTGAGGTCATTTGTCATCTTCCTGTGTTCTTTTTGGTGTCTCTTTTAGTCGTTTTGTGTCTCTTGCTAGGCATTTTGTGTCTCAATGTAGTTGTTCTGCACCTCTTTGTGGCTGTTTTGTGTCCCCTTGAAGTCCTTTTGTGTCTCCATGAGATGATTTGGCATCTCTCTGTGTTCTTTTTGGTGTCTCTTTTGGTCGTTCTGTGTCTCTTGGTAGGCATTTTGTGTCTCACAGTAGTTGTTCCGCACCTCTTTGACGTCCTTTTGTGTCTCTTTGAAGTCATTTGGCATCCCCCTGTGTTCTTTTTGGTGTCTTTTTGGTTGTTTTGTGTCTCTCTGTAGATGTTCTGTGCCTTTGTGGTTGTTTTGTGTCTCTTTGTAGGCATTTTGTGTCTCATTGTAGTTGTTCCGCACCTTTTTGTGGTTGTTTTGTGAGTCCTTGAAGTCTTTTTGTGTTTCTTTTGAGGTCATTTGGCATCTTCCTGTGTTCTTTTTGGTGTCTACTTTGGTTGTTTTGTGTCTCTTTGAAGTTTTTCTGCACCTTTGTGGTTGTTTGGGCTCTCCTTGAAGTCCTTTTGTGTCTCTTTGAGGTCATTTGGCATCTTCCTGTGTTCATTTGGTGTCTAATTTAGCCGTTTAATGTCTCTTTGTAGTCGTTCTGCACCTTTGAAGTCCCTTTGTGTCTCTTTGTGGGCATTTTGTGTCCCTTTTTATTTTTAGGGATTCTTTTCCTCATAAAACCTTATTCTAGGCCAACGTGTACTTTTCAACTTCATCATTTGCTCTGTAAATTATTTCCACTATGTTTTTAAGGTCACATCAACCGCTGGTATTCAAGGCTCATTTTCACCCCAGAATAGCTTATTTCCCACGTCATAGCTGCTGCACTAGAATCACAGTTTCTGATACATTAGATGCTGGAACATATTCTTACAGTTTATGCTACTGTACTGTGAAAAGCTAGTGCACGGTGGTTTTCACTGCTTTAGCTGAAGAGAAGACTGAACTACTGGCGCATTTTGTGTAATGAGATTTTAGTGGGGGGTTTCTTACTTTCACTGAAGGCCTGAGATTGTGGATTGTCATTTTCATTTATCGTTTTAATTCATTGTTTCATAATGCCGGCACAGTGAAGCCTTTGAGACTCTTACTGCATTCAAGGGCTGAACACATAAACTTGACTTATGTCTTAATAGAAACGCTGCATGAAAACACCAGCGTGGAGACTCATATATAAATGACCAAACACCTAAAATCATAGTGTGAAAAGCCAGCAGTATTTGGTTTGGTGCAATTGCAGTGGGGGCTGAGAAAATGGTCTCCATCTGTCCTGGCATTTTTTAAACTGCATCTCATCATCGGGGATCGACTGTGGGCATCTGTTAAGGAGAAAAGCAAAAATATAAGCTTGTGGCAATTACTGTTGCAGGTCAGAGGTTCCAGGCCCTTCAGTCAAACTGATATGAAAAGTTTATTGTCTACTCACAGAATACAACCATTTGTGATCTGACACAACTTGGAGCCCCATCGTGTTCTCATTTACACTGTTTTTCACCTCTTTGAAAGTCATTTGTGTGTTAAGTTTAACACGTACTAGAAAAATTGAGGCAGTTGTTGAGTGTGCTGTGAGCAAAACCTGGTGAAGAGTTATTCAGTTGAACTGGAGTGTACTAGATACATAAAAAAATTAGTGAATGTGAGTGTGACTGTTGTGTCTGTATTTCAATCAGGAGAGACTCACTCTGAGAAAAAAGAATATTTATTTATGTGCACATAAGATGAGAAATGTGAAAAGTCTTTGGAGATTAGATCCCATCAGGATGTCATATATTCCAGGAGGGTGGTGAAGACATCGTAGATAAGAGATACCCCCTATGGAGTCTAGACGCTGGTGGTGGTGATAAGATGAGATGAAGAGGGAGCTGAGGACCTGGATGTGGAGAGGAGTGGGCTTTTGATGAGCTCGTTCTGGGCTCTGGATAAGGTGACTGGAGGTGAATGAGGTGGAGGAGGGTGCGACACCTCCGCCTAAAATGACAGCTGACAGGAGCAGAGAGGAGGGCAGATTTAAAGTTTGGCAGCAGTTTGATTGGTGGAAGCGATGAGAGTGGGATAGAGAGAGAATTGTGAATGGATGTAGCATGAAGAAAGTCTTCCTGATTGAACTTACACTGAGCTTCCTGTCAGCCATGTAACAGTGTCTCGCAGTGCTTAGTGGGATAAGATCCAGCAAGATATGTGTAGACACTGTGATTCTTCTGTCTTCCTTATCTTCCTTTATCTTCCACGTGTCCACTTGTGTATCCGTCTGTCCACAGCTAATCCCACATACTACTGGACCAACCAGCCTAATACTTTTTATGCACATTTATGATTGCGTGCTCAAGGATGTCTCTTTTTTTCAGTGATCAGAATTGTTAAAAAACCTGGTTCATACCATCAGTGACATCTGACTCCTCAGTCCTCTTAACTGTAAGGGCTGCAACTGATCATCAAACTGCAGAAGCATAGAGGCATTTCTGGTGTTCTGACGAAGACTGTTTCCCTGTCTAGGTGTTTCCCGCTACCTAAACTTGAACCAAATCTTGCGTCTACCTCTAACCACTGAGGAGCCTTCTATGCATTAACAAGAGGGAAGCACTATACAATGGGGAACAGACTTTGATACAACACCCGACATCAGCTAGGCTAAAAACAAGCCTTGCCTAGTCTGTCACGGGCAACATTTTGGCCTTTGTTGTGGCTCAAAAACCTACATCCACAGAGAGGTTTGGTCTTGTTTTGAACATGAGCATCTGCAGATTAATTCCATACCTGATGTGTTGTGATGCAATAAAGTTAGGCACAATAACAGATCAATAAGTCAACCGTTTTATCCTGAAGGAAGGGACAATTAAGTGAGATTCAACTCTTCTTTGTTTGGGAGGGGAGCGGTAGTTAGGCAGGGTGTTGCATTGGACACCGTATCCAAGGTTTGTTTTCATATAGTCTATCTACTCTGGTTAAGTGGACTGCACTTGTATAACGCTTTCCTAGTCTTCTGACCACTTTTACACAACATATCACATTCACCCATTCACACACTGGTGTCTAAGGCTTTTATACAAGGTGCCACCTGCTATTCAGTAACCATTCACATGCACTCACACTCAAATGGAACAGCCAACGGGAGCAATTTAGGGTTGGTGTCTTGGCCAAGGATACTTTGACATGCCAGCTGGAGGAGCCAGGCATCAAACCACCAATCTTCCTATTAGTGGACGACCCACTCTACCTCTGAGCCAAAGTCGCCCCTGATAACAGGCTGTGATACGCATACTGTGTCCCCTCATTCCACCATCGTCATGTATATACGCTTAACACACAGCCTGACCTGCACTGAGAGCCCTTTCCTAGTTTTAGTAACTTACATTATCTTACATTTGATTGACTACAAAAACAGGGGTCTCATTTTTTAAGCAGTGTGTAGAGTTTATATGAATTTGTATGTATGGACAAAAGCTAGAAATGGTGTGAACCAAAAACATTTTGACCATGCGTGCGCCTGCTAGTGTGCAATTTGCTTTTATAAATCCCAAATCTGTTATGAATTTCCCTCTCATGGATTAGCCTCATTTCCTGTCATCTACCTTCAGCCATAAATGATCAATGCAAAGCACCTCATACATGCTGATGCATAGAAATAAGCCTGCTGATCAGTGGGTCTTTATAGTGAGTGCCGGGAGTCCCTGCAGTATTAACAGCGTCAGACTGACTGCTTCACATCTTGCAAAAATGATCATGACCGTCGGTGGTATCCCCCACTGTGGGATATCATTTGAATATGTTAGATATCTGAGCACAGTTTATCTATTGACAGTATTTAAGCTTTTGCAAGGTGATCTAGTCCTGCATTATGATTAGGACTCAAAATGAGAGTGTGGTGATTATGTGAGAGTGGTCACTGGCAATTCACACAGGTGGTGAAAATGGAGGTGAATGGCTGGAATGTGTGTTACAGTTCCCGCAGTGTCTCCAGTGCGCTCTGTGTGTGTACACTTGTGTTTTACATGTCACACTTGGTAATATTATATGCACAGTATTAGGAATATCATTTAAAACAATTGGCACTTGGTTCTGCAGTTATTTAATGCTGTTTGATTTGTGCATTCCATAGCTGACTGAGAGTGTCAGTAGCATAACGCTGAGGGAGCAGGGTATGTGATGGTGAGACGGCGCAGATGAAATACTGAGTGGGATTTGATTTGACATTTGAGTTGGCTTATATCGTTTCTAATTCAGAGATGCTTATGGAAGAGTCTTGGCTCACCGGGACAAGCACAAATAAAACTGTTGGATCTGATGTTTATGATGAAGTGCACCTGTAAGTAATGTGAGATTTGAAGTGAAATGAAATGAATGAGAGGCATCATTATAGGTATAATGATGCCTCTCACATTTCATTTCTACAATCTGGCTTCAGTTCGCCACCTCACCATCTGCGTCCCCAATTTCCCCTGTCTCCAAAATGTTTAATTGTTTAGGTCAGAGTCTCTGTGCAGGTGTGCACATTCTCCCATCAATTTTGTTTTAAAAGATCAAAACTTTTGCATTTACAGTGGTGAACAACCTCTTTCGGGCCCTTGTTTGGGCAACAGCTATAAATGAGACGCCATCCAACTGGCCCCCAACATCGACAAATATTGATAGTCAGTTGAATTGAGGTTGTGACATCTGGTGACCAAAATTCAACGTCTGATGAAGCACCTCCTCCTGTACTGCCTTAATATGCACATTCAGCACATCCAATGCATCAAAACATTGTTTTCTAGTTGGAGCCGCGCCTCGTTTTCAAACTGTATGGTTTGACTAAAATGAACAATGACAGCAATATAGTCCACGATGAGCAGCGCTAAAATCAACCTGCGTAGTTGTCCCTCCATTGTGACATTAGAAAGTGTCACATTTATCTTGCAAGTGTTCTCTTCTTCAACGTTTTGTTTACTTCCTGGATTTTTCCTGCATGGAAATTCTGACCAATCGAGAGCAGCTTTCTCACACAAGGTATTTGATCTGGTCCGGCCAGAATCAGTCCCTGATTCGGACCAAAGCAAGGCAACTGCTGAAAGACTGATTGACTGATTGAAATGCCAACATCAATTTGATGTAGAATACTGATGACAGATGACAATGATAATTATGTCTCACAGTAACGTCTCCTTGACATAGTAAAACGACTTTCAGCTGTTTTACTAAGTTAACGTCCACATAATGTGAAATTCTGAAGTCATTAGACAGTTAAAATACCGTCTACTGGTTTTCATACCAACCAAAGTTAAGGTCTCTCCAACTTAAGAGTCCAAAGTCTGTCTGACATCATATTGATGTCCTGTGCAGGCTGGGCAGGTCTGCACATTCATCACTGCTTGAAAGGTAGCCCCAATTTGTGCCTCTCATGTGCTCCTGTTACATTATATTGCAAAGATACACTCATAGAGAACATCCTTCATCTTTGACACACCTCCATCCAGCTCCAACATTCACTCTGTCGGTCGCTCGGTTTACTGTCTCCATACACACTCGTGTCATTTCAGATCCAGCGGCTCCCTCCTGCCCAGCAGTAACCCCCTTTTTCTTGTAGTTTTCCACACATGACCTTCCCCTGCTTCCTATTTCCTGATCACCTTGCAGTATTTATAGCAGCCCATCTCTGCTCATCCTGCCCTAGTTTTCCGGCCTTTGTTTCTGCCTGTCTGACCCCTCTGCTTGATACATGGATTGATGATTATTTGCCCGCCCCCCCGTCTGGCTGTGTTTGCCTGTTTTGACTAATTACCTGTCTGCGACCCTTGCTTGTCTTTGGACTTCAGAGAATGAGAACTTTTATAATCTTCTGTCTGTCTTTGTGTCCTTCTGGGTTCAAACTTGTTGTGTTTCTGAGTCTCTGCTGGAGCAACACACTCTTCACTATTTACCACAAGACACAGTATGCTACACACAGCACATGTGGGGAGAATATTAGATAATATGTTTTAATTTTTCACGATTAAAAAAAATGGCAAAAAAAACTTGTGCCAGGAACAAATCTGTCAAAGCTCCGCCTACTGGCTGATCTATGTAGCTTCTTTGGCTGACTTGAGGGTGAGATTTGAAGCGTTTCCACATATTTGATTGCTCTGGGACTTTTAATCTCTCAGGTCCAGATTGTTTGAAGGCATAAAAATAAGAAGCAAAGGGAGGTGGAAATCCTAACAAATGCAAAAAGGGTTCCAGCACCTGCAGTGCTTGGACTTCAAATTGAAGCTGAAGACGCCTCTTAAAGTATTTTCACCCCTGTGGGGCTATTTAATCAAAATGCTTCTCTGGTGTCCTTATGGCTTGGATTATACTTGACGGCCCAAGGTAGCAAGAAAAAAAAAGGAACTTAAGGAGCCACAAAAGAGCCGGAGGGGGCTTCAAAGACGGCAGATGAATCTTTGTCATTGGAGCTGTGATTGGTGCTGGGAGGGAAATCGCCCGAGGGCAGTCTGGAGGATCCTGCTTGGTGTTCATTTTAAATTCCTCTGACAGAATCTTTTGGTGTAATTCTTATGTCTCATGTAAATCCAGCCAGTAAAAAAAGCCACATGTTCCATAGGGCGTGAAGTCGTAAAGCAGTTCCTTCAATACGATATGTGTAATTAATACCCAATTGACTAGATGCTACGAAATATTTTAATGATTCCAGCATGTCTCAGCAGAGGAAATATATAACCCCGTTTAACATGCCCATTCCTGGTGAGCTTCCTCAGTTTCTCCCGTTTGCCGTCCAGGATTTTGGGCATAAATACACCAGGATTACATGCAAACCCTTCAGCGTTTCCTGCTGAGGAATGACAAGATGACGCGTCTTGTTTAGTCAAGCCAAAACATTTAATACACACCATCGCAGGAGACATGCACTTGAAGCACTTTCCCAACTGTAGCTCCCATTTTGAAAACACATACAAACCATAAAATAATTTAGAACAAAACACATATTAAAAAAAAGGGGGTTACACTTTTTTATACATGTTCATAATACTGCTTCATAAAATGTATCACAGAAATTAGCTTTTTGACACAGAGCAAACCATAGGAACCAACTCAGGTATTACACCGACACTGTGCTTGTTGATAGTTAGCGGAGAAACTGTGAACTGGTGACATCCGAGAGGGAATGTCACAGAGAGGACAAGGAAAGAAGAGTCTGTCGGGGGAGGAGGAGGAGGAGGAAGAGGAAGGGGGGGGTGGGAGGCTGGGTCTATATCTGTCCCTCTCTGATGAGAAACAATCCAAGTGTGCTGAAGGACAGAGAGGTCGATCGCTAGGCGTAGAAGGTCTCTACTTTCACTGCCTGACAGAACATCGTCATGGAGAAGACCAGGCCCAGGATCTGCACAGACACAGGAAACAAATCAGCCATTAAAATCTGATGGGCTCAGATGTGTAAAGTCACAGTGAGATGAAAAGGAACTCTTCCGTCCGTTTGGCTCGTTCTCTGGATCATCAGAACGTACACCTGTTTCACAATAAAAGCCAAAAAGATTTATTCTGTCGTACTGTTATATCCAAATCTCATTACGTTTATTTCTTGGATAACAAAAGGAGGAACATTCACACTCTCCAATCTCTGCAATATTCATTTATTAAATGTTGCACAGACTGGAGTGTGTGGATGCTTTTCCTTTATTACAGATTGTATCTTACAGTTCCAGCATTTCCAACAAACACTTATCTGATGAGCACTGATTTTTGTTTTCCCAGTGACCAGAGAGCTTTTCAGTCAGGGTGTTCTGACTCCGAATAGCTACTGTAATGTCATTGATCGCTTTGTGGACTCCTGTTTTGAAGCTTCAAGTTTGACATTTTGGCCGTTGCCATCTTGTGTTTTTTGGAGCCAGAGGTGACCATATTTAGACAAGAGGCTGGTGCTGTGGAGGAGTGTGAGAGGGGATCTGACAACACATTCTCACTCCGACCTCCTCACATATCGACGCTTGGTCATGGACTTTCCACGTCCAGATACAACGTGCAAGTTACCCTGAGTGCGTCGTTGGTTGCTGATTTTCTGGGACGCAGTGTCAAGTTTTGCCTGTTGCCTGTTTTTGTTCTTGTCCCGCTGCATTTCCCCCTGATGCTGCTGGACTCTGTTAAACTATAACTGTGATTGGACAGCTTTTTTTTTGTCACTGTCTGAGGCTGCAAGTCAGTGCCCAAGTGCTGGATTTTAACAACTTGGGAGTGAGACCAGGTTGGATCTGACTCAGCAGACAGTCTGTCGCTCAGAGCTGCCCTTAATTATGTGTAACTTTAGGCTTTAAAATATTTAAACTGGTGAGCTGTATAAAAACTAACCCCCCGTACATAGAGACCAAAACCGTTTTTTTGTAACAGGCTGTAGTTGAGCACTTTTAACACTGGGGTCAACTGGCCATTTAATGAATGACAGGTTTTGGCACTTGTGCATTGACTGCATTTTTCGGCCCTATAGGTTTGCGCTTAATACCAATGCCTCATCAGTGGCCCTCTGCATCAGATACTGACGCACAGAGGCATAGTATATGGAGCAAGAAATAAGAACCATGATCTTCTTTTTAAACCATAACCAATTACTTTTGTTGCCTAAACATAAAAACACAGAACTTTATTTTAAAGACACTGTGTGTTACAAGCAGAAATTGAAACGCCATCCCCAAGCATCCAAAACTGACACTAAAGGGGTAACTAGAGTCATCGTTTGACACAATCTTGTCAAAAACTAACTAACTAACTAACTAACTAACACTTTAGTTATTAAAACAGCAATAATATAATACATTTGGCAGCGCACCAACTTTGCACAGTACTACACAGCATGTATCTGAGCTTTACATCCACATGCAGCTGGTTGAAAATGTGAGCACATCTTTTCTTCATCTTTTTTTCAGACAAATATTGAGCTTTACAAAAATGGCCTCCAGTGTGTGAAATCTTAAAAGTCCAGGTTAAAATGTCAGTGTGTACGGGATAAACAGAGCTTTTGAAGCTTTTGGGGTTGTGTGCTGTGAAGTTCAGCAGACAACCTTTAGTTGCCTCTAATGTTCTTTTACCAGGTCATGGTAATCATGGGTGCTTTATCGTAGGCAACTAGACTAAGTTTCTTGAAGATGTTTCGCCTCTCATCCAAGAGGCTTCTTCAGTTCTAACGGACTGGTGCAGAGTTGCAAGCTTTAAACTCTGTGTGGGTGTGAACGCCTACAGAGTCGTCGAGGTCACATTTGAGTCGTTGAGCCACCCAGCCATCATGTGTGTCACTAGGGTTAGATTGGTCCAGGTGAGAACAGGTGGAGAGAGATCTCAAGACTGCATTGTAGGTGGGTGATAAGTGGTGTCGTAGGCCAACTCCTCCGTTTATCGATGGTTGTTCCAGTTTGACATGGATGGCTTCTTTCACGCCTCTGTCAAACCATCTGTCTTCTCAAGCCAAGATAGGCACATTACTGTCCTCAAAGGAGTGTCCCTTTGTCCTCTAGAGGTAAGTGGACAGCTGAGTCTTGACCTGACAAGCTGGCTTTTCCTGTGCTGTGCCATGTGCTTGTAGAGTGGTTGTTTAGTTTCCCCAGTGAACAAATATGTGCATCCTCGTCTGTCCCAGACAAAGCAGAGCAATGTAGTTTATGCAGTGTGATCGTTAAATAGAGGAGATGAAAACAGGGTTTCAAAATTTACCTGTAGTCTAATGTGTGTTTGTGTTTATTAGTGAATTGAATGATATTCTTGCATTAACATGACTCTCACACGGATCCAACTGTTGTTGAAAAAATTACCCACAGTGTCATGTTTTAACCAGTTTACTGTTACAAACCTTATTAACAGCAGCCGTGAAGTGTAACACATTTAAGAGATTTCCTTTTAGATACTCCAGCGTGACTCCCATGAAGGCTACATTTGATTCTTGTGGGGAATGGTGATGAAACACTTCCTTGAAGGCTTCAAACATTTCTTCCCAGAACTTAATTTTAAGTGCAGACCAGGATACTGCAGTGTCTTCCTCATTTGTAGGAGGGTGTTTGGAATTTTGGTCATTATGTTGTCCTGAAATAAAAGTACTCCTCATATCAGTTCAGACTCTGTCTCCAGGTGTAATGCCTGTGATTATTTTAACCCCCTTAAACTCTGTAATACAGACGGTCTGCACTATGTTACTATCATAGTACTGGTACTTTTGCTTATTGTAATGTCATATCCCTATATCTTCTTACTGGGATAAATCACTGTGGCAACTTTTGCTGAACAGTTAACCTGCTCCGGAGCAGGTCACATATAGTCTAGGGATACAATTAGTGCCTGTTTATACGGTTCCGTATATTTCTGAAAACGGGTATTTATCTTTGTGTTTGCACCTCTCGTTTAGAGATTTTCAAAAACGGCTTCCAAAGTGAAAGTTTTTAAAAATATCCATCTATGGAGACGCGTAAACAGGATAGACTGAGATTTTGGAAAACGATGACGTTGCAACCCAGTTCGTGCATGCCCATTAGACGCCTGGGAATCACAACAACAATGGTGGATATATGCTGGGTTGAGTTTAGGTTATCATTGTTTTTATCACTAGCACCAAGAGGAAAACAAATCACTGTGCGTGCGCAGAACGTTCTTCTGTGGTTGACGTGGTGTATTGCCGCACTAGCCTGACATGTTTTCATGTAAACAGGGATATCATTTTCACAGCTGATCGTGTAAACCTGGAATCTTTTTTAGCCGGGATAAATAAAAATCTGTTTTTATTTGTATCAGCATCCGTGTAAACAAGGCCTTAATTTAAGTCTCAGCCGACAGTTAATTTTAGGACAGTATTTTCAATATTTCTGCATCTCCATTATAAGATAACGAGTATTGTTTCCATCCTACGCACTGACATTTTACTCTCTCGCAATGGCAGATACTTGAAGTCCCGTTTCATCTCATATCATATGGAGCAGCCTCCTTCACTCATGGTTCTGATGATGTTGCTCATAATTAACACCCCTGCCTCATTCACATGAAGGTGCTCATGGCTGGATAGGAAAACCCAGGGTTGACTGAACTACTTGAAAACAAGCTTTGTAGTAACGGTTATCCAGACGGCCAGTGTTAAGGTTAGTTAAGTCAGGTAATGGAAAGATATATCCTAACTTCTAATTTCCTGAGCGTAAAGTTAAATTGTTTGAATTGTACAATGCTGTGACTCAGCAGTCGTCACAGATATTTGAGATAAGTTTGGCAGTGATTGCATCTTCCCTCTGGTTCTCATCTCGCTGCACGTTCGAAACGGACACTGAGAATCTAACCAGTGATTAAAAATGAGCCTGCAGCATCACAGGTGCCTCGTGTGACTGATGTTTTCAAGAACAGCGTGTTTCTGCTCTCAGCTTGTGTAAACGCATCACGTAGCACTTGGCTGGGAAGGACATAAAAAGAATTTTACGGAAAGTCAAACCCTCCTATGTGGTCTACAGTGGCAACACAAGAGGCTTATATGGGCTCCTGCTGTCCGGAGAAATCCTGCGTTCAGCTCTTAATGCAGAGGACACTGGAGGTATTAGGTTTATTTATCACAAAGTAAGAGCCTCCGTCTGAGGCTGCAGATATCGAGGAGCGAGTTAATGACTGCTGAAAAAAAAAACCCACACAACTTAAAAGCTGTAATTACCTGAGTAAGTGCTGTGCATAGAGCAAAGATCCAAAGTGCCACCAGGTTCTCATTAAGCCAGTCCTTTACACGCTCGTAGCACGGCTGTGGAGACACACACACAAAGAATGAGCAAAAATTAGCACACAAATTTAAAGTCACCATTTAGATGTTCAGTGTTATATACAAGAGCATGGTTTGCAGCAAGCCCTCTCCTCCTGTAACTGTGATAGAAAATGTTCTTTGGCTTAAAGATCTCCTGTGGCAACATCCTTATCTCCCCTCTCCTCCTCTGACCTAATATTCTTTGGGAAAACTTTCCAGAATTTAAGCGAGTCCCCGCTGTCCTTGTCTCTACTTAGCTGTACAAACAGGAGTAATGTGAATGCGGGAGCAGCGTGTACACCGCAGGTATCATTTAGACATGAGAATGGGGTGAATTTTTCATGTCTGGCATTGTGTGAATGCATTTTGAAGGCAACTTGACAAAAAAAGAAAAAAAACACAACAACCTGACGCTGCCTCCCCATTTCTTGTCATTTCTTGTCATTTTCAGCACCTACAGTACATTTCAAAATCTCTTTTCAAACTTTGGGAAAATGTCCCCGAGCCGTATTGTGCTCAAAAGGCTGAAAGAAAAGAAAGATAATTATTATTAATAGAGGAAATATAGCCGTGCCCTTCTGGGTCAGGGATGTGTGCATGTAATGAAAAGGAGTTGGAGCCACAAAGCAAAGAAAATGGCTTTCTAAGAACGGTTAAAAGGTGACAGTAAAAGTGATGGGAGTGGTATTTCAGCACTTTGCCTCTACAAGACATTTTAAAGATATGTGTGCCAAACTTGTTTTATTATGCTACACTGAAGCAGAGACTGTCTGACCCACCGTAGTAAAAGAAAAAGGTGCTATCATAACCGTCTACGGCGCTGCTCTAATTTAATTATTCATTTCTGCAGACATGCCTTCCAGATTGTGCTATTTTTTAAATCTCCTTACATCAAGAAGCTGAGTCAGAGCTGCGGAAACCAAACACAATCTACTCTACATTCCACTGCTACTCTAAAACATTGGGTAAGCGAAAAAATATATATTTTCCTTAGCACAAGGTGAAATAATTCTCTGCTGGATCAATATGGAAAGTCGTGCGGGCGGCCAACATTTAGTTCAGCTTCAGTGTTATTTATGAAACTGCTGCCTAACTGCAACCCTCCTGGACCACAGAGCTGCACCTGAAAATACATATAAATTCAGATTTTTATTGTTTGACGTGACTGCAGACTCCCATAAAAACAGGGGGGAAAAACAGATGAGTAAACCTGAACCTGCTCGGT
This sequence comes from Epinephelus cyanopodus, assembly GCA_026686955.1. Taxonomy (NCBI): domain Eukaryota; kingdom Metazoa; phylum Chordata; class Actinopteri; order Perciformes; family Serranidae; genus Epinephelus; species Epinephelus cyanopodus. The sequence continues at coordinate 42,133,229 of CM048914.1, read as the reverse complement.
CAGTCCCAGCACAGGGACTTCAGGTGCTGGAAAGGTTTGTATTGAGTCTTTTGGACTTGAAAACTCTGGCTACAGTCTCACTGGGATGCTGTTGGTGGTCCGTGCTGGTTCAGCAGTGTTTGTGCTCGTCTTATGTGAAAGGGGGGTTTCCCATCACCCCCTCTTGATGTGGACAGCCCCGCTGGACGTGTTTTATCTCTCTGTCCTCCTCCTCACTGATAAGATGTTCTGCTCTGTGTAGGAGGATCGCCTCAGAGCTCAGAAAAGCTCAGTAGGTGTATAATTGGGCTTAGATTATTTTGTGACGCTGACTGTTACAAAAGGTCAAAAATGAACTTCCATGCTGAAAAACAAAATTGTCGTTGCCTTCCAAAACCTCTCTAATGGGTGTTTTATAATATTAAGGTTTGCTTGAGTTCAAATAAAGACTTTGTTCAGGTTAGAAGAAAATCACGGTCATGGCGAAAGAGTAACTTAAAAAAGAAGTTATTATACGTACACCGCTCTCCCAGGTGGAAGTCGGTAGTTGCTGATCCCATCCACCATCTGTCCTGCCCCCCGTAGTTGGACTTTAACTGCCTCAACTTTCATTCTTCTACCGCTGCATTTCCCCCGATGCAGTAGAGCGCCATTAAACTGTAACAACAACCAGCCGCGTATCATGCCAATGTTAAAGGAAGGCTTTCTCGTCAGTGTCGGATGCCACAAGTCACTGCTGAAGCCCTGGATTTCGGAGTGAGACCGGATTGAGAAAAATTAAGGCATCCCGAGAAGAGTGTTCCACAACCGTGAGAACCCGAAGGACACGCTTAATGATGAGCAACTGATTTTGTACATTAAATTTTACTCTAAGTTGATTTATCAACTCTCAAAAGCTGCGCTCTTTCACCTCTGCTACAATTAATGATTGCAGCCAGATCTTCCCAGTCATTTACTGGCGAGGTATTTCATGTAAGCCTCAAGGGTCATAATTAAGGAGCAAACTTATGGTGCTTTGTGCAACTGGCCTCAGATACTTATCCACTGAGACATCCGTAGCATTGGTATGAGGTGCATTGGGCGTTGTCATTTTTTGACGCCTCTCTGAGCAACTGCAATAATATAAAGAGCAAGAACGTTTCCATAAGGTAGGTGGGAGGTGAAGTGGATGAGTCAAACAAACCCTGGACTTTTACCCAGGAGACCACCGTTCATGTCCCGTTATTTAATGACAATGTAGCGTAGTATGCCACAAAGTCTAGCATAGATGCTAGTGATGTATGTCAAGGGCCGTTATTTTAAGCCTGACCATATTTCTTTTCCTAAACATGTTATGGCTTAAAGTACCCAGTTTTGGAAGCTAAAAAGACTCTGGACACGCAGCTATGTCTTGATAGAAAACAACCACTTTTCGTTGCATTACCCCGCCAGGAAACGCGGTGACAGGTCGGTAAAAAACAACCATGTTTGGTGATTGAAAAACTGCTGGAAGACACAGTGATGACTAAAAAAAGCAAACAGTTTTGCTGTCAGTTGGTCTCACACAGTGGTCTGCAGCTCGGCAGGCGTTTTACCTAACCGACACGTCACAGTGTCAGTTATTATACTACATAAGTGCCTCTTTTACTGAGAGATTTCACAACTGAATATATTCATTTTACTTCTTTGTTACCATGTGATATCCTTTTTAGGTTAATGTAAACATGCGTTGTTTAGCTATTTCAACAAGCAATGCTGACATTTCTCAGGTAATTACAGTCTCAGTATTTCCATCCACAGCCGACATTATTGACGTACAGAGGCAACCTTGAAACACTGACAGGCTTTCAACTGTGTGTGTTAAGCCTATATTTTTCAGTGTGCCCCTTTGTATTTGTGTCCGTTTGCTATCAATGAGTGTGAAGAATATTTCTTTTTTTTTATCTGTAGAAAATATTTTAGTTCACGAACTCTCAGCTGCCAGAGAAGAATCCGACTTTATTCCAACTCTATTCACTGAAAAAGTTATGTGAGGTCTTTATAAGATTTGCCTCTGGAAAAAGATTCACTCTTACAATATATCTGCCTTTGCACCTTTCAAAATACAAACCCATTGGTGTCTCTGCAAGCTCTCTGGAGTAAGATTTGTTTTAAAACTGAGAAGCGAGGGTTAAAACTTTGGCATCAAACTTGGTTTCTGTGCACCACAGAAATATTGCTTCATTGTGAACTACACTAACTGAATCCTTTATCTGCAGGGCAAACATTAATCAAAACACAAAACCATCTAGATTAATTTGTCTTTCACACTGGAAGAGCTGCTGGAATTTGGAGGTCTACGTGAAGGCCAGCAAGCTGTCACCTGAAGGAGGTAAATATGCATAATTTTGAAAAATCTTTCAGTCTGTCGTGCAGGACCTAGTTTGAGGGAAAGTAATAGAAAAACATTTGAAAAGGTTATATTGTTCACTCCTAAAATGAAAACAGCTGCAGTTGGGGCACAGCTTGGCCTTTCCATCTCTGAGTGGACAAATTGAATCGAGTTGCAAACATTTGGAGTTGAGGGTTTTGTATTTAAAGAAGAAGGGCTGTCTGCTCCCAAGTTTACACCTGTGACCATGATGGCATCATGTTTAATCTGCCCTTGGGAAGTGGTAGGTTTACTAAAGATTTACTAGAAATAGTTTTTACACCGATGGTTCATTTGCTCTGGTCTGCACTGCACTGCTCTGGTTACAATGTTCCACGTTGCCTTTTGGTTTGTGTTTACATGACAGCATTTAAAAGCAGAAGAAAACTGTTGTCTAATTAGTCAGAGTTTCCATCAGGCACAACCATGAGGTATGCCCATGGTCTTCAACACAGTCTGCACCTGTGTAGCACTGATGTAAATACAGGGGGAAAACACAGGCTCTTTTGTACCCAAAGTGCACATGCAGGCACAACACAGGGAGCTGGTTTGATCTGAGAAAGGACTCAATCCAGGGTTCAGTTCAACTAGACTAAACAAGGCAGATGTGAAAACACCTTTAGAAGCTACAACTTTAAAATAGTGTCTCTGAATCATGCAGTGGCGCCCCCAAAGGGGATCCAGGGGGGCCATCAAACTAGCCCCTCCTTGTGAAAGAAATGAAAATATCTTATAAAACCAGACAACCTCAGGCATCCATTGGTATCAACCATGTCATACTAGCTTTCATTAATACTCCAAATTTAGGCTAAATTTTGGAGAGGGAAAAGCTGGCATGAACATTTTCAAAGGGGCACCTAAATTCAGTTATGACTTTTGGATTTGGTTTGCCACCTCAAGATTTTCATTTTCCATAACCGGCAACCCCTGGGGAACATTCCTGGGGCCAGTGGACTCCGACAAAAAAAAAAGAAAATAGTTTTATCATCACAACATTCAACTGTATGATAAGACAATTCCACGACAAGGCTCATTTAGCAGCGGTTCTGAAGCTTTCAATCATATTTAATCTTCATCAGCAGGTGAAATTCGTCTTGTATAATAAAGTATTAAAGTGCTCAGAAGAAACATCTGACATCTACATGTCCATAACAAATGGACACCTTTGCCTGCTGATGGATATGCATATGATTTAACTGAAAGTCCCAGAACAGCTAGGAAATGGATCTTGTGGTGAGACTGTGAACTCTGAACTTCAAATTGTACGCTAAAAAATATGTTTGGTTATTTTTAATCTATTCTTAAATACAAAATTGAAGTCATCCAACAAGTATGAAGTTTTTAAAAGAGACGTATGACACATTTAATGTGGATCTGTACAAAGCGTGGCTGTTTCTACAGGCGACATCTGGCACACTCAATATGATTTCTTAAATGGGCCTATTTACCATTTTGTTGCATCGACTCAAAGCGACGCTGAAATCATCGTCATTACTGTTCATCATCTTCCCTCATTATGACGTACAGGGACTACTGGAGCACTGCTGGATGACAGGAGCAGATTACTCTGTGTATTAAGTTGCCCCAGTGTTATAATGATGACAGTGTGTTGACTTCAAAACTTATTTTTAACTCTAATTTTCCTGCCAGCACATCTTATTGTGACACTTTATTTTTCATCTTTCATGCTGAATAATAATAGTGCAATGATCCACTTTTGCAGTTGGCAGAGCTGAACAACAGCTGTTGTGTAGGTCTGCCGCTTTTGGGTATTTCATTTTGTCTTTTTTTTTTTGTGAACTGAATAAGTCAAATGAGAATTTAAACCAGCAAAAATGCCGTTTCTTGCTTTTGTTGCTACAAGATTTTAAAAGCGACTCAGTGTAAAATATTGTTTAGTTCATCTCCTGGTATGTTTGTTTACTAGTCGGTTTCTGAGATGTTCTGTTCTTCAAGAAACTGCAGTGCAGCACGCACTCTAAAAGCATGAAGGAGCCCCAGAGCAAATGGAAACACTCTTGTAAAGTTAAACTTTGTGACAGAAAACAAGCATCAACCTACAGAGCCCCTCTAGGGTCACACTGTAGAAAAAAATTAATGTGTAAAATCTGTGCAATTGGGTTTGTGAATCGTGCCCTTAGATTTAAAATCAGGTACCTCCGACTAGGCTGTGGATATTTGTCCATAAAAAACACCAGGCTGTTGGTTTGGGATCTCTACAAATGACAAATATGCATATTTTGTGATCATTAGAAAGATAAACTTCTTATCATGGATTGAGAGTGAGGATAGAACGGAGTGTAAGATAGATTGGTGGCTTGGTGCAGTGTCTGCAGTGATGCTACATCCCAACCCTCACCTGTTGTCATGAGCTCTAATGACCGAAAGAATTTGTGGATTGTGGATGCAAGCGACTGAAATGAGTTTCCTCAAAAGCCTTAGAGATGGGGTGAGGAGTGCAGACATCTGGAGGGAGCTTGGAGTTGAGCTGCCAGAAAAGCAGATGAAAACAGATGGATGGATGGATGGATGGATGGAACATCTTATCTTTAATTCTAACACATCTCTGTTAGATGAACACAGATGTCACTGGGTCTCTGGGAATGGAACCTTTCCCATTTCCTTGCCTAAACTATTAGAGAGGTGTTTTGAGCCTTAAAATGTATTAGAATAATTTTACATTTTCATTTGAACCCTTCTCTATAGTAAGTAACAGCCATAAATAAAACATCAACTGAAAGAATGATAAAGTAGCTCTGATAATATCTTTGTTGAATTTTACAAACTGGGTCACTACCTCACGGGCAACATCAAATTTGCATTCCTATATAAAATCAGATTACAAAACCTGATTATGAGGGCACAGATTACAAAACTGTAAAAACACAGGTTGTGAATCTGAAGGCACAGATTACAAATACATTCACACAGATTTACACATCAACCTTCTTTGTCTGCCATGTGACCTTGAGACGAACTGCCCACTTGGGAGCTCCCTCAAAAACTTCATACCTTCAAAGGCTTTTTACCTGTTTACATACACACAGTCAGCCATCACATATATGCTCAATAAAGCCTAGACTCTAAACTATTAAAAAGTTCCTCTGCTGTAAAAACACATATTGTCAGTTCCACACAAAATCATCATCAGTCTCTTCCTCTCAGCTCTAGCGCTCCTTTACACAAAGTGAAGCTAGTGTCTTTGAGCTCAGTGTTATGGTTATATTTTACAGCTTGTGACTTCACTGTTTTTCTTGACTCGTCGCTCTCATCTGCCTCGTTTTCACCTGCAATGGGCAGCTGCGTATAACAATCAATCTCAGAGCCCATTCGCTGATCTGTCTGATGATGATACAATCTGCAAACATGTGCAGATATCTGTTTATAGAGAATAATCAATGACAAACTTACTATACACCACATGCACAAGTTAGTCACTAGCTGGTAAACATAGCAGAGCATTTAACAGGTAAAGAGGCAGATATTTCCCCCAGGAGTGTTGGTGGAGGCCAAAAACAGAGCTAAAAGTGAGCAAATATTGGATTTATATTTGCCAGGCAGTCTGAAGCATGACTTTAAATGAGCGCTTATGTTACTCCATATCTGCTGGATGTGTAAATAAGCAACTCCCAAGTAACACCTCTATATCAATTATTATTAATCATATTGTAATACAATATTAATGTTGTGTTTACAGCTTGTTGTATTGCCACCAAGTGGCAAAAAATAATAATAACTAATGCAGGTTAAAGTGCTTCTTTTTTGTTTTTACCAACTGTCAGATGAAGGTCCCACCAGGGAATATACAGCAATATATGCTTTTGTAATTTTTGTCCTCTTATAGGTTTATATCTGGAGCATGTGGCTAAAATCTTTTCCCAAGTGACTGTAACCCACCATTGAACTGACTCTATATCCCAAATAACATAAGCTAAACTAAATTTGCATCCAAAATCGGATTTTTTCAAGACATGTGGGCCAGTGGGACCATAAATAATGAATAACAAAGGACCAAAAATCGAACCCTGAGGGATCCCACGGGAAACAGTAGAAGGATGAGAATGAATTTTCAACACAGAACTTCTGGTTAAATCCGATAGAAAACAGTTAAAGGCTGAGTCAGAGACACCTTCACTGTGTTTCTGCATAAGGATAGTCTGTTCTACTGACTCCAAGGATGATATAAAAGCTAGAGGAAGGTCACAATTTGATGCATCAGCTGCCAAGAAGAGACCATTAGTCAAGAGGGCTGATTCTGTCCGATAGAGCGAGGCCTCTGAAACCAGACTGGAATTTTCAGAGATAGTGTCTTGTAGCAGGAAAGACAGCAGTTCAGTTATAACCTGATGTCTCTGGGAATTTGGGGAGAAAGAGAATTTTAAACATGAATCTGTGGTTGTTGATGACTAAGATTTGTTTTTGGACCATTGTACTTGACAGAAAAAGGCCAGTTGTCAGTTTTCTCGCCCTGGCTTCATTTAATGACTGAACGACTGCTGGGACTAATTGTGTTAATGACACGTTTATAAGACGGGTATCAAGAGAACAGGTGGTTGCTTTCATGTGAGACACAATTTGCTTCAGTGCCAAACTAATACTGTGGTAAAAGATTCCAGTGCGGCAGAGTTTGTCAGGGTGACGAATAGGTCACAAGTAGGCGGAGTAATTTAAGATCTGAATGAATGCGTAATTAATACCAGCTGTCCCTACATATTATCGCAACTCACTTAATTAACTCTCCTTGCAGTCTTGCTAGATCATGTTACATGTGCAGATTGATCTATTTGCATACTTTCCTGCTGTAGCAACATCACTACACGTGTTACACACTCATTAAGACTAACTTGCAAAAATGATGTAGCTTGTATTTCTCTGTTTTGACTGATGCAATTCTCTGCACATCCTGTTTTCAGCATTAATAGTCATGCTCACACAGACACCCTCTTGGCAGATTTTCCACATGACACTAATTAATTTCAATTCAAGTGCCAACTTGTTTTTTGTTCAGCTGGTTTGCAAGCGGCAAAGAGGCATCAATTATTTGTTTTAACCTGGTCAAGATACAAAGTCTGTGTTGACTATCAAAGGTTTAAGAGTTGTGAAGAGACTGTGAAGAAGTATTGTACCATTAGGAAAGATGGTCTTTTCATAAATCTAGGCTGTGTTTGTGGTAGGAAGATGTAAAGACTTTTGAAATTTCGCTTTGGCTCAAGAGGTAGAAAACCGACAACTACCAGAATGCACTGCGCTGCACCGGACCAATAAACGGTCTTACTGGTGGGTGATGTAATGCAAGCATGTCCGTTTTTCCACAGGACACAATATGTTGGCTGGCTGGAAACAAACAATCGCAAATAACACTTAAACAATTAGCCAAAATAAGCTTCTGAAAACATTTTAGATGAGAAATAGGCAAAAGAATTTTGGTTCATATTTGATCAGCAGTGCTTAGTTTTATCGGTTGATGTGAGTTCGGTCTTAAGCCCAGTTCAGACCGACGATTTGTGACAAGACAATGCATTCTCACCCCAACTCGCCGAATATCCTTGCCTTGTCAGCGGACTTTCACCTCTAAATATGATGAGCTAGGTACCCTCCTGCGTCTGTTTTTGATGTTCACGGACAGCATGTCAAAGTACACTTCTGTTTTCACAAGAAATGTATAGTTCCTGCTCATTACATGCATATGGACAGTGTAGGTAAAACATTTCGTTTTTATGTTTATTTCCTTGTGCAACAAAGGCACATGGTTTGGTTTAGAAAAAAAAGCATCATGGTTTGGCTCTACATCCACACAGAAAGCAAACAGTGGACTCCCGGATGAGGAGTGTCATGGACTCTACTGGCTTCCTGCTGCTTTTAACCCCACCCTCCTGCTGCTCCTCCTGCATACACCCCTCTGATCATTCTCCAGTCAGCACCTGCCAACTTTTCCCACCAGTACACCGTCCACATCCATTGGCACCTCCCCTGTATTGACTGTCAGCCTGTCAGTGACCTGCCTGGCCAGTCTGCCACACACCTGTTCTTCGTCTGCTCGTTTACCTCTCAGTACATGTACCAGTCAGTTTGCCTTTGTTGTTGTCAGATCGCTGTTTGTGCTTCTGCCTTCTTTGTATCCCGACTGTTGTTTGTATTGCCTTTTTGGATTTTGACCCGTGCCTGCTTACCTGGTTTGTCTGATGCCTCTGTACCTCTGCCTGGTAATCTTGATTTTTGGTCTGTACTTTGCCCTGCCTGAAAACTTCAGTAAAGCCTCAGTTTTGTCAGTTCTGTCGGCCTAATGCGGATTTTCCTTTCTTCTCCATATAATGTTGTTACTGGCTGTTGTTACAACCTGATGCCACCTGGCGTCTGGTGCCTTTTTGATGTCTGATGCTGAAATTACTGACAAAGCGGTAATATTTGACAAGGTTGGAATGAGAATGGGCTGGATGAGATGAGTTGAAACTTGCAACTACTACTTGCAATTCGCTGTTCTGAAATATTTTGAAGACACCAATGCAACGAGATGAAACGGTGTATTATCTCCATGTACTTCCGTTCTAACTTCCAGCTTTTCAGGCTTATTTTTAGAGCTGAATATAATTTGTAGCTTCTCAAAATATGAATATGACTGTGATAGTGAGATACTCCTCACAGTTGCATTTCTATTAGTGATGAAACAGCAAAGACATGAACAATCTGGGCTGTTTCCTAAATACCTCACAATAGCCAGCCCACACGACACACTGTGAGGACGGAGACCGACATACGTGTCAGCTGCTGCAGGACAGTTTGTTAGACAGACTCAGCGGGAAGAGAGAGCTGTTGTCAGAGAGTTGGCAAACATGCCGTCTGCTGACAGTTTGTGATTGACTTGGCCTGCTAATTTTGTTACAAGCCACTGGTGACTTGACAACCTGAGCGCAGGTAAGACCATCACTCGGCTTTAGTAGAACTGAGACACGGCAGTTCACACCGCTGTAACTTTTCTCTGCAACGTCCTAAAGCAGTTTTGCCTTGTCGCGAATCATTGGTTTGAAAGAGGGAAAATAAGAAAGGGGCGGGTCTCAATCTTGATCTACTTCCATATTCTTTGTTTCCATGGTGGTCGGCAATTAAAAACAAGTAAGTACAATCTAGAATATCTTCTAGCCACTTTCTTAGGACACAAAACTGGTTGAACAGCGGCAAAGTATCCTTTTGAAGAGATACACCACAGGCACAAGACCTCTAAACCTCAGTTAATTTATTTATTTCATTTCATAATGTAGATCTTGTCTTTTATTTGTTGTGCAGGTGATTTCTTAACCTTAAATCACAACCTGAAAGACAACAGCAACTCTCTGCACAGTAGCCTGCAGCTGCTAAACATTAAAAACACTGATTATACATCAGATGAACATTAGTAGCAACAGCAGTCAAGTCCTTCTGGAGAGAGGTGATTAATTCAATATCAGTAATTATGAATATAAATCTCTCACTATGTCCTGCTGTTTGCTTGCTGGGGTCTTGGGCTGCACAGCTGAGGTAGGTCCAAAAAAAGAAAAATAGCGGCCTGTTTTTTTTTTTTTGTTTGTTTGGTTTTTTTTTTGTCTCTGAGTCTTTGCTGAATTGGATGATTTGTGAGCCATTGCTTTCAACAGATAACTGAATACTTGAGTTTCTAAATCTTCTCAGAACAGGAAGAAAGGCAGACATGTTAAGTCATATTAATTATGGTTCCTGAATGATTTGGGATTAAATGAGGAATTACCTTTCGACATTGCAAATTTGCATTTAAATTAAATGTGACCAGCACTGTGACGACCTCACTTCAGATGTATCTCCTTTTTGTTTTTCTTGTTTTAAAGTCCATACCTGAGATGAAAATGGACCTTGGTTCCCCTGTACAGGTCAAGTAGACCCTCACCACTGCAGATAATCAACTTAAACGTTACGCTAAGTTCATTATCAAACTCTCTGAATACCAGTTTCTCTCTTACAGCCCCATGCACACCGCTTTACAGGCCTGCTGTGCCTAGTTACGGTTGCTAAGGTATAATTCGACAATCCCTGGGAAAAAGGGTTTAGCAAACAGTGAGTTTATAATCCTGTATAAATACAAAGCTGGAAAAGATTAGAAAGTTATTAGTAGCACCGGTTTGGAGGCATACTTTAGTTTTCATGCCAGAACTTACCGCTGTCCACCACGTTCCTGGGTTGTCCAGGCCGCAGTTGTCGCTGTACTCCAGGCAGCAGGAGTCCGGCACACGGGTGGCGTTGTAAACTTCAAACCCAGTCTGTGTGGTTGGTAACTCCGCAGCAACGAAACTGCACCAGATAAAGACAACAAGTCAAGCTGAGTTTGGCCTTTTATTATCACGACACTGAAATCGCTTGATATCAAATGAACGACTTCCGCTGATGGAAACGAAAATTATTTACCTGCCAAGAATAAGATTCACTGGGCAAAATAATTCATATGTGCTGTGCGTAGAAAACCCTTAATCATCCTGATACTGAGCTTCAGACGCTTTTGTACAATCCACATCTCATTTGTCTCAAAGCCCTAAAATCATTTTCTAACTCGCCTGCTTCTTTTTATCTACATCTTCCCCCTCTGTGATTGGTATGGATTTTTGATAAGGGATCATGGCTTCCACCGCAATCCAATTCATCAGTGTACTTCATGGAAAGATAAAGTGCCCCTGATGTTTTGCTCACTCGCTGGACTTTATTTCCACACAGGAATAATGCTGCCCGAGCCGCTCCCCGCGCCGCTTCGTGCACAGAATCAGGGATTGTGTGTTAATTTAAAACTCGCTCGCCCGCTTAAACAGTAGATCAAGTTTGCAATCTATCATGAGGTAAAGCTGAATTCAAATTACGTGAAAGCAGGTCGAGAGCGAATCAAAGGGTAGAAACTGCACAGCATCGGAATATTCAAATGTTTTCACCTTGAAAAGTTTACAGCCGGCGTGGAGTACGACCCCTCCTGATTTATTGTGCCTGCGTTTGGCGCCTTTGTGAGTGTTTTTACTACTTCTTCTCTTGTATGTAGATTCTCTTCTATTCTATAGGCGCCCATTAATAATATTCAGGGTGAACTTTGCTCCAGGGACATCTGCTGTATTATCTATTCAGTGACTCAGCATGTATGAAGGAGGCTCGGGAGGGAGAACAGTGACAGAATGAGAGCTGCCTTTTAATGGACTTCATCTCAGCCAGACTTTATGGAGCCCTGTACACACAGCTGCCCTTACTTGACAAGAAAAAAGGTGCACATTCACGCTTGCACACATGCATTGTCAAAGGCTGGCTCATTCAGGCAGACTCACCTCATGCTATCACTCTGAACACAGTAAAAAAAACAACCTCTGCATATTAACACCCACACATGCAGACACACGCACACATTTGCATATATTATTTGCATAGCAATACATTTCTCTGTCATCATTTGTGCCTTTGCAGTCCCAGTACGCACACACACACACACAGTTACACAAAATGCCTTGCAGACCCTAGACACATGCGAGCACACAGGCAAGAGCCAAACACTCAGTGCTTACCGCACATTTGCTAATGGAACAAAACTACAAGCCATAACACTGATCTGTGATGTGAAAAAGGTCCAAAGAGCCCCGAAGTCTCCGATCTATCACTTGATGTCTCCCAAAGGCATTCACCAGCAGCGGCACCTGTCCTCTGCAATCCCTAATTCCAAATCTCTGTTCCTCACATTGTGTTTTCTTTGCAGTGGAATTTAAGAAAATATAAATAAATAATACAAAGGGGGGAAAAAGCACATCAAAGTGAGAGCTGGAAACAAAGATTACCTCAGAGAGTCTACGATGTTTGCATTAATCTCTCTGACAGCATTTTACCACAGCATTTAAACTAGCAAAGCTCAGAGTGTTTGCTACTGTCGGTTGAGATATTCCCCACATTTTTACTGATGCCATTTTTTTTATTTTAGATTGCCAGTATTTTTTACCAGCCTGCTTGTAAATGTCCAGATCCCATTAGCTGCGGGATGGATTACACTGTTTTATTCAAATTTTACACAAAATGGAGAAATGTAAAATCGAATGGCCCCCTCAATGTTTGACGACTCCCTTTTAATCTAATGTGATCACAGTGGTGCGAATGGTGAAACCTTGCCAATAGCAACAGTAAGCGCTGCCACGATGAATAATGCAGTCAGATCGTCATGTATCTCAGCTTGTGACAAGGTATTTTGCATGACTTAACTTGCTAAATGGCACTGAAGTTAATTTTGAATGGGCTGCAATCTTCACAACAGAATGTTTTTTAAAGCATCATTACCTCAACAAACTGTGACTAAGAGGGGAAAATGTCTTAAAGGGGACCCATTATGCTCGTTTTCAGGTTCATGCTTGTATTTAAGGTTTCCACTACAACATGTTTACATGCTTTAGTGGGCAAAAAACATTTTAATTTCCTCAAAATGCCTGTGTTGGAACACATGTATTCACCTTCTGTCTGAGACACTGTGTTTAGTGCATTGATGTATGAAAAGATCTGGATACAGTATTGAGGGCAGGACTCCGTTCATTCCTATGAAAGTTGCTCAGTGACGCATAAAGCCAAAAAAACTCTATTCACCCAGTATTAAATTACCCGAATGATCAGCGCTGCTTCCACATTATTGGGCCTGTAAAGTGAGCGCACCAGAGACTGGCTACTCCTGGTTTGGTGCTCTGGTAATTTCAATGGCCTTAAGATGACTCAATCGTACGGCTCTTGTTATCAGAACAAATAGATTAAATCCTGACAGTGAAACAAGTCGTTTTATGGAGGTTGTGACGCTCAATCCATGGATTCTTCATTTTCATTTTCAATCCTCTTTTCCAGTGCAAGTGAATAGAATTTTTTGACCCAGTGCCATCGCATGGCAGATCCTGAAAGTTACAATACCGCTGTTTGGTCACTACCTAAAATTGGCTTCAAAGCCTGGTTCACTTCCTGTGGGCCTGGTTTAGCGTCTGTCTTTTAAGACCCTCCCAAAAGTGCCCAATCTGCTCTAAATGGTCAATGTTTTTTGTGCTGTGTCTCACATCACATACTTTTTAACTTTTTTCTCAGTGTGAATGCACTTATGCACTCAAAATATTACGTGTAAGTACAGAGGTACGCGATTTGAGACACAGCATCGGTCAGGCATATCATCCAAAATGCGATTGAAATAAACAACATCGGCAACGTAGATTACATGTTTCCCTGAGGTTAGCATGCAGCTACATGTACATAAGCAGTGCACTTGCAGCCAGGGATTGACTCTAACAGAGTATAGCGGCTCCTTTTACCATGAAAAATCACCAATAAAAGCTTCTAAACAAAATCAGATATGTTCCAACAGGAATCTGATGCGAAATCGGGGAGAAAATCACAACATCGGCAATATGATCTGACATTGGGGAGAAAATTACAACATTAAGTTTACATGTTTTCCTGACGCTAAAATGAAGCTATATGTAGCACTGTACATAGTGTTAAGACTAGCGGTGGTGTGCCTGGAGCAGATGACCATATTCTCTAGTCATTGAAGAGATTTTTGCTCAGAGGGATTACCTTTACCTAATTATATGACACTTTGGCAAAATTTAATATGAACATCCTTCATTTCAACACTATATAACCCATAATAGGTCCCTTTAAAACTAGAGGGCTTTCTGTCTGAACTATCTTCCAACTTGTGTTTCACATCAGCACCTCCCACCCCCCTGCAGTGATCAAACAACTTACATCAGTTTGTACTATCATCCAGGCGTTGGTCAGACCCACGTTGCCCTCTGTGCCGAAGAGTTGGAGACCCTTCTTCAGATCCCTCTGGGCGTAGTGATCAATCTGAGAAGACAGGATAACAGAAACGGTTGCATCAGAAAAAAGAGTAGTGTTTCACCCCTGGAAAGATGGTCTTTTCATAAAACTAGGATGTCTATGCAGTAGAAATGTGTCAGTGCTTTTGAAATTGGTGCTATATGGCTGCGGCATGTGCTTTTGCTTAGAGGGTAGAAAACCTCCAACTACCAGAATGGACTGTGCCGCACCAGACCAATAACACTCCTGCTGGTGGGTGACGTCATGCCAGTTTGTCTGTTTTGACGCAGGACGAAGTTCCTGAAAATGTTTGAAGCAAGAAACAGGCAACAAACTGACAGTATCAGTTTGGTCGGAGTTTGACAGACACTTCTTTCTCTTGATCCACTTCCGTGCTCTTTATGTCAGTGGTGGTGGGCACACCAAAATGCAGAAATACAATCTGTAGTTTGAGCAAAAACCCAAGAGCTAGCGAAAATCTGTCAACCAGCAAGTGTGACCAGAGAGATCTGGGCGCTGGCAAGAAGGAGGAAAGTTTACCTTAGCTCATTCACACATACTCCCTAAATTATTATGGTATAAAGCAGGTTGGCAAAAATTGGAAAATTGGCAAAGTGTCCCATTAACAAATCTCATCTCCACCTGTGTGAGTTTGAATGAGGTGTGATAGAGTATGAGGCCCTTTTAAGCATCAGATGTTCAAAGCAACTTATTTCCATTTTCATCAAGTGAGAGCAAAAGTCAAGTTGCCACACTCTTAAAATATCTTCTAAGTGAACTGCAGTGCAATCTGTTCGAAGTGAACTAACTAATACTAAGTAACATCAATTTTATGCCATTATTACGTTTATATGACAGCAGACAGAAAGAACAGAAAAGGCAGGAGGCACTGCGTTTATATGGCAGACCAGCGGTTCACATAGCAGACCTGCTTAGAATAGAACTGAAACGGATAAAATAGATCTTTGTTTCCCATTTCCCCATTTGTCTTTGTCTCATAAATAAAGATAATAAGTACAAAGCACAAACAAACTCAATAAAACCACACATTACAAATACAGTACAGCAGTATTTGTGCAAAGGTCAATGAGACTTATCGAAATCTTTCAGTACGGGAATATAACATGTATCTTTTTGTTTACCAAATGTGCTGTATTGCATTGTTCAGAAGGGATTATATTAGATTCAGGCTGGAGGGGATGCGCAGCATCATTAAAAACAGTAAAACTTTTCTGTATAGCTTACAGCAAAAAATATACACAATATCTAATGGTGTATTGTGGGGAATTGGTGAAGGTGGGTTACATATTAGAACACTAGCCTATCTGGTTACAGGTTGGACAGTAAGTTTCCATTTTCAAGGTCACATGGTGGACAACTTGAGCACCAAGAGACCGTAAACACAACATTTTACATGTAAACACAAACTTCAACTGGTCCAGAACTCCTCTCCGAACTCCTGACCCCCACATGCACCCTCAGGTCTTCCTCTTCCAACCATCTCACTGTCCCGCCAGCCAACCTGACCACCGTCGGGTCTAGAGCCTCCAGCTGCTCCGTCACCTGCCTCTGGAACTATAGTGTCCACTTAAATGGATATTGTTTTTTGCCTGCCTCTCCAAACTGGAAGCATACCAGCGCCATCTACTGTCGGTGATACACTGACCATAGAGAAGTACCTCATACAAACCCATCTGGGGTGGCCATGGCTCAGGAAGTAGAGCGGGTTGTCCACCAGTCAAAAAATCAGCAGTTCAATCCCCAGCTCCTCCAGTCCCCATCTCAAAGTGTCCTTGAGCAAGACACTGAACCCCATATTGCTCCAGATGGCTGTTCCATCAGTGTGTGAATGTGTGAGAGCTGAGCAGCAGGTGGCACCTTGTATAGTAGCCTTGGCCACCAGTGTGTGAATGGGTGTATGTGATAAAAAGTGTTTAAAAAAAAAAATCACTTTAAGTGGACAGAAGACTAGAAAGGCGCCATACAAGTGCAAGTCCATTTACTATTTATTTCAGAAAGTCCAAACTATCCCTTAAACGTTGCAGCTGGTAAAGGTGGAGCTCATTTTCATTAGCTTATGCAGCAACCTATAAATCATGATTTATTTGTTGATTACATTATCTGTTAATAATCTGAATCTGCAAAGTAACTAGTAATTTAAGTTATCAAATGAAGTGGAGTGGAGTAAAGACTACAATATTTGCCTCTGGAGTAGAAGTATAAAGTAGCACTATATTTGAATACTCAAACAGAGTACAAGTACCTCAAAAGAGGTACTTAAGTACAGTACTTGAATAAATATATTTCCAGTTTACATTCCACCACTGCAAAGCACGGACAGAGATTAATGATGCTGGTACTCAGCTCATATTTCCTCAAGCAGTCTCACATAAGACTAATAAACTGGTCACAGTAGAAACCAGTTCACCCTGCTGAAGTCAAAGGGACCAAATCGGACTCGCTGCGAGTGAACCAACACGCCACAGGACGGCAGGTGACTGCGCATCTGCTCAATAAACAAGCAACATGCAGATCCATGTGGGTTTAATTTAGAGGCTTTAGTTCAGCGGTGTGAACCTAAACAAACAAGATAAAAACATTTAACAAAATCAGCTTTTCCAGTCAGCTTTGAATCCTAGAAAACAAACTGTAGGCGTGAGCGCGGTCACAGAGATAAACATGCTTAAACACACCAAAGCTTTGCAGTTACTGAATCTAAAACACATACATTAATATAAAATCCACAATACAATCAGAGTGGACGCTATGTACGAACAGCAAACACACACGGGAGCCGCTCAGCCTTGTTTACACATCTAGATGGTCAATCCCATCAGACATCAATTGCATTGATCTCCACTGACCTTGCTTTTCACCTACACTGCAGCCTTTTACCCTGCGAGGTGCTGCAGACACCAAACACCTCGTGAAATCTAATGTCTTCAAACACTCAAACAAAGAGGATGGCCTTCAGTCTGCCAAACAACATGGGTTACTGAATACATTTAATGGTCATCACTGACAGCACAATAAATATTTCAAAGAGATGAGTGGGGTGAGTTGTTTAGTGACAAAGCCTTCCCGCAAATATTGCCAAATGTAATCTGACATTTCCATGAGACAAAAGTTATTTTATGTAGGCGCCACAATGATGAATGATTAATTCACTCATATGTCAACACCCGTCCTACACAATTGGATTAACACACCCCTTGCTGGGCTTTTATTCTTATTTGCTTCCCATTTTTAATCTGGAAACATGACAGATATACTGGAAACACCAGATTCCGTCTTAAACCATCCACCAAAATGAGTTTCTGAATAAAGTTGAGCTAAGAAATAGACCAAGCATCTTGTCTTAAGATACTCTGTAGGGTTGTGGGGCAATTGTTTAACAAATGGACCCCTGTTTAGTTTGAGCATTATGCACGAGCACAAGGACATTGTGATGCAAAACGCATTCCTGCCAAAGATTTCATGGCGTTCCACTTAACAGCTGGAGGAGGTGACGCGCCAGAAAATATTCAGCAGTGTGCCAGCAAAGGTAAGAGAGAAGAAGACTGAAGAAGGCTGCAAGACAGTCAGCATGAATGGAAACAGTGGAGGAAAACTGTACAGTATGTCATGGTTTGGTATCTTAAGAGTACTTCACGACTGGCATGCTTTATGTGAGGAGGCTCTGGGAGTCTGAAGGTTAAGATACGACGAGGACCTTGATGATGTTCTCGACCTCAGCGGTAAACAGTCTGTAACAAGGGTTACACAACACTGTTTTGCCTCCTCCGTGATAATACGTGACTCTGTTATGTGGGACATATTTATCAAAGCTGAGCAAATGTGATATTACTTTATGTTTTTGACATATCTGTGTCCGCCATGTTCCACGTGCTGCACCAGGATCTTCTCTAACAGGGCGCCAGCAGCCGTGATCCTGTAGGCACCACACATTTTTTTTTCTTGACAATTTATTTTTTTTAGCCAACACAGAAGTTAACACCACCCTGGTTCCCTCAACAAAAAGCCTATGGCATTGTTCTATTGGATTACTGCAGAAAATCAGCTCTGTGGCAAACAAAAGTTTCTAATACTTTCATGTTTTGTTCAGGAGGAAAATCTTTACAAATGAACACCACTTTTATGATTTCTGAAGCGTAAATGCAGTCGCCAGAGGTAAAAAGCTACCATAGGCTATAAAACTACACCACAGTTGCATGACTTCAGCTTTGAGGCTGTAAAGCAAGCCTCTTGTTAGCAGCCACCTTTTTAAAGATACATAAAGGCATCAAAATTTAAGAGATGGGGTATTTACTGGCTTATTTTTTGTCTTAGACGAATCATAAATTTTATATTCCACAAATACAC
The DNA here is from genome assembly GCA_026686955.1 of Epinephelus cyanopodus. Taxonomy (NCBI): domain Eukaryota; kingdom Metazoa; phylum Chordata; class Actinopteri; order Perciformes; family Serranidae; genus Epinephelus; species Epinephelus cyanopodus. Next base: position 42,114,691 of record CM048914.1, on the reverse strand, counting down.
TTTTTTTTTTTACCATAAGGAACCTGGCAAACATTTGTATGTAGGGCCCATGTATGGACTGGAAAAATAAGCCCTACATGGGATTGTTCATGAGTTCCGTATCGACCTCATGCTAATTGCCAGCACGGGTGGGTTTACTCAAGTGGGCTCCACATCGGTTATGCTGGGGCAACTTTGATGGGCCTAAAATGGGCAGGTCACCTGGGGATCACTTGGGTAAACCTACCCATGTGGGCAGCTGGCATGGGGTCAAAATAGGACTTGTCGACAGTCCCATATGGGGGCTATTTTTCAGCCCGTTGGCTGGGAATATATTCAGATGTAACCCCTTTGTAATCACCAAATGTTTTGTGGGCTAACTGTAATTGTATGCCAGTTTTTTCTAACTAACTGCAATTACATTTATTTTGTAATTTACATGAAAGTAGTTACTTTCCCAACACTGTAAAAAGCGGCTTACTGGTAATATGATGGTGGGTGAAACTTCCATGAATAGCCTGGGCTTTTATTTGCCTCAGTCACTGGACTAAACCATTTGGAAAAACTCTTCACTGTGGCAGAGGGTTGCAGCAATATACCGCTTCTAAGGTTTACTATGACAGAAGTTGACGGTTAGTTTGTTGAACGTCCCCTTTATTTTGCAGCGAGGGCCGCAGGCTGGCCTTGAACTCGCGGCCGCAGCAGAGAGGACAGCGACGCGCCCGCCTCGTCACTGGCCAGCTGAGCCCGCGGGTCAGGTCACTTAGTGTGTGAACAGGCTACAGTAGCTGGTTTTTAGTCCTCTTAAGGCCCCTTCTGGACTGGATACAGTGTGGATGAGGACAGAGACTCTCCGCGCTCACAGACGTCCCGAGCACGCGCCCCCAATGTCCGCGAGTGTGCAGGTGACTCACCTGTGTGTTTATGACCGAGCTCATTGTTACACCGAACATTTAAAGGAGCGGAAACTGCAGAGAGAAAAGACACTTCTATTCTGTCGCCAGTAACAACAAGTGTTTGCACACAGTGAGCAGTGAACGGCACGTGACAACATTCACAACTTGGATTAATTTTAATGGAAACCTTTTGACCCTAATGGACTGAAGGAACACACATGATGGAGGAGAGGACACATGTTGGGACGTTATGGCCGCTCCAAAGGTAGGAAATCACATTTTGTGTCTCTTGTTGTTCTGATTTAATTAGCTTCACTTGGCTGCTCGTGGTTTTCCTCACATGAATTGAGGGATTGAATTTTGGAGAATGTTTCTTCCATATTGACTAAAGTTACATGTGTGTGCACGATCTAAAGAGCTTAGAGTTGACCTGGTGTGCTGTAAGAGGTTTTATCTATCTGGAGAACTGAAATAAAATGAGCTGCTTCTCAAAGTAAATGTGTGTATTGTGTGAGGATGTGGCTGGCTGCATGGGCACATTATAAGACAGTGGGCCCCTGGGCACAAGTATGCAAAGGGCCCCACCACCTCTCTTTGTAATCAGTATGCATCTTTTGTTTTGAGGTCATGTTGTGTCTCTTTCAGATAATTTAGTTTCTTTGTGTTAGTTTGGCTGTTATTATAAGTATTATGTGTCTTTGCGTTTTTTTTTTGCATTTCTTTTTAGTCTTTTAGGGGGTGTAACAACTAGGGCTGGGAATCTGCAGAGGATCCACGATACAGTATCATCATGACACTTTGCCTACATCGTGATACAATAGTATCGTGATTTTAAATGTGTTGCACTATGAGCATTGCGATAAAATATATTGAGACATATTGCGATTTATTACCGTTTTTCAACTGTAAATTATGTCCTCAAAGGAAAACTTTGTCGACATCTGTTTTATCTAACAAGAGCAAGTTTTCAGTCTGTTCATCTCGCCTCAGCCTTTTTTTTTTTTGCAGCAAAATGTAATTAGCAAACTGAAAGTATAAATTCTATTTGTCATTAATAATTTTTATAATAAAAAAACAGTACTTGGCGCTGTGTAACGATATGAAAAAATATTATGATAGTTGTTGAGCCGTTCGGTACAACGCTTTTGGTTCTGTATGCATTACAAACTGAACGATACATTGAACTATCATTACATTTAGAAAATAAAGTACACAGCCTAAATTGTGTTTCATATAGTTCTCTCAGACTGTGCATGGTCAAAAAAGCAGCCCACATAATGTAACAGGCAACATGTTGTCTGCACCTTCCACCCCCAAACCAAAACCCTCTACTCCAGTGAGACATGCCTGGAGGTACACTACACGTAACCAGCTCTATAGCTGCTAAGCCTAAAGCTAAAGCCACTGCGGGGCTGCATAGACAGGCTATTTACTCATTGACACTCTCGCCTGACATAACCGACTGCTGTTGATCAGGTGAAAGACTGCTCTGTGCTGCCGCCGCCACCCTTGTGGACGTCTTGATCTGTAGGCTGAAGCTTGTAGATAACAAGCTTTTCAGCAGGCGTCAGTGTCGTCTTGCAGGAGCTGGATGCTGCACCTTTTCTTTGTAGTTTTTTGACTTTTAATACAGCAGCTAAGCCTAAACTTAAAGCGACTGAGGGGCAGCATAGTCAGGCTACTTATTAATACATTCTGTATTTTATAAGGAGCTGCTTTTAAAAAGTCAAGGAAATTTCTCTGGCATTTCTACATTTTTGCTGTATTGATAAAAGGACGCTTTCGTGACATCACTGTGGCGTACTGAACTGAACTGTTACACCTTTAGGTCTTTTTGTGGTCACTTTGAGTCTCTTCCTGGTCAGCATGTGTTAATTTGAGTGACATTTTGCAGGTGACACTTGACACTTTGGGTCCCTGGGTCTGTGCGGTAGTCCAGTTAAATAATCCATCCAAAGCTGTCTGTTTGTGGTGTATTTGTGTTTTTGGCCTAATGCACGACTCTTCTGTAAATATGAACTACTGTAGGAGAGCTGCAGTGATGACTGTGTAAACCCGGCTCGTTGGCTGATAATGGAAGTGTGTGGGGTGGGCTGATCAGAGTTTCATGGTGTTTTTGTATTAGTAATATCCTACAAAAAAAAATAAAAAAATCTCTGCTTCTCTCTTGCTTGCTCGCTGAGTAGACTGCATATGTGTGGGAACATACTGAACCTAGAAGCAGGCGAGTGATTTCTGTGTGTGCTATAAAATAGAGTCCTGCCGGTGCCATTATTCTGTAATATCTGATTTGTGTTTTCATAAACTTATTCAAGTGTTAAAGTAAGGACAGGCTCCACGCTGAGGCTCATCAAGCTTGTCTGCTGTTCAGTCTAAGTGGAGGCTGACCTTACAAGTTTTCAGCATTACAAACAATGCAGGACTTCATAAGTACTGAGAAAGTTGCCTCTGCAAGTGCTTTACGAAGAATGAAATGCATTCAGCTTTTTGTTGGGGCTCAAGGATAAACACAAGAAAACTCAACAAGGTTCATAACAATTAGTTATTTAGCATCCACACAGAGGAGCTTTAATAATAGAGTTCATTTTGAAGGGTTACAATAAAAAGAACATTTTCACAGATTTTTCATGATTTGTCAGTGAAGCTGGCTTCATGTGATGTAGAGAGAGAAGGATCCTTTTGCTGTAATGGAGGAGATCACATGAAACTAAACAATAATAGAGCCACGACTAGATATGTGATAATTTACCACACTATAACCCTTCAGGCTGTGGCTCAGGAGGTAGAGCAGGTCGTCCACCCAGCACATGATAGGCGGTTTGATCCCTGACTCCTCCAGTCTGCATGTTAAAGTGTCCTTGCTTGAGATAGATCCACAAATTGTGTGTGTGAGAGAGTGCTCCAGGATTGAGTTAACATTTTAGCACTAGTGGCTCCCTTGTCTTGAAGTCAATGAGTTTCTGGTTAGATGCCTGAAGTAAGGTCTGTGGTTAACACCCGCTTAAGAGACGTTCACATTTTGTTCTACGACATAAAATACGTCAGTAAATACTCCACTTGTGAATTCTTAAGCTTTTATGTGTCTTGTCTTGCTAACAAGTGGCCAAATGAGACAATAGGATGTCATCATGCCAAACTGCCCCAAAGACAGATTTACAGCCTCGTTAAAGTAGTGACATTAAGTAATGCAACTGCGGTGTCGTTAGTTTATAGCCTGAAGTTAGCTTTCTACTTCTGGTGATTGCATTCAGGCTTCAAAAATCACAAAATGGTGTTCAATTGTGACGATTGTTGGAATGTTGAAAAAAACCCATAGGCCTTATGATGAGGCCACCAGGGCGATGTTAGCTTCTGCATCGGCCAACAGTCAAACGTCATACCTGGAGCACTTAGTTGCGTATGAACATTGAGAAAAGGAGGCTCTGACCGGTTGACGAACGTCGCATTTAGGAGGAGCAATGCGGATTCCGCTCTGGTTGTGAAACAGTGGACCAGTGGGCGCTGTGCCAGACTGTTGTGATGAAGAGAGAGCTGAGCCACAACACAAAGCTTTCGATTTACTGGTTCATCTATGTACCAACCCTCAGTTATGGAAATGACTGAAAGAATGAGGTCACGGATACAAGCGGCCGGAATGAGTTTCCTTCAAAGGGTGGCTGGGCTCAGCCTTAGAGATAGTTCAAGGAGCTCGGACATGGAGGGAGCTCAGAGTAGAGCCGCTGCTCCTTTGTGTTGAAAGTTTGAGGCGATTCGGGCATCTGATCAGGATGCTTCTTGGAGCCTCCCATTAGAGGTGCTTTGGGTACGTCCCACTGGTAGGAGGCCCCGGGGCAGACCCAGAACATGCTGGAGGGATTATATATCTTATCTGGCCTGGGAATGCCTTGGGGTAGTGTTGCACGGTATACCGGTACTAAAATAGTACCACAGTACTAGACTATTCCAAATGGTACTATACTGCATTTGGAAAATACCGGTACTTTGAAAATGATTCAATTCATTAATTTAGTTAATTTATTTTAGTCATTTATGCACACAAACGCCTTTCTTGTTCCTATTGGAGCACAGATTGCACAAGTGGTGTGTATGACAACACCTGTATCAACATTCGCAGCTGGCGCACGTGAAAAAAGACAAGAGAAAGTCTGCCTCGCAAAGGGAGACAACACCAGACAACACCAACTTGGTGAAACATTTGAGCAACCAAACCGTGACGTCCGTACCGAGGTATTTTCGAGCCACGATTTTTTGGTACCGTTACACACCTATTATTTATTGTTCTAAAGGTTTGTAGCCAAAAGGACTTTTCCTTAGGTACCGAAGTAGTACCGAAAAGTTTCAAAATTCATATTGGTATGGGTACCGAAACAAAATTTTGGTATCGTGACAACACTACCTCCCCAGGAGGAGCTGGAAAGCATTGCTGGGGAGAGGGACGTCTGGAATACTTTGCTCAGCCGCTGACCCCGCGACCTCAATATGGATGGATGGATGTTTAGGTTCAGCTGAGCAGGTGGCAGATTGTATGGTAGTCTCCATAGGCCAATGTGTGAATGTGGCTCTGCAGTGCAAAAGCGCTTTAAGTGGTTGGAAGACTAGAAACATGCTATACAGCCCCATTCCCCATCACGGTAAACGGTTGTCTCTACTTGCAGGTACGTAGATGTATCTAAAGCCGTATTATTTATTTAAGGTCATTAACATGCCTGCAGGAATAGTTTTGGGAAGCAGTTTTATTAAACTAGTGGCTGTGGGGTAAAATGGGCCATATGCCCTGGAGAAAGATGAACCATATGTTCAGTTTATATTCCACTCACTATAATTACACCATGCCAGACTGTTAAATGGAAAACCAGTGGTGCTAAATACATTTACTCAAGTCCTGTACACAAGTATAATTTCAAGGTACTTGAACTTTGAGTGTTTCCACGTTATGCTACTTTATGTTTCGACTCCACTACACCTTGGAAGCCAGTATTTTACTTTTCACTCCACTAAATTTTTTTTTGCGGATTCAGATTGTTAATGCAAAATATAAATCATCTAATAAATTCTGTCGTGTTATTATGGATTAAGCAGCCCAGCAGCATGTCAAGTAGTGGTGGAATTAGCTTCACTGTCACCAGCTTAAAAGTCATTGATGCTTACATAATAATTCGTCACTCATTTTAAATTAGTGGAATCATAAATATTATTCTGAAGTGTGCCGTTCTGCATATTGATTACTTTACTTTTGGCACTTAAAGTATAATTTTATCCTAATACTTTTGTACTTTAACTTAAGCAAGATTATAAATGCAAGACTTTTTACATGTTAGTGTTTTTACACTGTGGTATTGCACTTTTACTTTTTATTTTTTAAAGATCTGAGTTTTCCTCTACCCATGCATAAAACAGAAAGGGTCTCATAGCCAACAAAAAAACAAAACAGCTTAAACAGACAGATACAAAGTCACTGTGAATTCACACATTGAGGGAATCAGGAAAAAAGGCGACTTAACACGAACAGGTTGTGACAGAAACACATGAAGATGTGATACCAATCTGTCTTTCCCTTGTCACGTCTGAAAACAGTCTGTTTCCTTTTGGGTTTTGTTTTTTAAATGCAATTTAACAACAGAACATGTTTATTACAACAAACCATGTTGACAGTTTCATATTTTCACTCAAAACAACAACACTGTGAAATTTTGCTCAATAAAACTGCCAGACTCAATTTTGTGTGGGTGTGGTGACTGTATATCAAATCCCGAATGCCAACATGAGACTTGTATCCTTGCAAGGGTTGTTTTTTCCCCAAAGAGCCCCAAAAACAATCCTCTCCGCAAAAGTAAGCAAAAACAGAGAAGCATTGTGACAGTTTGAGATGGACAGTGTACTTGATAAACAAATGTCCCCTGCTGTTTCAGCCTACTTTTCAATTTCATACAGTGCCATTTAGAAAACAATAACACATTATCATGAACTTTTAAACCCTCATAGTAGTTGGTCTGTAGCTGTTGCCATGGAAAACAACTAACAATCAAAGCAACATTTTATTTGCCTACAAAAATATTAGGATTTCTTTTCATATGATGATTTCTTTTGATCCAAAACTGTTGTAACTTGCATTAAAAGCTGGTGTGTCCAAGGGGTTTTGTGCATTTTGCATTCACTGTCATTGATAAAGCTAACATCCAGTGCCTTCACATCTTTTTGCCTCTTATGCTACTGAAAAAGCAAAAGTAAAGTTTTTTGGTTATTTCACATTTTACCCCCACAGACCCAATTTACCTCCGTCCAGAATTGGAAGTATATTTACAAAAGCTACTAGTTTTACCAGTGATCCCAGCAAATTTAGAGTGTATGTGTGGTGGTAACTGATGCTGCTGCATTGCAGGTGAAGCTCTCCATGAGTTATTTTTTCCTCAGCATGATTTTGTGTCATGCTGAAGTGGAAATTGATCCGTTGATCCATTCAGAGTTGATCAGATCGATGATTAAGAGGAGCAGCTGCTGCGAGTGAATGCAAACTTTCATACACTGCAGAATGAATGGTCAAGTTTCACTCTCAAAGAGAAACTCTCTGTCTTGAGTACGCTCTGGTGCTGTAAATAAATAACCAAAACGGTTTATGTAGTATAATAGTGCTAATCAAAATCTATTTATAGTTGCAGGTGTTTTAATCGTTGTGAACCACCACAAATGAATTTACTTGTGTGACACCCTGTATACAAGGACGCTTTTGTCTTTGTATCTGCTCTACTGTTAAATTTCTATTGTCATGAAAAAAAAATATATAATTTTTTTGGTCACTAGGGGCGGATAACTTTGTAGCAAGTTCACAAACCCACAACCCTAACATGTTATTGCCTTATGGAATTGTTATGATTAAAATGCTAGTAACAAATGGCCATACATTCAGGAGACACAGAGTGCTGTTAGCATTTATTTGTGCTTATGTTTTCAGCTATCTAATTTCTCTAACTCTCATATTCCCTCTCCTTCTAGCTTCTGTTTGGTCTGAGTTTTTAGCAGCTACATGTTCATCTCTCAGACTGAACCTTAAAGTAACAACCCAACTGGGTGGATAAATGATGGTATAAGTTTCTGCAAACCAGGAAAATGTTTAGGAAACAGGAAACAGGAAAATATCCTGTTTTTGCTGTTGGTGGTACGATGCTGCCTGGACATGCAGCAGTGTCTTGGTAAAAAGACAACTGCATCACATGGCACTATCCCTTGTACAAACTTCAGCGACAGATTGCTAAACAACCTCCACATTTGGTGGCTGCAAAGCCACAGGAAACACAGCGATGACTCACTAAAAACAAAAAAGTGTTTTTCTTGTTTGTTGCTCTTGAGCCATGGTCTGCAGGGGTCGGCTCCTTGGCAGATATCTTGCCTAAGTAACAAGCCATCCACCATCCCCTCCACCTCCTGAAGACAAAGTCAGCTTATTTACTACATTACTTTAGAAAAGTTGTTAATATATATACAAAACATATAAATGTAACATATCTGTGGTTTTCAGAAACATACAAACCAACATTTTCATTTGGCTACTTGGCTGAAAGCTAAAGCTAAGCTTTAAAAGAGGCTAAATACTGCGTAGAAGTGCAGAGTTCAGTGATAATTCCTTATGAGTTTGTCAGTTAGGGTGGCCCTCTTTCACGTGTCAATAAGTAATTTCAGTAACTGTTATGAAAATTATTGATTAGTGGAGTTTTTATATTGTGCACAGCCATTTTCAGCCAAGTACATGTTTATTTAAGTTATTATTACTCCTATTGTATATCTACTCTGATTACTCTCCTCCAATTGCACGGCTCAGTCAAAAAAAGATGTTATATTAGGATCTGTAAACATAAAAAAATATCCTAATTTGGATCAAAGAGACGCAGATGAAAGAGAATTCTGAATGCCGAATGACACAGTTTGTAATTTCTTGCAACAATAAAGAACCATTGATCTGTTTTCTACATAGACTGGTTCAGTCACTGCATGACATCACAACTCTGGCACAAGGCAACATACAAGCTATCTGATGTAAGAATGTAGAACAGGGAGCCCTAATGTCCCATTTGAGTGGAGTGCATAAAGTCTCCTGCAGCTGTGCAAATGAAAAAAAAATGGAAATAAAAAAGACTTTTTTTTATTCAAATCTAAGTAGGTCATTAGTAAAGAGTGACTCCTGTGAAAGTGCAGCAAGCAGACTGTGCCTAAGCCACGGCTGTACTTTCAGCTCAGTATTGATGTTGTCCTCGGGACTTCAGTCGCCCTTTAACTACACCAGGCGAGTCAAAGATGGGCCATCAATTATTTATACGGCGGTGATACAAGGAGAGATAAGAGATGTATATGGAGGGGAGAGGAGAGGCAGAAAAATGTGGATTTAAAAATGAGATGAGAGGTGGGGAAGAGAGTGGAAGCTGGAAAAACGTAAACAGGGGAGAAGAGGGGGAGGATGAGCCAGAAGGCAACGGAGGGGAGAATGAGGAGAAGCAAACACACTGTGGGGCAGATGAAGACGTTATACGACTCCTGGACTCTAGATACTAGCAAGGAGAGAAAGGGAGCTTTCCATCTGTGACAGCTCAGGAGAAAGGACATTATGTTTGCAAGAGACACAAGAAAGAGATTTCAGAGGAGAGAGGAAGTAATGAGAGGAAAAATGACTCAATTTACTCGCTCCCTCCAAACAGTGGATATCCATTACCTGTGTCATAAATGTAGAAGGAAGACAGAATCAGAGTTACAGTAAAGTAGATAAAGAAGAGGAAAGAGGGAAGATCTGTGATCATATTCCCTGCGGATGTTCCCGTAGACACATTATTTCTCTTTCAGACGCCAAACTGCATAAAACATGCCCCACTTCATCTCCTACGATGACGTTACTGACTCTAAAAAAAAATAAATTGGTGCCTTCAAGTTTTCATCACTGCGACGCCGGCGGCTTTGTACCACAGCATCATCCCAAATCAAGGTTGTATTAAATGTTTGATTTAAAAATGTCATGTCTCAGTCGTTTCAAATACGTGTAATTTAGTCACCCAGTCGTCTCTGTATTTCCTGAATGTACCTAAATGTCCCAATGGGCTTCTGACTTCTTCACCTACTGGGTGCCCACGCTTATTGGCGAGGGCTGGTTTCCTGCAAATACTTTCATTTTATCCTTCCTCCGAGGGAGCCCAGATTACATTCCCTGGACTCCGACCCAATTTGGACCAAAGTCAAGGTTTTTCAAGGGCATTTTGACGGCAGACTGACTTGCATGCACTTTATTTCCCCCCGGCTTGAGCTTAAACCCTTCGGAAGTGTTGCACTGCATTTCGCAAAGAAGTTATAGGGGAATGCCACCCTTCTGAAGAATCCACATATGTTATTCCTGTGCCTCAGGACGGATCGGCCAATAACTGTGAACTCAGACGACTCTTCTCTGAAGCTAGAAACTCAAGAGCTAACCCTTAAATTTGTGAAGTGGGATCTGGCAGTGCTCTTCAGATAACGAATTGGGCAACTGAACCGCAAATTCAAGGCTTCTGTCTCTGACTTGTGATTCTGTCCCGGGGCGCAGCAGTAATGCACCGTACGTGAATAATTTAAATTGTGTGACATTTGCCTATAAGTTACTAATCTCAGTCCTTTGCTGGGGCAAATCAATTACAATCCGAGCTCAGGCAAATCAATTATAATTTACATTGTCTGCTTCTAATCAGTTCCTGATTAACTCCTGGCAAACCATGAGAGCAGACAATCAATGCAACTAACGGGGGGGAAAGCAGTGAACTAGCAGACTGGCGGCTATAAGGGATGATACTGGAGCAGCAGTAATCAACGTGGTAGTAAGTTGAAGGGTTTTAGACAAGATGTTGGAGAATAACACAAGTTCAAAGCTCATTTATCTCTGAGGTTCAACAGAAGCTTTCATTGTGCTTTCACCCGTTCATTGAAACCAGAAGTACAGCAGAGATCCTTGTGATTCCATGAACAGAAAGTGAAGTATGAAACTATTTGATGCATAACTAAAATACTCTTTAACCTGCAGCTAGTGACAACAACAGGTGCATCTTCCCAAGGCTGGCATCTGATGCCTTCAGTCTGTCATACACTGTTTAACATCACAGTATTTTGATCCTTTCCTGAGGTTTTATCCCCTTTTTTTCTCTGCTGCTTTTCCTGAACTGTAGTTTAGTCAGCCAACTTACATGGAATGGATTACTCTGTAAAATATGCACAGTGCTGATATTGGGCGTCACGAGGAAGCATCAGGCAGGGAGCGGGGAGTTATGATAAAAAGATAACTTCCCTCGCAGGGGAATGTAGACGCAGAGCCTACAGGTGGATGTTAGGGTGGAGGCAGGAGTTTTGAAATGCTGTATGAACAGTAGCAGCAGAGGACAGCATAGCTCTCAGGTGGGCGGTGAGGCGGCAGGCATGGCAGTGAAAGAGCCAGCGGTGCACAGTGCATTGGATATATGTTGCGGTGAGAGGCATATGCCATCTGAGTGTAGTGGCTTACGGGAGCTGACTGCCTGAACTCACTCACAGGCTTTTTATTCAGTTGTTTCCTGAATTAAATTTTGTTTAAATTAAATAAGAAGAATTATGAAGGAGGGAGATGTAAATGTGTAAAACCAAACTTAGGATTCATAAACTACAGTTATCAGTGGCTTCTCTCTGGCGTATCACTGCATTGTGATTGACAAAAGGCAAAACCCAACATAATGACAAAATAAAAAGAGCTGCAGTTTCCATAATATAGTATTAATTCTTGAAGAGAAACAGACAGAGGTAAACCACAGCCAGGATTTAAGAACTACTGAGGCCCACAAGTCCTGTTTTCCCTGACTTAGAAATGTTTAACAAGCTACCTAAAAGTCTGTAAAATATACATTTTTCTCTAATCATCTGTATATCAATGTAACTGGTGAGCAGATTTTATCCCCCCACACAATGTACTGTTTCTGTCTTCTCCTGGAATATAATTGTGGTAGAGTAAAACAAATCCCTGCATTTTAATCAAATTAAATCACATTTGTTATGTAAAAAACCCAACTCTAAATACCCAGAAACAATAATGAGGCAACAGGGCAAGATCTTGGTATCTTGGTTTGCAGTCCGCGTAGTATTGACCAATTGTTTTAAGGGACTTTAGTTTATGCAGGTAACCAGTCCATGTGGAGAGTGGGCCGATACTGGCACTGTGTTCAAAATAACAATTTCAACACATTTGACAACACTTATAAAAGTTAGTTGCCAAAAACTACATTTTACAATTTGAACACATCATGAAGATGTTATAATTTACCTTCACCCGATACTCACTTTTACCAAAGAGGGTTTGAACGCATCATAATAAAGCTCCAGACCCCGGTTGCTAACAGCTCACAGCGAACTAGCTCTCCTCCTGCTGATTTTAATATGGGCTGGTTGTTCATGGTGAATGTCACATTATCTGGGGAGAAATAGGGTGCATCCTCTGACATGATGATGAGTTTGCAGATCTCTAATAATAATAATAATAATAATGACTTGAATTTATATAGCGCCTTTCAAAAAACCCAAGGCGCTTAACAAACAGAAAACAGAAATAAACACATTAATGACCAAAAGCCTCATTGAAAAAGTGTCTCTTCAGTGCAGACTTGAAGGAGTCCAGTGTTTGTAACTGGCGAATCACCAAGGGGAGGGAGTTCCAGAGGGTTGGGGCAGCCACACTGAAAGCTCTGTCTCCAAGGGTCCGTTTTGTGCTTGTGGGTACTATGAGGAGCCCCAGGTCCGCAGATCTCAGGTTCCGCTCCGGGGAGTAGTCCTTGAGGAGATCTGACAGGTACTGTGGGGCTAGGGCATGGAGAGCTTTATAGGTGAGGAGGAGCAGTTTGTATGTGATGCGGAACTTGACAGGGAGCCAGTGGAGGCGCTTGAGGGTGGGGGTGATGTGCTGCCAGGGTTTGGTGCGGGTGAGCACCCTGGCAGCTGAGTTTTGTACATACTGCAGTCTGTCCAGGGTTGTGTTGGGGAGTCCGAACAAGAGACCGTTGCAGTAATCTAGACGAGAGGAGATGAAGGAGTGGATGAGGGTCTCAGCGACAGTATCTGAGAGTGATGGCCGGAGTCGGGAAATGTTTTTGAGGTGAAAGAAGGCGGATTTGGTTATGGATTTTATGTGGGATTGGTAGGAGAGGGTAGAGTCGAGGATGACACCCAGGTTGCGGACCTAAGGGGATGGAGAGATGGAGCAGCCATCCACCTGGAGGAGAAAATCTCCAACCTTCTGAAGCTGCGCCTTGGACCCATGACCATGAGCTCTGTTTTCTTGGTGTTGAGTTTAAGTACGTTGGTGGTCATCCAGGTTTTTATTTCATGAAGGCAGTTGACTATGGATTGTGGAGGGAGCAGAGTGTTGGTGTGGTGCTGAGATAAAGTTGGGTGTCGTCAGCATAGCAGTGGTAGTGTAAACCATGGTGGCGGATGATCTGACCAAGCGGGATCATATAGATGGTAAAAAGGATGGGACCGAGTACCGAACCTTGTGGGACACCATGGTTAACTGGGGCTGGGTGGGAGGTGGATCCATTAGTGGAGACAAACTGTTGCCTGTTGGACAGGTATGAGTGGAACCAGGAGAGTACGGAACCGGTGAGTCCAAGGTGGGTAGAGAGGCGGTTGAGGAGGATGGAGTGGGAGACAGTGTCAAAGGCTGCAGAGAGATCCAGCAAGATCAGGATACTGATGCGGCCAACATCAGCAGCCATGAGCAGATCATTGGTGATCTTGATCAGTGCAGTCTCCGTGCTGTGGTGGGCTCTGTATCCCGACTGTAGGGGTTCGAAGAGCTTGTGGTTGGAGCTCTTCGAACCCCTACAGTCGGGAAACAGAGCCCACCTACCACAGCACGGAGACTGCACTGCATCTCTGTTCATTCCAAACATTTTTTCTATTGTCCCCGGGAAGACGGGACGCCAGTACTCTTGAGCCCTGCTTTTTAGCCTGTGCAAAATTGATCTGAACTGATTGAACTGATCTGCTCCAACAAATGGGCTTTTCCGTATGTGATTGTTTCTGTCTGACATAAAGTTCAGGATAGACAGTAAAGGAGCTACAGTGACGACTTTCTGAAACGCTTAGAGATTAACTTGCTTTGTTAACTAGAAGTGCTCAGAGCGTTCACACAAATGCTGCAGAGCTCTGAAAAAAGAAGTTAGGCGCAGCACCTTTACCCTCGGTGTCCACGTGGCTATATATGCTTTGTCCTTATGGGAAACAGCTAATTAAAATTCACAGGCGCTCAAAAATGTTAACAAAATAAAAATATGGAAACTCAGCCTGAGACACACTGTGACTCTCAAAACAGTATCTTATCTCATTTTTAAGCTTAACTCCAAAAGTAATGTGCTAATGGGAGACTGAACAGAGTTCCTTTTGTACTGTGTACATAATTGTCAGCTTCTCATTCACAGCAATGGATTTATTTTTCAAACATAATTAAAAGTTTAAAAGTCTTGAAAGAGAAAATTGTTGTGTGACTTCTGGAATTGAATGGGAGAGAATTAGCTGCACAAATTTGCCTAAACTAATTTACATCTGGCAAAAAGGGATTTAGAAGTATTTTTAATTACGGCACATGTAACCAGATTTAATAATTTTCTTTTTTTTTATTTTCAACTCAAAATGGTGAACTGTTTTTAATCCAAAGCAGCACAGTAAATTGCTTATTGTCCTAAAGAAGCAGTGAAGCCTTGAAAGATCCTGCAGCAAGGCAAATGTTCACTTGAGGCAAATGTTTGACAGTGCTGTGAGGGGGTTTTAACCTTCTGATGAAGCGCTCTTGGGATTTCTAAACAGTTTAGCCCCTAAACTGGTCCTGTTTGATCAGATTCATGCAGCAGAAAGAGAACGAGAAGACACATATGCAATTTATGACCCCCTTTAGCTATGTAACTGCACTTTGTTGTTAATGTAAAAACACTTTCAATCTGAAACCCAGAAGCCACTTGAATAGAAATCAATTAAATAATACAACACCATAATGTTGCAATGTAACTGACATCTTGAAAGAGACTGAATGCTCCAAAGCAGGTGGATCGAAACGAATAACATGGCTGTCCAACTCCAGCTGGACAAAAGCTTATCACGTTCACAGGGCTTCTACTGAGAGGTGACATTTAAACTGGAAAACATGTAATTTGTGGATGACACCTCACACTACAGCCTGCAACACAGCTTACAGTATATGCTTTGTACATATGAAATACAAAAAGTGAACAAGCCTGCTTTGTTTTACGGTCATACCCCAAAACTACACTGTCCTAATGGAGCTATCACCCACATTTCCAATACTTTGTCTTGGTGGTAGTTAATTATCATTATTATACTGTAATTACCCAGATGGTAATGATATGATTCCCCCCAGGAAGCAAATGCCCCAAAACGACCTTATCCATCCACTTACTCACCTGCATCCCATTTCCCCTAATCAGCCCAGCAGTGTACTGCATATCCCTTTTCATTTTCAGCAGTACTCCCCCAGATTGTATTAATCTAAAAAGACATTAGAATCAAACATCAAACAGTAGTTAATGCTAAATTATCCATCATAAAATATCAGGTCTTTATCAAAGCCAATCATGACTTAAGTAGAGTTTTTTATGTGTTACTTTTGGACTCCACTTCATTGCTTCATGGTGTCTTCCCACTTCTGGAGCCACACATATGTTATGTGGTCAAACCCCCATTTTATTGACACATGACCTACTTTTTAAACATCAAAAACTAATCTAGGCCACTAAATCATTACATTTTGCAGGTTGTTATCTCAGTGTTTCCCAAAGTATTAGAATCTGTGTGGCAGCTCAGAAGGTAGGGTGGGTCATCCACTAATTGGAAGATTGGAAGTTCGATCCCTGGCTCCTCCACTTCGCATGTCGTCGTATCTTTGCCCAAGATACTGAACCCCACATTGCTCCTGATGGCTGTTTAGATAAGTTTAAATAAGTAGGTTTGTTGTGTACGGTATCTAAGTACGTCCCAAGAAGATGAAGGTACATCACGCACTGTGACGTAACTATGTAAAGGACATGCGTACGCAAAGTTAAAAGAAATCAACAGTGACTTTTAGTTTCAAAGGAGACACAAACAGGGCACCCAGAACTCCTGGGTGAAAGTCTGGTGTTTGTTTGACCTATGCACCACCCTGGCCTGCTCCCTACGTGGTCTTTCTCATGCTATACTACCTATGGGTTCGTAACATTGACCACCTCCAGTTGCGTGACATTATTGAGCCACGGACTTTGTGTGTCACCACGGCAAAGCATCCTAATTGACTTTCCAATGGCATCCTGTCCAGGCTGCCAGCACATAATTTTGGGGCGGCTGTAGCCCAGAAGGTAAAGCAGGTTGTTCATTAATCAGAAGACTGATGGTTCAATTCCAAGCTCCTCCAGTCCGCATGTCGAAGCATCCTTGGCCAAGATGCTGAACCCCAAATTGCTCCCGATGGCTGTTCCATCCATTTTGCCTCGGGGGTTATTATTCGGTATTCCCTCTCTAAATTCTGACATTCTTGATGGTCTGTGAACGCAGCACAGATACAACTCGTTATAAGTTTTGTTTTTCCTCATCAGCATTGGAGTTGTGACTTGCTGGGTGGATAATTGATACGGTACGATCAGAGCCATGAGTTGGAATCAAACCCAGGCTGCTACAAATGACTCAGCTAGCATGAGGCGCTCACTACACCAGGTGAGCTAGAGGTCACCCTCTCATAGGTATGTTCTCGGCGTAACATGGATTTCACCATTGGCAGTTTAATCTCCCTTTGACAGAGGAAACAGATTTAACTTTAAACTTTTGAGCAGTTGCACTGCTCCTCGTGCAGAAATGTGCACAGCATGTCTCTTAATGGAGTCTGCTTGTGTCCCCACCCTGTGGTTTGGATCTGCTTCAAAATGTAATGGGTTCTTCTGGGTATGGGTTCTGACCCATACTACACTCTTCCACCAAGTTTCTCGACAAACAGGCCAGTAATTTTTCCATAATCCTGCTGACAGACAAACAAACAAACAAACAAACACACAAACCGAACTGAAAACATGACCTCGTTGGCGGAGCTAATTATTCATAATCACCATCTTTGCAATTCCTCAACATTATCTGCAGCACACAAACCGCACACTCCCTTGTCACATATATTCCAAGACACAAACAAATGTCTTGTCTGTTTGCCGATCATCTCAATTTGTCTCTCATATTAACATTGCCCTGACGTGGGTGTATTTTAGCAATGTGATTAGCCAGGGGTGTTTATCTAATTGCATTTCTCCAGTCTACATGAAATGAAAATTTCTCAGGCTTAAAATGTATTCAGACAGGGGTGCTGCATTTTGATATCTTGACAAGCTAAAGTGTTTTGACGGCTAATGCTGGAACAGTAATGATGTGGAAAGAGTGGAGCCATCGGGCTTGAAATGGGATTGCGGTGCATCTCACGTGTCATACGACCGCAGTTTTAGATATATGATGCTTGTAGTTTGCTTTACTGCATCAGCGGCTGCACTTTACCTGCATCTGAAGTAGTCTGTTCACAGGAGGATACCTTTTACATTTCTTCCTCCTTATCATATCATTTCACAATTTTCCAGTTTAGTCTAACAGCAGTGGAACAGGGCCAAGAGGAGAATACAGTGATGTGAGAGTGAGAGTGACAGAAGAAACAGACCCCGTTTCTCCGGAGAAATGATGCATGTCAACTGAATTTACCACGAGACATATTTTCACTGGGAAAACTGGATTTTAGTTTCAAACACATCCAACAGGATGTCACAGCACGATTCAAGCAGCAGACACAGACAGTGTGAGGGCAGGTCTTTGTTCAGATGTGCATAAAAAAAATCACCTAAAACAAAGTGTCCCTAACACTTAACTTTAACCACACTATTTAGCAATCATATCTAAAATAATAAGAGTTTATGAATTGTTTAAAGCATTATATTGTAGCTGTAAGCAGATATACACTAAGGACATTTTTAAGTGTTTTAAAAAATTAAAACTTATATCAAATGAACCACCCATAACTGGTGTATGACAAGTTAATGAATTAATTATAACACAGTAGAAGAGCAGAAGAGAACAAATCCTCATAGACTTATAAAACAAGCCTAATAAGAGTCTACAGTCACGCTAGCAGCTCTGTGAGGCTTTGAGCTAAATGCGAACGTCAGCATGCTAACATGCTCAGCAGAAAAGTTACCAAAATTAGGATACATACTCTGGACACCTTGGATGTCTAATCCATTCACTGTTGAGCTATTTCAGTCGTGACAAAAGTGGTGACATGGTGTTAATCTCGTTTATTAAAGCTAGGGTAGGCAAAAATCACCCTGCTCCTGCAGCTCTCCCCTCTCTGCCCTAAGCCCCTCCCACTAGACGACCACAGACAGGCATGTGCCTCATACAGTAACCCAGTGTAACCCATACATTGATTTATTTAATCTTACTTCACTGCAGAGCACATTCACTCAGCCCCTCCTTGTTCCACTCTTTCTCTCTCTGTTTATCAGACCAGAAATGAGACCCCCTCCTCAATTCCCGCTACTGAGGACTGCTGCACCCGGGAGAAAAATGGGCAGCAGCTTGGAAAATGGACCACTGGTCGGCAGCTGCAGCAGCTCGAATTAGGCCAGCGCTGGGTGTCACAGCAGATTCGTGGCCAGCGACATGACTGAGTCTAACATGTGTAACGGCATCAACAGAAAGTTTGCTGATCTTGAAGCAAGTCTGGGCTCTCCAGTCCCTGTGCTGCGGTTTGCACCGGCAGGATTTAGGGAGCGATCACACCGACATGAAACGCTAAAAATGCGACGCCAGTAAAACCATAGTTTTCCTATGATGCGGCGCGTCTGACTGGCGTTCAAACATCTTTTTAGATGGCCGTTTTTCCAGCGTTTTTGTAGACGCTTCTTTTTAGAAACACGTAGACGCAGAAAAGTTAAAATATTTTCAACTTTTTTGAGTGTCAGACGCCAGTAGCTATTGAATAAATGCTTCCAGCTTTTCAAGCATCTTTGAAGCATCCGCGTCTCTAGCGTCTCATTTCTGTGTGATCACCCCCTTAGGTTGTTGCAGCTGCTGACTAGGGGTCTGTCTCCAGAGCTGCTGCCCGCTCTCCTATCAGCGAGGAGGGGAGTGAGGCCCATTGTGTGTCTCACACAATGGGCCTTTCCAAAACTGGACTCTACCAACTCCTTCTCTGTTGTGGAGTGTAACTCCATCTGTAGTCACCTTCACAGCACGATGAATGGTGCACAGCAGAATAAATGGTGCAGGCTTGCTGTCGGAGGGTTTCATAACTCACTTACACTCCTCACTAGTTGGTTTGGGATGGCACTCAGTGTGATAGATACTCCACATGAACACGTAAACGGCGTGAATGTGGGTAGGGAGAGGCTGTAGGCGGTGGCTTGGGAAAGGCCCAATGTGATTCAATGCTGTCACTAGTGTTAGCTACATGAACGTGAACTTGAAGCTGCAGCTGTGAGCCTTTAGCTCTGGTTAGCAGAGGGCAAAACTGTCAGCAACATTTTCCCTCCATCTCTGAGACACTTTGCTGATATGCGTTTTATTTTGTTTATTGTCAGACTCTCTTTAGACTTTCTTTTTGGTAAGTCCATCTTCTTTTTTTTGGGTTGCTTTTGCAGTGTGAGCAGTTGTTGCCAATGCTGGAACTGAAGCTTTCTCTGCAGGATTCTTTATTATACTGAATCATGCTTTTACCATGTAAAGTTACGTGCGTGTGCATCTGTGGCTTTGTAGAACAGCCACACTTTGAAATGTCCCATGATTGGCAATAGTTTCCCATCACGGGTTAGATTTTCTAAAGCCTAAAAACAGAGACACAGGGAGGTACAGAAGTCTAGTTTCCTCTCAGACCACTTGAATTACTATGTGCTCAAAGTTCATTTGGAGATTTTTGCCCAGTAATACCAAATTTAAGCAGTCTACAGCACACATGCATAAACCATAACAGTTTCTATAAATGTGACAAGTGAAAACGTTGAGCTCAATCCCTCACTCTTAACCACTGGGATAAAAGCTGTTCAAAAAAAGAATTGCAATTCAAGGCCAACTTACTCTATTTCTCACACAGCTTTCAGCCACCTCTTAATATTTCATTGCCTTTGGTGGATTGAGTTTGCTCAGTTGCAGAAATGATGTATTGGATCTTTATTTGTAGATATAAAAATGTTGTCAAAGATTTACAATTATTCAATACTTTACATTTCATATTTCATATTAATCTAAAATACCAAGACAGATCTGTTTATAAACAGTTACAGATGCTTCACAGAAGGAGTTATAGCTGTTGACAAATACACTGACACTAAAAAATGTCCTTTTCTCAGCTTACAGCTATATTATAGTGTATTAAATTGTGTCTAGACTTCTGATAAAATGTTTAAACACTGCTCACATAGACTTTATAGGAGGTTAAAAAAAGTATTGATTTTTAATTGCAAAATACAAAATACAGTCCATCTGCTGTTGTAGATGTAGTAGCAGCCATGATTCATTTTAACATCTCCAGTACCCTTTGGGTTAGTGTATGAGGTCTTCTGGGGATCCCACCAGACCATAGCTCTTCATGACTCAATTTTTACAGCAGCATTACCTCACCTTGACTCGTCCCAAAGCACACAAGCAGATAGAAATCACCCTCACAGCTGCACCATGACAGGCGCCTCGTTCAACCATCAGGAGGAAATACCTCATCCTGCACTGACCTGATAGTAACTTAGGCCGTGTGGAGGTGAGAACACAAATGATCCTGGCAGGATGAGCCAGACTGTAGGTACACTGTGAATGAAATGACCAGCTTTGTTATGTTCACTTGTTGGCTTTTTTTTTCTCTCATTTTTGTGTCAGAGGAGACTGAGAAAGAAAGGTCAGAAAGACTGAAAGCAGATTTGAAGCAACATGAAGTATGAATGCTGTTTCATGTCAGGGAAGTGAGCCAGACATGCCAGGGTGCATCCCTAAGGTGGGAAAACATCTGAAATATTTTTCCCAATAAGAAAACCTGAGTACTGACGTGGATCTAGAATATAAACTTGTTTTTATTACAAAAAAACCCAAATTTTATTTCTATACACTCACTGGCCACTTTATTAGGTACACCTGTTCAACTGCACAGTAACGCAAAGCAACTCCATGCATTTAGGCATGTAGACATGGTCAAGACGATATGCTGAAGTTCAAGCCGAGCATCACAATGAGGAAGAAAGGTGATTTAAGTGACTTTGAATGTGGCATGGCTGTTGGTGCCAGACTGAGTATTTCAGAAGCTGCTGAGATGGTAGGGTCAGAATTTGGTGTAAACAACATGAAAGCATGGATCCATCCTGCCTTGTATCAACGGCTCAGGCTGCTGGTGGTGGTGTAATGGTGTGGGGGAGATTTTCTTAGCACCAACTGAGCCTGGTTTAAACACCACAGCCTACCTGAGTATTGTTGCTGACCGTGTCCATCCCTTTATGACCACAGTGTACCATCTTCTGATGGCTACTTCCAGCAGGATAACGCACCATGTCACAAAGCTCACATCATCTCAATCTGGTTTCTTGAACATGACAATGAGTTCACTGAACTTTCAAGCCACTTTGCCTGAAAAAATCTGTCTATATTTTTGTGCAGAATTATGATTCATCACCAGACGTCTCTTCAAACAATAAGTAACAAGGTCATAAATGTGACAAAAGCACTTGATGCAGATTTTCAGCACTTCACAGTTTCATTGTTCTTTTGGCACATTTAGGTCAAATTTAGCTTGTTA
Source organism: Epinephelus cyanopodus (assembly GCA_026686955.1). NCBI lineage: Eukaryota > Metazoa > Chordata > Actinopteri > Perciformes > Serranidae > Epinephelus > Epinephelus cyanopodus. Next base: position 42,093,007 of record CM048914.1, on the reverse strand, counting down.
CAAGCCACTTTATTAAAAACACAACATTTCTTTCCACCGTTATGAGGATGATACACAGATCTGGCTCTCCCTCGATCCCAATAACTACAAAAACTAAATGACTGTAATAACTGGCAAATCCTGGATGGCTGTAAACTCTCTCTAGCTCAAGGAGAATAAAACTGCAGTTATTTTATTTGGACCACAGCATTTCACCATTATTTCTCCTCATCTTGTCCTGTTAGCCCCCTCTGTTAAATCATATGCGGAAAAAAAAAATCTGAGGATTGAAGTTTGACCAACAAATCGAGTAGTACAGTTAAGCCCTTGCAGCTCTGCATCATCTCCAAACTCAGATCTACTCGCTGCACTTTTGACCTGGAGAAAGTCATCAACGCCTTCATATCCTCTTGCATTGATTATTGCATCTTGTTATATTTTGGAATCACCCAGTCTTGTCTATTTTGTGTCCAACTAGTTCAGAAAGCTGCAGCAAGCGTTTTGACAAGGTCAGAAAAGAAGGAGCACATTAATTGTATTCTCGCCTCCCCGCACTCGCTGCCCTCTGGCTACAGAATTGATTTTACAGTCCTGATGTTTGTTTTCAAGGCGTTAAATGTTGCGCCCCCTCTTATATTACTGAACCCCAGCTTTGTCAGAGAATTGAGATGGTCTGACCAAAGATTTCTGCCTTTTCTAATAATCCTGGACCAAGAGTTATGGGGACGGGGCCAGTTGACAGATTGTTGCTTTTCTCTTCCTTCCACCTAAGAGTGGGCGATATGGTGTTAAAATAATATCACAATATTTCAGGGTATTTTTGCCGTAACAATATCCCGCTAATCATCACGCTGTAACCTGTGACAGGCTGTTATGATACCAGAACTATCGCACATTCACATACATTTAGTATTTTGTATCATCACTTAGGGTTTAGGTCCAGTCATAGAGGGTTTGTTTGGTTTTATCCCCTGCAACTTAGTGACCGAAAAATCTTACCGACTAGTGACCTTTTTGTCGACTAATGTTTGGTCGACTATTAGGAGGCAGCCCTACTGAAGCGATATATAAATTAAGTTGATTTAATGTAATAACTTAAAAAAGTTTTACACTTGCTACCCGGCTTTACATATCATCAAGGTGTACACTGTAAGAATAAATTCACATTAGACCATGTTTTGGCTTCATGTTAAGCAAACCTTAACAACTTAAAGAGAAATGAGATATATTTCGTAAGAGAGAGACACTCAAAGTGCTTGGAATAGGTTATAAAGGTGACAGCTCTTGGCTATAAACTCTCAGTCATTTTCTCTTCGCTCCTCAAGCTAAGTGTTAAATCCACCTTTCGCACCTGTTCTCTGACGACTTTAGAGGAAGTAGATGAAGCAAGTTGAGGTGAAGTCAGCACAACCAAAAGGTGAATGACAAAGAGCAGAAAAGAACTGCAGTGAACATCACAGACTGATGACACAAAGCAGTTTAAGAGGAGCTGAGGGCAGACTTTTTCTTTCAATTCGAACCCATCAATGTCAAAATAAAACCTTTTTTGCTACAGGGCCTGTGCTGCAATCAGTGTTTGAACTCTGAGGTCCCAGTGGATGCAGAAGTCTGCCGGGTGTCACTGTTGGTGTCAAACGAGCGCTGGATTTAAATCTTAAATCAACATAAATCTGTGTGATTGATGTCTTCACTGCTGCTCACACAGCATGGTGTTAACTGCCTGTGCATCTATGTCTGAGCACCCATTAGCAAATATTGATATTTGGTTTCATTCAACAGTAGATGTGTGAGACTATTACAACTATGCAGTACACAGAGGACACTGTTTATACATCTGTTGCTATGTAAAGGATTCTGGTGTAATAAGCCTCCTAAATCAGCGCACACAAACACACAGCCTTTCAGTTATTGATCTGGGTTTGAATCATTTATATAGCGAACAGACTCCAAGTCCTATCAATATCGTTGCATAACAGCTTTATATGCACCTCAGGAGTGAATTATCAGGGAGCCAGAGAAGAAGGACCAATAATTTCTATCACTTGCATTGTGCCTATTGAGTGTAAGCACTTTCGATTGGCTGGTTTCATTCCAGTGTTCGCTCCGAGGCCCTCTAACATCCCTGCAGGCAGTTTGATGAGTAATTGAATCTAACAGTCTACTACCATAGGTACTATTATGACCACAAATACACAACACAGTAGTATGGTTGAAGAGTTTTCAAGTCCTTTACTTAAAATGGGGTGTCTACAGCTATAAACAAGACCTTTTTAATGACACTTAAAATGAAATTTAAGACCAAACTCGTGATGGAAATGCACATTAAAAGTAAAATTATACTCTTTTTATGAGTAAACACATTGATGTCAGTTTAAATCAATAGTCAGGTAAAATGACACTGATGATAACTTTTGTGTTCACGGCTCTGCACAGAAAGAAAATAAAGTAATGAGCCAGCTGGCTAGCAAGGCTTAAGTTTGATGATGCAGGATGTGTGATGCAGCGGCATTGTTACGTTAAAGTCTGTGAAATCTGGTGTTTCCATCCTGTTAAACACTGGAAACTCTTAAGGTAACATGCAGGGGTGTAAATTACTGGTTTCATCATCATGGATTCTTTGGACAACGATATGATATTTGGCAATGTTACAAAGACAATACGATACTTTTTCGATGCGATGTGATTCAGGGGCCTGTGATCAATATGAGTTGAAATCATCTGCCCATTTAACACAATCGATTACAGAAAAGCTGCCTCCTCGTTCTTTTTTGCTTTTAGCCATAAATGATAAAAACAACACATAAATAATGTAAATAACTGTAACCTCTTAAGTGCAGTCAAGTTTACTTTAAACTGACTCCACTAACGCACATGGAATAAGCTAGCCTTCAGGGCTTTCTTACAGAAAACCATCATCTTTTTCCTAAAACTTAAGGTCTTTTGGCTCAAAACACGGAAGGCAAACTTCTCCCAACGGCTATAAAACATGGATTAATAACATAATTTAACAAAGGTAGAAAATTAAGCTCGATATTTTTGCCAGTCATCCACTATGAGCTCAATTGTGTTTACGTTTCATAAATTAGCCGAGCGACTAGTGGACTTTCCTCCATTCGTAACTTAATAAATGATGTGTTTTTTATACTTTTTCCTTACATACCGTTTAAGTTTAAGTCTCTGCATCTTCCGACAGAACAGCTTGGTTGAATTTCAGCCTGGATGCAGCTTTTTTCAGCAGAACAGTGTTGAAACAGAGCAAATAATGTTGCTGCCAGAAGTTAGTGTAGTGACACACCCTGCCTGGCAAGTAACGTTACGTTGTGTTTTATCTCCTGATGGCATTGTTTATGTACAGCAGGTGTTTTGTCTGTTGACCTGTATTTTCTCTGAAATATAAAATATTTCCACGCTGCTGTTTTATTCCAGAGTAAATAACTTTATCCTCATCGTCTTTCTTTCAGCTGTTTGCCATCTGCCTGCTGCTGCTTGATGGTGACACAGACTGGTGACGATATAGATCGATGTTTTCACTTTGCATCGTTGACACTGCTTTGTTGATTATCGCATCAATATTTACTGATCTAGATCTATGGATCGTTACACCTGTAGTAGCATGACTGGGAAGTGAACAGCCGGCTGACTGGTTAAAGTCCAGGGTTTGTTTGACCCATCCACCTCCCCTCCTGCCTGCCCTATATTGCGTTGTTACTGTCAGTGTTTCAAACTGACGCATCTGGCGGCGTATCGTACACAAAAGATGCCTTTTTGCGTCTTTGTCTGACGCCGAAATCACTGACAAAGCGGAGGTATTTAATAACTTGAGAATGAGAACAGGCTGCCCTCACACATAATTTAATCTTGTGTAATAAAAATGTATCTCACTTATTCAATCACTGAGAATGTGGTTGAGAAGTGAAACTTGATTAGACGCCAACGTATCAACATATCACATATTAATGCAGTCTTATCTCTGACCTAGAATCAGAGTTATTAAAGGAATATATTTAATAAATGAAACATCCTCATTAGGATGCTGTTGAAACAACGTTAATGTGTAATCTAGATGTCTAATAGACTCTCACTTCATAACCAGTTTAGTCAGGTTTTGATTTGTTTTGACCTTCAAACCACCAAATGAATACTAACTGGCATTAATTCCTTATGAATGTGTTGCAACATTATCTAGGGATTGATTTTCTGCATGTAGAGCCTGTTTTCAAACTACGGTTTTGTATAAATGAAGGTGCAGACAGAGCAGGCACAGGTGACGTGCAGAATAGGGTGATTTTTGGAAACTTTGATAGAATATAATGGAGCAAAAACCTATCATTACTATTTTGGGCCCACCTGATAGACACATAGTCACTGACAATCTCATATTTTTGCACCTGATGGTTCGGGGAGAGATGGAAGGCAAAGAAAGGGCAGACACAGTGTTGTGGTGACAGCTTGAAGAACTACATTAAACATTTATCATTTTAGGTCTGTGATCATAAATGCCTAACCTTTCATGTAATATTACTTGCATAATCTAAGATTTTTATTTTAAAACGCTTCAGAAAATGCCAGTTTAGCTGTTGGGTTTCTTAAAACTTCTCCTGAGGAAAAATCCCCCTGGATGGTTGGGTTGCAGGGGGCGTTAAAAAATGATCTCTCTTAACAGGTGATCACAACCCTGGCTACTACTCTTACTTCTACAACTACCACTGCCACTGACTGAGAGCACATTAATACAAATGATGGTTGTTGAAAGATGAAGATCGTTGATGATTATCTAATACCAAAAGATTGCTGGTGGCGTGGTGTTGTTATTGCTCTGTTTATGTGCGTCTGGTGGTGTGATTTTCCCTTGAGGTGATAATAAAGCAGAGCGGACAAGATTGTTCACCCTCACGGATGTGGTTTAAAACACCCATACATCAATTTTCAATATCACGCCGCTGAGTCAGACTCATTTTTATTCACCCTGACACTTTGAAACACAACGGCTCCACTGAAGTTAACCTCGCAGGACCTTTTCATCATCCTTAGGAACCAACAAAGTGAAACAAACGGTGACCGTTTCGGGTGTGTGGAAGATCTGTGAGCTGTTTGAAGTAGCTTCCAGCTGCGTCACAGAGCTTTTTATCAGGTCTAAAGCAGGTGTAATAAACTGGACCACTGAGCGTGACCATCCCTGAAGCCTGGGACGGAGTTCATCAACATGCACCTATTGCTGCACTCTGTTTAAGTTATGGCATCTGGAAGGCTTTTGCACACTGGAGGAATGACACTGGCTTGTGCTCCGACTGCAGCACTGCTTCCAGGGTGTTACCATGGTGACGGCGGAGAGAAAAAGCAGCAGGTCCCGATAATAAGAGATAAACTAGAGCTCTAAACTGTGGGACACTCTCGAAGATAAAAATAATAGTAACACTGACAAGAATCTCTTAAAATATGGGTTCAAAAATATTTGTGTGATAGAAAAGAAGCATTACATGTTCTTTTTCACCGAGTAAATGTATGTATGCCACAGGGGTCGTCACAATTTCTATTCTAAATTGAAAACAATGAACTTTTGATTTTGATCATCAATTTCAAAAGCAAGATTGGCAATTCGCCCAGTATTTTTCTTTCCACCTCCGCCTACTTGCGCATGTCCGAAGGGGAAAAAAGCACTTCAAAGACAAAACAGTGTGTCTCACCAGTGGCATGCAGCTACACTTTTCAAGACAGAGATAATGGAGAAATATCCGAACTGGCAAATCTTCCTGCTTCTCTAAAGTCACTGATGTGGCAACATTTTGCCCTACCCGTGAGCTATGCAAACAACAGTCCCAACTTGTCAAATACTGAAGCTCGTTCGATGGCCCGTCATGTCAAAATATAATGCGCTAGGTACCCTCCTGTGTCAGATTTGGATGTTCAGGGACAGTGTGTCAGTTTATGCTTGTCACATGCATCGTCTCTTTTCAAAATAAACGTACGTATTCACAGGAAATGTACAGTTTCTCCTTGTTACATGCATACAGTCCATTTTTTAGATTAACTTAAAGCGTAGGTAGAAAAACTTTGTTTTTGGCTTTACTTTCTTAGGGTTGGGCAACAAAAGAACATGTTTAGGTTTAGTTAGTCTCTATATACAGACTCTACATTCAGTGAATGTAGACTCTGTAGGCAAACCCCGGAGATCCTGCCTCCAGAAGAAGAATGGAAGAGCCCTGGTTTCTGGTTGTAGGCTGTTTGTAGTCCGCGTCATATTGAGTAATCACATTTGAGCCGGATGCAGTTGTTACCGGGTTAAACGGTCCGTGCGGTGAACTAACGAGGCGGAACATAATTGGCATCACTGAAAACTCTGAATCCATCGCAATGGTTCAGCATATTTACTTGGAAGTTGGAAATGGAAATGAACCGGAATGCCAAAAAATCGGGGGTCCGAGAATGAGGTTTAGGAAAAACATGGTTTGGTTTAAAATAAGTATGCGTGTTACTAAAATAATATGATGTTACATGACATAAATCATTAGCATTGTATGCTACACATACTAGCAAAACATGTTATTGAAACAATTCCTTTGACTTTTGCTCGATTCACTGCTCTGCTTGATTCACCCTACTGGAAGCGTTTATAGTACGTACACTGCTACATGTAGCTACATGCTAATGTCAGGGACACATGTAATCCCGGTTGCCGAATCAGAGCTGTTAATGTTAGTTGTTGTTCTGGTAGAAACTCAAATTACAAGTATAAACCTGTAAATAAACATAATAAGTCACATTTTAACAGTTTGTTGTCATTTGATGATTGAAATAAGCAATTGTTATTTCATTTTAAATTAATTTGATCATATGGTCTTAGTATGGTATCACACTCGATAGCCTATTTCTTAAAAAAGAATTTAGTTGTCAGAGCATTAAACCAATAATCTGTTGATCTTTACATATCAAAACTTGGTAGTCTAACAATCACCAAGGCTTCAATGCTGGAAAAAAATGTTTAAATTAAAAATCTGATCAAATTTTGACTTTGAATTCAAAACCTGGATTTGGAGACTCATGCCATCCCATGTATGCCATATTCAAAATAAATTTCCACAAGTAATAAATCATTTACTGTGTTTATTTTGATAAAACTCTAGATTATACGATAAGTATTTTGCAAACTCTCAAACTGCACTTTGGTTTTCCTTAACCAAATAGGTCTCGCTATGAAGTCATTGAAATCCGCACTTGGTCAGTGACTTCCAGCATCAGACACCAATGAAAAAAGCTGTCCTTTCATGTCAGCATGATACGCGGCCAGTTGCCATTACTGGGGGGTGGGAGGGGTGGTGGATGGATCCAACAACCACAGACTTTCACCTGGGAGCCCGGTGTTCGCTAGCCACGTGCTTTTGTTGCCTAAATCCATTCAGGTGTGGGTGTTGGCAAAGTGTAACCACGTGCGTTTGTTACTGAAGGAAAAAAGGTCAATTTGTGGTGTTGCACCACCGTAGTGTAGTGGTGCAACGGATCACAAAACTCACGGATTGGATCGTTCCTCGGATCAAGAGTCACGGATCGGATCATTTTTCGGATCAGTAAAAAGCAAAAAAAAAAACCAAGACAAATAAACATAAGTTTTGTCTGTTTATTAAACACTTAAATGATTAAATTAAAATATATAAAAGTAGTGCACAAGGCATAATATCTTCTTTTTAACATAATTATTAATGAAAAACAACTTAAAGTACAATATATAGGCATATCTCCTTCCTTTAAAATGTAACTGTCATATGGCTTTCTTATGCCACAGTGCCTACACACCGTCGCGGTTTTGTCCACTGACCTCTTTCCTTCGTCATCATACTTGACAGGGAAGCCAAAATGCTCCCATACAGGGGATTTAAGTGTCGCGGGGCGGTCAAGCTCCTCCTTTCCTCCGCTCGCCATGTCTGCTCTCCTCCTTTCTCCACTCGCCACAAGCTGTGAACGGACGGAGCACAACTTTTTTTTTCAGAAATCTATCCGCGGGTCACGTGTGTGCCGAACCGATGATGTCAATCTGAACGGATCACGGATCAATGACGATCCGTTGCACCACTACCGTAGTGCGTTTATTTTAAGAGACTGTATGCAAACTTTACATTTCCTGTGGAAGTGCATTTTGAAAAAAGACAATACATGTAACAGGCTGAAGTGGACATGGCATCCCAGAAGGTCTACAACCAACGCACCCAGGGTACCTTGCATGTCATATGTGGACGTGGAAAGTCCATGACCAAGTGTCAATATGTGACGAGGTTGGAGTGAGAATGTATTGCCTCAACACCCTGTTTAAAGTACATATCAACTACTTAAATATCAGAACTAAGACACCACATAAACATTGTTCAACTCATGTTTTCAGGGTTTTTGGTTGTTCTGAGTTTGCTTCAAATGCATTTACACTCATAATAACATTCTGGTATTGAATGGCATTACTGGTGTCAGACAGAAGCTGTTGTAGGATGGTCAGTACCACAAAATCTGTTTTTTAGCAGAGAAAATATTCCAAGGCCAGAATCATGGATGATAATCCTGAAATGTTGAATTATTAAAAGTGGCTAATGTACTCTCATGCTGGAGGGAGCAAGGTAACTTGATTTATGAGGTGAATGCATCATTAATAAGATACAAAGAATACATTTTCATTACCATCAAAAGATTGTCAAACATGAACTATTTCTTTTTAACTATTCTCAGTTAGTTTCTTTGTCAAATGCATGAAGAATAGCTTCAAATAATGCACCTCAGCCACCATTCCACTTTCCACTTTTGTGTGTGTTTCTTCCCTGAACTAACGAGGTGAATGCTGCAGACAACAACAGCGGCGCAACAAAGAATGAATCCAGTAAGAGGTGGTTTTGTGCCCAAAATATGATCTAACATAGCAGGAGAGGCAATGCCTGTATTCTTTAATGAGGTACAATGTAGAGGAGAGATTGGTTCTTTCTTTGTTTTTGTTTTTATATTGATCTTATCAATTCTAGTATGGATGCTCAAAACAAGAGTAAAAGTGGTAGTATTGTATTCACCTATCCTTAAATCCCTTTGTTTGCTGGGGATGTTGAGAGTTTTCCAAAGAATAATGACAACAAAGACTGTTGATTCAACCAGCTGAAAATGTCACCATTACTTATATTTTCTCATAGCACACAAAGGCATAGAAAGGGACAAAAGAAAAGGTGATTTAAATACAACTTGATACACAGAAATCCGTGGGAAGAAATTTTCATTGTACAATAGCCATCTCAGAAAATAGTGCAGTTTCATGGTATCACTGAATTCATATCATCAGTCAGAAAGACCCTTAAAGGAATGAAAATGGAAGGGTCATTTTTCGTTGAACAAATGTCTTATTACTGTCATTAAAACTTGAAACTATTTTGTTAATGTTAGTATGTGTAGAAAGTCTCCCCTTTGAAAATAACTAACATAATGGGGAGATTTGTTTTGCCTTTTTTGTACATGGTATGATTACCATCAACTTTGACATCGTGGTGTACCTTAGAACTGGTTTATCACTGCAGCCCTAGTTTATGATCACATGAAAATAAGAATTGTTGTGTTTCCATTACCTTAGAATTAGCCTTTTATATTTACATAATGGAGCTCTATGATTCTTTTCATGGAGTCTGCAAAGCTGTTTCTACAGTAGCCCAGAACGGACAAATCAAACACTGGCCCTAGATAGGGCTGTTCAGGTTTTCGCAACTTTGCGTAGGCCACCGTGATTCTCCAACATGTTGGCACACGGGAGAAATTTAAGTTCTGCAACCTCACCCCTAGATGCCACTAAATCCTACACACTGAACCTTTAACACGGCATCATGTGGTGGTGCCACATAATGTTTTAAATTACGTGATGGTGACAGCGAGGTTCGGTGACAGACACCAAACCTACATGATCAGGTGTAGAGAGAGATTATGGTTCCTCTTAAAATAACTTCATTTGTTGCAAACAGGCTACAGGGTTCCTATGATCATTGAAATCCTGGAAGAGTCATGGAATTTCACAATCACATTTTCCAGGCCTGGAAAAGTCATGGAATAAGTAAAAATCATTTAAAGTTTTGGAAAGGTCCTAACCCTTTTGTGTGTAATGAAATAGTTGCAGTAATCTAACGTGGATAACGGATGATAAAAGCAAATGTATTTTCTGGAGCTGATGACGTAACGTAGCTCTAATATGTGTTGATGTGCAAAAGACTTTTGTTAACAAACACGTACATTTCTTCATCATCTCCCCACTTTCCGTCTCTCCCTTTATATGTGCCAGCTAAGTTTTGTTTGAATACAGCGTTTGAAAAACACTGAGCAAGATTTTTTTTTTCTAATTTTCTTAATCATCGGCATGGTTGGGTCTAGGTCTCAAAACTACTTGGTAAGGTTTAGAAAAAGATTGTGTCTTCAGTTTAAGTAAGTAAGTTTTGCTCCGTACGGTATCTAAGTACGTCCTAAGAAGATGTAGGTACATCACTTAATGTGACGTAACTATGTAAAGGAAATAGATACACAAAGTTAAATTAAGTCAACAGTGACTTTTGGTTTCAAAGAGTACACAAACAGGGCAGCCAGAACCTCTGGGTGAAAGTCCAGTGTTTGTTTGACCTATGCACCACCCTGGCCTGCTCCCTACGTGGTCTTTCTCACGCTATACTACCTATCGTCCACCTCCAATTGCGTGACATTGTTGAACCACAGACTTTGTGTGTCACCACGACAAAGCATCCTAATTGACTTTCCAATGGCACTGTGGGGATTTCACACTGGAGCGGCTGTGGCTCAGAAAGCAGAGTAGGTTGTCCGCTAATCGGAAGATCGACAGTTCAATTACCAGTCTGCATATCCAAGTATCCTTGGCCAAGATACTGAACCCCATCGGAGTGTGAGTGCGTTTAAATGGTATCTGAGTACCTTGGCCACCAGTGTGTGAATGTGTGTGAATGGGTGAATGTGACATGTAGTGTAACAGCACTTTGAGTGGTCAGAAGACTAGAAAAGCACTATACATGTGCAGTCCATTACATATTTCTCTGAGAACAGGTTGTTAAAATATCTGACTTAAAATCAAATCTTAAATATAATCTAATCTTAAATATAGGGATAGTGGTAGGTCAAAAAACATTAATATTACTACTTTTTGGAGTTACAATTGCAAGTGGAAGCTTAAATAGAGTGGAGAAAAAGGTTTTATTCAATAAAGATAATCAACTGTACCCTCAGAATAATTCCTAATACTTGGGTCAATAATACTGTTTGTAGTGAGACGCCATGCACATTACCTTAATAGAAACATAATACCACAGTGATTTTTCATGTTTGGTTAATGTGCACAAGTTCAAAAAAGTCCTTTCTGTGCAACAGAATAAAGTGACCCCTGTTGTGAAATATCCTTTGTGCTGTCGTACTGTACTGGGTTTGTTAAACAAAGTCCCTGCTGTGTTAAAAACTATCAATGGCAGTACTGATAATGGCCACCCATTTTTTACTGTGAGCGATTTCCCTTGCTGCACCAGCTCTGCAGAACATCTACACCATCACTAACTTTTTACTGCGTTCTGTCGCTAATCGCCTCCTGGGTGGATGAAACTGAATAATTCAGAGGCTGAATAATGGGGTGTACTGAACATCAGGGAGCACAGATACTAAGAGAGAGGTGAGGCGTGACAAAAAGACAACATTCATTAGCAGAGCAGTACTGATTGGCCGAAAGCCCAGAAGAACGTGCCAGTCCAGAAATACTCATCGGGTTACACCGCCAAAGACAAACTGAGATGGAAATACAACACATTAGACAATTACATAATCATGCCAAAATTAGAATAACAAAGAGAAAAAAAATCCATTACATGGAATGTGCAGGTCCAAGGTCTCTGGTCATGAGTAGAGTTCAGACAGAAAGTGGGGAAATATCAAAGTAGGATGTTATTTACCAAAATGTACAAAGGCATTAGAGTCAGTGTTGGCCTTGGCTCAAGTCTTCAGGGATACACTCTCTGCCCCAACACATGAATAATGTATTGCAAGTGGTTAGAAATTGCCAATGATTTATGATGGGCTTCTCTACGTTTCAAATCCACTATCATATTAGGTGCCTCTAGAGGCCATCCAGTATAATGGTCTCTGAATTGAATTACAGCACCTGCATATTTTTTTAGTTCATTTTATTATTTCATCTAATTACAGGATACTTAGGTCCTGCATCGGGATGAAGAAATGTCTGAAATCAAGTCAGTTAAATTATCAATTTCCCGCTTAGTAAAAACCTTCTATCAGTGCGGAAACAACTGGTTGATTGAATTAATTAGTCGATCAAAGGTAAATTAATCTGCAACACGTTTTTATGGTTGGTTTTTGTACAGAACAGTGTGTGAGACTGAGGGCAATTTAGTGGCATTCAGCCGCGAGGATTGCACATTACAACAAGCTGAAACTTCCCGTGAGAATTCCTTTAGTGTTCTCAGTTTGGAAGGGGCCTGATTATCCGTAGAGGTCTCTTCCTCTCTAAGACAAATGGAGCAGATGATATGGACTGGTGAAAACACAGAGTGAAGCAGTTCCATGTTGCAGTTCAGTGTTTCCCTGATGCATTACGGCTTATCGGAGACTGGCCCCTAGCCCAGCACCTGCTAATGTGTGCTCACCTTTCTGCTCTGATAAATTAAGATACAGACGTTCAGGAGGTTTTTACCAGGAGCCAAATAACACCTGGTTATAATAACCTGGTTAGAATAAAGCAGTTTCATGTTTAAAAATCGGTGTTTTCCCGATCCTGCTCTTCACTTTGGGGCTGTATGTAGATTTAAACGGCTCACTCTAAGGTAACCAAACACGATTCTTATTTTCAGGTGGTTATACACTAAAAGAAACATACTCATTGTATTATATTCCATTTCTGCCAATATATCACCCTAAGGCCTACCAATTAATCGCTCAATTGTGATTAGAAAAAACAACAACATAAAAAACACCTCTAGTTCTTCACATAGCAATTTTTTAATTCCTTCAATCTGTAAATAATGAATTTCGCTTATTGCTCCTTTAATCTACAGTGAAAACAAATATTAGTTGCAGCCTTAAGTGCCATGCCAAATTTAAAATGGTAATTTAAGTGATAATTGATAAAGACTCAACCGTGAAATCATTTGTTTACTGCTGCTGTTGTTGTCACTGTTTGCTGTGTTGTCTGCAATTAAATTGAACTTGTAAACAGATTAAAACACAACAATACATGTTTTGGTGTTTTGATTCTACTATTTCAATAATGTCAGACTCTCTTTTGTTGAGATTTTATTGTATTTTTAATTGTTTATGTGAAAAGTCAGAGTCGTCCTCTGACTGTGGCAGCAGCAGCAGCAGCTCTGTATTACAAGATAACAATCTTTAAGGGCCTTGACGCAGTTTTTGTTGAAGGCACTTGGACCGTGTTTTAAAACTTTTGAGTCATTTGTAGCATCAATAGAGACTCGTTCTGGGAATGTAATTCCCCTCAGTGTCCAACTAATACCCATTATTAAGATGATGTTTGCTCTTGTGTTGTTGATAGATGTTTGTGGACAGAATAGAAAACACGTTGTCACTGGTTACAGCCGAGTCTTTGGGGATTAATATTTGCAATGCCATGTAACAATAATATGTTGTACCTTTTGTTAAATTCACAAATCCAAAATTCAGCCCCCAAACCATTAATTAAGATTAAGATGGACGGAATTTAGCATTCCCTTTTAGTGCATTATTAAAACCTCAGCTGAAAATGTGAAGGGATTATGAATTCATATGAGGAGAGGGATAGCTCATCCGCTTCTTGTCTCTTGCCTGGCTTGTTTATTTACAGGGGAAATCATCCAAAATGGATGAGCTGAGATAAATTGAGATTTATTAACAAGGAACGGAAATTGTGAACGGTGTGTTTTCTCCAACCATAGCCCGGAGATATCTCCCCAAAGATGTGTATATGCATGAACCATCTCAGGAAAAAAAAAAAAAACTTCAGGCAGTTTATTAAACCGTAGTTTATGCACAATGTCAGCTGACATGCTTTTTTCTGATCCAAAAAACAACACTGCTTGTATGAGCTTCAAAACATCCTCGCTGCTGAGACGCATCATTTTACATGCCAGCTTTTTATCTGAAGCCTCAGCAATCTGCGTGACATATGGAGGGCTTTGCCACAAGCCACTTATTATCTTGATCAGGTGGAGAAAATCACAGGATATAACATGCTGGGAGCAATTTAGGTGTCTTACCTCGTCTTGGTAGATGAAGAAAAGCATGATGGACAGAATCTCTAGGAAGAAGATGAGCAGGAGGAGGATGAAGAACTGTGGAGACACAAAGGGAAGAAAGAGGAGTTATTTAACACACCATTTATCAGAGAAGAGGAAATGACAACAAGGGAGATAATAAGCATCTGTCTGTGAAGAATGAATGAAGTATAAATTGAAAAGAAGGGGAGAGGCAGCCGACACCACAGCGTGAGAGGGAACGAAAGGAAAAAAGTAATAAAAGAAGGAATAAAATGGCCATAGAATGACAAGGAGAAGGAGTTGGAGAGGTAAGGACGATCGAAGAGCTGTAGATCGTTCAGCCTCAATATTTCTAACTGACAGGTCAAGAGAGCAGAGAAGCAGAGGAGGAGGTGGGACAATCATAGTAAGTAGGGCAGACTGGAAGAAGTGATATACAGTTTTCCTCTATCCACTTCTGAATTTGTTAAAGGAGCCTCATTTTATTCCTCACCCGTCTCCACCCAGCCCTCCTCTGCTGAATGAGCTGCTTGATGGGTGATGCATCTTCTTCCTGTGGGCCCGTGTGAGTGCTTAAAACAGTTACGAGCTCAATCATCAACCACTCTGCCAGGGACATGTCTCCCACGCATGGGAGTGACTGTCTGAACCAGGGAGGGTTGAAATGATTTCAGAAACAATGGTGTAATGTTCCAGAGGGTCACACAAGGATCCTGATGAAATGGCACTAGATTATCAACTGACGTGTCTGCAGGCGGATGAATCGACACACATCGACGCTGCGCCACTGGGGTCTAGGGAAGTTCGGTCGGTCGGCTGTTTTAGTTGGGACTTTAATATCTCAGCAACTTAATTCTGAGATATTTTCCGAGGGGTGCTTACTGGAAACTAGGAAAGTCGGAAAGTGACAAAGCAGCGTTCCGAGTAAGTTATTAGGTTAATTACTTACAGAAATGTTACGTGCAAAACTTCACCTTCCACCGTCTCTTCCCTGTGCTCTGTTACTTTCTTTCTCTTGCTCTCAAACACACACACTCACACACACACACACACACACACACACACACACACACACACACACACACACACACACACACCCAGCACCACTTGTCTCTTTCCTCAACCTGTGTCTTGTGCTCTCACTAGGCCTCATTCACCAACCATACTCTAGAGACTTCAGATCATTCTTCAGATCAAAGAACCCAAAACCGTTTAAGAACGTTGCAGAGAAACGTTGCAGCGGTACAAACTGGCCGGTCTGCGCTCGACTCAAGCCGATTACTGCTGTCCCCTGCAATTCAACTGGTCAAATTGCCGGCGGCTTGTTTTAGAATGTAAAGCACGTCATCTCTTCCTACAGTCAGTCAACTTATGATGAAGTCCACTAGTCAAGTCAAAATGACAACAGATGGCGTGCTTGCTTGCTGCAGCAGGTGCTCCATCCCCGCCAAGCTCTCCGTTTCCGTCCCCACGGTGTGCCGGTGTTGGACAGTGGGTCGCTGCTGGTGCTCGCTGTGTGTGCTTTGGCCCCCCACACTCACATATTACACACATATTTTCACACAGTTTCCTAAGGATTCAAATACCAACAATATTTTATCATTAAAATATCTGTAATAATTATTTTGATTATTTTACAAAAAGCATTATGGTCTTTTAAAATAACCACTACTGTGAAGGCCCCCTGCTGCTTCGTCTGACATTGTCGTGTCTCGGCCAAGAAGTTGCACATGAACACACCGCAAAGACTACAGCCAATGACCAACCAGCATGTACGTTCTGCGCCTGCGTTAGAGGTAATAACTCTCCATACCAGCCGACAGGGACTGAGGAGGGCCAAGGGTGCAGGACACACTACAACAACTAGCAATAGATGCCTACCAATGTCCCGACACTGACCAACGGCTGACTATTGCCACTGCAGTTCACATTAATTGGAACCATGCCAGCTAATAATATCACTGGGCGGGTGGAAAATAAAGTGATAAAGCAACATTTTGTGTATGTTTTTAGTATTTTATAGATGTGTGAAATAGCTCACCTTCTCTCCTCCTTTCTCTGTCTCTCTCTAAACACACACACACACCCTGGAGAGCGACATGGTCTCTGTCCTCAGTCCTGGCAATTATGCCATCATGCATAAATACCATTTTTCCACATTCATGCGTGGCAGGGATTTGTGTCTCCATTACAGCAGGGCTACCCACTTGAAGGTGTGTTTATAGGCTGTCATAAGTGATGACGTCTTGTCTTCAGTGATGATGTTTAAAAGCCACAGGCTGATCTGTCACATATATCCCTCATTATTTTGCTGCTAGTGCTTTTCCATCACACAGCAGGGCAGGTAAAAGAAGTTTACCTGTTGGAGGTGAGCTGTTTGCAGAGGTGCAGTTAGAGCCGTTCGTCAGCAGCTCTTATCATCATCTCACTGTGGCTGTTCATGCTTTCCCCAGTTATTTTGTTATGTAAAAGTTTTCATTGTGAAGCAGCAAAATAAGGAAATGTTGGGTTCTCATCAGCAGTAAGTTAACAAGACCCCTACAGCTGAAGGTAAACATTCATTCATTCATATAACTGCTTATCCTGGTACAGGGTTGTGGGATTGGTGGACCTTATCCCAGCTGATGTTGGGTGAGAGGTGGGGTAGACCCTGGACAGGTGGCCAGACTATCACAAGGCTGACTGAAAGTGAACATGAAACAATAAAATAAAGGAGATGTCTAAAGTACAAACAGCAATGCAGGAGATAAAACTGAACTCCAAACCACAGAGATTCAGTTCAAGCTACAAAAGTACTGAGAGCTGAACACAGAGACTTTTAAAAACGTCTGTTTCTGTGATCTCCTGCACCGACAGACGTGAGCTGAGTCTCACAACACATGTACTTGTTCCAGGGTGGGAAGGGGCATTGAGGGAGGTTGGCTGCAGTCAGCGCGATGTCACCACTACCCACTTGGAGGAATTTTGGCAAGGCAAGTTCTGAAGTTATAAGAAGCATCTTTTTTTTTCTAAGCTGATTTGGGAGCTGACAATTTGAGAAAGGTGGGAGGTGGGTTTAATTGCACTCATATATGAGTATCGTGCTTGTGTGTTCTGATTTCCGTTTTGATTCCCAGCATCAGAATTTAGCTCACAGCATCATGAGTACATGAAGCCTTACAGAGCTGCAAACATGGCTGTAGTCTTGTACTCTTGTTTCTTTGTATTTAGAGTGAGGCACAGAAACCATGAAACCGTCTCAGAGGTTTCAAAAACAGATTTTAAAAGCAGAGATGTTTTCAAAGACATCATGGTTACACGTCCTTTGTGTATTCCGGCTTGACAGTGGATGTGAGTGTTGCTGGTTCACAAGAAATGGCATCGAGCAGGGCTGTCAGTTGCCCCACGAGGTCTCCTTTGGCAGCACCTGCATGAATGAATCACTAAACATGGCAACACTGGAAGGTGAGAGTCGACTAGGTAAGAGATATAGCCCACGGTGTGTTTGACTCACTCGTGCTCTTTTTCAAGAGGTGCTCTCAAATAACCGTCTGAAATCAATTTCTATTGTTCTGTCAGGCTACATTGTCTGAATGTTATGCTCTGTGTTGTGTGAAATTCCTGGTAACTTCAATTTGTGGGGATTTTTAGGGGTTTATTTAAACTGAAGAAAATATGCTGCACTGTGGATTTGAAATTCCACCTTTTTCGGCTGATGAAATCCTTTAACAAGCCGGTGGATAATGTCAAAATACAATTCAGTCAAGTGTAGAAGCACTACGGTTTTTCCTAACTTCAAGTATTTGACATTTTGAAGGTTCAGCCCCAGACAGTCATAATATTTGCCTTTTTTTATTGTGCAACACAGTTCTTCAACCAGAAAGAGTTTTTTAAAAAATTTAAAAAAATGCAGTATGACAGACCGACAGACACACAGGGGCAGATTTACTTTTTTTTTTTTTTTTGCAAAAGTCTGAGCTATTTTGTCTTTGTCTGTGATATTTCCTGACCTGCTATTGATCTTTTCCGTCTTCAGTGCTATGAGAGTGGAAGTTCAAATGTGCAACTGCTCTGCAACAAATTTAGATTCAGTGTCTGGTCAAGAACTCTAGAGTAGCTGCGTGAGGCCACAGGCACTTAAACCTTCCTGCTGGGTTATGTTTGTCTGACTTCGAGTCGCATGAATCGATTCCTGACTACTAGAAGGCACAGGAAGTGCAAAACTAGCTGACCATGAATCTATGTGACAGATGCACAAGACTGACATCTGTTTAAAAAAAAAAAAAAAAAGCCAACAAATGCTCATTATTACACATGCAGCAGTACAGCCTCAGGCCTTGTGTCCACCGAAGCACTTTTTTTTTCCCAGCTGAAAACACCAGGCGCTCCTCCCAACTTGGAGCGCTTGAGAGCGCTTTTGAGGTGCAGTGGTTTTTCAGCTGAGATGCTTTGGTTGCACTGGTTGCTATGATGTGAAATATCAGCAGAAGGGAAAATTTCAGCACAAGATAGAGAACTTGCTCTGGATGAAGGGAAGGCTGAAGCACAGGGAAAGAAATCAGGGTTTACGAGAGGATATAAATCTTTATATTTAGCTCAATTGACAGATATTAACATATTTCTCTTCCACTGCTGTTGCTGCGCAGCACCTGTACATGTAAAATGTGAGTTGGTGTTTGTGGTATCTGTTTCTGCTCCTCCTCCTCCATGATTTGACGGCTGAATTAAAAGTGACAGTGACGAACGTCTGCAGTTAGGAGAGGTTGATCTAGAGCAGTAGTTCCCGACTGGTGGGTCGCAGGTTCATTCTAAATGGACCGTAAGTGACTTGCAAATGTGTCAAGTTCAAAAAACACACTTGATTTCTAAGTACAGAGAATATTCAGCACAGAGCTTTTATTTTGAAGTGCCCTTTTCTGCTGTAGAGTGAGTGACTAACAGCCAGCTACTTGAAAGAGTCAGCAAACTATCCCAACAACAAGGCCAAATGCAAGTACTGTATGACGCTGAATATATTAAACTGCATGGACCCTGAACTAATGACGGAGGAGAACCCGTGGCTGGGAACCACTGACTGAAAATGATTCTTAGTTAAGGTTAGGAAAAAAGTCAGTGTTTGGGTTAGAATAAATAGATTTCTGTCAGGCTTTCTGGGTGAAAGTAACAAAAACTTCTCCCATATTTGCAATTTTTCACCCAAAGTTGAACATTTTTCAACTCTTGGAATAAGTTCCAAAAATGCAGCACTCAGCACAGAAAAGATGCACCGCGCTGGCATTTGTCATCCCTGTCTTCTAAAGATGACATTTGTGTGCTACGAAACTGCTTTCTTAATAACCTTGTTGTGACAACATAATTGCTGCCTGGATGATGTTCGGAGACCATATTTCGTTGAAGTAGCAAAACACAACAGTCATGTACCATGTAGGCTTTGAAAGGAGGTGGATGGGGAGGATTTTTATGTGTACAAAGTGCAGGACTTTGGCACCACAACTTTGGTTTCACATCTGGACGACTGTCTTAGCTTTAGGCAACAAAAGCATTTTGGTTGAAGTTAGGAAAGTTTGTGATTTGGGTTACATTACATGCCTTCACAACACAAGCGACACAGCAACAGGCTACAATTCATTTTTATTGGAAGCCGCTGACATGAAGCTGACACCTGACACTTGTCGCTGCTGGCCTCAACTTTTTCAGCTCCTCAATGAGGCGGTGAAGTGTCAACCTATCATATGTTTTGTTTTTAGCTATGATACTGTGTTATATTCGTTATTTGATGCTATGCTAGCTTTGTGTGCATTACGGTGCACACAGGGATGCAGTGGGGCGGCGAAATGTGATGTAGAGTAATGCTGAGACATTGATCAAAAACACAGATATTATTATGACCATAGACAAACTAGGCAGCGTTCAGTCGAGGTGTTTCGTGGCCAGTAGCAGACACACACAGCCAGTGACGACATAGCTACAGTAAGTCCCTTGTAGTGGGAATGTAGCATTTGGCATCGCTTAAGTTAAGTTTGGGAAAAGATTGTGATTTTGGTTAAATGTTAATCAAAAAAGTAAAAAAAATTACGGACCGGTTAAGCGCCTGCATGACTGCTGACGCCGCCCCAATCCGCCTGTCAATCTCCTGCTCCATCCTACCCTGACTCGTGAACAAGATCCCTGGATCTCGGGTGGATACTGTATCGCTAAATGGCCTATTTTGGTGGAAAACAACTGAGGTATGTTGTCGGTGAACATTTTGCTGATATTTTCGGTATCAGCATTTTTGGGACACGTGCGTTTCCGTTCCTGGTTCAAACCCAGGTGGCGAGATCAGACCCCAGCTTGGGGGCCCTTGATTGCGGAGTTTGCATGTTCTCCCTGTGTCAGTGTGGGTTTTCTCCAGGTGCTCCAGCTTCCTCCCACAGTCCAAAGACATGCAGGTTAACTGGTGACTCTAAATTGTCCATAGGTGTGAATGTGAGTGTGAATGGTTGTGTGTCTCTATGTGTCAGCCCTGTGATAGTCTGGTGACCTGTGTCAGCTGGGATAGGCTCCACCCCCCCCAGTGACCCCCAACAGGATAAGCGGTTGCAGAAAATGAATGAATGAATGTGATTTCAAGGAGACAGGGCTGCAATTGTAGTGTAGAATTAAAAAACACTGGCCTCAGGAAAAAAATGCTTCAATGGTTATGGCCCCTAATAATCAAACTGAATAGACTTTGCATTTTAAGCTCATTTTTCAGTCTGACACACAGGCTATCTGATTTCTGTAAGGGGGCTCATTTTGCTCCAATCGATCAATACTTATTAAAGTATCAATGTCATTTCCAGTCACCAGAGATGGGGCTGACAGTGGTGGTTGTTAGGAACAGATAACCTCATATTTTTCACTGTCAGTATCAAACCTGGGAAAACATCTGCTGTCAGCTGCAATATAGAGATCTGGAACTAAAACATTTATTTGGAGCCATGTTTCTAGTCTCACAGAATAAAAGTAAGTTAAGCTCAGTAATAACTCCTCTTCGCTCTTGTTCTCCACCAAGAAAAATATCTGCGTCTTTAGCTGCAGGTTGTTTGCATTTCTTCACCAGCTGGTCGCTAACTTTGTCTGTTTGTGCTGGGCAGGTAGTACACTGGGTCTTTATCTTTTAGCTGAGAACAGCTGCCTGCTGCAGCCACAGACATTACTCATAGTCATTTGACTTAAAAAATTACTTTGAGCTTTCATACATTGCCCTGCTACTTAGGGAGATATCTTCGAAGGGGGTCCTGAATGTTTAAATTTTAACCTTAACATGGGCGAAGAAATTAACGTCTAAGCTACAGGAAAAAAAGAAGTTCCATCATCTTTGTTTTCTCTGATTCGTCCCATGTTTCTCCCCATCTCTCAAAGGCTGTTTGCTCGACTGCGTTTTTCGGGGTGTTTGTTCGAGACCATGAAATCACACCAGAGAGCAAAGGGACATCGTTAAGGATGAGAAAGTGATACCAACACTCGGAAAACAAACAGACCATTCCCTGTGGCGCTCTGAATATTTCCCCATTAATCTGCTCTTAATAAGAAATTTAACTCCTCGTCTTTGGACCACAGGCAACAGGCGGACTCAATGGGATCATTTGATGGCAGAAGACTGCATTTTGCTTTTTTATAAAATACACCAAGAAGGCTATTGAATTAGCTTGAGGAAAATTTCAAACTGCTGTATTTGAATGGGTTACTATTATCTAATGGGTTGCAGAAACTAACTTTAAATGATGAAAACCCATTTGTGAAGTGTGTAGAACGGCCGGTAATAATAAGAGCAATAACAGTGTGCCAATTAAATCAAGTGCAGAGCAATCAGTCTGCTTGCTTACTTGATGAAACATAATTCTTTTAAAAGGATGGATGTTAATGTCCGGTTGTGTTAATCATAGTTTATAAAAAAAAAAAAACTAAACAGCTAGTTGAAAAAATACTTCTCTGAGTAAAAAAACATAAACAGGTTTAATTGAGATGTAAAATAAAAAAACGGCATAATTTTCTCCAAATTACTTTAAAAGGCTGTTGCCTAACGAGACTATAATGACACTCTTGTTTGTGACAGAGACGCAGCAGGCAGTGGAAATACATTTACATCTGTTTTAATCATGGCAGTTTGTGCTTTCACTAAGGTTTGTGTAAATAAACACGGTAACTGCATATCTCAGCCAAAATCTAAAGAAGTTGGGATTGTTTTGTGCTGCTGTGCACTCGGTGTCTCACTGTGATATAATTTATTATAAACAAAGACTCGGATCCCATTACAAAAGAACCAAAGCAGGCTCGATATGTTTTTCCTGAGTTGTCATCATTCAAACTGAAATACGTTATTCTGTTTGCAGCAGTGGCTTCCAGCAGCATGTAGGAAAGATTTATAGTAGATCAGAGTAAAAGGAAACAAAATAGGGCTATAAACAGGTTTTCTATGGAGCAAAAAGCTTTATAGCTTTCTAAACTGTTGTCAAACAACATTCTTATGTTCACAGATTCTGCTGTTTCTCAAACGTATTGCTACCTACTGTCAGTGGTGGGAGGAGAACTCAGATCCTTTACTTTCAAGGGACACTTTGCCCGTTTTCAACCAGCTTTGTATCATAACAGTGTGGTATGTGTAAATGAAATATGGTAAACTTTCCTCTGTATTGCAAGCACCCATATCTCTCTGCTTAACTCCAAGCTCAGGCCCGCCAGCAGATTTGAGCTGGCTTTGGGGTCTTACTTGAACTATCAAACCCCTAGGAAGTGTTTAGTCCACTGAAGCCAATTTGACAGAGTGATTACATGATGCCATTGGGTCCAAAAAGACGTCTGTAAATCAGATGATTCATTTTTGAAGTGTCACATCCTCCTTCACTGTCAGAATTTGTCCAATGATAATTTGATAATCTAGATTGGATGACCATTTAATCTCCATTCAACTGAGAGGAGGGCTAAACTCGCTCTCAGCCTATGGCTTTCGCTCCCAACCAGACCAAAGTTAGGCTACTAGCCAATGAGAAGTAGAGTGGGGGCGGGTCCTGGGGGGAGGAACAAACTTGGTTTAGAGCCAACTTCAGATTCTAGTGGAAACCCATGCCATAGACACTCTCATCAAGATGGAAAGTAAGTTAATGAAACCCGGAAAAAAACGTCCAGATAGTCAATAAAGGACTCAAAAATAAATGGCGTTGGGCGTGGGTAGAAGTATTCTGAGTGGGCGGAGGTTTCGCTGCATAGATCAGCCTCTCATTGGGCAGAACGAGCCACCCGCTGAAGTCCCGAAACAAACCTCCGGTTGTGTAGCAGTTTTCAACCGTTTTCAACACGTCCTTTACTAACTTTTGCGGCGTTTGATCTTGCGGGGATGTAGCCATTTTTTCTGCCATGGTTCGCATCCTGTAGGAGATATTTTTGTGGGCATGTTACACCAAAACTTGTTTCCCCCCGGCAATATTTTTGCAAGCGTACCGTTGCTGTGGCACCGCCCAGAATGATTGTGATTGGTTGAAAGAAATACAAGCAGCCGGGGCATTTTTTTTCTCCAATCTTAAAGTGAGAGTTGGCCCAGCCAGACCTTTCTTTTCTTGAGAAAGGTCTGGTGAGCGAGACTAGGGTAGAAGAGAAAGCCTTTTGGGAGCTGATGCAAGAATTTAAGGGAAACGGGTGCGTGTTTCTGCACATTGCGCTCACGTAAATTGATGTATGCAACCAGAACTGCAGTTCCACTGATGGCCACTTGAGGCTGGCTCCAAAAGTGAGTCAATCCCTATAGACCTCTGTGATAAAATGCCAAACTTTACAGCGGAAAGTGGGTGACATCAGGGTTAGCTACATCCATAATTTTATACAGTCCGTAGTTCATGTTCAGACCTCGGCCTTAGGTCAGTTAACAAAAGCATTGTGGTTAAGGTTAGGGAAAGATCATGATTTCAGTTAAATGTTGAATTAAAGAAGTAATTAGAAAAATCTGTACTGTATTTCAAGATTGCCTATTTTGGCAGAAAACAACTGAATTACATTGTTAGTGAACATTTGTTGATTTGTTCTGTATCAACATTTTTACATCTTGCCACATTAATCAGCAATATTTGCTCATTATGTTAACAGAAAATGTATTTTCTGTTCCACATTAAAGGAATTTCAATGAGACAGGGCTGAATCATGATACATGGGATGATTTTGCCTTTTCAGGTCTTAAACACTTATTTAAATGAAACAATCTAAAAAGTATAAAAGAGAAATCAGTCTTTGGTGAAAACTGATAACAACCCATAAACATCTGAAATGTCACGAGGGCCCCAATCAGACATTGCTTTTATATAAAAGGTCACAAGCTGTAAAGGCTGGGAGCCACTGGTTTCATCTGTAACAATAATCAGTATTTTATAAGGTTATCATGTGGTTTTTAATGTAAAAGCTTAACATGAAACGTAATCGTTGGCATTCAAATAAATACAGTGAAGTAAAAAGTGTAATATTTCTCTCTGAAATGTGGTGAAATAGATCAAGACTAGTACAGCACTCAATTAAATGTACTTTCCACCTCTGTGCAGCGTATAGTATGACATCCCTATATATGAACCATCATACGATACTCTCTGTATCTCGTAAGGAGGCTGCTTTCATCCCTGAAATCCTCACTCTGATCATGTAGTCACAAGCAGAGCAATAGCGAGAAAGATTAATTTTTTTTGCCTCCAGACCTTTTATTTCTCATCGCCAGATAACGCTAAGAATGTGAAACCAAGGAAAAGCTTGCTACAGCTCTCACTGTTCAAGCCTATTGGATACAGATAACACTGACACATGTAATGGTGTGTATCATCATGTAAGTCTATCACAAGAGAGATAAAGCTCAGTAAAGTGGTCCTTTAAGGCCTCTCAATTCCTGTCGTGGTGGGCCGGCGTCCTGCAGGTTTTTGTTCCATTACAGTTTTTGTACCGTGAGAGTTAATGAGCCACAGCTGGTCTGTATCTAACTGTCGCCTTCAGGGGGGAACGAAAACCTGCAGGACACCGAGTCACAAGGACCAGAATAGAGCTTCCTCTGGGTTAAGCTTTTCTTGAAGCATGTCCATGCTGGCGCCTTGTTTCTATTGCAGCAGAACAGAAAACAGTGTTGCAATTAGTTGGGATTTATGTTGTGATATTTACTATACATTAAGTGGACTTTAATGTATCTGAAGAACAGTAGCTTTTATTGGCCACTCAAGACTAAGTGCACATTGTGTGCATTATGAAAATTTATACACTCCAAACATGCCCGTCTTGAATGTAACTGTTATTTATATTATGACTTGTTCGGCCAGCAGTGGTGATATCCCTGTTTAGCAGAGATTGATGTCTTAGCAGGGCCTCAGGATGAGAACTATAATCAAAGTCCAGGCACAAGGATTGATTCCTCCGTGCTCATCCATGCTGTGATTTCCACGCAGTGTGAAGGCAACAGAGACTCTTTGTGTGTTGACTGGTGAAGCGGTTGTGTTAGACACTCAGTCCATCAGCCCCTCCGAAATCAATACCTTTCGGGATCTTTCCCGCCTTGAGCGTATTTGCAGGGAAGCCTTTGAGGCAATAGCAGTGTTCTTTTCGTGTGGTGGGTCTAATCATTTTAACAGGCTCTATATCTCAGACCGATGTAAGAGGTGCACGGTTTAAACAACCTGCCTCCATTTCCACCGCAGTGATCTCACCTCTCTGACTAATTTGTGGGCAGATGAGGTCACAAATCCACCACTCTTCGTCTGTAGCCTTTGACTTGCACTATTATTGACTGTCCAGACTCACTGGTGTGAAACATGACTTTAATCACCCATAACCCTGGTGCAAATTGAATTTCTGGAGAAATTCTGTGTCCTGAAATAGCTCTCATTTTCAACCCAAAAGGACAGGTATTGGATTTTGTTCCAAAATCTGTTTTAATGTCATGACTGGTGCACTGCACTCAGATGATATAAAGTCTGCTGTTTTTAAAGCACTTGAAATACTCTATTTAAAAAAAGTATTTCTCTGCAACACCTATATGTGACTAAAGCCTTATTTACACAGGACTAATATTACCAGGGGACCTTGTGTGATTTATATCTGACTCCCCCAACTCACCCACAAATGGTTCTGCATGCTGTGTAGCGAGATGAGCCTCCCTCAAAATGCTGTCAGAGCTTTCATTTATGATTGCCAACGCAGTCTCCATCATTCTCAACTGGGAGAGAGGCAGAAAAGGCACAGAAAACAAAAAGCCCAACTAAGACCCCAAATCTCTAAGATGCCAACTTGCACAGGACTTATACAACTAGTAGTTCCCACCAGGCAATCTGACTGGTTAACAAGACATTTAGATTGTGCTCAAATCAGTATGACAGTACATGTTACTCATCACTAAAGAGCTGTACACATGCTGCTTCTTTAACCACCTGGAAAATGCAAGGTCTGGTGCCGGGCGCTACTCTGTGCCAGCTTTCAAGGGCACAGAGGCAGGTTGCGTCTGAGGTTGCGAAGCGACCATGACCAGCACTGAATCATTGCCTACTTACCATAAATCCTGAGTGCAGACCTGATCTCCTTCCAGGCATTGTTTTGTGAGGTTGCTCTCAGACCTAGAGTTGTCTTGCTTTGGTCCAAATCAGGGACTAATTTTGTTACAGTTGTATCAGTTAAAAGTTGTATAACTGCCTAGAGTTGGTTCGTGTTCAGCATTTACAAGAGGACCAGATCAAATGCCTTGTGCGAGAAAGCTGCTCTTGATTGGTCAGAATTTCCATGCAGGGAAAAATCCAGGAAGTAAAGCAAACGTTGAAGAAGAGAACACTTGCAAGATAAATGTGACACTTTCTAATGTCACAATGGAGGGACAACTACGCAGGTTGATTTTAGCGCTGCTCATCGTGGACTATATTGCTGTCATTGTTCATTTTAGTCAAACCATACAGTTTGAAAACGAGGCGCAGCTCCAACTAGAAAACAATGTTTTGATGCATTGGATGTGCTGAATGTGCATATTAAGGCAGTACAGGAGGAGGTGCACATTAATAATCCTCCAGGACTGTAACATGCTCATGTTTAACCCAAGCAATGTGTCATGTGACTGCAGGTGGTTCAGATCCAGGTCGGAACACGTTCTCACCACAAACGAACTGCACCAGAGTTTGTTTGTAACCAGACTGAGACCACCTCTTCAAGAAGGTCTCGGTCAGGTTGTTTTGGTGCACACCTGAGCGCGATTGCAGTGTTCACACCTGCCCAAACGAACTGCACTTAGGGGGAGTCCAAAAAATGCAACATGTCTATGGCCCCTGAATATATTACTCCGCCATTTCCATGCCAACATTGTAACTGCTGGAATTGGAGCAAAAAACAGACGACTACAAAACTGCGACAAAATTGACTGTTTTGTTGTTCATTTGGATTTATGTAGCAGACTGAGTTTTGATGGATGCTTGGAAGAGGATGAGAAAAACACAAAACAAAAATAAAAAGACCGATATGTTACAGTGTCAGATGAAGAGCTTAGTTCATCAGTTAGAGAAGTCTCGGAATGAAGTCAGTACTTCTTGGTCTACGTCTTTGGCTGTCACACGCTTCTGGGACTATCTGAAAAACACTGCTGCAAACAAGCTGTGGATTTTGAGTAGACCTCAACAGTAAACAACTGGCTGCTGCTGCTGCTGTTGCCATACTGGACTCACACACACATATGTCTTCATGCGTTTGGGCTAAAGTCTAGAGACAGACTCAAACTAACACATTAACTATTTATAAGCACACTGGAATTAATTATTTATTAAACTAATAATTTATTAAACTAATAAATCTGAAACATTTTTTTGTGCTTTATTTCAAATGACCTGAAAAGCTGATCAGGAAAAAGCCACCTATAAATGGGTTGTTAGGATATCTTGTTGACAGGAGGAACACGACTGGTGGCAGCTGGTAAGGTGCAAGACTGGCAAGCCCTCGGGTCTGTACGGCATCCCAGGACAGATGCTTAAAACTTGTGCGACTTTTTTTTTAAACTCCATTTTGACTGAATCCCTACAGACTGCATCACTACCTGTTCTCAGGAAAACATCCAGTCCCCAAGAAACCTCACCTCTCTGGGCCAAATCACTGCAGACCAGTAGCATTCCCCTGCATAGCAATGAAATACTTTGAGAAACTGTTGTTGTATTCCATCATCCATCCCATCCGTCATCCGTCCCTGTTGACAGAATCCTCCGTCCAGTTTGCATATAAAGTCCAACAAGGGTCAGAGGAGGCTGTGTCTCCTGTATAACCCCCTTCAGCAGTTGGAAAACACCTTGCCACTATGCCAGGGTTATTATTGGTTTTAGTTAAACTCTACCATCTCAACAGCCTCCCTTCAGACTCCAAACTGTCACCAACACCAGACTGTCTCAGCCCCTCCCATTCAACAGTATCTCAGATATTCAGATAACACATCCATACTTGCACCTCTTAAAGACAATAACTCAGCCATGGCCCATCAGCACTCCATCTCCCACTTCACTCAGTGGTGCACACCTTCTCTTGAATGTCATCAAGTCTGAGGAACACCTCACTGAACCCTGCAATAAACCAGCACCCCCCCCACTGTCACATCGCCATCAGCTGTGAGCCAGTTGAGGTGGTAGAGAGGTTCAAGTACTTTGAAATCACCCTTGACAATAAACTCAGCTTTGATCATCACACTGCCAACCTCCACAAATGCTGGCAACAGACGCTCTCCACCATCCGGAAACTCCGGGCACTCACAGTCCCACCCCACCTTCTGCTCCTCCTGTACAGGAGCATCATAAAACCCATCCCTTTCTATTTTCCACATGCTACTTCAACCTGCTCACTGTCACCAACAGGAACAGACTCCTCAAAATCACACACATCGGGCCTGATGCAAGAAGCGACACATGAACACATTTTTCTCTTGTATCTACAATTTGTACTTATTTTGTTAGTGCCTATTGATTTCTTATTTTTGCTCTTCTCTCAGGGCAGAGAAAATGTTTTGAGTGGTTGAGAGCACTCTCACCAAGATAAGGAGAAAAACATCTCGCCTTCAAAGTTCACAAAATGTCATTTGTGAGGAAACACAAGTTTTATATTTCATTCATAATGTTCTGTAACCACTTATCCTGTTAGGTGTTGCAGGGGCGCTGGAGCCTGTCCCAGCTGTCATTGGGTGAGAGGCGGGGTTCACCCCCAACAGGTCACCAGACTGTCACAGGGTTGACACATAGAGACAGACAACCATTCACACCTATGGACAATTGAGAGTCACTAATTACCCTGCATGTCTTTGGACTTAATTATCATTATCATTAATCTTATTTAGATTATTATATGTTTTAGAGTTACTATAATGATTAGATTATTAAATTTGTGGGCTACTATACTTGGTCTATTGATCCTAATTACTGTAATTTTAGTTACTGTGCATCTCTCTGCTGAGCTCTCTTAGTCGGCTCTTGTAATCTCATGCCACTATCATCTTCTGCAATTCAGAGGGAAATATTGTACCTTTGACTCCACTACAAGAAGAGTTACTTTACAAATGAAAATATCTGCACACAAACCATATGAAAATATACAAGCACAGCTGAAACGATTAGTCAGTTGATTAGAAAATGAACTGGGAACTGATTGTTTGTCATTTTTCATGAAAAAGCATTAAATGGTTCCAGTTTCTCAAATATGAGGACTTACTGCTTTCCCTCTAGATTAGTTTGACACGTGAGCCAGAAAAGAGAGGTGCCTCAAAACAAATCAAAGTCTTTGCACACAGCACAACACCTGCCCTTAAGTAGTGTTTAGTTACCTATGCCAATAAATTACTTAGTGGGATTCGTCATTCAGCACAGCTGGTTAAGATCTGGATGTTTAAGAATGTAAACGGCATCTGGAGTTGATGTCTCTTAGGGAGCGATCACACCGAGATAAAACCATTGTTTTCCTATTATATGGCGCGTCTGGCTGGTGTTCAAGCGTCTTTTTAGACGGGAGTTTTTCCGGCATCTTTTTAGATGCGCGTTTTTGTAGACACTTCTTTTTAGACGTGAGTTTTTAGATGTGCTAGACGCTGAAAAGACACACACACACACCACACACACACACACACACACACACATTCTCATTGACTGATTAATTGGCGTTCTTTATGTTATTGTGGTGTATTTATCATGATTTTTTTTGTTTGTCGCAGTTTCATCACTACTGCAAATGCAGCTGTAGCCAGTATCTCACTATCAATATTCTCATTCACATTTTAAGAAGCTATAAATTCTATTCAGCCACAAAATAAACCTGAAAAGCTGCAAATCAGAAAGGGAGTACAGAGAATTGTTGACGAGAGACGATACACTGGTGTGAGTTGGCAAGTTTAAGTAGCTTTCTGTTTCACCTCATCTTGTCACAAATCTTTGGTCTTAACTGTGCATAAAATCATTGGTCTCCCTACTCCCAACCTTCCAGTCATCATTGACACCGCCACCCCAAACTAATTCTTCACTCTCCTCCATGCGGCTACAGATAGAAATCTCTGATCTGTATGAAACTTTTTTAAAAAAGTGTAAAATAAATATATTTCTCGGCCTGGTGACTTCCTGCGCTGGTTGCCTGGCAACCTTGCTATAATGACAGAACTTCAGTAAGTTTCTGCTGCTATGGAGAAGTCAGAGTTGTCGCAAATTAAAAATTGCTTATTTGTTGTACATGGGACCAAAATATTGCACTACAGTTGCAGAGTTCACCCAAAGTTTACAAAGAATCTGAGAGTGAATGGCTGAATATTTGTTCTATTTTGCTTGTGCTGGCTGTTGGCAGCAAAAACAACCAAATTTTGGATGTTACTGGGCCAAAGTGTAGCTTGGGAATCATATCGACTTTCCTCCGTAAGTTGGCAGGCTTGTAACTTTTTGACATTTTAATCAAAGCACCAGATATTTTTTAATGCAGTTGCTCATCTGCTGTGCTGATGATTACAGCGGGAGAGTTTAATGTCTATCCGAGCTTCCAACAGACTCTCAACATTATTAATGCAGAAAATAAATTAAACTTTCGCTTCTGTGGGCACCTGAAATACCTCCTTACATCCTTTTGCAATACTGTTGTTGTTACTTCGGCAGGAAATAGTGTTTTGATCACTCACAGTATGGAGCTGATGGAGAAAAAGGTCTTCAGGGCCTTTTTAAAGGCTCCTTTTTTGAGTGATCAGTTTCCACTTCAATATTGCAATCAAATTTTCTCTTGAGTAACTTTGTCCAAATTCTGCTGCAATACCACATCAAGGCTGGAGCTCACACAAGGAACTGACTGGCTGTGTTTGTCTGCAGTTTCACATCCATATAAAAGCTCCAAATGTCTTTGAAGTCTTCCAGATCACAGAATTGCAAAAGCATATTTTGAAAAACAGCAAACCACTAAGACTGATGTTTATTGCAGCAAATTACAAGATACACAAAAAGCAATAATACTTTTGCAAGCACAGAGTGCAACAGTAATTCCTCAAATATCTCACAGCGATGTTGCAATACTCTGTGTCCCTCATCAGCGATCAACATGCTAATTAGCCCTGAAATTTGAAGGGAGAAGAGTCTTTTCTAATCTCCATAAAGAACGGGTTGCGCTGTCACTCATTAAAGCAGACTTATAATTCGCCTGGTCTCATTATTATGACACAGCACAGGAATCGGCCTGGTCACTGTGGGGAAAATGTCATGGATCATGCTAATGATCGACACTAAGACTCATTCCCACAGAGCCCATAATTGCTCACTCCTGCTGTGCCATTTTTCTAATGATGAATTCTATTTTTTCCCCACACACAGAATTATTCTTTCTGATAAATGCTGCACAGAGTTGCTGCTTGATTACATGAGCGTGTTTGTTTATCAAAATACTTATCAATCTTCTAAGGATCTGACTTTATCACGAGTGCCTGCTTTGAAACTGGAGCAGAATTTGTGTAGATTGGAGCTTAAAATGTTGGATGATGAACATTTCCTGTCCCCTGATTTACATATTAGTAAGTATATGACTTTCCCATAGCGAATTTGGTGTCAGTCAAGTGTCAGACACTCCTGTTGTAAAATCATACCCTATCAACATTCATCATGGCACAGGTCTACTTAGAAATGTCTAGTTTTTGGGAACTTCTACAGCTGATATAGCCTTTAAAATAACCAGCACACAACACTGAAATACAATTTTGGCTGAAATGGAGGAGAGTAGATGACTTTAAATGTAATTATATAAGAAAAAGAAAAGAAAACCATAAATCATTGCCATGACTGACTGTACAGCAGCTGAATAATGGGCCTTTTCCATTTTATATTGACTCAAACAAAGTGAGATATGAGGGAGATTTTTTTCATTACAGCAGATAAACATTGTTTTGACACCATATTGGTTTAAAGTCATAGTTGGGATGTGTTGCAGACATTGCTCTCTGCTATAATTACAACTACGCTGTCAGTACGTTAACATGACAGATAACAGCTGTTTAACCCCCAAACAAACAAGCAGGGGCTTTTCTACAGAGATCTGTGGAGCTACTACAGACATCTCCAAGCATCCAGACATTTAACTGAATGAAAATAGAGCAACCATGTAAGTGGCCAGTGTCCCTGACAACAAAGCTCGGCCCCATAAACTGCAGTAGTTTCCTCTCCAAAGCCCAGAGAAGCCAAGAGTTCCCTATTAGAAATATAATTATCCTTTTTTACAGAAAGATGAAATCATTTTTCTTTGCTACATAATAGCCCCTGTATTTCTATTCTGTTGTCATGGCTGTGTTTTGCCCGTTTTACTAAGTGTCTTCAAATTAAGGAAACAGTGCGTCTCTGGACTGTAAGATGTCGGAAAATGTCAGGAGGTTTGCATATTTTAATATATATTAAAACAGCTAGATGTGGCCACTGGCACGAAACTCAACTTGTGGGATGTGAGCAGTGTCAGTCAAGTAACATAACTAGGAAAGGTAGTGATACGATACGATACAATACGATAGGCTGGACTCGAACCCGGGCTACTGCGGCAACAGCCCTGTATATGGGGCGCCTGCTCTACCACTAAGCCCCAAGATCACGATTTTCTGGAGGGACTGATTATCATGATAGGAAAACTTTGTCAACATCTGTTTTATCCAGGGCGGCGGGTGGTGCAGTGGTTAGAATTGTTGCCGTGGGGTAGCCCCTCCATGGGCTCTCTCTGGGTACTCCAGCTTCCTCCCACAGTCCAAAGACATGCAGGTTAATTGGTGACTCTAATTTGTCCGCAGGTGTGAATGTGAGTGTGAATGGTTGTCTGTCTACATGAGCAAGATAAAATTACAAGGAAAAAGTGACAGTGATGTGGTTAATCGCACCAGAGTCAGCAACTATATGTCAACAGCATAAATATTACAATAATAATATATAACATGATGAAGTTATGAGTTTTTGTTTGTATTAATATGGATATCTAACAAAACAAACAGTTTATCATATCACAATTAAATAGGAGATATAGTACAATGTAAAATGTAGTAATATAACATATTATACATTCTATTGTATGACAATAAAAGTAAATACTTATTAAATAATAAGTAATGAATATGGGATAATATATAACACACTATATAAATCAGTCCATTGCTTGTTATATCAGCTTTCTGGCTTTTGTCAGACAACTCGGCTGGCACTGATGAAGATGATGGAGCTCTGGAGGTTTTGTCAGTGGAAACAATTTCACAAAAGATCCACTGGGGCAACAAGGTCAGTGGGAAACAGCTAGATATTGTCAATGCCTCTTCACTACCTTTGTCCGCAGAATAGCCGCTGTCATTGCACGAACATGTACAAGTTGTTCATGTTATGCAGGTTATGTAGCTTACATGAATTATCAATCGTTTGTGTGTGTTATATCACAGACATGCATTACTGATGTTGTTACTGTGAGCTGTCTGCACACTGACAACACAGGTAACGTGGACAGGGCTTTGAATAAAGGTGCAATTTCCACAGTTTGTCAATTGTTGTGGTCAGGTAGCCTCTCGGGTTGTTAGTCAATTTTGATCATTCGTAGTGTGCGCTGGTGCAGCCTTCACGCCATCATTTACATATTTAACAGTGTCTCAACAAGCAGGAGGGGAACGTTTTAGTCATGACCATCAATTTCGATGGCAAATTGGAACAGCTGCAGCTAATTAATGTTAATTCTGTGGGTTTGTCAATTAACCACAAAGGAAACTCTTGGCTGTTGTGAAAATGTCTGTGTCTGTACTGTTTAAGCCTGGTCAAAGGTGGTTTCTCTCATCATGTTGATGTTTGAAAGGACAGAGTGTCTCTTTTCTGGTTGCTCCTCTAGATAAACGGCTTGGCTTCACGTCACGTCGCTTTCAGACGGACAGTTGGCAGCTAGCTCTGTAGCTGTTGAGTGTAAACTGCCAGCTGTTAGACAGTGGTCAGACGGCTGAACGTCCCAGTGGTTTTAAGTTTCTGTCAGTACTGTAGAATCTTTAATTCATCTATAAAGCCATGATTATTGAGACTCATATCAAAGATGCAGTCAGCTCTTCTAATCTAGAACACTTAATGTCTAAAGTCAGCCAGTATCTCCTGATGGTCCGCGAGCTGTCTGTTCTGTGTGGGTGCTGAGAAAAACATCCGGTGTTCACACACAGGCCTGGCTCTGTAAATAGGAAACAAAGTGTCTCAGGCCGAGCCTAATCCAGCCAATTGAGTGTTTGTGCTTGTGCACAGGATGGGGAAAAGGCCATGGATGTATAAAGCTAAAGGTGATGGGGTTGAGAGGTGCAGTAAATGATGGGAAGGGTGTGTCATGCCACAATTCAGACAGCCCAAAATTCGGAAGCCCTATTAGTCTGATGGACAGAAAACCCATTTCTGCGAAAACCCTTAATACCAAAAACAAATGCCTATCACTCTGAAGTGCCACTTATCCGAAAATACACGCCCCCTACAATTTGTTTCAGTTCCCCAGCAACATTTAAGATACAGATCCCTGGTGTTTTTATTGACCCTTTGTGCCATTTCCAAGTGGTGTTTGAGCCACTGAACTCAGGTGTTTTTATTGACCCTTTGCTTTGTTTTCCAGCGATGTTTGAGCCACCGATCCCCGGTGTTTTTCACCAACCCGTCCACACACCTGTTGCCCCTAAGTCCCGCTTATTTGAAATTATTTTCAGTTCTCTAGTGACAGTTAAGCTACTGATCCCAGGTGTATTTACTGACCCTTCACATCATTTCCCAGTGGCCTTTGAGCCACCAATTCCAGGTGTTTTTCACCAACCCATTCCTGCTTTTCCAGTTGTGGTGTCATGCCATTGTTCAGACGGCCCAAAATTCTGAAGCCCCATTAGTCTGATGGATCAAAAGCCCATTTCTCTGACGACCCATTATATCAAAAACAAATGCCCATTGTTCTGAAGTCCCACTTATCTGAAAATACACACTTGCAAGTAGTTTCAGTTGCCCGGTGACGTTTGAGCTACGGATCCCTGGTGTTTTTATTGACCCTTCGTAGCATTTCCCAGCAACATTTGAGCCACTTAACTCTGCGATTTGCGCCATTTCCCACTGGCGTTCAAGCCACCGAACCAAGATGACCCTTCACAGAGTTCCTCAGCAGCACCTGAGCCACTGAACTGGGTGACACTTTGCCTTGTTTCCCAGAGACATTTTGAACCACTGATCCCTGGTGTTTTTCACCAACCCATCCATGCTTTTTCAGTTGTGGTGCCATGCCATTGTTCAGACGGCCCAAAATTCTGAAGCCCCTGAACTCCGAACTCTGTTTAGTCTGATGAACTGACAGTTCATATCCCTGACAACCTGTTATCCCAAAAACAAACATCTGTTGCTTCTAAGTCCTGCTTGTCAGAAAATAAACACAATTATGCAGTTATTTTAGTTCCTCAGTGGCATTTGAGCTATGGATCCCAGGTGCTTTTACTGACCCTTCCTGCATTTCCCAGCAACATTTTAACCACTGAACCAGTTGTGGAGCCATGCTATCGTTCAGACGGCCCAAAATTCTTAATCCCTATTCCTCCAACAACTTGTTATCCTGGAAACAAACCGCCATTGCTCCTAAGTCCCACTTATCTGAAAATGCAAACTCCCTCCCAAACTGAGCGATGGATCCCTGGGGTTTTAACCGACCCTTCGCACCATTTCCCAGCAGCATTTGAGCCACCAAACGCTGGTGTTTTTGACTGAGCCATCCCTGCTTTTCCAGCAGCTTTTGTGCTACAAAACGTGGCTGTTTTAAGCCAAAACATGATCTTTTTCCAACCATTACCAAGTGTTTTTTATGCCTAACGCTAATCACACATTAACCACAGCATTGTCCACAAACATAACGTTGCAGCATTTATGCTACAAAGTCATGTACAAATGTAACATGTCTGTGGTTTACAGACAGAGCAAGCATTTTTCTGGCAACTGGGTTCTCACTGCAGGGAGTGTGTATTTTCAGAGAAACTAGATTTGGATCAAAGAACGTTTGTCTTTGGGATAACAGACTTTCAGTTCAATGGGACTTTTATCAGACTTCAGGGCTTCAGAAATTTTGGGCGGTTGAAACAGTGGGAAATATCAACAATCTGCACACAAAAGTCGCTGACTCCATCTTTAAGTGCGCCTTTTGCTGCCTGTTGTTTTGTTCTATCACAAACAAACCTCAAATATAAAATGAAAGACAAGAAAGATGTTTTCCACTGTGAAGCTGACAGCAGCTGTTCACAGTAAAAACAGTAAATACAGGTTGAATTCCCAGCGTGCCATATCAATCGGTAATAGAAAGAACGAAACTTGTGCTGTACGAAAATGTCAAAGCTTATTACTTTATGAAAAGTTAGCAGTGTTATTTGTCATGCAAATAACAAAATGTTATAGAAGAACGTGGCATCATCACATCAACACAGCCTTGTGTTTTAAGTCAGCAATAGCCTCAAAACCATCCTGGCAAATAACTTACTGTCAGCAGCAGAGGACGGCTCTCTTTGACAGCTCCCACACAGCCCAAACAGCCGATCACCATGATGATGGTCCCCACTGCGATGAGCAGGTTGGCTGCCGACAGGGAGGGAAGGGATGATGATAGGGTGGCAAAGTTTCCCTGGGTCACTGAGAGCCAGACTCCCACCCCGAGTATGCCACATCCTCCCAACTGCAGAGGAAACACAAAGAGGCATAAAGCTGTCAGACAACACAATCAAACTCATCCTAAACAGGAACACAGTCAGACATTGTGCTGCATAAAAATATCTGCAGACTTCTGGCTTTTGGTTTGTTTGTTTTTTCATGGCAGCGAGGACGTGCAAAGATTGAAGCGAGAAAACCAAAAAGACTCTTGTCAAAGACTCAGAACAGCAGAAACAATTGAATCAACAGAGGAAGCAGAACAAAGCAGCCAGAGTCCCCAAACAACAAAAAGTTTAGAAGAATAGTTCTACATTTGGGAAAACATGCTTATTTGCTTTTTTTTGCAAAGGTGGTGAGAAGACTTATACCACTGTCTCATCCTTCCTGTAAATGTAGCTGCTTATGCCAGCAACCAGTTAGCTTAGCTTAGCTTAGCACAAGGACTGGAAACAGGGGAAAATGGCTAGCCTGGTTAAGCAGGTTAAATAACTCCAAAGTTGTTAGCTTAAGCCACACAAAAACCAAAGTGAAAAAAAAACAAACAACAGCTAACAACAGCAATTACTTCCAGGTCGACAACTGGCAATTGATTTGAAATGTGCAGATATGTGAAATGGCAAACTTGCTTATTTCTGTTATTTCTATTTGTTGTATTTGCAGCTGTAACTGTAACTTTTCTTGCACTGAGGCTAAATAATGCATTGCTGTGGACAGGGGCTGAATCAAATGTATTTTAGCTACCTAAAAAAAAAAAAAAAAAGAAAAAGTTTAAATTACACTAAATGGATGTGTATGCTGTAAAGCCCTGTGAGGCAAATTATGATTTGTGATATTGGGCTTTAAAAAACAAAATTGATTGACTGATTGTTTGATTGACTATAGTTGGAATAGTTTCACTTCTTTACCCGAGACACATTCACTGATGGAGGCAGCAGGAAACCGGCAACAATTTTTTATTTTATTTCTTTTTGTCAGTGGACTTTGGTGGCTTCGGTTGCCTATCCAAAAGGCTTTATAACAGCAAAGTAAAGTGGTGCAAATATTCCAAAATATAGCGTATACTGTATGTTTTTAGGTTGCCCTTTTTTTTAGGTTGGCTAGTTAAAAACTAATCAAGAGCCAGCATCCCCTCAGTGCTGCTTTATTTTATACACATACTGCACAGGTTTTCTACCCCAGAGGACTGTCTTAGTGCTAAGCTAAGCTAACTTGCTGCTGGACTCATATTCAGGCGTGAGATGGTGGAGTCAATCTTCAATCATCTCACTGCCAGCAAGAAAGTGAATTAGTGTACTTTCCAAAATGTCAAACTTTTTAACGTCACCTGTAGTTCAGTTCACCTGAAAACATAATAAATGCATTTTTACACTTAATAAATGATCATTTTTTCTTTTTTTTTCTTTTAATGCATCTCATATTCACTTAGTCATACGGACTGAGAGGTAACTCTGGGCAGGTTTTGCTGACTGTCAACATGCATTATCAGCACTACAGGTGACTCATGTAATGAGTCATGTTGCACATTATTGCACCTTTTTGTTTTTTTTTGTTTGACGTCTCTGGTGTCACAAAGACATAACTGTTATGATCAGCATTAGTCCTGGTTGCAGCCGAGCCTAATATATGATAAATAATGACAAGGGGGTAGAAAACAGGATGAAAAAGGGGCATCTTGTACTGTTATATTATCAGAAGGATAGTTACTGTGTGGTCGCTTCTTTCTCTCTCCCTTTTTAATGAGGTACTTCTCTTTTATCTTTCTGATGTATCAGGGAAAATCTCCGCTCTCATGTGCTGACGCATTAGCATGTTCACCAAATAATCCTACATAATTACATAGGGTTATATAGGTTGCTCAAACAGATCTTTTTGAGCATTTGCATTCTATAGAGTTCATACAGTAAGTAAAAATACTTGAGCTTATAAATTAATGTTAAATCACACGTCCAGTTGTAAGTCTGCTGTGCTTTCACACCCCAGACACACCAGAGTGAACCAAACCAAACAGGATACTCCAATAACCTGTTAATAAGCAGGTTGTTTATTTACACGTAAACACACTGATTGTCACTTCTGGCTCGAAAAAGTCCGGATGGCGATGTCCGAAATGCCAAACTTGTTCATTATCTTCTACAGTCTATGATTATTCTCCAAAAAGTGGATTAATCACAACATTACTACAAATTAGTATTTGCATCAGTAACAAAATTGCCACCAAACCTACCTAGTTACATTTTGGGCATTAATTTGGGTCAGGTTTGGGTAAATAATTACGGTGCAGTTATAGCTGCCTTATAACAGTTGACTGTCGTGGAACTGAAGTGGAATCACAGTGGTCATCTTAAGCCCCTTTTACACCAGCTGATCAAGGGGGAATTTTGCGCCCTTACTCCGCCTTGATATTCTGTATGAAAGATTGTGGAATGGAGGGACAGAGATGTGTCGCCTTTAAGACAGCAGTGGAGGTACTAACAGAGCCAAATCAAGTGTGTAAAAGGGACAGCTGGCAGCACGGGACCATGGGAGGGTTGAGTTTTGACAACATGAAATGTGTGTGACCAACTGTGGGAAGATTAAAAAGCAGCTAATGCAGTTAGCAGCTAGCTCAAAGAAGAAGAGCAGCAGCTGCAAATGGGGTAAATAATTTGTTACCCTCTGAGCAGAGGACGAGATCAATTGCCATATAACAGGAACGGAAAACTGTTGTTATTGCCACGTTAATGCTATTGTTATTGTATACAAAGTGCTGCTGATGCACATATGTCACACCATAGGCTGATGCTGTTTATGGAAGGTGTTACATGTTACACCCTTCTTGCCATATATGTTTCTGGGTTGCCAGCCTGCTGTCTGGAATCACACACAATGGGGTGGCATTATGCCACTATTGTTTGGTACTGTATGAAAACACAAAGGTGGCATTATGGAAGAACTTCATAGCAGCTCTATCACTCAATCTGTGTGTGTAAAAGGGCTTTAGACTGCAGGCCCACTCAATCCTGTGTCCTAGAAATTACATTTATTTATCAATATACTACTAAAATATCATTAAATAGTGCTAATCCGGTGGTTAGGTCTAGACAACAAAAGCACTTTGGATTAGGTTTAAGAAAGATTGTGGTTTTGGTTAAATGTTGGTGCACATTTATTTGTATTAAACCAAAACCATGATCCTCCCTCACTGTGGCCAAGTGTCCTTAACTTTGAACCAATTAAAAGTTAAGAATGCAGTCGTCACTACCAGTGAATATTTTATTGCAAGATTGGATATTTGGTGGAAAACAAATGTATTAACTTCTAAAGGAACATGCCTTCTTTAACATTTCCTTATTATGTTAATAGTTAACGTAATCTGATGAATATTACATTTCCTTTAAAAATTTTGCTTATGTAGGCAACTAGGCTAACAAGTGTGTATCACAGAAAATAAACACTGTTAAGAGGATTCATATTGTTATGTAACAAGTCAACCCAGAGAAAAAACAGCAATTTGAACCGAGTGGTAAAATATTCAGTCGTAGGCCATACTGCAGCATGTTGTCAGAGAAGTGAGCAGCTGCTCCAGCAGTCACTGCAACCAGCGTCTCCTGATCTCAGGCCTTGTACTCAGTGTACAACTTGAAGGAATCGTGCACCTTTCTTGTTTGTATATTAACATAATGTCTTGGAGACAGTGAATATGTTTACATGCACAAATTACATGTTTTTTTTGCTTTTATTTCAAAGAGACAATGTTCCCATGAAGCTGTTTACATGGCTAATACAATGAATATTGTATGATATTCTTGTTTGCAGGCAGCCAGGCATACTTTACATGCTCTAACATGCAGTTACATGCTCTAATATGCCATTTATCAAGTCTAAATATAGAAAAGTGGAACATTTGGAGCCATGTCAATAACTTGTGCCATTTTGCCTCACAAGAGGATTCTTTCAAAGTTTTCCACCTTTAGCAGACTCGTTTTGCCAACAACGAACTGTTTAAAATAATGGATGAAGCTGCCATTGTGTCACCCACTGGTTTGTGGATCCCTGTTTCAAAGCCTAGAGTTTGGCCTATTGGTTTTCACCATTTTGTTTTTTTATTTTGGAGCCGGAGGAATGAGTGATGGATCTGACTGAGGGCCTAAGAATACAATCTGCAGACAGCCTCTGCAGTCAAAGTGGGCATGTTCTTAATTAGACATAACTTTATGAGCTACAG
The DNA here is from genome assembly GCA_026686955.1 of Epinephelus cyanopodus. NCBI lineage: Eukaryota > Metazoa > Chordata > Actinopteri > Perciformes > Serranidae > Epinephelus > Epinephelus cyanopodus. Next base: position 42,051,458 of record CM048914.1, on the reverse strand, counting down.
AGACCAAACTCATTTTTGTACCAGGTTGTTTATGTCTGCTGTAAAGTTGGGCATTTTAGCATGGGAATTGAAAGGTCAGCTGTGGCTCAGGAGGTAGAGTGGGTCAACCTGGTCTCGCTCCGAAATCGTTGAAAACCGGTGCTTGCTCAGTGACTTCCTCTTATTGCCGGCATGATATGTGGTCTGTCGCCGTTATTATGTAAAAGCGCCCTGCAAATAGACAATGCATGTAACAGACTGAACTTGACACTGCGTCCCAGGATGTCAACAACCAACACACCCAGAGTACGTTTCAGGTCATATGTCACTGTGGAAAGTCCATGATCAAATGTCGATATGTAGCAAGGTCTAAGTAAGAATGTGTTGAGCAGGTTGTCCACAAATTGGGAAATCGGCAGCTCGATCCATGGCTCCTTCAGCCTGCATGTCAAAGTGCCCTTGGGCGTGATACTGAACCCCAGATTGCTCCTGATGGCTGTGACAAGTACTGTAAAAGCACTTTGACTGGTAGGACTAGAACAGCACTATACAGGTGCAAGTCCTATTACCATTTAATTGCTTCTGGAATCAGCCTCAAATGGTCATTCAAGGAATGGCTTCATTTTTTAGTTCCAGAAGTTGCCGCTTGGCTTGGTGCAGACACAGCCTCCCTCTACCATTCCTTCAACCAGAAACTTGAAAAAGTCTGAGGTGCGATATTTGCACATATCCTAAAACCAGCTGATATCCAAGTCTTTCATGATGTTTGAAAGCAGGTGTATTTTTCCTTCCGATCAGAAATGTGGCCTTTTCATTTGGGCATATATCTCTACGCCAGCCTTGCAAATGGTTTGCGTACAACATATCCACGACACTGCACAGACCTGACTGTAAACAGGCAAGAGGCTGTGCATTGCAAACTGTGGAGAAATTCATATCTGAATGTGCTATATACATGCCCAAGGAATGATCCTAAAAGTGGCAAATCCCACATGTCTTCATGGGAAAATGCTTCATTCAGAAAAAGGCCTAATTGGGACTATCTCAATGGAATATGGTGTATCAAAATCGTATAATATTGGAATATTGGAATGCATGCGAACGTAGTCAGGGTTGGCCCACTTTGTCTCATTTCATTAATAAAAACAGGTTTGATCCACAAAGCCTGTAATTCTTTGAACATTTCAAAGAAAGAATGTATGACTTTCCCATTATACGCACAGAATTGTGATTTCCGACTAATTATCACCTCCATGAAAGAGGTTTAATTTATTAGACCAGTTACAGTCGGGGCCATGTTTGAAGAATTCAGCTTCTTAGGGAGGAAATCTGCACTTTCTGAGCCCAGAACAGTGTATCCTGTTTCCTTTGAATATTTTACTGATGAATCACAGCACAGAATAACAGTAAGGGAGAAAAACATAAACACATCTGTGCGAGGATCTTCAGATGCATCTATAGGAACACATCCATTGGGCTCACTTCTAGGGCCACTTGCCAGAACTCCCAAAGGCAATAAGATTTACATGGCTAAATACACAGTTATTGTACCCCCCCAATCACACACACACACACACACACACACGCAACTTTTCTTTCTATTTCCAGACTTAACACAAGATCTTATTTAATGAGCTCTTGAGCTCAAAGTAGGGCAAGGCTAAAATAAAAAGCACTCATGTGGGGCTCCATTCACAGAGGAAGGTTTCTGTTCACTATCTAACACGTCTGGGAGATTTCAGCAGCTTGCAAATGAAGGGTCTTTGGGTCACTGTCGCTCACAATGGACCCTTATTACGCTCCAGAGTGTATTCTGTAATGAAGATTGGCTGCGGTGAGAAGGGTGAAGGATGAAAAGGAAATGCTGGGAATGGTGGTGGCGAACATTTTGAGGTCAAATGCTCAAGCTCATTGGAGGGGAGGATATAACAACATGGGTGCAGTTTATATTCTACGGACGTGCAGGGCCAAGGACAAGTCCTCCTTAAAACTACAACAAATTATTAACCACAAAAACAGACAACGAGGCCATTAAGCAGAAATATACCACCATGATACAAATATGATTAACTGATAGATATTTGCTTTTTGCTGGCAAATCACTGGCAGGCTGCATAAGATGCTTATCTATCTATCTATCTATCTATCTATCTATCTATCTATCTATCTATCTGTCTTTCTGTCTATCTATCTATCTATCTATCTGTCTATCTATCTAAACTTGTGTCATGTTGGAAGTTTTTGGGAATTTTACTACTCTAGGTACGACCTAGCAAGATTGCCATTATCTCAACTTTAGATAAAAGTGACCCGAGCATGAGATTGATGCATAAAAATAACATAATATTTACCTAACAACAAAATGCACGACGACAATGAGCTACACAATGTATACTGTAGAAATGCATCTGAGCAAATGATTGTTATTAGAGAGACTATTCTTGTGTTTATGCGTCGCGCTGCCAACAACTATGGCTGAAGGCATTATGTGTTTGGGTTGTCTGTCTGTCACATTCTTGTGGACGCAATGAGGGAATTTCTACAAATTTGGCACAAACGTCCCCTTGGACTCAACAATGAACTGATTAGATTTTGTGATCAAAGGTCAAGGTCACTGTGATTTCACTAAGGTCCCATTCTCATGAGTGTGATATCTTAAGGACACCTCGGAGGAATTTCTTTAATTTTGGCACAAACGTCCACTTCAGCTCAACAATAACCTGATTAGAATATGGTGGTCAAGGTCAAGGTCCCTGTGACCTCACAAAACATGTTTTTGGCCATAACTCAAGACTTCATATTTAATTATGACAACGCACAGACAAATGTCTAATAGCATAAAATGACAGTTTTAATCTGAAGCTCATAAGTCGACCCAACTGTGACAGAATAATGTTGTGAAAAATACTTTTTGGATTTTTATTTAATTTAATATCTCAGGAAGAGAAGGGGAGCCATTTGGTCAGATACTGAATTGGTGACACTTATTTTGGGTATCCACCTTAAAACTGTGCTGATTGCATGGATCTTGTGTGCTGAGAGGATCTGGGTTAACAGGACACTGTCCAGTGCCCGGTTTTCTTCTACTCAGGGATGTGTTCTGTCTCCTCTGTTATTTTGTTTAGACACAAATCAATGTCAGAATAATCACGCATCTAGATTTGTCTGTTATTGTAAGTCTTCTTCATGGATCAGACAATGATCATGGCCCAGTACTGGAAGAATTTGTTAATTGGTGTGACCTGTCTTTCCTCCACATTAATGTGTCTAAGACCGATGAGATGTTTATTGATTTTCAGAGGAGGCCGTGCCTTCATGCTCTTTGTGTGATCAACGGGGAGCCAGTGGCTGCTGTGCAGCGGTACAAGTATTTGGGCACTGTCTTAGATGACAAGTTGAATTTTGATTTGAACACTGACAGCATCTGTAAGAAGGCAAACCGACGCCTATTCCTTTTTAAGGAAGCTGAGGAGTTTCGATATAAATAGGACACTCATGAAATTATTCTATTCTTTCTTTTAATATTGTCTGTTGGTTTGGTACTGTGTTGGAAAAAGAACAAGTTGTGCTGTAAGATCACTGGTGTTACTTTGAATAACCTAAAGCACCTATGAAGAGAGGGTCACCTCTAAAGCTCGGTCTATTGACTCAACATCCCCTCCATGTTGAGATTCACATGCTTCCATCAGGTTTTGAGGTTTTGCCTCTCTAAATACAGCACTTCGCGTTATGGATCGTCTTTTGTCCGGTCTGCTGTCACTTATCTTAACCGGCAACGACCACTAATGTCCATGATTTACTCCTGACAGTGTGTGATACTGGATTCTGTGTGTTATGTATTGTCTGTTTTGTTGTTCTCATGACTACTGTCTCTATCTCAAAATGCCCCTCGGAGACATTGAAGTTTTACCTTACCTTGGTCTCTAAACTCAAAAAATTGTGTGAAAATACCCAGCATTACCTCCCAGAGCCAGAGGTGATATCTTCAAATCCCATACTTCTTGTGACCAACAGTCCAAAGGGAAACTATTTGCCATTTATAGTGAGCTTAAGCAAGAAATCCTTCTGAACAACTAAAACCAGCAACTGTGTATTTCACACTGTGTATCATAGCGTAAGACTGACTACTTGCGACGTTTAATCATCACAGTTTCCAAAATGTGGTCTTGTTTTTGCAGCTCGTTTTGAAGGTTCTAAAAGAGCCTTAGTTGTGGCAGCTTTTTGAAAGGTGTTTTACTTTCACTCTGATCACAACTGGTCTTGATGAGCACCCGTCCCCCCCTCCAATAAACAACAGCTTAAACCTTTACAGTTGCACAGATTTGCAGTGTTTCAACTGATGCAGCCATCTGGACTGCCTCCTCTTCTCACAGCAGGTTTATGTATTTGAAGCAGAGCCTCTGACTCTGGCTGCTGATTAAGGCCCAGCGAGAGAATGTACAGATTTCTTCAATAAATACCTATCAACTAAACTGCCTTTATTGTATCTGAAACATCACAAAAGTTGGCCCAGTGGAGCAGAAATACCCACACTGATATCATTTTGATACGGCGATGAAAGGAATGATTTCCCTGATAAAATATACATGTGCAGTAGATGTACTTGACTCCTGGGCTCGCGATGTATAATACAGGTGGATGTTTTAATGACTACATTCACAGTGCGTTGCTATCACCGCTCTGATCTCACTGCAATTATGGGCGCTGTATCCCGAGCATGGGTCAGGAATACATATTAATATAATTATGTTGGTATGATTAAGGTCATAATCTCAATTCTTACTCATACATGAATAAAATGGGATGCTCTCGGGGCCGAGGATTAGTAGAAGAAAGGAAGTTTTCATGTGCAGCAACACAGCGAGAAATGTTAGTTTGAATTCCCATGCTTCATGTTTTATTTCTTTTGTGGCACTTTGATGTGTGAATCACGTATTCAGTTTGTCCCAAAAGAGTGAATCCTGGTCCTTAAATCTGCTTTTATGGACATAGCCTGGTGAGTTTGTTTTTAATGTATCTCATCCCTTACATTTGTGTTACCTTTGTGACACATTTGAATCATGAAAATGGTGGAAAAACCTGAAACTTCTGCACTTTGACTGGGGCTAAAATTCTGAATCTGATCACCACCGTTTGGGATAATATGCTGAAATTATTAATCAAGTTGCTGGTGTTACTCATATTTAAAAAGCAGCAGAATTTATGCAGTGATGATTAAATATGTATCTGACTCATTGGAATAACAGCTGTAGCCTAATGAATTTGGCACCTTATTCTTCATGAGCTACTTAATTTGAATATTGCAGTTCCTGGTTTAAACGTGCTAAGATGATAAGCTTCAATTATTCATATGATATGAACAGAAGTTGAATGCCACTCCTGAAATTGACGTGGCGCGATCAGACGTATCATTGTTTTGCACTTGTGGGAAGCTGCCACTTGAATGTTATGTGCACTGCTCTTTACTAATGAGAAAGAGATAGGAGGAGTTTAGCACCTCAGTGATTTTTCCCATCCACACACTATGAATTTGCACTCGCAGCCAATTGCTCAGCAGCACTGCAACATTTCCAGGTAGACAAAACACTAGGCTGTTCACATGCACTGTTTGTACGTATAGCTATGAAAAGTAAGGCACCACACTCCTATCTGTGCTTAGGTTTAGGCAACAAAAGCACACTGATTGATGGTGCTCTCCTGTGTCGAAATCCTTTGGTTGATCCATCCAACCACCCTCTGCAGACTGTGGCAACGTCGGCATCAACTCGGCTTTAATGCCAACATACAATTCCTAAAAAGCTTTGTACTTGAAAATGTTGTTTTCTGGGGGCATTTGCTCGAACAACTGATGCTGCCATTTCTCTTGGGGCTTCTTGTTTTAGCTCTGGCTTGGTCTACACCAGCTTCTGGGAGAAATATCTGTCTTTTTAAGTGCTAGATGTTTGACTTTTTCCACAAGCCACATGTTTGCTTTGGCCCTCTGCCTCTCCGTGCTGGGCAGGTAGTGTACACTTGGCTTGTCTCAGCTGCTTTCCTAGAAATAGCAGTCTTTTATATGGGGGGGGGGGGGGGCTGCTGTGAGCCTCAGGGGCTCAGCCACACTTTACATGCAGATTGAGAACCAAAACAATGATTTAAAGTTGGCTAAAAGTCTGTGTAGAGCTGCAGTGGGTTCGACACTAGAAACAACCCCGTCACTTTGCACTGACTCACTTGAATTGATATTTTAAAAAAATGTAACTTAAGGAAACTGTTAGCCTGATGAGGCACAAAATTAAACTTCAACATTTTAAAAGGCCATTAAAGCTACTCATAAGTTTGATTTTAATAAAACTTGGAGAGTTAATAATTTCTGTCAGACTGTATTTGCCCAAGGCGCTTCTGAATAATATCTGAGGATGACATGTTTCATTCGGTTAATGTTTACATGTGACATTTTTATTTATACCCACAGTCAGCCCCCACACGTCCTGGGTGTCAGTACTGAGCAACTTTTGAGAACAAGTCATGGCTGCCAATATAAAACTCTGCCATGTGGCTGCCAATCGTGACTGAAACAAACAACTTTGTAATATTTCTTGTTTTACATAAAAATCCCCACCATCAGAACATATCACAGTGTAAAAAGCAAAGCTGTGGATAATTCCTGCCAAAAACAGCCAAGTTTCATTAACAAATCAACAAGAAACGTCATTTGAAGGCACCAACAAATGCTGAATGTTTCAGACTGACTCAGAAAAGGATTTTCTGATGTGCCACAATTATATAAGTGAAATTAAGTTTGCTGGGGTTGGGGGTTTTAGCAGCCTACACATGATTGATGTTTCTTTCGTTAATACCACTTTATTTTTGGCCTTAACATGCTTAAAACTAAAAATGAACAAAGAGTTCTACATTTACCAACCATTTATTTTTCCTGGAATTGTGTAAAGGACTTTTGGAGCAGAATTTAGACCTTCATGTTCCAGAGAAACATAATTGAGCTGTTTACTGAACAACTGGACTTGGATCCAACACAATTGCCAGAAACAATGTTGGCACTGTACGTTTTTGCAAACCAAAAATACATTTTTATGTTATTATTATGTAGCTGGTACGTTTAAACTTTGTTTTTCTACATTTCAACAATGCTGTGGTTAAGGTTTGGTTAGGTTAAGCCACAGAAGCCACCTGCTTATGGTTCATGTTTTGGTTTTCAAATCCTCGTTTTTGTGGCACAATCCCAGCTGGAAATAAAGCAATGTCTTAGTAAAAACAACCACTTTTAGTGGCTCTATCCTCAGTAGAGAAACAGTGACAGGTTGTAAAAAAAATCACTCATGTTTGGGGGCTAAAAAGCTGCAGGAGAAACAGTGATTGTACCAGCCCTGGAAATTAAGCTGACTCCTGTCTGACTGCTGAGTGTGGACATTTCCTGTGTCTTTCCTGGCCGACTAACATTTGGTTGACTATTAGGGGGGCTGCCCTAAAAAACACTGAACTTCATGATGCTTTTGAGATTTTTTTTCAAGTGGATTCTGGGAAACATACTGTATGTTTCCCAGTGATGTGGATGGTCTAAGACACGTGCATGGCTCTACTTACTGATTTTTTTTTAATAAGCCTTACACATAATCCAGCCACATTTGTTTGTTTGAATTCATCCCAAGTGAAATATGACCTTAACTGACTTACTAACAGATTTTCTTACTAACAGGTTGCAGTGTTTGAGAGTAAACGGTTCATACTTAAAGACGCTCTTTTTACCCACCAGCTGTTTTATATACAAACGACTGCCATAGTCAGCAGGAAAAACCATGACGTTTGCTGATCATTGAATCATTCCTCAACTACTGTTGGAGGCAGAGGTTGGTTACAGTCTTATTATGTCTCAAAATCAAGGAGGATTATTCTTGACAACTGTCACCAGTCTCCACACACAGTGCAATGATCAATCTTTGATCTTTGTGGAAAACTTGAAAGCTTTTTTTTTTTTTTTTTTTTTTTTTTAAACTTTCAGTCTGGTGTCCTAAATTTTGCAGCACTGCCTATGTTCAATAGAGCCAGACTGGAGAGATTTTTGAAGGCGTGATCATTAGAATTGGGCTCAGCTGGCTGAAATATTTGTAAGGCATTTGCTCAGCAAGGCAAATGCCATTCTTGATTGTGGTGGTCACCCCCATAGAGGAGTTTAAAATGTTGCTCTGTGAGAGCTGTTTCAGAGTCCTGAAATGCAGCAGCAAAAAGAAGAAGCTGTTGTTTTTTTTTAGATATAACATTTTGTATTGGATACTATACCTCCCCTGCACATTAAAATGTAACAGCTTCAGCACTTTAAGTTATCTGGAGCACCTATTCAACATTTTAAGTATAGTACAAAGCTCCATTGGATCTTATTAAAGTTTAATGTGGTCATGTATTGCCATGTTAATATTGCTCCATTTCATTTTATACACTGCTGTGTTTTTATGCTCCTGTGCTGGCAACAGTTGTGGCTGGAGGCATTGTGTATTTGGGTTGTCCGTCTGTCCCATTCTCATGGATGTGATATCTCAAGAGTGCCTTGGGGGAATTTCTTCAAATTTGGCACAAACATCCACCTGGACTCAAGGATGAATTGATTGGAAATGTGGTGGTGAAAGGTCACTATGACCCCACGAAACATGTTTTGGCCATAACTCAAGACTTTATACGCTGACTATGTCAAATAATAGAATAGAAATGATGTAGTGATGAGACTGACATGTAAAATTGACATTGTATTTACCTAACAACAGTGTACATGATGACAAAGAGCTACATATTGTATGTTGTCGAAATGCAACTTGGGAAATGATTATTATTAGAGACTATTCTTGTTTCTGTGCCAACAGCCGTGCCTGAACGCAGTTTGTTCCATTCTTGTGGATACCATGAGGGAATTTCTCCAAATTTGGCTCAAACATCGACTTGGACTCAAAGATTAAATGTTAAGATTTCGGTGATCAAAGGTCAAGGTCATTGTGATCCTGTGATCTCCGCATTCTCATGAACCTGATGTCTCAAGAACACTTTGAGGAAATCTTTTTAAATTTGGCACAAATGTCCACCTGGTCTCAACAACAACTGATCAGATTTTGGTGATCAAAGGTCAAGGTCACTGTGACCTCACAAAAGGCGTTTTTGGTCATAACTCAAGAATTCATGAGCTTATTCCGACGAAATTGAACACAAATTTTTAATAAGATAAAATGATGACATTTTACATCAACAGGGTCAAAGGCCAACTTCACTGTGACATCATAATGTTCTGCAAAAACTTTTTTCTTCCCATTACTCGGCGTCATATCTCAGATATTGAATTTGTGACACTGGTCTTGGGTTTCCACCTTGAAGCTGATTGTAATCTGATTGTACAGATCTTATGAGCTGCAGCATGATGTATGTGAAGCATCCATTTTTTAGAATCTATAGTGGCTTTGCAGCAACACTGATATTTGAAGCATTGTCTATTGTCATAGCTATGAGCCTGTGCAGACATGTAAACTGCAACTTGACTGGTTGGTGGAAGCACACAATTGTGAGGTAGTAATTATAGTTAACACTGTTATTTGTCGTTGTAGTCCTTTACTGCATGTGACATGGAGCACTATCTGATGACAAACTTTCAGCCGTAAAGGACTGAAAAACACAGATTTATTTTTAAAATAATAATTCTGTTTGTTTTGGAGAGGAGGAGACCTCTGGGTATGTTTTAGCAGAACATCTGGATCGGAATAAGGTGAGCACTCATTAAGTTATCAAAGGAACAACGTGAGTACACATAGCAGGCACAGGGCTGTAATGTGTTTTTAACAGTTTTGATCACTTGGTCGATTTGTTTTGGAGAGGAAGAGACCTCAGCAGATAGTTTGGCTCCCAGTAAAAACCTCCTGAAAAATTGACACTGAAAGAATTCTAACTGGGAGAAGTTTCCCCACTAGATGCCATTAAATTTCCCTAATTCTTACACACTGTTCCTCTGAGAGTGCTTAGAAAATTTTCATCCAAACTCATGCATGTTTTTGCTAAATTAGTGTCTTTGATAATAAGCCACTGTATAAACAGGAAACCTGAGGCTGTGTGCTACCTTCAGATTGGGGATTCAGAGATGCTTAACATCCTGCCTGTTGTTGCTAAGGCGAGCGGAAACACCAAACTCCCTTCCAGCGTCATCTTCTCTGGTTCTTTCACAGCTAAAGTGCAGAGAGACACTTCAACACGGACTCAAATTCATGCAGCTAGAAGCACATTAGATAGATGTCACCAGCAGAATATAGTGCTAATTAGGATTACTAATTAAATTATGACAAACTAACATCTTTAAGCCAATGTGGCTGAACATATGTTAGTTCCCAAAATAAAATTGGTAATTGAAAACATTGCATATTTTGTCAGAGAGCATAGCTTGCTTCCTAAATCAGTGGGAGCTTATTAACACCAATCAAGTTTCACACCAGCAGCCCATTTGCAAAGACAAATTAATTTATTTTAACTAATGCAAACTACCCCCCCCATCCATTTTTCATTTGAATTAATTTACAGCTATGCCGTTTTTCCCTACATCTGTTCATTTTGAGAAAGTACTTTTCACAAATGGTGAGAAGAGAGGAGGAAAAAAAAAAAAAAAACACTTCTCCGCAGGAATGCTACAGCATGTGAGAAACACGGTCTCACATGACTGAGCCGAAAATCAGAGAGTCAATAATGGAGTGGTGAAATGCATTCACGTCTCATTGATCTGGACTGTTGCAGGAGATACACTATTATGCTCCCATCATTGAAGTGAAAGGCATAAAAGGCTGTTCAATCTTCTGAATATGAAATGAATTTACACAGAACGTATTAACCAGTCTCACTCTCTGAACAATTTGACAAACATCAAAGCAGAAGTTGAAGTTGCTTTGTAAACCAAGGGCACTCAAACTAAAGTTTACATTAAAAGAAAAACTCTTTGGTGAGGCTTTATTAAGATTTACATAAACCTGTTACAATTCATCCATAATCTCGTCACTTTACAAACATTTTGAAATGCAAAAGCCTTGGCGCACAACCTACATTAAATCTGTGAATGTTTGCTCCATGAGAAGACGAGAGAATGTGTGATTGAATTTATCCACTCAACCTCTTATCAACTAAAGCACAATGCAACACAATTTAACCACAGACATTCCCGCAACCAGTCACTCTTGCGCTGCACTGTAAGTATGTAAATATGTAAGTATGTAAATAAGTCACATTTTTTATGGTATAAAAAATGGATTCGCTCCCTCTTATATAAAGAGATTTGTCAAGCCATTCAAGGGACACAGAAATCTCATCCCACAAATCTCTCATTTGATCTTCTTTGACATGAAATTGCTTTGCCAGAATTCTGCAATTCATGGCAGCACAGATTAGAGCCCACAGAAAATATACTGTCACATCTCCTGTAGGAGGTAAAGTCTTCCTCCCACTCTTCACACTCAAAGCAGTTCTTCACCTGTCCACTAGTCGCCCCCGTCCCACCTCTGCTGGTAATCCGACCATTTTTCAATTACCTGGTCATCTGTTCTTGTCAGCTTTTTTTTAGTGTACTCACAGCTCAATTTGACCGCAGGTGTGCCAGACCAGTGAAACCAATAACCTCTAAATAACACCACCTCCGAATATTTCCCTTTCTTTAAGTGTAGAGAAGGACAAGTACATTCTGTTAACATTCATCCATTAAACAGATGAAAATAGTCTGAGATGACTTTGAAAAAATTAATTAATTTTCAACAATATGTCTCAGTTTTTCCACATTCTTTGAGTCAATCTATTATAGATCTGAATGCCGAAAATTATACCCAATATTTTTCGGCTATGTCTCGATACACAATATATATCTTGGTATTTTTAAATCTTCTAGAAAGGGTTTGACTAATGCTAGGACTGGGAGACAAAATGTAACATGACAGTATTTCTGACAAAATACCGTGTCTTATGCGACAAAATTGTAGGGACGAGCTGTTGTTGACCTTTTTTTTCTTTCCAGAAAATATAAACACAGTGACATATCTGATCAATAATCGTCAATGTGAATGTGAATGTAACGGCTTAGTGTGTCATGGCAAGTGTTAAACAAATCGAGAAGTCTGGTAAGTTGATAAATTTACATCACTGTACTTAAATGCTGCCTTTGAGATGAGGGAAAAAACCCCATTTATGCCATACCATGATACAACGATTGACGATATAAAGTCACATATCTCGATAAAGATATAATAACTTCATATTGCCCAACCCCTAGATCACAACAGTTAATGCAAATTCAGCCAGTCCCTGTGATTCTCAACCTGTTCTCATTTCAAAGACGTCAAATACTGTGACTTGGTCAGTGAATTCAGCGTCAGACACCGCCTGGAAAAATAATCCTTTTGTAGCGGTATAATGCGCCACTGGGTGATGTCGGTTTGAAATGTTGCTGGAAAACAATGTAACTTAAGGCGCTGGAACGTTCCCGTAGGGCAGGTGGGAGGGGTAGAGAATGGGTCCAACAACACCGGACTTTCACCCAGGAGCCTGCTGTTCACTTCCTGTATGAGTGTTGAGTCAAATGAAATCAAGACGCTTTGTCTTTTTTTTAATCCTAACCATGTAATTTTTTGTTGCACAAGGAAATAAACAGACATACAATGTGGCGTAAACTGACACGGTGTCCCAGAATATCAACAACAGATGCATCCAGGATACCTAGCGCACAATATGTAGATGTCAGAAGTCCACTGAACAAGCTGCATGTGACAAGTTAGGAGTGAGAACATGTTGGAATTCTGTGCAACCTTGCAATTTTGTCCAACCACTACAACTTTACTTCAAATTTGACTATTTAAAACTGGTTTGTCCTTCAGCCCTGTTTCTAATAGCAGCAACATCTGGTTATCAGGGCTCAGCTGTTGGTGCCCCCTCTCCTCTTACCATCACAAAAGGATTATAATTCTATGGGAAACACTGAATGCTCATAATAATAAGCCCTGAATCTGTGCAGTTTCTTTGCAAAAACACCTTTAACATGCAGTGCAGTTATTTAAAAAAAAGCTGCTGTGAAGAAGAACTGTATTATACAGCAGATAAGATGATAATGCTGTGGTTATGTTAGGGCATAAACCACTTGGTTATCGTCAGGAAAAGATCATGTGTTGGCTTAAATTACTTGTTTATGGTGGCACAATCCTGGCTGGAAATGCAGCAATGTCCAAGTTAAAAAAATGGCTTTACCTTCAGTGGAAACTCAATGAAAGCTCACAAACAGCACCCAGATTTGGAGACTAAAAATCCACTGGAAGGTGGTGATGACTGGCTCAAAGTGTTTATTGGTTTTGAACAATGGTCTGCAGCTTGGCAGGCATCTCCCCAAGGTGACACGCCATCCAACATCCCCTCTGGCAACTGAGCTGCAACTACTCACTGTCATTATATTTTTCCATACATTTCCACCCCTGTGCACTACTGCTGGCATCACCACACCAAACTAAAGTGGAGGCTGTAGAGGAAGCAGGTTAAGTTATCACCTGCCTTACAAACTATTTACGTTTTTTTGTTACCCCATTAAATGCAGTCGCGGTTGAGCGCAGCCTGCCCTCGCAGCCGCAGGTCGCAGTGGCACAAACCCGAATGTCAGACTGAGTCAATCCAATATTTTGCATTCAAATAAACACAAGAAGTTTGTGCTCTAGAAAAGGATCAACACTCAGTGAATAATCTCCTAAACCCTATGATACACTATTATGGCAAGGCTTAACTATACAGACCAATGAGCAGTGATAACTAACATGTCTTTGGGGTCATCGGGTGGGAACCTCCTTTCACCAGTGTTTCGTCTAGTTGGTCCCACGACACCTCCAGGAGGCTAGACAGTGAACTCTGGCGTCCCAGAGACACTCCCCTAATGCCAGGTCTCACTGCTCCACACACTGACCACACAACCTCCTTTACCTTACCTATACTACCACACAGGAGGTAGACCCAGGGAAGGAAACCTTGTTAGGCTATCTCCCTCCCCCGCCGGGTTAGGCAGTACAGTCTACCTCCCCACTGCTGCATGGCCTCAAACAAAATGAATTCAACTAGGCCACTCCCACACTTAAATAACCTTCACTCTAATTCACACACTACATAACATAACTACAGTGTAAGCTAAAGTTAAAGGAGATAAATTAACTCACAGGATCAGCAAACACACTCACCCTGCCGCATGGCCTCAAAATGGCCACCAAATGGATTCGACTAGGCCACGCCCACACTTAAATAACCTTCCTCTTCCTCCTTACTTACACATGGCTTTCACAGCCCTAATTCACACTCTAATTCACACACTACATAACATAACTACACTATAAGTTAAAGCTAGAAGAGATAAATGAACTCACAGGATCAGCAAACACACTCACCCTGCAGCATGGCCTCAAGCAAAAGGGATTCAAATAGGCCACTCCCACACTTAAATAGCCTTCCTCTTCCTGAATTTCCTCCTGACAGGAAGTGGATCTCTCCACCAGATCTCAAGGAGTTATGTGCCCTGCTTAGTAGTTCCCCCTGCTGGCCCCCAACTAACATTATTCCTTCTGTAGTAAATGAACTTGCTGGTTCTCATGGCTTCATCTGACATTTCCTTCACTGTCTTCTTCAAACTCTGTCCCCGCACTCCGAGTTCCCCAGGAGCGAGATAGCTGATCTTGCTATAAATCCCCTACACCCCACTTCCACTGGACAAATCCTAGTCTTCCATCCTCGCTGCTCAGCTTCTGCTCCTAAATCTGCATATCTAAGCTTTTTCCTTTCATAAGCTTCTTCCACTGAGTCTTCGAAGGGAACTGTCAGTTCAATGAAATAAACTATCCGTTGACTCAATGACCACAACACTATGTCAGGCCTCTGCTTAGTACAAACTATTTCCTGGGGAACAACAAGCTTTCCCCTAAATCTACCTGCATTTCCCAATCACAAGCACCTACTAGGCGGCCACACCCCTGCCTCCTTACTAACTTATCCCTTCTGTATTTCTCTCCATCACGGACAAACTGAATTGCTAAATTCCTATCTTTATAACCTTCTGAATTGACCTCTCTTCGTTTCCCTTCGATTCCTGCAGCTAAACATTTCAACACCTGGTTATGTCGCCATGTATATCGGCCTTGTGACAAACTAACCTTACAGCCTGACAAAATATGCTTTAAGGTTGCCGTACCTGAACACAATGGGCATGATGGGTCCTCATTTACCCACAGTTTTAGGTTCTGGGGAGTTGGTAGCACATCATATGTAGCCCCTACCAGGAATTTAATACTATTCTCCTCCATACACCACAGGTCCCTCCAACTGAGCTTCCTCTTCTCTACACTTTCCCAATTCAACCACTGTCCCTGTTTAGCCTGGGCCACTACCTTTGCACCCCTTACTATCTCCTCCTGTCTACGTATCTGTTCCACAACCAGCTTTCTTTTATCTTTGGGACCTGCTGTATTCCAAACCGGTTTGCCTGAGCCAAGCCCCAGGCCTCCCCGGCCAAACTGAACATTACCTACGATCTCCGCATGCCTAAGAGCTGCCTCTGCCTGCTGAACTGCCGTTCTTGGGTTCCACTTCCTCCCCTTGGTTGGATTTGGAACCACACTCCTAACTACTACATCCTTACTCACAGACAACAAAAGCTCTGTCCTGACCTTAGTACATTTAAATTCCTCTGTCAAACTAGATACTGGCAGTTGAAGTATCCCTTTTCCATACAATGCAACACTACTTAGGCACCTAGAAGCGCCCAACCACTTCCTAATATAGGAGCTAACCGACCTTTCAACTCTCTCCACAACAGATATTGGGATTTCATAAACTGACAATGGCCACATTAACCTAGGATATAGTCCAAATTGTAAACACCACAACTTCAATTTTCCTGGAAGCTCTGATTTATCTATTCTAGCCAATCCTTCAGCCACCTCTTTTCTAAATGTCACCACCTGTTCCTTATCATTCAACTCTACATTGTACCACCTACCTAAACTCTTCACTGACTTTTCCCTAATTGTTGGGATGTCCTCATCATCTATGACAAACTTCCTATCACTTAACTTCCCTCTACATATCGAGATGCTTCTAGATTTACTAGGCTTGATCTTCATGCTGGCCCACTTCAGGTTCTTATTTACCTTCTCTAGTAGCCTCTTTGTACATGGCATTGTTGTGGTCACCAGTGTCATGTCATCCATGTAAGCCCTAACTGGTGGTTGCATATTAAGGGGGGATATGAGCGGTCAGCAAGCACTGCCTACATGACCCTATCATCCCAGACGGGTCGGGCCGGCCCAAGAAACCCGACCGGACCCGCGGGTTCAGCCGAAAAAATATGCAAATGACTCCTTGGCTTCCTTTTATTTCGGGCAGACAATTAGGCTAATGCTGGTGTGTCGGCTGCGTCAGGTCTGGGCTTAAAAACCCGCAGGCAGGGTTGGGTCGGGTTGTAATTTTCAGGCCCATTGAGAACTCTAGTTTGTGTTTTTGGATGTGTTCAGGGCACACAGAACATTAAAGGTAGCCTATCAGCAATGTTACACCATACGTGCATAAATAATTAATCTGCTTTATAAATTAAAAATAAAATCCATACTGGCTGACCAGAAAAACACACAAATTTCTTTACTGCAAAAGAAAACATATTTCAGGAGAGATAATACTGGAATATATAGGCTATGCATCCTGTTTTCCTGCTCTGTTTCTACATTAATATATAACCATTTTTACCAGCTCAAGAAAAATACATTGTATTGAGTAGTGAGTAATTCATTTACAGTGTGTGTGTGTGTGTGTGTGTGTGTGTGTGTGGCGCTTTTGTTATGTTGATTTTTATACTGTGTTTGTGTTCTAACACTGTGAATTCTTTGCTATAACGTTTATCATTGTTGCTGTTAATGTTATTGTTAGCTGACAAGGCCAGTGTCAGTCATGGAGTTGATGCAGAGGGACAGGATAATGTCAGTCATAGGAGTGAGGAGGAGGAGGAGACAGATGAGGAGGGACAGGAGAAGGAGGAGGAGAAGGAGGAAAGTGGAGCAGGAAAACAGTGCCAGGTACAGGTGCAGTGTGCAGGACCGGGTTGGCAATAGGTCTTTGCGTAGAATTATATTAAATTCAATACACTCTACTGACTGACTAATCTGTGTGTGTTGTGTTTAATATTATTAGATTGTTTTCATACTGCAAATAAAGTATTTGTGTTAAAATTACGGTTCCACTTGCGTCCGTCATGCGATCAGAAAAAAGGCCTCTCCAAATCAAGCTCCCGGGCTGAATTTTAACCCCAGCCCGCCCTGACCACAGTAAGTGTTCATTGATTTTTAAGAGAACTGTGATGTGGTCTGGGTGGAAAAGCTTCTGAACTAGCATTTATATGAACTATTGACTTAACTGCTCCTAAAACCTGCCGCCTTGTGGGCCGGTTTGGACCCTTTAGTGAGTGGTTCTGGCCTGCAGACCGTATGTTTGACAGTCCTGCTTTAAAGTAAGGAAGAGCAACTCAAAGGTGCCATGATTATTATTTTCTGAATTGGATGCAATTTCTATAGTTGAGGGCTGATTTGAGCCATTTACACAGAGCTGCTGGAAACGTTAGCATTACAAAGTTTTACAAGGGCCAGTGGAAAAACCAAAGTCGTCCATGAACAAGATTTATCTCTCTGCTGCGGCAGTAAACGCAGCACATGGGCTCGCCAGCAGCTGTGCTGCATTCACATCTTAAATGTACACTGTGCAGAATATTCCTAAAAAACAATGTATAGACTCATAAAAAGTAATCCCTCTCACTCATCTCTTAAGAGCCCACAGGAGGTATGTCATGATGTATTTATCTGCCCTGCCCTCGGCCTGCATTTTCTTATTTTCTAATTATTTCGCTGTGTTTGGGACGTTCCTTGGGGCACAGCGCACAGGTGAAGTTGGGACTTTATATAAAAAGGTAGTGGCCAAGTGCAAGGCTGCTGGCATTTCAAGAGGAAGCTTTGAAAATTGCAGATACAGTGCTGAAAAAGTGTAAATATAGTGAGGAGAAAAGCCAAATACGGTGAATCTACGGTTGGCTTGCATTTTTACTTGAACTGGCAATACAATACTGCATAGTACACCATAAGCGGCATGGTTACGGGGCGGCTGCTGCTCAGAGGTAGAGCACTGTACTAAACCCCAGTTGCTCCTGATGGCTGTTCATTGGTGTGTGAGTGCAAGTGAATGGTTACTGAGTAGCAGGTGGCACCTTGTATGGTAGCCTTGGCCACCAGTGTGTGAATGTGTGTGTGAATGGATGAATGTGACATTTAGTGTAAAAGCGCTTTGAGTGGTTGGAAGACTAGAAAAGCACTGTACACGTGCATCCATTTGCCTATCCATTTACGTCTATGAACTGACATTCCCCAAAGGACACACATTTCAGAGACCCTTGAGTAGAGTCACAAGCCCAGCTACGACAACAGTATCCACGCAGTAACTCTCAAAGGGCCATGAATGTGCTTCTGCTTCTTATCTTTAAGTGATTTCTAAAGGGTTGTACATGCTTTTATCCTGACCTGAGGACTACTGTTATACACGCCAGGCCTCTCTGTTACGCTTGCAGTTGGTTGAGAATGCTGCAGCCTGTCTTTTAAAAGGAACATGCAAGACAGCACATTTCCCCACACTGGCCTCCCTTCACTGCCTCTCTATATGTTTTAAAATTGATTTTAGATTTTATTGTTTACCTACAAATCATTAAATGGACTAGCTCCAACCAATTTCTCTGAACTTTTACAACTACACGTCCCACCAAGGTCAGTCAGGTCCGCTGACCAGCTGCTTCCTGGTGTCCCAAGATCTAAGTTCAAGCATTATGGAGTCTGCATCTTTGCAGTTGCAAACTCAAGTTTGTTTGTTTTTTCCTTTTTTTTCTGTGACTAAGCGACGAATGAAATCTTGCCAACTAATGATCTCTCTGGTCGACTAACGTTCAGTCGACTATTATGGGGGCAGCCCTATGCTCAAGTACAGTTTGGCTGCTTAATGCCATCATTGACTTCTGACTCCTTAACTGGCTGGTAGGGGCCAGAAGTTTTTTGGGAAATCATCTCGGCTAAAAACAACAAGCCTTTACGGCTGTTGCACCTCTGTTTGCCACGTGCTGTCTTACCACACTGGGAGCGTTTCAAAGGCAAAGCGTTTTGTAGACTTGCAGATTTTTTTGATTTGGTTATTGAATCCTGATATTTGTGTTTTTTCTAAGTAAGCAGGCCACAAAGTTTAGTGTTTACTGTCTGTTTTAATTCTGGTTGTTATTTCCTACTTTGCTGTGCTTTAACCTACAAATTTAATACCGTGAAAAGTCCTGTAATGAACAAGATGGATCAAAGATTTTGGGCCGTCTTGTACTTAATAATTAAAATACATTGATCCTCACAAATACATGGTATCTGTATTTTACATTCAGTGCCTGTTGCAGGAAAAATCTATCTGCTGTGTGCAAAGTGCTGCAGCTCCATCAAAAAAAAAAGAAAGAAAGAGAGGCATGTATTTTTATTAGCTCCCGGGACGAGTCTGAAATGCACTGCTGGAATTACAGGAATTATCTGGAGTGGCTGCAATCAGCTGGGGTGGCTGTCTGGAAGAAATCTGCACTCAGTAGCACAGTTTTTAAATGTGCGTTATAAATAAATTTGGATTAGATTGCATAGAGACCATCAGAGCTCCACCAGATTCCCTATCTTTCCAGCAGAGAAAAGTAAGAGTCTGAAACATGCTTTTCATGGCTGGTTAGCTCTGATTACCAGCTCTACCTCACTATCCATGCTACAGTAAGCGGTGATAAGTCAGCGTTCACTGCATCACACAATACGTGGCCTCTGTTGAATATTTTAAATATTCTCAGAGGGAGGGTTTGAGCCGAAGGAGTTTTTTGAAAGGAAGTTCACTTCCCTATTTTTTGTTGCTTCTGCTGACCACCTGCAGTTAACTTCTCATCTTGCTGCAGTGATGTAGAAGTGTACTCCAAGGTGTCATCATTGCACCATAATAACACTGCTGGGTGTTGTTTATGGGTGCAGCAGAACACACTTTAACCACAGCTGTGCAGCAGTGCGCTGATTTCCAGCTCGTTGTTCGTCTAGTTACCTCGTCATGCTGTCTCATGCTGTTTGTCTGCACTGGGGTTAGATTTCCTGTTGCCAGTAACACTGAACTATATGACATTATGTGAGAGAGTGTGTTGGCAGGTCACATCTATGATTAATCCACCGTGACATAAAAGCACACATTTCCAGGAGCGCCCGTTTTGAAGTCACATCATACTCGTCTTTCAAGGGTGGTAACTGGCGCTGGCACTGTCCTGTTAATGCCAGGACTCCTAAGTGCTGTGCTGTCATTGTGGGTTTACCTGACGTGGGTGTGTGCTGAAGATTCCCCTGACAGTATGCAAGTTTGACTAATCCATTTCCACCCCTGAACGCCTCATCCAACAAACAAATCTCTTCTTTTATTTGTAGTGTTGGTGCGATAAAATGTAATAAAAGCCAGAAGGATATAGTGTTACACAATCAAGCAGCCTTGCAGTAATATTATACTGATACAATAAAGTCCCTGTAAAGTGGGTTTCAAACAGAAAGTCTCATGTAATATCAGATAAAGAGTTCTGTGTGTCGCAATGAATTAATTATTGAATGACAAATAAACATCATGAATAACAAGCATGTAGAAAAACTCCAAAACAATGAAGTCTTTACATAAAAGAATTCATAATCTGTTAGAGTCACAGCGAAGTCTGTAAAAATCAATTTCTTCCTGATTCGTTTTTCGGAGGGACACTGTGAAATGATGTTTTCTAGTCCCTGCTGCATTTATGATGTGCATTTTTTAAGCGTTCGCAGGCTAGTTCCCCGTCGTGCGTGTAATGGAATTTCAGCAAAGATAACAATGGAGCTGATGGGGCCAAAAGTCCTACAAAGTGCAGCAAAAGAACAAAAGCCAGTTCATTTTCTATTAGCAAAATAAAAGGCATTAGTATTGCCAGTTTTTCTGCTCTTTAATAATTTATTAAACAAGTATCTAGGGTGAATATTTGCCAACAGCTCTTTCATAACTGTCAAACAACTGTGTGATCTTTATTTTCCTTTTTGAAGTCTCCGTCTTTCAAAGAGTAAACAACCCGCCCTGCCTCACTTCATACGTCTTCTCTGCTTTTGTTACTCCAATCTAACTCAATTTTTAGTGATTGTGCTTTTGTTTGACAGTTGTTTGAACCATAAAAGCCCCGCATACCTGTTCTCTCAATCTGATTCTTGCAATTCTATATAACACATCTTAATCTAAAGCCATTTTCTCATATGAACTGCGGATAATGTTCGAAGAACCAGGTCTGGATGTTGTAGGAAGTTTCCCTTTCACACATGTAGCACATGAGAGGAGGTTGTCAGTGTCAGAAGCATTTTCATCTGACAGGAAATACTGCTTCTGGTTTGATGGTTTAGGCGAGGTAGCATTGGGTAGAGCGTGCAGGAGGAAGGACCAACACACTCCGACCTTGACACATGTCGACTTCCGGCAACTTTACTTTTGTTCTTATTCTGCTGCGTTTCCCCTCGTCTGGCGCCGTTAAACAGTAACGACCAGCCATGTATCATGACGACATGAAAGGACGGCTTTTTCAGTCACTGCCCAAGCGCTGTTTTTTGACGACTTTGGAGTGAGATCAGTTTGGCAGGACATGACGCTGATTTCACAGCAGTCATGTATCCAGTTCATATTTTGGTCTCTTGCCGCTCCTTGTATTTGTTTGACGATTTCAGCTTCAGCTCTCACCGACAGAAGTTCCTGATTATTTCTACAGTTAGACATTTTTCGTGCAAATGACCCCTCTTCTTCCCCCTGGTATGTTTGTTTTCTTCTGGTTTTGCGCGACCGACATGATTGAAATATCACCAACACATCCACTCTCTTGCTGTGAATTCCCAGGACAAGAGAGTGCTGCAGGGATGACGTTTTTGTTTGTAGGCCGACACAGATTTTAGCATTGCCCTGGTTTCCTTGTCAAAAATCCCATGAGATTTTTCCACTGGATTTTGTATTACTGCAGAAAATAAGCTCTGTGGCAAACAAACATTTATGATACTTTAACGATTTGTTCAGCAAGATAATCTTCACAAATGAACACCACTTTCATGGTTTTTGAAGCAGAACAAGCAATGCTCCACCCAGCTTAGTCTTGGAAAGATGCTGGAAACATCAATAAGTCCAGACTGGTAGATGGGTTACTTTTACCAGCCTGTCCACTGTTGCCTTATCTATGGTCTGATGAATGTGCAACAGACAGAAAGCTCAACAATAATGTGAATTTTGAAGCATAAATGCAATCACGAGACGTTAAGCTGTAAACTGCACTATGTTCGCATGACTTTAACGTCACCACCACAGTCAGGCTGTAAAGCCATGGTCGACATAATAATGTTCTATAGTCTGACGCCTATAAATCTCTAAAGCTTGTGTTAACCGACCTTATTTCAGGCATACAGAAAACTCATTCAAAAGACCCACTGACTTCAAGACAAAGGAACAGAGTACCAAAACGCTAACTCGTTCTAGGACTGATCCCTGCACCACTCACACGTGGGCTCAATCAGACATTACATAGGCTTTGTACTCAGGAGCTGGCAGGTTACAGTCCATTTAATGTCCAATCCAACTGATTTAGACATTTGCATTCTCACAAAGAGTTCCTGAGAGTATCCAGATAATTTCAGGTCTGCAGTGAATGAGTGAAAGGAGGCTGAAGTGAGTGGATTTTAATGATGCGAAGCCTGCGGAGCTAGTTCAGGCAGACAATTCAAGTGCGCCAATCCTGATCAGCTGATCAGTCACATGCTCTCCTCAGCTGATAGAGCGGGCTATTTAAACCCCCTGTGCTTACCTGATCATTCCTTGCTACTCTGCTGCTGCTGCATGCTGCCTCTGCTGCTCTGCTGCTCTGCTGGTGATCCTGTTGGTTCTGCTGCTCTCGCTGCTGCTGCCGCTGCTGTGTGCTGCTTAGGAAGCTTCTCAAATCCCACCACCTCCCCAGCATCCACCTGTGGGCTCTGTTTCGAGGACCCCCAGCTGGGGGTCTGCTATTCATTCCCTGTAATGTCTGTCATAGCCTACAGATCATTTTCAGGGAATGAATAAATTGAGATAGAGCCTGACGCCAATCTTGCTTCAGCCATACTAAACTATTCACGCTGTGCTCAGCATGCAAATATTTATGCTCAATAAAAATGCTAAATTCAATCCAGAGTTGTCTGACTGAACTTTTTTTTTTGTCAAAGAGTGGGCAATTTCCGTCATTTCATCTGTGAGCTTTTCTGTTTCTGTTGCTGGTTTGTCTCACTGGTTTGAAGTGGGATGGGGTCCAGTGTCACGTGATGTAACCATGCATCAATCACAGTTAAAGGGATATTGCACCCAAACACAACACACAACACTTGCGGAGATCCCAGGGGAGGGAGTAGCAACACAACTCCACCTAATGGAGGCTGACGGCGTCCCAGATTCAGACGTCCAAAAAACACATAATTAAGACATAAAAAGTTGTTTGGAAAAACGTCATTTGAACTAATTGAAGAAGCAACTTTTTATGTCGGGGCTTCAGGACACTTGGATCACTACGGACAAGCGGTATAGAGATATTTTGTGGTTTCAGTTATGTGTTTTTGGACATTTGAATCTGGGCGCCATAAGCCTCCATTAGGTGGAGTTGTGTTGCTACCTTCTCTCCCCTTAGATCTCCACAAGTGATGTGAGGACTCGAAAACTTCACCTGAGCCTCCCTCGGCATATGGGTGAGTAGGTAATGGCTGAATTTTCATTTTTGGGTGCACTATCCCTTTAAGCAACATTTGGACCTGAATGTCATTTTTTGGTGACCCACAACTGAACAGTCCTGATAGAAGAGTAGCTGGTTTTTTGATTATTAACGTCTTACTGAGGAACAAATAAGGATGTTTTGAAATCCAGATTTTAACATTGATTGCTGCTCTTGGAAGTAATGAACATTTAATGTTAGGGAGAAATACCAGAAGTCAAGATTTCAGGGATTTGAATACTTTTTGTTGCAAACCAAGCACTAAAAGCTAGCATCAAATATGTGTTCAGTTTTGTAACCATATTTGATATTGCTTGATTTAAACCAAAATTTTGCTTTTTCTTTGCATTTTATTTTAGGATTTAGAACTTTAATGTTTTAAAATTATTCAGCTTAGTTGGATTTTTGTGTTGACCCAAAGGAAATTAAAGAAAGTGAGAATAAATGGAAAAATGAATGCAACATTTTTGAGGGCTGAGGCGCCGATGCTTTGAGTAAAAACCTAATGAGATACAGTGAACGTATCAACAAGTGCTGAGCGAAAGTCGGAGGGATCGGGTTAATTGAAACAGGGCTGCGGTCTGCAGACTCTGAAAGCCGTCACTTCATTTGACACCTGAACAATAACCTCACTCAACAAAAGCTGATTTATTTCCTTCAAACAAAGGAGAAGGCGGGAAATCGAAACGCAAGTCCGTCCTGCTGTGATCCGTCAAGGTTAACCGCAGAGCCACCTTGACACAACCTACCATTATGATTAATATCATCATGTCAGTGTGTGATTGTGCAGCTCGTCATGGCAGCCAGTAGAAACTCATTAGTCCCATTTGACTCATAGAGAGGAAAACCTTGTGGGCTTTAAAGGTCTTCTTGCGTCTGCTGGGGCTTTATGAGCTGATTTCTAGCAGGTAACTGAGTGAGTGCGTGTGAATGAACCGCTAACTGTGTGGAAACAGAGTAAAAGAAAAAACACCTGAAGCTTTTTTGGGGGCAGCTGTGCCAAATGGAGCCAACTAATTCATCTGTATTAACATCCACATACGCTTCTATTGACGAAAGACAGTCAGTATAACTGCACTCATGCCAAACTACTCCATTATAAGTAAAAGTCCTGCATTCACTATCCAGTACAATGTATTTAAATCATAACAAATAAATGTACTTTTCCTATAAAACTACTTCTATAAATGTCCTTGATTATGATTGGCTGGTTCAAAACCATTGTAAAATACTCAGTATTACTGTGTCAGCTATTCACCTATTATCATTTGGGATGCAGAGCTTACGAGTGCAGCCACCAGCTGAAGCATTTATTCATCATTCGGTTAGACCGGTCAGAAGTACGCAATGCTGTCACTCAGTGAACGCACAAAAAAAAACACAAAGATGCCATGAAAGAAAGGAAAGCCTATACTGGATGGCAGTAGCTCAATTCATAGGGACATCTCCATTTGTGAATTTCTCCTTTATAAAGTATATCGTCTTCTCCTTCTTCTTCTTCTCTCTCCTCTTCTTCTACTTCCTTTGTTTTCAGCAGTAATCAGTCAGTAATCCGACTGCGTGTGCTCGCTTCATACCTGTCATTGTTGCCGCCTAGTCCACCAACCTTTTATCTCCTTCCACAGTGGACAAACTACACCAACGATCTATAAGTTAATGATGCAATTGTAGGGAGCTTGCATGTCTTTGATGAAGGGAAGGCAGAAGCACGTAGGAGGAGAAAGGACGGACCCGCCCGTCACTGTGGGTTCATGAGATCAAACATATATATACATATATGTACGCAGTATATCATGATGTTCCTTCCCCATTGTGTTTGTTCAGAAGATAAAAGATGATATACTTTTTATTAATCCCTGAAGGGAAATTTTCACTCTTCCCAACGATGAATAAAGCAGTTTAATGTTATAAATCAGTGTTTCTCTGACGCTGTTTGGCACATTGGAGATGACCGCTGACCAAACACCTGCTAATGCGTTCTCACCTTTTTTTCCCGATAACTTAAGATCCAGATACTCAGGAGGTTTTTAGCGGGAGTGGAGTTATCCCAAGAGGTCGTTTCCTCTCCAAAGCAAACAGACACAGTGATTTAAACTGGTAAAAACCCAGAATAAAGCAGTTTCATGTTAAAAAAATCTGTGTTTTTCCAACGCTGCTTGTTGCGGAGGAGCTGCTAACTACAGTGGCTGACATGAAACCGTGAATGATCCTATCTGGAGCCAGTGTTTGGTTTGTCCATTCTGGCATTTTGTAGAAACATGGCAGTGCAACATGACTATTTCCGGTTACTTCTGGGTGATTATACACTGAAGAAAACATACTATTAAATATTAAATTCCATTTCTGCCAATATATCCCCCTGAATAATAAACACTGGACCTTTTAGAAGTTTGGAGGTGAAATGTTTCTTTGTTTCCACTGCTAACAACTCATGGACATCTGAACATGACAAGGAGCTCCAACTACACACTGATTTTCTTTTTTTTAAAAGGTCACAAAACAAAAAGGTTGAGAACCATTCGTTTGACTTTTAAAAGCCTAGCCTCCAAATTGAGTCTAAGTACAATACCCGAGTAAATGTTACCTTTCCACCACTGGATATTGTATAATTTTGCAGCTATTCTCATCTGACTCTGGCTTCCTTCCATCGCATACACACACAAATATGTATATACACACACCAGTGTGGTATTAGAGTGTTTGTAAATACTAAAGCCTGCCTCTGGCATCTCAGCATCCCCCTGACTTAGACTCCAGCATCTCATGAAGCCTGGCGAGCTCACGGACAGTTACCTCAGTGTTAGCTCTCACTGCTTATATTAGCCACTCCATACCTGGAGAAAAGGGCACACTTGGCACCCGCACACTGACCTACTTTTCACCATAAAAGCCTGACAGCCTCTGCTCAGCCTGGAAATGACTTGTTCTCCACACGGAGGAGGAAGGAGTCTTTAAAAATCGGACAGTCTGGCCCGGTCAGCAGAAAAAGAAAGTTAAGGGATGTTGGATAAAAAGAGCAGGAAGGAACAGTGAGCAGAACTGTGCAGCAGAATGATCTTGTGATCTCGAGACGTGGCAATCTGATTTAAAGTCACTCTAATCCTTCACACCTCCTTCCCAGCTCCCACTCTTTTCTTTCCATTTAGCACATTTTACACTTCCATTTTAGGCAGTTGCTCCAGTCTTAACCTAGAAACATTGTGACAAAGATAAAAACTTAAATAACATCAGAATTAACAAGGACTATTACTGTACCTCAGGAGCATGCGCACCATGCGAAATGGGTTCACTGACACGGAGCTGCAATTCACCAACAAATAATATACTACATACTGTGATCCTTCATTCATGCTTGCATCAGTCTGTTACTTTATCTTTGTCTTACTTTGCTGCTGTTGGCTATGAAAGCGTTAGTTTAGTGGCGAGAAACTGTGGTTTCCACCGCCAACCATCGAAGAATTTCACATGCCACATGTGATCAAGAAAAGCAATGGCACAGATATGACAGAGGAATCTTAACAAAGACTAAATCTGCCCAGAGCTGCTATTATAGACATAATAAGCAGGCAGATTGATATGCTATTTCAAGACTTTTGACTTCATCCTTAAAATCAGCAAGATGTCGGTGGATTCTCTCATTGAACACACACAATCTGAAAAGTTGATGTCCTACAAAAGAAGTATGACGATTTGGACAACTAAAAACGTTTTCAAAATAATCTATACGTAAAGGTGCAGCTGTCTGAAATCGACAGATGTCATGGCCTTGGACCAAAACCCAACAGTAAGAAAGCCAGGGGAGGTTTTTGTCAAGTTTGCGCAATACAACATCAGGGACAAGGATGTCAAAGCAAAGTCTCAAAGCTCTACACCAAAGACGCACACTCTGGAGAATCTATACAGCCATGGCACTGAAACTGCTTCATAACTTGCAGAAATAAAAACACACAGATGAGCTTTTGGCCACTTGCACTCAAGATGGATGCTTATAAACTCAAACCAGCAGCATGTTGGCTGTAAACCAGTGAGCTTGAATGACTAAAAACTTCTAGTCCCACTTCAGGCCATGAATGAGGAATCTTACACGAAGGGAATACCTCCACCATCCTTGAGACTTGCAGTAATAACCTTAATTCTTAAGCCAAACAACCCCCCAAATGAGTGCTCCTCTTTCAGGCCAATTGGTTTGATGGAGTGTGACATTAAAATACTCTGCAAGGCCTTGGCCAGAAGACTAGAATGACTCTTTCCACACCTTGTTTGTAATGAGCAAAATGGCTTTGTCAAAAATAGACACAGATTTCACAATATTAGGAGTGTCTTGAATATAGTGCATGAAAAATACAATTAGATTCAGCTGTGTTATCTTTAGACGTGTGAAGCCTTTTATAGGATATAGCAGGGATATCTTTTTAATGTGCTGCGGCGATTTGGAGTTGGTTTAGGTTTTCTGATTTGGATATGGCTGTCATACACAGGCCAGTCTGCTCAAATATTGACCAATGATAATGTTTCCAAACCATTTATCCTCCAACAGTCAACCAGACGGGGTGTCCTTTATTGCCTTTGCTATTTGTATTACCTATCGAGTCACTGGCTATGGCCATGAGAGCTAATGAAGGCATCTCTGGTGTAACTTTTGGAAGTTATAAACATCACATATCTTTGTATGCAGACGATGTCATACTTAACAAGTTTGAAGTAATAGCAGTAAGTTTGGATGACTTCATTACATTTCTGTTATATTTACTTCTTGATTGCTTGGATTTGATGTAGTTTTTTGCCCCTTTGTTTTCATTGCACATTGAATTGAAATTTTAATTATCAATCTTTTGTCTTCATTTTCTTAGCTTTTAGATGTTAGGATCGGGTTTCTCAGTACAGTCTTAAAAAACTTTTTCATCGCTGTCTTGACACTCTTCATATCACATCACAGTATTTGTATGGGCATGGATGATATGAGTCTAAATGGAAATTACGAAGTACTTGAACAGCATTGCTTTAACATTGATGGGAAGCTAAACTGTAAACGTTTCACACCTGACCAGCCAAAATTGGCCAAATTTTGTATGTAACTGGCTGCAGTGGAACCTGGTCCAATGATGCCTCATATGTGAATATTCTGAACCTTGATGGGTGGAAGTTTTGTGACAAAAAAAGACTTGACAGACCAGGTGCTGGAGTGTGTCTATGTGTAGATTTAGCACACCCTGCGATGACCTCATTCATCATTAAAGATGGTCACTCTGATACTCTATTCATTTAAATAGGAAAAGATTAAAATGAATTAGCTTTCATACTGCATGAATAAGAATAATGAAATTATGTTATTATTTTACCTCTCACATTAATAATTGTAAAGAGTTAAAGATTTTTAGTTTTGTCAAAGTAACGTACCCCAGCAGGTCAATTATTAATCATTACAAATATATGCAATGATTGTATTGACTCAGGGTGTTCAAAAGCAAGCCTTGAATGTGCTCAATGAAGTCATCAGCCGAGGTTACAAAATCACTGTACTTCCTGACACCAAAATCCAACACCATGCCAGCGTTGATTTAGACATTACTGTTCTTGTTAATAGTTTCAGTAGTCATTTTATCTCCATAAGTGAAAATCTCTCAAACGTAATAAGCCAATCAAAGGGTGCTACGTTTGGACAATATCTTCAAGGCGATCATTTGAATTCGTTCTTTTTGATGCCAACTGACAGAATAAAGTCTCTCTATTCATTATGAAAATGAACAGCTTACATACAGCTGGTACAAATTAAATCTGTAGCAAAATTCTAAGAGCAGCTGTTAATGAAATTGTGGAGCCTTTTGTTTACGCTTTCAATATCTCTTTACTTGGGGGGTTGTGCCTAAAATGGCAAAGATTGCCAGAATTGTGCCAGTCTGGTGGGGAAAATGATGCACACAACTACTGATCTTCAAAGTGATGGCGAGAACTATGTATAATAGATTTAGTGATTACTTAGATAAATAAAATATTCTTCTCCCATCACAGTTTGGCTTTAGAAAAAAAAGAAGCACTGAAAAAAATCAATGACACGAGGGACTTGCGTTTGTATAGCGCCTTTCTAGTGTTCCAGACACTCACAGGGCTTTTACACTACACGCCACATTCATACACAGGTGGCCCAGTTGACTGTGTAGACTGGAGGAGCCAGGGATCAAACTGCAGCTCTTCTGATTGTTAGATGACCCAGTCTACCTCCCGAGCCACAGCTGCTCCTTTGATACTATTGACTTTGAAATTCTTCTAAACTTGAGCATTATCAAGAGGCAGAGGCACAGCTCTCATTTAGTTCAAGAGCTATATGTATGAGGGGGTCTGCCCATTGGTCCAACAGCCCATTATTCTGACAACCCATTGGTCCGACATCCCATTGTTACGACCGTATTAAATCCATTTTTCCGAAGTCCCGTTGTTCCGAAATCATCATAATGCCCTGCGGTTAAGGTCTGGTTAGGTTTAGGCACAAAAACCCCTTGGTTAGGGTCAGGAAAAGATCACGGTGTGAGTTAAAATGAAAAAGAAAGTGGCAAAAACATAAGCTGTGAGCCTGCTTCGCCTCAAGCCTTTCCCGGCTGACCCAGAGCCGGTCGCGGCGCACCATGAAGACTGAAATACGCCTGCCGGGAGCCATTCAGCACCGCGGAGAGCTCCTCACACAACGCTGACCGCAGAGTTAATAACAGGAGGTTATGGTGTTTCATTCTCTCCTCTCTATGGCACTTGTATCTCGACAAGTAGCCTATTTTGTTGTGTTTGCTGATCCTTTATGGTGCACAAATACAGTATAGCCTAGTATAATCACATATTGGAACAACGGGACGTCAGACCAATGACATGGACCCATGTATGAGAGGGAGCAACATGTAAATTTCAATTGTCTCAAATCTCAAAAAAATAACAAGCAAACAAACAAACAAAAAAACATCAAATATGGTGTCCCCCAGGGATCCATTTTAGGGCTGCTCCTCTTCATACTGTATAATAATGATTTTGTGAATTCCAACAGCATTCTACACAAACTATTATATGCCAGGGATACAAATGTATTCTTATCTCACAAAAATCGAAATGATCTGCAAAATAATCGAAATGAGGAACTGATTAAGGTGGATGCATAAATTGAATGCAATAAATTATCCTCAAATATAAGCAAGACAGACTTCATTATTTTTTGTCCCAATAGAAATTGAAGAATAAAAAAGATTGGGTTATTCAGAGGGTGAAGTCTGACAAATTCCTGGGGTACATATTGATAAACTTTTGAACTTAAAGGGTCACATTGATGAACTGATGAAAATAAAGTACAAATATACTTATTTCCTACTTGAAGCACTTTTAACCTTACACAAATCTTTATTTGAGCCTCATAAATAACTGTAATGTTTTACGGTTTAATACCTTTCCCAGTTATCTTGTTATCTAGAGTTACCAACCCTGTCTCCTAAAAATATCTTTTGTATGTTATTAACCTGCTTTCTTAATTAAATTGTTGCAGAATTGTAATTGCTGCTGGAATTATGTTCAGTGAGCCAATGTTCTGCAGATAGCAAAGAGAATGGCAGGGGTTCGTCCAGACTTCTGTCTGACATTTAGGCAACAAAAACACTTTGATTTAGTTTAGGGAAAGATTGTGATTTTAGTTACAGTGTTTTTGGGACTTGTCAGGTATGTTAATTAAAAACATTTCCTCAGTATGTTAATAAAAAATGTAACTGGCTCATTATGTTTTCCTCGAAATGTATTTGCTGTTCCAAATTAGTAGTATATGAATAAACATAAGGGCTAAAAGAATAAGGGCTAAAAGAAGAGATTTTACAGAAGAACATGCCATAATATGGTCCAAAATGCTTCCACTTACCCTCTTTTCCAAAGCTGCAGTCTTCTGAAGTTTACTGAATGTGATATACTTTATAATATTTGTATGATGTTGTATATATGCTCGACAGAAGACAGACTTTGTGACCTCCTTCAGATTTACTTTCTCTCACGTACACATAAGGCTAGAAAAACATCTTGTAAAGGGTAAAAACTCATAAACCTGAATGTACAAGCTTTAGTGTGGTTTGCAGAGGTCCACAGGTCTGGAAAACGATTGATAACACCATAAAAAATTATTATCTGTGTCTGTTTTCAAAAGAAGCTGTAGGCAGCAGTTATGTTGAAACTTGAACACTCTAACTGGCTGGAGGCTTATAAAGTAGCTACTCTACTCTCCACCTAAATTGTACTGTTACTTCCACTTGACATATGTCTCAATTTATTGTATCTTATCTATTTAACCAATGTTTGGACTGATGGATTAAATATTTTGGGACCATTTAGTAGTTAGACTTTAGTTCTTTGAGTCTTTGGTTAGTCTTGAGAGTTTTGTAGGTTGCAAATATTTATTTTTAATACGTGTACTTTTTAAAAAAAATGTCATTTATAATTGCAGTGTAGTTTTGAAAAAAAAAAAAAAAAATCCATTTCACGCTCTAGTACACATTTTGAATATGTGTAAAATACCTATACTGGGTTCCTATTCTGAAGCTCCAGATAGCTTATCAGGGTGTCCCATTTCACATCTCCATTGTGTCTTATAAATTTAACTTGTGTTTTAACTGTTTTTCTGAATAAACCGAAGTGATTGAACGAAGTAGGAGCCTCCTGGAAGTTAAATAAAATTCCAGCTGGTCTACTGCCACTTCAGTTTCTGCCAGTATGTAAATCAAAAGGTATTTAACGTAGCAGGTCAAACTGTGCTGCTGGTAGTTTATTCCCAAGGTGCTATGTGTGTGTGTGTGTGTGTGTGTGTGTGTGTGTGTGTGTGTGTATTACATTCTGTTTACCATCCAAATGAAATCTCAGCTCTCAAACTACATTAGGATATCCATTACCCAACACGCACAGGATGGAAGCTCCGTAAATGTACACTGCAGATGTATGTTGCCCATCCACCGTCCATATAAACACATTTTTCATGGATAGTGAGGAACATATCTGCATCTGAAATACTATATCCAGAGCGCCATTTTCTAGTTTCTAAGTACATGGATTTTTAACCTTGGCCTCTCTGCTGGAGTGCACAGCATCTCCACTAAACAATCTACCTGTACTCTGCTCTATTGCAAAAAGACATCTGTACTCAGATACTTAATATCTTCCAATCTATTAGGAGGGTGCAGCGTGATAAAAGAAATATACTTCCCCTCAGGTCTTTTGATGTTCTGTGATAAAATCATACTGTTGCAGCTCACACACAAGCGAAAGCTGAGAAATATTGCCATGAAGCCTCTGCTGTGTTGTAAAGCCTCCCGCCATCATTTTCCCACTCCTTCTCTCTGGAAGTCTGGAGCACATTAAAATACTCATTTGGGCTGGAGGTATTGTCTCAATCTGGTGTTTCTTGCCAAGATGGAGAATGGGCTAAACCTGCAGGGCGTTTGGCTGGAGGCTTGGTGTCTCCCTTGACAGGTACCATGCTCGGTAAAAGTCATGATCTCCGTTCACTGCCCTGGATTAGTTCCTTATTGCATCATTTTCTCTGTGCTCTGTGGTAAGAAGGAGACTCTTTAAGAGAGTAGTACTAGTCGGACAACTGACTCTAGGGGCCTCATCTGTAAACACTGTGTGCGCTCAAGACAGGGCTTGATGTGTGTGTACGCCGCTTTCGAAGCATAAATTGGGTTAAAAAAACATCATTGGGAAATGTGAGTATATTTATATTTACAGAAGTTTTGACTCGTGTGTGTGCACATTTTGGAGACAGGAAATTGGTGAAGTAGATGTTGAGGTGGTTATTTTAAGCTAGATTGTCGAAGTTAAATGTGAGAGGAATCACGATATGTGTAAGAATGCCCCAAATACATTTAATTTCACTTCATATCACACGTTACTATTAGATCTACTTTATCGTAGACATTCAGTCCAGTAGTGTAATTTGTGCTCGTGAGCAATAACTATTTCATGAGCATATAACCATACTGCACCTGTAAGCACTATGGGCGGGTGGGGGGGAAACAATACAGCATAGTATTGTGATATTTTGCATGCCGATATTGTATCGAT
Organism: Epinephelus cyanopodus; assembly: GCA_026686955.1. Lineage (NCBI taxonomy): Eukaryota > Metazoa > Chordata > Actinopteri > Perciformes > Serranidae > Epinephelus > Epinephelus cyanopodus. Next base: position 42,017,551 of record CM048914.1, on the reverse strand, counting down.
ACACAGATTTGGCAGGAAGTTCATCAAACAAAGATGGTGGCACCGGAGAAAAAAATCAAATGTGAGATTTTTGCATTTAAATCAACCGTCTGGACTTATTTTGGATTTCTTAACACAGAAGGAGAGGAGGACTTGGATATGATACATGCGATTTGCAAGCAGTGTCATATGATACTAAAATACTTGGGAATACTACGAACATGAGGCCTCACTTCACACTCCACCATCCAGAGATAGCGTTAGCTGCTGATGGCCAAGCTAATGCCAAGCCTGCTATGGCGAAAAATCAACCAACACTGGAAACACTTAGCTCAACGAAACTACCATCCAACTCTGAGAGAGCAAAAAAAAATAACACAGTCCATCCCCTACTTCATGTGCAAAGATCTGTGTCTATACAGCATGTTGAAAACGAAGGCTTTTGTTGCAGCCGTACCCAAGCTCTACAGAGAGGCAGAGCATAAAGCTGAGGAATCTTTGAGTGAAGCAGGAAGGGTGGCGTGTACATGAATGTCACACCGGAGCAAACACTGCAGACCTCCTGCAAAACGCAGCACAAGAATGTAACAGACAAAGCTTCTGACATGGGTGTTGCCATTCAGTAAGTGGAATACCTGCATGTGAAGCGTTTGTGAGGTGTTAAATCTGCCCACAGTTCAGTCTGTCATGTGTGTGCAGCATTTCTGACAGGTGTTATGACAGTGTTGGTCAGTGTCTGCTATGTGTCACATTGTGCTGCAATCAAAATGATCAAAGTCAGATGAACAGACGGAGAACTTTATCTTATGAGGTAAAGCTGATGTTGACAAAATTTTCCTTTGGGGAAATAATTTGCAGTTGGGGAAAAGGTAATAAATTATACATATATATATATATATTTACATATATATTTTATGTATGAGGATAATACCGTAGCGCAAGTCCTCTGGCGATCTCCACCCTGAAGAAGCGCCTTTCAGTTGATAAAGATAAAGCCAATTAAAATCTCAAATCAAATTCTGCTCAATATTTCAGCCATGCTGTCTCACCATCACACTCCCCTCCCGGTTTGCAAAGGACAGGGCCAGACTGTGTGACACTCGTGGTCAGCTGCTGAAATGTTGGAAGGATTCAAGAAAGTCTGACTTGCCTGTCCTCCGATATTAAGAGGAATATACTCAGTCTTTTTCACCTCATCCACGTTAACTAATAAAGCTGTACACATTAAAGATTAAACATTAAATCTCATTAAAGAGCTACAGAACAGAGCGTCAATAGTTTTCCGTAATATCCTCTAATATCGTGCATATATCACCAAGTAGGATTTCAGTTTCCATGTAGTTTTGGTGTGTGGAAATCACTGCGTTAAACACGACTGTGAGATGGCGCAGCGGCTGCCAAACACACTCCGCTTTCTCCAGTCACCTCACCCGTCACATCTTCACCACCTGCACATGTGGATTGTGTAAATTAGCAGAGACAGTGGGATGCAATTATTTTTATTCCTTTCCTCTCCACTTCTAGATGGGACCACTTTTGTCAAATTCCACATACTGTCCTGTTGTTGTTGTGAATTCACTGCGTTAACAGCAGCAGCAACATGTTTCCACTTGCTGCAGTTTCTTTTGTTTTCTTTCACAATGACGCCAGCTGCTGTGGCCACCCAACAATATGCGCTTTCTAACCTCCACCTCACTCACAAGCACTTCGATTTCTGTAACAGAAAATTCCTTTTCTTTGTCCTCCTCTCAGTTGTTGGCATGATTTACTGAAAAGAACCATTGATCAGCAGGCTCACGTCTGTGCAGCGGCATTCTTTAGGTGCTTTGCATTGATCATTTGAATGTGTAGAGGGCAGGATATGAGGCCGATCCACGTGCAGACAATTCCAAGTTGGTTTGGGATTTTTAAAGGAAACTGTGCACTGGCAGGAGTACGCAGGGTTTTACTAATCAGAATATTTTTTGGAGTATGTACATTTCCTCATTTGTATGTGTGTAAACATTGAGTTTAGATGCTCCACAGAGTTTTATTAATGAGGCCTCTGCTGCTGTATTGGACATCCTCACCTGGCTTTATGAAAGTCGGCTATATACAGACTTTCCAACAGATTCTCCACATCAAATGACACAAAACGTTGAATGTGGCTGCCCTCCAAAACAACTAATGGAAGTGTTTTCTGATTTCATGCCACTATCAACAGGACTAAAACTAATCTTGTATAAATAACAACAAACAAAAAAAGTCAGTATCAGTATGAGCTGCCTAGTTGACTAATGGCCCATCGTTTAGGGCCATCAGTCGACTAGTCGCCAGCATGTTTACGGTATTAATGTAATTATTAAATTGTAATTATTAAATGATATATTTTGGGCAGGGCGACACAATGGTTTGAGTTGAAGGTGTGAGAAAGAATAGTATCAGTAACATTGTTAACACTGTGCTACATTACAGAGAAATACAAAACCGTACTAATGAACCTTCATTAATATAGGCTTATATTTTGGTGCACGTCACACACTGAGCGAGCCGCCTGTTAATGACGCTGTGGGCTAATGGGCATGTAGCTACTTCCATGTTTCACATGATACGTCATGTTTGTAGTCGACCAATGAAGATGAGTTTACATATCACCTTGGGTTCGTCCTTCACCTTCTCAAAATGATCCCACACTTTGGATTTCCTGCCCGACATGTTATTAACTAGCCTGTGGAATAACCGCAGGTACCAGCCCTGGACATTAGGGGCCGTACACATGCCGGGTCTTTATCTGCCTGGAAAACATGAGGTCGGGTGCAGGGCATTACTCTTGTTCCTTTTTTGTGCCAGCTTTTAAGGGCACGGCGGCAGGTTGTGTCTGAGGTTGCTAAGCAACCTTAACAAACACCATATAGCCTATTTACCTGAAATCCTGAGTGCAGAGCTGATCTTCTTCCAGGAGCTGGTTATAAGTGTGTAGGCGTATCATCTGTGGGGCAGATATAAAGCTCTGGGTAGACCTGCACCAACATGATCAACTTTTCTGTATTTATCAGACTGAATATTTACAGAAGAAGAGAAAGATATCTGACAGCTGTGATTGGTTTGTAATGTGACTCCTGTCTGACTGCTGAGCGTGGACACTTCCTGTGTCTGTCCTTCCAAATTAAATTCCCACACAGTCCAGTCATATAGGTTTTGATTTATTTTGACAAGGTACAGCTCCTGACAGAGTTTCACGTTTGTTCCTTTTTTGTTTGTTGTTTCTAAACGACCAATGGAATCTTGCAGACGAATGACCTTTCTGGCCGACTAACGTTTGGTCCACTATTAGAAGGCAGCCCTAGTATTGGCTCTCTGCCCAGAATTTCAAAATCAGTGCATCCCTAGTTACAACTCAACACAGACTCTATAACACCGTCACCCAACTTCGCCTTGTGCTGCCAACAGACAAGAATCTAGATAAGTACAGTTAGTGCAGGACTTTGCCAACTTTAGTGTGAACATATGTCATTTTTTTTGGCCATTTGCTGAAAGAACTGATGATGTTTTTTTCCTTGCAAAGGCAGTCTCGTATTTTCTGCTCGTACTGATGTTGAAAACAGAATTCAACAGTCCATATCATACTGATAGGCCTGTTCCTATGGGAGACAGCCAGAGCCAACACATCCTGGTGCAAAAAGCCTGCAGCCTCCAGTGAATCTAAACACCAACTGCCAAGTCTCAACCAATAACTGCCCCTGCATCCCCCGTCCGCCCCCACCGCCCCCTGCCTCTCCATTCATTCATATTCTAAACACAGTCATTGTCAGACAGCGCAAGTACGAGTGCAGCACAATCATCTGCATGTCTACATTTTGCTGTTTTTTAACGCCCATCAGACTGGCAAAGGCAGTGTGCATCCTGCATTTATATCCTACATGAAGTTGCTCAAAGTGCAGCTGCACGAGACACCATGGCGCATTTATAAAGACTAAAAGAGGAGGAGGAGGAGGAGGAAGAGAAGGGAGGCCTGCTTGATACAAGAGCTTATTGGCTTCATGTTCTCCTTCCATTACACTGATGCCGGTGTCTGTGCACTCGATAAGCCTCCGGAATGATAGTTTTAGAGAAGCTGGGTCACTAGAAGTCTGTAACACATTGCAGAGCCGAAAACACTGCCCTCTACGACCCTCTATAAATAAACTGGCAGAGAATGGAAGACCCAGGGAAGATGGTGAGAGGAAGAGGGAGGGAAAAGGGAGGGTGAGACACTGCAAAGGGTAATCAATAAATCTCTAATCTCTTGAGTATTCTCTCCTCCCCCATCGCTCTGTGCAGCCAGGAGCACACACACATACATAAACACTGATACTCTCACACGCAGACCTCCAGCTGCCTGCAGGTCTGGTCTCATTATATCGACTGGGATTGGGAGGAGACTGATTTGTTGCAGCGGCGCCCGGTTTGTCAGACGTGGTGACAGCAGTCATCAAGTCCCAGGGCAAAGTCGGAGTGGAGGAACCAGCTCACACACACAGCTAATATGCTTCGGCTTATTTCCCTAACGCCAGGTGCTAAAACTGCCCCGTAAATCATGCGTCGTACATGTGCACATCTGAAGCAGCAACCTTTGAGTTAAACCCATCAGCGGTGCAGAGACACATTACTGTTGTCTTATTTAATGTTATGCATAGTTATTTTATGAGTTAATAACTGAGTCTTTCTTCAGAATAATGGAGAGGAGTCGTGTCGTTTGACCTACAGAGATTGCTTTCTCATGCCCTAAATTGGTGACTCGGTTTCAGAGCCGTAGAAATCATCAAGCCTCTCATTTGTGAAATTTCCTCAATTTCTGAGCAGCCATTTTTGAATTCATTACAGGGGAATCATATTGAGGTAAATTACCCTCAGTCCCTGGTCCCCTCAAGTGTTGTCTGATCTTAATGCGCCCTCATTTGAGAACAGGTTCTGTGTGCTCTAGTCACTTTGCCATATGCACACCAGTACATAAAGCTCCCGCAGGATGTATGGGTTAATGATAATAACAGAGGTACCTGACGCACAAACATAAAGACTTGTGACTATCTAACAAGGAGAAAACACCTCCCTTACCTTTGTGAGAACTTTAACCCTCAAAGAAAGCAGTGATCACCAGGGCTCACACTCTTTTTGGGGGCTTTTATCACCTCTATTATTATGTCTATCACTTACAAGATGTCTTTGTAGATGCAATGAAATAACAAGCAGAAAAATCTATTAAGAGTCTGGTGACTATGAAAAGCAGAGATTTGTTACCAAAGAAGAACAGTCACTTTAAATTATGTGACAAAAAAAAACTGGTAGTGATGTAAGCCTGGCTTATAGTTTATACTATGTAATATGTATGTAATATCATATGTACAAATATTTCAAAAATATATTTTGGATGCAAAAAAAGGAAGATGAATCAGGCTCTACACACTTGAGTCAGATGCAGACATTTGATAAGAGAGCTTCGCTTTCCGTGTGCAGACCTTCATGCTGTTTGACACAAACAAATCCAACACCTTATAATGGGACCAAGCAGAGCGCAGCGGTGCTATTTTTCTGCAAGGACACATGGGAAACGCATTTCAACACATTTTATAGTTCCAAATACACAAAAAAAGCCCAAGAAATATACAGCATAATGAAGACGTCAACATTAATCGCTGCCAGAGTAATCAGGCAATAGAGACATCAATAAGATTAAAACGCAGAAGAAATAGAAGGGAAAGATGTATTGCACAGTCATTGGGGAAACCATCATCAAGTGCAGTATCTAAACCACTCAAACACGTCGATACACTCAGTCCATAAGGTATTATATATATCACATTACAGCATTTAAACCCTGAGGGTGTAAAGAGCCTCATATCTGTGTTCAATAGATGCACAGTTGGTGCACAATGGCCACCTTTAATGAATAGCACATTTTCATGCAGAGTTAAATTGCAAAAATAGCCTGAGGCACCACAGGGTTAACCTCCTCAGCAGATCCTTCACTACGCACATTGTTCAGACCCAGAGAGCTTTCGTTTAAATTGTATCGAGATCCCAGGAAACAACATGCTAAGTGTGTCAAGCTAAATTCTATAAATGCATTAATTTCCCCTCAATATGAGCATTTTTGTGGCTTCACTTCAATTCAAATTTAATATCTGGGCTCAGCTGGTTAATCCACCTCGGACTGCTGCAGTGACACACTGAACCTTTCTTCATGTTGACGGATAAAGAAAATGGACGTCGATGTCATTAAGTATTTAGAGAGGATATTTAAGGAAGAGGCTGTTATGAAAACACATCCTCCGTGTCCATCTTGTCTCATATCCGACATACGTATGCCACAAATGCAACAAAAACAGGAACAATGAGGAAACAGCAAAAATAAAGAAACAATCACTGATGTTTAGATTTTGACTGAGTGAGCCACAAAAGGCACTAAATGTCCACAAAGCCTCGGATTTAATTGTAAACTGTTAAATTGGTGGGAGTTAATGCCTCTGGAATCTAAGAACATCAGGGGGAGCAGTGTTTGCACTTTAAGGTGCACCTGGTGCTATAAAATGGCCTCATATACCTCGGCCTTTATACGACTGTGCAGAGCAATCAGCAGACCTAATGACTCCCACGAGATGGACGCTCACTCCAGCACAGATCCACCCCCGCGTTTAACAGTGGCAGCAGACATTGACAGACGGAGTAAAAGCTGTTTTCTACAAACCATGAATCTGTTTGGATGTAAGAAAAGCTCATCAGACCACCGAGTTAACTGTTTCCACTGTGCAGTGGTCCAGCTTTGTCCGTCAGTCTTGAATACGAGTGATTTCTGAATGGCAACTCTGTAACTTGATGTGGCTTGTTGAGGTCACGACACACTGTGTGCTTTCTTGTTCATACCTAAATGACAATCTAGGACGCTGGTACAACCTGTATGACCTTACATGAGTTTACATCACCCACCCTGACCTCCTGTTGTGCCCAATCAAACCACCATTTACCACAGCAATCAGTTAATTTGAGTGGAGTCACTGCAGCGGGTGTTTGCAGAGGCAAAGTAAACGTGTGCAGGAGTTTAGTGTACAGCTCAACTTTGATGAACATTTATATGCAAATTCTCACCCAGTTGCACAGAGACTTGACAGTGCTGACCAATGTTGCCAAATGTAAGATATTTTGCTTCTGTGGGATGTATTATCAACAATGAAGTAAGATCATTTGATCATTCCGTGACACTTAGTACAGAGCAACCTGTACACGCTACGTCTGCTGCCTTCCAGCGCTGTGGCAAATTAAACTCACAACCACAGCACAGAGAGACACAACAAATTGTGCAACAAGTACTAGTGCAACACCGAAACATCACACTGGCCTAAATATCTTCTGACATGCAGGTTTCTTTTCTCAAATAATCCTCATTTGATGAAACATTTAACTTAGTAATTAAGAAATGTTTTTGGTGACCACAAATCTGCAAAGTTGGACTTATGGCATGTAGGTGAATGCAGCACGTGATGCAGCAGCAGAAAAAAATACAATAACGTTAAGCCTTTGGTACAGTAATTTAACATTTCTCATTTGGCAACACTGGTGCTGACCTTCGAAGAAACAGAGACATAGTCATCCAAAATGGATGCAGTTATTGTATTAGCTGGTTGCACCACCCACTTCCCTATAACTCTCCTCTGTCTATTACCTGCTCCATTAACTTGACGTGATTTGCAGTTCAGTTCAGTTGAGACAAGATACAATGGATACAATATCACTAATGACTTTGTCAAGTTAGCAAACAAGCTAACTTAGTGCTTTTAGGGATTGCTATGGAATTCAGATCATAATTTAGAGCAGCCAAGGTTTAAAAATGTAAAAATGTCTGAGTTGATATTCCATGTTAGGAGAGATATTGGTATGATACTCCCTCATGTCAACAAATGCAGCAGCAACATGGCTTCATCAAAGCCACCACCACTGGCAGTTACATCTAAATGGAATTCAATAAAATCAATTCAGCTCATTCTGGTCCCTCCAGGATTTTGGAGGCTGTTATGGAGATTGTTGTGGCCTGAAGTGCCTGATTTCATGGCAGCTTTAATAAAAAAAAAATCACACTCAATGTTATAATGTGTCTCGGCTTTTTTGTGTAAATAAATTTAAGGGGCAAGTAGAAATGTGCAGAAATACTAGTGATGCTGTCTTGCATTCGAAGCCTGTTTTTATGAGCATTCAGTGTTTCCCACAGAATTAGAATCTACTTGTGATGGTGGTGGTTGTGGGCAGGGACAGCTCGACTCTCATTAAACCCTTTAATAACGGATGGGTAATGTTAGCCGTGTGATGCTAGCTGTTAGCCCTGTCACTGTCTGCGTGACTACGTCCCAGGTGCAGAGTTCACACTCCTGCAGCAGTAGTCTGATGATAAACAGAGAGAGACGGGTGGATCAATACGCTATGCGCAGCTTTACAATTAAATGCGATTTTACCCGTTTTAAATGTTCACATTTGCTGTAAAGTTGCGGGGATTCAACAAATTTGTTGTGCAGAACACAATGGGGATTGGCTGGGATCACAACATTGCAACATCCTGGAGGGACTGATTAAACAGATCACTATGTATTTGTAGTGTAGAAGCTAGTTTTCAGTATTTATCTGGTGTGGCTACATGGTTGGCAGGTATACTGAAAATGTAGTCATCCTTGTTGTCATTTGTTGCAAAATTTAGAAAAACAAAACAGAACATTGGTCCACAGGGGGAGCCACAGCGATCGGTCGCATTTTAGCCATTGTTAAGCATATTTCTGTTGTTATAGCGCCACCCAGTTGCCAATTAGAGTTAAATTTCTCCAGTCACCTTGAGGCGTCCTGTTCTACGTATCTACCAAGTTTAGTAAAATCCATATGGCGGTTAGGCCTAGATAAGAAATGAGCTCTCTAGCGCCCCCATTTTGTTTGATGGGGTCAATAATGGAGGGGTCCCCTCAGATTATGTGTGGTCATATGCCTACAAAGTTGCGTGGTGATGGGTGAAACCCTTGAAATGTTATACACCTTTATGTGATGAGCCACGCCCTCCACAATATTCATTGCCTTATAGAAGCTCAGTTTTAGTAAGTTTTCCAACTTTTGCCAAGAGGGAACTTTAGATATTGGTCCCTAGATTATGTTCACCCAGTTTCATGCAGATCGCTCAAACTTCCTAGGAAGAGATCCATTTGAAGTGTTTTTCAAACAATTAAAAATGGCAGAAAATCAATATAACTGGAAGTTATGGGTTCTTGAGGCAAATATGTTCCTCATGAGGAGAGGCATCTCTGTGCAAAGTTTCATGTCTCTACGACATACGGGGCATGAGATATGCCCATTCAAAGTTTGCAATTTCAATCGGATGCTATAGCGCCCCCCTTTGGCCAATTGATGTAATATTGCTTCATTCGCATCCTCCCATGACCCTCTACCACTGTGCCAAATTTCACATGGATTGACCAAGTCAGTGAGGAGAAAAACGTGGAGCAGAGACACACACACACAGAGTTTTCATCATTGTATTGTAAGATATAAGAATGAAAATAAAAATTAAAAACTAAACATGTCTGCATAAAGTGCTTGTGATTCACACAGTGAAAAATTATACAGTGAAAATAGTGAGCTGCAACAGTGGGCTCTGCACCATGGGAGTAACCGTCTTGTTATAATGTCCGATTGCTTCTATGTCAGAATATCATATCATATTTTTCCTGTTTCTCCCATTCAGCCGTTCCCGTGTGAACGTAGCATCAGCTCTTCACCCACAGTAGTTTGCCAACTCGTCTTTCAAGTAGTCACTCCCAACACCACCTGTTTCACAAGATTCACAAATGATCTTGCTGTTTTGTTTTGTTTTCTTCTGACCAGACTGATTTTTTTTTCTTTTGGCGACAACAAAACAATGTCACACTGTTTCTGCCTCTGCTACTGAAGGCAGTCATCACTCTCACCACTGCAGGGGCTCGTTTGTCAGTAAAACGTGAACATAAGGCATTTGAAGTGTTTGAAGAAACGAATGATGCTGTCATTTTCTCTGGTGCAGACAGGCTCAATTATCACGTATCAAAGAGATCAGGATACCGTCTATGCTGTCAGATAGCTGTAAGCACATGACACGAAGACATGAAATGTTTTCATAGTTTTTTTTGGTAATTAGTCCCTTTAGAGTTCACATATTAAATAGGCAATTGATACGCATCTTTTTAAAGTTGACACTTCCTGCTAGTTAACGTTCAGTGGAAACTGATTTTCCAGCGTAGCTGCCTGTATCACTGTGATTCACTGACTTCAAAGTTCCTTTGTCATGATTTGGTATTTTCATAAATTGGTCCTAGTTTTCTTTTACACACACACACACACACACACACACACACACACACAAACTATCACATTTAACGGGAAACAGGAGTGCAGTATTTCACAAAGCATATGCCTTCTCTGTTTTCCAATAATGGCCCCATATTCCCAGTCAGCCTGCTAATATGCCTTCTGGTGCATTCAGGTGATACTAATGACCGCTTGAAATGGCAATACCTGCGCCGTGTGTGCAACACTGCCTAAATAATTCCCCCTGAACGGAGATATGGACCAAACCGAAACTGCTGGCCCCACACGCAGCCTCCCAACGCTGCGCACCCTTTGTGTTCTCTGCTGATAAAGGCGTCGCAGATGAAAAACACCTCAGTAGCGTGCTGTAGGGAGAAACAAATCTCTGACAGCCAAAGTATGAGATCAAACGACATGAGAAGGGGTGGGGGGATGAAGTGGGAGGAAGGCAAGAGAGAGGGTAATGGAAAGCTCAGCGGACAGTGACCAATGAGACGTGTACGAGGGAATGGCAGTGGCATAACAAATCAGAACTGGAGGAGAGAGAAATGGAGACCAATGAGGACTGCCCTGCAGAGCAAGAGTGGCATAAATTATTAATAGACAGGGAGAGGCGGGGAGGAAGGAGAGCAGAGAAGGAAAGAAAGGGCCAGCCGGTAGAAAGAGTAACAAACAGTCCCATGAGAGCGGCATGACAAAATGCAGTGGCAGGCAGCGTTACCGACAAGGAGGCTTGAGACGTAAGATGGAGAGAGACAGAGACGGGGGTGGGAGGGGGGTTAGTGCAGGGAGATGGAAATAATCAGAGTGGGTCAACAAAGCAAAGAGAGGTGACAGAAGAACCAGTGGGCTCGTTCAATCAGAGAGTTGTTAAACAGTGGGCGGTCCTCGTGAGGCTGCGTTCACAGTAACGAATGCTCCACATCCAAGTGTTGAAGCTCACAGCCGGCGTCCGAGGAGCTGTGTTCATATTACATGCTTCTGCAGGTCGTGATTTACATCCAGGGAGTGAGAGTGTGGAGGTCGGGGTGGTGGATGGGCGTGTGGTGTGTCTGACCTTCATGCAGGAGACAAGAGTCTGTGTCCTGTCACGGACCAGCAGTTAATGTGTGGGGTTTATTTCATCCAGTCTGGATCTTTCCCTAACCTTAAAGGGAACATTTGCCACCTTTTATGGGGATGTCGAATCAGTGTTGATGGTAAAAATAGCTTATCATTAAAATAGTTTGAGAGAGGCAGGGTTCACCCTGGACAGGTCACCAGACTATCACAGGGCTGACACATAGAGACAGACAACCATTCACACCTACGGACAATTTGGAGTCACCAGTTAACCTGCATGTCTTTGGACTGTGGGAGGAAGCTGGAGCACCCGGAGAAAACCTACGCTGACACAGGGAGAACATGCAAACTGAACATAAGGGCTCCCCCACCCCAGGGTTCGAACCAGGAACCCTCTCGCTGTGAGGTGACGATGCTAACCACTGCACCACTTCCTGCATCCAGTGCCGTCATTTGACGTTACAGTGACGTGTTGGAGGCAGGAAGAACCACAGGCTCTTTCCGCTGGGATTCAAGTCTTCACGTCTGGGTATGAAGGGAGTGTGCTCTAAATGCTGCTCAAAAACTTCCTTGTTGTCTCGTAGAAGATTCGATATCCCTGATGTACGAGCTCATTAACGATATTAATCCGCACTCTCTTTAAAATATAAAAATGGCCTGGCACTCTGATCTAGGAATAGCTCTTACAGATGACCAATGGGACGACATCTTAGACTTGAAACATGCATCATCCACATCATCTAAACATAGCTTGATACAACTGAAAGAGGACCACAGAGCTCATCTTGCTAATGCTAGGCTGGCAAAGATAGATCCGAATGTTGCACTGATGTGCCCTCGATGTAGAGGCCAGCCAGCAGAATTAATGCATATGTTTTGGTCGTTTTCAAACCTCTCCACCTTCTGGATAAGTATTTTAAAGCCTTTAGCGAGATATTTGCAACCCAAGTGGACTGTTGCATCCAAATATTATGGGCTTAGTAACCTTCTGCAGCTGTTGTTGATGTTGCGGGATGGCGTGTCAGTTTACGTCTTTTCAAGATACACTTTCATTCTTGTAGGAAATGTTCAGTTTCTGCTCCATAGATGCATACAGTCTTTTTCAAAATACACTTACAATGGCGGTTAAACACCTTGTTTTATGTGTATCTCCTTGTGTGACAAAAGCATGTGCTGAGGTTTTGAAAACAACATCATGGTTTAGCTTAAAACTGACAGGAAGCGAACAGCAGGGACTTTCCAACTCTTCACATTAAATTGTTGCCAGTGGCATATCATATTGCCACGAAAGGTTCCTTTGTGCATAAGTAGCTATCTGACGCCAAAATCACTGACAAATCTTATTTGATGAGTTCTGAATGAAAATGGGTTGGCATTAGCCTTTCTAGAGGAGCCACCAGGGACTCTTCAGAGCCCGAGCTGTCAAGAGCAAACTCCGACTTCCTGTGCCTTTGCTCAAATAGTGCTCCAACACCAACAGAAACTATATCATTCTGTTGCAACATATTTCAGCGTGGGCAGTTTTTTTTTTGGATGCTGTCACCAACACAAACCTCAAGAGAGCCTGTGCATGCATTACTATGTAATAAAAGTTTTACTCATCACTTGAACAAAGTGTGCTGGAGACCGTTATCAGAATCCTGAAAGTAAACTGGAAAAGACAACCAAGACCAACGGGGTCTTGAGGGCAGATGATCAGTGAGTGAATACTTTTGTCACCTAACGCTTTATTTTGGCTCGCGTGCAATGCATCGTGGTACATGTAGGCACTGCTGGCATGGTTCTCTTGGTGGTAAAAACATCACACTGACATACTTAAATTGCAGAGCTATACGGCCTGACGACAGACAGCAGGTTGTTACCCACTAGCTCACCCGGGAAAGCGGGCGCGCCATGTACAACGGCTGCGTCCTTGCCGCAGCAGCCTCGGCTTTTAATCCAACTCTAGCCCTTTGCTGCACATTATCCCCTCGCTCTCACCTTAGTTCACCTTTCCTATTAAAAAAAAGGCAAAAATGCCAAAAAAAAGTCTTCTTTAAAAACAAATTATGGTTGTCAACAGCCTTGAAGTCTTTTTTGAAGAAAAAGCCTCTCTGTGAATTATCTTTGAGTTTAGCCGTCACATTGAGCTCTTGGAAATTGTTTTGGGCATTTTTAATTATTTCCTGACATTTTGTAGATTAAACAAATAATCATTTCATCATAAAATAATGAATGTTTTATGTTTAGTTTCACTCCAGAGTCTGACCAGCCGGCTATCAGCAACCCTCTTCTCTCAGTCCTGGAGGTGCTCGTGAGTGTGTTTGTTGTCCTTTGTGTCACTCAGCCTCACTGCCCCAACCTCTGTGTGTGTGTGTGTGTGTGTGTGTGTGTGTGTGAGTGTATGTGTTCACGCTTCAGCTGAGCGAGGCCATCTATAAACCCCTTAACACTCCTTCACTCTGTCTCTCTCGTTCTCCCAGACGACTTCTCTGACATTTTAATTCCTTGTTTCTTAATTGTGCTGCTCTTTCCCTTCTTTCACACCCTCACCTCTCCTCACTCCTCCTCCTACACTCCCGTCATTAACACCTCATTCCCCAAAGCCCCCCCCCTTGTTCTGCCACACCTCAGCCTCCTCCTCCTCCTCCTCCGTCTCCTCTCTTCCCATCATTAGCGCTCGCTTTTCCCCACCAACTCTCACATCACTCTCTCTCAGTGGCCCCGTCTCCCCCATTTTCTCCACTTCCCTTTGCATCCTTACCTTGTCATCCTTCTTTTAGCCTATCTGCACACTTGCTATCCGCCTCCCCTTTCATCTCACCCTCACCTCCCCTCTTCTTCCGCCAACATTGACCAGTTCAAATCACCACCATGTCCACCGGCCTTCTCAATATGGCAAATCCACCCGGGGTGAGAGGGGCTTAGTCACGAGCAGGCTCAAAGCGCCCAATGCTGCCCCGAAGAGCGGACATAGAAGGCTGTGTTAAGAAGAGGATTAATCAAATAAAAGAGGGTTTCTGAGCTTTTTCTGCTCGCACACACACCCACACTTCAGCTGCATAGCAGGGGGCCCTCTGCCACTGTATATCCAGTTGGATACGCAGGTAATAAGATGGAAGGGGTTAGCAGTGAGTATTTCAAAAGGCCTGTGCATCAAATAGAATGGGGCGGGCCAAAAAACACAGGGTTACAAAAAAAAAAAATAAAAAAATGGGGGTTGTGTTGTACTTCGCAGAATCAAACGGCTTTGAATGTGCCGGGGAAGTAAAACTGGTGCACAGGAGGAGTGATCAAACGCAGCCCAGTTCCTGATCAGGCAGGAGGGAGCACTGACACAGTGTACAGCTTTAATGCTGTTGCGTTATAAAACCGATCAGTCTCCGCGGTCCAGGTGCAGATTATGTTTCCTGAATGCGTTGATCTCGGGCATTAAAACTGAAACTGTTTTTTAGAAATATTAAGTTTGGTGTAATTGCCTCTCGGCTGAAGACTCCAGCGCAATAATCAGAGTCTAATTTGACTCAGGAGCAGAAGTTCTCCTCAGAAATCCTCAGACGTGTGGAGCCAATAACAGACAACATGCCAGAAAAGTAATCATTTCAGCCCTGATAAATTAAAAACCCAGACTAAAGTGCAATACCACATATTTAGCTGAACTATCCTCAGTGTCATCAGTGCAGCTACATGAATGTCAAGGGGCCAATCAACCTCTAAAGAAATGGTGGGCCTTGTTTCCTAATTAAAGAGCCCCCTCCTGACTGCCCAATCACTCTGTCTCCTTCGGTAATTAACCAGATTAAACCTCTTTAGCCTCAAGTGAGTTTCACAGCTGCAAATCCACCCTGATTTCTCCACATGTTGCGGGTGATGTCTCAAGTGTCAGCCAATTTCACTTTTTTGATGCGATTATGACAAAAAAGTGCACAAAGTGAGATTTTCACTGCCTTATGGCACTAATGAGACCTCTGCGGGGGGCTACAGTGCTCCTGATCGATGCTCAGATATTGCTTTTTCTCACTTCCAACACCTCACTTTGGAACCTTCCGTACTTTTACTTTTGTGAGAAGAGCGGAGAGAGATGGGAACCACAGGTGGAATAACATCTCTGTGACAATGGAGATGTCAGAGAACAAAACTGGATAGAAATGAAAAGAAATCAAAGAATCAGTGATTTTCAATAAAAAGCATTTTGCAGAACTTCTGGACAGCAGCTGCCATGAATGGAAAACACTCTTTCTTTATTTCATTAACTTGTAAAATGTAGTCATAGCTAATTTACATTTTATACTACGGTCCCTGTTGTTAAAGATCTTGTGTGTAGGATTTATTGGCATGAAGCGATGAGGTTGCAGAACTGAAACTTCTCCCATGTGACAGATGTGTAGAACAGCTCCATACATATATATAAACTGCTCATGGTAAGGGAACGAAAACATTATCAGTTCTTATTTTTATAAATGAAAAAAACAGTATGTACAATTTCTGCCACTTGCGGCCCCTAACTCCTACACACTGGACCTTTAAATTAAAAAATAAAACTGTTGCTTTCCTGAATTGACACTGCTGTGGTTAGGATGTAGATGAGAGATTGAATATTGATACCGCTCACATGTGTGTGCATTAAATATTAAGCTTCAGCCAAGAGCTGAAACAGCTGCAGAATCCGCCTGCCTGCACCTCTGAAGCTCACTGGTTCTTTTGTTTGCTATAACCACAGTGTTAAAATGACTATTTGCCATTCGAAGGGTTATGTACTAGAAGAAGTCGAGGCCAGCTCAACTATAGTTTGTGTCAGCTGTCAGTTTGAAGCTTCATGTCACCGACTTCCATTGAAAATGACTCATAGCCTGCTATTGTGTCGCTCGTAGTGTGAACATAGCATCAGAAAGCTTTAACGGTGCTTGATAGGAAGTTGTTTTTTCTATTTACAGAGAGCCAGGCTAGCTGTTTCCTGTCCTTTTCACTCTTTATCATAAGTTAAGCTAACCATCTACGTGCTAGAGCTTTATATTCAGTAGACAGATACGAGAGCAGAACCGATCCTCTCATCCAGCTCTTGACAAGAAAGCCAATAAGCTTATCTCCCAAAATTGCTTACTATTTCTTTAAAGGTCCAGTGTGTAGGATTTAGAAGCATCTATCGGCAGAAATGGAATTTAACATCCATAACTACATTTTTATTTGTGCGTAATATCCTAAAAAACTAAGAATCACTGTGTTTTCGTTACCATAGAATGACCTGTTTAGATCTACATACAGAGCTTGTCCTCCTCCATGGAGTCGGCCATGTTGTTTCTACAGTAGCCCAGAATGGACAAACCAAACACTGGATCTAATTATTGATAGATATTGATGTTTTAGAGTTGGTTATAGTTCTTTCACATACTTGGCACATGGAAGGAGTTTCAGTTGGTTGCAATCTGCAACTTCACTAGATGTCACTAGTCCTATACACGAGACCTTTATGGTTTGGTTAAGAAAGATCATGGATTGGGTTAAAATAACTCTCCGGTTAATAATTAGTTGTCATGATTGACAAGACTCAGTCTATTAGAGGCCTTGAAAGCATTTTCTTCACAGCCCTACAGCTTACATATTTTCAAGGCAGGTTAAGTATATAAAAAGAAATCTATCTCCAACTCAACATAAAAACATCTGTTATTAATCTCTGGCATGTACAATTAAACCAGACATTACCTCCATGCAGAACCATAACAGGAGAGATTTACTCACATAAATTAGCAGTGGCTTCGACTTGACTCAAATTAGAAATCTTGTTATGAGGACAGCGTCTCATAATTACTGGTCAGTGTGAGATTGCTGCGAATTCACATGCACCAACATGTATCAGGTTGTCAGTGTGACGAGTGTGCACTACACGCATTAATTGGGTTCCCAGGCATATGGGGGTGAGAAAACAGATCTATAATTAAAGCTGGTGATCTCCGGCTGCTGTATTTATCAGTTAGCCACATGGGAGCCTAATCAACGTGACAGATGGTATACTAGCTAATGCACTGGTTTGTTTTTAACCTTTAGCGCAGTGTATCATTCGGAGAATATTAATGATATGAAGTAACATACGGTTTTTTACTTTAACTGGATTGCCCCTACTCAAGTATTGTACCTACTTAACTCAAGTATTTCCATTTAATGCGACTTTAT
The DNA here is from genome assembly GCA_026686955.1 of Epinephelus cyanopodus. Classification (NCBI taxonomy): domain Eukaryota; kingdom Metazoa; phylum Chordata; class Actinopteri; order Perciformes; family Serranidae; genus Epinephelus; species Epinephelus cyanopodus. The sequence continues at coordinate 42,000,037 of CM048914.1, read as the reverse complement.
ACATCTGTCTCTCCACATTCAGGGGATAATACTGTACTCTTTACTCCTCTACATTTATTTAACTGCTGTGGTAGTGTAACCTTATAGATTAAAGGCCTCTCATACCCTCACAGGTGGGTTCAGTAGATGATAAGATCTGCTTAGGCTGGAACATGGGCGGATTATAAGAGAATGGGCCCCCTGGGCACAGATATGCAAAAGGCCCCACCACCTCACCTACATAGGCACAAGACACACAGACTCTACAGTGGTTCTGTTTTTTTCCTAAATCTTTGTAGTATTTCTGCATTATTTTGTGGTTCTGTGTCTCTTTGTGGCAAATTTGTGTCCTCTTTGATCATTTTGTGTCTTTTTGTAGTCACTGTGTGTCTGTTTGGGTTTGTTTTGCCCATTTTTATAGTCATTTTGTCTCCTTGTATTCAGGTTATATTTCCTTGTAGTCATTTTGTCTCCTTGTATTCAGGTTATATTTCCTTGTAGTCATTTTGTCTCCTTGTAGTCAGGTTATATTTCCTTGTAGTCACTTTGTGTCTCCTTGTAGTCAGTTTATGTCTCCTTGTAGTCATTTTGTCTCCTTGTAGTCAGGTTATATTTCCTTGTAGTCATTTTGTGTCTCCTTGTAGTCATTTTGTGTCTCTTTGTGGTCATTTTGTGTGTCTTTGTGGTCTTTTTCTGTCCCTTTATATTTATTTTGTGTCTCTTTGTGGTCATTATGATTTTCCTTGTAGTCATTTTGTATCTTCTTGTAATCATTTTGTGTCTCTCTGTGGTATTGGTGTGTCTCTTTGTAGTCATTATGTGTCTCCTTCTACTCATTTTGTGTTTCTTTGTAGTTATTCTGTGTTTCCTTGTAGTCATGTTGTGTCTCCTTGTAGTTTCATTTTCTGTCCTTGTAGTCAGTTTATGTCTCCTTGTAATCATTTTGTGTCTGTGGGCCCCTGGGTCTGTTCCCAGTAGACCCATTCAGTAATCCATCTATGGGCTGGAGTTGCTGTACTTGTACTTGTGAAAAATAATAGAGTTGTAAATTGCCCAGATTAAATTGAACACTTTGAAACCATTTGCCATTTGCATAGTGAGCACTTTTAGTTTTGATACTTAAAGTACATTTTGCTGCTAATACTTTTACTGAAGTAGAATTTTGAATGCAGAAGTTTTGCCTTTAATGGAGTACTATTACACTGTGGTATTATTGCTTTCCCTTAGCCTAAGGAAAGGATCTGAGTACTTCCTCCACCATTAGTTTCACTCTTCACTTTTCTGTGTCAAAGGTAGAGAAACTAGATTAGTACATAAAAACGATATAGTTTGTAGTATGTCTTTTCTTCTTGGTGTTTGGGGTATAGAAAGTATGGAAGGCATGAAGAGAAATGTTAGTTGTGTTTGTCATAAGCCATTCATAACCAAAGATTTACAGTACTTTATCCTACACTGATGTTAATTCTGTTGGAGGTCAGTGAGACCCCAGAGAGGTTTAACTTCCCATTAGAGCTCTTATGAACAAATTGTTATGAAACTCCATTAACAGAAATCCATTTAAACTCACTCGGGATTTAAGGAGTGTAGTGATGCGTAAAAAGTAAATCACAAATATAGAGCGTATAAAAATCCATTGTATTTAATTATGTTTTACAGCCACGGTCTCTGAGATGGAAATAATGTGACATTGGTTTTTGTCATATCATCAGTTCAGCATCATGTTTGTGAGCATTTTTTTTTATAAAATTAGGAAAAGTTAAGAATCAAGCTGGAAAAACAATGTTAAGGAATAGCTCACTCAAAATACAATATAAATTGTAAATAGTACTCACCTCCCTAAGCTCTCTGCAGTCCCAGAAATAATTCAATATTGAATTACATTAAGGAGAGCAGATTGCCCATAAGATGAAAGCATATCAGTCCAAATTCATAATTTTTTTTTTTTTAAAAAAGTGTCATGTACCCATTTGTGGGCTTAACGGAAGGGAAATTACTGTGAAGGAATTTGTTGTGCGCATGCGTTCATCCTCCATCGATGTTTGCACTGATATGCTACCATTTTTTATACGCTTTGACAAGTATTTTACTGCTGCTGGTCGGGCTCATAAAATTCAGCAGTCTATGCTGTAAAAACATACAAATACTTTCGAATTTGGTGCTACATGACCAAAGAAAACAGAGGAAAAGTCCTGTGGCATTTGCTTTTGCTCCAGAGGTAGAAAACTGACAACTAACAGAATGCTCTGCGCTGCACTGACCAGTAAACACTCCTGCTGGTGGGAGACGTAATGCAAGCTTCACCAGTTTGGCCATGGGATGTAGAAGAAAACAGAATACACTTTTTGTTCATATGAAAGTTGCTCAGTGCCGCATGGAGCCAAAAAAGCTTGATTTCGATGGTATGAAATTACTCCGATCCTCCACTTCATAGGGCTCATAGAGCAGAGACATCCACCAATAGAGCGCCTTAAAATGATTTAATTGTGCTGCTCTTGTAGACTTTCAAAATAATATCGGACCAAATGGATCAAATCTTGGAAGTGACTTGAATCATTTTGCAGGGGTTGTGATGCTCATAAAATGCATTCACTGATATACAGATGTCTCTTTCCTAATTTTTTCAGTAAAGTTAATCCTGCTCTTGATCTTGACTGCAGGTCTATGAGACTTCAAAACCAGTAACAGCACTTTGGTTCATATTTGAGCAGCACCTGCTTATTTTATCGTTTGATCCGAGTATTTTTAGCCTCCATTTTTGCAATACAGCAAACAGTACGGCACCCACTTCCTGTTCACAAATTCTCATTTTACAACTAATCAGGGCACTGAGATTTGGAGTGAGCTGGGAGATCTGGGCACTGGTAAAATGTAGGGAAGACTACCAAAGGTCATTCATAAAAACTACTCACTCTGTTAGGGTACAAAACTGGATGAAAATTGGTAAAGTATTCCTTTAACTTTCTAGATAGCTTAGGGAGGTGAGTACTGGGCCCGGCACCACAAGGGGTCTTAAGGAGGCTTAGCCCCCTTAGCTGCATTTTTTGCACCCTCTGTTTAATCTTTATATATCTATAAAAGAATACAAGAAACAACAAAAGTAGGTTATTGGCCGAGGTACATGTAACAGTTAGGGCCCCGCTGTCCATAGTACCGAAACGGAGTGGATTACATCAATGGAGAGAGAGATACAGAGAGTGTGAGCTGCAAGCTGCGAGCTGCTGTGAGTTCGTGCCTCCCCCCTGCTAATTTTAAGAATTGTTCATAAGCTCAAAAAATACTTAGCGCTCTGCTGGTGCTACGTTCTTAAGTGAGTGATAAATACATGTATTCTTTGATTTTGAAACAGTAGCCTTTTGCTGATGTAATTAAGCCTTTCTGAGGCTTTTGTATGCTTCAATCAGTGAGTTTTATTATATGAAAAAAAAGCCCCCTCACAATTTTTAATCAGCCCTTCATACAATTTATACTGAGTTTGGATTAACTATACCTTTTAAAGATGTTTTTATGAGCTGTTGAATGGCCGCAGTCTCCAGAACCCCAAACAGAAGTTTAAAGTTAAATATCTTTGGGTTTTTGGGGCTCTTGGTTCCACATGATTACTTTCAAAATGAAAATGAAAACATTTCATCAAATTTCATCATGATTTAACACTAAAGCAAACAAAGTGAAGGTCGAGGGTTCAGTCCCTCATCACACTCTTTTTGCTGCGTGAGTCATAAGACGTCCTGTGGTCTGTTACTTCAAAGTATCTGCAGGAAATGTACAGATAGAACCAAACCATTGGGAACACAGATGGCAGTATTGGATGAAACTGCACAACCAGCTGCTGAGAACATTTAGCTTTGTCATCACAGCCTCTGCTCGTGTTATAGAAATTGGGAAAATAAGGCCACTGGTGGATTCTCATGTTTTAGCCCTGGCAGTACACAGCCTTTTAGATAAACATGGCCCGTATCCTTTTGGAAAGATGCATATTTCATGAGGACATTTGGATTTGGGCTCCATGTTTATCTTGTCAACACTTAACAAAGCTGTCTTAAAGGCTGCTGCGCCCCGCGGTATCACTTCACATCCCATTGTGTGCCCACGCCACGCCTGCCCTAAAGACTCGGACTTGTCTCAATAAAAGGCAACAGAGGGTTTAATAAGAATGGATGTCCTTCACTTTTTGTTAAAAGATGGAGGGAATGGCCTTTGATCAGTACAAGGCGCCACCGAGGATTTCATTGTGGCAGCTACAAAGGAGGACAGGGCAGGGGTGCCTCTTGGAAATATTCAGGCAGAACTCTGCTTTGTGGAGAGATTGATTGGACGAGTGTTCGCCTCCTTAGAGAGCCAATTTCTCTATCTCGCCTGAGCGTATTATTGTGTCTAAGGCAGAGTCCCACTGCCTTTTTGCCAGGCCAGACATGAGTGCGTGGGAACGATGAGGTTGACGATAACTCAGATACCTTGGGAGGACACTTGAATACTAAGTCATCAGTATGTGTCAGGTGCAGCAAGGTCGAGCTGAATCCTCTGGCTTGTTTCCATCATGGTGTGGAGAGACAGATGGCACAAACATGATAAATGTGACAACAATATTGAGCAGCTTACAATGTAGTCAAGCCTATTACGGACTTCAGTAAATTATTAGGTAGAAAGGAGGTCAGAAAAGGGGAGGTAATGCATTTTTCCTCCTTTATTTGCTCAAGGGATAAACATATATTTGAGCCTTTCATTGTGAGATTAACAAAAAAAGTACTTCCAATCCTGCCACTGTTTTGGGGCTTATTTTTTACCATCAGTGAGCTAATGGGACCAGTATGTCAATTATAAACATAAAATAAAGGTATTAGTGATAGAACGCAGCCTGCAATTTAAAGCCTAATTTGGTTATATGAGCAAGATACTAATTAAATACTACTTTTATAAAGGTGTAGTGAAAGAAAACAGGACTATGGAGATCCAGGGAATAACAATTAGGCATTTTAGAGTGAAGAAGAAAAACATTATACTTATACTGGATACCTGCGGGGTACAGGACTGGGAGTTTGGGAGAAATGGTGTTAACAACAAGGTTATTCTGCAGAACTTATAAAATAATTATGGTATATTTCACAGTTACAATATGCTACCAAATCTGTCGAGGCACAACAAAGTAAAGTCTCTAAAAACTAGATTAAATACTGAAGAATGTATAATATTGGTACCTGATTCACACAACAAACTTACACTGTAACCTTCAAGCTGCATTATTTTGTGTTACCATTACATGTTGTCTCTACCACCTGTATAGAAAGATGAGCTGTGTTAAAATTCAGGTTCAGCCTTTTAGTTATTGTATGTTTATTCTAAAATAGACAGTAGGTGAAAAATGTATAATTTTGTTGGGTTTCTCATAATTTTGGGAAAAGCTAATTATGCTATGGTAAAAATAGCCATGTAGTAATTTATTTATTTTTATTGTCCGCAGCACATTCTCTAAGACCCTCCGTGCTTGCTCCCTCTCCCTTTGTCTATCAGATCACGAATGAGACACGAATTAGCGAGACAGCCAGTCTCTCCGCCTCACTTCCCGCCACTGTGGACCATAGTCCCAGGAGGAGAGCAGGCAGCAGCTCTGAACCATTTGCCAGCAGCTGTGGCGGCTGTCCAGTGCAAACATCCCCGTGCCGTGTGTCACTGCGGGCTGGTGGCTAATGGCTGGTCTAAATTGTGTAACAGCAGCAACAGAAAGTTTGCTGATCTTGCAGGGAGTCTGGGCTGTCCGGTCTCCTGGAGCTGAGGGTCTGTAGCGGAGTAGAGTGAGGCGGAGGACACACTGTGATTTGAGGGTCTCCCTAACGTTAGCTACATAAACGTGTAGTTGAAGCCGCAGCAAAAAGCTAAACTATTTGCAAAATATTCTCCCCAGTCTTGGAAATTTTTGGCTAGTATTGACATGTTTTGTCTTGGTTATTGTTGGACTCTCTTTTTGATTGGTCCATCTTCCTTTTTGGGTTGTTTTGCAGTGTAGGCAGTTGTTGCCGAAGCCGAAAAATCTGTTTTCTCTGCAGGATTCTCCGCCATTGAATCAGGCTTTTCATTAAAGGGACGTGCGCCCATCTGCATTTGTAGAACAGCCAATAGGATCGCTCTCTCTGTGAAATGACCTGTGATTGGCCAAAGTCTTTAAGTGCAGAAGTCTTGTTTTCTCTGACCATTTAAATTACAGTATGTCAAAAGGTTATAATGGGAATTCTGCCCAATGATCCCAAAATAAACTGCCTACCCCAGCTCCATGCATTCTCCCTCTTTGTCAAAACCTACATCACCAACACAAAACTTAATGCAGACAGTTCTATGAGAGATTTGTATTGAGTGTGTTTTGCTTATGTTAGCTCACTTCTGTCTTGCTCCTCAGTTTTCTTTTTCCATTTTCAGACTTGTAGTTTTCAGCCCCACCCGACGCTGACTCAAGTGACATCACTTGAAGCAGTTTATCAGATTTCATGCAGCTCCCTCTGGAGCCACAAAAGGCTTTTAACAACTTTTTTTTCACATAAGCAGTAGTACTCCCCGGCATACATAAATACATAAACAGACTTTGATGTGCAAAATTTGTGGGGTTTCCCTTTAATGGTGAAATGCGTTGTACCAACTCAGAACTACATTTTGAGATATTGGGGTGAGAGTCCAAAGAAAACATTATTAAGGCTGGGGATATTTTTCGCACAATCCCTCGTGGTCAAGCACTCATGGAAAGATAAATACAGAATTCATGAGGGAATCCACTGAAATATCAAGCTTAATAAATTATTTAGGTTTTTAATTTCATCATGTATTTTTAGCTCGTTTTCCACGAAGAAGCACGTTTGGGTCATTAAAGCATCATCAAGGTGCTTTATGGCGCAGCCTGCCCGGGCTGTTAACAGGACATTTTTTTCCTTACCCCTTCACCACCTGCTGTTTCCCCACCTGTTCCTGCAACCTCCACATCTCTCCCCTGCTCCCTCACTCATCCCTCACTCATCCTCACCAACCACTCCCCCCAACACCCCTCCTCCATCAGCTCTTCTGGCTCTGCACCACTCCACCTGCATTCAGCACAGGTCCCAAGGTGCACAGGCATCCTTCGGTTTGTACATCCATGCTGTGCGGACTCTCTGCCGCTGCACCACACTGCGGTCGTTTTTTTCCCATACTGCTACAACCGAACCTCAATTACACGAACAAGGGCAGTTAAGACAATCCCACCCTCCCTACCCCTACAGCCCCCCCTTCCCTCCATCCATTCTCTCCATCTGTCTTTCTCTCCCTCTCTAACTCTCGGTGGTAGTTAGCGTACTTCCACTTCTCTCCATCTCTCAATGCCCGGTTCCTTTTCCTCGCACCACCATCTGGTCCTCTCATTGTCCAGATTCATTTTGCTTCTGTTTGGCTTCACTTTAATACAGAGACTACCCCCCTACACCCCTCCTCCGCACCCAACTCGTCTCCCTTTCTTTCTCTCTGGGTGTCTCTCGCTCTCCCTCTGCCCAGCAGCATCCTTATTCTAAGCAGCGCTGCAGCAAAACTCTCCCGCCCTTCTCCGTTTCCCCTGTCGATAAGAAGATGGAATTTTTATCAGTGTTAATAAAAGCCTCTATTTTTATAGCCTGCTGAAAGAGTAGCGACTCACTTTTGCATCTTCTCAGTGTTGTTAATGTGTGAGAGTGAATAATGTTTGTGCATTTGCATGTTGTACCGAGGAGTCATGCCAGAGAATGCAAATATACAGTATGTGTGTTTGTGTGTGAATGGAGGTCTGAAAGGGCAAGGAGAGGAGGCGTGGATAGAGTCAGCAGAGTTGCCTTCTGCGAGATAGATCTAAAATTTTGAGCCTTATCAAGTGCATTTTTGAAAGGTCCAGTGTGTAGGATTTAAGAGGACATATTGGCCGAAATGGAACATAATGTGAGAAGTATGTTTTCTTAAGTTTATATTCACCTGAAAATAAGAATTGTGTTTTTGTTACCTTAAAATGAACCGTTTCTCTATCTACAGAGGGAATGAATTCTTGTCCAGGGAGTCTGCCATGTTGCACCGTCATGTTTCTACAACACATTCTCACTCCGACCTCATCACATATTTGGTCATAGACTTTCAATGTCCAGATACAACGTGCAAGGTACCCTGGATGTGTTGGTTGTTGGTGTTCTGGGATGCAAGTTCTGCCTGTTGCATGCATTGTCTTCTTTCAAGATACACTTCCGTTTTCACAGGAAATTTAACGTTTACATACAGTCTCTTTCAAAATAAACGCACTACGCCGTTACAACACCCTGAATTGTTTTTTTTTCCTTCAAAAACAAAAACACATAGTTTGGTTTACGAAAACTGCTTTATAATCTCACAGGACGCGAACACGGTCTTTGTTGGACCCATCCAGCAGCCCTACCGCCTGCCCCACTTCAACTTTCACCGCCTTGTTTTCGTTCTTATCCCGCCGCATTTCCCCCTGACGCTGCCAGGCACCGTTAACCTATAACAGCGTATCTTGCCGATGTTAAAGGACGGCTTTTTTCAAGTCACTGCCCAAGCACTGGATTTTGACAACTCTGAAATTGGTTTCTACAGTAGCCCAGAATGGACAAACCAAACACTGGCTCCAGATATCCATTCCACGGATGTATTAAGAGACCCGGATACAGCATTGAAGACGGGACCCCGTTCATGCTTGTTAAAGTTGCTCAGTGACGCATGAAGTCAAAGTGCTAAATTCCCATAATATGAAAGTACCCGGATCTCCTGCTCTGTGGGACCCATAGAGCAGGTGCACTTCTGGCTGCTGAGTACGGCTGAGCGTAGCCAAGTGGTTAACTTCCGCTGGCCAAAATGATGTAATCTTGTGGCTCTTCTAGACTTTGCAAATGTTACCAGACCAAATGGATCAAATCCTGATGCTAAAACGAGACATTTCAGGGGGGTTGTGATGCTCAGTAAAGGGTATCCACTGAACCTGTTTAATTGTTTTGTTGTTGTTCAACCTATTCCTCACTGTCTCCTTTAAGCCTTATTTATGTTAGGACGCTCAACACTTCTGCTGAGTGGAAGCAGAGAGGAATAGACCTCTGCGGATAATTCAGCTCCCAGTAAAAATCTCCCAAACAATGAACACTTAAGGAATCCTAACTTGGAGTCCAGGCTTAGCACGTGGGAGAAGTTTCAGATGATTGTAATCTGTAATCCTCACCTCTACATGCCACTAATTCCACACACTGATCCTTTGAATTGTTTGACAGGCTGGTGACATAAAGATGGGATGAGAACCAAAAACATGAGCACCTGAAGTCTCACTCTTGGCCAGCTACACAAACCCCTCGCCCTGACTTGCAAAGAAAAGTGGAAACATAACAACAATCACCGTCATGTTTTAAAGGTAAGCCAGAATTTGTAGCATTAAAAAAAAGGAGCATGAATGATCAGCATTGGAACAAGTCTCAGCCACTTCATTGAAAAAAATCACACATTAAGCACTATGAAAAGCAATTCTGAACACCTCAAGGTCTAAAATGTCTTCAGTGAAAGAGTTTAGTTTTGAAAGACTATCATTTATCCAAATTGAATCACTTCACACTCAACAGCTAGCCTTGTCAGGTCGCTACACCACGCAGCCGACTTTGACCAAGACTGAAAAAATGATGAATGCATGAAAATGAAAATGTATCACCTTTTCCTTGCAATCTGACTGTGATTTTGAAGGAGTGTGACGGTGGCAGGCAGGTGTTGGGCGTAATTACAAAGTGAACATTGTTGGCATAATCTAATTAAAGTGATGCATGCTCTTGGCGGAGGTGAAACTTGCTTCATAAAGCTGTCGTTGCAGGAGAAACTTATGGTTGTACATGTGTGATTAGCTGTGACGTACCAGATCACAGATTGCCATAGACTTCATTAAGTAAGTAATGGTAAGGTTGTGTGTGTGTGTGTGTGTGTGTGTGTGTGAGAGAGAGAGTAGTTAGAAGAAGCATATTTCTGATTTGATAAAGGTTTTCAGATGATGCGTGGGCGAGTGCTGTGTCAGTGCCAAACTTACTCTGTGTGAGGAAGGAGTTGGTTTACTCAGTTTACCGACAACGCTGACTCATCGCTAGAAATCACACCACCTCTACGTACAGATGACACTTTGTTGTCCTGCTCTATTTTCTACTATAAAGGTGATTTTCATGTCATAAAATAGCATTTGTTTGGTGTCTTTAAGTGCAGTCAGGGATTTGTGTGGAACTATTGATCGTTCCTTTGCTGGCAATGCGTATTTAAATGTGGATTTTACTCATCCAGGTCAGATTACTCGACACTGGGAGTACAATTCGTGTATAACACCTTTTGTGGTTTTGTTAAGCCTGCGAAAACAACCCTCGCAGTGTGATCAGAGGTTATTTTGGGCTTGGAAGCCAGAAATATGTGACAGAAAGCCTGTGGCAGAAAGATGTCGTCTCTATCAGTTGGAGACAATTTAAAGAAATTGTGCTATTGGTTCAGGCTGCTCTCATTCACTGTTTGTACTTACATCTACAAAAAGTAATGCTGTAACTGAAATATAACCGGGGATGGGAATTGATAAGACTTTATTGACACCAATTCCATTATCAATTCTGCTTATTGGATCACTATTCTATCCATGCACATATTGATATCTGATCAGTTTTCTGTGAGGAAAAGAAGTAGGCCTTCACAGGTTTTCAGCATCAGCACAACTGGTTTATTATATCTGAGTCTGAACAATGAAAGAAGTTGCATGTGACTCAGACGTGTAAAGCTCCACTGTTTAAGTGTTTTCACAGTCAAAGAAAAAACATGCTAAGCCTGCCTGCGTGGCGCTAATGTTATTATAACAGAGGATATGTGCCCTCGCTAACGGACATGCTGCTCGGTTAGGAAGCAGCTGCACTCATGCACAGAGTGTCAGATACATGGCATTTCGTGAATCTAAGCCCATGTTGCACAAAAAGGTATTTCAGCATATTGCTGGTGTTTCCACATTTGCATGAAATTATCATTTTACAGGCATTACAAGCAGCACTGAGGGCCACGCTTTGGACCTTGTTGTTGCAAGTTTCCAGCAGCGTAGAGTTTAATATTGTTGTTTTGCAAAGTTTAGCTGTCAGAAAAAAATGCCATTAATAAAAGGAATTGAGAAGTTCTCAGTCCCTACTCGTCAAATACCAGCGCTTTGTCAGTGATGTCAGCGTCAGACATCAATGCACACTTTTTCGCAGCAGTATGATATGCACCAGGTGTGTCAGTTTTAGAGGCAGTAGGTAACAACTCAAGTCGTCCAATACTGCCGCTTTGTCAGTGCACGTTGGAGTCAGACGTGGAACCGCAAAGGCACCATCTGCTTTGAACCAGGTGGTGGCAGTTTGTAACGCTATCGGCAACAATCCTAATTTAAAGACCAAGAAAGTCCGTGTTGGGTGGGCGAGAGTAGTGGTAGATGGGTCAAACAAACTCAGGACTTTCACCCTGTTCAGCCCGCTGTTAAGTTATTGTAAGCCAAACCATACCAAACATAACCCAAAATGTTAAGCATACTTTACTACCAACAGATATTACACGGCAAACAAATCAAATCTGTCGCAGTCTGTTGGTTGCAGATCGCAACGAAGTGAAACTTTTCCAGTGTGTCAAGCATGTGACATAAATACGGTGGCCAATGTAAAAATGTGAATGGCCCCATCTAGAGTCAGTGTCCATTCTGTGCTACTGTAGAAACAACATGGTGGACTCCAGGAAAAACGACCCGCTCCAAATGTAGATATGAACGGCTCATTCTAAGGTAACAACAACACCATGATTCTATTTTTCATTCATTATAAACTAATGAAAACATAATTATTAATATTATATTCCACTTCTGTTAATACATCCCTCTAAATATCCTACACACTGGATCTTTAATTTATAGCACAAAGGGCTTTATCTCTTGTGAGTTCCCCAACTTTATGGCAGTGTGGCGCTGAATCACTGAGCCACTATTATTGTCATTATATGTTAAAATGTATTGTGTATTGCTGTGTACTGTACTGCATTACCTACCAACATTAGTTTCTTTTACTGAATGATCTGAAGCCTCTTGGTTAGGGGGTGAAATGTCTTCTGAGACAAAACTACTTGCGTTCAATTCAATTGCCTTGAGACTGAATTTTATACTTTTATAAGCACTGCAGGACAGTGATGTGTGGTATTAGTGCAGCGTTTATTGTGGGTGTCCATTTATCATTTTACTATGTATGTTTTTATAGTGAGTTACAATTTGTGCCACTCCTACAAACCAGTTCCCCTCTGGGATAATAAAGTCAATCAGTCAATGAAGTCATTTTGCACAGTCAAGCTAAGAACCTTACTTTCAGATGTGCCAAGCACAAGGTTGATTTTACGGGCAAATCTAAAAATATGCCCAAGACATTTACAATTTTTCCGTTTGATGGAATCATGCAGCTGTAAAAAATGCCATCCTGTAGTTCAATATTTCATTTAATGTACGTTGCGTTTGATACAATTTGAATGAAGCAGCGGATCAGGTGAATACAGAATATACACTGTATGTAGCGCCGCCAAACAGTGTGGGTTTTGAAGTGTCTTACGGAGAAATTGAAAGGAAAAATCATTTTATTCTTTCTAAGCCTTCCTGTGCCCTTTTCTTCTTTTATTCCTCTTGAACCTATCTCTGCCAATTCTTATGCATTTTAAATGTTTTTATGTGAAGCACATTGTGTTTTCCTCATGCGTGAAATATACTATATAAAAGTTTGACTTGCCCTTCCCAATCTTACACTGAATAAGCCATACAACAAGAAATATTTCATGGTAGTAGAGCACAGCTCAGCTTCTCCACAGAGGTAATGGAGACCGCAGAGAGGAAGGAGAATATCAATAGAAAGAGAAAGAGAGACTACCAAGTGCGTGGGAACATCACAACCGCATATCAGAAAGAAATTCTGTCTCTTCTCAAATTGACATTACTTATACACGGCTGCTTGTTCTTAAGCATAAACGACTTGTTACTTAAGATCTGTGCCCGCCCCCTCCATCCCCTTCCTGAAAATATCTCATTGAGAATCCTTCGAAATAATCACACGCGAGCGCTTTTGATTGTTCTTCAAAACAAGAAGAGATCCCAAGGTATCTTTTGCCTTTTCCCAGCATGCCCTGAGAGCCATCGATAATTAACACAGACTTTGTTTTTATTTGCATCACAGAACAAGAAGTTTTGTTCCTGCTCGGTCCCTTTAGCATCTCCTCTGCAGTCGCAGCAGGATGCGCTCGGCTCTGATCAGTGTCACTTGGCTGTTTATGCATTCCACTTGGGACTCCGCTGCACCCTAAACTAAAGCTCCTTTCATGACACCATGCTGTCAATTAGGTGTATCGAGCGGGTTTTTTCCTCCCTACGTCAGCTGAGTTGGTGGGGTGTGAGAGCTCGCTGCCTCCATCTGGTCTCCATCTGTAATGAGACAGACCGACAGAGGTCTCTTAACAGCCCACTGCTGTATACTAACACAGAAAACCTCTCCATATGCGCAGCTTAGATACGTCCTTGTCTAACACAACATCATGTGCACAGTATCAATTTCCAGCCTGGCTTGGCCATGAAACCCGCGTACATGGTCAGCTGAGTAAAACAAAGTGGTGGGATTATACTGATGGGCAGCCGCTTGACTCTGGGTAAATCTCACTTAAATAGATGATTATTCAAATCAATGTATAGGCTGACGCTCATTCACCACGCCTGCCATGTGACATCCTAATCCTCTCATGGTGACCTAAAAAAGAAATGATCCACCTTTTACAGTAGGAGAAGAACCTATCACAACAGAGCAGCTCCATGCTGTTTTTACACTGTGCTGCACATCGCTTTGACACATTCAACCCTCAGGTGCCCTTTATGAATATTTTAGAATATCATAAAGGACTATCTGTCAACTGTGATTACTAAATAAAATAATTATTTATCTGAACAGGCTTACAGAGACCTTTTCAGGCACAGAAGGCAAGTCTTTTCTTGTGCATTGGCTTTTCTCTGAAGAAATACAGTACTACAGTGTGTTTATATCTGTTTTAAGAAATGTCCTCTGCTACCAAGAGGAGATGAGGCCGTCAGTGCACATAGAGCAGCCTCACTGTAGTCATGCCAGACTGATGCAGTGGAGGAAAGAATTCACTGTCACAATACAGACAAAATAGTGAGTACATCCCTCACTAAGTACTTCCACTCAGTCCCCGGGCTAATCTGGGGAAGTGAGGAAGTGAGAGCTCTTCCTCGCGAGTAAATTGTAGCTGACAATGAGTCCCCTCTCAGATGGGTGATTCAGTGAATAAACACAAACATGTTTACTGTTATGAACCACATTATGCAGTGTTTGAATTACATCGTAGCTTTCGGGGGAGCCCTATTTTTTTTCAGGGGTGGGAGGGTATTGTACACATGCACAGGCACACACATGAAAGCACCCGCCTACGTGCAAAAATATACTTCCAATACATTTTAATTCATGCGGGGAATATTTAGACTGGGACAAAAAAAGTATATACTGGACACAAAAATGCCACATTAGACAGGCCATTGTTCCTGTCACTGTGTTTAACACCAGACTGAGACTGCATCCCATGAAAATAATAACCCAGTCACCAGAAAAAAAAATATGTTACATATTATGTCCCAGATACATTAAAACTTAACATCTCAACAAAGCTGTGGTTAGCAGTTGGTTAGGTTTAGGCACAAAAAGCACTTGATTATGATCAGGAAAACATCATGTTCTGGCTTAAAATTCCTGCTCGTGTGACCATCCCAGCTGGAAACATGGTGACATCTGAGTAAAAAACAATCTCTTTTCACTGCAACAGGGTGCTAAAAAACACCCACGTTTAAGGGATAAATAACTGCAGGAAACACAGCAACAGCTCCCTAAAAAGCACCTACTTTTGGCGGCTGAAGAGCCACTGGTAAAAGAGCCCAAGGTGACTAAAAAGGATCCAGGTTTGGGAGTAGAAAGCCAGTAGACCCTGGCCATATTTGCGGCTGTCCCAGCAGGAAGCGTGGCAGTGTCTCAGTAAAAAACAAATGCTTTTTTATGGCACTAACCCTAAATGAAAAACGGCAGCGTGGTGCTAAAAAAACACCCACGTTTAAGGGCTAAAAACTGGAGAAAACACAGTGACAAATCCCTAAAAACACCCACCTTTGGGGGCTGAAGAGCCACTGGAGAAAGAGGCCAAGGTCGCTAAGAAAGGCGCTGAAAAAGAGCCAGGGGTCCCTAAAGCACACCCATGTTTTTGCCTATAGCGCCAAGAAACGCAGCAACAGGTCCCTAAAAAACACTCATGTTTGGGGCCTTAGAGGCCACAGGAAAAACAACAATGGATTCCCCAAAACACTCAAGTTTGGTGCCTATAAAGCTGCTGGAAATGCAGCAATGATTGGCTATTGGTATTTTTTGTTGGTCTCGAACAGTGGTCAGCAGCTTGGCAGGTGATGACAAAGTCAGCTCATATATTAAGTCATCTTAAAAACATTGATATGATACATAAGAAATGGGCAAGTGTGACATATTTGTGGTTTGCAGAAATGTACAATGCCAACATCCTCTGGTGATTGGGCTGAAAATGATGGATGGTCCAACAACCACTGACCTTCACCCAGGAGACCAGTGCTCACTTCCCATAAGATTACAAAGCCAAACCCTGGTCTTTTTTTAAACTCAACCATATGCGAGTCTTGGCACAATGTCAATTTACAGTGTTGTACTGACGTAGTGTGTTTAAGTTGAAGGAGACTGAATATAAACTACATTTCCTGTAAAAAACAGATATGAAATTCAAAAACAGACAATGCATGTGAAGTTAACATGGTGTCCCAGAACGTCAACAAACAACACACCCAGGGTGCCTCGCACGTCATATGTGGATGCGGAAAGTGCACGACCAAATGTTGATGTGTGACGTGGTCAGAGTGAGTGTTGTCAGGCCACATGGTCCTAACCTCAAACTTAATGCTCACAACACAGAACAAAGAGCTCATCAATAGTCTGTACTTTTATGTTGGCGTGTACTCAAGTGTCTGAGGCAGAGACATTAGTTTGTGTGCCAGTTTAAACAAGCGATAATGACAGAAGGATAGGGAAGTGCATCAGGACAGTGTTTGAATTTCAGTAACTTACGTTGATGGAAATACATTTAAAAATAAGCTTTTTATGAAGGCATCTAGAAATAGACTGTGACGTGAGGTTGGCAGCCCACAAAGGGCGCAAGTCATGTCATCAGTGGCATCACGGTACATGCAACATTGTTCAACTCTTGAAAATCAGTCAGCAAACACGGCAAGGTGATGTAGGAGCATGCTGGGAAACATGCAGGAGAAAAACAACACAAGGCACAGCTGCCAAAACAGGCCCGAGATCAGCTTTGTATCGGGTTTATTAACTGAATGGGAGCCAGTTACTGACATACTTTCTGCTATCAAGGGGCTTTCCTGGATGTCTTAGTATGAATTTTTAAAACAACATCATAGGATGAAAGCCCGCACAGCCTACTATAGCCTGGCTGCATTTTAAGATGAAAACAAGAGCAATTTAATATGAAATGAACTCTGTTTCTCTGCTTTTATTTAATGTATAAAATAACCCACAGTGGTTAAAGGACAAACATGTCATTGTCACAGTGTTACTGTGACTGAAACAGCCTAAAAACATGTGAGCACTAACATTAGAAAATTGTGCCAACCCTGTCAAAACATTAGAAAATAAAACTGCTCACAGATCACTTATAAATATCACTGGTGAGAACAAATTAAGCTATGACTTCAAACTGACACATTTATGTGGCGGTTGCTTTTCATAACCATGAAAACATGAAGGAAATTGGATTTGAAAAAGCTAAAGAATGCTTCAAGTAGGTCAGTGTTATGGCAATGCCAAAATCTGGTGTCTATAAAAGCTGAAAGCTGGAATCAAAGGGGTTTGAGTATTAAACTGGCAGCAGTGATAAAGTCAGAGCAGCCTCACTGAGGCACCACCTAAGCCTCTATCTCAGCCAATCAAAACCTTGGAGAGCTTTATTAAAGGAAACGTTCAACTAAATCTGGCGGAGGATAAACATCAGTGTATTTAGGATGTATTAAATTGTGAAGATTCAAATTCATTCAGCGCTTGCTACATATCCCAGCACCTACTGCACTAATATGACAGATGTGCCAGACCTGAAAATCAGCTGATGGTGTTAAGACACCGAATATATGTCATCATCACTAAACATGATGCTGATGTTAAGAAAATGAAGACATCCTGAGCTGCTTCTTTTCCATTCAAGATTAAACTTGCTGAGACCTGAGCTGTTGTTTAGTAAGCATTTTTAATTTGTCCTGTATGGGTTTAGTGAGACCTGATTTAAAATTTGTCTTTGAACAATGGTTAGGGGTTTTAATCTAAAACTGTTAAGCTCAGCTCACATCCCAGCTACATCGGCTGATCTCAAGCAGCCCAATCAACTGATGGAGCAGCTGATTGATGGAAGGGAGTCAGCTGATAGATCACATGATTCCTTTCTATGCAACCAATTGGTGAATCTCATTCAGGGCGTCCTATTTAAACTGCTCTGACCTGCCTACCGTTGCTGCTTCCTCTGCAAGCTGCTTTGCAACCCGCCTCCACCCCAGCTCCTCCTTTTCATGCTGTGTCTGACTTAAAAGTGTAATCAGTTTGTCATTGATGCCTCTCTGCCTCAACACATAGATGCGTGGAAGAGGCTTTCTGCGCAGGCCCGATGAAAGGCAGAGAGGCCCCAGAACAGAGCCATACTGCAAATATAATACTGCAAATGGAAATAAAGCTTTCTTTGATGAAAGTATTCCTGACTGAATTGTAAATAAAGCAACATATCTGAAAGCCTTGTGATTGGCGGCAGTACCGTAGCTCAGTCCATAGGGACCTGGGTTGTGTATATTTCGGGCCTGTGTGTGTGTATGTACATGACAACGGAGTGAAAAAATTGAATTTCCCCTTGGGAGTAATTGCTCTGTATTACAAGCCAGGAATGTCATTTTTAGTCTGGAAGAACAGTCTGCCACACCTAATTGGCCTGTGTGAGATACTGCGATAATACAACAGTAAAGTCCCGATGTCCTCAAACAAGTACGTCCCAATTAATATCATCTTAGCTTGTTATGATTGCTCAAATTTTTATACCATATCAAACTACAAACATTATTGAGCATTATTAACAAATTTCAGCTGCAAAATTTTACCAGGTTTTGGACCATATCCACTTTTGTGTTGGAATTGGTTGCAGGCTGCCATCTTGTTTTTACATTAATTAGTGTATTGTGCTTTTGCTACCACTAGATGCCACATGAAAGTGTCGATGTACGAGGACAGCAGGTCTAAGTTAAGCAGCAAACTCAAAATGTAATGTCCTTATATGAGGATGCGGCTCAGATTCAACATTTTATTGCCACAACAAGCAGTGTCCATACACTGTAAACTCACTGCCACTATTACAATACAGTGAAAACAGTTAATGCACACAATAATACAATAGTGCAACCCTATGACTCATGCCCCAAAAGTGACAGGTTTAAGTGCACGTGTGTGTTTATACATCAGTGAAGCATTTAAGAGTCAGATTGCTTCAGGGTAAGAGCGAGATGTTCTTAAAACTGCATCATCTTTTACCCAAAGGGCAAAGACTCAATAGAGGGTTTGCAGGATGTGAAGAGTCTTTTAAAACTTTAAAGCCTTTCCAATGAATGTGGATGTGCTGTTGTACAGAAATGGTGGGGAGTAAAAGCCAATTTATTTCGCTGTGCACGCAATTCTGTCTGTCAGTTTTTGCTTGTGGGCTGTAGAATCGCCAAAATTCAAAGTTATTGAGAGGTGTGCACACTTTCTGTTACTGCTCTGTGGAGCTTAAACGTTACAACCTTTAATTCTCCAAATTTTCCAAGCTGTCTTAAAGGGATAATTCGACATTTTGGCAAATTCACCTATTGCCGTAATCCCTGTAGTCTTATGGGTAGGTACATTACCTTTAATTGTCAGTGCCTGTTGTTCTGAGATCGGTGGAGCAGAGCTGCCCGCTGCTTAGCGCACAGAATGGAGGTGAATGGTACAGCCCCGTCTCTCCCTCAAAACTAATCAAATACACCATCAAATGACTCCAAAACGCTCTTGTGGACAACTTGTAGCTTACACATTCACCACGCTATGAAATAATAATGTAATATTAATATTACGAGACAGAGTTGTTTTGAAGCCAAATGCACAGCTGGAACTACATTCCAGACATAGAGTACTTGCTGGGCGAAGTGATTTCAAACAGCGTATGTTTAGTGCAGTTACTCCCGTCATCAAAACAAGTTTGTTGAGAAGAAGCCAGAATATACAGAGGAAGAGTTACAAGTTTTGGAAGAAGAGAGAGCAAGAAGAGAGGTTGAGGCTGCCGAGCAACCAGGGGCTGAGGGGAGACCCAGAGGCCCATTTATTAGGTACACCTGTGCAATATAAATATAGAGTACGCCTCAAAAGAATCACCTGAACATGGGGAGAACATGCTAACTCCAAACTCATAAATCACCACAACTCCTGAAGGAACAACAACATAAAATGTTCCTAGCAGTCTGTTTATTCCCAACAATGAGAAGTAATGCAAGTCACTTCACCATATGCTCTGGGCAAGCACTTATCCATAACATAACCACAGCAACATTTGCATTTTAGCCTTATTTACCATGCTTGGGTTGTAGGCTAATGTTATTCAACATGGAGGTAACGTTACAGCAGAGATTGCTGAGCAAAATACAGAACGATCACTTACCACGTCTGCTGTTTAGTGATGCCGACAGATGGTATGGCAGTGTCTCTCAAGAAAGGAGTTTGGACCATTCCTGAGCTTCTGCGCTCCATCCTTTCAGCGTAGTCCTCCGGTAAAAAATGGCAGGAGCACACAAACATTTTCCGGACCGTTTCCACAGGCGTGTTGGGGTCGATGTCCAGCACAAATAGCCATTGTTTCATCCTGTCCATATTACTGGTTGGAACTACGTGAAACTTCACTTTGCTCCATGTCTTCGGCTTGTTACTGCAACCTTTTACAATGCATGTGTCAACCATGATTTACAAAAACACTTGTAAACTTTCCTCAAACCTTCTGCTGCGTCCAGCTTCCGCGTCCGCAAATGGCTACAAGCAATAACAACGGTACTGTCTCAGCTGCGCACTGTGTCACTCCGCCCAGTGGTTTACTCAAGAAAGTAGTTCCAAGTATTTGCTTCATGTGTCGTAATGTTACTTAATTATAGATTATTATTTCATAGCATGGGGAATGCACAAGCCATGTGTTTTCCACTAGAGTGTTTTGGAGTCATTTGATGGTGTATTTGATTAATTTTGAGGGAGAGAGGGGGCTGTACCATTCACCTCCATTTCAGCGGGCAGCTCTGCTCCACCGATCTCAGAACTGCAGGCGCTGACAATTAAAGGTAATGTACCTACCCATAAGACTATAGGGATTATGGCAATAGGCGAATTTGCCAAAATGTCAAACTATCCCTTTAAAGGTGGTGAGTTTTTTGCTGGATGATCATGAAGTTGTCTTCCTGTTCATCTCAGTCAAATCAAACAGAAAAAAACGTTACATTATGTTACACTTTATGTTACATTTGTACGTTATGATGTGGCGGATATGTGTCAACATTGCTGTGCTTCATGTGTGGTTAGGTTGAGGAAAAAACATACTTGGTCATGGTTAGGAAAAGATCATGTTTCGGCTTAAAATCCCCGGTTTTGGGGGCATAATCCCACCTAGAAACACAGAGATGTCTCTTGGTAAAAAGAACAAGCGCTTTTCGTGGCTTTGCTCCTGCAAGAAACAAAGAAATGTCCCAGAAAAAATGTTTTTAATGGCTTTATCTCGGCAGGAAATGCAGAGAAGTTTTGTTGAAAAACAACCAGTTATCGGGGCACGATCCACAGTGGACAAACAGTGACAGGACGCTAAAATACACTTTGTGCAGGGGCTAAAAAAATCATTGGAAACACAACGATGACTTGCTGAAACACAACCAGTTTTGTTGTTCATTGGTCTCGAACAGTGGTCCGCAGCTTGACAGGCATCTCTCTTAGGAGACATGTGGTTAGGCTTAGAGAAAAAAAAAACACCTTATGGTTAGGAAAAGATCATGTTTTGGTTTAAAATCCTCAGTTTTGGGGACACAGTCCCACCTGGAAACACAGTGATGTTTCGGTAAAAACACAACCACTTTTTATGGCTCTGTTCCAACAGGAAACACAGAGATGCTTTGTGAAAAAGGCTTTTTGTGGCACTATCCCCAGTGGACAAACAGTGACAGGTCGCTAAAAATCACCCACATGCAGAGGCTAAAAAAGTTGCTGGACTTGCTGAAGTACAGCCAGTTTTATTATTTATTGGTCTCGAACAGTGGTCTGCAGCTTGACAGGCATGTCACCTGGAAGACATGTGGTTCAGTTTGGGAAAAAAAACAAACAAACACCTGGTTATGGTCAGGAGAAGATCATGTTTTGACCTAAAATCCCCAGTTTTTTGGGCCTGGAAACACAGCAACATGTGGGTAAAAAACAATTGCTTTTCATGGCTTTGTTGTCAATGGACCAACAGTGACAGGTCGCTAAAAAAATTTGCGGGAAATTATCTCATCATTACAGGAAATATGTCCCACCAGAGTATTATCATCCGCAAACTTAGTCATCTTGACAGTGTCAGGGTGTGAAAGAGTGTTAAGTTTCCACACAATCTAATGTGGGTGTGGTGATGTTGCCTGCGAGCTCTTTACACAAACATGCCAAACTCAGCAAACTGCAGGCCCATTATCCGGACCACTCATGCTGTGCACGTCCCCCCGGTTCTGCTGTGAATCGATGGACTGTGTGAAGGCAGGGGCCGGGCGGGGGCGGGGCAGACAGATCTCAAATCAGTGGAAAGACGATTTCTATTGATCCGGCTAAATCGGTGGAGACAGATGCAACCCATTCACAACTCAGGCAATCTATGGATCCTCCGTTGGGCTCTGACCTACATTACGATGACAAGTAAACACAACTTCAGAGGACACGTCTTCAGTCTCTTCCTTCTGCCAGCTCTCCTCCTATCTCTTTCTGTCCCAGCCTCACCCGCTGCTGCATCGGTTTCACCCCCCCCACCCTCACACACTACACTTGCAATGTGGAAAAGCCACATTTGTGCTAACAAGATTAATTAAAAAGTGGCTGTAAATGAGAGTCTTATTTTGGTATTTTGTAGCTGTGGGGTGCCTTTTGCAGCTCTGTGGTGGTTTCCGCTGAAGACGATTAGTGTTGTGCATCATTGCATATTTTTTGAGTTGCCCACTGTTGCAATTTTATGGTGGAGGCACTGCTGCTACATTTAGGGGGGATAATCAGCATTTGTCCCGGAGCGCAGAAACCAGTCTCTCCATTTTCTTTCATTAATATATTTATTTATTTGTAGCTTTGTCTGGTGTGATATTCAGACTGTGCTCACCCACACAGATGTTCAAAGAGTACGAGGTCAGAGTGCTGAGCTCATTTCTCACACTTACAGCAATGGAAACTAATGCAAGAGTAACTGACTGTAGCCCCGAGTGAGTGAAGAGCCATTGGATTCCACTTTGAGCCTATTAGCACCTAAAGTGTGTGACATGTGTGACGGATGTGAGCGGCACACACTCACACACTCACACACACATTCATGGACAAACAAACGCAGACCTTGTGATTTCCTTTCATGCAGTGCTTTGAAAAAGACTTGTTTCCATGACAATCTGCAAGTTGATGCATCTTTTAATGACATAAAAGCATGAAATCAGAATTAAGACAGAGTAATGGCTTTGTTCCACATTTTTGTCTGCAGAGAGACACAAAGACTAAGAAATAAAACGTATATATTGACTCTAATAACACCACTGCATGTACAACTACTAATATACAATATTGCAGTCTGTCCATATTGTAGGGTTATTTATTTATTTTACATATTTTCTTAGCATTTTAAGCATAGTCACAAAACCATTCAGTTTCATAAGTTTTTCCAACAATGAACCTGCTCTTCTCCAACTCCAAAAAAGACACTGTAATATGCAACCATGTAATAGGAGATGGGGGAGAAAGGCTATTTCAATGGTTTAAAAATGTGCCAAAATCACATAAAAATACAAAATTCCAGGTGAATAAAGTGCAGACTGTCCATTGTTCCGACTTCCTAAATTCTGAATCCCCTGAATCCAAAAATAGCCCCACTGGACTGATAACTCAGTTGTCCCACAGCCAGTTACCCCGAAAACAAAAACCCACTGTGTCCAAGTCCTGGTTCTCCATAAATACAAATTCCCTGCAGTTAGACTTCTATTGTTAGAAAAATGTTTGCATTGTGTTCTGTAAAACACTGATACGCTATGGTGAATGTGTGACTAGGTGAAGGCACAAAAACAACTTACTTATGGTTCAGAAAAGATTGCGCTTGGACTTAGAACACCCACATTTGTTGGCACTAAAGTCACTGGAGTAGCAGGGCAGGGTCAGTGTGAAGGCTCAGTAAGAACCAGGATCAGTGTTGCAATTGCTGCCGGGAAATGAAAGAGTCAATAAAAACACGTGAAACACCCTGGTAAAAGGCCACAAATGGTTTGTAAAAACACCTGAGATTAGTGACGCAAACACTGCTTGTGGCACAATGGCGAGAAACTCCGCCAATGGTCAGTAATAACATCTAGGTTCTGTGGCTCAATTGCCACCGGGAAACTGAAACTAACTTCAGGGAGAGTGTATTATCAGAGAAATGTGACTGTGTAGCAACAATAGTTTGCGTGTGAGATGGCAAGCTATAGGAGAAATGGGCTTTCGTTCCAATGGGACATTGTGGAGGCAAATGGGGCTTTGGAATTTTAGCTGTCAAAACAATGACGAGGAAAACAGATTTTAAAAAACACTTTGCAGCACAAACACTTACTTTGAGGAACTCAGATGCATAATTAGCACTTGATTTGTATTTTCTCCTCCTTTTTTTATCACCAGAAGCATTGTCTGAGCTGTCAACACTGCAAGAGGACCCTGTTTAATGTAAGCAGGGGTGATAAGTGTCTGCAGCAGCGAACATAAATTGGCTGCTTGGGGACATATAATCAGAGTGAAACTAGGTTTAAACCAATCTGCTCCTTGAGCAAACAAAAAAAACTGTTTACTTTTGAGGCTAATTTGGTTAAAAAGAGAAGGAAAAAACCAATGTAACAATGAGCCCTTATCTCAGAAGTGTTTCAGACAATAATATCATCATAAATAAAATCACGGCAAGTACTGCCATGGACATTTGTGAATAATAAACAGGAATAAAACATTTAAATACAAGGGCATGACATCAAAATGTTTGTTTTGAGAGACAGATTAAAGCTCAAGTTTATGAAAGTTGTTTTAAAGCTTTAATTTAGACTCATCCTTCAGGAAAACAGCAATAAGCTCGCTCCGGTGTCGTCTGCCGCTTATTCCCATCACCCTGGTTTGTTCAGTTGCCGCAGACCAGCAGCTCTGACCTCAATCATAACGATCGTTCTCACTCACTCGTCACAGTTTGACCTCTTGACCTCTTGCTGTTGCCTTGAGAGCAAATTAGTCGGTGACACCGGCGTGAGCGGACAGTTTGTCCCAGAGAATGACACTGACGCCTCTGGCTGTTGTGTCATGAGCCTGACTGAGAGCAGAAATCCAATCAACCAAGACCACTTTGTTCACTTCTTCACTCTAAAGAAATATACAGTAGATTTTACGCGGATGCATTATTTTTGGAATATAAAAGTAATTTAGACGTTTCTAGATATTTGCTCAATTGTATTTCATTGTGCAGTGAAGCACCTGCTTCCACTCAGCAGGGGTTTTTAATAGTCTGTTATTTAATGCTTTTTATATGACAGTAAGTAAAAGATAAAGTGATGGAATCATTCAGTCAGTGGAAACAAAACAAGTGGCCAACAAGAAGCTGCAAAACCACGTCGCAGATGGAAACTTTTTTGTAAAATTCACAAAAGACCACCTGCTCCAGCAAACATGACATAAACAGAAAAGAACAAAATAACTTTCTTAATGACTGAGCAACTACTTTACACGATATTATAATCGTTTTTTGGTTCACTCTCCTTTTTTTCCCATTTTTAATGGCATGTTGGAAAAAACAAAACTCATCCCTTTTGTTTTTACAGAGTTTAATTGTGTTACTTGTTATTTCACTAATTTGTTTACAGAGAACCTTTGTGCTCATATTCGATGTCTTTGTATTTAATGTTTCTACCAGAGCATATTTATTGGTCAAAAGCACTTTATTTCCCTCAGACTGTCTGTGCTGGAATGCCTGTATTCACCCTCTGTCTGAAACACTCTCTTTTAGCACCTGACTCTAAAATGCTGTGAAAAATCAGCAATAAAAGCTCCTAAACACAACTGGACAGGTTACAGCAAGAATCCAATCTGAAATCAGGGAGAATGTAACCATAGATATATGTAATCATAGATGACTCATTCCTGTGGCGAGGAATGAGTTTTGTGGATTAAAAACTACACTGGACTTCTTGTCGGCATGAGGGTTGCTAAGTACTGTCTGTATTTTCATTCTAAAGTGGCCATTTCCTAATGCTCAGGACGGCTATGAGCTGAAACGCGTCCGTTCGACTGCTGCTGCTGTTGAACTATATTAAAAAGTGTTATACTTACTAGTTAGCGCTGTTGAGTTTTTCTGCTTTGCTGTAATTTTTTGGAGCGGCACCCAATTACATTTTGAGACTTTTGAGTGAACACGCCAAGTTTGCTGAAGACTTGTCCCCATACACAACAGTACTAGCCAGCCGGCAGTGACCTCCCCAAGATGGCAGCAACATTGACCCATCGCTGAAATGGGACGAAGCCATCATCGAGGTATCTACTGTATATGATTTCTATGAATGTAACAACATCAGCGACCAAGTTCACATGTTTCCCTGATGTTAGCGTGTAGCTAGATGCAGCAGTGCAGGCGATGTAATGTACATCTGCAGTAGCTTGCCTGGAGCAGAAATTGGACTAATTAGACCAGTTTCCACCAAACACTATCAGCATGTTACCTTTGGAACAGTAAGAAAAGTAACCCTTCAGACATGGTACCTAGACTCCGTTGTTTCCACCACATACAGTACTCTGAAATGTAGGCGGGGTTGTTGCTGCTCCGCTCAGCACTCACTGTATTTCCTCATTACTGGTGACACAGATGGAAGTCTGCACCTTGTTTATCGTCCACAGAACGAGGCTGCATGTCGACATTTTCAGAACAAAATAAAACAGGCTGCAGTGAGAGTCTCTCTCCATGGGGTATTTAAAAATATAAATGTGCATTTGGTCCTTCTCAGGCAAGCTCAGGGGTTTAGTGTTGATGTAGCCCACAGGAACGACGCTCCGTGACGCCATATTTTCCTCTGAGTGAGGATTTGAATATATTTAATATAAATTAATATATATAAACACTTGAAGGTTGACTCATTACTAAAAGTGTATGTCATTTAAAAACTAAAGTGATGGTCAAAGTTGTCACAGTGACATTTAAGGTGTGTTGATGGATCCACATCATCAACTCATGCATTGAGTAACATTACACATCAAAAAGTAAACATCTTTGATAGGATAATAGGATACTTATCTTTTTTTAAGGCAATCAGTTACCTAGATTTTTCAAGTGAGATCAACTTGTCAAATTTTACAGTGTAACAGGTCCCATTTAATTAGTTTGTACCCACTGGTTTGACTGGCAGCACATTTAACACCTCCCCATGTAAAGAGAACGGTGATAACTAGAACAGCTGCTGACAAACTAACACAAAGCAGTGTCAAAACTGGCGTGACTTCCAGTTAAGATAAATCCAGTTAAGTGTTTCAAAGATCCACCATTAGCACCACCGACAGGAGGAAAGAAACGTATCACCTGTTTAATTAAGGAATCATAGCAGAGGTGGTCGGATGTGAGTCTTTCTCTTGTCTTATTTTAGCAGCCACAAGAACAAAAAGCACCTTTTCTACCACAGTTTGGTTCTCCTCCACCTCCTGCTGCGCTCTGGGCAGCCCAGCATGGGTGATTGGCAGTTTGCTGCCCACCACGAGGGAGCGACGTGATGCCAGAATGGGAGGAAAACAGTGCAGGGAGGTCTGCCTTCAATCCTAAACACCCAAATACTCACTCGACCTGAAAACGCTCCGCTGGGAGACAGCTCACACTCCACAAGGACTCTGGCTTATCTTTTTCATTTCATCCAGTTTGAGATAACTCCATCAAATATTATGACATTGTTTGCGATCCAATTTAAGCAAACCCAGTTGTGGTGCGACAAAGAGGTGAGACACCAATGAAAGCTGTGAATCTATCCTTTTTTTTTTGTTTGTGAAAATGGTGAGAATACAGATGGACAGCAGAGGAGTGGATCAGGCTGCAGGAGCGCTTTGAGAAGTTTCTATTGATGTTTTGATATTTTCTTACTTGCCGTGTCCCTGGGTTGTTACTGCGATCCATTGTTATGTGCAGTGAATTCAAGCTGACCTCAGCGAAGATGCAAACTATTCAGAGCCCACAGGCACTCAGTCACTTCCATTCAAAACAAGCTGCTCTGTATGTTTGCAGGCTGAAGTGTTCGTCATGTGTCACGCCGTCTTCTCGTGCAGCATCGTCAATAATACGGTGTTGAGTTCAAAGTGCCGACTGTGTCAAGGTTTATTTAAATTTTCGTGGATATTAACACTTGACAGGTCTCTGTGAGTGTGTGCAGTCACTCTCTAATCTGCCTGTCATTCCTGCAACATGACAAATTCCGACTGACAGACTGATTGTGCTCCTGATTATGTTTGTCGTTGACGCTGCTCTCCTGATGTTGGTATCTTAGCTTTCAGTCTAAGTGGTTAGAGTGGCAACCGGTGAGTTTCTCTTCTTTATGTCTTCAGTGCTAAGCTCTTGTTGCTATGGTGTATTTTATATATCGTGTGTCAGTCTAACAGTCAGGCCTGTACTGTGCTGTCTTTACTCCACGTTTTCCTGTCTGACTTTCTCTCAGTGGCACAGTTTTTTTTCTTCATTTCGGCCAAAGCTGTCACTGCACATAGTATAACGACCCATTTCTTCTGGGCTTTTTTTCTTTTCTTGCTGCCTCTGGAAAGAGACTGAGCTCCTTGCATGACGGAGAACTTTTTGGTCTTGTGTCAAAAGTCCTGAATGGCGATACAAGGGATTCTGGCATTTAACGCTCATAAATGTCTGTCAGAGCATCGAATGTGTTTTTATGATGCAAACGCAGGAGGAGTGTGAATTTTTGAGGCTGCTTTCACACCGTCATGCGGTAACTCGCCGCCTTCAGTTTTTCTCTGAGGGGAAGGCGGCAGAGAGGAAGCGATGTCCAACATGGCCATAAGGCTGTGAGGTTATCGCCCACGTGAACGCGCACAGATTTCAGCGTGTTGGACTTCTGGTGGGTGTCACCTGGCTTTTGCTGATCAAATAGGAGGCATCACAGAAGCAGAAAGGAGACAAGATGGAGGTGCTGATAATGTTGGTGTCTATACACAGAGTTACGGTGCTTGTAAGTTGTAAGGACAACCAGAAGCAAAGCTGGGCCTGGAATCACCTTTCCACCAAACTTAGATCACTGGTGAATTGTCCAAACGTGAAGAAATATTAGGTCATATCAGTGATTTCTTTTGTCTTGCTACAGTATGGAGCTACAAGCTAGCTTGCACTTCTGTCAGTCCTCCCCCAAGCACCTGCCTGTCATCGCAGCTGTGGACCATAGCGGCAGCAGCACCTTTTAAAAATGCTTTGCTTTTTGGGGGAACGCTCTTGGAGGCAGGTGGTTCTCAGGGCAGTCACCGTGTGGAGGTGTGAAAGCAGCTTGAGTGGCATTTCAGGACATTTTGCACTGTACTCAGACATGTTTTGGCCACATGCAATACTCAGCTTGAAGCCCTGACGTATAAATACCCGCCCCCTACATCTGGCTCATTTGAACGAGATGGCGGAGAAACAGCGCAAGTGTCCCCGTTACATGCATTCTTTGCAATGAAACGCTGTAATCCACATGCCTACATGACTACAAAGAGTAACGTTAATGATATTTCTTGCAAGACTGTCATGTTGAAATTAAGTTTATTTCATTCACAACCCGTTGCGTTGTTCAGCGGACTGTCAGTGATGTGTGGCTGTTAAATGTGCAGCTGCTCATTTCCAGAACCACACGTGTTGATATAACACCATGCCCATCATTAATTGTCCTGCATGTCATGTGAGTGGAATAATGTTTAATAGCTTGTAGATAATATTAATTATTAATATTAATATTAATTAATATTATTACTTTCATTAATGTTGTTGTAAGCTACTGTCATTACCATCTGTCCTGCATCTCTCTCTGTCTCTCTTTCTGTCTCATTGTGTCATACAGATTACTGTTAATTTATCATGTTGATCTGTTCTGTACGTCATCTATTGCACGTCTGTCCATCCTGGAAGAGGGATCCCTCCTCAGTTCCTCTTCTTGAGGTTTCTACCATTTTTTTCCTGTTAAAGCCCTGTGAGGCAAATTGTGATTTGTGATATTGGGCTTTATAAATAAAATTGATTGATTGAGGTAGACTGACAGGTCTGATATGTCTTATTCACTCAGCAGCTGACTTGTTGAATGATGATGGCGAGTGGATTTAATAATAGTGATAATAATGATGATGATGATGATAATAATGATAATGATGCTCATCACAGTGACAGGGGCAGGGCTACAGACCGTTCTTTAATTGCGACAAACTTCGGCAAATGACTCAATAACAATGGTAATACATGCAAAAGTGTGTGACCAAAGTCATGCTTCAGAGTAAGGCCATCTCATGTCTCTTAATCAGCAATCCTCGCTCCTCACTCCTAACTCCTTGCATGTTTTCCTAAGTGGGAGGGACTAAACAGTTAGATAAGGTGGCTAGATAAGGTGGTTAGCAGTAATTTTTAAGAGACTTGGGATGTAGCCACTGTGTTCAGAATCACACACTAATGTACTGCCGACTACATACTCAATATGTCTGTACTGCACACTGCCTGCTGACAAAACGACACAATTACTGACAGACTGTACACACTGATGTGTACTCATATATCACATGACTGACAAACGGTCTGACCCATCCAGCCAACGTGATTTCATCCCTACTCCTGGTGTTTTGGGCCCTTGGCGTTACTAAAATGACACTGGGGGCAACCTTCTGCATTATATCTTGACACAGAAGGGTTCAGTGTTTAGCTTTTGGCAGAAAAACTACTTGGTTATGTCTTGGAAAAAATCGCAGATGTTGCTAAAATACTCCTTTTAGTGCCACAAATGGCACAACCAATGTTTGCTGGTCTCAAACACCTCCCTGTTGGACTGCTCCACCTCGGCCTCCTGCCCACCCTGAGTGCACTTTCACGCTATTTAATCTACGTCCGTTGCTCTGAGCGTCTAACAATGATGCGAACAGGTTTGCATTGGTGCCTCAGACACTAAACGTTCCCCCTGATTAGCATGTTAACTGATTCCCCCAAACAAGTCCCATGACATATACACATATACAATACATACACACACCCACACACATCTCCACAAATGATGTAATACATCACACAAGCAAACACATGTTGACACACACAAACTCACGAGCAAACACACACAAATGAGCATTAAATAGGAGTATGTGCAGAGGTGGGTGAGTGGGCAAAAACAAATAACAGCATATAACAGCTTATAAAAGCTTTACCAAACAATATTACAATGTTACTGATCTCTGATTTGCTGCTATGTAAATTCCCAAAATTAGTGTTTGTAAGTTGATTATATATTTGTCATTGTAGATCAACATCCGCCTTTAAATGTTATCCCAAAATGAGGCGACTATGGGACAATATCACATTATTGTAAGACTGATTCCTCTTAATCATTGCAAAACCTACACCAATTTGTTCTAGACCCCAAATAGATAAAAATGTATATAATATCTGTAGTTGTTCATTTGTTCAACCAGCAGTCCCAAAATTGAAAATATTAAATATACAGTGATATAAAACAGTGAAAATATTCTCACAGTCAAGAGTCTGGAACCAGCAGTTTGGTGCTTTTGCTTGTTTTAAAACTAAGCAATTGTCAAAATACTTAATTTTCTCTTTGACTAATTAATTAATTAATCAGCTAATTACTAAACAAATATCCAAACCCAGTCGTCTAGTCTAGACTTTCACTTAAAGCTAATGCAGACCTTTGTGAACACCCTTCCTACAAGTAGCTGTCACATGTTGTAAGACGGTGCTGATTGATTGATTTTATTTCACGATTAAAAGCACATATAACACTGCACTGCAGTCATTAAATATTACACATTACAAATCACCAAGGGTGTAAACACAATAAAGTCTGAAGGCTTATTGTCGTTGTGGTCCTCCAGTGAACACTTGATGATCTTCATTCCTTATAAAATATGTTTTCCTGGCAGCGTGTCCTCTTCTTGTCCTTGTTGCTTATTGTTTTCCGCCTGCTCACCGATATCATCGCAGGGGAAATGGGCTAAATAATGACAACTGTATAGCTCAGCAACTTTAATGTAGAATCAATATTTCACAAGGAAGAATGATCGCTGTCCGTTAGGAAATAAGAGAGAATTACTCCTCTGACATTCCCTGTTATCCTGTGATATGTTTTCAAAATGGAAAATTATTATTTTCGTGCATGGTACATGCACCGGAGCACACACTTTCACTTTGATGGTGGTAAATTACTCTGATGAAATCGCTGTTTCAATGGAGGAAGCTGCGCCGACCCCACGGTACTTTCTAGTTTGGGGAAATCAGCAATAATCATATATTAATGAGTGATTTCCCCAACAGACCTATTTGTTATATTCAAGGCCACTAACTGAGTCTCAGGCAGTTTATTCAGTCAGGATGAAGTACCTGTACACAAAGATATGAACAGTATCTTAACTGAACTCTTTTCCAGTTTAAATTCAGTTTTAAAAAACATTTGGAGGAGCAGTGTGTGAGATTTAGTGGCATCTTGTGGTGAGGACTGCAGATTGAAACCAGCTGAAACCTACCCTGGTTAGAATTTCTCCAGTGTTCATTATTCAGGAGGTTTTACCAGGAGCCGAATTATCTGTAGAGGTCTCTTCCTCTCCAACACAAACAGACTGTTTGGCTCATTGCAGACCGGCTGCCAGCCCAGCACCTGCTAATGTGTGCTCAACTTTTTTCTGTGATAGCTCAAAATGTGCTCACCAAATTTCTGATTTAGACATTCAAGAGGTTTTTACCAGGAGATTAGCAGAAGTGTCTTTTTCTCCAAAACAAACTGACCTGGTGATTTAAACCGGTAAAAACACTGATTGAAGCAGTACTACATTGCATCGCGAAGGGGCTGCTAACTATGGTGGCCGACCTGAAAACTCAAAAACACCAGTGGCCCTGTAGACCCTTTTGAAATGTTGTCTTTTTAGCCCACTAGCTAGCGTTAGCTTCGATAGCCAAACACACTGGAAGGAATCATTCAAGTGTCGTCCTCCTTTGTAAAATTGGCACAGTAATCAACCACAAAGCTTCCTGTGACATCATCCACTGAGTGAGAGCATACGGGTCGGCCAGTCTGGTCATGTTGATTTGTGTTTACGTTTTAAAGTAACATTGGCGGTCCTGGAGAGTGAGTGATCTGATATGGTGCATTCGTAAATTCAGGCTGACGCTGTACGCTAAAATGAGAGCCCTGTTGGTCGAAGAAATGGAGCGTTATACTTCTTGAATTAGTGCCGACAGTGCTAGAGTGCCGCGCTTTGGATAATGATACATTCAGACAATGCTCCAAATTTATGAACGCTCCAGTTTGTACCAGAGAGCTACTGCTAGCTAATGTCCGTGGAGAATTGTTGTCCGGCTAAGCCACACCCACCAAAAAACGTCATACTAACTTACTAACAATGGAAGGGTCTATTTCGAGCGAGTGTTTAGTTTGTATTGTAGAAAGATGGCGCTGCAACATGGTGATCTCAATGGACGAGGACCAGCTCCCTTTGTAGATATAAACGGCTCACTCTGAAGATGCGTTCGTAAATCCAATCTGATGCACCAAAATGAGAGCCCTGTCGTTTGAAGAAATGGAGCGTTCTATTTCTACATGAGTTAATCACACATTCACTCCACATGGCATTCTGGTGCTCCGTCTCCCCAGACAGTGTCCAGAGTATGCTCTGCTGCTCTGAGAGTGTGGGCTTCTGAATAACTCAACAGTAGACCCAACAGCGGTCTGAATTTACTAACAGTCCAGTTTGTGCTAGAGTGAGCTCCAGCACTGAAAGCACAACAATTCTTATACTCAGGTGATTAGACACTAAAGAAAACATGCTTAATTTATTAAGTATGCCATTTCTGCCAAGACACCCCCCGATTAATTCTTCACACTGGACCTTTAAATGCACCAGAGCCACATCTGGCTCACCTGATGTATGTGAAGTTGACAAAATCTGCAAAAGTCAAGAGTGTTGGGATGAACTCTCACTTCCTGAGTTACCTTTCCATAATTAGTCCAATAATAAATCCTGTATATCATGCTGCACAGCGCAGGGGTTGCTTTATTATTTAAGTATAGATTTTTTAATAATTTTATGGCACCTCTACTTTTATGGACTGATTATGGTTGTGTTATTTTGAATAAGATCTCTCCCTCAGACACTATGTGAGAGCTTATTAACAGCTGAGTCTGTGGAGGTGGAAATCTCACCCATATAAATAATCTATAAGCACGAGTCGTTGATGAGAGCCCCTACTGTACTGCACTCCTCTTTTTCACGCAGGATGTAAACTCTCATTTGCTGCATCTCTCTAGAAGTTAACTTGAAATTGTTCATATAATCTGTGTTGACTGTCGGGCTCGAGCTCCCCTCCACCCGACTGTCAACAGAATATTGAGGTCACATTCAAAATCCATGAAGTCAACCGTCTAAATTTTGAATGAGACGTGCAAAAACTGGGTCTGGACGAACCACTGGACGTCTAACAGCTTGTAAATTGCTGCTGAAATGGTGCTGTCACTGAGGTCTGACATTCGCCATCAGCTGCCACTATGACTCAGACGTGTTATTTTCAAAGACAGGTTTTATTTTGGAAGCTTCTCCGTTCTTACCTGGAGCATTATAACACGATTGGCTCCTCAGGAGGAGAAGCTCGGCGTGGTTATGTGGTCATTAATAATCCCGCGCAAGGACACGCACACACATGAGAGTGTGCTAATAACGAACACTGCGCCAGCTCTTTGACAGCACTTTATAGCTGAGAGAAGATGAAGAGGTGAAGAGGTCACTCATTCCCCGAGGGAGATTGCATCTTGGCAGCTAGATTGCATTTCAGTGTTCAGGGCCCCATCTTATTCCATTACCAATAAGAACAGAAGTATGACAAATCAAAGTAATCCAAGCAAGGTAACCACAAGGGCCAGCATCCCTTCAAAACTCTGTGACAAGTTGTGCAGTGGATTGCATTAAAGGGGAGTCAAAATGAAACATAGCTGAAGCAGAGATCGAGATCATTCAATGTGAAGCTCAGCTGTGGAACATGACAGGCTTCACAGTGCGAATGAAAGTGATCTGTTGTGGGGCTATCGGAGTAGGATTGACAGAGGCAGACAGACACCGAGGCTCAAAACATCCCCACGGCAAACAGATACGATCAGCCAGATAGAGCAGATTGACAGCAGATGCTTTGATGGGCTGAGAAAGCGCTGTTGTGCAGGGAGGAGGGTGAAGCAGAGGTAGGTGAAGAATTACAGCACAGCGGTAACACTATGATTAACTAGTGTACACATAATGCAAGCTCCAAATATGCCAAAGCTTAACACAGCAAACAATGCAGAGTACACCCACACTTAAAGTACTGTATAGGGAACAGAAAAAGCTTGACTCACCCACACAGTGGGCTTTGTACACACGATCTAAATGCATGATCTGTCTCTTTCTCACACACCCCCCCTCCTCACTCCTCTCACATCACTCTGGCTCTGCACAGACACACACAAGAGAGCTCCCGCTCAACAAGATAAGAAAAAAATATGAGTAACAGAGAAACTAAAATATGCAAAAGTCAAGAAAGCAGAAGAAGCACTGTCTTCTAAACAAACATCCCCCAAAGCTCACACTCACTCAGAGGTAGAAGAAGATACAGAGGGACTCACCCAGAAAAGGAGGTTGAAGAAGACCATTCCATATCGCAGGGCCATCATGCAACCCTCGGCCATCCTGCAGCGCCGCAGTTCTAGGAGGAATATGAAGGAGAGGTCCAGGTAAAACACCACATACTTCTTCCCCTGGGCGTAGCGCCCCTTGGACGTCTGCGGCCCTTTTGTCGTGTGAAAGCCAAACGCAAACGGTGGCCGCTTGTACTCAAACTCTCCGCTGAAGCGGTGAAACCCAGAAGTGAACGGCGGCGTGTCAGGTTTGCTGTCCAGAGACGGACTGCGCCGGTACGGAGTCTCGTCTGTGCTCGAGCGTCTCATTATGGAAGCTGAATGAGCCTTTAAGAGTCTTTGATAGTCACTTTGTGTACTTCAGGTCTGAGCAAAGTCCACAACGAGGGACCAGGAGTTATTCCACTGGGCGCTGAGAGATGGATTTTGCTGATTTTTCAATCTGCCCTCAGTTTACCTCAAAATAGTTACAACCCCTGTCAAACCCTGGAGTGGCTGATTTAATTTTACCACAGGTGTGATCACACTTGATCTGACTTAATCTGTAGAAGATAATGTGCTGCCATCCACTTGACTTGAGTTCGTCTCTTTAATCCTACAGTGCTACTATATTCAGCAGGAGACTCGGCATAATCCTGCCGCAACACCTGTGTAATTCTGTGTATTTAGGACATAATCCCAGCACACACACACACATCTGCACATCCCTGTTTCCCTCTCTGTAATCGCTCAAACACAGGTGTCATGCTCTGAGAGATAAGCCGGTCTGCGGTTTCATCTCCTAACGCTTAAATCAGGTAAACGACCGGAGGGCTTCGGCTCGACCTCTCCGGCTGTTTTGGGCTGGCGAAATGATCCAGAAACGTCCTACCTGGTCTCATGAGAAATTCCTGAGCAGGTGCTCTCGGCCGGGAGGTAATGGCACCCCTGAATCGGCCAATCAACTTCTTTTACTCAGTATCACATCAGCTGAGAATGAAACGCTACGCTTGGGTCTAAGTCGTGGCTGAGTGTTCGGCATGTGGTTGTCGATGTGCTTTTGCTGACATGCAAAAAGAAAACAGATAAGGAGATGAGAGGGAAGGATGATGTTATGAAAAGAAGCGTGAGAGGATGAATAACGGATGTGAGAGGACCATTCTTTGGCTTCTTGGATTAGTATCCCTGTTGAATTCCTGCCTTGCCCAGTTCCCCCCTCGCTCTTTTTGCATCTGCCCTAACTTGTCCTTTTTGTCTCTGAAAAGTGTCTAGGGGTTACCCTGCCTCTCTTCCACAGCCTGCTCTTCACACATCTAGCAATTCGCCCTCTTCAACTCCCGCTTATTCTCTCCTTGCACCTCACACTGAGCCCCTCTCTGCGCTCCCCCCTCTGTGCTGACGGCGGTTAATTAATTTCCAGACTCTCATCAGTGAAGCAAAGTGTGCGGTGTCCCCTCTTCTCGTCTCTCCTTCCTCCGCTACAGCATTTCTCTCCTCTTCTCTAGGTGGGCAAGGAGATCAAGGTGTCCACCGGGGTCATTGCAAAGCAGCGAGAGAAGAATAAGCAAGAAGGAGAGACAGGCAGGGAGAAGAGAAAGACAGTTTCCACAGAGAGGCAAAAAGAAAGACTGCAGTGTTTGAGCGGTAGTCCAGTCTCGCTGCCTGAAGCTCCCTCCCTCTTTCTCTTCACAAGCTCCTGTTCTCTTTCTCTCTCTGTTCACCCCCCTCCCCTTTCCTTTCCTCCCTTCTCTCACAAGCTCCGATGCTCTCCCCTCAGCACGCGCAATCTCAAACACCCCATCCCTCCTCGGTAACTGTCCCCAAAACCTGGCAGCGCGAAAGGCAGGAGCAGTCATTCATATTCTGGCCACACCCTACGAGGGAGCACAACCAATCAGTGTCTCGCAGCCCCATCCTCCCTCATGCACACGCCAATCATGCCCTACCATCAACCAGATAACACTCACACACACACGCACACACACATACAATGTATATGCTCACACAAACGCACACAGAACCTAGTGTGTTGTGAACATACCAGTGCTGAGAAGCTTGCTGCACTTGCGCTAGTGCTTCCTCCTCCTCTCCTCTCTGCCTCCTGCCTGGAACTCATTCCATATGCAGAGGTTGTTCTTGCGCACAACCCAGGCTGCTCTCTGCACGCTTGGCTTCAGTCATGTTTCCCCTCTCCCTCACCCCCCCTGGACCTGGACTTGGGTCACACAGCATCCATGTTGCCACACTTGGCACTGATTTTTCACACTACAAACAACTCACCTAAAGTGTGTCACAGCGCGAACGTTGTGGGAAGCCACACTGCTGCTGACATTGACACAAAATAACTGCATGCCCCCCCTGCAACCTGGTGGCCATCTGGGTCAGTGGCTTTATGAGTCCACAGGGACGTTTCAGAGCTGCAGAGGTACTGACTGAGTTCATGGCTGCATCGAGTATTTAATGGATTTCTGTTTCCTCTCCTGCATGTATTTTTGTCAGGCAGCAGAGGTGGTGGTCTAAGAGAGTGGATGTGACTTTCTGACCGACTGATATTGTTGAAAAGAGCATACACTACTGCTGGGCTAATAGTGCTTTTCTCCAAAAAGGTTACTAGACATGAGGCAATGTCAAAATGATAAGTAAGATTCTGAACTTTAATAGTATTTACAGCAAACGCAAAAATGGTTTGGGTTACATGCAGGTCAACAAGCAAAAGGGCCAATATTTTTTTTATCATTTTGTTTAGTGTCTGATGTTACTAGCTCCATGACGTTACTAGCTAAAATAGTGCTCATTAACTAGGTTTCCATTCATATGCAGCACAAATTTTAAAGGAGCTATATGTAAGAAATCTAAAGCAAATAGTTGTAAAATCATCCTAATATGTCACAGAGACTAAGGAATAATGTTCATATAACATACTGATCTCAACGACAACAATAGTGCAGCCAGAGTATTCGGCTTTAAAAAACATTTTTACAGTCTGCAAATCAAGTCAGTCAGTCAGTCGAGTCTCAGCATCAGTTACAGTTACGACTGAGCTACAGCAGCACGGCAAGCAGCATTAGCAGTGTGCCGGTACATAGCATTAGCAGCCGGCTCCTCCTCAGCTGTATCCCGGCAGCAGCGTTAGCAGCAGAAAAGCCGGACTTGCTCGAACGGTCCGCTGGAAAACCGAAGATCAAGGACACGGCGACGCGGCCCTGCCACGGCAGCCGCCCGTGGGCAAACAAATCAGTCTCCAGCGTATTGCTGCCCAGCAACCTCGAATCTGTAGGGGAGGGGGGCAGTATTTTGAATTTGAGTGCAGTAACCATTTTGGCCACATTCTTACATACAGCGCCTTTAAGCAAATCAATTAAGATATCAGCAAAAGGAAAAGCTAATTATTGCGTGTCACCAGAGTAAAGGCCTTTGCACACCAGTCTGGTTTTTTTGTCCGAAATTTTGTCACTCATCAAAGTTTTTGGAACAGGTCTCCGTTTTTCGCTTCCATCAAAAGCCTTTAGAGAGTTTTTTTACTCACTTTGAATCAGTGACGAAAATGTGGCAGCAGGACACATATCCATGACAAGACAGAGGATCATTTCATAACTCAGATAGCTGACTTTCAACAGTTCAGATAGGAATATTCAGGTGGATAATGATGACGAGGAGGAGGATGTGGACAGCACACAGACAGAGAGAGAGAGTGAAAGTGTTGAGACAGAGAGGGAGGACAGCTTGGCCCCTTCAGCTGCGCTGCCAAATGTCAGACGTGGGGAAAGAGTGGCAACGGCCAAGAAGGTAACTCCAGTGGAGAGGAGCAGGGGAGGAAATGTGTCTCTGAGTAATGTTTTTCTATCAGATGTCAAGCAAAAAAAACATTACACAGAGAAAGTAGACTGTGTGCAAAGGCTTAAAGACGTTGGCATTGTGCGTTGCTGAAAACCATGACTGTGTTACATTTGTATGTTTCATGTGTAAGACCTGTTCAGATGTTCAGGTGGACGGTGGACAACATGACACTGAAACATAACAGTTGCTGTATGAGACCAACAAAACAAGAGTTAGTGAGAGTTCTGCACATTTTCAGCTACGTTTGTAGCAACCAAACGAGGTTTTTTAAGCCCAAATGTGATCTTTTCCAAATGCTAACCATATGGTTTTGTGCCTAAATCACTGAAGGACTGTTGCCAAGCAGCAGACCAACAAAAGCAGGTGTTTTTAACAGGGACTATAAGACATGTCCAGCGTGTTTGTAGCAACAAAAGCCAATATTTTTTAACATGAGATCAGACATGTTCAGTCATGATTGTAGCAACAAAAAAAACGTTTGTCTACGTCTAACTGTGTTTCTAGCAGCAGTCGTGGGTACTTTTTAATTAGATTGTGGAATACGTCCAGAGAGTTTGTGGCAACAAAAGCAGGTATTTTTTAACAAGAGCTTGGAACATGTCCAGCTGTGTTACTCGCGACAAATGCGGATACCTTTTAACAAGAGTTCGGGACATGTCTAGTAGTTTGAAGCAATAAAAGCAAGATCGTTTTAAGTAGAGTTTGGGGCATATCCGGTCGTGTTTGTAGCTACCAAAGCAGGTATTATAAGCCAAAACATGATCATTTGCTAACCATAACCAAATGTTTTTTGTGCCACATACACCAATCAGCCAAAACATTAAAACCACTGACAAATGAAGTGAACAACATTGATCGTCTTGTTACAGTGCAATGTTCTGTTGGGAAATCTTGGGTTCTGACATTTGTGTGGATACCACCTGACATGCTCCACCCACGTCCCATCCATCCAATCTGATCAAAGATCTGTGGGACATGCTGGTTCCCCACCTTACAACCCACAGGACTCAAAAGATCTGAAGCTAATGCTCTGGTGCCAGACACCAAAGGACACCCCCCAGAGGTCCTGTGTCCATGCCTTAACAGGTCAGAGCCAAGTCCAGTCCAAGGAGAAAGATCTGGGGTATCTGGAGGTCAGGTCGACACCTTGGGCTCTGTGTCCAGGTCCTTGGGTCATGCCTGAGCATTTTTTGTGGCGTGGCATGGTGCACTGGTCCTACTGGGGGCCACTGCCAACGACAAGTGCCGTTGCTATGAAGGGGTTTATTTGTCTGCAGTGGTGTTTGGGTGGGTGGAGCACGTGAAGTTGCATCCACATGAATGCCAGGACTCAAGGTTTCCCAGCAGAATATTTCACTGTAACAAGATGATCAATGTTATTCACTTCACCCACCAATGGTTTTAATGTTTTGGCTGATCAGTGTATCATCATACATATCATAAATATACAAATGTAACATATCCTTGGTTTGCTGAAACGTACAACGCCAACCTTTATTCTGGTGACTGGATTGTGTGTGTTTCTGCCCAACACTGTTATGTGGACATTAGGAGTTGGTTCACCAAGATAAATTGACAAGACAAGAGACAAGTTGGTGGCACTTACTGTCAGGTCAGGTGCCATTACAACCATTACAGACGAAGAGGGTGCAACAAGAGGACAGTATTAAAAGAGCGGCGGTCAAAACATCATGTAAATGTGGTATTTATGTTTGCTTCAAGTAGTGATTAGAGAGAGTTTACAGTCTCATTATCGCTTTACACAGATCAGATGTTTTTGTCTGCCTCTTCAGTGGAGCAGAAGCTTCATATACTTTATGATTTAGCTGCAGAGTCTGTTTTTCTGATGCACTTTGTAGCATTCTACGTCTATAAATACACCAGCTTTGCCCACCTCAACCAAGTGTAAAGGCTTTCTTTAATATTGCATTTTGTTTTTGAATTTGAATTCCTGCATTTCCATTCAGCTGTTTTTATATGCAAAATGAAAATATGTGGATGCACCTATAGTCCTGCATCGCAGCCAATCCACGATCCAGCAAGGTGTAGAGACGGCTTAAATCCTGATCTCTATACAAATGTAGACATAGATATTTGTCTCTGCTGCTGAGTGTGCTGAAACATGATCCATATTGCTGAAACACAACACGTAGGCTGTATGTCATATTCATACAGCATGAGATTTATCCCTCTTAGAAGTTACTTATGCCAGTTATTGGCACAATCTGCTGTCACGTTCATGAAATATACAGACTGGGATGAATCATGCAGCAGGAAACTCCTTATATGTTTGCAAGTGGATTGTCATTAGCATACTGTGACGCCACGAAGCAAAACACATGACATGACAAGCAGTTACTGTTCGTCATTCATGTAATTCCCTGACCTAACACATCAACCACCACACGCAGCATATCTCTAGCCTAGATTCACACACACACACACACACACACACACACACACACACACAAACCAGCGCACTAAGTAAACGTGCAGTGGCACCCCGCGGGTGGCGGCGGCTTTGATGTCCTCAGCGTGTACAAACACACAGAGGGAGAAAAAAGAAGGTTTGGCTGCAGCAAGGAAACATGATACACAACATGATGAAATTCATCTCTGTTAGACGGAGGGTTTTTATATACAGGCACATAATGGTGCTTTATGAACCGCTGTCATGTGAAAAAAGGATGTAACCGGACTGACATGCTCAGCGAGATGCACAAAGTGTGCTGTGCTGCACTCTGGTCTCCATGCAGTCATAACGGGGTGTGAGTCTGGCTTGCTTTCCCTTGTTTAAAGCTGCAATATGAGTCTCCTATGAATATCTCCAGTAAATGACAAAACAGGCTACAAGGATAACTGCAGTGGGCACAGAGCAGCAATATGAGCATATGAAATGAGAATGGCTTTCCACAAGACTGGCAAATTATTTAGAGCTGTTTGCCTGGTAGAACTTCAGCTTATGCAACTGCAATCATTTCACTTCACGCTTGATGTTTTTTTGGGCAAGTTAAAAATTCAGACATTATATGCCTGTTTCAAGGCAACCTGTTTTCTCCTTGGACACTATTAGAAGGCTATAAATCAATGTAACAGCGCCACGATTCAGTGAAGCGTCCTTTGTGTGCAGTCGTGATGGCAGTGTTCACAGAGGCAAGAGCAGCTTTGCTTCTTATATTTTGTGTGTTTATTTCTATATCACTTATTAATTGAAATTGAATTTCTGCTATTGTGGTGATTATATTATTTTCCAAGATAAGTCTTTGAGACAAAAAAATGTAATTTGAAATATTAATATACCAACATTTTAGTGGCTTTATACTATTAAATATGAATCAGTCAATGAGTGGGTTTACATGGACAGTTTAATTCCCTTTTCATTCAGAATGAAAGTTCATTCATTAAAAGTGATCTTGTAAACACCTAATTCAGAATGAAAATGGCCGATGCGATTGAAAGTTCAATCCGATGTAAGGGGCTGGAATATTCCGTTTCTAATTCCGAATGAAAGAATTTCTCGCACTTGTATACACTCATTCCTCTTTAAGTTCATTCCGGTCTTTCTGCAGATGCTCGTTTCCTTGCCCTTCTGGCACAATGACGTATATAGTGCGCATAGCAACGGGCTGAGATGGAGCAGTCGGACTCGTTGCACTCACTGGTTTCCATTCGCCAAAGCACAGTCTTCTGTCTCCCTTCTTCGACCTTCTACCTCTCTTATCCTCCTCAACAGACGAAGCATTAGCAGAACAGGGTTGTTGTCGTACTGCTGCTTCAAGAATATAAGCAAAACAAGCCTGAAAAGGGAACTAAGTATGTCGTCGTCAAGTATCTTGTTATCCAGAGCGAGGACTACAGTGTTTTCGTCTGGTAAACGTAAACACATAACATCCGCCCGCCCCCTATCCAATCAGAAACCTTCCCTGCCCAGAAACTTGCACAGACCTGAATAAAGGTGATTAAACTGATCTCTCGTGTAAACCCTCATTTGGAATAAATATTTCCCATGTAAACTACCTGGAAAAACTTAAATTCTGAATGATTCCATTCAGCTTTATTTTATTCACGTAGCCGCATCCAATGTCAGTCGTCCTTAGTTTATGACATCTCTACACGTTACCATCCTGGCAATATGATCTAATTACCTAAATCACTCTAGAAATGAAAAGTGCAGTTTGTGACATTGTTGGTGTTGTAATTTGGGCCAATCACATTTTTATTTAAACCCCTACACCTCATTTTCAGATGCTCCTTTGACCCTCAGAACAGAGTTATGAGAGGTAGTGGTTGAAATCTCCTCCTGTGAAATAGGACAAACCTTCATGACCCTGATACAACACCAATATCATCATAATAACATATACCCTTCGCCCTACAGTCCAAAGACATACCGGGTAGGTTGACTGGTGACTTTAAATTGCCTGTACGTGTAAATGTGAGCATGAATTATTGTCTGTCTCTGTAGCCCCTTTTACGTGGTGTCCTCTAGGCGGGAATTTTCTACCATCATGCCACCTTGCTGCGCCATATAAAAGGTACAATCGCAGAATGGAGGACAGAGTAGTCTTGCCTTTAAGCCAGCATAAGAGGTAGTGCCAGCGTCGAAATGACCTCTGTGATCGGGACAGCTGGCAGGATGGGACAATGGATGAGACGGGTGTGATGTTTTGACATTGCGTTATGTGTGCAACCCACCCCGGAGAGATATATAAAGCAGCTGATAGCAGTCGGCAGCTAACTCAAAGAAGAAGAACAGCAGCTGAAAATGTCTGAAAATTGGGAAAACAACGAGGCCCTGGAGTTCATAACCCCCCGAGCAAAGGACAAGATCAACAGCCATGTAACAGAGCCAGTAAATGACTTTTCCTTCCACATGCTGGCATAGCGTCTAAAATCACACACTGGAGCGACACGATGCAGCTGTTGTTTAGGTCTGTGTAAAAATGCGAAGGCAGCATAAAAAAGGGACTTTGTAGCGGCCCTGTAGTGTGATCTCTTTGTAAAAAGGGCTTGTGTGCCAGCTCTGTGATAGTCTGGCAACCTGTCCAGGGTGTAGACTACCCCGCCTTTCACCAGTGTCAGCTGGGATGGACTCCAGCCCCCTGTGACCTTGAATAAGATAAGTGGTTACAGATCATGGATGGATGGAGATGGAGATCCATTTATCTGATGGAGGAAGAAAAGCATGGACGCTTGCACTTCACTCACAACTCA
The DNA here is from genome assembly GCA_026686955.1 of Epinephelus cyanopodus. Classification (NCBI taxonomy): domain Eukaryota; kingdom Metazoa; phylum Chordata; class Actinopteri; order Perciformes; family Serranidae; genus Epinephelus; species Epinephelus cyanopodus. The sequence goes on along the minus strand of CM048914.1, from coordinate 41,955,765 downwards.
GGTTTCACGCTATCAATCGATCAAATGAGTTATTAAATAAAAAAAGGACACTGCGTCATTACTAGGCAAGTAGCGTTGCTCTGTAGGCTAATGTTAGCAACCTGTGCTCCTACCCTGCCAGAACATGTTGCAAGTGGCAACATCAAGGGCTGAAAAACTGCAGTTCTCTAATGGCCACTTGAGGCTGGCTATAAAACAGAGTCAAGTCTGGTCACTGCTGGCTCCAAAAAAACCAAGAAGGTAATGACTAAAATGCCGAACTTCAGAACAGTAGATTACAAACCAACTGGTGACATCACGTCTTCACATCCATTATTTATACACTCTATGGTCAATCGCCACAAACACCCATGTTAAAATGCCCAACTGTAGCAGAAATAAATAAATCAATAAATAAATCAATAAACAAATAAAACTGTTTACAGCCTGGTACAGTAACCAGTTTTGGTCTCTATAGCTAATTTCAACATTTATGACAACTGTGCAGGGGGTGAATTTTTATATAACTCATCCGTTTACATTTTATTAAGGCCTAACGTTACACGTCATGAAGGGCGGGCCGCTTTGAGTGACAGGCTGTCTGCAGATAGTGTCCTCAGCTTTTAAGTCAGATCCACCCCTCGCTCCTCCACAGTGCCAGCCTCTCGTCCAAATGTGGTCATGTATGGCTCCAGAAAACCAAGATGGTGACGGCCCAAATGACAAACAGAATGGGAGTCCACAAACCAATTGGTGACAATAAGTTAGATTCAGCCATTATTTTTGCAGCAACTTTGATGCTGGAGTTGAGTTTAATTTCAGGCCATTACAGGGAGAATATGTCACAATGTTGGACTGTCGTGCAAATCAGCCATAATGGTGTAACAATATAGGAAGCTATTTAGCTACGAAAACAGCAGCATGCTACAACATTTTTTCTTTTCAATAAAGAAAAGGAGCATAATACATTGAAACAACATTGAACAAACAAATTACAACGATTACTGTTGTTTTTAAAATCTGTTAACAAGTAAAATACATGTGCGGGTTTCTTTTGTTGTTGCGCAGCCATCCTTCAGATGAGTTCTCATAACACTCACTTGGTTTGGGGTGTGCCTCTGAAAAAAACCTCAGTTTAGATGGCTACGTAGCCCTAACACTTCACCCCACCCCTCCATCCAGGAGTTGGGACACCCTACTCCTACACTGTAGACATTAATGCACAAACAGAGAGGTAAGGGCTGAGTGTTAGGGGCGAGGGGTGTGCCGGGATTGGGCCTCTGAATCTTTTTTTGAAAACTGTCTCCAGGCATTAAACAGCTTCATCCTATCAGCCCACATGTAGAATAAATGGCACCTTGATACTCATCTCAAAAAGTCGCTTTACTGTAAGTCTGCACAATAGTTTCTGGCCATGAGCACACCACAATATCACATCGTGACCAGGGTTCAATAAACAGAAGCTGAGGATCTGCCAGGCTCAGGTGGCATCAAGATTTCACTTTCCACAAACACAGCTGTGTGTGAGACGCATGAGCCAACTGAAAGCACATTTTCACAACGGCATGACACCAAAGATCATCGAGGAATCAGAGCCATGACGATAAATAACAACAGCTCTGATGGGAAATACAGATTTTACCCAACTGGGCCAACTCGCAAGGGATTTAAGATTCGCTTCACTGACAAAATTGAGATTTATGGACAGTAAAACCAAAATAGACACATCAAGATACAGACTGAGTGTTTGGATAAAACAGAAACTAACGTTGCAGAATAAATGAAATAGGAAAAAACAAGATCAAATGATAAATAAACTACAAAAAAGCATTTCTGTGGAAGTGGTAAAATGATATAACAAAATATATTATATTAAAACGAATTGCTTTGGAATAATGGAAAACTACATCTATTTTAAATCTCTCAGTATCTTTAAAACACAGCAGGATGATATAACAAAAGGTTCATGTAATGTTTTTCTCGCATTTTGTTATAAAACCTCTAGATATAAAGTCATAATTTGGATACATACTGACAACAGAACAGAAAAGTGAATGCACTGAATGAACTGCAGCATGACCTCGACTGTGTCTAAATTTACCTGAAGCTAAAATGTGGCCTCACATTCTTCACAACAGCCAGGCAGAAATCTAAATTGGTGGGTTTATTCGGTGTCACAGAAAGACAGTGCTGAGTGCTGTTGGCATAGCAATGGACTGGCTGCACAGGCAGAGCATGCTTTCTGGTATGTATTTGTGTGACATGCAGACAGATTTAACTTTATGTAAGATGTAGTATTGTTTAGATCAAGGTCAAGATATCCTCTTGTGATATCTGAAAAGAGTCACTGTCAGATTACAGGTAAGTAGCAGCCTTTTAATGTTAGTTTGAGGTATTTATATTTGCAGTGTCCTAGGGCTGCTGTGGCACTGCGCCTTCTTTGGGCAACAAAAAGTTTGTCTTGGGTGCGTCGGTACAACAGACAAACAAGGAAGGATGGCATACACCAATGTGACTGGGATAGATAGCCATAAAAAGGTCCACAGGCTGAGATCAGTGCAAAAATATCATAACTTCAGTGCCTTTTCCTCCCCAGAGGAAACACTGACATGTAAAATATTGATCTTGATTGATGTTGAATTTGATTGTAATTTATTTTCCGGTACTCTATCTACAATCACAATCAGTTTCTTGTTAGTTACTGTTGTGGCCAATGCAGGTGGCCGCCACGGATGTATGAAAAGAACTGGATACAGCATAAAACGCGGGGCCCTGTTCATTCATATGAGAGTTGCTAAAGTGGTGCATGATGCCAAAATGGTTCAGCTGCCCCGTATGAAATTACCCTGATGATCCAGGGGTGTTTGGTACCACTTCCTCACCGTGCAGCCCACAGAACAGGCACACGAGAGACTTGAAGCGGCTGATTGCAGCTGAATAGCTAACCTTAGCTTTAGTGCTTAATTAATCATGCGGCTCTTCTAGGCTTTCGAAATGTTATCAGACTGAATGGATCAAATCTTGACAGTGGAACGTGTCATTTCGCAGGAGTTGTAACACTCCAAAAAAAGGTCAGTCTTTTACAAAGAGGAAGTGACGTAGAGCTGTAGTGTAATATTCTCATGACTGATCAAGTAAAGGGCTTTATTATGCATAAATTGATTAAGGTTGAATGTGATCATATGGAACAATCAGATATACATTATATTGTGCATAGGCTGAATCAGTTCAATAGTTAAGCTGTGTGATAGTATATAACCATGAAAATGATCATTGTTGTAACCACACAGTTGATTAAAACACAGCACGTTTGTATGAGTTAAGAGCACACACATACGACACTATGCATCACCTGAAAGATGAAAGACACACACACATTCAAAGGTCTGTAAGGTCTGTGTAATGTGCGAGCTCAGGGGATCAAATTAAAGAAAAATCCCCGGAGCTCACATGTCTTTTAAAAAATAGAGTGTACACCAGTTCAAAGCTACTGGAAGAAGGTTTGGTACTTTCCAGAGGCCCTGAGGTCAGATTTGGACAAAGGCCAGATTGGTTGCCACCATTAACTCATGGCGAAGGCAGATTTAGACAAAAAGGAAAGGCTATCTTCCAATAGCTTTCGGCAACGAAAGGAATGGTTTAAGAAAAGAGGTGGAGACTCTGCTGAATCTCCACAAGCATAAAAAGAGAATGTTCAGTCGTGAGTCTTCAGTCCAATCCCGGGTTGACTCACGAGTTGATGTGTTATTGTTGCTGTGACACATTAAACTCACGTTGCACCTGATTCTTCGTGACTCCAGTGTATTTTTGAGTATCTCTGAGTTCCTGTCTGCAGTATCTACAACATTATAGTCAATTGGTGTGCATATATACAAGAAGCAGTGGAACACGCAGAGGAGAGCTAAACTGGCCCATAGGCTCTCCAGAGTGTACTTCTACACGTGGCGTCGCCAGCCAGGAGGGGCAAAGGGGATCGAAGCCTGAGGCCGGGGGACGCCGCACTGCATCCAGTCAGACACGAGGTGGCCACCAAAAACAAGGTAAAAGAGTTTTTCTTTTCTTTGTGTGTGTCTGGAGTGCAGTGCTGGGGGCCGCCCAGGTCAAAGGTATTTGATTTTCCCTCCCTTAAAAGAACCTAGTTATAGTGTGATGATTCAGTAAATTAAAGCAATGTTTAATGCATAACTAACATCACTGGAGACAGGTGAATTGGTGCAATGGGTGTGATTTTGGAGCGGAAAGAGTGAATGTGTGTGTTGTTCGTCTGTTGATAAGTAGAGTAAGGTATTTAAAGTATTTAAAGAGAAATGTGCACAAGAGAAATAAACCGGTAAGAGTAAAAGAGAGCATATCCGTGGTTACCACCGTGTTTCCGCCGAGCACTCCTCAACGTCTGAAAAAGAACGAGGAATGCAAGGCTGAGCGACGGGTTTGCGCGGGCGGAATGCCAAAAAGCAGCTACAAAGTATTTCTGTGATACCACTATTTCATTCCCTAATGGTCCTTTTTGTCACGCATGGGGACAGGACCCTCAGATAGGGAAATAGGTTTGCTTGGACAGAGTACTGGAGCGTTTCTGTGATACCGCCACATCGCCCAATCACAATCTCTTTGAGAAAGACAGAGGTTGTGTTATTGGATGAGTGGGACTGCTTGGACAGAACCCCAAAAGTAGTGCTTAAAGTGGATCCACAGAGAGAAAAGTGAAAAAATAAACAAAAAAAAGTCAAAAGAGCAATGCCAAAAACCGATCGATCATAAGTGTAAAAATTGTAATATAAGTTTAATGTGGTGTGTGATGTCCTTGTGATTGTAGAAAAGCATTGAAAGAGTATAAACAGCTGTTGTATATATATAGCAGAAGAAGTAAGGAGGAGAAGGGTGTATAGAGTGTAAATTGATACGCTAGACGCTGACTCTTACAGACACAGGGAGAGGAGAACACCCGACTGACGCACCCCGACACGCTTGACTACACAGACACAGTGCCGAGAGTAAGGAGAGACAGGTGAGTGCCGACACGGTCGGCTGCACAAACACAAGAGAAAGGAGACGAGGAGTAGCGATAAGAGAGAGACCCGACCAACAAAATTAAACGACATAAATTTGACCTGGCAACAAGATCAATAGGGTGAGCACGTACAGTAAAACACAGTAAACCTAAAATTAGATGGAATTGGATGATGGTCGTGAAGATGAAATTATAGATGAGGAGCATTGTCTTACAGAAGGTCCTGTAGAATACAAAGGCATACGCACGCATTTCTGGTTGGAAAGATCATACCTGGACGACGAAGGGGCCGAGCATTGGCAAGACGAGCAAGAAATTAATCAAAAACTTTGGCAAATTACTAAATTCACCAATTTAAAAAAGGTAAAGGAAACATATCCTGGTGCCCGGTGGAAACATATCTTGCGTAAGCGATCTTGCGTAGTTGTGGGTTCCATATTCATTAAATCCTCTACTGCAGGTGTGTGTGATAGCTATAAGAACGCTCCGGTAGCCAGACTCCCGCTACAACAAATAAACATAAGAGGGCAAGACGGAGTGATATATCATCCGCGGCTGCAGATTGTCATTTCACCCAGAAAAGTTGAGTGGGAGACAGGAAAATTTGGCTGTTTGACCCAAATTCCTCAAGGAGACGGATCAAATAAATTGGAATACAACCCTCATAGAGAGAAAAAGTACAAAACGGCAATTACAGTAGGGCAAATTATCGTGTTAATACGCACCACTGAAACAGACGAGCAACCCGAGATCCCAAGAGCTGGAAGCCAGACAAGGCTAATGGGGGCCGAACAGGGAAAAATGGGAAAAGGGGGTTGACCCCAGTGGAGGCGATAAAGAGACAACATCCAAAACGAGAAAAACGCATTCAACGCTGTGTGAATAAGTGGCACAAAAGAACATCGGGAAAATACCGTTGGCCTATGGAGGGTACCTTTAATCTTGCATGCTGTGATGAAGTAGAGTCAGAACTGAGGCACATCGAAGCCAGAGACACCAAAGCCAGTTACAAGAAGAAGAATAAACGTGCTAAGGAGAGGGAGGTGCTGGACTGGTTCAGACAGGCGGGGGTCAGAAGGCAGATGGTGCAGATGGAGCAGAAAGGGAAGGAAAAGGAAAGCCAAAAACCTGAAGAAGTGAGACCCAATGCACCGCCTCTGCCCAGCTTGCCCCAAGAAGTGACTCCCACTGCACCACCCCTCCCCAGACCACCACCTCCCCCATATCCACAAGAGCCTGCACAACCACTGACAGGCCAATACCCAGTGCTCCCATCAAAATCGATGGAAATGGAGGTCAAGTGAAGGGAAAGTTCACTGTAACTTTGACCGAGCCCAATAATTCCAATGTCAAAAAGAAACAACAGGGGTCGAGAAAGAAGGTGCAGATAGTGGAAGAGTCACCTTCAGAGGCAGAAAGTACTGACGGGTCATCGGATGCTGAGGAACAGGAGGGGACTGATACACTGCCCCCCGCAGACCTACAAGGTGAGAGGAGGACAGTCACTAGACAGGCAGCTGACACACAGGATGCTGAGTACTTTGACGCAGAGGAAGCCCCTCCCACGAGGCGAGCCCCAATCCTAAAAAAAAGGGGGAGGAGCAGGGACAGACTAGTCAAAGACAAAGCATACAAATCCCATCATGCAAGCTGCTCAGACCTCCTTACGCACAGATCCCCCCAGCCTGATGGCCTTTCAGATTTCCCCCGAGACAAGCCTCGATCCTATACCACGGAGTCATATGACATGGAGAGGCGGGGGCCCAGACATCGGCTTCTGAGTGAGGGAGAGGAACCAAGCTGGTCTGAATGGCTGGAAAGACAAGGGCAGGACAGGTGCAGACGCCAAGAGGCAGAAAGAAGACGTCAAGAAGAAAACAGGAGGACAACTACTATCGATCCTCCACCTGGGCCATACCAGCAAATGAGAAATGATACACCTGAGAAACGGCCACGAACCTGAAGCAGGTGCCCCACAGACAACAACACCAGACCACACCCTAAATGATGACATGCTTCGGAGAATGGAAGATGTGATCCAAAGGACTGCCGAAAGAGTCAAACGTATGACTGATGAAATAGGAAAATTGGAGGGCCAGCGGGGACAGGATGGCGCCCTCCAGCAGCAGGAGAATGAACCCCAATCCGGCTCTACAGCAGAGCGTATCACCCTGCAGTTACAGGGAGTCATGGAAAAAGGAGCGCAGGCTGAAAGACACAATGAAAAACAGCACCAGCGAGGCATGAGGTTGAGAGGTGGAAAGACACTCAAGCCCCTGTCAACAGAACTGTCAGATGAAGATAGTGACGATACCACGTACATATGTCCCATTATTACAAAGCCAAGTGGTAGGACACAGTATGTGCCGTGGCCCTTTATGGATATGATAGGTCTGGCGGAGCGCCTACCAGCACTTACAGATGGGCCGACAAGTGGATAATGTCCCTGGAAGAAGTCACAGCTGGCATACAGTTAGCCTTAGGAGATATTAAGGCTCTACTTACCTATGTGGCCGGAAAGCAAACCACTGCAGAGATTTTCACAGAGTGTCACATAGATGCTGCAATTGACAGTAATGCGCATGACCATGCGAATTTTGGAAGGTTCCGCACTAATGTGTGGAAGCAATTGAGAGTGCATTATCCAGCCAAAAGAGACCCCACCAAACTGGAGGGAGAGACTTTGTCTGACAGTGAGTGTCCTTCCAAGTTCCTGCACAACTTCCAGAAAAAGTGGAAGGAGGAAACAGGTGAAGCATGGAATGCCAGCAGAACAACACAAAGCCTGTTCAAACTGATGGTAAAGAAGGCCCTACCAGAAGGGGTCCAGACACGCCTAGAGGGCGTGGTGGGGTTAATGAAAATGGAGTGGCCGTTGTTCTCAGAACACGTAGTCCATCATGTGGAACTGTACAGGAAAGAGAAAGGGAAGGCAGAAGAAGAAAGCAAATTGATAGCTAATAAGCTAACGCAGCTGCAACTGGGAGAACTAAGTAAAATGGTGAAGAAAGAGAAGGATAAGAATAAAGTACAAGCCCCTATGATAACCCCAACCCAGCCACCTCCCCCAGTCAATCAACCACCGCCGCCTCCCCAACCAAGCCCTGCAGACCCCAATGCAGCGGGTAATGGTAGCTCCACTAATGCCACTCACCATTACTATTATTATCAGCAACCAGCACCAAGAGGAGGCGGCAACAGGCCTCTAAGGGGCGGGGCAGAGGTGGACTCCGAGGCAGAGGCTATGCACCAGGAAGTCAACAACCATACTCCCAAAGTGCACCCAATCAGCAACCGGGCCCACCAGACATGGGCTCAGGATATCCAGGAGCCAATTCAGCTCCACCTGGCAATTTGTGTTGGGGGTGTGGTCAGCCAGGCCATGTACGAAGTCAGTGTCCTGTAAACCCATGGGAGGGTCCGGCACAGGACTGGCCCAACCCTGCACCAGCACAGTCCTGGTAGGGGTGCCCGGAGGAGCCTGAGGGGGAACTAATGTCACCAGCTATATCACTGCAGTCACAGGATGAACCAGTCATACCTGTTGTCATCCACGAGCGTGAGTATCCTTTCATGGTAGACACAGGGGCTACATACTCATGCATTGGAAAGGAAGGTTCCAAGTTCCCCCTCTCCACGTCATCTATAAAGACAATAGGCTTCTCTGGGAAATCACAAGTCATACCACTAACGGAACCAGTTCCAATGCTCATTGCAGGTAAAGTTATATGTGCACCCCTGTTGTACTCAGCACAAACTCCAGTAAACTTGTTGGGAAGAGATGTTCTATGCTCCCTGAAAGCAAAAATCATGTGCACTCAAGATGGATTGTACTTGGATTTTCCTGATGATCCTCCCCACAGAATGATGCCACAGCTGCCGGAAGACACGCCCACCCCAAAGCAGGCACTTGTCTATTGGCTCCAACTGCTGCCAGGGCTAACCTACATCGGCCTGGAGTGGTTATATGCAGAGCAGTGGATTAGACAACACTACCACTCGGCACGCACCCCCACTCTGCCACTGCACTGCACGCTCATGTATGACCGAGACCAGACTCATGTAGACTATCAGGAATGTTGGGACACGACACTGGGTCAAAGATTGTGTGAGATCAGATGTGAGAACATGTATTTGGGGCCAGAAGGCGTAGCAGCAGCAGTTTGCCTTCCCAAAAACTTAGAAGGGTGGTTTCAGGTACCCAATTCCGCACCACACATAACGTTGCTAATAGCTGAGGGTTATCAGTCCCACCATCTCGGTCCCATGGTCAAGCGTGCCCTGCAGGTGCAAGAGTGGCTGCCTACAGAGGACAAAAACACATTTGTCTCGCAAGATAGACAATTTACCAAGATCTCATGCAACACACGTGAGGATGTTGTAACACACAAGATTTTAGTGGAAGAACACACACCTACACAAATGGTGCTTAGTGCAGAACACGACAACATGTTACAACAAGTTCCACCTCAATTATGGACAGCCCACAAGACAGACGTAGGACTGATAAAATCAGCCCAACCAGTTCATGTTAAGCTCAAACCAAATGTTAATTTACCATATCAAAAGCAGTATCCTCTCAAACAGCATGCGATTGATGGTATCAGACCAACGATGAAGGGGTTAGTAGAAGCAGGAGTGTTGGTTGAAACTAACAGTCCCTGCAACACACCCATTTTTCCCATCAGAAAACCAAACTCACCAGACTACCGTTTGGTCCACGATTTAAGAGCAGTTAACGCGGTAGTAGACGGGGAAGTGCCGCTCGTGCCAGATCCACACACGTTGCTCTCAAACATCCCACCAGACACACAGTGGTACACAGTCATTGATTTGTGTTCCGCGTTTTTTAGTGTACCTCTACATCCAGACTCTCAATATCTGTTTGCCTTTACATATGACACCAAACAATGGACATATCGGCGCCTCCCACAAGGATTTTCGGACAGTCCCTCCATATTTAACCGCGTGTTGACACAAGATCTCGCCAGTTTGAACGTACCGAGCACAGTCTTGCAGTACGTCGATGATTTGCTCGTCTGTAGTCATACAAAAGAGCAGTGTGTAACCGACTCCATTGCAGTGCTCACAGCACTAGCAAAAGGAGGCCACAAAGTCAACAAAAATAAGCTGCAATTCTGCCAACAAACGGTAGAGTATTTGGGCAGACAGCTGTGTGGTGACAAAAGACAGATTGCACCATCCCAGTTAGAAACTGTAATCAAGGCTCCTCAACCGCAAACGGTGGGCCAAATGTTGTCTTTTCTGGGCATGACAGGCTACAGCAGGCCGTGGATCTGTGACTATGCTATCAAAACTGCTCCTCTCAGAGCCTTGATAAGGGCAGCAGGGCAAACTAACAGTGCAGCTCAGTTGGAATGGACGGAGGAGGCAGAGGGCGCATTTCAAGCCCTAAAAGCAGACATGAAGTCCGCTCCAGCGCTGGGAACCCCTAACTATGCTAAACCTTTTCATTTGTATGTTGCAGAGAAATCGGGCTTTGCGTGCGCTGTATTGATGCAGGACACACCAACAGGTAAACAACCTCTAGCCTATTACAGCACCAAACTTGATAACATCGAAACTGGGCTACCACCCTGTTATCAGGGGCTAGCTGCAGCTGTGTTTGCATTTCAGAAAGCATCATCGCTGACCATGGGACACCCGGTGACATTGTACACTTCCCATCAACTGCATGCGCTGCTAACGAGCCCACGATTCGTTTTGACACAAGCCAGACGCACGGGGTATGAGGTAATTCTGTCAGCCCCTGAGCTTACCATCCAACGCTGCACCACGATCAATCCCGCCACAAAACTGATCTTACCAACAGACGGTACACCACACGACTGCGTTCACGACACCGACAAGTTTATGCGCGCCAGAGAAGACCTACATAACCAACCAATCGCGGCAGATCTCACACTGTTTGTTGATGGCTCATGTTTTCGTGATGCCACCGGCACCCACGCTGGGTACGGGGTCGTTCAACTCAACAACGACGACCAAACCTTTGTGACATTGCATTCTAACCCACTCGCTCAGCCCTGCTCGGCTCAACTCGCCGAAATAAAGGCGTTAACAGCTGCGTGCCAGATAGCACAGGGAAAGTCACTAAATGTGTACACAGATTCAGCATATGCCTACGGTGTATGTCATGTTCATGCTAATATCTGGAAACAAAGGGGTTTTTGCAGAGCTGATGGCACTCCTGTCACTCATGGAGATGCCATTCGTGACCTTCTGGAAGCAATGCTTCTTCCCACAGCTTTGGCAGTTATAAAATGTCCAGCGCACCAAAAGACTGACTCATTAATTGCCAGAGGAAACAATTTTGCTGATGATGCCGCCAAACAGGCTGCCATAGGTGAGGTTATGGCACCCATACTCACCACCCAAGACTGCGAAACTCTTACCACCATGCCATCTCTCATTTTAGCCCAAAATAGAGTAGATGACGCAGAAAAACGCCTATGGGTAAAGCGCGGCGCCATTAGAACAACAGCACCAGGCCCAACAGAGGGCCTTTGGCGCGACGCTCATGGCCACTTTGTATTGCCAACTCTACTGCTCAGACATGCAATCCTTTTGGCGCATGGCAATGACCATTGCGCAAGGGGGGAGATACTAAGAAAACTACAAGCAGTCTGGTGGTCCCCATTCATGGCGGCCACAGTAGATAGAGTACTAAGTGAATGCGAAACTTGCGCAAGATACAACATCAGAAAAGTGTTCACGGCCCCGATAGCGCATATACCACCTCCAGATGGTCCTTTCAGACACATTATGTTAGACTACATAGACATGGGACCACAATCAAGAGCAAGAGGGATGAGATACATTCTGGTGGTCATATGCAGGTACAGCAGATGGGTGGAAGCAAAAGCCACCGCCAAATCAGACCACAGAACAGTCGCAAAATTTTTGTGTCAAGAAGTCTTCCCAAGATTTGGGATGCCAGATACCATATCATCAGACAATGGCAGCCACTTTGTGTCCAACGTCATACAAGAGACACTAAAGCAATTGGGAATCAAGCAAAAGTTTGGCTGCGTCTACCATCCTCAGTCACAGGGAGCGGTAGAAAGAGCAAATGGTATCTTGAAGGCTAAAATAGCCAAGATAGTGGCAGACAGTGGAGACAAGCTTAACTGGGTGGACGCATTGCCGCTTGCATTGATGTCCATGCGCTCACAAGCCAGCAGAGTCACGCATCTAACACCGCATGAAATGCTTACAGGCCGGCCTCTGCCATTGCCATACCTGAGAGGGCCTCATGAGGGACCCTCATTGGAACAACTGCAAGGTGAAATGTTTGACTATTTACGAAGTCTAACTCGCATCCACAGGGCTGTGTTCCAGCAAGTGAAAGGTGCCACTGAGGACAGACGGGTGGAGATTCCTGAAGAACTCCAACGCATACTGCCCGGAGAGTGGGTGTACGTCAAGGTGTTCAAAAGAAAGTGGGACCAGCCACGTAGGGAAGGTCCATACAAAGTCTTGGTAGCTACACCAACTGCCTTGAAAGTTGAAGGTAAGGACGTTTGGTTCCACCTAAACCACTGCTGCAGAGCTAGTAACCCACGCAGGCCGGTACCTCGGCCGAGAGCCAGGCAGAGAGCTGTACCACAAGGGGAAGGCGAAGCCGCCCCGGGAGAAGCAGAAGGGGAAGGCGATGCCTCCCCGCAGGAACAGGGGGCCAGGAGGTCGGCGCGCTTGGCGCGCAGGAGAGACCAGGGCAGCAGCCAGAGCGACAGCAGCGGGTCGTTGCCAGAGAGGGCGGCGACAGAGAGCACCCCAGGGGGAAGCACCCCAGACTCAGTGGCTGACGATGAACCTCATGAGTCGTCACCTGGTAGCAGCAGGACGGATGATGAGGGCTCAGGCAGACAGGGAGCAGAGGCAGCGGAGAGAGCAGAGGCAGAAAGAGTACAGAGAACAGAGAGCAGCCGCTCAGAGACAGGCGAAGCTAGCAGGCCAGAGAGCAGCCCAGGGAGGCCACCAGAGGCAGGATCAGGGGACTCAGACAGAAGCGGCACAGAGTCAGGAGAGCCAGACCCCAGAGCAGGGACATCCCAGGGAACGGCTTAACCATAGGCCAAGACAGGGAGAAAACACAGGCACTAAGGGGGGAGGAGTCAAATTGATGATAATAATGCTACTAACCACATTGCTAATCTTGGCGGGAGTGAAACAGAGTGAGGGGACAGAACTAGATCAGGTGCGGCTAGGTGAGTGTGCAGTGGCACTAGGGACCATAGCTGCCAAACAGGGCATGATACCTTATAGGGAAACCATCCAACTAACCTACTACAAATCACGTGCTTACAATGACATCTTGGTGGAGGGTACAGGAAACCTTAGAGTGCATGGCTGGTCTATTGGTCAACGCTGTGATGCAGAGGGAAGGGTGACAGCAATGGTTGAGTGCAATGTCAGAGGGTGTACTCATACAACCACCGGACACACTATATCTGCTAAAGTAGCCCGCCAATGGCTCCAATTATGCTCTACGGTTAAGAGAGCACCCCGTGAAGTGTTAATGTACAAAACAGAGGTAGTGAGAACAACCACATGGAAATCCAACTCATTCTACCAATGGCTGGAATACTCAGCCAGACAGGTAACTAACAGCACATGTCTAGCCTGTCATAAAAGGAAAGGTCTGCCTAGGATCAGGCCTCTCCCAGACATAGACGGTTGCCAAAATCAAACTAAATGTTTCGCTGCATGCACAATGTGGATGGCGGCAGGACAAGAAAAAATGGACTAATGTCACCACAATCTGTCCAGAAAGTTTAAAAAATGTCTGCTCAATTCCAACAGGAATTTCATGTACCCCCAGTAGTGCATCTGGACCCAGGTCTGGTGTTCCCGTTCTGTGTGGCGCGAGGCGGTGAGATAGAGCAATGGTTGAGCAACGCTACTGTAAGTAACATGTCCCAGGAGGCGGAGAGCCTGCTCCAATGTCGATACGAAAAGATCATTGGGAATGTGTCCTCCACAGCAGGGAGTGTTCAACTTTCAGGGGTCCAGAAAATATGTAATACAACTCAAGAAGCTAACATTCAGTGTAACCAGGTAGTCAACGGTGGGAATAAATCATGGGTATGGGGAAATGATTATAATAATGTCACCTCCATTTTGGTACTAAATATGGCTAATGGTACAGCTCCATTAGCAGATATATTTTGGATATGTGAAAATGAGCTCCAAGTCAAAACTGTGCTGCCAGCCAATTGGACGGGAATTTGTGCGCCAGTAATGTTGACGGGACAAGTCATGATAATAAGTCTAAACCAAAATCAAACCAACAATACTACAGGGCGACAGCGGAGATCAGTTGAAGCTCAGACATCCCGTTGGCAACAAGATGCTAATATCTACATTGCCTATGAGCAGATACCATACGGGACGCCCGAGGGACAGCAGGCTATATCAGAGGAAAACATAGAATGGGCTAGAGGATGGGGTTCTTTGCCCCTGGCTGGGTATTTTATAAATGCTAGGTACATAGAGCGCAACGCTCGATGGGTCAATTACCTATGGTACAACCAGCAGCGATTCATAAATTGGACAGTAGAAGCCCTCCAAAGTGTTAGCGAGCAATTACATGCGACGTCTATCATGGCAATACAAAATAGGTTCATCATCGAGACAATGCTGGCACAGGACCAGGGAGTTTGTGATGTAATAGGGGAAGATTGCTGCACAGTCATTCCAATGCACACCGGGGAGGAGGGTAATCTAACTCAAGCTCTGCAGAACATACGTGCCCTAAGAGATCAACATGTACAACATTCCAGCTGGAACACCAAGGGTTATTCAATTTGGGACTGGTTGGCATCTTTATCCCCTATAAAGCTCTTGCGCGTGGTAGGAGTGATGTTGGGCCTTGTCATGCTGATCCTTATAATAGTTTCGTGTTGTATTATTCCCCTAGTACGGCTTGCAGTCAAGAGAACTATGGCGAGCATTACAGGACAATTTGTGGTGATGAATCAAAGTCTGACAGCCATTGAAAATTTAGTGTCACCAACTTACGAGAACACTGCCCAGGAGAAAATACTTGAATATCAAAACCAATTTGTGTGTCAAAACGACGGCAATCAGTATGAGACACCATGCAAAGAGGCAATGGAAAAACCCACCTCGTGTGAGCAGATGTATGAGCAGGCTGAGGGGATATACGAGGACATGATGTGAGGGGCTCAGATAAAGTTGCCTCGAGCCTCTACTGTCACCCTAACCCAAATACCAACGACTAACCTGCTTACTAATCTAGTTGTATGTTGTAGGAAAATTTAAAGGGGAAGGGAAAAATAGGAAAAGAAGGGGATCACTGTAAGACAATGAGCTGTAGTAAAAATGTCCCTTATAACCTAAAGATAGGTGCTGAAAAATGGCTGACAACTGGAGAGCCCCGGACCCGGGTCAGCAGTCGACTCCGGGGGTTCAGCCTGGGTTCCAGTTGCAGATGCAGTATCCAGCTATACAGCACCAACCACCTGCACCCTTCCATGTGCCGTGTCCACCACCCCCATCGTATCGTCCCGGGCCAGCCCTTTTACGGCCACCAGCCGGCGAGCCTCCAGAATACCAGTTTCAGATGATGGTCCCAGGCCTACCCCAACCAGCCCCACCATTTGCCCAGCCTCCGTGGCCAGAGCAGGCCCCGAACCAACCGATGCCACCCCATGACCCACCACAAGCGCCAGCCCCATTAACTGGTTGCCTTCCGCTCCGAGATATGTCCCCTACAAGCAGAGTCCGATGGATGGCAGAACATCCTGCTGAGGAGGTGGCACGAACCATCTTTCAGGAAATGATGAATGCACCAGCACCTTCCAATGCTACGGCAGGTCCATCGGCAGCCCCAGCGTTTAGTGCGCCCCCCGGTAACTTCGCCCGGCCGGGCCACAGCGGTTGGGGATATTCTTCTGGAAGGGCGGGGACTGCGTTGGCAGTCTCACAGCAAGAAGAACCAAGTAGTACCCAGGGTATGCAGCTTTGGCAACAATGCCAGGGGTCAGAAGTCAATGTTAGAGGCGCTGGACTGCCACCGGCGTCCTCCCCCGAGGGCTCCACCTCATCAGGCGGCACCAACGATCATCTCATCAATCACCCCTATTCCCCTACCACCCCTCCTGACCCACGCCCCATCAACCCCCCTGACTCGCCCAGCCCCCCCCTCCGGTGCCGGGCCCTGCCAACCCTCCTGATCCGCCGGCCACTCCGCCGGAGTGGTATGAACCAACCCCCCAGCGAACACGGCCCGTATCCCCAGGCACATTGGGAACACTGCACTACGGATATGGAGTGCAGATGTGGGAGGTTGACCGCCTCCTCAGTATCCTGCCGCCGGATGGTGATCCAATAACAGTGCTGCAGCTGGAGGCTGCCGCACGTCTACGAGACCTGCTTCATGTGGTCCCTCAAGGACTGTTTCGGTGCATTGTAAACCACCTTCCCCCAGAGCAAAGACGGAAGCTCCGTAAGGTACGGCAGAAAACCTATCAGATCAGAAAAGGGGAGAATAAGATGCTGACAAGGATCACAGGCTCCGGATGGAGCGAGAAATGTGCCACCTACGCAGACAGGCAGTAGAAGCGTCCCTCCGTGAGGACGGCTTAAGGAGGGAGATAACTGCGCTTCAGCTGCAGCTGACAATGTGCTCAAGCCAGCTGCAGGATGCGCAAAATCAGATCGTGACGCTCCATCAGGAAAAAGAGTCGCAGGATAGGCAGGTGGCGTCCTACAGGCGCCTGCGGGGGATAGGCATGGCCGCTGATGTGGCCGCAAGAGGATACTTTCAGGACAATGACAGTGACTAAGTGAATGTGGCCCTCCAGGGCACACGCCGGTGCCGGTATTCCAAAAAAAGTTAAGCTATATGCTATATGCACTAAGTATCTCTGAACCAATACTGTGTTATCGATATACAGGGTATGTAACCTAAAACTGTGATTTGACGAACTAACACTGGAATTATATATGTGTGATGTCTACTGACTTATGGTAATGGTAGAATGAGACTTTTAGTCTCAGAGGAGGGATATATATATTTTCTCCATTGATTTGTGTGAAACTTATTAACCACTGTGTAATACCAAAAGCGTAATGAAAATAGCCAAAGTACAGCGTTAAACTTGTGTTGTGTGAAGACAATCATTGATGCTAATCATGTAGTATGGGACTTATGAGTCCCAGAGGAGGGATATATATATTTTTCTCTCCCTGATTCAAGGCGTTTATCTCAAGTATCTTATGGGGCAGTCAGCCCCAAAGGGGGGAATGTAGTGTAATATTCTCATGACTGATCAAGTAAAGGGCTTTATTATGCATAAATTGATTAAGGTTGAATGTGATCATATGGAACAATCAGATATACATTATATTGTGCATAGGCTGAATCAGTTCAATAGTTAAGCTGTGTGATAAGTATATAACCATGAAAATGATCATTGTTGTAACCACACAGTTGATTAAAACACAGCACGTTTGTATGAGTTAAGAGCACACACATACGACACTATGCATCACCTGAAAGATGAAAGACACACACACATTCAAAGGTCTGTAAGGTCTGTGTAATGTGCGAGCTCAGGGGATCAAATTAAAGAAAAATCCCCGGAGCTCACATGTCTTTTAAAAAATAGAGTGTACACCAGTTCAAAGCTACTGGAAGAAGGTTTGGTACTTTCCAGAGGCCCTGAGGTCAGATTTGGACAAAGGCCAGATTGGTTGCCACCATTAACTCATGGCGAAGGCAGATTTAGACAAAAAGGAAAGGCTATCTTCCAATAGCTTTCGGCAACGAAAGGAATGGTTTAAGAAAAGAGGTGGAGACTCTGCTGAATCTCCACAAGCATAAAAAGAGAATGTTCAGTCGTGAGTCTTCAGTCCAATCCCGGGGTTGACTCACGAGTTGATGTGTTATTGTTGCTGTGACACATTAAACTCACGTTGCACCTGATTCTTCGTGACTCCAGTGTATTTTTGAGTATCTCTGAGTTCCTGTCTGCAGTATCTACAACATTATAGTCAATTGGTGTGCATATATACAAGAAGCAGTGGAACACGCAGAGGAGAGCTAAACTGGCCCATAGGCTCTCCAGAGTGTACTTCTACAGAGCACAGTGCATATTGGTGTTTGGTGTTTTTGTGGGGGACCGAGCAGGCTGAAGGGAATGGATTTCCATTTTCGGTCCTGGCCAATCAATGAGCCGGGTTTTCTTCCTCCTCATGCTTTTTTTTCTTCCTGGTCAGTGATCATTTCGGGCAATACCGCCCTAAAACTGCGTGATGTTGTCCAGGCCGGTTGATCCGCTTTGAAAAGCGTAGTGTGAAAGTGAACCAAACCAAATGAAGGTGTGAAATTTCAATCAAACCGAGTCTCCTGGACTATCGTGGTGTGAATGCGCCCTTAGAGAGAGGTGTCACTAAAACAAGGATTACCTGAAAGTTAAATACAGAAACTTTTAAGTAACTTCAATGTTATTGCATCAGAAACAATGACCTTATCAGATAAGATTCTAACAATAACAAGAGCCAGTCAAAATAATGAGTTATTTTGATGGAATACTTCTTCCACCATTGAGGACCTTGAATGTCTGTGTCAAATTTTATGTCAGTTTATCCAATAGTTGACAAAATATTTGGCTTTGACCCAATGAGCTGATGCTCAGACTGACATTTCCCTCCCAGGACTCTCACCACTGTTTAGGTCAGACTGCACAAATATTGATCGCAGGGTAACAATGTGTGAAGAGCTGTGATGCTTACAAAAACATCCTGCCATTGTTTCCAACTGGCTAACATTGTAAATAAAACATGAACTAGAAAAATTAATTCACCCATTAAAAATGAATAACATAAATCCACAAAGTCACAGAGTTAAAAAGGTACGACTCACACCTGGGTCACTGTTAGTTGAACGTGGTGACTTAATGCCTTCGTACAATATGATTTAGCATTAATTAAAGCTGTTAACTGAATGATTTAATTAATTTATCAATTCAACAAGGGGATTTTACATGAAGCGACACAAAACAATTAAGGAAGCATGAAAAGCATGTGAGCCAACCTATTGTTCGTCAGGCATGTGTTTGTGGATGAACCAATTGATGTCTGCAGTTGTGTAACACGACACAGTGAAATGTAATTACGCTGCACGCCAAGCTTAGAGCCAAACTGATAAACTGCACATGCAAAGAGTTTGTAATGTGGGCGACAGAGGAGAATGGCTCTACGCCTACCTGCACTCATTGTGTAAAAGAGAAAAGAGACCATCAACACAAGTGTTTTGTAAATCTGTGTATCAAGGAAAAGAATTATTACTGCTGTTGTCTTCAGGCTGTGCAGCTCTGTGGCTGAAAGTAGAATTGACCCTGCACAGCTAAGAAACACACTGTGTTACATCACTCACTGTTTAAAGGATTGTTTCATCTTGTTTAAGCAAGAATATTTAACCTTTTCTTGACCTTAGATATTTAAGATCCTGTAGCTTTTTACGGAGCTTTAAGCAGCTCTTATCAAAATGATTATGTCAACAATTAATCAAATGACTGTGTATTGTGAAAGGAGTGGCTTCTAGTGACGAACCTACAGAGAATTAAGAGGAGCTTTATAGCATCTTTCAGGTTATTTGATGTAACTTTAAAGTGTTGTGGATAAAATCACTCGCATGTCAATGGAGCCATCTCCATGACAACAGAGCAAACTCCACCCTCTCAGGTCAACATATTCTCATACGACAGTTTGTGTGATAGTTAACGCAGTGTTTTAGAGCTTTTCAAGCGACTTTTCAGACCCTATTAGCAACTAAATTTCTAAAAGCAACTGGCGACAAATTTAGCAACTTAGGAGGTATTCACACTGGCGCTATTTAGTCCGCTTTAAACAAACCCTGGTCGGCTTCCACTGATAATTCGGCTCGTTTGGAGTGGTGTTAACGCTCATTCAAACTCTGGTGCGGACCATACGAACGAACAAACCCTGGTCCGCTTGAACACCGGGGTTCTCGGTTCACTTGCAAGGGAACCCTGGTGCAGTTCACTTACAGTGGGAAATGGAAACTGACTATCCAGCAAACCAAAGAGAGGAAGTGAACCAAAGAGAGGGAGTAACTTTGAGTGAAGTGCATTTCAGGAAGAAAAAAAACAGCCAACAGCACGAATCGGGAGAAGCAGAGGTTAAAAAAGTCTCGTGGGCAGACGTGGAGTAGCGAGGAGGTGGAGACGCTTATTGATATATGGTCAGAGGACTATATATCACAGTTGCCCCATTGTTTTTGTGGCAACCAAGCCGGCTGAAGGGGATGGATTTCCGTTTTCGGTCCTGGCCAGTCAATGAGCTGGGTTTTCTTCCTCCTCATACTTTTTTTTCTTCCTGGTCAGTTGTTGTTTCGGGCAATACCGCCCTCAAACGAGCAGCTGTTGTAACTGCAAGACGTTAACCAGGCGGTTTGGTCCGCATTAAAAAGTGCAGTGTGAAAGTGAACCGATCCAAATGAAGTTGTGAAATTTTTCAGCATTCCCCGCCCAATCAAATCGAGTCACCTGGACTATCCTGGTGTGAATGTGCCCTAATTTAAACCATCATGGATCTCTCTCCCTCTCACCTTTCGCGCATCACCATTGCTCAGACAAGGGCTGGCAGTGGAGCAGTGGAGGATCTTTGGATCTCTCCCATATTGCACCGAATGCATGCATGATCATCAGTATGCAAATGAGTGCATGACGTCATCTACCGATTTTTAGCAACTTTTCTAGCTAATGGGAGCTACTTCCATTGGAAAAGAGTTGTCAATAATTAGTTTACAAAAATGCACGCACAGAGGTTCATATGATATTAAATTAAATACAGCCCCATGAAGTAGATTACATAACTCACTTCTAGTTACGTATTTAGCATGAACTTAAGTCGGATAGGTTTAGTTAAGTAAAGTTACAAAGGTTATGTTTCGGAAAAGAAACACGGTGACAATGTATCTTCCTGCCCAGTTCAGACCGAGGAGAGATGAGTTGAAACAGGCAGCTACCTGCAGTGCGCTATTCTTCAATACTCTAAAAACCTGCTGGGTCACTCCAATGCAACTAGATAAGACGGTGTATCATCTCTAGTCAGCAACTCTCTGTACTTATTTTGTTTAATATAATTTGTAGCTTCTTAATTTTGCCTCGACTGGTGGACTTTACTTGAAGCCAATTGGATGTTGAAACACACAACGTGCTTAGATAACAATACAATACATTTGGAAAAATTCAGGATATCAAAACTAAAATATGCTGTTTACATGACGTGTAGCAAATTTAGTGGAATAGTGGAATATTATTGTGCATTTCAACGTAGTCACTGGATGATATTTTCTGTTATTATGATTAACAAGACCACTGTTTTTTTATTCTATTTCCAATACATTATTTGTCCTCTCCTCCTGCATATTAATATGTGCCTGAAAGGAGTTCTCATTAATGCACCAGTCGCTCCTCTTTGATTAACATTTGCGAAAAACTGAAATGCCCGATAAAAATTTTGTTTTAAAGGCTCGATTTAAAGCACAGCTTGACCCAACTTTCATCTAAACAGATTTACTCGGATCTTCCCACTCAGGACATTTAACAGTGAACTTGTGACCTCTTTTTGAATATGTTTATTTTCAGAGTGAACACATTTCCTTGGGGAGAGTGTCGTACATCAGACGTCCGTGTTGATGAATTGAGTAATGAATTATCCACTGATTCTAGCTTTATCCTAACAGGGGTCACTTGCCAAACAGAAACTTGTGTTGTCTCATTTGAGAACATGAGGAGACTCATACCTGCTGATAACAACTTTAAGCCCAATTAGCATTAGTCATCTGAACTTTGTGTCACTGTTAATGAGCGGTGGAAGCAACCAGACAGCCAGTGTGGCTAAGAGAGGATAAACATGCATCTTTTACTATTTGTGTTGGTGCCGGTTCAGACAGCCGAAAGGTAAATTACCCATCATCAGAGAAGGTGAACTGAGGAAATTGAACTTTAATTATTTATAACATTTTTACAGCACAGGCTGCCTCCACAAAAAGAAGACTAATTGGGCTTAAAGTTGTTATCAGCAGGTGTGTGTCTCCTCATGTTCTCCAATGAGACAACACCAGAAGCAAAAGATAGATCTAGCCTTAATAAAATACCTTACATGAGCATAGTTCCCATGTATATTTAAAGACAGCCTGTCATCTTGTGATAACACTACAAACACAGACTCAAACAATGGTTGTGGTGAAATATTAAGAACAAAGAGTCTTAAAATATTTATACATTTAAGTTGCTGCCTGCAGAGCTGTCCCTTGCTTTTCAGGGGCTAAGCAGCGTTGTGCATTATTTGTGACTGTCAAACACTATAATAAGACTACAGGAGGCAGACAAACACTGTAATCAGGGCACTGACTTTAATTCTGAAGTGACTTAATCATTATTTAAAATTTAGCTCAATAGGTAAGTCAGGATTAGCGCTAAGTGGCAGCATTTATGAGCTATAAAAGAGGTTTGGTAATCAGCAAGTTGATTTACAAAGAGGCTCCGAGGAGGCCAAATCATCTGTGACCAAAGTGCTGCTGCGATCGTCAAAATAAACTGCAAAACTTTAATATGGCAAGGAGAGCAGCCTGGAAAGTCACGACAAAATATGTGAAATGCCAACTGCATCCAAACAGAGAAACAGCAGTAGGCAAGACAAAAAGGACATGATGGACACAGACCTCATATAAGCAGCTCTGTGTGTACACCGGGGATTTAATTACTTCAGTTTTAAAAGCTTTTCTCAATAAGTGTAATACTTTTTGCCCCTATACACGCCTCTGCACACAGTGTTCCCTCTGAGCAGAAAAACACTTCCTTTTTTCTGTTGTTTTATCTTCTGTGCACCTGGTGTCTTCTGCTGTGTTGACATTTTGTCATTTGATTGTTATGAATTACCTTAAAAATTAATAGTCTGACATTTTGAAATGTCTAACAAGAATTATATGAGAGGATCAATACTGATGTCATATTTCTCCGTTTCAGGTCTGGTGTGTAGAATTTAGGAGGATATGTTGGCAGAAATGCAACATAATATTTTAAGTAGGTTTTCTTTACTGTATAATTACCTGAAAATAAGACTCGTCGCGTTTTTGTTACCTTAAAATGAGCTGTTTATCGACAAAGGGAGCAGGCGCTTGTTTAAGGAGAATGACAAGTTGCATTGGCATGTTTCTACAGTTGCCCAGAACAGACAAACCGAACACTGGCTCTAGGAAGCGCCATTTGCATTTTCATGTTTTCATGCCGGCCACTGTAGTTAGAAACCACTTCATGATGAGCAAAGTTACAGGTTACAACATAAAACTGCTTTATTCAGTGTTTCCACCTGTTAAATCACCTGCATCAGAGAGGAAGAGACCTCTCGGATAATTTATATTCTGTCCTTACGATTGCTTATCTGAGTAAGACTGAGTGAGACTCCAATAAAATTGTGTTCTTGGTGAGGTGTGGCTTTACTGATGGTTGTTTCTGTAAAACTGAAAAATACAGTACAAACAAATATATTTAATCCCTGCACACATAAATGAAAAACAGCAGCAGTGTAAATGTTTACAGCTACAAAATGCTCATTAACTTACAGTAATAAAACAAAGCAAACTGCTTTTTCATGTGGATGAATTTTACCCCCCTCTTCACTGCTGACATTGCAGGTAGGCATCAAAATATGAAGTGTACAGTTACTAGCTTAACCTCTACAGACATGCTTCTTTCAGTTAGTTAATAACCTGACGTGCAGCAAATGACCAGCATGTGTAGAGTACATTCATCTACTCCAAGGCTTGAACGCAAGGTTTGGCTGCTCTTTGTTCAACTGAAAACATGAAGGATGGATAGTGACACTTCAGGAAAACGCAACTTCCAAAAATCAACACTACCAAAAATGTCCACTAGATGGTAACGACTGAACAGGAGTCAGCACAATTTAGCTCCAACTAAAAACCTCATGAACGTCTGTATCTTAAGTTATGAGGGAGAAAAGGTGAGCATGCATTAGCAGCTGCTGGGCTAACGGCTAACGTCCTCAATATGCCAAACAACATCAGAGCAACGCTAATTTAACATGAAACTGCTTTATTCAGTGTCAGTGAAGATCTTCAGTCATCCAGGTCATGGCAATCTATGGTGCTAAGTTTCACCTCTCATCCAAGAGGCTTCTTCCGTTCTCAACGGCTGGTGCAGGGTCCAGGGCTTTCAGTTGAGGTCACATGTGGGTTACTGACCCGCCCAGCCATCATTTGTATCGTTAGGGTTAGATGGTCCAGGTGGGAATGGATTTTAAGTCTTCAGGTTGACATAGGTGGCTTCTTTCACGTCTCTTTCAAACCATCTGCCTTCTCTGACCAAGATGAAAGCCCTCAACTCTGCATCAGTGATTTAAACTGAAGAAGCTTCCTGAATAACAGGGGAATCGCCAAGAATGTCAAGAAACTCAAGCAAGTCCAGTTGCCTACACTTATGATGCTTTATTCAGTTTTTTTTCTTCACCGGTTTAAATCTCCAGGTCCGTTTGTTTTGGAGAGGAAGAGACCGTTGTTAGGGAAGTTAGCTTCTGGCTTCGACTGGGGAGGCTGTGGCTCAGAGGTATAACGGGTTGTCCACTAATTGGAAGATCGGCGGTTTGATCCCTGGCTCCTCCAGTCTGCAGTAGGCAAGATACTGAACACTAAATTGCTCCTGCTGGCTGCTCCACTGGTGTGTGAGTGCGTGTGATTGGCTATTGAGTAGCAGGTGGCACCTTGTAGCCTCGGACACCAGTGTGTGAACGTGAGCGTGAACGTGACTTGTAGTGTATAAAGTGCTTTAAATGGTCGGAAGACTAGAAAGGTGCCATCCAAGTGCAGCCCATTTACAATGGACCATTACTAAGTTACAGTGTAGGCTGTCACTGTGTGTCCCGCTGAGCCTGTTCAAAACTTTATTTGATAAAAAACGAACGGTTGAGTATTCAGAATTAACAGCCAGATCTGATTGGACTAACTGAGTCGGGTACAGCCCTAGTTGGGGGCAGCCGTCGACAGTGCAAATCATAAGCATTTGTGCAGTGTTGGAAGTCTTGTTAAATTGTATGTATCTGACAGTTTTTTGTTAAAAATAAATAAATAGAACAGGAATCTATATTTTAACTGTTGTTTTCACTTCTTTTGCAGTTTTAACGAGAATCAGTGTGTTAATTAGTGAACTTTAGAGGTGCCGGTTGGCAGATTTTTCTTTTCTCACCTTTTGACAGAGCCAAGCTACTTCTTTCCCAAGTCGCTACTGCTAAGCTAGGATAACAGGCTGCTGGCTGCAGCCTCATGTTTACAGTACAGATATTTAAGTGGTGTCAATCTTTTCATGTCGGTGAGAAAGCGAATAAGCGCACATGCCAAAAGGTTGAACAGTTCCATTAACATTATCATGCATTTGCTGTAGGACAACAAACGTCCAAAATATTTTAAAGCCAGCTAAGCAGCAGTGTTAGGTTGCAGGGTATGAATACATGATGTACAATCTGTGACATTTCACTTAAACACATGTTGTGGCAAACGGCATACCAGGTTAATGGTTCATAAATCAATATGTCACTGTGTGTTTAAGTTATGGCAGCAGGCTGATTAACATATCCAGGCTGTTAACAAGATAAAACGGTGCATGACTAGCCTCCATTATTTACACCTTGTGGCTTATTCATTAGTCCAATTCATGTGATATAATAACCCGTTGCCGCCGATCACACAAAAGCCATCAGCTGATATCTCTGACGTTATCATGTTATATTTTCTATCACTGCACAGTGTGACAAGGAAATGACTTCCAGATGCAGCATTAATCAGCCTGTAACAAACACTGCCAACATGTGACAAAATATTTCCAACCTGGCACAGAGGGGTAATTTACTGCTATAAATATCCCCATCTATTCATCTTCATCAATATCTGCATCAATTCATCAAACATTTCTGCCATATGGGGTGTCAGCGGCTTCATGACCGATTCTGATCTCCTCTCCACACCTCTGAACAGCCAGCGTGAAAACCTCCGTGCACCTGCAAGCATGATGTATGCATATGTGTCACAGCTGCCGTTCGCATTCTGCTGCTAATCCCTCCGAGCTGGAAGGTTATTACCCTGCTTGCCAGTCAAACGCTGCCCAAGAAGAGACAAATATGCTCTCTGTGTGGACATGTATTTATGGACATGAAGGGAAGAAAAAATCCCCCCGGGAGGAAAGCGGCAGTGGAGGGGCTGCTGTAAATACATCCATTTCACAGACACCAACACACATCTTGCATATGTAAAAACATACTGAGGCACACATGCATGAACAACCACCCCCACTGTGTTAACATGATGATAGGTGGCTGACAGTCTCATACACTGAGGTAGAGATACATGAAAAGATATGAAATCCTCTTCATACCAAACATGACTCCCACACCATCACATCATACTGTAAAAAACAAACATCTATTCACATTGTACTGTTTGTTCCTTTGTTTTAACCCATTTTACTGAAATTATCTAACAAATTCTCATCTGCAGATAAAATTGACACGGCGGCGATATTTTTGAGGTTTACTTCATGAGTGTTTCTTTCCATGGTGTATCCAATGGTTCTGAGTGAAAAACAAATTAGATTGTCTCATTTCATCGGCGTACATGCCCACACACAAAACACAGGCTGAAATCAGATTTGCGCCGCCAGACTAAGACACATGTCTTTAAATCTGAGTCGAATATCAAATCAGTGCTTTAAATCTGATTTGTGAAAATCAGTTTCATGCTTCCAAGGCTGAAAAGCATGAAATGTCTGCAATGTAACTGCCAGTTGAGCCTTTGATTCAGTGGCAGATCTCCCTGTAGGCGATATAGGCAGTCGCCCACAATGGCCCCACCCACACAAAAAAAACAAAATCAGGGACATAACATATGAGAAATGGAGGAGAGGATTGCACGTGGAGAGCATTAGAGTAAGAGAAAATGAAAACACAAAAGCCATCTGAGTCACAGTTTAAAGCAAAGAAACAAGAAGATGAAATTTGCAAAGTCGCACATGCTGCTTTCTTTTATTGTTTGTTTTTATGCCTCCGCGCTGGTGACAGCCGGGGCTGGAGGGTTGTCTGTCCTAATCTCATGAATGCAGTATCTCAAGAACACTTTAAGGGAATTTCTTTACATTTGGCACAAACGTCCACATGGACTCAACAATGAACTGATGAGATTTTAATGGTCAAAAGTGAAGGTCACTGTGACCCAATCTGTGTCATTCTCGTGAATGTGATATCTCAAGAACACCTTAAGGGAATTTCTTTTACAATTTGGCACAAACATCCACTTCGACTCAAGGATGAACTGATTTGATTTTGATGGTCAAAGGTCATAGGTCACTGTGACCTCGCATCTGTTTCATTCTCATGAAGGCAATATCTCAAGAAGGCCTTGAGATATCACTTGAAATATCTTCAAATTTGGCACAACTGTCCACTTTGATTTAACAATGAACTGATTAGAATTTGGTGAGCAAAGATCAAGGTGACTGTGACCTTGCATTTGTCTCATTTTTGTTAACATTATATGTCAAGACGGCCTTGAGGGAATTTCCCTTCAGTTTGGCACCAGAATCCAATCGAAAAAAGTCATTAGAATTTGGTGGCCAAAGGTCAAGGTCACTGTCTGTCTCATTCTCATGAAGGCAATATATGAAGAAGGCCTTAAAGTAATGCCCTCAAATTTGGCACAAATTTCATTTGGGCTTAGCAATCAATTGATTAGATTGTGATAGTCAGAGGTCATAGGTCACTGTGACCTTGCCTCAGTCTCATTTTTGTCAACACGATATCTCAAGAATGCCTTGAGGGACAATAAACTGGTAAGAATTTGATGGTCAAAGGTCAAGGTCACTGTGACAGTGTGTCTGTCTCATTCTCATGAATGCGATATCTCAAGAGCGCCTTGAGGGAACTTCTTCAAATTTGATGCAAACGTCCACTTGGACTCAAGTATGACATTATTAGAACCAAAAGTCAAGGTCGAGTCCAGTCTCACTCCAAAGTCGTCGAAATCCGGCGCTTGAGCAGTGACTCGGGGTGTCAGAAACCAACAAAAAAAGGCATTCTTTAACATTGGCATAATACGCAACCAGTTGCCGTTATAGTTTAACGGCGCCTGGCAGCATGGACAGGACAAGGACGAAAGTTAAGGCAGCCGAAAGAGCGGTGTTCACGTCCTGTAAGATTATAAAGCCTAACCTTGCTCTTTTTTCCGAAACCTAACCACGTGTTTCTGTTGTTGAAGGAAAAAAACGGTCAATTCCTGGCGTTGTACTAATGTGTTTATTTTAAAAGAGACTGTATGTAAACATTAAAGTTCCTGTGAAAACAGAAGTGTATCTTGAAAGAAGACAATGCACGCAACAGGCGAACTTGACACGGCGTCCCAGAACATCAACAACCAACACACCCAGGGTACCTTTCACGCCGTATGTGGGCATGAAAAGACCACAACCAAACACGTCAATATGTGACGAGGTCGGAGTGAGAATGTGCTGCAAGGTCACTGACATTCACATGAATGCGATATCACAAGAACACCTTGAGGGAGTTTCTTCAAAACTGTCCACTTGGAAACAAAAATTAAATGATTAGAATCAAGAATTCATGTGCCAATCATGACATTTCACAAAAATGTCTAATGGGATAAAATGATGAAGTGATGATATCATATATCCAAAAGTGAAAGGTCAACTTCACTGTGACATCGTAATGTTCTGCATAAAACATTTTTCTGGCCATTATTCAATATCATATCTCAGGAGCAGAAGGGGAGACGGTTGATCAGATACTGAACTGGTGACACTGATCTTGGGTGTCCATCTTGAAACTGTGCTGATTGTACAGATCTTCTGTGCTGAGGGGGGAAGGTGTGTGTGACGCATCCGTGTTTTCACAGATGTAAACTGAAACTCCAAAATGACTGCTTTGAGCAGGCCTAATTCTGGTTTATTATTATTGTCTGTTTGCAAAGCTGTTTATCTGTGCTGATTTAAAATCTATTGCTTTTGCTCTCGTTCATAATAGATACAGTAAATCTACGAGATAATTATTTGCGGGGGTCGGGTGGCGAGTTGTCCGTGAGCGCAGAATGTACTCGGTCTGCTTTCATTGTCACGCCAGCACTGCTAATCATACTACAAGTACTACAAAGTGAAAATGTGGACTGTTGAGTGCATGTGCATCCAATCACAGCGTATTCAGAAAGTATTTAACTAATCAGTATCTTTGAATAGCAGACGTGCTTTTATGTTTTATGTCTGAGAATGTTTGAAATCTTTAACAAATGGTTGAAGCGTGATGAGATGCAGTAAGTGAACACACTCATTCAGCTGAGTGTGTGCATAATGCACTCAATCTAATAATTTGCATTTGCTCCAGTCACTGTTGTGTAATTTCCTTGAATTCCCTGAGTATGTAGTAATACACAGGCATTGCATTTCAAATAAATCCAGCGCTTCATTTTTTTCAGTCAGACCCACATCCACACAGAAACACACAGAGACATCTGTCCTCCCTCATTTGCAGCATTGAGAGTATCACCACAAAACACATGCACAAAACAACACAGTTGAAATCCCAGTGTGAGTAATCTCATCAGAGGTGTGTTCAGACAGGTGGCTGTGTGTAGGCAAACCTGCTTGATCCAGGAGACAGAGAGCACCAGAGAGATAACCGGCGATAAAGTCCCTGGAGCAGACATGAAACAACTCGGATCAAGCCACATCTATTGATGTACAAGTGTGTCTTTGTGTTGGCATGTGTGTGTGTGTGTCTGTGTGTGAGCTCCATCTCTCCTCAAGGACCTCGGCCCATTGTGTTCTCCTGAGGCTGTCAATAGTATTTAAAACATAGATACAGAACAACTTGCTGCAGTCACAGTCCCAAGGGCATCCAGTGAGGCCTTATCTAACCTGACGGGCTGCGAGGAGCGAAGCTGCTAATGTCTAACAATGTTTAAGTCATAACATGTATCATGCATGCATGTTTCTGTGTGAGCATTAAGTGTCAAATGACTTTGAAGCAACACTCTGTGGTGTAGGATGCGATTACCTTCTGCAACTTCTGTTATAAAACTGACGAAGCTGAATTGGATTTAACACGACCAGGAGAGCTGCAGTAAAGTATTTTTTATTGTATCCCTTTTGTCGTCATGTTTTATGGTTGCGCTGGAATAAAGGTCCAAAACTGCCAAGCTGAAAACCTGTTCAGATAAACAACGCCCGTGTGCTCACAGTAACTGTGACATGACAGTTTTTTTTACCCATAGCAAAGTATTCATTACTCCTGCACTGCTCTTACATATTAATATAATCACCTTCCACTGCAATACCTGCACTGTCAAACACAAATTTGCACCACCATCATATCTACTGCAGTAACAGCTCTCTGTAGTCCTGGGACTAGATCATTTCAATTTGGTTTGTTTTTATTCTTTCTACCTATTTTTCCATCCTTATATATATGTGTGTCCTTGTATGTGTTGTGTAAAAAGCTACTGGGTGCCTTAATTTCCCTCTGGATTATTAAATAACCACCTATTTTCTCTATCTTTTAGGGCATAAACAATAGTATTAATAATAACTCATAATTTTGTGTTTCCATGGTGATGCTGATGCTGACAATGATGACACCTAAAGCTCACAGTGAAGTGAAGTGAAGAAAACAGAAATAAAAACATCCATGCATGCAGCGTATTCTCACAAAACAGTTATATATCTTAGCTCAGCTCAGGAAAAGAGACGTGATGAGGACGAATCTTAACATGACTCAAAGTTCACTCAAGGTTCAGACACTTCTGAACATGCAGCTCCCGTGAAGGCCAGCCGTGTGTTTTCCTGTGAATATAATCTAAATAATTATATTTCTACATGTATTTTGTATCTACTCTGTGTAAAAGAGAAGCAGCGGTAGTCACGTATGTCCTGGCTGGAAAGAAAGCCCTCAAATGAATGATTAGAGAAAAGTAAAATCAAACATTCAAACACTGAATGAAGAAATTACTGCACGGTATTAAATCATAAGCTCAAATCATGAGTGAGCATATATATTTTTTCTTTATCTATTCACTCAATCTGGAATCTACACTGTTCAGGGACCACACTATGCAGAGATATTTAAACAGGCCTACGCTATTCTGAAAAATGGTAATGTCCCTTTTTCCCCTCCCCAAAATTTAGTGTAACTGTGGAGCGTAATTTGTCACCCTGTCTGACAACGAAGCTTTAAAATGTAGCTTTAAATCCACTGCAGCAGGTTTTCTTACCAAAAATTAGTCTGCCTCACTTTTCACCTTCAGCTCTGCCTGTCATACCTGCTGCTTCTTCATAAGATTCAGTCAGTAAATTGTTGTACTTAATCCCAGTTAAGGGCCGACCATAGATCTTCTCATGGGCCCTTGGCCATGGGCTTGGGTTCATCTGTACCCTTTGGGATGGGGTCAATAATGGAGGGGTCCCCTCAGGTTATGTGTGGTCATATGTACAAAGTACTACAAAGAGACAAAATATACTACAAAGTTGCGTGGTGATGGGTGAAACCCTTGAGATGTTATACACCTTTATGTGATGAGCCACGCCCTCCGCAATATTCATTGCCTTATAGAAGCTCAGTTTTAGTAAGTTTTCCAACTTTTGCCAAGAGGGAACTTTAGATATTGGTCCCTAGATTATGTTCACCCAGTTTCATGCAGATCGCTCAAACTTCCTAGGAAGAGATCGATTTGAAGTGTTTTTCAAAAAATTCAAAATGGCAGAAAATCTGTATAAGCGGAAGTTATGGGTTCTGAGGCAAATGTGTTCCTCATGAGGAGAGGCATCTCTGTGCAAAGTTTCATGTCTCTACGACATACGGGGCATGAGATATGCCCATTCAAAGTTTCAGTCAGTTGCTATAGCGCCCCCCTTTGGCCAATTGATGTACTATTGCTTCATTCGCATCCTCCCATGAGGATCAGCACCACAACGAGGCTGTAAAGACGTGTTTGGTGTGATGACGTTCTATCTCATTTAGCGTCTTGTTAGCAGCCGTCTTTTTTAAGACACATAAAAGCTTCAAAGTGAATGAGTGCGGCATTTACTGATGTATTTAATGTCATGGAATAAAATGTGAAAGTCTCTTAAACTTGTGTTAAGCACAGACCTTGGTCCTTATCAAACCAAAAAACATTGGCTTAAAGATGAGGGAAGCAGTGGTGCATTATGCTCAAACTCATTTCTGATCTTACAGTGACTTCTAGGTCTAAGATCATTAATGAGTTTTAACTGTACCCTGTTATTACTTGCTTGCTATACCATGTACAGTGTAGCCTCTATAATAGGGACAGTGATGAGAAGCTATTAACTGTATGTTTCACTTTTCTCTCACTTACACACCACCCTTGGAGGAGCAGCTGATCTGCCCTGATGCAGCACGGGTCAGCTCACATTTGCTCGCTGAGAGAAAAGGGTTTGATCATCAAATGTGTGCAAATTTTTTCTGAATGCAATTACATGTTTCACTGAACACGATCATTTTCTTTCAAAGATGTTGCTACAAAGTACCAGGCAGTTGATTGGATGTGTGCTGCCCTGCGTCCACGTCCTTTCAACTACAATGCGATTATGAAATAATGATAGTCATATCTATCTCATATTGAAAAACATCCGCACATGTTGTTTGGCTTTGATAATTCAGAAGCTACTGTAATAGCTGCTGCCGTCTTGCACACCTTGGAAAAAAACTGGACACGGCGGATAATTTTCGACTTTCTTTCAAGTGCACGAGACGTCTCTGGAGCTTATTATCAACACAGCTGTTTTATTTGTCATGTGGTGAGAAATGTGTTGTTATTGTGGATGTGAGCGCTGTGGAGGGGGGGTGGCAACATGAGTGCATGATGCGCCACAATGAATTATAACAACAAACAAACGTGAGACTGATGTAATATAATAAAAAAAGCAGGCTTGCTTTGTGACGACGGCTTTCTTTCCTGACCTGACCTCCTGGGATACGTACCAACACCACAGATTAAAAACAATCCTGAGTAAATGGAAAATCATAACAAAAGCAGATACTTCAGAAGATGTTCTGGAGTCACGTAGCGGCCTGACACATGACAATTTACGTACATCATGTTGGGAGTTTCTTTCATTTGTCACTTTGCGTCCCCGCTGGCACTGCTTTGCAGGTCGCCTACCTGGACAGCAGTGCTGCTGCATGTGGCAGCCTCTGTGACTGAGACAGAAATCCCCAGAGACAAATAAAATAATCATGAATCTTGAGTCATCACACTGTAGATACTGCATTTTCAATGCAGCTACATTTTCTCTCTCATTCCATATTTCTCTCATTGTCATTAAATTCCATGAAAAGACCTAAACCAACAGGGTGTTAGTCCGTTTCTCAACACTTCTGCACTTCCCTACCCCGTCTCTGGCGCTCAGCCTCAAGCCTCATTAGCCACGCCATAATGACAAAGACTGATTTTTCTTTTTGTTCATTTGTTCCTGAATAAGTCAAATTATGCAGCAATAACAAAACCAAAAGAAATATCACAGGAAAGTCTGACAAAACAAACATAACTTTGTGTCGCAGATTTTCTTCTTCTTTCTCCTCATTTCAAGACCCCTTGAATTTATTTTGTGTCTTTTAATTCTGAGTATGTAAAGTTCATTTAGAGCACATTTAAAGGAGCAGCGTGTAGGATTTAGGGGCATCTAGCAGTGACGACTGCAGATTACTCACACGTGCCAAGCTTTAACTCTCGGTCAGGATCCCTGCAGTGTTTATTTTTCAGGAAGTTTTTACGGAGAGCTGAATTCAAAAACAAATGGACCAGCTGATTTAAACTGGTAATAACACAGAGAAAAGCAATTTCACATTCCAAATCTGTTGCTGCTTGGCACATTGCATATTGACTGCCAGCCCTGTGCTTGACAATGTGCTCGCACCTTTATTCTCTAGTAACTTAAGGTCCAGATGTTCAGGAGGTTTTTACTGTGAGCTGAATTATCTGCAGAGGTCTCTTCCTCTCCAATTTCATGTTAAAAAATCTGTGTTTTTCCGGCGCTTCTTGTTTCAGAGGGGCTGCTAACTAAAGTGGCTGATGCAAATAGCCCTATGTGGCTCATTCTGATCGTACTTTCACACCTGTATTTGGGTTCATTTGATTGGCACCAGAGGGAAAAAAATGATAAATTGTTGCATTTTCGTTTTGGTCTGGTTCCTGTTCACACTTGGTATTTTTACATGCATGCAATAGTCGAGCTAAGCTCATAGCTCGACTAATCAGTCAAGTCAGACTTCTCGACTTGTCTAAGTAAACATGCAGAAGAGAAAATCGAATTTCTGACCAAGTACGTCCGCCTCCACAGGCGGCGCTGTGTCCTTTTTAATATAATGCGTATTGAACTGGTTCCGGTTGACTTGAGGAGGAAGCTAACGACAGTGAAGAGGTGGATGTAGTTTCCTAGTCCATCCAGAAGTGCGTCTTCTGCGTCTCGTCGCCATGTTTGTTCATTTTTCTGGGAGTTACTGCACTGCTGCTGCTATGTCATCTCCTTCTTCTTCCGGGTGAAAGTCCGCGAAAGAAAAAGTGGTGCATGCACAGAATGGAGTCTGGCTCCAGTCGGACTAAGTGGATACATGCAGCTATAGTACGTATAGTTTTCAATCAAATTATGAGGTGTGTTAGTTGAGCTATGGATAGTCCAATTTCAGTTGGACTAAGCTGTTTACATGCATTTAAAAGTCCAGTTTCAGTCGGACTAAGACAGTTATTCAATTTTCTCAAGCTGCATGTAACGTACTGAATGACTTTCTGCAAACGAACCAAGAGGAGTAAACATGAAGTTCTACTGACTGACAGGTAACTTGTTGATTGGAAAGTTTTAGAGTTTGTCATCCTGCATCATCAGGACCCACCTGGGGAAATCAAACTGGTGACTCACTAAAGTTTATGCAGCAGTACTATTCTTCAGTTTGGCTCATAGAGACATAACTGATTGTTATTAGTAGGCTGTTATTAGACTGCAAATCAATCAAATTTTATAGATAATGACTAGCAGAGACAGGCTGAAAAGAAGGCGTCTTGCACAGTAGTGATTCGGGGCTTAATACTGTGGGGTCACTGTCACACTTTTTAATGGACTTAATGAACAGAGTATCTGGAGTTGGATACAGTGACGGCAGTCTTAACAGCTTTTCGCAGGGAAAATAGCCTCAGTGACGTGCATATATGTTACCATGGCTATGCATTAGCATGAATAGGTCATGGGATATACATAGCCCTTTATCAGGATCAATTATGACATCGTGGACAGATTTCATGATCAGCAGATGGATTTATTACTGGTGTAGCTGTTGTTAAAATCACATATCTGTTATCATAAAATCCTGTGGTTGGTTCGTTTTCTTTCAAACCACAAATGCACACACCAGAGTCTGTTTGGAAGCGGACTGAGGTCCAACATTCAGAGCAGTCTTGGTTTGTTTTAATCGAACCAAACAAGCACACTTAGGTAATAAAAACATGACGATTCTTATTTTCAGGTGAGAAAACAAACTTATTATATTATGTCCCCTTAAATCCCACTCAGTGGACCTTTAAAACAAAGCTTAAGCTGATCAAAGTGCTGTAGAAAAAAGACATCACCAAAGTGCACCAGAACATTAAAATATAAAAAGTAAATGAAATGAAATAACCCACAAAGACAACAGTCCAGAGTTTGGGTCCAAACCTCCAGGTTGGAAAACACAGGTCTATGGCACAGAGGAATAAGCTATGTCCAGCTTTGGTTTGCATTTGGATCAGTTCATGTTGGCTTTGGTCTTTTTACAGGATTCACTGACAAGAAAATATAGATTCCCTCCAACCTTCTCCTTTAAGGGCAAAATTGAAAACTAAACACAGTCTGGCTGGTTTATTTTCTCCCACATAAAGAAACACCTACAACATTTAAAGACTAAAAAAAATCCCATACATATATATTTTGAGACATCTTGTTCAGACTTGTATCTTCAGCCAGTGTGGATTTTTAATCCTGTACACAGGGAAGTCATCCAGCTCTGTCCTTCCACCACAGACACACTAAATGGCTCATTTAGCTCCCGGTGGCCAACTTCAAAACTGCGAGCTGGCACTCCAGTTACCCCAGTATCACCATTATCAACAGGGAGTAAAGAGGCTTTACTGTGTCAATGCTTGTCTGACTCACAGGATGGAGACTGTGTGAACAAGCCTGTCATTGGCTGCCTGCTTCAGACAGAGTTCTTCTCTTCCACTGTCTACCAGCACTGTTTTCCAAGTGCACCATCACTTTGTCCTGGGCTCAGGGCCACCACTGGCATTATTTAAGAAAAATATAAACAACCCAAAGCATTTTTTTGCAGGTTGTGTCTGAGGTTGTTAAGCAACCTTAACAAGCACCGTGCAGAGCTGATCTTCTTCCAGGAGCTGTTTATACGTGTGTAGGCCTATCGTGTCATGGGACAGATGTAAAGCACTAACATGATCAACTTTACCGTATTTATCAGACTGAATATTTTCAGAAGGGAGAGATATCTGTCAGCTGTGATTGGTTTGTAACCTGACCACTTCCTGTGTCTGTCCTTTCAAATTAAATTCCCACATGGTCCAGTCATTTTGACAAGGCACAGCTCCTAATAGAGTTTTGCGTTTGTTTGTTTTTTCGACTAAGCGACCAATGAAATCTTGCCAACTAATGACCTCTCTGATATATAAGGGGGCAGCCCTAGATTTTATTATTAAGATTTATTTTTAGCTCATCATTGTCTCATTTTCATCATGGAAAAGACGTAAACAAAAAGTTTTCGTCATAGTTTTCGTCAACAAAATTAACACTGGTTAGAAGTAGAGGAGAGACGAGATCGACTGATCTGTGTTCATGAGGAAAATCCAGGCGGTCTTGGACTGTTTTACTCCTTCTCACACACCCGTGTTGCTTATATTTCATATCAATATTTCCACCATAAATCGATGAAGAGAAGGCACAAATTGGTGCATAAAAATCCATCAGAGTGCAGAAAATAAAGTGATGTGTCCCCCAGTGTTGAAACAAACCCAAACCCCTACTGGCGATAGGTCTGACTATGCAAGATTAAGTCAGCGAATCACAGGAGTCAAAATGACTCATTAGACTATAAAACACCTGTCCAAATGGCAAAATAAAAAGCACTCAGGCTGTGTTTACAGGTGATACACAACAGGATGTGCTGTAGCAGCTTTTGTCTTGAATCTAAGACATGCTTTGCAGCTCCAGTGTCTATTGAAGTACTAATGAATAAAAACTGAGGACTATAGTCGTATCATCTAGTTAGAGTTAGTAATGTGCAAACAATTCAAGGTTAACGCGGCCTGGACAGATAAAGCAAACATACTGTGGCTCCTCTTAGTGAATAATTCATGAGGGAATTATCAGGTTATTAATGCAGGGCTCTGATCCTTTTCCTTTGTTTCAACCGTTACACCGTTTGCTTTTAATCTCTCCATTAAATTAGGTGTAAAAAAGTGGAAAATCTCTACCAGAACATAAAAAATCAACTTCATGAATAAGCCAGACAGCACGAGGAGCTGGATGGGCAGGAAGAGGAGATGTTTTTCCAAACACACTGAGTCCCTGAGAGCTACCGAGCCTCTGTCAACAACACTCTTCAAACTTTTCCGTAACGTATCCTCCACCGGAGGAAGCAAACACAAGTATCGGGTAACGTATTCCTCCTGACTTCCGACAGCTTTGTCTCCATGGCAACTAATCCGCAGGCTGTGGCAGTAAAGAAGTACCTTGTGAACTTCTCAATGAGAACAAGTCACTGTGGACTATGGAGTGGCAGACTGTGAATGTTAATTATATCACAGACCCAGATAGGAACACAACAAATTAGAGCCAAATTTGGCGTTTTGTCCTGCATCACTTCCCTCCTACGTGTGTGTGTGTGTGTGGGTATGTGTGTGTGTGTGTGTGTGTGTGTGTGTGTGTGTGTAGATTTCCTTTGCTGCACTAAGACAACACAAAGCATATGGATATGCATGGACAGAATGGGCCCCTGGGTACAACATGCAAACCCCCGTGTGTCTCTTTATGGTTATTTGGTAGTCGTTTGCATCTCCTCCTTATTTGTGTCTGTTTGTGTTCCCTCTGTACATCTTTGTGGTTGTCTTCCATCTCTTTGCGGTTGTTTTGCATATCTTTAAAGTTGTATGGCACCTCTTTATTGTCATTTTGCTTTTATTTGTAGCTGTTTTCCATCTTTTCGTGGTTGCTTTTTGTCTGGATGGTTATTTTGTGTGTCTCATTTTAGTTATTTTCCAGCTCTTTGTGGTCATATTGTGGGTTTTTCTGTCTGTTTTCTGTCTCTTTGTTGTCATTTGTGTGTTTTTCTTGTTCATTTGTGTCTCTTTGTGATTGTTTAGGTGTTGTTTTCTATCGCTTTGTAATTGTCTCTGTCTCTTTGTGGTCATTCTGTGCATCTTTGTGGTTGTGTTGTGTCTCTTGGTGATTGTTGGCACCTCTTTGTTGTCATTTTGTTTCTATTTGTGGCTGTTTTCTGTCATTTTCCATTTGTTCATGGCCCCTTTCTGGTCATTCCGTGCACCTTTGTCGTTAAACGGGGGTTGTTTTGCATCTCTCTTTAGTTGTGTGGCACCTCTTTATTTGTGGCCCTTTTTGTTTCTTTGTGGTCATTTTCCACCTCTTTGTGGCTTTGTGGTTGTTTTGCATCTTTCTGCGGTTGTTTGGTGTCATTTTGTTCCTATTTATGGTCATTTTCCATCTCTGCGTGTCTATTTGTGGTCATTCCATGCACCTTTCTGATTGTTTAGGTGTTGTCTTCCACCTTCTTGTGGTTGTTTTGCATCTATTTTTAGTTGTGTGGTGCTTCTTATTGGCATTGTGCTTTTACGTGAGGCCGTTTTTTGTCTCTGTGGTCATTTTCCACCTCTTTGCGTCTCTTTGTGGTTATTTGGCACCTTTTTGTGGTTGTTGCCGCCTCTGTTGTCATTTTGTTCCTATTTGTGGACATTATTCATGTCTTTGTACTTGTTTTGCATCCTTTTTCTGATTGTTTGGCACCTCTTTGTTTTCATTTTGTTCCTATTTGTGGACATTTTCGGTCTCTTTGTGGTCATTTTCCGTGTCTTTTTGTCTCTTTGCGGAGGGGTTTTGCGGCTCTGTCATTTTGTGAGGGTGGTTTTGTGGCTGTATTCTGCCTTTTTTGTCATTTTGTGATGGTTTGCGTCTCTTTGTAGTCATTTGATTAACAAGAAGAAATGTTAACAGTCACTTTAAACAAATGCTCTGACCCAGGAGCCTCCTGAACACTTGAGCCTGGGCCCAGTGGTCCTGAACAGTGACCCATCTATGTACATATGATGATAAACAAAGCATGTATGTGAGCTTCCGGTGTCTCTTTATGATCGTTCTGTGCACCTTTGTGGTTGCTTATGAGTTGTTTTGTGTTTCTTTGTCTCATTGTACCCATCTGTGCCTCTTCGTAGTAATTTGACTGATAACAAGAAATGCTAACAGTCACTTCATGCTCTGACCCAGGAGCCCTCTGAACACTTGGACCTGTGCCCAGTAATAACCCATCCATGTCAATATCATGTGAGTGTATGTGTGTGTAGTTTGGCCAGGGTAGAGCAGACCTTACAAAGGGCACAGTAATCAAGGCAACAAAGGCCTCTATATGAGGGCTGATTACAGCGCTGGAAGAATTACTGCTAACAGGGCCTAATGACGTGTGACATTAGCCACTGTGAGCTGATTGGGATATAATTAGATGAATCATTCCAAAAAGGCATGAAAACAAGATATGCTATAAGAGTCAATGTTCTCGATGTAACCCTGCTTTTAAAAAGGAAAAGAAGGCAAATTAAGAAAATCCAATAATTAGTAATACTGAACAGAAAAAAGACTGGTATTACTCGGCTGTGATTAAAAAATAAAGAGCTTTAAAGATGCCAGACCCGTTTTTCTCAGGGGTTTTTACTTTTTTTCTTTTTACTAATCAGGACAAAATCAAACATCTCTGAAGGTAGAAGTTGAGCTCACAATGCTTGTTTTCTTCATCAACAACTTCTGGAAGATACAAATCCCCTATCTTTGTCTGAAATAGATTAAACTGGGACGTTTTTGTTTGTGATCTACAAACACTAACCCATAAATGTTCAAGTTTTGGTTCACAGTTGTTTACAGATGAATTAGAAATGAAAAGCTGAAATGTTTTGAGGCAATAATTGTTCAAAAACTTTAAATCACACTGGGACGCATCCAGAAATCTTTTAGATTCACTGCAACTTGACGTCAACTCGTGTTCACTTTAAATGGCTGGACATGCTTAAAAATAAGACAAGACGTGCGCGATCCAATGGCTGACAGGAACATCCAGAGAGAACAGGACATTAGACGCAAAAGTTTTAAAGAGCACAGCAGGTGGCATCATTAGGAGGCAGAAAACTGCAGCGATATCGTTTCTTCCTAGTGCAAGTCTTCCAAACAAACGACCGAGAAAAAGTGGGCCTGCATAGGTCAGGAGACAGATCAAGCTCAGAACAGAAGAACAGAGTTCCTTTGATGCGGCAGAGAAAGTTGACAAAAGGACAACAAACATTTTATTTCTCAAATGTGGGCTGAAAAGTAGCCACGAAGTAAGAGCTGGGAAAAAGTACCACATGACAGCAGCCCTGAGACTTCAAAATAGCAGATGAAAGAGTCTGAAAGCATGAGGCGAAATTATTGTAATTAACATTATAATAAACAAGAATCTGAACTTTTTAGCTGCATAATACAGAGACTATGGAGCATCCGAGTAATATCATCACTGTGTGAGTGTGTGCGTTTTTGTGTGATAAACAACACATTCATTACTCCTCTCTCTGTCTGTCACACTACATACAGTGACTGAAAGCTCAAAGTAAAGCAGAAAAACCTGAAACAAAAAAGCCACAAGATACTGGCTCCAAAAAGTCGTTCGTTCTTCCAAACACATGCTTTCAACTGAAATTCTTCATAAGTAAAAACTGTGCTTACTTTTTCAAACAGGACATATGGTCTCTTTGTGAAGTGAAGTAAAGTAAAGAATTTTTCAGGTTTTATCAGATGTAGGTAAAAAGCTGTGAAAAAGTCCTAGCAATTAAAAAAAATCTATTTAAATCTGCAGTGGTGTCTGTGGGTCTCTTCTCTGTGGTTCTCTTTAATAAGTATCCTGTTAGTTTACTTGTTACTGAGTGCCACACATGCTTATATTAACTCGCGGCATATGTTGGCACTGCTTGTGTGTGTGTGTGTGTGTGTGTGTGTGTGTGCGTGCTAGTGTGTGTCTGTTTAGAGTATAGATGAACAATAATTTAACCTTTAACCTTCACTATTTATTTATTACTTTTAAATTAGTTATTGTATTCATTTACAATGACAGTAAAAGGAATCAAATTGAATTGAGCTGAATGACTTTGGGCCACTTGGAGGATGACATATATTGAAGGTGCTGTATGTGGCTGCAACATGTTCTCATCCCAACGCGTCAAAAACAACCGCTTTGTCAGTGGACCTACACATCAAAATATGATGCACTAGCTACCCTCCTGTGTCAGTTTTGGACACTCACGGATGGCGTGTCAATTCACACTTGTTACATGCACCGT
Source organism: Epinephelus cyanopodus (assembly GCA_026686955.1). Classification (NCBI taxonomy): domain Eukaryota; kingdom Metazoa; phylum Chordata; class Actinopteri; order Perciformes; family Serranidae; genus Epinephelus; species Epinephelus cyanopodus. The sequence goes on along the minus strand of CM048914.1, from coordinate 41,914,042 downwards.
GTCTTTTCAAAATACACTTCCACTTTTACGAGAAATGTACAGTTTCTGCTCATTAAATGCATACAGTCTTTTTTAAATAAACTTAGATCAGTTTTATTCCCTTATGTTTGGACCAGAGGTAGGCAGCCCACAGCTCCTCATGCAGGTCTTCAGTGGCTCCCTGTGACTGACAAAAAAAAAATCATATGGAAATGAAAAATGTTTTTTCTCTAACATTTTAATTTTCATTTATTATTGTTGTAGTCCTAAAGGAATTCTCATGTTCGCCAATTGTAAAAATGTGTTTTAACTTTTCATCAACTAAAAATGCATCATACATCTTCAGCTGGCGCCTTTTCCTCTGAATTTTGATGAACCTCATAGCTGTGGTTTGTCTTCAGTTTCCCTAGCTTAGCTAGCTGTGGATTTGAAATGCAAAAAAGTCTCAGAGGATAAAATAAAATCAAATAATGGACAGAGTTGTTTGCTTTTATCGCCAACGCTGCAAAATGAAAGCACCAATTAACCCTAAATAGCCCACTGAGGAGTCGCCACTTTGTGGTAAAACATATTAGTGAATGCTAACTTGGAAGTAATAGGCTGTGTTACCTTCATTATGAGGTTCTAATTTGTTTTGTGGCTCCAGATAGATTTGTTTTTTGTTTTGGTTAAAAATAGCTCTTTTGGTAGTAAAGGCTGCAGACCCCTGGTTTAGAAGGAAAAAGTATGTGGTTAGGTTTAGAGGAAAACATCATAGCTTGGCTTAAAATAAGTGTGGTTGTCACTAATGTGATGTAACATGCATCATTTGACATACGTCACAAGAGCTGCATGCTACAAGCACAAGCTTTATACAAGTTATTGAAATAACCCGGTTGACTTTTGATTTCTCAGGGAAACAAACAGCGGGCTGCTGGGGGAAAGTCCAGAGTTTGTTTAACCCATCTACCATCAGTCCTGCCGTCCCTATGCAATCTTACTTGCTCTTTATACTACAGTAGTTGCCGACAGCGTTGCAAACTGCTGCTGCCCGGTGCGTATCATACCATCGCAAACAGTGCCTCTGTGCGTCCGTGTCTGACGCTGGCATCTACTGACAAAGTGGCGATATTTGACGAGTTGAGAGTGAGAACAGGACGGTAAAGTAATGCAACAAAATTTGTATATAACTCATGTGATCATGAGCCATTAATTTGTGCATAACCCACATATTTGGGAAAACTGTAGTCATGTGACCAGTGCACTGAGGGGAGTAAAAAGGAAGTGATGCCCGTAATGAGGCAGATTGGAGTGACGGATGGGTCACAAAACACAGGACTTTTCCCAGGAGACCGGTGTTCAAAACCGTGTGAAGTTTGACTCATTTTAAGGAACATCTTTCCCCAAGGTTTCTTTCTGTAAACCTAATGTATCATAACTTAACTTGCCTAAACCTAACCACCATAACTTTATGTTAAGTCTGAATGTCATTCATGGGGAGCTAATTAATAGGATATGATACGAACCGTTGTATGAGGATACGTTGAGTGACAACAGCATTGTTTTTGTAGTATCTTACCTTTTTTAACATTAAACCAGAATCACAATCTTTCCCTCACCTTAACCAAAATGCAGTTGTTGCCTAATACGAACCACAGAGAGAGGTCTGGACGTGAACCTGGCATTCTAATGTCGGGACATAAATGCACCATTTACTTTTAAAATGCTGTATGTGACTACGGAGAAAGGCAGTTGATTGCTGAGTCTCATTTACAGGTCATCCAATTCCAGGGCTTTGTGCTGGTGGTTCGATCCGCCTACCTACTGAGTTTGTCCAAATCACTCAGAACTCCAGTAACGCGTAACCCAAACTAAGATTGAACATCAGTAAATGTTCATGTTTAGCACAATCTGTAATAGACTGGAGTGCCAATTTATTTGTCAGCAGGCATTTTATGTTTACTTCATCTGTCAAAGTTGGCAGATATTTCTTATTTACGTGACGTTAGTCCAATCAGAGATCTATTCATACTGAGACGACATCAGACGAAGAGAAAACAGATACGTGGCAGCAAACTTGGAATAAGAAGCTACAACTAATTGTGTGGAACAGCTTTTCATTTGAAAAAGTGCAGCAGAACCAGTCCAAATACAAAATAGAGACGCTTCAGTACTAGAATGTGTAAGTGCTGGAGTGGCTGAGTAAAAGGAAAACAGGCTTGAATGAATCCTATTCAAAGTCTCTGCAGTTACTTGAAGATAGCTGTTCACAGAGACTCCCCATTGAGCTGGAGAAACACTGCACACTTTTTGAACAGTTGAAGAAAAAAAATCCAGATGCGATGAGCAAACAAAGACACATCTAAGAGGAGCTGGAGCTATAATTTTAGCCACAAACTGTCTCTGTTTAAATGGGATAATAAAAAAAGAACTAAAGCTCTGCTACATATTTCATTATAAGGTATTCTGTGCTGATTGTCAACAACAAATCACAGTTTACTTTGAATTCAGGGTGGCGCACTCGAGGACGTCATGGGGTTTGGAAAGTTTCTGAAGGCATTGTACTTCAAATCTAGCGGACAGATGCTCTTCATTTTAAAGTCATGAAAATTGATTTTCACTCTGAGGCAATAGCATGATCCGCGTCCAGGGAGCCAGCCTCTATAAAGTTAGACTAAAACTATTAAGATCAGCAAAGGCCGACTCCGAGTGGCTGCTAGAAACGAATGCAAATGAGATCGGAGCTCTTACTTTGAAACGTCACAGACAGAACTTAGTGGAAAACAAAATCAGATCAAGAAACAGAGCATGTGGAGATAAAGCATCGTGAGGGATCACTTTGACCATACTAACAGAAACATACAGGAAATATGTGGACTTTGTGGTAGGCCTGCATGTTTAAAGAATTCCCCATGCCACGCAAAATTACATGTCATGTAAGATTAGTTGCACCACCAAGGAGGCTAAAAAGGCGCAGCTATATACAGAATGTAAATACTTGCTGCTATTTTTATCACCTCCAAAGAAAACTAAGGCGTCCAGACAAAAAATTAAATAGAACATAAAGCCAAGTATGTCAGCCAGGAGGAGTAAATTATGGTGGGCAGAGTGAGATATAGGGTGTGAGGAGGCGAGGAATCATCAAGAAATGTAATGCGGAGGAGAAAGAAAAAAACTCAGCCTTGTATTTTTTTCTTCCCTCTGTGTTAAACTGGGCGTGAGACTGGGAGTCAGCAGCAGTGAAAGAGTGTGGTTATGGCTTGTGGTTTTCACTCGGCACTAACATCTCAGCAGAGCTCTCGACAAGGAGGAACAGAGGGGACAAAATAGACCCTTCAGAACGTAAGAGGCCAAGCTGGTGCCTCACATCCTGAGAGGACAGGCGGAAAAATAAAACAACCACCATGTGTGACATCAAGTATGTGCAGTTAAGTGCAAATTATTGTCGCTGTGACTCTGGCTGTCAGACACACTCTGTCTTTATCTCCCGTTGTTGCTGTGGAAGCTCAGCCTTAAACAGAAACGTCCGCTACATGACCCCTATGGAAAAAGTACATTTCACACAATATACACCTATACAATATTTTTACATGTATAGATTTAAAATGCATACAAGTAGATGGGGATATGTTCATTATCTTGAAAATAAATGACAGTTAAATCTATTTAAGTTGACGCAGCACTTCATTACACACACGACTTGCCAAAAAACTACTAGTCTTTGTTTTCACAGTTCAGCTTTTGCATCGATGAAACAAACTAGATATGACATTCATTAATGAGATTTTACTGCACGAGATGTGCTAAATCTTACACAATGATCATTTAATCGCAGACCCCTACGACTTCAATTCATCAAGATTTTTCTCCATTTTTGGATTCTTCGTCCACCAGAGCCGTGCAAGAAACTCAAAGTTTTCTGCACAAATCCAAAAGATGTTGTTATTTTGTTAACAGCAGGCCGGAGCACTGAGGGTAATAAGGTCCATGTTTTAGGGGATGTGGAGGTATTAACTACATGTAACTTTCACTTTTTGGTGCGTGGAAATAGTTTGCCAGGATCCATCGAAACATCTTCATTAAACTAATGTGACATGGAGTAAGTGTGCAGGCTTTTTATTCTTTTATTCGAGCTGTTTTCTGATAGCCTTGCACCTGCATGATGTGGGGACAATTACTCTCCTTTGATTCATTGGCTGTCCTGACAAAAACTGATGTAATGTTGGTGTTTTCATTGTTGAATCCTATTACTGTTTCTCGCTGCCTCATTTGACCCAGCAGAACCATTAAAGTTTAATCTCCCAGTATCTTATCTAATATTGTGCCTGTTGGCCCAATAATTAATTCATATTGTCCTTATCATACTTTGTAGTATCTCATATCTGCTGTGGTGGTGTACCTGTAATTGATGGTCTGCACTGTTGCATCCCTCCAAGATTACTTTTTTTTGCATTACCTCTCACTGTCCATCCCATACTGTATAAAATCTAAACCTGGGCATCCATCCTGTATCACCTTATGTTACCTTAGTCCTGATTTCCCTTAAGATATTTTTCATCTCTGTGCTCATGCAGTTTCTTCTACCAGGGCATGAGTAAGAGATGAGAATCACAAACTAAAGAAGTACCTTGCTGGCATATGTTAGCTGTATCCAACATAACATATATTCTTCTCTGCCCCTTTTTTCTTCTGGCAGGACTGAAGAAAAGAAAAGTGTGCAACGAGAACATGAGGCTGAAAAACTGCAGGCATGAAATATAGAGAGGGAACAAAGGGAGAGAGGACCGGCTGAAATCTGGCAACAAAAAAAAATGTACTGAAGGAACACAGGACTGAGGGAAAATTGGGTGAGTGAATTTAGAGCAGAGCAGTGCACACACACACACACACACACACACACACACACACACACACACACACACACGCTACAATGCAGCCTTGTTACATCCACCTTCAGTAGAGCCAGTGTTCAGGGCAATTATCCGGAGTGTTGCCACACCTAGACGAGCCCACAAGTCGGCCACAGAGCTCTAGTTGGACAAACAACACCAGCTGTGACGATTAAAGAAAACACTCAACACCTCTTCTCCAAAACATATTTTCCCTGCTTCCATCAAAATAGCTAGATGCCATATGCACCGAGCACAGAACACAGATTGAAAGCTGTGTATCGGCAGCAGCTTTGGTCTCGGCCAGTGATTGCAGGCTAAGTGTAAACAGCGGGCAGCTGCCAGAGTCATCAGTTCAGCCATGCTGGAGCTGATGACATGTGGGAGGACACGGGAAAAGGAAGCTGCCTCCTTGTCTTGACTGTCTCTGTGTGCACATCCTGGAATGTGTCAGAGCAGTCTGACTGTCACCGTGAGCTGGAGATTGCGGGAGATTTCATGAGCGGTCGTCATTAGGTTATATATAGAGCATGAGTTTATTTATAGAGAATAAATGTACCTTTCAATAGCGCTGCTTGATTCATCAATCTGAGCTGTTCAGGAGTTACTCAGCTGTATGATTTGGTTCTTTTCTAAAGTTTTCCTGTCACTGTACATATGTTTGCCACATTGCACAGGCTACAGGCGACAGTTTCTCCCAGTACTGATGAAACTAACATTTGATATTGATTATCAATTCACTGATTAACTGAAAATATCAATGGGAAATGGTCATTACAGGTAGGGATGCTCAAATCCAATCCTCACACACACACACACACACACACACACACACTACATCCTCACTACAGATCAGGTGTCAGATTTTATTTTTTGCAACACTCTCTCAAACCTAAATAACCAAATAGACTGATTTCCACTGACCTCCAAAATAACAAATATGATCAGTCCAACAGTCATGATTTTAAAGACAACCCTCATGTTATGAAAAGGTCTCTGTTACGCTATAAAACTTCATGCTTATAGATTTAGGTAACAAAACAAGGTGAGAAGGTTTAGAAAACACAGAATGGTTTGGTTTTAGATAAGTACTTTTTTTTTTTTTTTTTTACCAGTGAGTGAAAGCAAGGAACACTCACTCTGCAGCTAAATCTGGGGACCAGATCACCTGGCACACTGACTAACCACCGACTGCTTGACTTGAGGAATCTTAGTTGACTGAGGGGTCTCTGACAAATGATTTGAATCTTTGACTGTCATGGGCAGCCCTTAATGTTACATTATCTATGTCACCTGACAGACGTCACTAGATTGGTATTAAAAGAACTCAACGTCGACTCGGGGCACGAACACTGGTGTCCTGGGTGAAGGTCCTGTGCTTGTTTGACCCAGCCACCACCCCTTCCTCCCAACCTGTAGGACTTCCTCTATCTTAACACACTACGTGGACTTTGTTGCTTTTATACTAAACTTTCAAATACTTTAAAACTTAACACATTAAAACTTAACACACTTTAAAATAAACATTGGTATTAGTTTTTAGCGAGAGCAAGTTTTTTTATCAGTGTCATGATAAAAATCACTGATTCTGCTCTAAGTTACAGTAACTCAACTTAATCTGTGGTGCTCACAGCAACCCCTGAGGCATAATATTGTCTTATTTGTTAATGAGTTCCCAAGCAGCGAGGTGGCTGTTGTTCAGATTCATAATTTGGGGAAAAAAGAACACTGACTTTGGATTGGTATTCATTATCGGCAGATAAAATTAAAGTAAAATTAAAATCAGTGTAGTGTGTCCCTAATTAAGTCTCTGCACCCTGTTCAATTAATTATGAGAAGAAATGAGAAACAGCAAGCCCTCATATTTAAGACGCTATGACCAGCAAATGTTTCATGTTACATACTGCATACATATTGCATACTTTATAGGATTTTACTTAGATAACACATTAACTATCAAGTTATTGTTTCACTGCCCAAATCTGATCATCAGACGAGTACCATTTTGTTTTTGAGTCTTTATTTGAATAATAAACTAAGTTAAAATAAAAGTACCCGCGACCCTCAAGAGGATGAAGCAGTTAGAAGATGAATGAATGAATAAAATAAAAGTAGATGCAGTGTGTCCCGCACTGCTGTCACTAGTTGACCCTTGGCATCTGTTTTTCAGCTGATTCAGCTTGTTGAATCGACATCAGAGACAGCTGAGCCCATCAGTGAGAGAAATCACAATGATTGGCAGGTCAGCTCAGTGCACGAGAAGACAAATAAAAGTGAGGAACGTAAACAAACAGATGGCATGAGATCAAAACAAATTTGTTATATAAGCCAATGAGCAGAAACAGTTCATATCTGTTTGTGATATTGTTCGCTAGCACACAGTGAACGTAATATATTCTTTCAATATTAGGTTGTGTTGTTAATGTGCTAACCGGCTAACTAGCGTCTTGAATCCTTCCTGTTGGTCTTCCGTTTTCATGCAGGAGTTTTTTGGGGGGGTTTGTTAATAGGAATACATAGTACTGCCGGCTGCCCACAGAGAATTATTTCCTCTCACGTAGGTACAGAACGTTGTCTGTAGTCTTTGCAGCGTGTTCAGCGTAACTTTTTGGCCAAAACACAGATGATGTGAGGCAACGCAACAGGCGACCTTTATCACCACTAGTTCTTTGATGACAGTTTGATGTGTCTGGGCCCTAAGGATTGCAGGGGGCTGGCGCCAATCCCTGCTGATATTGGGTGAGAGGCAAAGTAAACCTGCTCAGTTCACCAGACTATTGATTCCGACAATTCATGCTCACATTTACACCTATGGGCAATTTAAAGTCACCGTGTCTTTGGACCATGGGAGGACACAAGGGGAGGAAGCCGGGAGACTCCACACAGACGGGCCCAACCCAGCCAGCCGGTTCAAACCTTAAATCCTCTTCCTGTGTGGCGACAGTGTGAACAACTGCACTACTGTGCTGTCCAGCTAAAACTAACACAGTCTGATATACCAACACGTCAATAAATTCTACCTTTATGGTTATTACGTTCAGTGTTTTAGAGGTGTAGAGTCAACTTTATAGTCAGTTTTGAGATTGGAGTTTGTGCTGCTGTTGAACTGTATTTTTATCTCATAATAAACATTGTATTGTTCTATATGTTACTGTAGTAGAAACACCTCTATATATAAATAAATAGTCCAGCAGCAGCAGCAGCAGCAGCACATCCTCCAAATGACCGTAAAGTTGAACCAACACCTCTTTAAGGCAGTTTCAACAAACACTGAACATTAATGTCATGAAGGATTTATTGCAGGACTGTTTTAGTCTTAGACAGGTGTACCTAATAAAGTGGAAACTGTAGAAAATACTTTGAATTACTGGAGAGGTGGGGTGTCTGGAATATGGTTGGCAACTCCTAAAGGAAAGGTGTTAACTTCTGATATTCGCAGGAGCTCCATACGGAGTATTTCTAGTCAGAGTGGTGTTTCTTATTCAAATGTCTTGTAGCTGCATTGCATTCTGGTCTATTGTGGTTTCTTTCAGCGTACATAAAACGGCATCTCTCACTCTACGACAAAACATTTCTCCATGTACGTCTGTTGAGAATCAGCACAAACTGTAGAGGTCTTTAATAAAAATAAAAACTTTCTCTTTGATGCCAAGGGACCGATGCGAAACCTGTCAGTTAGCGTTGATATTTTTGGACAGCTGAGATGTTTTCCTGCTTTTTAAATCCCGCTGATGTAACAATAAGAAAAAAATATGCCACAAAACAACAACACAGGGTTCAGGAAAACAAAGACCGGCTCCTGTTTTAACTGTTTGCAGGGCAGATTTCCACTTTAATAGAGCCTCTCTGCCTTCATTAAAGTCCAGATTAATTTTTAATGGGCCCCTGCCACATGGAATATGGAGCAGCTTCATCTGGCAGAATTTAAGACCTCTGCTAACCTAACATAAGGGCACATTGTATGGCAGTGAATTCCTCTGCACTTTGCCAGCCAGCCACAGCTTTGAGAAGTCAGTGAGGCCTTAAGTTCCTGTAACCCCTCCAGAGAGAAGAAGAAAAAAAATGAAGGGAGGGAATAGCTTGAGGAATGGTTGGTATTCTGAAATGTTGTTCTTCTCCACAAGTTTATTTCTGTCTTTCATCGAGATCCGAGGGGGAACATTCCTCAGCCAATCAGAGCGCCTCACTCTCACACATCACCACATTTCCACAATCAAAACACACTGACAAAAACATCTGATCGTACGGACAACAGCTTACAAGTGGAATAAACACACTGGCCAATGTAAAAGAGTGGCTTTTGTGAGCAAATGATATAAAGAGCGAGCTCGGGTATGATTAATGTAATCCCACCCTTAAGTAAACAACACTCATTAACCAATTCACGCAAGATAAATGGAACCAGGATATAGTTTATCCCTTCTAATTAGACAAACTCAGTCGGCACAAGCTCCCCATTTATCAAAGTAAAATCTGTAAAACAAGGTCACTGACATCTGTGTTGGAGCTGGAATACAGAATTAAAGAGCTGAAGAGTGGAGGAAGCAGAGAAGAGGAGAGGTCAGGAGGAAGAGTTAAGTGATACAGCTCATTTGAATAGTGTAAGAGAAAAGTGAAAATGACTTACCACTCACTTATCTCACTCTCTACACTCTCTCCCGGCTGCCCCTCGTCTTCCCTCAGTGTATGACAAAACTTCCCAAGTTGTTCCCCTCCACAGACTCCCTCTCGCTCCCTCTCTTTCTCACTCAGCGTGGATGCACATGTGACTGTCACCACCGGCCAGAACAGCAAAAGGCCGACATCTAGTGGTGAGTGACGCTGCAGCACCTGACATAATATAATCATCCTTTGTGAAGCTGTTGGCCCACTGACAATTTCCAAAAGTAATTTATAGGCTAATTTGCTCTGATTCAGTAGGCGATTCAAAAACAGCATCTGATGAATACAAATAGCTGCTTATAATAAACACAAATAACCCTCCGCAGACAGTTTCACTGGTTTATAAACAAATTCTTTTTCATTAAAAGTAATATTTTCATCACATTCTGGTGACAGCTTATTTTCACAGCTCACTGTATTAAAGAGGTTTTTAGTATCTGCCTTTGCTGGTAGGAGTCGACGTTAATGTGAGTTATATGTAATAAACCAGGACCTGTGATGTGGCCTGTGGCTTGTGATACATTTTTAGCATAACAGTGTTTGGACACATTCCTGAGTTTGGACTGGAAGACAGCCATCTCCTCTTGGCGCTGGTTTATGAACATCTTTTATTGGACGATTGTCAATGTTTTTAACACATTTGTGTGTGTACTCTCAAATAGTTGTTGTCTTTACCTTTTCACACTGTTTGTTATACAGTTGTTTTTGAGGACGCAGTTCAAAAAGGTCACACCACCATGTTTCACTGCAGAGTGTAGACGCTGCTGTTTCCTGTATAGAAGAACAAAACTTAGATTTACACGCCACAGTAGCAGCTCTGTGGGGCTGTGTGCTGTGGACTGATTCCCAACCTGGAGGTCCTGAACCCCACTAGAGGTCACCAGAGCTTCACGTGGTGTTGTGAGGCCTCCTTGAATGTAAGGGTTGTAAGAAAACTGGAATATATATACACACACTTGGCCTATAATTCAGCATTCAGCCTCATCATGCTTTAGAGGAGTATGCAGTGAAAAAAACAAAAACTAATAGAGCTAGAGTGACGTTGTTAGAAATAATTTTTTAAAAAGCATAACAGATACAGAGGATTGTAGAAAAAGTTCCCACAGATATTAGGAAAACTCATCTCTGATGCAGCAATGACAGGAAATAATCTCCACAAAATGTATCGCTCACTTTATACAAACTTTCTGCAGTTATTCTTTTCACTATTTGGGTTAATTGTACAGTTTATCAGTTGTACTGTGCTGTTATTAATAGTATTAAATATCCATTAAATCAGTCACTTAGTCAAGGGTCATCAGTTTACTCCAGTGGTTCTCAAATGGTGTGCCTTGATGCCAAAATCAGGTGTGCAATGGGATTTTCTGATAACACTACTTTATTATTACAATATTCAACTGTGCCTGTACATAAAGTTATGAATGAATTTGTAATTGACTGTATCAGTATGTTGTGCACATCCATTTCCTACTAAAGAGGCAAACTCTAGCTGAAAAATGTAATTTAATTTGATTTGATTTAAAAAACCTTCACAGGGAACCTATTTGTTGCTATTTATGCGTGGGAATTTTGAATGTGTGACACATCAAAAGCCCTGATTAGCAGCCAGCGTGAGGGATGATAACATTTAAAAGGAGAATGTGTGTGGGACAACCAATCACTTTATTGTACGGAGCAAATTACAACCAAGCATCACCGAAGACGACCTACCATCGGAAGAAAAAAGAAAAAATGTCAGTAGACAGTATCACGAAAGTTACCTGTCTCATTTTTGTCTTAATTTTATTGTCTTATGTCGTGATAAGAGTGATAACACACCTTATAAAGGCGACTGTGCACAAGTATAAATACAGGCGTGCCATAAAGTTTGAAAACCACTGGTTTACGTAACGATAGAAAAGAGGAACTCTGAGGAAAAAGGTTGGTAACCACTGCTGTAGACTAACATTAGCATGGTAACATATTAACAGTGACACTGCTACCATGCTTATATTAAGCAGATGTAATGTTCACCATCTTATATTAGTGTGTTAGCATACAGGTGTTTACTGAGAAGCACAAAACACAAAATACAGATGAGAAAAAACACAGTTGGATAGATTGTAATGTTGACCTGATGATGGCGCCAGATGAAAAGTTAAGGGATGACAGCAATAAAATTCAGGCTGACACAGGTTTTTGCACTAAATGTAATGACATTTCATCCAATACTTGTTGAGACATTTCACTCAAAACCACAAATGTGAACATTATAGTGCTTGAGGAAAGTCAGGGAATCTGTGACCCGGATACAACATCAGGGAACGATGAATATATTTTGTGATAATCCCTCTCGTAAAACTTTGACATGCTGGTGGCACTAGAAGAAAAGTCAGGAGATCACCAGGATTCATTTCCTGGAGAACATGAATGTCTGAACCAAACTTTCACAGCAATCAATCAAGCGGTTGTTGAGATATTTCAGTCTGAACCAAAGTAGTGAACCAACTGACGAACGGACAAACTATCCCTAAAGTCATGCCTCCAGTGTGGCTAAAAATATGAACAGTTTTTACTGTTTAAACAAAGACAGCGTGATAGTTTCCTCTTGCTTACTAGCACACAAGTTGTCTGACACACCTGGGTGCTTATAGTGTTTTGCTCTTGTCAAATGCTTTTATGGTGTATTTGAAAACCAGGGCTATATGATCTTGCCATTATAAATATTGATTGGAATTTTTTTAAATTTAAGGCTATTAAAAGTTAGTTACTCTAATTACAAGACTGGATAGATTTTGCCACGGTCCAGCTCAAAGGCTATACTAAACAGGAGAAGCACATGCAAAGGTTAGGAGCTTTTATTCAACAGAGGTAACAAAAAAAGAGAAATTCAAAGGCTGTGACTGGCAGGGAAAACAACAGGCAACGAACTAAGCAGGTCTTATGTAACCTGTAGACAGTAGCCAGCTGCCTCCAGCTCTGCCTGACCAGGAACCTGCAACACTGACACACAACACACACACACCCTGCCAGAAGCCCTGAGGCCGTCACAGTGTGCATATATTACACAGTGGTGGAGGAAGCACTTACAGCCTGAAATGCTGTTAAGGTGTGTTCTTACATTGAACACAGGGGTGAGCATGTGTGAATAATCCTCGGTAAAATATGAGTCATCATCTGGTTTTCCTGTCCATAAGATGACACCTCCAACACAGACCTATTACTTAAGCAAAAGAACAAAAGTATTAGCATCACTATAGACTTTAAGTACCCAAAGTAAAAGCCGTCATCATGCAGAATGGCCCATTTATGCATGTATCCCTTTAATGTTGCAGCTGGTAGAGGCAAAGCTATTGTAAATTCCTTTTTATACTGTAGTGTAGCTTAATCTACACTGTTAAAAAAAAATAAAGGAGCAAGTTGAAAATCATCACTGATGTACATTGTATGATTTAACTTCTATCACAGCGTTGCCTGGATGGAGTGACGTGTGTGGTTGTGCTGCTGCCGTGGTCCTGCCAGATGCCTCCTGCTGCTGCTGCTGTTATCATTAGTCACACTTCTACTATTATTATACACACATGATTATTGTCACATATGTATACTATCAGATATTAATATATACTTTCAACATATTGTACCACAACAGCCAGAATTATACTTATAATATTATTATTATTAATGTTGTTGTAAGCTACTGTCATTACTATCTGTCCTGCATCTCTGTCTCTCTTTCTGTCTCATTGTGTCATACAGATTACTGTTAATTTATTATGCTGATCTGTTCTGTACGAAATCTATTACACGTCTGTCCGTCCTGGAAGAGGGATCCCTCCTCAGTTGCTCTTCCTGAGGTTTCTACTGTTTTTTTCCCCATTAAAGGTTTTTTGGAGGAGTTTTTCCTTATCCGCTGTGAGGGTCTAAAGGACAGAGGGATGTCGTATGCTGTAAAGCCCTGTGAGGCAAATTGTGATTTGTGATATTGGGCTTTATAAATAAAATTGATTGATTGATTGACATGTGCTCAGTGTGAACCTGCTCTCATTTGTAAAGCCGATGGTGGACCTGCCAATTCTGGTGTTCTCTGGCAGATGCCAATCGAGCTGCACGGTGCTGTGCTGTGAGCACAGGTCCCACTAGAGGACACCAGTAGCCTGCTGGAGGTGATTTTGCAGGGCTCTGGCAGTGTTCCTTCTGTTCCTCCTCGCACAAAGGAGCAAATATCAGTCCTGCTACTGGGTTGAAGCTCTTCTACGGCCCTGTCCAGCTCTCCTTGTGCAACAACCGGTCTCCTGGTATCTCATCAGTGCTCTTGAGATTGTACTGGGAGACACAGCAAACCTTCTTGTCCCATCCTGGAGGAGCTGGACTACCTGTGCAACCTGACTGAGCTGCACGTACCGCCTCATGCTACCAGTAGTGACAAGGACACCAGCAGAACACAAAACTAGAGAAGAATCAGTGAGGAAGGATAAGGAGAGAGCAAGTGTGTGTGGCCACCACATGTAAAACCATTCCCTTTTTGGGGGTTGTCTTGCTTTTGCCTCTCCATTGCACCTGCTGTCACTTTGATTTGCACCAAAGCAGCTGAAACTGATTCACAATCATGTGTGCGTCCTAAATGGACACATTGATATCCCTGAAGTTGTTAGACTGCTACCATTAAGTGTTCCCTCAATTTTTTGAGCAGATTATAACAACACATCACAATTTATTAGCTGATTTATATTTTGTATTAATAGTGTGAATCTGTGTGGCAGGGTAAATGTACAATATTTCCATCTGAAATATAATTAAATAGAAGTATAAAGTAACATAAAAATGTACTAAAGTACATCACTTGAGTAAAAGTACTTAGTTATTTTCCACCGATGACGTACAGTAAGATGATTCTGTATATTTTTTACCTCACATGGCTGATTTAAATGTCCATGAGTGTCATAGTGTGTGAAAGAAAGTATGCAGTATCCCACAAAGTGCTAAAAGACAAGAAAAACTAGTTTAATTAAGTTTCATTTCCAAAGTACTGCTTTTTAAGTCCTCCTAAGTGCTGCAAACAATGTCAAAGATGTAAACCACAGGCCTACAACCTCCACAAACTTAACAAACCTGACATTCTGGCAAAATAGAAGAAGTGCAAACAAAGAAACAGAGAAGAGATTACATAGTTAAAGTTTCCTAACCGCACTGATGTAGGCCTTTGTTTATTTTTGCCTTCGGGGTGGAAATTGTTTGCTAAAGGAAGGTTTTCACACATGGAAATATGTAAAGCTCTTTGAAATCATCCAGGTAATAATCAATGCCTTGCATTTAGTACTAATAACAGCTGTGAGATTATATTAAATACTATACGTCAGTAAAACAGACCTATAAGGTTGGTAATAGAGTTAAGCAAAGGTATCATTATACTGCTGAAGCCTGAGGGTTGAAGTATCGTTTTTAATACAGGCACATACACCGAAAGGTGAGCAAGGCAATTACAGCAAATGTAATGGTTTCTGAAATTAAATTGTCCCCACATTATTGCAAATAAGAGTCATGTTCAAGTAGCTGTTACTGCAGGGCAAGAAGGAGATTTATCAGGAACAGGTGCCTCGGAACAGTTATTGAGGTAATCAAGCAATCAAAATCACATCACACAGCCGCACGCGGCTAAAATACTGAGCAGACTCTGTGATTCTCTTTGTGTAATTAAATATATAACACATATTAAACTTTGCATGTAGTGTCCCTCTGTAATTCACAGAGTACTTTAAATGTTAGTGCATAGCAGATAAAAAGTTAAAGATGGGAACTGTATTCCTACAATACATTTATTTATAAATGTATTTTTAATATTTTGTAGTCTACATCTTTGACATTGTTTGCATAGGATTTTGGATTATTGGGCAGCACAGTGTTGCAGTGGTTAGCGGTTACCCCTGGGTGGGGGAGCCCGTCTGTGAGGAGTTTGCATGTTCTCCCAGTGGCTTTCTCTGGGTACTCTGGCTTCCTCCCACAGTCCAAAGACATGCAGAAGACATGCACAAGTTGCAAAAACAGAATTAATAGATTTATAATTTTTTTTATATAAATTAGGGGGAAAAAAGAAAATATGCTAGGGATAAAGTATTTTTATTACATTTTAAAATCAGGTTACATAATTTTTTATAATTTTTCAGGCCAATTTCTTTGTTTGTTTTTTAAAACAAAACCTTTTTTTAATAAATGATTTTCTTGTTTTTAATTTTCTCTTTTTACTTATTTCTTGCAAATTGTTGAGGTAATTTCTTCTTTTGGGGGGTCAAATCAATGAGAAGCTTGGTATGTTCTACAAACAGTAAAATAAATCAATTAAATTTTTAAAAAATGGGAAAAAATAAAAAACTAGGGAAATGTTTTATTATTACAATTTAAAATTATATTACAGAATTATAATATTTTAACACTATTTCCTTGTTTGTGTGTTTTTTGAAAAAAACATTTTTTTAATTTTTGTTTTTAATTCTCTCTTTTTACTAATTTCTTGCAGTTAAGCCAAATTGTTCAGGGTTCAAAGGGATAATCGGTGACCCTAAACTGACTGTAGGTGTGAATGTGAGTGTGAATGGTTGTCTGTCTCTATGTGCCAGCCCTGTGATAGCTTCAATGCAAACAGCAGAAATAAAAAGCTGAAGTTGGGCTATAAACAACCTACACTACACGGTTATATGACCTAATGTCACCACCATAACAAGACTGTAAAGCCGTGTTTGGCTCGGCTCGGCATGATGACGTTCTGTAGTCTCATTTAGCTGTTTGTTAGCAATCACCTTTTTAAGGCACATCAAAGCTTCAAAGTTCACAAGTCGGATATTTACTGACTAATTTTGTGTCGTAGAATAAAATATTAAAGTCTCTTAAACTTGTGTTAACCACAGACCTTATGGCATCTAACCAAACCCCAATTCAAAAAACCAGTTGACTTTGAGAAAAGGGAACTGTGAGTGCAAAACCAACATCCAAACATCAGACGGTAGAGGAGAGTGAGGCACAACCCAACACATTTTGGTTTGGGCTGAATGTTATTAATGTTGACTGAGATGAATTAATTGTTTGTTCTATTCTAACAACATGCACATCTTTGCTACAAACAGTTGCTGTTTTTTTCTTGAAATTATCTCTCTTCTACAGTTGCACTGACAAAAGGTGGAGGTGTTACAGCGTACCACATGGGTGGAGTTAAGTGTAACAAGCAGGGGGTTAGTGATAACACTTGCTGGACAAGTCTGTTTAACACATTTAATTCAATACAGTTATATCTATATACTGTAGGTCTCCATCCACCTGTTAGCCTGCCATCCATATTCATTGGTAATTGGACTGATAGATGTACATAGATTTGGTAACCTAGATCCACATGTTGAAATATAGGTTTTGAAAGTATGAATATTGACAAGACTGTGAAACTGTGTCAGTGAAATACATCCCATTTAATTAAGCACAGGAGTTCAAGCTGAACATAAGTTTGAAGTGCAAAAATAGAGAAAATGCGCTATAGGTGGCTGAGTTGTAACACGTTACAACTAACCCCTGCTGTGTGGAAATTTTATCCAGCCTTGCTAACACTTGCTGGGAGTCGGTTACATAATTAAAAAACGCTGCTAAGTTTTAGACAACGAGACAGTTATTAAGATACACAGTTGGATTTGGTGACTTACAAAGGCAGCTCAATAATCGAAAAACAAGTCTGTGACAAAGAAATGTACTTATGTCGGCTGAAAACACTTTTTGTGTTCACTTAAAAAGTCCATTAGTGTGTCTCAAATCACATACTTCCGTTAGTACACTTCCATGTAGTATACTATGTGCACTATGTACTTATTGGCATAGTGCGCAGATTTCAACAGGGTAGTGTTGTCTCAAACCAAACACGGCTGTTGTGCACCGGTACCAAATCATTACAGACTGCTAAATTAACCCAACAAACATACTGCTGGCTGATACCCAACAACAGTATAGTGGTGCTTAGTGCAAAAAGCACATGAATTTGTACAATGCAACAACGTTCACGGTCGCACAGTCCTCGGCCGCTATTTCCAGTTTGAAAAGTGGTCCCTCCCCTTTCCCTACGTAGCCAAGATGGCGACCACTGAGGGCGAGAAGTGTCCATAGTTCCACGCTCAACTTCTTGTCCGTTTTGAGTGCACCATCCGGGTACTCATAGTGCATTTTTCCATACTTTTCAGTGTGAACGCACTTATGCGCTCAGAATATTTACCCCATGTTAGCTTCTTCCCCCTCGCTCAGCAAAGGTTTTGAATATCTAATAACTTCTTCTTTATGGTGGAGGGAGGGTCGTGCATTATTACACTACTCACTCAGGGAGACTCAAAGAAAATTGTAGCTGCTGCACAGCGATGGGTCGGGTCCGGGCATTTTTAGGCAATTCTGAGCAACCTCTGGAACCTAAGACAGTCATCTACCGCTCTGAGCTAATTGGCAAGTAGCAACTCAACAGTGGCTTCACAAATTGAGTAAGCCATTCACTGTTGTGTAGGAAAGCAGCCATCCGTGCATGGAAAGACAGATTTGAAACCACTGTAAAAAAAAAAAAAAAAATTCAGTTATTAATGGAACATGGAGATGTTGATAATTTGTTTGTAACAATGATTGATTTGGTCCATAAGTGAAAACCTGATGTTTAAAACTGACATTTTTACATTGACTCCAATTGTTCACATTAGAGCAAAATTCAAAATGCTCAAAAATTCAGTTTTTGAGATAAAATTCTGATATTTGCCACACATCATCTACCATGACTCTAGAATTTTGTCTTTTTTTTCATGAACATTGAAGATTTATTTAGCAAGAATTTGCATGTATATGTTTACAGTACCGTTTACAGTCAAACATTTTGATGCACTGTAGGTCCAATTTTTGATAAATCGAAAATCTGAGAAACGTAGTTTTTGTAGGACAGTCTGAAGATGCTCTGTAGCAAGTTTGGTGTCAATTGAGCAAAAATTGTGGGAGGAGATAGGTTTAAGAAGTTATACAGTTCTTGAATGTGATGAACTTCATACTTTTAATAGGTTTAAATGTAATGTTTCTTCAGTATTGGAGCTACAGTTTGCTGAAAGCTGTAAAGTTGTAGCACGTATGGTTGATTTGTTGAGTTTTTAAGGTTTTTAACTTTAGATGCTTGCTGTAGCGCCACCACAGGACTATTGGCTTGAGTTTACAGCTGAGAATATCTGGCATGAAACTGGACCTTTGTGCAAAGTTTGGTGAGTTTTCACCCATGGAAAGTAGGATTTCCTCGGAAGAAGAAGAAGAAGAAGAAGAAGGAGAATATTTGTAGCTGTGGGGAAGGTAATAAATGATAATAATAATATAATAATAATAATAATAATCCACACCCTACCCTTTGACAAGTAAAGAACAGTCCCTAAAAGAGTATTTCCGCACGGTGGTATTACTTTCTTTCTTTCTTTCTTTCTTTATTTATTTATTTTACAACAGTTAAAGATTTGAGTACTTCTTCCTCTACTGGAGCATTATAAGCAACACGTCATATTTCTGACAGTTTCTTTTCATTGTTCTCATTTACAGTAATTAATCATTTTTCCTTCACGAGCTTCCTTGAAGTCTCACCTGTTTGGAGCGCGCTCCCGCTCACTGCTTCCCTCTCGCGCCGCGCGCTCCCGTCTCTCTGACATTCCGCGTGGCCTCACGTGCTTTCTGTGTATAAAAGGGTCGCAGTGTGTCTCATCATGACCAGTGTGTCGCCAGACAAACGGATGAAAATGGAGTCAGCGCTGAACCAGCTGAAGAAGTACACCGTGGTGGTGGCGGACACCGGAGACTTTAACGGTAAACACCGCTTGCTCCAACCCCCGTGCTAATGTTAGCCTGGTTAGCATGCTAACTAACTGACCAGGAAGGATAATGCGAATGACCGCGGTGTCAACTGTGAGCTGCGACTGTTAGCATCGATCTCATTTCATTTACACCGGCATGCTAGTGTTAGCTAGCTAACTGCGAGGCTAACCAACTCACGGGAGGTTTTATGGTAGTTTACGTGCTAACTACTAGCGTTAAAGTTGACAACCTGTTAATCCGATTACTTGTTATTACCGTTACTTAAATTAGTGACAGTAGCTACTTTACGTTAGCCGCATTAGCGAACAAGCTAACTTAGATGACGTCTTTGCTTTTTCAATTAAAATGTGAGTATTTTGTTTGAATTAGCCTCTTAAATACCACACAGTGCAGCTACCTACAACTTGCCCTCATCAAGCATGTGTTTGTTGTTAAAATACAGATGATATGGTCGCTAGACTAAGTTTTATCCTGCTGTGCACCCTGAGTTAACACGCAATAAGGTGTAAAAAGTGATTTTTGGTTCCTTGTTTGTCCCTGTCATGCCCCAGAGGAAAGGGTCATGTTTCTCAATGGGTCAGAATGAGGAACTGTGTGCAGTAATACAATTACACTGTGATGCAAACCAGATAGTTCCTCGTCCAGAGCTTGCAGACTCATGATGACATGACAGAACTGGTTTGTGCAGCCAGGGCATGACTCTGGAAAACTGATCGTGATGCTCTTATCACGCAGCAGAGCAGTGTGCTGGGTGTTTGCATGAACGTTTTTAAATTTAAGTTATGTAAATTTGGATAATTTGTTCACTGTTACTTAAGTTAGTCAAATGATTCTGAGTTGATGCATGCATACAGGAAATGGGCTCAAGAACAGGAACAGCTGTGCAGTCGTGTAATTATAATGTGATTAATCAATCAGTCCATCAACAGAAAAACATTTTTAACAAGCGGTCATTGTCTTGAGTCAGTCATCAAGCAAAAATACCAAACATCACTTGATTCTAGCTCCTTTTTAAAAGATATTTTTGTGCCTTTAATGGACAGGACACCTAAGTGTGAAAGGGGGAGAGAGAGGGGATGATATGCAGCAAAGGGCCACAGGCTGGACTCGAACCCGGGCCGCTGCGGCAACAGCCTTGTACATGGGGTGCCTGCTCTACCACTAAGCCACCAACACCCAGAGCAGTAAAATTATTGAAGTCTAATATACATTAAACAATTTGAAGACTTTAACTCGGACTCTCTGTGAGAAACTGGACATTTTTCTGACATTTGTATACTAAAAATAATCAAAAACACAATTGAGCCATTAATTGACATTGATAATAATACTACAAACTAAGCGGGGTGAGTACAGTTTGCCTGCAAGTGCCAAATACTCTTACTCATAACTGATTAATCAGTTAGTTCAACAGAAAAATATTTTTAATAAGCGGTCATTGTCTTAATCACACACACAAAAAAACATCCTTTGAATCCAGCTCCTCAAAAGCAAGTGTTTTCTCATGTGTTATGGCTTTAGACTTTCTGAAAACTTAATCTGTTGAGCTTGATGTGTATAGCACCTTTCATACAATTATTTATTTTATTTTTTTTTTAAATACGAACAGTTTGTTTATACATGCGTGTACAACCAAAGCAAACACTGAGACTCAAATGAACACAAATCGCAAAGAAACAGCTTCTCAGACGTAAAGCCATATTTGTACGTACATTAATCTTCAAAGTTTACATTCAAGTTAGTGCAACTCAAACTTCTCTACAGGTGAAAAGCTGCTAATTAAGTACAAAAAATAAGCAGTGAAATTATTGAAGTCTAATGCACATCAAACAATTTGAAGACGTCACCTCACACTCAGAGAAACTGACCATTTTCTGACATTTTTAGAAACAGTCAATGAAACAATCAACTGATTCATCGTCAGTGATAATAATTGTTCGTTGCAGCTCGTCTAACCCAATACATGACTACAAACTGAGAAGGGTGACACAGTTTGCTTGCAAGTACCAGATACATTTTCACCTAACAATGCCCTCCACATCAGCAGTGTCCTTCACACAATGCTGATCTAACAATGTAATCACTACATCTATCAGCCCTAGTGAATACCTCTGTCAGAAATCTGTCTTAGAGGGGAAAAAAAATAGTTTGTGATCGTGATAAGAAGAGTGGTTATTCAAGATTTATGCAGCCATTGGTTCCTCTTTTTTTTTTTAAACATTTAAGCTTTGGGTGAATGTTGTAAGATTTCCAAGGTTTCACTAGACAGCCTACATGTTTAGACATGTTAACATCAAGCGGCCTCGTTTCTGTTTCTCATAAGAAATGCAAGAAGTTGGTCAAGCATGGTGTAACACATACTCTTGCTTCACTTACGTAACTGGGGAAAAAAGGTTCTTTAGAAAAGCTTTAAAGTAACTGGAGGGGGTTCTTGTGAAATTTTGCCCGAGGCTTCTTGGTAACTAATTAGCCTGCACAGTTACTGATGGGTTTAAAGAAGACATGCATTTAGAGAAGGTTCCTTGTGAGATGAAGAATTGTTTGCCATTGCTTTGGGTAGATGAGAGACCTGTGTGCATACTAATGTGACCTTTAGATTAACGTAGTAATCTGACTGTGATATTGAACAGGCTACATTATGGATTTTTTTTTCATCTAAAGTTATTTTGGATGTAAAGCTTGGTTGCATGAGGTGATCTAATTGCTTATATTTCATGCACCACAAAATTGTTTGCGTACAAAGCTGTTTTTAATGACATCTAGCGGCGAGGTTGGAGATTGCAAGCAGGGTTGGAAATAAACTTTTTTGTCGACTTACCTCTGTGGCTGGTTGATTTTTAAAAGTCCTACAGCCACTCAATAGATTACCATTGTCCTTTTGGCTGGTGGCTGGTGCAATTTTCCAGCCCTGATTGCAACCATTTCAAACTTCTGCTGTGTGCCAGACTCATAGTGGCAAATGCAAAAACATTAATGACCCCACGTAGAGCCAGTGTTTGGTTTGTCCATTCTGGGCGACTGTAGAAACAACATTGTTAACTCCGGTATAAGAAACCCACTCCATGTATGCAGATATAAACGGCTCTTTCGAAGTTAACAAAAATGTAACAGAACTTAGTTTCAGGTGATACACTAATGAAAAGAAAGTTATAAATATTATATTCCATTTCTGCCAGTATATCTCCCTAAATCCAACACACTAAACCTGTCAGAGCACATTAATCAGTGAGACAAGAAGTTCCTTGTTTGTCTTATTTTGTGGCTGATAAGATGTTTCTCAACATGCCTTTACACAATCTCTCTGGACATTATAACCTTGATGCTCCAACTAATCACCAAATCACACAACTGCTGTTTTTTAAAGATACCATAATTAAATAATTTGCAGTAATTTTGCTAAAATGTGCATTTATTTATTTAACCTTTTATTTAACTAGAAAACCCTCTTCAGATTAAAAATATCTTTTTCAAGAGTGTCCCAACACAAGTTACAGACAACATAGAACAAAAATACAGATTAAAAATGTACCCCTTTTTTAAAACAAGCAATATAAACCACAAAATAAGATTACTACAAAGAAAAGCCAAAGAGAGTATCACTAGAAATTAACCATAAAAACACATAAAACGGCAACTACACATGATTACAAGGACAAATTCAACAAAAAATTGTAAAAGTTCTTAGGTGTCAACTTGCACAGAGAAGTCTGTAATAAGTTAAATTATTTACAATATTTTATTTGTGCTCAAGGTTTCCTTTATTTACTGCAGGCTGTGTATCGATGCAGTTGATGCATTAAACCCCAGGTATTATACAGATCCAACCCCAGCTCTTGGGAGTGCTGCTGCAGTCAGCTCTTACACTGTGTACAGTCTTCTTGAACCGTTGATCACGAGTATTGAGTCCAAACCCACTGACCTGTAGAAGGATCCAGTTTCTTTGTTTTGAAGGGGGTTGAGAGATAACTGGCCCCAGAACAGAGACAAGCTTTGTTCTTAGGCTGAAGAGCTGGCAGCGCCGAGCGGACTCGGCAGCAACAATCGAGTGCTGACATAAAACCACTGTGCTTCATGAAAAGGCTGCTCATGCATATCAAATTAAAAACTGCAGTTCAGTGCTGTAAACTGCAACAGGATGTTTTTAATGTACAGCTCTGTGGGTCACAGAATACATTAACTCAGGCCTTGTTGTGACACAATATTATTCAATGCTCCAGTTAATTTATCATAATCGTTGGGGAGAGTTTTTAGCATTAAATATTCCATCAGCTACTTATTCAGGAGATTTGCACTAGTTGGTGGGTAATCACTGTGTCTAACATTAAATTCAGAGGTGCTGAAGCATCAGCAGGTTTTTTGCTAATTATGGGAGTCCAAGAATTCCCAACAGCATATAATCAACTTTTGGTAATAAGCAAAAGGGCATTAAATCATTAATCATTACCCCACTTAAGCTTTTGTCTTCCTAAAGGCGGTGTTAAACTGTGTTCTTTATGTCAGCGGGAAAAACTGATATACATGCGCTTCCTCCGACTCTGAATTCTTTCTTTTCAGGAGATGGTACAGCAACATTTTTACACAGTAGATGGCGCCATTAGACCTGACAGCATCAGTATGTTGTAGATTCAACTTGACAGTTCTTCCTTTACTTTGGGACCTTTTTAACTTGCATATAGGCACATTTTGAACGAATGAGATCAAGGAAAAACTTAAAGTTTGGTATCTCAGTTTGATAATTGGTGGTCAATGCTAAAATAAAGAAAATTAAATAAATAATTACATACATTAAAATTATTATTTTTTTAATTAAGTACTTAAATAAATAATAAATGCAAAAATAAAAATCAGATGTGTAACAATCAAGGGAAACAATTAGTTGTTACAAATCCAAAATTTTGAATGCCATCTTTGTGCTTTGCCCTTTTTCTTTATATTCTCTTTTTTTTTTTTTTATAGAGCAGTCAACTCATTATTTGAAATAAATATTAAGAGAGAGGAAGAAAATGAGAGCGTTATGGACATATTTGCAATGTTTTAACTTTGGTAATAAACTTGAAAGTGGGACATATTCAAAATATTGTGTTAATTAACCTCAGCCTTGCCAACACCTGCAGAGAATAAAGGATTCAGTTAATCATTTAATGGTCCTTCACTGGATCAGAAAACATCCAGAACCAAGAAAAGAATAATTAATTTTAAAATAGGTAATTAACACGTCTAACTAATTTCTATCCCAGGCTTGTGTTGATGTCTTATATTGGTATTTACAAGAATGATTTCTGTGAGAATTGAGGTTTTGCGTGTGTGTATATGACTTTCAAATAACTTTGCTCTGTCTTCCCGTCCTGCAGCCATTGACGAGTACAAGCCTCAAGATGCCACCACTAACCCGTCCCTTATCCTGGCTGCTGCCAAGATGCCAGCCTACCAGCACCTGTTGGACCAAGCCATTAAATACGGCATCGCCAAAGGCGGGTAAGATGTTGCACACCAGTGAGAGCTCAACCAAACACCCTGAAATGAAACTATCTTTAGCTGTAATATAGAAGGATGTGCATGAACTTTTATTTAGTGAGTTTTTGTCATGCTTTGTTGTTCTCATACTGGAGAGTGCACACATTTCAGTGATTTTTAAAACACAAAGTTTTGGTGAAAAATATGATATACATGATACGATTTCAAATCGTTCTTATAACATTTTTTCAGACAGTGTTTGTCCTTAAGGATTAAATTGTGCTCAATTTTGGCTGTTTGGAATTGTCTTACTTCCGTTTAGACATCAGGTAAATTAGTCATTAGCAACAGTAAAATAGCTGGATTACACCGAAGGTCAAACCTGAATATAAACAGCTTTAGAAGTGTCATTTGCTAAAGAAAAGGAACATTTTATGTGGTTTTGCAGATGTTGCTCAGAACACGATTCCCCTGTGTAAGTTGATGACAAACTTCCTGAATTTATAGCAGGCAGTTAACTGTAGTGTGTTAGTTGATGCATTTTTAATGAATGTAATTCTTAGACTTATGTGATGGGACTGTGGTTAAACATTTCAAAACTGTATTGAGTGTTTGGAGATGTTCTCCACACTTTGAGGAGATGGTGATTGGATTTGTGACTTTGCAGCTCACTGGTAGCATACTTAAGCTGTCAGATTTTGCTTCAGTCAAACAACCTTTTTGAATGTGCAAAAGCAGCTTTAAGAACAATATAACAACTACACAATGACTGTTTTCATAAAATGTCTTTTGCGTTTGGTTAAGGGGAGATACCTCCAGTGAATTGGGCGAAATTTCTAACATGGATATCACCATAAAACTGCCCCAGATGATTAATTACATTCAGTCAGTCAGTTATTTATTGTATTACAAGTTTTATGAAAATTTTACATGAAAATATACAAATTATGCGTTGTGTATTTACATATGTGCTGATTTGCTCACATTTCCAGAACAGACATCTGAACATTGGATAAACCCAGTTTCAACACTTGTGTTTCTTCTTTTTTGACACTTTGGAGTCAAAGGTTTTTAAAGAGAAAATTGTGGATCTCTCTTTATCACCCCAGAAATTGGAAAATACTGTCAACACTCATTTAAAA
Organism: Epinephelus cyanopodus; assembly: GCA_026686955.1. Lineage (NCBI taxonomy): Eukaryota > Metazoa > Chordata > Actinopteri > Perciformes > Serranidae > Epinephelus > Epinephelus cyanopodus. The sequence goes on along the minus strand of CM048914.1, from coordinate 41,888,115 downwards.
AAAAAAAAACAAAAGTCACCATGGTTTCAGGACTGGAATGTGAAATTATCATAAACTTCAATTAAAAGCCCAGTGCCAGTTAAACGCCCAATCCCGTTTTCTAGTCCGGTGTGGATACACATTTTGACAAATAAACGGTATCTCAATCAGATGCCTGGTCTGGTTGTGAGGACTGTTTTAACAGGATAGCGTGATGTTGTGTTGGTATGCTGGGTACCGTGATCCTCGGGTGCTGTAACTCTCTCTCTATTTGATGCGCTGCCTGTTGGAGCTAAATCAGATGAATGATTCATTATTAATATATTCTCTGAAGCCTAATTTTTAAACAAGTAATATTCACACTGCTTTAAATAAACTATTCGATCATATTTCCCGTCTTTGAGCAACAGTTTTGTGTGAAAGAAATTAAAGTCCTGTCCCAAATATAGGCCTGTTGGTGTCAGTGATTCAAGCAAATAATATCCCAGGCAATTAACTGAAGTTTTACAGCAGTCAGTGCTATGAAGGATATCTGAACAAACCCTGGGTAAAAACCTTAAATATAGAAAGGAGTAAAACAAGAAAGTTTTGTGTGTGCAAGTGCGTGTAATTACTTCTCACTTTTTGTATTAAAAATGTATATTTTGGACCTTTTTTCTCCTCTTGTCTGAAAGAAGACATGTTGCAGAAGAGATGCATGATAAAGAGGTGTCTCTCCTTAATCAGCTCTCTAAATGTTTCCCTCTCCGTCCAGAACTGAAGAGGAGCAGGTAGCCAACACTATGGACAAGCTGTTTGTGAGTTTCGGCCTAGAGATCCTCAAGAAGGTCCCAGGCAGAGTTTCGACTGAGGTGGACGCCAGGTAGGTGCAAATAACATCTCACAACATGGCAATTATGACAGGAAGCGTCTTACAAAATGTGCACTGTCTGGAACCCTTCAAAATAACACGTGGACTGAGAGAGAGACCACATTGTTGGTTATGTCATCACTCTTGTGTGAAAAAAATATGGTGTGACTCTCTCTGGAGGCTTACAGTAAATTCCTTCTACAATGTTTTGCTGTTCACTGGGATACTATCACACAATAATCCCACCCTTACAACATTAAATTAAGGTTGGAATTTCCTTAACTAGTCAGCAGCCACAACAGTCTCATGCTCAAGGACATGTGGAAAGGAGGAGCTGGGGATCAAAACCAGCCCTTTGCAGTTACTGGACGACCAGCTCTACCTGCTGCGCCACTCAATACATTATTTGAAATTAGTCTTAGATAAAACAAAATAATTGTGTCCTCAGGTAGACTGTCTCTCTGTGTTTCAGTGTGTAATGGCTGTGTTGTGTCTCTCCATCTCACAGACTGTCTTTTGATAAAGATGAAATGGTGGCTAAGGCCCTGAGGCTCATTGCTCTCTACGAAGAAGCAGGCATCAGCAAGGAACGTGTCCTCATCAAGCTGTCATCGACATGGGAGGGGATTCAGGCCGGCAGGTGCGCATGTAATGTTATATGTGCTCTATGCTCGCTTACCGTTAATTATCTTTGCCAGGCGTAAGCCTAGAGGGGATCATGTGTTCGGTAACGTGTTTGTCCATGTGTGTATGTGTCTGTCTGCAGCGAATCTCACAATCTACTGGATCAATCAGCCTAATATTTTTTTTGTGCACATTTATGACTGTATGCTCATCGACCTCTTGTGGTTGTCGTGATGCAGAATTTAAAAAAAACAAAACATGTTTTATTTACTCTCATATCGTCAGTGACGCTGACTCAACACAATCACAAGGATCTTCAGATTAATTCCATACCCGATACGTTATAATCCACTAAAGTTAGGCACGATACGAGATGAATAAATCCCCATTATTGTTGTCATCCAGACTGTAATGGGCCTTTCACTCTGCCATGCAGTAACTCGCCACCTCCAGTCATTTCAGTGAGGGCAAAGCAGCAGAGGAAAAGCGCTTTCAAACACAGCAGCAGGGGTCCCAAGCGGTTGCCGGCCACGTGAACGTGCACAGAATTTACTCCTCTGCACAAAGTTCACTGGCCTGATCTTCTGCTGGTTGCCACCTGGCTTTGGCCGATCAAATAGCGGGCATCGTGGAAGCAAAAACAAGACGATAAAGGAGCTGAGAATGTTGGTATCTGAATACATGGAAATACAGTGCTAGCAACTTAAAAAGACAACCAGAAGAAAAACTGAGCCGTGGATAACATTTGAATAGGGATGCACAATACTGGATTTTTTGCTGATATCTAATATGATGATATATTTCGACGTATACAGTAGAGCTGTACTCAAATATTCGATATTCGATTATTCGTTTCTATCGGTAGGTATTCGTTATGAAAATTTGGTATTCGATATTCGTTTTTTTTGGTTGGTTGGTTAGTTGTTTTTTTTTTTTTTGGCGCTAAATGTAGTCTTTTTGTTGTTGGTAAATGTAGGTTATCAATAAAAATCAAAACTTTTAAATTGCATTGTTAAAATTGTGAAAATATGGTATTGCCTACCAACGGAGCTTGTGCGCACGGCACGCTCGAGCGCATCCGTCTGAGGCTGTGGATCAATGCCAAGTTTTACCACTTTATCACTATTCCCTCTAACTTGTAGCTGATTTTTTGTTGTCTTTTGAATTTAATATGAATTATGGAACCGTTTTTGTCAACGTTTGTTTCCCCCGTTTTGTACAATAAATTATTGTTTAAAGTTTCAACAAGTTTGTTTTGGAGTGCGTGACACAAGTGTGTTTTGAATACGATCGCGGAAATATCATTTACAGACCGGTTTAACAGACGATCACTGCTGCCCGACCCGCAGGTCTATACCCGTGCATCATTACTCAGCTCAGTCTATAAAGGCTGAACACAACAGTAAGGCTATAGACATTATATTCTTCAGGCCGGCAGAACCAGCAGCGCATCGGCTCTACAGTGCACGGCACTGCTGATTAACCATTTTATTGCAGCACAGTGTCTGCCAGCAACCAATTACTTGCAGAGGCTTCCTACAACTTGTTTCACCGGTTCCGATTTAATCAGAAGACAAATTAAACAGGATGACTAGCCAATGTGAAAATCAAAAGAAAGCATAGAGTAATGTACTGAAGGAGACTGTTGGGCCATCACATTATTTTGTGGTTTGAGAGCAAAGATCCAGTCGCCGCCGTGCAAAACTAGGTCCGGAAAAAACCCTTGGAGTCCAGGATTTGTTAAAAAAATGGTATTCGGGACACCCCAGTATTCCGTGATCATAAAGTCTCTTCTGTAGTGCAATTAACATCATATCATGCATGCATACTGTTATTATGACAGCACCAGCAGATGAGAAAAAGTATGTGGGCTGATTCTGATAGTTGATTTTAAAGCTGATATTTTTAATTCCAATTATTTGCTTGCCTGCTTTTTATCATCCATGATGCAGGCATGAATAAACCCAAACAATACTCAACAATAATGATGCACCATTGCTTAGACATAAATATGAAGCCAGCCTCCAGGGACTGCACTAAACTGTCAGATGATTTTTGGAATAGTGGCAAGACTATGTAATGTAGGTTAATGTGGTGCACTGTGACATTTTAGAGACCAAAAAATAAATGAAACTGTCAAAATAAGTCAGGTTGCAGCCTTTGTCCAGTCACGTTTGTTTTGCTCAATGAAGCTAATTGCAGTTGGCTGAGCGCCACGCAGGTAGAATTTGGGGTGTTGGCTTATCAGCTCCACTCAGCAGTTTATATGAGGAAGCCTCGTGAGTACATCACGTTTTCTTGAGTGTCCCAGGTTGTTTCAGAAATGAACTCATCCCCATACCACTCAGAATATTTAAGACACACTGTTCTTGCAGGGAGACAGCTTTATGACCAGATACCAGACATTCATGATGCTGGCAGACAGAGTGCCCCGCCTGTCAGACCCCCCGCCCTGCTTCACTCACGACGAATCAGTGATCTCATTCTTTTTGATAGTAAAAAATATATAGATATAAAGAAATAGAGTTGATGTTTTAGGCTGAAATATTGTCCCTTAATAATGTGTAGTTTAAGTATTGCGTGGACACATTATTGCATGTGACTTTTTTCATGAAATATATTTGTTCTGTTTGTTTTGTGCAGGGAGCTGGAGGAGAAGCACGGCGTTCACTGCAACATGACCCTGCTGTTCTCTTTTGCCCAGGCTGTAGCCTGTGCAGAGGCAAAAGTCACACTTATATCACCCTTCGTTGGACGCATCCTCGACTGGTACAAGGATAACACAGACCGCAAAAGCTTTGAGCCACATGAAGACCCAGGTAACGGAGGCCGTCCATTATACACAGAACATTTTTTTTAGAGAAGACTCCACAGGGCACCTTAAACTTCCAAAAAACTTTTAACACTTCCATCTCACAGAATGAGGAGGTATTCTTGTTTTAACTGTTGATGTTTGACACCTCCAGGGTGGAAGGTAAACTGAAGTTTTTATTGGTGCACTGAATACATTCACAGTTTTCTTGAAAAATAAAAACATAATTAGCGATAATTTTGTATCAGCCCCAAGCTCTCTGATTTTTAAATTTAGTAAGACAGTGAGCTGTGACTGTCACATAAACATGTGTGGCAAGTGTCTGTGCATCAGTGGTTTGAGAGAATAGTCTGAGTTCCAGTTTAACCAAATTTTCAAACGTTGGCAAAAGAAAATTAAATTTATTTGCTTTTTCATCCACTACTGTGGTGCGAATATTGGGACTTGATCACGAGATGATGTAATTAAAAGAGCGCCAGTCAAACCTCCAGTGAAGGAAAACAATTGATGTATAATAGCTGAACACCCTGGACAATGGAAATTGAGAGTTTTGAGCGTCTGTGTACGATATCTCGTTATATTTTCAAGGAAGATATGAATTTAGACAACACTGTTTATATCTCAGCACAGCTCCTCTCCACCCACTCACTCACACTTTCTCCAGCAACACTCAGACACAGAGCTGCTCCTGTGTTTAATTTGTCTGTCAATTCGTCTACAGTTTGACATCTGTATTTTGCACGTGCTACGCTAAATCAGTGTGTGAGATGAAATTACTACAGAGCACATGTAATCCAGCGTGATGTTATGACTCTAGAAGAGGCAGTTGGACGAGGTTGTACAGTTCACATCGCTGCCCTTGTTTCTGGTACCTTTTTTATAGGAATTCAAAGTAAATTTAACAGATTAACGATTGTGATCTGGAATAACATGCCACCACACCGGAGAGACCAGTCTCTAACTAAACCTGCCAGTCTTTTTGTGAACATTTTTGTGTCAGTTGAGGCATCAAGCCTTCGGATGTATGATGACAGACGAAACTAGCGATGACAGCTGTTCAGTGCCGTTTGTTCTGAAGTTCGTGTAGAATGTGATTTTTCATCTTTTGTCACATTATCAGGATCAGGTCGGCCTGCCACTAAGGATTATTTACATTATTGGTAATCTGCCCGTCGTGTTCTAGATTAATTGCCAGCAAATGTTTGGCTTTTTTATGCCTCCACACCAGCGATAGTCAAGCCCAGAGGCATTATTTTTTGGGTTGTCCATCCGTCCCATTCTTGTGAACGCATTATCTTAGAAAATGTCCCAGTGGACTCCACAATCAACTATTTAAATCTTGTTGGTCATAGGTCAGTGGTCAGTGTGATGTTGCATCTGTCTCATTCTTGTGAAAGCAGAATCTCAAGAACACCTTTAGCTGAGCGATATAACGACTATGTATGATATATCAATATTTAGACAACACAGTTTATATTGATATAGGGTCATGTTACGTTACATAACACACAGCAGTGTGCCTCTCTCCTCTCTTACACTCTGTGCACAGCTCCGCTCCACTCACTCACAAGTTCCCCAGAGAGGCACGGATCTGCTCCTCTGTTTAACCTGTCTGTTAATTAGTTTACAGTGAGACATCTGTATGTTGCACGTGCTACGCTACATCAGTCTGAGATGAATGATAACATTTCAGTACCACATGTGGCTGCATGTGTTGGAGACAGAGCTGCTTGATTGTGTCAGGTGAGCGTCTGTTTGCTAGTTTCGTGTGAGGTTAATCACAGCACGTCGCCGTTCTTGGTAGTTGTAGTCTATCGTGTGGCAGAGAGACAGAGCCTGGATGAAGGCGACAGATGTGTTTTTATACAAGACGTATAACGTGGACAAATGTCTTTCACTCCTTCCTTCCCTCGGCCTCTCTGACGGTATGTGCATAAATAAGATTAACAGCCCAAATAAATTAAACTATTAGAATCATTTTCCAGCGCTAGATTCATTTTAAAGGCCATGGAAAACAACTTTTTAACTTCCCCCACATAGATTTTTAATAGTTGCAAACTACAGTGGATTTCAGTCTAAAGTCAAATGTGATCAAATGATGACGTGATGACATTTTATATCCCAAAGGTCAACTTCACTGTGACATCACAATGTTCTGCAAAAACATTCCTTTTGCCATTATTCAATGCCATATCTCAGGAACAGATGGGGAGACATTTGATCAGATACCGAATAGGTGACACCAATCTTGGGTGTCCACCTTGAAACTGTGCTGATTGTCTAGATCTTGTGTGCTGCCGAGCGATAGATGTGTGTGAAAGATCCGTGTTTCCACAGACATGAATGTAAACTGTGTGCAACTTGACTGGTTCGTGGAGGCATACAACCTCAAAGAATTCTAGTTGCTTAAGCAATGGCTAAAATAGTTCTTAGATTTTCAATTAGTTGTTTTTGTCAAGAGTTGAAGTTCTTCCTGCAGCTGTTCAGGTTTTCAAACAGTTCAGCCTTTTGCCAGTTTGTCTGGTGGGTATTTGTGGATGTTTTGGGGCATGGTGACAGCAGTCCTCTTCCTCTGTCTCTTATAAACTGAGAGTTTGATATCAGAGCAGAGAGCTTGGAGCAGCCTTTCTTAAGAGGAAATAAATACTCTCCACGGGGAAATGCAGCATTGCAGGTGCAGCCCAAATATAGCAGATGATGTCTGTTTAGGTTGAATGTACTTTTCCGGACAAAACAAACTTTGTTGATGTGTTCGCAGTTGGCCAAATATATGAGGATCCATTTTCTTAAACTGATTGTTATACCCCTTTAAAATTGACCTAAGCACTAAATTTGGAACAATTATGATTCTGTTCATAATCATCATCATCGTCATCGTCATCATCGTCATGACATTCACAGGTGCATCTGTGTTGTTGATGAAACAGCATTGCTATAGGTGCTCCCTTTGTTTTGTGGAAAATGTGACGCACATGTTGTTTTGTTCGTCCCCTTGTAACCCCGTGCCTATAGATACCAGGAGAGGACAGTCAGGAACAGGCGGTTCTGAAAGTTAAACAATAGAATGATATGTACCTGTGTGGTGATCCATGTGCAGCTGTGTAAAAAAAACCTGATCCATAACTAGGAAATGACACATGTATAAGAGTGGGGGAGTCACTGCTGTCGTTTAACAGCAGCTCTTTTCTGGAATTTAAGCCGTTGATGTGACATAACTGTCATGTGACAGTATGCATCACTCCGACGAAGATGATGCAGATGGAACACATACCTGACAATTACATGATTCTTCCACTGCGTAAGAAAGCTGGTGTCCTCGGCCGACATTACTGTCTTTCAGAGGCTGAGCGGGCTGATATTTTTTTTTTTTAAACTAGAGTGAAGATTCTGATTTTATACAGAACTCAGGACCTCAGGAATCCAAGCATGACATGCTAGCTTGTCGGGAGGGGGTTAGATAACACTCCAAAGTTGGGCGACTTTTGGCGTGTTGGGCCAAAACCTTGCAGTTTTTTTGCACACAGTATAAATTTGTTATTTTCACTTGTGGTATTTGAATATTGCTGCATACTGGGGTCCCAAAACAGTCTTAGAATTGTATTAATTGACTGACTGTATTAATTGAAAAGACTGTTGCGGATTCAGTGAGCCCCATTTTATTCATCTATGATTATATTCGTCCTCATATTAGCCATTTTATTGTAGTGGGATCATTTTTTTTTTAAGTCTAAACAGACCTATTGTGACCTCTGGGGTGATCACAGCCTTGTGAAACTTTATAACCACATACTGGAGACCTCGGGCATTCAAAGGATGTACAGCTCTCAGTCAAAGTCAAATTTGAATTTGTGAGATCTTAACTACTACAGACATTTTATCTAATTTCATTTATCCATTGTTCATTTCTTTCTGTGAAAACGAATGAAGCCTTTCTGTGTAAAAGTCCACATTTCTAATCTTACAAATCTTTAAAGGAAACTTTAACTACTGTCATTTTAATTCATTCTTGCACTTGCCTGTTGCACTACCATGTAGATGGACTTAACTCACTCTAATAACCATATTCCTACATAACACTTACCTCTGCACAAGACCACATGTACACTACTTACCTTCAATGCTTAAATACGTAATTTGTCCAAAATCCTGGACTAAAGTTGGTCAAAAAGACAGAAAAAAACAATAAATTGAACTGTCTAATACCTGTAGACACCCTCTGGTAAAATTGGTTTAATTTAGCACAGCTATGAGACCTAATTGAACACGGGAATGGCCTTCACATGCTTCCATCATAATGTTCTAGCCTCCCATACACTCTAATTTTTTTTTTTTTTTAAAAAAGTACCTCACCAAAACACATCTATTATATATTTATAACTACAAAAAAATGCTACACGGTGCTGAGCTGTGTCTCAAACGAATCCTCAGGTTCCCTGCTTTCAGAACACATGTGCCACTTCTATGTGGCAATAACTGTTGACCTGTTATCTCCCCTTAAAACAAACCAAAAAAAAATGAAATTGGTCTGTGACAGGGGAGGAGGGAGTGGAAGAGGTTAATCAGTTGAACGGGAGGTGCTTCATAAATAATATAATATAATTGGCACTGTCTGAACATGATGGCGCCGTGCCCAGACTGCTGTTAATCTAGTGTAAGCAGGCTGGCAGCTCACATAACTGCTCTTGACACCAGTTTGCAGTGCACCACTGGGCTGCCCATTGCACTCCACCTTATTGTGCACCCTTCCTGCCACAGCAGCGCTCGGCGAGTCACCAGAGTGAGTAAACTGGAGCAGGAGAGGATACGACTTCACTGTGGCACAGCGAAAATGCCATTGACCACTTTGGCCCTGCACTCGCACAGAATCCAAAAAATCTCTTCAGATAAAACATTATCTATTTCCTGTGTAGTGAAAAAGACATTTCATTCAACAGAGAAAGGTGTTCCTGAACATTTAAGGAAGGGATTGTAAAGCAACTAGAAGGGTTTCAATGCCTCATTTAGTAGCCTTTACATGGAGAATACCGATAATATGAATTGATCTACCATAATGTTAAGTAATCCACAAACCTGTCGGGGTGGGCGTGTGTATACTAATTAGCTAATGTCTAGTCTTGTCTTCAATCTCATTATAATAACTATATTCATTAATTGTCGTGAGGCAAATACACACAAGGCCATTGCAATCTATCTCTTTGCGTATCCTTCCTTTAACACACACCACATACATGCATTCCTGTGGGTCATACATGGCCTCACCGTCTCGCTGGCTTAAGCCCTTACATTGGTGAGCTGTATTGATCCATAGTATTGCAAAATGTCACAGCAGCTGAGTGTTCAAAGTTTCTTTGCACAGGCGGTGTCTGTTCTTTTCCCTCCATGCCCCTATAAACCGGTGCAGTGCTGTGGACGCACCAGTACTTCTTATATATTTTGTTAAGCGCTTAAAGATTCAGTCATCACTTAAAGGTATGTCGTGCAGGAGAGCCAATGAAAACAAATGCAGTTGTCCTAGTTGTCATTTAAGATGTGCTGATTGATTGTTTGATTCAAAATGTGCAAAAAAAACATTTCGCCTTTAGAAGTTGGCGATAGCTTTTGTGCAGCACAGTGAATGAGATACATTTTTCTCACTCTGTAGCTTCACTAACTTTGAAATCATTAACCTTCCTATTCATTTTATAGTTGACTAATGTAGGCTAATTAAGTAAAATTAATTTCTACAGCACTTTTCACAGACACAGGTCAAAGTGCTTTAAAGGGCATTTATAACACACAAGAAACAAATCATAATAAAAATAGTTATAAGTAATCATAATGTATATAAACTTTCCATCGTTGGAACAGTTGTTGCATAACCTTTAAAATGCCACGTCTTGGCACGCAACACAGGTCTGCTTCTGCTGTACTTAAACAACCAGCACCACACCCCTGCTTAGAAATGTATAATCTATAGGCTTGTTCTGTATATGAATAGAAAATTGATCTGTGGAGATTAAATGCTATTAAAGAAACAGTGAGCAGGATTAAGTGTCATTTAGCAGTGAAGATCGCACATTGCAACTAACTGAAACTTCTCCTGGTTAGAATTCCTTCAGTGTTCATTGTTCAGGAGGTTTTTACCAGGAGCCGAACGTTCTGCATAGATCTCTTCTGCTCCCAACCACCAAAAAAGGAGGAACCACATGAATTAAAATACTCTCTCCTTAACAAACATCCTTTTGCTTGAACTTTGATAAGGCTGTGTTTAACTTAAATGGGACTATCAGTCAGGTCTGACATCACAGATGTTGTCATGTTGAGCATTTAATGCATTTGGGCTTTAAGTTTGTTCTCCCCTCCTTCCCCAGGTGTAGTGAGTGTGACCAAGATTTACAACTACTACAAGAAGTATGGCTACAGCACCGTGGTGATGGGCGCCTCCTTCAGAAACACAGGGCAGGTGAAAGCCCTGGCAGGCTGTGACCTGCTCACCATCTCCCCGGGGCTGCTAGGAGAGCTCAACCAGGACCACAGCGCCATCACAGAGATGCTCAAAGTGGAGAAAGGTACTGCTGTGTGAGCCAGAGGCTGCATTCCTGCATAATACTGCAATCAGCATTAACTTTGCCAGTTTCATGTGCGACATGTAGTGAACTAGAAGCATAAAAAAGAAGATATTTGAGTATTATTTAAAACACCAAACCAAGAGGACTGCAGTCTGATTTTGGATTTTAGAATCTACTGTTTTTCGTAATGAATACTAGGTGTCTGATGGTACATAAAAGTCACAATTCGGTATGTACCTCGGTTTTGGGTTCACAATTTGATACGTTTTTGGTTCAGCGGGAACAACAAAGTACAGAAAAAAATATGTTTCAGTGGTCTTTTCTCATACTGTAGCAGTTAAATCTTTCAAATACCGGCATATTGTCAATCTGTGTTTTCTGTTTGTAGCTTATTATACTTAATATACACAAATTGCCTAACATGCACTTTTCAATGATAAAAGTTCATAGCAGACACCATAACTGGGTCCAGGAAGTTTCCAGTAGACGACTGGTCAGGTTCAGATTTTGAAATCGAGGAATAGATGGAGTAGAGAGGCACCAGCTGAACTAGCATCAAGGGAGCCATTATACAGGTGTTGGATAATAAACTGGCCGACCTCCATGCTGCATGAATTTCCAGCGGGATATCAGGAACTGTAGTTTGTTCCCCCCAAACTTTGCTAAATCCTGGTCAGCACCATCCAACTACTAGACCCTAAGCACATCTCAGAGGCTATTTGCCACACTAGAGTCTAAATGTTTACCAGTATATTCATGTAATTGATTACTCTGCTCATAGTCTTAACAGCGTTTTAGTGTCATTTGCTGGTGCATTGCAGTGCCGCTCCTCTCCTGTTAGTGTCCAGGTTTGACCCTCAGAAACACACACACCACATATATGTTTTTACACACATCTAAACAGTGCTGCAAAACAGATGGAGGATAATTGATGGATGAGAGGAGCAGCTGCTGCAGAGAAGTAATCGAACGATGTCTGTATTCCGATAGCGCTCCTAATGAACAGCCCAGCTCAGATAATAGAATATCAATACGTGGCGGCAGATGTTGTAACTGTAAGTGAATGTCTGGGAAATCGTGTAAATAAACTACGTCACATGCCCCCATTGACGCAAGAGAGTCATTCGCAGTCTGGAGCACATTCTAGGACACCTCTGTCAACATCACCGATGACAGCAGTGACCTCACTGAGTCTGTGGTGGATTAAATTTGTAAAACAACCGAGGCAACTGTCCCCAAAACTGCAAGGACGTCATTCTACAACCAAAAACGATGGATTGCCAGAACCATCAAACATAGACAGTTATAAAACAGCAGCAGCAGCAGAGAGGGTAAATTCCAGTGCTCAGGTTTCAGGCGCTGACGGGATCTCATTTCACCGGAGTGATGCCTTTTTATGATTCCATGGGACAAATAAATGAGTTGAGTGATTGATGTGCGCGGCGATGAACATTCCAGAACATTAGTTATTACTTTGGCCCTGCCCTCTGTGGTGGGAGACTGCCTGATGGTTGCACAACATATTTGGGTGATGCTGTCAAAAGTTATATGTAAAAAGCAGCATGTGCAGTGGTGGCAGTGGCTTGGGAGGGGGCGGAGCGGAGCCCCACGACAGTGACTGTGGATGGCTTTATCACAGTGTCGGTATCGGTTACACCCCTGATGAATACATATTTTCATGACATGCGGAAACCATGCCTGTAGCTTATATGTTCTTTAGCTTGTGTAAATGCAGACAATGTTGGACTGACAACTGTAATTAAAATGTCTCAGGATACTTTATACTTGCGTCAAAGAGATAAATGTGTTGTTTTTGAAGGGAGGGGCTGTCAAGAGCTCTGATGCTCCCTGTCATCGCCCGACTTCGGAGGGCACCGAGAGTTGAGATGGAATTCAAAATGTATCAGATGAGACGTCGTCGGCTTGATGTTAAAACCATATCGACCCACAGAGGCATCAAATTAAACTTCTAACATAGATGTTACCACGTTTCAACATCTCCATCCCTGCAGTATAGATAGTAACTACAGTAATTTTGTTCTTGAGGAAAGAGCACGGATTATAAGGCACGTTGTTTTGGGGTTTGTATTTCTTCTCTAAAATAATCTGTTGATGTTATCCGTTTGAAGAACTGCTTCACCTGCAAAAGGATAATTTGTCTATCAGTTAATCACTACATGTTGCGTTAAATTTGTGAAGAAAGCTTTGTATTTCAATCCAAAAAATAGCAAACATTCTTAATGAACTGAAGTCATTGGGGACAACGTTTAACAACAGCACAGCTATAGCAAAACATCTTTTTACAAAGTCTCACAAAACTTTGAGTCATTCATCCAGTCGTATGCTCAGTTCTTCCCAAACACATGCATGTCACTGAAACATTCAGCTCTGCTCGAGTTGAAGCACACGTGTACACCCAGACATTTTATTCATGCATGAGAATGTTTGTACTGTTGCGTTGTAAATCGTAATGTTGTAGCAGAAATACTTTTTGTGGATTATTAAGTGTACGACTGAATAAATGAGGCTGGGATTCTTCTTCAAAAGTTGTGTGAGCGTTTGTAAACAGATGTTTTGGTCTAAGTTTGCTGTTGTCAAACATGGATGTCAAACAATTCATTTAGTTCATTAAGAATTTTTTGGATTCTCCGTTCACTTCTGGAGGCATGTGAGACAAACAAAATTTTCTTCATGAATTCAAGGTAACAGGTTAAGTTATTGATACACAAATTATTATTTTGTGGCCTGTAATGGAGGTTTTAGTGAAGAAAAAGCAGGTTAAAAGATCATGAATACAAGTAGTAAAAAATGCTACTTGCAAATCACTAGTTTAACTGTTTTTTTGGTTTTTTTTTAACTTTCTACTATTAACGAAGACATTTTCTTAACATCCCAAGGAGCCCCCTTCACTGTAAACCATCTTAAACATATGTTTTTTACAACCATATGTAAGACATGAAAACTAAGAGCCCTCCACTTGTTTCCACCTTGACCTTGATGGTTTGTTTTTGCAGCCAAGGCCTGCGACCTGGAGAAGATCCACCTGGATGAGAAGGACTTCCGCTGGCAGCACAACGAGGACCGCATGGCCGTGGAGAAACTGTCGGACGGCATCCGCAAGTTCGCTGCTGACGCCATAAAGCTGGAGACCATGATCAAAGTACGATTTTAATTCTATGTTTGGCAAATGTTTGTCTGCGACCCTGTTTACACCTGGTGTTAGCAGTCATCTAGGTTTATGTGATTACAAGTGGATAGAGAAATACAAGCGTAAACTACCACCAAGACACTCAAACCACTTGCTGAGGTGGTTGGGGTGCATTTAACCACATCTTCTGATGCTTACTGATGGGTTAAAGCAAGGACTACGTCATCAGTGTAGGGTGTAGTGGTTATTTTGGTGACAGCACAGCAACCTTCTATGACATGCCCGTTATGCAACAAAGGTGTACAAAGCCTTGAGTCACCTATAATCGTTTTGCCCTACGGAAGGAGATGTGTTGAATTCTGATGGCAGCGATCTCTCCCGCTGCACTGACAGACACAAAGTGACTAGTGTGCACGCTAGCGACAACTGTGCGCCGGACCCTTTGACCTTCTGTGAGCAGGGTCGGGGAGTAACAGGATACAAGTAATGAAGTTTCATATTTAAAATACGAAGTACCTGAATACAGTCACTCATACTTTGTATTTTACAGTCACAGTGAAAATTGGGGACATTTTGAATACAGTTACTTCCTTTTAAAAATAATTGATAATAAAATAATTAAAAATGATTACCTGAAGGGATTACATTATGTTTCTTGTTTTATTTGTGTCAACACAGTGTCTTCACAAATGCAAAGCAAGCAGTGTCAGTTTGATTTTGCGTAGCTTTCCATTAAAAGGTTCAAACTGGCCATGAGCAACGAAGCACTGCCGATTTGAGCTGAGCATTTGTCAGACACCCTGTTCCTATTTACTCTTGTTGCTTAATTTGAAAGCTCCACACAAGGACAAGTAATGGATTATTTATGAAGTTGAAATGAGGAGTTATCTACGCATAAACCTCAGTGAGGTGTCAGCCGACTGGAGGGAGTTCGCAAGGAAGCTGTGTGTGGTAAATGACCGTCGCTAATAACAACCTAATTGGCACTGGCTATGTTGTGTGTCATTTCCAGTACATTTCACATTATGAAACATGTTTAAAAAGTGGTTACACCTTGAGTTGAGCGTGCAGCTGATAGACTGTGTGGTTCCTTCACTTGATGTAACAGAAAAGCATAGATTCTGTGTGGAGAGAACGCGCCACTCGTTTGCTGTTGGAACACGGTGTAAAATTATTGAGTCACGCGTTTCCCATAAACTGTTTTTAAGACAGTGTGTGCAGTGCACGTGCTACATGATAGGATGATGAGGGGATGCACAGCCAGGAACCTGTCATGTAGTTTTGAGCTCAGCAAGACGACTTGCTCAGGTATCACAGAAGTATTTAGACTATGTTATTTAGTTTAAGTAATCTAATGGAGGGCATTACAGAACACATTTAGGCCATGTATTCAGTTATCTTTACCAGAATACAGTTTAAAAGTAATCCTACCAACGCTGAGTGTAAGTGACGTCGGCAGAAACACAATCTGAACACAAGTGGTCAGCTGCAGACGCATGACGGACAGAGGTGTGATCTGCGATGTGTCTCAGCTGTCCTCTTGCGATCTGATCACTGAAACATGTCAGTTCCAGGTCTAATCATCGTTATCTGGTCTCGCTCTTAAAGTGTGTCATGAGATTAAATATCTTTGTCATTATATCGTCAGTGATTTATCTGCTGACAAAGATATACACAGGCAGTGTTGCAAGTTGTATGCACAAGCTAATATGCTTGCTCGCAAATTCAGCATGTTCCGTTGATGTGAAGACGGCTCTTTGTAGAGCATTTTGCACTCCGCTGTATACTGCCCACTTGTGGCGCTCTTATGGGAAGAGCAACATGCAGAGACGTAATGCGGCTTGTAACGATGGCATGAGACTGCTTCTGAAACTATGATGGTGCAGTGCCAGCCAAATGTCTAGACTATCATCATCCAGACTGTGGCGCCTCTGGCACTCCAGCTTATTTGTGGGTGCAGTTTGTTTGTTTATTTATTTTTAATTCTGTCCATTTTTTTTTTTTTTTTTTTTTTTAAAGACATTTTTATAAATTGTATTTATTAATCAGTTCAATCAATTCTTATTGTTTGTCTTCTTATTCGTCTTCGTCTTATTCTTATTATTCGTCGTCTTATTCGTCCTCGTTTTATTCTTATTCGTCCTCGTCTTATTCTTATTATTCGTCTTCTTATTCATCTTTGTCTTATTCTTACTATTCGTCGTCTTATTCATCCTTGTCTTATTCTTATTATTCGTCCTCGTCTTATTCTTATTTGTCTTCTTATTCGTCTTCATCTTATTCTTCTTATTTGTCTTGGTCTTATTATTCTTTGTCTTATTCTGATTACTATTCTTCATCTTATTTTTATTATTATTAGTATTATTATTATCATCAATAATCAGGCTCAATGTGTGCACTCGTACTATAGAATAGAGTATATAGTACAGAGATGATTTCATTTATGCCATGTGTTTGATAAGCTGTGTCAGCTGACTCTTGTTTTTTGTCATTTTTTAATCACAGGAGAAAATGCTCAATGCGAAAAACGGCCAGTAGTGGACAGACTTGGCGTCTCGGGCTGCACTGACAGGAAGTGTAAGGTGTTAGCAGGCTGCCTTCTTTGACTCCAACTACCTGAGCGAAGGTCCAAAGCACCAGAAAGGCCTTCCCTCTCCTCATCTGACCAAACTACAGAGACGTTCCTCCTGAATGGACACCCGTCCTCTCTTACGCTGGGATTAACGCTGTGTGTTTTCTGACCAAACGTAAATGGTGACTGATGCTAATGCGCGTGTGGAGCTACAGTAACAAAGTCTAATATTTGCTAGAAATTTGACCAGAAAGGGATCAACTTTGCAGATAAAAATGTCTTAATGAGACTTAGTCTCACTGAGTAATATGTGACTACTAGAACGGACCACGAGCACCTGTTGGCAGGACAGGACCACAATTTTTCTATCGACATTCGGACAAGGCAGAACTTGATAAAAACCATTGTCTCATCATTCCTCAGAATCTTTTGCTCTTTGAATAAATAAATAAAAAAATCTCAGTCATTACGGTTGTGTTCTGGTTCTTTTATGCTGTCTGTGTCTCTGTTAACAGATGAGTGAGTTACAGCAGGTGTCAGACACAAAAGAAACACTTGAAGGCCTTTTGAATGGAGCTACGTCACCAGAGGTAAACTGGGATTATTCTTATCAGAGTCACACAATCGCTTTCTTTTGACGTGCAGCTTTTGTCATGCCGCCTCTTTCCCGCCTCTGGTCGAGCCAGTCGAACTCCATTCTGTCTCTGCCCAAATTTCACTTAGCTCCACCTCAGCTCCTTCAGACCAATATAGAGAGAACACACTTACTAAAAAACTCATTTGTACTCCTCGCTTCACTTTAATACTCGCTTGTTGCTGGACAGACCCCTCGCTATTAGGTGGGAGCTTTTTAAAAGAGCGACAGGTGGCTTAAGGTAATTAAGGATTTATTTAACTTATGTATTAGACGTGCTCCCTGTTATGTTTGCTATGTTTTTGCATGTTTATTCTGTGGAGGTCATGAAGATTTAAGTAGACCCAATTTTGTTCTTTCAGCACCAAAGCTGGCACAATCAGTCTGTTATATAATTAGTGGTTTTGCACAGACTTCCTTTTAATTATACACAGAACTGAAAGTAAAATGTTTCCTGTCCTGATCCACCAAACATGGTGAAGCAAGACAGATTGGACGACAGGAACTCGAATAGAACAAGAGCAGGTTTTTGAAGAAAAGATGAACATGTGGCACTGATTTCATTCAGTATACAATAACTGTTGCACTGCTTTATAAAGTTAAGTCTGTGTTTTTGTAGCTGACGGTGAATAAGTTCTCTCCTTGGATGTTTTGTTGAGAGCTCAAACATACCTGACAGTCAGCCATGTTTCTGAAATGTGTCTGTTCCAGTTCTGAACCTGTTTTGGTGATCTACTGTTTGACTGCACATCGCTGCAGTAACAAAAACATCTAAACCAGTTTCTCTCAAAACATTGAACTGATTTATTTTTTTAATTGTACTGTAACAACTGGTGGTAGAGTCACATGGTGTCTCAAAAATAACTTATCATCACATAAATCAGCACCAGATCAATCTGGTGAAGGGACTTGGGTGAATATATTTACTAGGCTCCTGTTGCATCAGCTCTGTTTAATGTAAGGCAAGGCAGCTTTATTTGTGGAGCACATTTCATACACCAGGGCAATGAAACATAATGGAGGTTACAGTTTTGCAATAAAGAGTAAAGAGAAAAAGATATTCAAGGTCAAATTAATTCTGAATGATTTACAGAAGCAAAAGTGCGGACAAGAGGTGCAAAGATAATTTAAAATGGAGTTCAATAAACAAAGAAACAATAGAAATGTTTGAACACCACTAAAGAACTTGAGCTGGGCTTGATTCTCTGGACACAGGCAGTGGATGGGTGAATGGAAATGTTTGTTTCTGGCCCCAGAGTTTGAATTTATAGGGATGTCTAAATGAACTTACACTTCACTTTACACCATCTTGTGATGGTTCAGAACCCCACAGCATCGACCCCATTGGTCCTTTAGGTAATCGAGGCAAGTGTAATTAAACATTAATATTACTGGTTAATATTTATTACCAGACTCTAAACATTAAAGACAAGTTTAAGCAATAACACGGACATTATTCGTAAAATAGACTGAAACAATATCAAAGCAAATCAGTTAAAATGTGTTTCTAAGAAGTGATTTTAAAAGATGATACAGGTTTAGCTCCTAAAGATTGAGACATCACTTCCTGTTGTATGTCCCACATCAGCAAACTTCTGCTATCAATAGAAGACAGAACAACAAAAGGAGCCCCTGACGCACACGCAGTAATAGCTAGTCTCTGTCAAGAACATCCTGATGATTATCAGTGAAGAGAGCAGACTGACTGAAATGGATACTTTTAAAACTCACAACCAACAATCAGACCCAAAAAAAGATGTTTAATAGAGATGGAGAGTTGAGATTGTGTTTGAATTTGGGGGGTTTAAACCCTCAGCCGCCTCTGTGTACAAAAATCTGGGTTTTTACTTGTAAGATCGACAAATAATGTGCAGAAATATTCAAAAACATTTTAAAAATGTCCTCGAAATGGCTCTCTTAATAACAGAGACATTAGTGATCATCTTGAATGAATGAATAATTTCTATTTCGGTTACTTACATGTGGAAACAAAGAAACAAAGATTATTTCACACAAATTCTCTCACAGTCAATAATCAAAAAAGGAGCAGGCCTATTTTTGCCTCTCCTATATCAACCAAAGGAATAACCGAGATTATCAACAATACCAAAGAGAGGAAATAAAT
Source organism: Epinephelus cyanopodus (assembly GCA_026686955.1). Taxonomy (NCBI): domain Eukaryota; kingdom Metazoa; phylum Chordata; class Actinopteri; order Perciformes; family Serranidae; genus Epinephelus; species Epinephelus cyanopodus. The sequence goes on along the minus strand of CM048914.1, from coordinate 41,868,823 downwards.
TAATTGATAATTAAATATATTATATTTTAAATTATAATCCTTTACTTCCTTTACATTTTAATAATTTTTTACAACTTATTTAGTCTTAATGTATTTTCGTCCCTTCGTGCGTGTCTGACTTCGTCGATTCGCTGAGGTACTCAAAGCGTCACAAATGAAAACTTTTAAAAACAATTTCATAATTAGATTTGATAGTTCAGCCTGGCACAGAAGTGATTTCACAGTCACATGTTCACTGAGCTGTCCAATCATAAATGTCCACGACTTCCCTCCTTTAACGGGAGGCGGTCCGAGCATCATTTCGTTATGTCAACTCTGATACCCACCCTCCCCCGATAACACCTCCTTTACATCTGCAGCCTCCTCCAGCATTAAATTCTGCGTAAATATTAAATGTTTCTTGAAATACGTGTTTATGAAACCAGAGATGCACAATTATTGCTGGGTAGTTTCTGTGGTCGATTGAGAGATTGAGAGTTGATGAAGCCATTGACGGAGCAGAAATCAACTGACGTGTTGACAGTTACGACAAAAAACAAACAAATCTAGAAATGTGTTTTACTGGATTCCTCCGCTGACGGTTACTGAACACAACGAGAGCGAGAACAAGGGCTGGCGTTGTATTTCAACTTTCGGACTGAACCTCAAACATCTGTGTTTATGCTTGTGAATTTTCCTCCTAATTAGATCTTTTATTAATATCACATTGAACCCATTTATGGGCAGAAAGTCAATGTTACATTACTTTACAAATTACAAATTAGTTAACACAAATTTATTTTAAAATGAATGATACAATATTACAATACATACAGACCAACTTGATCTCAGATGAGCCGGACCAGAGTAAAACCATCACACAAGAACCATCAGCACCAATATTTTCCCTTTTTTATGTGTAAAGAATTACAAGTACATTCTGTAGACATCCATCCTTTTACAAAACAGACAAGCAGCCTGAGATGTTCAACAGTATGTGTCAGTTATTTTCCACTTTCATCAGTCGACTCCTCGCTGTCATTACATGTGCATTTACGGTACATTTCCTGGTACAGATTCTTTGAACTGAAGCTGCTGATTGACAGCATTGTGCACAGTGTTCAGTGTCTTTAAACACAGTTACAGTAAGTTTATGAGAGAGCTGTATGCTGGTCAGGGTGGAAAAGCCTCTGAAGCAGAATTTTTCATAAAGTAGGCCACGCATTGTTTAACTTGCTCCTGAAACCTGACACCTCTTAGTCTTGTCATCGAGCAGACTGGATTGGATCCTTTGATGGGTTCTGCTCCACGGGCCGTACGTTTGACACCACTGCTTTAGAATGTATGTCCAATCTGTAGAGGCTCCTACATGGATGGGCCGTACATCTGGGGTATTGGCACATCCCACAGATGCTCAGTCAAAATGGGAGCTGGGGACTCTGGAGGCCAGGTCGAGGCCTTGCGCTCTCTGTTCTTTGCACCATTCCTGAGCAGTTTTTGCGGTGTGGCATGGCGTTGGTGATGGTTATTCATTTGTTCCAACCTCAGTTAAGATTTTAAATAATGTTGCAGGGGTTGTGTTGTGTTGTTAAGTGTGATACTGTTATGTGTTGTATATGTTTTTATGTTGTATGCTTCCTTTCATCTGGACTATTATTGTAAGGCAGCAACACTTGTGCAGCTGAGTCCTAGACAAATGTCCTTTCAGGGATGATAAAGTGTATCGCATCGTATCGTATCATATTGTATCATATAATATCGCATCGTATCGTATCATATCGCATCGTATCATTACCATTGTAAGTGTTGTCATGCACTACTTTTCTTACACCATCTGCATTAAGAATTGAAGTTTAATCAGTTTTAAAATTGAAAACCAGACAAGTAAGTCTCAAACTTGTGACGTCATCAAGTATAAAGTCTAAAGCTGCTCCACAGACAATGAATGGGAGCCACACAATGTTTGTTTTCTTTTTTGTACCTCAGAACGGTGTCACCCAGAACATCTTTTCCAGTTCATTGTCAGTGGAGCTGCTCCAGACTGTATACCTTACAACAGCGATCCTTTTGCAAAAAAAACGTAATGGTGGTCCATGTATGTGCAGTGCAACTGTCTCCACCTTCCTCTGTCTCCAACATTAGCTTGTAATTACATGTGAATTATAGATGCTCTTTGAATACAGAGCTCCCACGATCATGAAAAACCTGAAAAGGTCAAAGAGTTTCATAATCACTTATTCCAGGCCTGGAAAAGTCCTGGCATTGTGTTGTGTGTAATGACATTAACAAAGTAATCTTTGGTGGATAACCTTCCATGGGATGTGACATAACGTCAGGTTTATTTTCTGTGTCTAGCTTTGTAACGTCGTTCTAATATGTGTCTCTCCCTTCATGTAGCCTACGCCACTGAGCTGAAATTATGTCTTTGACATGTTTGAAAAATGCCAGGAACATTTAGCAAGAAAAATATATATATTATAGACCCTTGAAATGAAAATGTGTGGGAACCCTGTAAATATATTCATCTCAAGCTGTTAGATCATGTTGAAGTAACTGGTTTCAGCTTTGATGCGACTGTTCCGACTAAAATACTGATATAAAAGTGAGCATGTTGTATGTATGACCTCGTTACATCTGAGTGTTCATTGATTTGTGGCCCTGATGAAATGCTCACTTTATTACTGTAGCTGAGTTTGGATGCTTGGCTCTTTTTATGTGCCATCTTTTATTTCAGCCTCTCAGACGCACATATACATCACATGCCACAGACTGAACACACTGTACCATACCATGAATTGCAGAGAAGTTACATTCGCATCAGTCATCACCCCTCTGTCATCTGTCATCACAGGTTTTTAAGACAATAAATCACACCACAGTCCCACAGTCCCTCTCACAGACGTCAAACAGCCTTGTTTCAGAAACTGTCAGGACGCATTATGCTGGGGATGTGAACTGCACAATTAGACTTTGTTTTGTTAACAACATGATGCCTGCTCATTGATGTTCAGCTTAATGTATGCTGAAAATAGCAACGCGAACATCCTATAATGAGCCTGACACTGCTTAACCTCGCTGTCTCTGTGTATCCCAAAGGTTCAGAGTTCGTATCCACCCGAGGAGCTGACATGTTAGAGAGAATCAGACTGAGCATCCTGCTGCAGGGCCTGACTCTGCTGGTCCTGTTGGGCCCGGCCTGCGAAGCCTCTTCTCTGGGACTGACGGTCCACGTTTTGCCCCTGGACAGCGACGGAGGGAATACGGTGGGTTTTGCCATGGTGTTCGTCCCTAAAGAGACAGGAGGGTGTGGTGCAAAAAGGAGGAGGCATGTCAAATATGTTTTTAAACACCGAAGAGGCTAAGGGAAGGTGCATACAAGTTTAAATTGTTGTATTTTGTATTTATTTTTAAAGAAAACATCTCCAAACCAAATTCATCATCTGTCACAATGACATGACGACCATAACCACTGCATTAATTTCCTCAAGGCCTGACAACTCTCTGTACCTGGGTGTCAACCAGTCGTCTTTTTGAGGAGTCTCACTGCAGCGTTCTGCGCCAGCTGCAGGCAAGACTCCTCACTGGTGCCAAAAAAGGATATACCAGTGCAAGCATCCCTGCACTGGCTGCCTGCCAAACACAGGATTGATTTAACGTTCTTTAATTTGTTTTTAAAGCCATACATGGGCTGGCACCGCAGTATATCGCTGAACTTCTCCACCCCTACGCCACCTCCTGACCTTTCAGATCCTCCGAACAATGTCTGAAGCTTCGGAATAGCTTTCCACTCTAAATCAAATCCTCCCCTTCCATTGACACTTTTAAGACAAATCTTGAAAGGTACATGTTTTCAATGGCCTTTGGTTATTTGTAGTGCTTTTAATATTTTAGTGTTCTATCATCTTTTTTTATGTTTTTTATTGTTTTTGCCAGTGTTATTCTGTTTTATATTTGTGTACATGTTATACTGATATTTTTTGTGTGTCATTCTTTTAATTCGTTTTGTTTTAACCAATTTGGCCAACTGTGGTTGTTTTTAAATGTGCTATATAAATAAACTTGATTTGATTTGATCATAGCCAGACATAGACATAGCCACACATCATCTGCAAAGAAAGCTTCCGCCATTAAAAAAAAAACAAACAAGTCTGACGTTAAAATAGTGTTTGTTTTTTGGCCAAAAATAAACCATTTGCAGGAACTAACCAGCACAACTCATCTACAACTTTCAACTAATTTATGGTTGGGGAGGGCCAGTCACCCAGAGAGACTCAGGGAAAAATATTCGTAGCCTCGGGGAGGGTCAAAAAAGGGTCGAAACACACACAAAAACAAAGTCACACCCCAGCTACCCCCTCTTCTGACAAGTAAAGAACAATCCCTAAGCACTAGCAAATAGCCCTTTATTGAGCCTTTTGTGCCATTTGAGGTGACAAACAAACCATTCTGTTAAAAAGTTTTAAATGATTTAAAGTTTTGTAACTTCAACATTATCTTATTTGCGTCCAGAAAGCTGTGGTTTGAAATTTTGGAGCCATCCAAACTAGGAAATTGGGGAAATTTTATTTCTCTACAACATTACAACCAACACACCCAGGGTGCCTTGCACATCATATCTGGACGTGGAAAGTCCATGACCAAATGTTAATATGTGACGAGGTCGGAGTGAGAATGTGTTCACAGCTAATAACACAAACTACTGGACCAATCAGCCTAGTATTTTGTGTGCACATTTACAACAGCATGCTTGAGGGTCTCCTGTTGTTTCAGTGATTCGCAGTCATTGAAAAACCTGTTTTATTTCCTGTTTTATACCGCCATTACCCTCTGACTCCTCCCTCCTCTTAACTGGTGGGTAGGGCCCACAAGTTTTACGAAATCAGCTTGGCTAAAAGCAACAAGGCTTACCGTCTGTTGCAGGAAACACTTTGCTCTTCGTCATGGCCCAAAAACTTTCATCCATAGAAAACTTTGGTCTCATTGTGTTTGTTGTTGTTGTGCTGTAGCCTACAGACAAGTTAGTACAAATAAAAGTTCAGTTCTGAATACATGGATTAAAGACTTCCAGCTGTGTTTTATGTTGTGTCTTTTCACACGCAGCCTGTTAGCAGGAAAACTCGATTTGCTTTGTGCAACGTGGCTCTGTCAAAAATAGACAAGGCATTTGTTGTTATTAGCCTCTGGGACGCCTCTGACACACATGAGTCTGCTGGAATTTCAAGAATTGTCGAGTGGCTGTGATCAGCTCGGACAGATGCCTGATGGAGATCTGCACGACTGTGCACTGATCTGTTTCTGTTTTTTTAGTATGTGACAGTTTTATTGAGTGATTAATCTTGGTTTAATGGATATATTAAGGATAATGTGTTTTTCTTCATAGTGTTTGTCTCACATTGTTGCATTTTCACCGCGTCATTAACTGTCACTTTAAGTGCTTTTATTTTCATTTTATTTTTCATTCATGTTATTTTTACAGGGCAGGAATTAAAAGTAACTTTGTGTGTTACAGTTAAAACTGGTTTTCAGCAGGTTCCTGTCATGCAACAAAAACTCAATGAATCAACAGAGGCAGAGCAGCCATTTTTGAAGTATAGACATTATTATTAACATTATCATTGGTTTGATTTACAGAAGAACAATTCAAAAAATATACCTACAAACACTGGTATATTACTCATTTTTAACAATCCCAACTTCTCTGCAGAAGGAAATTACCTAATTAACTTGATTATTATAATATTAAAAAAAATTCTATACATAAAATGATTTGTCTTTGGCTGATAATTTAAATCCAGAGAAATTATAAATAGGCAAAAAACTATTCAGTTATTTAGACTTTAAAGCTTTTATTTTTATTCTTATTATTTAGATTTTAAAGTTACTCAGTTTGTGTCGCAGACCCTGAAGGTTTTTTGTTTTTGTTATTTTCTTTCCTTTCCCTACATTTTGTTTATTTGTTGTATAAAAAAAATATATTTTCTACAACTTTATAATAAAAAACTTGGCCACGAACAATAATATAGGCTTTTTAAAATTCAGTTTCGATTGTCAGAATCAAAGCGCAGCCAAAGTCAGACTCCTAAAACTTCATGAACTACTTCATAATTAGGCCACACTGAGCTCACCCTACAGGTTCCAGAGTCATGAGTTTGTCACTGCACATTAAAGACAGTTTGTCATTGTGTCTCTTCACCTCCTGCAGATACGAGCTCATTTCAGTGCCATCGCTCCCAATCCTTGTCCGGCTTTGACTGGACTGTGTGCTGCAGGGGAGGACTGTCTGGTCCACACTACCTCGGTACCTTTCACCGGCACCAAACCCAGCTCTGGCTGGTGCGTCCGCCAGTGGCAAAAAACTGTCCCCAGTAATTACAACGCCACTATAAAATTAGGGTAAGAGACCTACGAACACTGTCATCTGCAATTTTCGTGTCAATGACCCAGAATGTTTTTAACTTTATTTCACGGGGTATTTAACGTTGTGATTTGAATCAGGCTGCCTCGAGTCGTTTCAGTCACTCTAATACACACTTCTTTTCTTTGATTTTAAGGTCCGACACAGAAATATATGTAGCGATGAAAGCAGGACCACAGATTCGGGGAAACAGCGGGAGACTTAACCATCCTGCTTTTGTTGGGCTCTTTCCTCCACTAAGGTATTGTACACACAGACACACACACTTAAAAGAAACTAAACATTATCCTCAAGTCGCCTGTGCTGTAAATACTCTGAGTGAGTTGATTTAAATGGCACATGAAAACCACAAAACGTGTGTGATCTACAAAAAAGGTGCATAAAGTAGGCAGAGCATAGATACTAATATAAAAGTCTCTTATATTAAAACTGTCAGGTGGTTGTTTGGACACTTTATGTGCCAGGCAACCAGCATAGACTCCAGGAAGTTCCCAGTTCCTTCCTTACTGTAATACAATACACCTTGTTTTTCAGCCTTGGAGATTAGACCATATCCACCTTCACTTTCGCCTTTGTTGCTTCTGTATTTGTGATCAGCCGGGCTGATTATCTCTCTGTCTCCACGATCAGGGCCCGTGTAAACTGCCCTCACCACTTCCATCTGTCGGTGAAAGATCTGGACGGTGACAAGGTGAGATGTCGCTTTGCTCGCCCCGAGGAGGGAGAGTGTGTCAACTGCACTCAGCACTCTTTCATAGAGCTGGAAGAGGTGAGTGTAACTTCAGCAGCAAACAGTAACACAACACAGTCATCAGTAACTGCAGTGATGCAAATGATCTTTGACATAATCAGCTTAGTGAAAACTTGACGTATTAAAATTCTGTTTGACTGAATTCTTTCACCAGGACCAATGTTCGTTTTCATTCACGGGAAAAGCAGCAGCAGGACGGTATTTCATCCACCTGATGGCGGAGGACATGATCCCTACGCCCAAAACAAGCCACATCACAGCTAACAAGCCCCTCAGCTCTGTCCCTGTGCACCTGTCTCTCACAGGTGAGTCAGTCAGTCAGACAACAGCAGCATTAATCCTGCCTGGGTGTCATTAAGCACCACAGGGTGCACATATAGACCAGACTACAGAGTGTTAAAAAAAGATTCAGAGGTTAAGTTGTGTCCTGTGTTAGTCCCTCTGTTATATTTGAAGTCACAGAAATGTCTCTTCTTCTTCCTCCCTGTAGTGGAGGAGTCGACCTCCAGCTGCAGCAGTGAACCTGTGGCGACAGATGACACCCCCAGAGTGGACTCCACGCTGTTTGTCCTGCCGTACCAGCAGGTGCAGTTCGACGTCGAGTTTGAATCGCAGCAGGAGAGGTGCGTCCTTGAGGGCCTGATACTGATATAAATACTTGATAGATTCTGTCTGACGCCATGTTTGAACAAACTGAGGCGCTGACTAACTGATGAAAATGGGGGTTTTGAAAATGTGTGTGAATTGAAAAATGGTGCAGTAAACATTGACGTAAAATGAAAAATAGTGTGGTAAGCAAGAGGGTTGCTGGTTCGAGTTTGCATGTTCTCCCCCTGGTTTTCTCAGGGTACTCCAGCTTCCTCCCACAGTCCAAAGACATGCAGGTTAATTGGTGACTCTAAATTGTCCGTAGGTGTGAATGTGAGTGTTGAGAACATTTCAAAAACCTCCACTTGTATTTATTTTACAATGAGCTCATGAACTTGTGGCCAGCATTCCACTCCGACACGTCTAACTGCCAGTGATCGAGGCTTTGCAGCTAAACTGTCACCAGCCTGCTGACACCTCTATTGTTCTGTCTGAAAAATGGGAGATGTCGTAGCTGACATATAACTCAGGCATGACAGTGTGAATGCTTTTTGCACCTGACTGCATGGAAACAGGTCAAATCAGCAGTCAGAACGTCCTCCCACACACTGTAAGTGCTCTCAGATATTCTGACTGATTGGACCTCAAGTGTCCATCAAGTGCGTCCGTGAGCACCCACACAGTCCTGACAAGACTCACTTCATCTGAGTCTCCAAAGATGTCAGCTCTGTATAGTGCCCTTAAAAAAAATCCCCCCGTCACGGCATGACGACACTGCATCATGTCACATTTTAGAGAATTACTCTCGTGTGACTCAGCATTCTTTACAGAATAAACTGCTGAGTGTTGATTGTATAACGAGTAGTGAGTGTCAGATGCAGCTGAGGTCTCATCAGGCACATAAAATCACCTGTGTGGGTTTACAAGTGGTTTAACTGTTGAAATGCACTCATGAAGCTTTCTCTCTGTGTTTCCAGCATTCTAGAGTTTGGCGCGATCGGTCCCCCGGGACTCCTCAGGGTTGGTTTCAAAACAATCGGCCCCCTGGCGACCATGACCATGTCCTGGGTCCGCTCCCAAAACCAACTGGCCCGCCTTTTGCCCATCTGCTTCGCTGCAAATACCAGGAGGTAGGTTGTTCTGTGAGCTGAGTGGAACTAATGGTACTAACAAGTTTGTATGGAAAGGAGTGTAGTATATATAATGCAGTTAATATAAAGTGTATTAGTATTCTTTTATAACTGATATTTAACACACCTGAAACATTTCTGATTACACGTCTACGTTACTCATACAACTACGAGGCGTGAGGGGTCTGACCTTATGTTTGTGGGCTGTATGAGGAGACAGCCTGAGTGGATGTCACAAAGGTTTGGTGGGGGAAGCTGATGATCCAGAAGTGGTTGGGACTTCTAACAGAAACGGTTGTGGCGTAACCAGGAGTTGATATTTTAGGCCTGAAATTGATATGAGTTGATCAGAAGTTGCTGTATTTATTATATATTAGAAAACTATTTACAGAGCAGTCTCAGAAATCAGCTTCAGATCATTAAAAAGTCACACAATAACACAAGAGGCAGACCAGCAACTCCTCGTGTACTATGAGGTAAAATTACTGTTTCTGTCAATGGAGTCTGGTGGCTGTAGACAGGGGTGGCAGAAAAACACATTTTAGCCTCCAAAAAAAGGACCACCCATAAGTTTTAATGTCAGATTACAGCTACACCATATTTACATTATTGTACCGCTTTACCTTGCTGTCAGACAGCCCTTTCTGACAGGGAACAGGAGACGTTACACAGCCCTCTTCATAGCCACCAGACTCCATTGACAGAAACAGTAATTTTACCTCACAGCTCACAGGAGTTGCTGGTCTGCCACCGACTCGATCACTGTGTGACTTTTGGCACTGAACTAATGTGGCGTTCACAGCAGTGTGTTCGTTTCTATGTCATGACAACATCGTGCAGGAACCTACATCAGGTCATGAGGTAAAAAGCATTTTGACGCTAAAACATACGTACTTCAACCAAAATTTGAATTTTTGAACATGTATACATAAGGAAAACTTCTAGGAAGCTACAGAGTGATATGAAAACCTCAAAAAATAAAAATAACGGTCCTGCCCTTTAAGCCGTCGGGATAATTTGGAAAATGTTAATCACGTCTACACACTTCAAGTAAGATAAAATGACAGACTTCAGAGTTATGAAAATACTTTACTCAGTTACTTTCACATTCAGTTGTTAACCAATCCTGTGCACACAAACACAGTTGTGCATCACATTCGTGTGAAATCATGTAACTTCGGGGCGTCCGATACATAACTGCGGTGTCCTCATTTTAAGTTTAGCAGACAACCTTTGTTTTGTGTCATAACCCTCCCCCTCACCCTTCAGCGATTCCTTTCCATACCTGTTCTGTCAGCCATCCAGAACATGCATAAGTACAGCATACGTGCATTACAGTAAATTGCTCACACACACTCCCACTTACACTGCCAGTCAAATGTCCACATCTTGAACAGAGCATATTTAGTTCATGACGTAGCCTCATATGCACTTCTTGTCTTTCCAGTTTGCAGTCAGAGCCCAGATGCGTGTGGCTGTACCAAAGTAAGACCAAAAATGTCATAAGAATACCACTTATGCTTCACTGCTGATAACAATACAGCACTTCTAAACTCACAGCCGGGTCTCTCAGAAAATACTGACTATTAAAATTTGTCTTTCTTACTCTTTTCAGGGGAGATGGCGGCGCTGCCTGCTGGAACAGGTAAAGAAAACACTTTGTTATAGAAGTGTTGAGGCTGTTATTAATATCCTGAGTGCATTCATTGTGCCTGTGAATAAGAATATTTCAATAAAACTCTGCTGCTGTGGGCCTGCAGAGCTGACGTGTGAGAAGACAGAGATGACTCTGTTGCTCCCTATCACCTCCCTGAGCGACATCGACCTGACCGAGCTGCAGCTCAACAGCCCCACCTGTCCCGTCACCTACAACAGCACACACCTGACTGCACGCATCTCCCTGACTGGCTGCGGCACCAAGATTGTGGTAAATGCTCCACCTTTCTGCCTGTCTTTCTGTCTTATTTTCTGTCTTAGACTTAATTTATGTTTAACCACCCTGTACATGTAAATAAGACATTTTTAAAAGTAAAAATCTAGCTTTATTTTTTATACTTTGTGCTGCATAGATAGTGGGAGATTTCTAGTTTTCATTGTTTTGGCCCTGTACTCCAGTTTACTGGGTGTCAGATAAAATGATGTTCGGTGCCACACAACCCTGAGGGACTATGTATAAAAAGTACTCCAGTTTCTAGATGATACATCAGATGCAGGGCTCCCAGCAGCTAACACTTATTTTCATCATCAAATAATCTGCAGAATATTTTAATTGCTGGCTGTTTTTGTCAGAAAATGTAAATGATTTAATGCAACATTATTAGTTTCATGCTGTGTAGTTTACATCTCCTTTTTCTCCATCCGTTTATGACAAAGAAAGAGACCATAGCTGCACTTAAAGAGTAACTTATCGCTCACTAAAGTCCTTGTCTTTGTGGACATCAAGTGATTTAAAGGGACAGTTCACCCCCAAATCAAAAATGCATATTTTCCTCTTCCCTGAGGTGCTGTTTATCAAGCTGGATTGTTTTAGTGTGAGTTGTCGAGTGTTGGAGATATCAGCTGTCGAAACGTCTGCCTTCTTATTAGATTATTAGATTTTTCTGTTTTGGCTTTTTTTGCCTTAATTAGATCAGACAGTTTAAGCGTGAAAGGGAGAGAGAGAGGATGACATGTATGGGGATGACACAGTACTTGAGTTTTGATAGATCTCTCACAAATGAACTAAATGTCATATCTCTGAGTAATATAAATTAACTTGTTTATTGCATCGTCTTCTTGTCATGAATAATGATTGTAAAAAGCAGAAAAATCTAATGTGTGTTTTTGGCACTTTGAGCACCACAAGCCGAGTGCCATCTCGTCCCATTATATTAGAGGTAGGGCAGACATCTCTATGGACAGTATCGCCAACACTGCAATTATTGTACTGCAGGACATAGTTGGTTGTGCTTACATGGTGCAAGATCACACACTTCAGATCACACCTGAGGTGAAACACACAGGAAACTTTCAACCATGATGCAGCAGTAAAACACTGCTTTTCAGTGTTACTCTTTAAATTCAAAAATACTTCACACTGACAGATTATTCAGCTGAATGTGAATTCCTACAGTCTTCCTCATCTTCTCTTTTTTTCCCAGCACTCTGGTAACGAGATGGTTTTCACCAACACCTTGAAAACTGTGCGTGCGTACACTCTGGTGAGCCGCCGGCCCACACTCGTCCTCCCTCTGGCCTGCCGCATCCCTGCAACCCAGGTCGGCACGCCGCACTACCAGATCGGCATGCCCAAAGAGGAGGAGGTCTTCGGTGTGGTTGATGTGTGGATAGAAATTCATGCTCCAGGAGAGGGGCCCCTGGCTGAATTCACTCGCAACCCTAGGTTTCGCACCCTCAGGATGGCGCCAGGACGAGTGCGTCGAGAGGCACAATCACCATCAGAGAGCAACAGCACCTCCACCAGCTCCACTGATAACAGCACCTCCACCAGCTCCACTGATAACAGCACCAATAATACCCATGAGGCCATTGGGTCCAGGATCCCCCAGCTGGACCTCCATGTGATGTCCAACTGCAGCATTGAACGGGCCGAGATGTTAGTGAGCAACTGTATTGAGTCTGCGACGGAGGACTTTGCAGAAACCTTCCCCATTCTTGAGCAAGGGTCAGTGACAATCGACTTGTTACCTGTGATAGAGCGGTGCAGGAGGAGGTTTGTTTATAGCCTAATGTTAGCTTTTTATTCCCAGCGATTATATTTACGCTTAACGTGGTGTTAATTTGTGAAGATCATCTTGCTGAACAAAGAATCATAAACCTTTGTTCGCCACAGAGATTATTTTCTGCAATAATCCAAAATCCAATGGAAAAATCTTGCTGGCTTTTTGTCAAGGGGAACCAAGGCAAAGTTAACATTTGAGCTGGCCCACAAATAAACGTCATTCCTGCAGCACTCTATGTTTGAGGTTACCATGATGACGAGGACAGATGGTGTTTGAAATAAAACAATATTGAACCTATCATCTCATCTCACATCTCATATAATTTCCAATGGTTCTCTCACTCTTTTTCTTCCAGGTGTATGTCTTCCAACAAAACATTAGAGGTCATTACAACAAAATCCAATTCCAAGGTTTACCGCCTTGATTTGTCCAGCATAAAAACCAATGGATCAACGGTTGGTGCACTCATGCAACACACACATACACTTTTGCAGCTCTCCTCTTCTGGGTGTTGTTTTAAAAGGTGAAGTGTGTCAGATTTAGGGGGATTTAGTGGTACGTAGCGGTGAGGATTACAGATTACAACCATCTAAACCCTCTGCTGGTTTGTTAAGGGTTGAACATTGCCTTTATTTGCACTTCTTCAATGTCTGTTTCACTTAAACTGTCTCTTTATTCATGATTCATGTCTTATAAACACTTGAAGTTAAGTTGCAAAGTTACGACATGTTTTTCTCCACAACACTAACTTGCATCTGTTTATTTCGTGTTCTGCAGATGTACGTGAGTGCACGGTGAATCTGTGCATCGCCACCATGCCCTCTGAGAAGTGCCCTGATCTGTGTGCCCGCTCCTTTAGTCACAGAGCTCTGGTTGGCAGTCTGTTCACCAGCTCCTACACCATTAGGTCGGGACCCGTTAGCCTCGTGGTAACCTCTCCTGCACCAGCCACAACAGCCGTCGCCAAAGCTACGCTGCTGCCGCAGCAGCCACAACAGCTGCTGCCGCCACTATAACCACAGCTGCCCCGGTCAGCAACACCACCTCAGCCGGTAAGACAAGCCTCCGTGGTTTTTTTTCTGCTGAGCAATAATACAGACCAAGTTTTGTGTTCACATATGCAAGTTCTTTTAATTTTATTTCATTTATTGCATCAAGTGCGCATGTGCCGACCGTGCATGCAGCCTGTTTTGTTTTTCTTACTTTTACCAACTTAGCTTTCTTTGTACTTGTTAATTTTTTGTCTCCAGCAAATTATTAAGCTGTGCCCTCTAAACATGCAACTAGAAAGAGTTCCTTTTCACTGTGGAATTGATGCTTACCTTCACACACACACCGCCATCACACAGCCTGCCCATGGCCTTCGGTTGATTGCACAGAAGTCGGCTGACATAGCGACCAGAACAACAGACATCCCCGCAGAAATTCATTATTTCCCCTCGGGGATCAATAAAGTACTTCTGATCATGATAATATCTCATAAAAAACACCTCCAAATTTTTCCCTTTTTTGTAAAGAACTACATTTTAAAAATGCTAATCCATTTTCAAAATGGATGACAAATTCAAAGTCAAAGAAGTGTATATCTGTGTTCTGGTCGAGGTGTAAAAGCCTCTGAAGCAGCACTTTACATAAGAAAAAAGCTACTCAGTGTTTAACTTGCTCCTGAAACCTGGCGCCTCTCAGCCTTCACAGGTGCATCATTATTAGGTGTGCAAGGTCATCCAGTGGGCCGGTTCAGGCCCCCGGGCAGTATGTTTGACACCGTTAGAGACTCCTCAGCTCTGATTGGCTGTTTTCATTCACATGCTGTGGTTTCTTGCAAGTGTCATTAGAAGAACTACGAGAGAGCAGCAGAGGAACCTGATTTTTTTTGCACAGGCCTCGTGTTACGTGTACTACTGTGTGGAGGAAGTGATGGTGTCAGAGTGTATGACAAAAGGTTTTATAAAAGTAATCAGCTACAGCTTTAACGGCAGCTAACTGATCAGTGCGCTCCAGTCCTTTCTTTTTCTTTGAACGTTCTCAGTCCTTGAGCTGAGACGGACCTGATTTAGATGCATGCTGCTGGAAAATGCCTGTCGAACAACTGCTTTTAGCCCTGCCGCCACCAGAGGGCCCCAAATTGAACACATTTAAAAGTGTGTATTTCAGGGCCCTCCTTTATTTCTGTAATTCCTAATAAGTATTCATATAAGCTATGTCATTTTTTTCTTTCAAAATGTAAGTGTTGATTCAAGTTTTTTCTTTTTAGGGTCTTAAAAACTGAAAAATATCAGCCACTATTTAACGAATAAAATGCAAACACACACAGTGTGACTGTAAATGCGTGACGTCTCCTCTCCTGTCGTCTCCTGCAGCTCCAGAACAGGCCTCAGCCGTGGCAGCCGGAGTGATTCTGACAACTTTCAGCATATTTCTTCAAAACATCTTCCTTTACTGAACAAGCTGCCGGACGATGATCTGTCAGAACATGAAGAAACACTGTTGCCTGTTTTGGACATTTAAGAATGAAACCCACTCATGGTGCCAATGTTTATTTAAGGCTTCTTCAGAGAACGAGAGCACATTACATGACTGTCAAAATAAAAAAACCCCAAAGGATTTATTGCACTGCTCACAATGAATTATCCTTATTACTGTATGTCATCTCACCAGTAGTGGTAAGATGCTGACGGGTGTGACACAGACGGAGGGGTCACACAATAAAATGTCCTCCTTATTTTTTATTTGCCCATAAGAGACCTCCCGGAGGCCAAACTGTCTGAGACACTGACCGTGTACTGTAATCTTTCCGAGTTTAAGTCTGTGACTTTGTTGCGTGTCATTCTTCCTCTCTTTTCAGCTGTCTGCTGTATACAGCATGTACATGTAAAAAACCTTGATGAGAGCACCAGACTTTGTTACTCCGCACTATCTGTGTACTTTATTAGCTACATGCTGGATTTATTACAGAACATTTGGCACATTGAAGATATTGGACACGATTTGGAGGAAAATTAAAAAGTCTAAATATTGAAATCCAGTCAGTTTAGCTAACCCGGCTATGTACTGTTGGTTTTTCAAAACTCGTAAGCACTTATTAACAAACAGCCTCACACACCCTTTTCTTTTCACAAATATTGTGGATCAAATGTAGGTGTATATTTAGCTCAAATATTTGATGACACACTTGACCCTCTAAGATTATGTCACATTATATGTACCATTTTGTCATATGGATTGTTTATAATGTATTTTATTTTATTGTTCTGCTCTGTATACACGACATCTGTTGCACAACTGTCCTCCTCTGTTGTTCTGCTCGTGGTTTTTTCCCCGTTAAATGTTTTTTTGGGGGGATTTTTCGTAGATTTTAAGCCTGTCAAAAAGAACAGACAGTGTCATGTGCTGTACAGATTGACTGATAAAACCCCCTAATGCAAATTTGTGATATTGGGCTATATAAATTAAATTTACTGGCTTTACTTTTAGACCTCCCCCCCAAAAAAATCTGTCTGAGACAGTAAGAATTTGCTTATGATTGTGTTGTACGACCCTCTTTACCTTAAATGTAAAAAATGAAAACATCTATTTTTCTATCATGTTGTCATAACATATAATATATTATTAAACATATATGTGAACTGAGTTTTATGTTTTATTGATCTGTTTTGTTACAAAGTTGTTCAGGCTTTGTTCTACTTGTGCGGTGTTCTTTAAACATATCAGATCCAAACTCTTTTCAAACATAATTTCAGGTAGTGGACACACATTTCAAGGGAGAGACAGAACGTGGGGAGGAAATGAAGAAGCTGTGATGGTTAACGAATTAGCCTTTATCCTTGGAAGTCTACTATAACAATTTCATTACACACAAAAAGATCCATGATTTTTCCAAACCTTTAAATGATCCTTACCAATGCCAGGACCTTCACAGGCCTGGAAAAAGTGATGGCAAATGACTTTTCAGGGATTTTCAGTGGCTGTGGAATCCTGTGAAACATTATCGGAGAGAAGAAAGAGTGTGTAAGCATCTTTTTTAATACATTATAATATTAGTTTATCTCTTTTTAAGGTATTAGTCCCAACCCTCATCCCTTCACCCCTTCCTTCCTCTCCACCTGGTATTCAACACATCCTCCAGACCAGCCTCACAGATGACATCGTCCCTCTACCTCAACATACACAACATGAATAACTGCTCAAAACACTTCAACTAACGTTAGAAACGTGTTCAGCATCTCACGGAAGACATGCAGAAAATGTCCAGGTAAATACTGTCGGTTAGATAACAAACACACACGGACTACATACTTCTTACGGTCAGCTCATCTGAGCCGTGTTTACTTCCTATTTGGGCGAATGTCATTGGCTCACTTCAAGTCAGGTGACGCGCGAACTTGTTGTTGATTGGTTTCCGGTATATTACGCCATAGCGTTTGTCTGATTTGTTAATCAAACATAAGTTTAGTTTTCATAAAAGTATGATCGGGTTCATACTGCCAGCAAACGGAAACGTGTTTATGAAAAATATATTAAGTAAATGTTTAAAACCAGCTACTCTATCGCTGAGGATCGATCATTTCGAAAATGAAAGCAGATGGCGACCTTCGGCCCACCGCCAAGTTTCATTTTGACATTTCCATCAGCGACCAGTTCTAGAAACTTTCCGTCACCAGTAGCGGCTTACTGGTCGGGTCCCGGTACACTGGTGCGTCAAACTGTTGCTGGTGGCAGTCCTGCGAGGTAAGTTAAACTAGTGCTTGCTTGTTATCCGAGGACACCCTGTACTGATGGGGTTAGTTGTGCCATAACACTCAGCAGAATTAATTACAATGTGACTTTATTTAATTAACTTACCCTGGTGTAAACTACAGCAGCCGACTGTGTCTGAATCTTGGCTGTTTTCTTGTCGGTACCTTCTACCTAACAGCACGGTAGCCAACACAAAAACAAAATAAAATTAAGATGAATGTTAACGCACAGAAAGAAAGTGAATGTGGGGGTTTCCAGCAGGTAACTTAGCCGCCAGTTTCTCTGCTGCTGTTAGACCAGCTCACTGCTCGGCTTTTAATTAGGTTCAGTCCCAAGTTGGAAAAAATCATTCAAAATTAGTGCAGTGGGAGACACATTTTATTATTTTATTTCTACTTCATCTTATTGCTCTATATTTACACACTTTCTTTCATACACATATTCTTACTTCTTCTGCCATCTTCTCTATTCTTTACATTGGAGTAACTGTGATGAAGCATAATTTCCTCTTGGGGATCAGTAAGGTACTTCTGATTCTGACCGCACACGCTTTAAACAATTTTTAAATCTATACCATACATTTGAGAGATATCCTGGTAAATACAAAAGGTAAAATTGTAATTAAAAAAGTCATATTTTTAACTAAAACTAAACACAACATGGAATTGGGTTGTTGGAGCCCTCATGGTTTGGCAGCGTATTGGCGCAGTGGTTTGCACTGTCGCATCACAGAAACAGGGTTCCTGGTTCGAACCCAGAGTTTGCATGTTCTCCCCGTGTCAGCGTGGGTTTTCCCCGGGTACTCCAGCTTCCCCCCACAGTCCAAAGACATGCAGGTTAACTGGTGACTCTAAATTGTCCAGGGTTTCCCCTAGGACTTTTTGAAGCTGTAGTGGTGCACTGTAGGGGGGGGGAGACTGCTGCCGCTGCGGTAGTGAATAAATTTAGGACTATGACAACTAAGAATGGTTATGCATAAATTATTTATTTGTTTTTCAACTGAGTCCACAACCAGCAGAACATGAACACTGGAAAAAAACAAAATTGCACAACTGTACAGCTATAAATCTAATGGCATAGTTTGCAGCCTGGCTGAGAGCATTATTTATCTCGCTTTTTCGAAAAAGAGTTCTAATGCTCTAATGGGGAAAAATATTTTTTCCAGCGGATGTCTTAGTTATGACATGATTGAGCTAATTGGAGTAGTTTCATGTCGTTTCCAACAACAGGAGGCTTTTAACAGATAACGTCCTTGGGCCGGTTGCACCAACTGGTCTTAAACCTGGTCTTAAGCTAAGTCGGTCGTAACTTGGCGTTCTAAGTCTGACCTTGTAGTTACGCTGGTTGCACCAACAGGGCTTAAGCTTCTTCTAACTAAGACCGGGCGTAAAATCTTACGCCTAGTCAAGAGTATGCGTAAGGTCATTATCAAGCTGCTCTCTGCGCGCACCTTGGTTATGGCACATCTCATCCACCGTCTGTATAGGCTACGAGAGGGCATTTAGACGGGAGAGGGTAATTAGGGACAGAAGCAATTGGACACAGCCTGTATAATGACGAGGAGCTGACTGAGAGGTTTCACTTCAGTAGAAGAGATGAGTTTGAACTTAATGAAGAGCTGTCACCGGATTTACAGTTTGTGTTGGGCTGCAATGCAGCACTACCACCGGCCTTCCCACCAGGCAAAGGAATCCTCCCCAAATACATCAACAATGATGTCACTGTAAATTGAGGTTTTCGGGGAGGACCCCCGCCAGTTGGATGATTTTTTTTTTTTTTGGAGATGTATTTTTTTGCCTTGCTGAGAAGATCTTTCCACTTCTTCCTCATGTCAGCCTCTGTATGAAGGCAGCCAGAGTCTGAACATGTATTGATGTGCCCCGTTATCTCTGCCCATTTTTCTTAATTGTGATGAGTCTCTGTGCTGGCTGTACAGCTTGGTTAATTTTCTAATTTCAGTGTCGGTAAAGTTTTTTGTTGATCCTTAATGTTTTCTTCAAATCTTAAACTGTAAATAAACTGTCAACACAGATGAGAGGGGCTGTCTCAAGCACACGGGGTGATTCAACGTCATTTAACGTCACCGCGCTCCTCCAGGCAGGCTGCGTGGGGCATTCACATGGACGCACACAGCTAAAACCAGCGTAGCTAAGACCAGGCGTAAGCCCTGTTGGTGCAACCGGTGTAAGTCCACTCCTTGAGACTGGTCTTAACAAAGACCGTCTTGGGAGTTACGACCAGGCTTAGTAAAGACCAGTTGGTGCAACCGGCCCCTGATGTTAGCTTTACTGCTGCTGTTAGCTGTCCCTGTCAGCTGCAGCCACTGATGCTTTCTAGACATTGTGATTTCCCAAAACTGAATTAATAATTTGTAAAATTAATTTGTAACCAAAATACATTAAGCCTACGATTAAAAAAAAACAAACATTTAAAACATTATTTTTGTTATAGCCCAAACATACTTTGACATGCTCATATCTTTACCAATAAAAGGATTCGTTGTTGGAATAAACATACAAGTAGGTGTATTTGGCATTAACACAATTAGTGGTTATTAGGGTTCATAACTGTATGACCAGTGTACTTTACATCAATTGATGAAAACATGAAGATGAAACCACAATATTCTTTGACCTCATTTTATTTAAATGAAAAATACTGTAATCAGTCACTGTCTGCTTTGAGCTGTGCAGAGAAAGAGAGAAATATTGATTAATACATTGCATCACAGTCATGCTTACAATGTGCATTAAAGTCACTTACTTCTTTCTCTAGTTTCTTAATTTCTACGTCCACTTTCCTGAAGGTTTTTCTTTTAATTTGTCAATTTGTCTTACACTGCAAGACAATCCAAAGTCAGACAGTCCACATAGCACCACTGGTTGATTAATGAATGAATAAAATGATTGATTCCATGTACAGTATACTGGAATAATGTACTTGTATGAAGAGGGCAGCTTCTGTGGGTGGGACAGAGTCTGTAGCTGCCCATCCCCGTATCCCCTCCATCATTGGCCTGCCTTGGTTCTGATCCAGGGCGAGCTCTTCCGCTGGTGTGAAATCAGCAATTGGTTCGAGTAATATTATATCCACTGCTTACCTTTAAGGTGAAGTGTACAACTGTTGATTTGTGGAAGGAACTTTAATTGTAATTATGACAGATTCATTTGCACAGCAAGTGTATATTTTTAGATTACTTACGCATTCAGTTGGTCCACAATTGTTTGCCACGCACTCTCTCTCTGCTTTATTATCGCTGCAGTGTTTCTTTCTTCGTGATTATATGTTTTACTTCTTCATGAGTGTCCATGATGAGACGCTGCCCACTGGGTGAGAAGCATGCTGCACGTGCCCTCTCCATTGCTGCATCTGTGAATCTGTGATCGATCTCGGGGTCTATTTAAGAAAGCCGTGGACGCGCACTCACCTGAATAAGTTACACCTGGCTTGACAAAGCAGCGCCTCCTCAGCCTGGCTTGGTGTTCGAGCAACCAATTAAGCCAGGATAGACTTAGGGGAATTGGGGAAATAAAGTTTTAAGATGTACTTTTTATTCAGTGTAATTTTAATAATACATAAAGGACTTTTTGTAACCCCACAGAAAACAAGCTTTGTCGATGCTGACATCCAGTAATTTCTTCCAAAAACACAGGTGCCTACAATGCCTCAGAGCACAAGTGGACATGGACACCGACATGGACATAACATCGCTGCACCTCATGTTGGTCCCCACGCACACAGCCTGGCAGTTCAGTCCCAGGGCTCTGCAGTGGCCCAAGGTCACGTTCACCCACCTGCACCCATGACTTCAACCCAAGGACGGCAGTTTCAGCGACTCACTGTACACACACACACACACACACACACACACACACACATTGAGAAATATACAAGCTTTAAAATGGGTTCACAAAAGGAAACTGAGAAACAGCCAACTGGGCAAAGATGATGCTGACAATGAAATCATCAATTAAACGTGTTTATTTAACATAGTACAAAGTGAGACCTTTAGATGTTCATTAGGGCTCGAGCACCACGCGGTGCGAGGAACCTATTGAAATGCAAGGAATTATTCTTCTTCTTCCAAATGAATTGCCTTTTTTGGGGGCTTAACATACTCAAAAACTCATGAATTTTTGCACATATATCACATCTGACAATTTTTTTTATATTTTAAGTGTCTCGTGCTCAGGTGCAAAAAAATGGCTCAGTAGCACCCCCTACAAAATTTCGACAACGCAGCCCCGAAAGCTGGTTTGACGGACGTGTATGATACTAGATAGGCACATGTAACACTGTAAGAGGTACAAAAAAGCCTCTTGTACCCATTCTCTAAACCCAACAGGAAGTCGGCCATTTTGAATTTACTCTGCCATTTGTATGTATTGTTGCCCATTTCCAGGGCTCGTTCTTTAACGAACCAGTCCTGGAGATTTTATCCAATTGGCTTCAAATGTTGGTCTGTCCCTCCGAGAGGACCTTGAAGAAGTAAAGTTATTACAAGCTTGAGTTTTCGTCAGTCCATGTGGTAATGCCAAGGCGTAAAGCTTGCATGTGTCACCATGAAACAGGAAGTGGTTTGTAACTCCAGCATACACGGTCCAATCTTCCCCAAATTTCACACGATTGATTGATGAGAGTCCCGCCCTGAACACTTCCTATGCCAATATTTAGTAATGAGTACAGCGCCACCTACTGGCAACAGGAAATGTCATGTTATGAGTGATACGCCATTTCACTCCTTCTACCTCAAAAATGAACTGTTGCGTCAGCCAGCATCCTGCCAGCACCCCTGAGTTGCGCCGAGGTGCGAGGGCCCGTTCATTGCAGCTTGCAGCTTTAATTTTTGTTATTTTTTATCCCGTATTTGTGGTTACACTTTTTTTGCTCTTTACTTTGTAGGTTGAAGATGCCTTGTCCTATCTGGATCAAGTGAAGCTGCAGTTTAGAAATCAGCCACAAGTTTATAATGATTTCCTTGATATTATGAAAGAGTTCAAGTCACAGAGGTAAGTTCTAAAGTTCTTTGCAACATTTGGAGAAAATCCATAAATAATGTTTCTCTTTGTCAAGGTTAAACATGTAACACACAGAACAATATCTGTGGACCCAGGTGAAGGTGAATCAGTTGCTAAATTCCTATTTTTCATTCTGTCACTACAGAATAGACACGCTTGGAGTCATCACCCGCGTGTCCCAGCTCTTCATAGACCATCTGGACCTCATCATGGGTTTTAACACTTTCCTGCCACCCGGATATAAAATTGAAATGGATGACAAACAGTCTGCGATGTCTCCAGAAGAATAAATGCAATTTCAGTATTTCTCAGTTTTTCCACTCTCAGTCAGTCGACTACTCACTGTCATTACATGTGCATTTTTCCGTACGTTTCCACTCCTGCGTAGTAATCCCGACACCACTACGCCAAACTGAAGTCAAAGAAAAGCATTTTGTGTTCTGGTCGAGGTGTAAAAGCCTCTGAAGCAGCATTTTACATAAGCAAAAAGCTACTCAGTGTTTAACCTGCTCCTGAAACCTGGCGCCTCTCAGCCTTCACAGGTGCATCATTATTAGGTGTGCAAGGTCATCCAGTGGGCCGGTTTGGACCGTTTGGCGGGCCGGTTCAGGCTCCCGAGCAGTATGTTTGACACCGTTAGAGACTCCTCAGCTCTGATTGGCTGTTTTCATTCACATGCTGTGGTTTCTTGTGTCCACTGCAGGGGAGTAACATTGACAACAACCTCTAACAACCTCCAGCAAATAGGCTTAGAACAGCAGCACAATTGACAGAACAGTCAACACAGAGTTCATTAAGGCTTCCTGAGGAGACGAAAGATGTGTTGGTCCTAACTTGCATCCTGCCTGCTTAACAGAAACTAGTCAATGAAACTATTATGTCCAAATTATTACCAAAGTAAAGGCATGATAATTTTTAATAGGCTACCACAGATGGCCGCAGTCAGCCAATTGTAGAAAAGACACCACAGTATGATTCAAATATGACAGTTTTCATTTATTGTGAACCTAACGTTGCATAAGTACTGATCTGGAGAAAAAAACATTTGCTGGAGACGCTACATCTGAACAGGGCCTTAAGGTGCATTACCGCCACCTACTGTAACAGGAAATTTGAGTTTTACGTCATGTACTTGGACAGAAATCCGACTAACGGACTGAATCATGTCAACCAGGGTTTTCTGATTATCGCATTACTGAAGTGCATGTAAACGCGTCAGATCAGGTTATTACCATTACCTGTTTATTGTGCGCATGTAACCGTACTCACTGTTGGATTGACTTCCTTTACTTCTGTTGGTGGTAAAGACAATCAAAACAGACTAGCCGACAGCATGCCATGAACGTGAGATGACTTTTCATGGCCAAATCAAATAACCAATTGGAGGAGAGCCCTTCTAGGCAATCAGAGGCGAAGAAGGCGGTACCTTCCCCGGGGGCCGTGACCGTTTTGTTAAGCAACCTGGAACCACGGCGAGAGACACGATCCGGAATTCGATGGATGTGCCTTTCCGTCAAAATAAAAGCACCAAGCTAATAAAAATGCGGTGAAACTTTTTGATTTAAAGAACATAATTTACAAGAAAAGTCCCAAGCCATTAAGTTAACCTTTGCTTTTATTGTATTACAAGTTATTGTCTATTCAGTTGTCTGTTGTCTGAAATCGATTTTACTTTGGTGAACACGTTTACGTGGTGAATTCCGGATACGCTCTCTAGACCGGAACCAAAATCCAGACAAAATTCAGAGTTAATAGAAACCAGAGCCTGGTGATGCGAGGCTACCTTCCCTACCATCCTACGAAAAAAAAAATATCGCCACCCGGGTTCACTGTGGTCAGCCATCTTTGCCTTTGGGGCGTGCGCGTTTGGAGGAATCGCAGTTTGATTACTTTCCCCTGTGACCTGCCTATGACCTCAGTGACGTAATTTCAACACTTTTCTACTAGTATCCACAAACTTGAATTCGTGTTCACAGTAACAACTTTGCACTCACAGCTTTTAGATTCATACTCATAAAAACAATCCTAACCTGAACAATTTCACAGACTCATGTATATGACAGCAGTACAACAATTTTATTCCGAATACGAATGGTTAAAATTACGCCCACATCTTTTTGATAGTTGTCTTACACCATACCCTAGTGTAAGTCTGTGACTTTGTTGCGTGTCATTCTTCCTCTCTTTTCAGCTGTCTGCTGTATACAGCATGTACATGTAAAAAACCTTGATGAGAGCACCAGACTTTGTTACTCTGCACTATCAGTGTACTTTATTAGCTACATGCTGGATTTATTACAGAACATTTGGCACATTGACGATATTGGACACGATTTGGAGGAAAATTAAAAAGTCTTAATATTGAAATCCAGTCAGTTTAGCTAACCCGGCTATGTACTGTTGGTTTTTCAAAACTCGTAAGCACTTATTAACAAACAGCCTCACACACCCTTTTCTTTTCACAAATATTGTGATCAAATGTAGGTGTATATTTAGCTCAAATATTTGATGACACACTTGACCCTCTAAGATTATGTCACATTATATGTACCATTTTGTCATATGGATTGTTTATAATGTATTTTATTTTATTGTTCTGCTCTGTAAACACGACATCTGTTGCACAACTGTCCTCCTCGTTGTTCTGCTCGTGGTTTCTCACATTTTTTCCCCGTTAAATGTTTCTTGGGGGGAATTTTTCACCAATTTTAAGCCTGTCAAAAAGAACAGACAGTGTCATGTGCTGTACAGATTGACTGATAAAACCCCCTGATGCAAATTTGTGATATTGGGCTACATAAATTAAATTTACTGGCTTTACTTTTAGACCCCCTCCAAAAAAAATCTGTCTGAGACAGTAAGAATTTGCTTATGATTGTGTTGTATGACCCTCTTTACCTTAAGTGTAAAAAATGAAAACATCTATTTTTCTATCATGTTGTCATAACATATAATATATTATTAAACGCATATGTGAACTGAGTTTTATGTTTTATTGATCTGTTTTGTTACAAAGCTGTTCAGGCTGACGTCAGTGGGACAGCTGGTTAAAGAGTACAAAGCAGCTGGTTAGAACAAAACAAAAAAATGTAATCAGGGTTTCCACACATTTTCATTTCATGAGTTTGGATTTTCAAGAACCCACAATAACATTTGTTTGTTCTACTTGTGCGGTGTTCTTTAAACATATGAGATCCAAACTTTTTTCAAACATAATTTCAGGTAGTGGACACACATTTCAGGGGAGAGACAGAACGTGGGGAGGAAATGAAGAAGCTTATATGTGATGGTTAACGACACATATCTGAGCTGTGTCGACAGCTACAGAAAATAAATTAGCCTTTATGTTACATTACGTGGAAGCTTATCCCAGAATATTACCATAGCATTTCATTACACACAAAAAATTCCATGATTTTTCCAAACCTTTAAATGATTTTTATTAATGCCCGGACTTTTCAGTGGCTGTGGAATCCTGTGAAATGTTACTGGAGAGAAGAAAGAGTGCGTAAGCATCTTTTTAATACATTATAATATTAGTTTATCTCTTTTTAAGGTATTAGTCATTGATATTATGCAATATAACAATATTCATATATTGTATACTGCAACTATCACTGATAATAATGTCTATTATAGAGCACTACAGGGTGTTCACATATGTTAACAAATAGAACCAACAATATTAAAAAGTATATTGGTTTAAAGGTGACTGAACCAGATCGGTAAACATTTTAAAAACATTTTATATTTGAAATGATATAATAATGATGTTTTATCTAAAATAAAACCTCTGATATCCGCATGATAAACACACAACATTTTTACACAGCAAAATGAATGGGTTCAAGTTAAAATATCGTTGAGTTTAGGGTTAAATCAAGGTGTCGAAGTTTCAGTGTACTGATCCTGAAGTAAGTGTTGAAACTCTCACAGGTTAAAATGATTTATATATATTTTATAGCCTCGAAAACAAAATTGACTTAATTTTATTAAGTACTTTTTACAGAGTGTGACCTCTCTTTCGTCATCCTATACCTTACTAGATGACAAAATGTCTCCCAATATGTTCACTGCTGTGAAGATGTAAATATGGCAGACCTCTGGTTTCCAACCTCACTGCAGGTAAAGCGTCACGATGGGTCACGAAGATAATAAAGGGTGTAATAAAACTGTATATAAATACATACAGTAGGCTTATATCTCCGTATTTCATTTATGTCTGTGAGAACAACTAAATTAAATTGTTAGTTTTAAAGTTCAGATTTATTATTCAAGATGTAAACTTTTTTTTTTTTACCACTACTGGTGAGCTTTCACTTACTGTTTAACAGCCTCATCTTCCACTAGAGGCAGTTGGCAGAGAGCTTAAAAAAAGAAGCCTTTAGCTATGTGTGACTGATAAAAAATAATAAAAAGGTACATAATTCAGACAATAAAAAGTCCTTAAAACATCAGAAAAACTCATCTGTGGTGCAATATTCACAGGAAATAATCTGCTCAAATTCCAAATCTCTCGTTTTACGCAAACTTCCTGCAGTTGTTGCTTTCACTATCTGGGTTAGTTAGTGATGTCACTTACTCAGGGGGCAGTTTATCCAATAATAAAAAGTGGTCCCTTGAGGAAAAAGGTTGGGAACTATGTAGTAGGCCAGTGGTTTCCAACTGGACCAGATTTCTCCGTAGTCAGTTCGGGGTCCACAGAGTTTAATATATTCAGTGTCATATTTGCATTTGGACATGTGGTCGAGCTAGTTTGCTGTCTCTGTCAAGTGGCTGTCTGTTCGTCTCTCACTCTACAGCAGGATTAGGTGCTTTGAAATAAAAGCAATGTGCCAGATATTCACTGAATCAGAAATACTTTACTGATCCCGAGGGGAAATTATTTATGTTACAGGTGCTCCTTGCAAGAGAGGAAAGATACATGAAAATATAAGAAATTCAAACAATAGTATTTCCAAATGTATAGTTAAATAAACAGGAATTATTAACAAACACTGTAAGATAAACAAGATGAAAGTGTGTTATTTACAAGCTGGACATGTTTGTGAGTCACTTGCGGTCCATTCAGAATGGACCTGCGACCCAGCAGTTGGGAGCCACTGAAGTAAACCAATCTGTGGATCAGTGTCTGTGTAAAAACTCACATGTCACAGGCTTTGAGGTGTGACATGTCCTCTGGTTCATGATGCATGAGCTGTGTTATCTGTAAGTGTCATGGAGGATGGCTGATCCATACCTGTGTATGTTAGCAGAGTGTATGGAGGAGCAACATGGAGGCTGTGGTGCAGCTCAACCTGCACTTGGCATGACCATAAACTCAACCAGACGCCTTTAACCAAAGACACTGGCTCGCTGCCTTTACTGTATTTGTTTTCATTCTGGAGAGTGGACCAATCCCAGTTTAGACTGGGAGGAGACTCCCCGCCTTCATGTTAGACACGCCTCTATGTTCAAGGAACACCGCTTCATACATACACTGTTGTTAGCGACGTAGCCTCTCCGGGCAATTTCATTTTTTGACATTTCCATCCGCGACCACTTCTCGGAACTTCACTTTTCGTCACGGCCAGGTGAATGCACGAGTAGCGGCTTACTGGTCGGGTCCCGGTACACTGGTGCGTCAAATTGTTGCTGGTGGCAGTCCTGCGAGGTAAGTTAAACTAGTGCTAGCTTGTTAGCCGAGGATACCCTGTACTGATGGGGGTTGGTTGTTGTGCTAACGTGCCATTTAGTTAGCTTCTACATAACCTTGCCGAACATACCAGATAGCGATCTAGCACTGGCTGCTTTTGTGTGATGACTAAATATTTTACTGTGTTTTCCTCTTCCAACAAAACAACATGTGGGGCTTTCAGTCGCGGCTGCGTTAGCTTGCAACGCCGATAAGTTAGTCCAAGTAAAGCTAGCATGCTAATAGCGGCGACCATGAATTAGCTGACATGCTAAAGCCGAGCAGACCTGACAACATGCATTTTTGTTGTTAGTTTGTTCTCGCTGTGTGTAGTTTCGCTGCCTGTGTCGGGGGCTTTGATCAGACAAGCGTTTGTGGTGGGGAGGCGGTTTGTGTGACAGCTAAGTCTTCTGTCCAACTTCTCGCTCAACTTAATGCGACGTTAATGTTATGTGGAGGCTAGTGCTAGCTTGTTAGCTAGCTCGCTAGCTGGCTAGCGCTCTTCCTGACCTAACGAGCTAGCCTCGGCAGAATTAATCACAATGTGGCTTTATTTAAGTGTCCTGGTGTAACGGCAGCCCGTGTGTTGTAAACCACAGCAGCCGACTGTGTCTGAAGCTTGGCTGTTTTCTTGTCGGTGTCTTCTACCTAACAGCGGCAGCCAACACGTTCAGCTCATCTGGATTTTTTTAGTAAGTCCCATTTACTGAGGACGGTCAGCGAGGACCCGAGTGACAGACCGCCGACACTCGCTGTGTCTTCCTGCCCAAACCAGCCTGTGATCTGCAGGTCGTTCAGGTTAGCTCGCTCGCCACATAACTTCGAGCTAGGAAGAAAGCCAACGTCAGCCATCAGACAAGCGAAAGCGGTCAGCTCACCGAAAACGGATGGCGTTAAGCTCGGTGTTTGGCGGAGAGGGGGAGGGGATGAGGCAGGGCTACAGCGAGCGAGCGACACACACACACACACACAGACACAGAGAGAGAGAGAGAGAGAGAGAGAGAGAGACAGCGCCTACATGCCTTTAAACTGTAAATGTTAGCTTTTTTTGCAGCGCTAGTCGACTAATTTCGCCATCTTTTACTGTCTGTCGTGTTTGCTTCGCGTTTCGGTAAAGAAAATTTGAAGCTGGATGTGCGACAGACTCGATCTCGGCGACTCAAGACCGATCGCTCAGCCACCGTGTTTTCCGAAACTGGTGGTGCAGGGCAGCGAGGCACAATGTCTGCGCTCCGCTGACCGACTGCAATGACGTTAACTCAGGGAGCGTCAATAAATTACTCTTCTCTGTGTACACGTGTAGTGTGTGCGAGAGCAACACACACAAGCGCCAAACAGCTTTATGCAATCTTAAAATTAGATATTTATAATGGTTTCAGCTGCTCTTCTTTTTAAATGAACGCTTCACACACACACACACACATATATTTTGTACATTTTTTAATGTAGTGTTAAACACTGTGGCAATGCAATTTTTTTTGTGATCAAATTTTTGTTTGTTGAAAAACAGGATTATAGCACGGACGAACAGTGTGAGTACAGATGTGAATAATTTTTGCAGCAATTTCCACTCAAGAAAAATAAATATTAATAAAATTAAAGGAAAAATAAGTAAATAATGACAGAATTTACAAACAAAATAAAATTAAGGTGAATGTTAAGTAGGGGTGGGGGAAAACATCGATTCACTTAAGAATCGCGATTCTGAATCGATTCATAAACTTTAAAAATCGTTTTTTTTTTTATTAACCTTCCCCCGTCTCTCTGTGTGCCCCCACGGGCTTCCGTACACAGCGTTGCAGCAAGCAATTTTTGAATCGAGAATCGATTTTGAATCGAATCGTGACCTTAAGAATCGGAATCGAATCAAATCGTGATCCCTAATGTTAACGCCCCATCCCTGGACCCAGGACCCTGCCTCCTCTACAGTATCATGCCAAGAGGCTTCGTAGGTTAGTTGAAAGTGACTGTCAAGCCGCTATCACCGCCTCTTGAACTCCATGGATTTGAGCAGTCGACAACTCCGAATACACAATTTAATATTTCAGAAAAATATGTCAGAATCCATGCACGGAAAGAAAGTGAATGTGGGGTTTCCATCGTGTAGCCACCAGTGTCTTTGCTGCTGTTAGGCCAGCTAACTGCTTGGTTTTTTTTTTTAGATATTTTTTGGGCATTTTTAAGCCTTTAATTGATAGGACAGATGAGTGTGAAGGGGGAGAGAGAGAGAGAATGACATGCAGCAAAAGGCCACGGGCTGGAGTCGAACCTGGGCCGCTGCGGCAACAGCCTTGTACATGGGGCGCCTGCTCTACCACGAAGCCACCAGCACCCCAACTGCTCGGTTTTTAATTAGGTCCAGTCACGAGTTGGACGAATCATTCAAAATTAGTGCAGTGGGAGACACATTTTATTTCAATTTTAATGTACATTTCCACTTAATTTTATTTATTGCTCTATATTCACACACTTTCTTTTGTACTCTTATTCTTACTTCTGCCATCTTCTCTATTCTTTACAATGGAGTAACTGTAATGAAGCATAATTCCCCCTTGGGGATCAGTAAGGAACTTCTGATTCTGATTACACACACTTTAAATCATTTTTAAATCTATACCATAAAGTTGAAAGATATCCTGGTGAATACAAATGATAAAACTGAAAATAAAAAAGTCCTATTTCAAACCAAAAAAAGTATCATGGAATTGGGTTATTTGAGCCCTCATGGGTTGGCGGCACTGCAGTGTTTAGCACTGTCGCGCCACAGAAAGAGGGTTCCTGGTTTGAACCCAGAGTTTGAACCACCAGGAACATGTGCTGACACTTTGTATGCAAACTCAGCTCACTGAGTTTGTATGTTCACCCTGTGTCAGCGTGGGTTTACTTTGGGTACTCCGGCTTCCCCCCACAGTCCAAAGACATGCAGGTTAATTGGTGACTCTAAATTGGCTGTAGATGTGAACAGTTGTCTGTCTCTGTGTGTCAGCCCTGTGATAGTCTGGTGACCTGTCTAGGGTGTACCCCACCTCTCACCCAGTGTCAGCTGGGAAAGGCTCCAGCCCCCCCGCGACCGCTAACAGGATAAGCTGTTACGGACAATTAATGACTGAATGGGTAGGAAACAGAATCAGAAATACTTTGAGTCCAAGTGGAAGTAGTGATTCGTTACAGTCGCTCCAATTTAAAGAATAGAATTATAATGAAAAGGAAGTATGTCAATTTAAAAAATACAACACAATAAAATGGAAATAAATGTGAATTATGCTACAACGTTAACACCAGTAAAAACGTTGTGCTACATTACACTGTATGAACTAGTGTTACATTCAGAAATATAAATCATGTACCATGCTTTAGTGGTTACTACATTATTTACATCAATATAATAAAGACAAGAACATTCAAGAGGTGTGAATATTACACAGATGAATAATTGTACAGAATATTGTGGCAGATGAATTATGGCACCAATTATTTCATGATAAAAAAAAGTAGTAATGATAAAATTAACTTGACTGCCCCTGCTTTTTATACCTTACTGGACAAAGATGTGTCTTTTCCAGAGCACTGTCGCACTGTGGTGGATATGAAAATATTGTAGACACAGATCAGTGTCTGTGCATAAACTCATAAACCTGACATGTCGCTTAGACCCTTACTCCCTTACACAATGCTTACATTATGTAAAGTTATCTTTAAGTGGCATGGAAGATCCAACATCCAACTATAATGTACCAGATGGGCAACATAGAGGCTCTCATACTGGATGTTATTTTTTGTAATGTTTCTGCAGTATGTGTTGTATGTATGTATCACTCAATAGTTTCCATTTTCACTGGCACAAAAACTGCATATTTTATGATTTGGTTACATCTAATTGTTTTAAGAATGATATATCTAAATGCAAAGTACATTCTGTAATGAGAAGTAAGTAAGAAGTAAATATATACAGGGATGTAAACTGATGTAAAACAGGAAGTAAAAGTGTATAAAGGTTAATGGACACTGTTGTGGCGACGTCCTCAAGAGCTGGAGTTCAAAATTCTTATGACCTGTAGAGTAAAGAGGTCTCTGAGCCTCACACTATGGGACCAAGAGTCATACTTTATCAGTGTTATTTAAATTGCATTCGATTTTGTTCCCCCTATTGTAAGATCCTGAAATATCATTAAGTGTATTTGCAGAAGAAACAGGAATATTTAAAAGCACTCAGTAAAAGATGGTGTGCACAGCAGCCAATGCATAAAAAATGTTTTAAACTCAAAGTGAGATTTTATAGCATCAGTAAATGTACTCGGGCACCATGTTCTTTCCAATTATACATCACCAGTCATGGCTGTGAGTTCCTCGTCCTTAATTTGTAGTGTGAAAAATGGTAATAAAAACATTTGTCTGGATACAAAGCCTTCACTTGTACCAACTTATATAATACCACACAGTCGGGAGAATTTTTAGCAGAAATAAATGAGCCAAGATTAGTTCCATTACAGAACTGAATAAGTAAAGGTCATGTGGACACGATATGGGAATTAAACACTGTGGTTATTACTCATCTGTCAAGTTACAGATAGCTGGTTA
Organism: Epinephelus cyanopodus; assembly: GCA_026686955.1. Taxonomy (NCBI): domain Eukaryota; kingdom Metazoa; phylum Chordata; class Actinopteri; order Perciformes; family Serranidae; genus Epinephelus; species Epinephelus cyanopodus. The sequence goes on along the minus strand of CM048914.1, from coordinate 41,836,231 downwards.
CGTCATTGTAGCCTAATGGTTGGAGGAAGAAGCCCCGTAGCAGCCGTGCCTATTACTTGACAGACGGTCCCTAACCAGCTGTAACAGCCATTCTGCTGAACAATGATGGCACGTCTATTTATGGACACGCAAGGCTCATGGGCATGAATTTCTCTAACACTAACTTTTTCTCGTCGCCTTTTATTTTGATGCACAAGTTAGTTCCTGCTTTGGTTTTTACTTTCTTTTTTCTCGTTTGTAATTTGCATTTTTTTTTAAATTCTTTTTTAAACTTGCTACACTTGTAAAACAGGACTCTCACTCAGCAGTATGTGTTTACATGTGAAAATATGGTGCAAATAAAGGTGGACATTAAAGTGATTACCCAGATTGAAAATATCCAAATGCCACTGTTGTAGCCCGAGGCTGTTCGGCCTAACTACCGGTATTTACACAGACAAGACCTGTCACATTTTTGTCATATTTTAATTCAAAACTTTTACAATCTATACTTCTGTATTGTTTTTAGAGCCTCTGGTTAAAGACAGACTGTTAAGTTAGTTGGTAAAATTCAACAAATGTCCATGTTTTCTGCTATTAAGCACCTGTGTAATACTTTAGGCAGAGTTTATGGGATTACATTATAGTGAATCACTTTTCAGTGCTTCCACAGTGACTGTAGAGTTAAATCAACTCCTCTCTGAGACAATCAGCCCAAAAATCTTTTGTTATACACTTTCTACATTTACATCACAATGTGTAGTTTGTTATTTAAGTGTATATGGACCATTTACACTGTTTGCGATGCAGTCGGTACACTTCAACAAACAATGCACTGCGTTACAGCTGAGGAGACAGTGGTGTGGAGGTTCAGTTTAAGCACAGTGCAGTCACCATCACACCCTATTTAATGAGCTAATTTTAAGAGTAACTTGCCAAATGTGTGCATTTATTGTTGTCTGGGCTTTTAATCAGCATTCTGGTTAGATTGACACTGAATAATCAGAGAGAGTGCAGACCAATTAACAAGAACGATTGGCAATTCTCAAACATCAGGGAAGTATGTGTAAGTGATACTGGACATCAGTGGGAATTAAGCATGAATAATTTACTTTACTAGGATTTACTATGAAGCTGACCTCTTTGTATTAAAGTTGATTTGTAAAAGTGTTTCTGTCTTCGGCTAGTTCTTGCAAAAGAAATAAGATGTACATTCTTAGAGAATCCTTGATTGGTTTGTTCAGAGACTGATTAAAACCAAACAGCCTGTTTACTTTCCATCTGTCTGTGTCCACTTTAGCCCCGTTGAGTATGCGTGTACAATGAAGAGGCGTGTGGAGGACCAGGAACCAATATTTGCGCCCCAGCAACAGCAAGCACGTCGCCCCCCAGTTCAAGGCATTGCAGACAGCTTCCAGCACCGGGCCCTCGCCCCGGCCCCTACTGTGATAGAGGCAGCTGCAGACAATATGCAGCCATCCACCGGCATCCAGTATTCTCTCCCCCAAGGCTACCAGGTATGATAGCATCAGTGTATTCAACTTGGACAACAGCCTCACAGGAGCAGGAGTGGCTGCTGTTTACAGTCAGAAGCCACATTAGAACAAAACCTTTAGAGGATGAAAGACAAGACTTTAGACTTCTGCAGCCTCTTTTTCCCAAAGTTTGGCCTCATTCACAAATATTTACACAGAAATGTTCTTACTTTGTGCGTCTGTCATTACAGATGACATCATCACCATAGGAAATGTTTGATTTTAATCTAGTTGTGGGTAAAATCACAGGGAGCCACTGCGGAGCTCTGAATATAGGTGCATTTTTAGTGCATCAAAGACGAGTAATAAATAAATTACCGCAGAACTGTAGAACTGATAATAGATGTAGAAGAACATTTGTTTCCCCTCTTGCTAATTATTTTAATATCTTTGTCATGTTGTTGTTTATGTTTTAGTTTAACATTGTAATTATTATAGTCATTTAGGAGGATAATGGAGCTTTAGTTTTATAGTTATTTAATAGGCGACATTTTGTCAATACATCAGTAAATCAGCTGTTTTAAATATTGTTGTTTATTAACGCATTTTTCAAGAATTATAATGCGCTACACCTACATCATTTGTACATGTGCGTGCTCTGAGGCAGTTTTAGAGTACTAACAAATTCAGGTAAATTCAGGAAAACATTGATGAATCCCAGATTTTTACAGATGAACCGAATATTATGAAAGAGTAGATGCAGTTTTAAGATGTACTTTTTATTCAGTGTCATTTTAATAATACATAAAGGACTTTTTGTAACCCCACAGAAAACAAGCTTTATCGATGCTGACATCCAGTAATTTCTTCCCAAAAACACAGGTGCCTACAATGCCTCAGAGCACAAGTGGACATGGACACGGACATGGACATAACAACGCTGCACCTCATGTTGGTCCCCACGCACACAGCCTGGCAGTTCAGTCCCAGGGCGCTGCAGTGGTCCAAGGTCACGTTCACCCACCTGCACCCATGACTTCAACCCAAGGACAGCAGTTTCAGCGACTGAAGGTACACACACACACACGCACACACACGCCATCTGAGCAAAGATGACGACGACAATGAAATCACCAATTAAACATGTTTAACATAGTACAAAGTGAGACCTTTAGATGTTCATTAGGACCCGAGCACCACGCAGTGCGAGGAACCTAATGAAATGCAAGGAATTACTCTTTCTCCTCCAAGTGTCTCGTGCTCAGGTGCAAAAAAAAAATGGCTCAGTAGCACCCCCTACAAAATTTTGACAACGCAGCCCCCAAAGCTGGTTTGACTGACGTGTACAATACTTGGTAGGCACATGTTACACTCTTAGACTTACAAAAAAGCCTCTTGTACCCATTCTCTAAATCCAACAGGAAGTCGGCCATTTTGAATTTACTCTGCCATTTGTATGTATTGTTGCCCATTTCCAGGGCTCGTTCTTTAACGAACCAGTCCTGGAGATTTTATCTAATTGACTTCAAATGTTGGTCTGTCCCTCCGAGAGGACCTTGAAGAAGAAAAGTTATTACAAGCTTGAGTTTTCGTCAGTCCATGTGGTAATGCCAAGGCGTAAAGCTTGCATGTGTCACCATGAAACAGGAAGTGGTTTGTAACTCCAGCATACACGGTCCAATCTTCCCCAAATTTCACACGATTGATTGATGAGAGTCCCACCCTGAACACTTCCATATGCCAATATTTAGTAATGAGTACAGCGCCACCTACTGGCAACAGGAAATGTCATGTTATGTCCTACTACCTCAAAAATGAACTGTTGCGTCAGCCGGCATCCTGCCAGCACTCCCGAGTTGGTTTACACTTTTTTTGCTCTTTACTTTGTAGGTTGAAGATGCCTTGTCCTATCTGGATCAAGTGAAGCTGCAGTTTGGAAATCAGCCACAAGTTTATAATGATTTCCTTGATATTATGAAAGAGTTCAAGTCACAGAGGTAAGTTCTAAGTTTCTTGGCAACATTTGGGGAAAAATCCATAAATAATATTTCTCTTAGTCAAGGTTAAACATAAAACACACAGAACAATATCTGTGGACCCAGGTGAAGGTGAATCAGTTGCTGAATTCCTATCTTTCATTCTGTCACTACAGCATAGACACGCCTGGAGTCATCAACCGCGTGTCCCAGCTCTTCAAAGGCCATCCGGACCTCATCATGGGTTTCAACACTTTCCTGCCACCCGGATATAAGATTGAAGTTCAAACTAACGACCTAGTCAACGTGACCACACCGGGTCAGATCCACTACATCACCCCTCATGGTATTTCTGTTCAGAACATCCCTGTTACTGGAGCGCCCAGCCAAGCTGCAAGCCACAACCAGCACCAGAGTCTGCCACAGGCTGGGCCGCACACCACTACCACCACCACCACAACCACCACCCCGCCCACCCCCACCCAACCTGCTCCAAGTAAAACCAGCAAGGTAGAATACGTGCTTCTATACTGGTCCATATGTTATGTGGTTATAGAGCAAACCCCACTGGTCATCTTTAATTATTAGATTTGTTTTAGAGATATTGCCAATGTGTTTTGTTTTTTTTTGCACACCAAACTGAATCTTTGCTAAACGAGTGTAATGACGTGCTTGTACTCTTCTGTGAATCCCTTCAGCCAATTCAGTCTCCAGCCCACACACCAACCAGCCAGCCCAACCCATCCATCCCATCCTACGCCTCGCCGCGCTCACCTTCAGTTCAGTCCCACACTCCTGTGAGCAGCACGCCATCCGGTGGGCCGCCTCTCCAAAACAACCAGCCAGTGGAGTTCAACCACGCTATAAATTATGTCAACAAGATCAAGAATCGATTCCAGGGTCAGCCGGACATCTACAAAGCCTTCCTGGAAATCCTTCACACATACCAGGTAAGAAAATACACACAAATATTCCAGCAGTGGTTTGGCATAAATAGCGCTGGTGGCACCCAGCATATATGTGTGGAAGAAAATGGAATATACCAAGTGGCAATCTTGTCTTTTTTTTTTATTGATACATTTTCCAGAAGGAGCAACGAAATGCTAAAGAGGCAGGGGGAAACTACACTCCAGCGCTGACTGAGCAGGAGGTCTACACTCAGGTGGCAAGACTCTTCAAGAACCAGGAGGACCTGCTCTCAGAGTTCGGACAGTTCCTTCCAGATGCAAACAGCTCAATGGTGAGTCTCTGTGGACAAACTAAAATGGTTTGTGTTGTGATTGTGTTGATGTAAATATCACTGAAACAACACAGGAACACATTTTATTTTTTTTTTAGCAGTGGCTGGTTCGTGACAAAAGCTGACACCACATATGTTATCTGCCATCAGATTAGCCAATAGCAAAATACAGTTACAATAGCAGGTTTTCAGCCAGTAGAGGGCGGTCACTATGCAAATATATAATGCAACATGTAGACCTGAATCCATCACCATCACTACTAAATACCCACATACACTGGTGTAATCTCTCTTTAATATTTCTTATAATTGTTAGTACTAATAATTATATTTTAAATTGTGGGTTGTGCTGTTTTTGGTGTCAGTGGTAAGCTGAATGAACTGAAACCACCGCCTAAACACTAAAGTTTTCTACATTTTTAGTCTGAATTTTTTGAAGTGAGGTTGTATGGGCTACTTATCCAAAGTCAGTATATTAGCTACAGTAAAATCCTGTCGGCTCGCCCTGGTTTTGGGACGCAGGAAGGAGTGCCAACACCAAAGTTAAGCAATGTACTGCTGTAGAGAGGGGCAGCAGCAAAATGTGTTTTAGCCACCTAAAAAAAATGTAACTGTATTTAATACATCGGTTATGGCTACGTACTTCATACAACCCCACTTGAAAGGATCCGAACTATCTGTTTTAGTGCCCTCACTGCCTCTTATCCTGCCAGAAACGACTTGTATTTAGCTTCTACAATAGTTGATTATATTTAACCAAAAATTATTTTAATGCTTCCTGCAACTTTTTCGTGACTTGTCTTCGGTGAGATTTTAATGTGTGATGCTCTTCTCAGCTGCTTGGAAAGACCACACCAGACAGGGCAGAGTCAGTGCGCAATGACCATGGCGGCACAGTGAAGAGACCCTTACTGAACAACAAGCAGAGACTGAGCCAGAACGGCCTGCCAATCAGGAGGCCTGCTGGAGTGGGAGCGACACCACCTGTCAAGGTACACACACCTCTACGTTCTGTTCAAATTTATACAGGTGTTTGTTTCATTCTGCTTCACTATAGATGTCAGAAACGTCAATATGCTGCGAAGGCAATTTCTCTCAGTTGATATTAATAAGGTTAAATGTTATCAACACCTACAAATACAGTCCAGCAGCACCTACATAAAGATAGGAGTTACTGTAGTGCTGCCTTAATAGTTTATTTTGGTTTTAACTTCATTTACGAGATAAACTGGTTGTATTTAAATCTACCAGCACCACCAACATTTACCAGTTTTTAAAAAATGTAAAATTTTGCTGCACCAATCCTGATTTTGTCATGTCCTTAAACCCTCGCAGAAGAAGCCCAAAATATTGGGAAAGGACCATGGCGTGACTGAAGTCGGCAAACACAGCACCAGCACTGAAACTATGTTCTTTGAGAAGGTCAGTGTCGATACGTTCAGCACCAGTGTTGTTAATTTTAAGTCCTGATGAGTTTGTTCATTTACGTTTGTCACTTCTGAAAACACTTTAACAGGTGAGGAAGGCTCTGCGGAGCTCTGAGGCGTATGACAACTTCCTGCGGTGTCTTCACATTTTCAACCAGGAAGTAATCTCTCGTGCGGAGCTGGTCCAGTTAGTCATACCGTTTCTGGGGTGAGTTAAATTGTACTATGGAGACATGAAGTACAACTGTGCCAGTGATTTTGCTTCTCATCGGTGTGAGTTAGTGTCGATATTTAATGATTATTGTAATAAAGCAATGTGTTGGATTTTTTCCTGATATAACATCATGACCTTTTTGAACCGGGCAGATTTGGATTTTGATGAAATACAGTATTGATAAGACTGAAGATAAGATAAAACAACCACCTGGCCGTATCTCTAATTGTTCATTGCGCCTCGATCAACAGAAAATTCCCAGAGCTTTTTACATGGTTTAAAAACTTCCTGGGGTACCGAGAGTCGAGTCATGGGGAGTCGAGCCACACAGAGAGTTTACCCAAGGAGCGTGCAACAGAGGGCATCGCCATGGAGATTGACTACGCTTCCTGCAAGAGGCTGGGGTCCAGCTATAGAGCACTGCCGAAGAGCTACCAGCAGCCCAAGTGCACAGGAAGGACGCCGCTGTGCAGAGAGGTGAGTCATTGAAGGACACCTGCTTATAAAATGTTATCTTTGTCATGATGACCCGTTTATCATCTATCACAGGAAATGCTTTTGAGCTTTTGTTATCAACATTTCCTGGACGACATATACCAGTAAAATGAGAAAGTCAAATTGTCCTGCTGTTTGTGGTTTGTGATGTTTGTGCCCGCAGCACATGACCGCTTTGCATAAATGACATTTAAATTGAACTTCCTGTCCTCCTGCAGGTTCTCAATGACACGTGGGTGTCGTTTCCATCATGGTCTGAGGATTCTACATTTGTAAGCTCCAAGAAGACTCAATATGAGGAGCACATTTACAGATGTGAGGATGAGCGCTTTGAGGTGAGGAACACAAAGTCCACTCACACTTCAGAGTAAATATTGAAGGTTCTTGTGTGGTGTGAAGAATATTTTATTTCCCTCCAAAGGCCAGAGAAAAGCCCTAAAATGAAAACCTAGCTGCCGACACCGGCAGACATAATCAGACATGGATAAACTTATTTGTCAATAATCTCCCCTGCTTTAGCTGGACGTCGTGTTGGAAGCCAACCTCGCCACGATACGAGCCCTGGAGACAGTGCAGCGGAGACTGTCTCGCATGTCAGCTGAGGAGCAGCTGCGTTTCAAGCTGGACAACACAATGGGCGGCTCCTCAGAGGTCATTCACCGCAAAGCTATCCAGAGGATATATGGAGACAAGGCCCACGACATCATCGACGGGCTCAAGAAAAACCCAGCTGTGTCTGTCCCCATAGTGCTGAAAAGGTTAATAGTCTGATTTTAGTTTCTCATCAGAGCTTTGATAAGATTTAAACACTTCAGGTTGTGCATCACATTTTTTTTATGTTGCCGTTTCAGATTAAAAATGAAGGAGGAGGAGTGGAGAGAAGCACAGAGAGGCTTCAATAAGATCTGGCGGGAGCAGAATGAAAAGTATTACCTGAAGTCACTGGACCATCAAGGCATCAACTTCAAGCAGAATGACACCAAAGTGTTGCGTTCAAAGACCTTACTCAATGAAATTGAGATGCTATATGATGATGTAAGTTTCTTCTCAACAATAATTGGATTATTTATGAAGGAAAATGTAACTGCTCATTGTGATTGTTGGTTGTTGGTGCTTATTTTGATACAGTAATAGTTTTTACAACAAAATTGAGTTTATGTGTTGAAGCTTTAAATTGGACACTAGCTCATGTGTAGACGTTTTTGCTCTCGTAGTGATATTGTCAAAATGTAGTAAAATCAACTCCTGTCTGTGTCCCGCAGCGCCAGGAGCGAGCATCGGATGAAACTGCCACACCGCCCCCGAGCGGCCCTCACATGACCGTGACCTATGAAGACAGCCAAATCCTGGAGGATGCTGCCGCCCTCATCATCCACCATGTCAAAAGACAGGTGGGCATCCAGAAAGAAGACAAGTACAAGATCAAACAGATCATCCACCACTTCATCCCTGACCTGCTGTTTGCACGGCGAGGTGAGCTCTCTGATGTGGAGGAGGAGGAAGAAGAGGAGGAAGAAGCCATGGAGATGGATCCAGACGGCCCCAAGAAGCACAATGGCCTGCCAGGCAGCAGCCCATCAAAGTCCAAGCTCCTCTTCAGCAACACTGCAGCACAGAAGCTGCGGGGCACGGACGATGCCTACAACATGCTCTACGTGAACAACTACTGGTACATCTTCCTCCGTCTTCACCACATCCTCTGCTCTCGTTTACTGCGGATCTATGGGCAGGCCGAGAAGCAGATTGAGGAGGATGCCCGTGAGCGAGAGTGGGAGAGAGAAGTGTTGGGGCTCAAGAGGGAGAAAAACGAAAATCCAGCGATCCAGCTGAAGATGAAGGAGCCAAGTAAGTGCGAAAACAAGTGGTTCAAGTTTTGTTAATGTTTAAGTTTTCCCATCAAATCTGTCCAGTCCTCATTGTGAGTTAGCCTGGAACCTCTCAGTTCATTTTTCATTTAAGAAGCTTCATTAATTGCTGCAGTAAGAGCAACGTGTGGCACAGCTCTGAGCATCAGCAGATTTAAACCTCCTCTTTGCAGATGATACAAATTTTTTCTGTTCTGGGGAGCAGTTAACTGATATAATAACCACTGTTGAAAACGAGATGAAATTGGTTAAAAAATGGTTTGATGTGAATAAGTTATCTTTAAATACAAGTAAAACAAAATTTATGATATTTGGGAATCGTAAAATAGATACAGGTGTTAAACTTAGAATAGAAGATACAGAAATTGAAAGAGTGTTTGAAACAAAATTTTTAGGTGTCATTATGGACCATAAACTGAATTGGAAAATGCATATTAATCATGTTAAATCAAAATTAGCTAAATCAATTGCTATATTATACAAGGTAAAGGATATGTTGGACCAGCGTGCTATGTATATTCTGTATTGTTCAATGGTTGTCCCTTACATAATGTATTGCCTAGAAATATGGGGAAATGCATATTCTACTCATACTAAACCTATTTTTATCCTTCAAAAAAGAGCTGTAAGGATTATCACAAAATCAAATTACAGAGAACCATCAAATGGATTATTTATTAAATTAAGGGCTTTCAAATTTATGGACTTAGTGGACTACAGAATAGCATTGATAATGTACAAAGCGTATAACAACCTGTTGCCATGTAAGACAGTGAGTATGTTCAAAAAAAGGGAATGTAGATATGAGCTCCGAGGGAAACGTATGATTGAGAAAATAACATCCAGGACTAAGATAAAAGATCAATGTATTTCAGTAAGGGGTGTAAATTTATGGAATGCTCTTGACGACGAATTGAAGATGTGCCAGTCAATTTATGCATTCAAACGCTTGTTTAAAAGTAAGGTATTTGAAAAATATGAGAAATGTAGTTGATGTTACTGATATTATTCTGGAATTTATAATTGGGATCTTTGTGTAATATGGTAGTATTTTCTGTTTAATGTTTTGATTGATTTGATCTGAATAAGCTGATCATGTAAGAAGGGTAGGCGAAAATAAGCGTTAGCTTCAGCCTATGCCTTTTCGGTTTGGTCATTTCTAGTTATACTGATACTTTCTGTTAAACTGTGTATTTTTGTTAAACGACCTGACCGAAATAAACATTTTCATTCATTCATTCATAAACAAGACTAAATGGGCAAAAATGGGGACATTACGGAACAGTTCCATTGGTACCATCCACAACTTTTCACAGTGGAGACAGAAAAAACATGCACTGAACTGAACTGAACCGCCCTGTTTACTGCTCAGCGTAAACTTTGGAAATCTGAACTGTAGGTGACCAGAATCATCTACCAGAGGAAATAAAACATGAGCTCACAGATTCATCTGCTCACTAAAATCCTCAGTAGCATTGACTTTGATTACTCTGTGTAACCATGGTATAGCATACTTTTTAATATCTCACCATGTTACTCAACACATGTGCTTTTTTTAATTGCCTGCAGTGGATGTTGATGTCGAGGACTATTACTCAGTGTTTCTGGAAATGGTGCGTAATCTTTTGGATGGGAACATGGAGCCGGCTCAGTACGAGGACTCCCTGAGGGAAATGTTCACTATCCATGCCTACATTGCCTTCACCATGGACAAACTCATCCAGAGCATCGTCCGGCAGGTCAGCTCAAGATTATATCATTTGATTTGATTTATTGATTAATTGATTATAACTGTCATGTCACAAAGTGCACAGTGAGTATGGTTTAGCATGCAGGCCAGCTCCAACATGTACAAAAATAAAACATCTTTAGACTCTGCGATAGATGATCGTCACTTGTTGACGCAAATGTTGCATACTGAACTTGTTGCTTTCCCCACAGCTCCAGCACCTCGTCACCGATGATGTATGTGCACGTGTAACGGACATGTACCTAAGCGAAAGTGCCAATAAAGCCACGGGGGGCTCGCTGTCCACGCAGACATCCAGGGCCACAGCAGAGGGGGCCTACCAGCGCAAAGCAGAGCAGCTAATGTCCGATGAGAACTGCTTCAAGGTACCACACGCCCACAGAGTAACAATAATATCGCACATCAGTCTGAACTACTCAGAACACTTTGTTAATACGTCACTTCCTTCCTTGTTTAGTTGATGTTTATAAAGAGCCGAGGATCAGTCAGTCTGGCCATGGAGCTGCTCGACACAGAAGAGGTGAACTCTGATGAGCCAGCAGAGGCAGAGGTAAGACTCATTACAGTGATACACAAAGTTGTCAGTGTATTAGGTACATCCTGTGTTACTCAGTACAACGTTCTTGCTAATAATATGACTGCTATGACTGTTTTCTGAGGCAAGAGTTGTTTTGCATTACGTGTAATATCTTTGTCTCCAAATTGACATCAATTGGTGGTGGTACACACTCACACATGGTACAGCAGTTTGGGGATCAGTGTTGATCCTATTGGTATCATTTTTATTATGATATAAAAAATTCATATCGTGATACTCGCAAAATTTTGACTTGTTGACATATTGACGTCATACTGTTACCCACAGCAGCAACGAGCATGGCTGAAAGCAAAATTATCACAGTCTCTGTGGTGGTTCCCTAAAGAGGAGCAGCTTCAGTAGTGTGGAATAAACTGTGGCGTCCTGAATGTTTATGAACAGCCCCGGACTTCTCAGACTCTTTGTGTCTTACTGCTCAGAGGGAACTCATTCAGCGGCTCCTCTGGCAGCAGCACAGTGTCTCTCTCCTCTCTCGCTGTGCACACACAGGAGTCGATGTCGTCCTGTGATTTTGTCATAAATCTTTGGAAGTGTAAACCTACGTAACTCGCGGCTCAAAAAAAACTCCATATATGTGAATCTGATAGTTGTGGTGTCATAACAGCCTGTCACAGCTTACAGCGTGATAATTAGAGGAGAAATGGCATAACAAACTTGTCATATCGTCACCCCTACTGTACGTTACTGAATATGCAACGCATTTTTATTTTTTTCTGCTCTGTCCTCCACAGAGATGGTCAGACTACGTGGGCAGATACCTGAACTCAGATTCTGCGTCCCCAGAGCTGCGTGAGCATCTGTCCCAGAAGCCGGTGTTCCTCCCCAGGTGAGGCCCCAGCCATGTGTCCCTCTTGTCTGCATACTTTCTGTCCTGAGGCTCTAGTCAGCTGAGCAGCCACTCCACTGTTGACAAGCCAAACCAGCTGCCAAATACAACTCATTTTCAGAGATAGAAAACAGTGGCACTTCTGCACAAGCCTGACGTAGGAAGCTCTTTGTAATCACACAAAAAATATTTGGTGTAAGAACTCTACCTTTTTAGTGACGGACAAACGAGGTTTATAAAGGTTTGTTAAAAAGAGTAACTCCACAGTAACAGTGAAGTGCTTGCAGTGCCTGAACACCCTCCTGTTTGTAAAGAATCTCATTGGCTGTGAACGTGACTTTTGTTCAGTTTCTGACCTCTGCCTCACGTGGAAGATTGCACTTTACATGGCCATCTTTTTTAAAAAATATGGAATTTATTTATTCATCGATTCAGTTCCTTTTTAATGGGAATTTTATTTATTAATAGTAAGGTTTTTTAAAATGATTTTGGCTTGATCATGGGTTTGAATTTCCACCTTAGCAGACTGCTACGAGGAATCATTTGGTTTGATTATTCACGTTGTATGGAATTTAAATGACAATTTTCATTGTGTAACATAAAAGCAAAAGTCGATGAATGCACAAACTGAAAGCAAAACAAATGGGTTCCACATTTTTCATTTTAATTTTATTTTTTTTCTACGATGTCTTTGAGCTGAGTTTGAGAGACTGAAGCTGTTGTGTTGGGCCTGAGAGACTCTGTTAAGAGAGGACAGTGGTTTCCTTTTCTACCTTATCATGCCCTTTGTTTGTGATTGTATTCAGATCAAAGTACCTGTATTTGACTACTGTTTGCAACTGTAAATGCCCAAATGTCCATTTGTTTAAGTCTGTTATACTCAGTGTTATGTTTGTAATAACTTTCGGTGGAAACAGTGCACTCCCTTTGCAACTTTTTGTTGCGGGTGAGGTTTCTTTCCACCGCTTTGGCAGAAGTTAGTGCTCATAAGTTTTTAAAAACTCTAGTCAAGCACATTATCTGCAACACTTGTACAGAGGAGTAGGGTTTGTAAATAAAATGATTGTCTAAATTGTCTGTTCATGTTGGTGTATTTCTTTCCCGACACCTCGGAGCCGTGCATGGAGGCGTGGTTGTGTCTAAAAAAGCTCCAGATGAGTGTTGCACATTGAGCCTGTCTGTCATTGCTTTTGATGCTTTTTGATTTGATTTGTTCCTTTGAGATGGCTGTCCATTACCATGAACATTTCAAAAGGCTTTTTAAAACACATACACACACACACATGCGCACACACACACACACACACACAGACAGACATACAGAGAAAAATACTGCTCTTAGTTTATCTTATTTAACCCATTGCATAAATCTGGTACCTGACTATGATTTATCAGTGGGCTCACCCACATCCTGTCCCTTTTTTTCTCATCAAATCTATGAGAGATCAGCAGCACAAGAGGTCAAACGACTTCCTTCTTCACAAAACTCTTCAATGGCAGTAACAAAAAAAAAAATCCAGCAGTTTCTTTTCCAGTTGTGTTGGGTCTTCATCTCATGATCATAACACTCTGTACATTGTTGGTGAAAGTATGTGCACATCAAAGTTCTGAGCTCACATTTTGGATTGGTTTCCTATCAGGCAGCGATTTTCTAGTGTTTGTCTCTAACGGTTTTTTTGACTTGAAATTGGCCTCACTGTCATGTCTTTTAAGTGGAGCCCTGAATGCAAAAATATGCTTCACGGTTTCAGTCCCCGCTCACCTGTACCCTCAGTGGTAAGTACACATTTAAAACTTTCATTCAGGTGGGGTGAATAATTGCTTTTTTTTAATTACCTGCACAAAATCAGGATAAATTTCCGATTCAGATATTTGTTTGCCAAGCAGATTTTACATTTGAACTATGTGGCTGTGCAACGGAAGTGCACTGTACAGAAATATCACAACTGCTGCCTCTGCTGCTCTTATAGATCCACATTCCCCTCGAATGATTTGACTCCCTATCTAATTCGGTCACTCGGTGAGTTGAAATGCATGGGTTTAAGATTAAGTGTTTAAAGGGACAGTCCTCTCAAATTTGACTATGCTGTTTTCAAATTTGCTTAATGTCATGTGTATTGTGCCTGACCACATCTCCTGGGCTTTAAAATCGCACAGTGCATACTGTCAAGTACAAAATTGTGCCATACATAACGTGTTAATAAAACATTTGCACAGATTTTTTTTTTTTTTCTTTTACAGAAATTTGTGCGAACTTTCCCTGTAAACGTGATGCACCCTTTTGATGTATGTGTGGAGTAATCAGAATTTCTCTATGATCAGTCCGGGTTACTCACGCGTGTTTATCTGCTTTCAGGAATTTGAGGCGGATCAGAAAGTGCCAGAGAGGATGGGAGCAGCTGCAGCAGGAGAGAATGAACAAGGTCCCCTCGGACAAGTTGCAGGTCGGCAGCAGTGAGCTAAAGATGGAGTGCATGTTCAAGCTCAACTCCTACAAGATGGTGTACGTCTGCAAGTCAGAGGACTATATGTACAGGCACACGGCACTCACACGGGCTCATCAGGTAAGCACAGGAAAATGTAGTTTGTAGTTGCTTTTCAATAGAAGGAGACTCTTAAACGAACTCAGTGACTCAGACGGCCTTATATCTTATATAATACTGTGAGAGGTACTTCTGATTTCGTTGTATCGTACAATGACAATAAGGGCTTTCTATTCTAGTCACCCAGTTAGATGTGAAAATATACTGGCTCTAAACTTGTTTGCAAAAAGTGTTGTGGCAGATCGGTGTACATTATAATCATAATCTCAGTCTGTCAAACAAGCACTTTTAACAGATGTACGTTGATGGTGCACATGCCACCAATGGTGACTTGCAGCCTGTTTCACAGCTGTCTCCAGCCCTCTGACTCAATACTAGGCCAGTTTCAAAAACTGTTGTTCCCGTTTGTCATTTAGACACAAAAACATGGGAATAAGGGGTCCAAGTTGAAAAATACCAAACTTGCCATTCAAAGCTAATAACAGCCCTCCAGCATTTATCCTGTGGTGAAACAGTGCCCCCCAGTGAATGTAGATGGATCTGAGTTCAGCTCAGTAGCCACCAGATGTCACCGCAAGAAGGATGCATCATATTCAAAAGCCCTCGGAAAAGTGACATTCCCTGGTCCCCAGAAATTTTCTGTCTGTTTTTAGAATCAGTTTTCTACAGTCCAGTGGATCGCTCATTTTGTCTTGACGTTACACTACCTGAATAAATGAGGCGACTCTCTATAGACATATCTCTGGTTTCCCAGTGGTTGAGCTTTGTTGATGTCTCTTTCCAGTCTCAAGAGCGGGTCAACACGCGGCTGCACAGACGCTTTCACACCTGGCTGGACACCTGGGCCAAGGAGCACGTGACCAGCGACATGGCTGCCGACAACCGCAAGTGGCTGATGGGAGAAAGACGAGAAGGCCTGTTGCCCTGCACCACCACTTGCAACCCTGAGGTCCTACATTATATCAACATTAACAAGTACCGGGTGAAGTACAGAACGCTGTAGTCTCTGCTTACTGAAAGATAAACTGCAGCAGTGACTGTCTTCGCGCAGCAGACCAGCAGTTACTTCATTTACACAGTAGCTTCATGCAGATTTTCACAACCTGCTCTTACTGGATTCAGTTGCCAAACGTTTTGCAAATGTGTCAGAAGTGATTCAGGAACTTGGTCCTAACTTTTCAAGCTTACTTTGCGAATTTTGTAATATATGTGAAAAAGAGGATTTGCAGGTGTTGCTGTCAGTATATTGAAAACAACCCACCTGTTGCAGAGCTCCCACTATTAAAGGGATAGTTCAGATCTTTCAAAGTCAGGGTTGTGTGAGGGGGTCTTATCCACAGTCAGTGTATTACCTGCAGTAGATTTCAGTTGGCATGTTCTCAGTTTGGAGAAATGTTGAGCAATGTACTGCTGTGAAGGGAGCAGCAACAAAACATATTTTGCCACTGAAAAAAAATCAGAAGCAGTTAAAGTGTGCGGTATATCTAGAATATTTTCGCTGCTTTACCACACAACCAGACCCAGTTTTCTATAGTTAACTGAAGCGGTTATATCAGGGTCTTGTAAGTCAGACCCAGACGAGAAGAACAGTGATTTAACATCAGCCCCTTTTACGCTGCCTGTTCAAGACGTGAATATCGCCCCATTATTCTGCCCCGTTCTGTATAAAAGGTATGATTGCGAAATGGAGGGACAGAGTTGTCTCGCCTTTAAGCCATTAGTGGAGGTAGTTACAGTCTGTCGTGCCTCTTTTCCGGCTGACATAGGGTGAGAGGCAGGGTTCACCCTGGACAGGTCACCAGACTATCACAGGGCTGACACATAGAGACACACAACCATTCACACTCACATTCACACCTACGGACAATTTAGAGTCACCAGTTAACCTGCATGTCTTTGGACTGTGGGAGGAAGCTGGAGTACCCAGAGAAAACCCACGTTTACACAGGGAGAACATGTAAACTCTGCTTTTCTAAACCGGGAGTGTGCTGACAAGACATCTGCTGTAGGTAATACACTGACTGCATAAGAACCCAGTACAACCCCAGTTACACAGAGAAAACACTCCTGACTGCATCTTCTCTTTGGAGCAAATCACAGTGTGAACAAACAAACAAACAAATGGTTCAGCATTTCATGACTAAAACCAAACAGCGAAATAAGAGTTTTTTCCAGAACCACGTCATTTTACAGGAAGTAAAACAAACCTCAGCTTTTCTTATCAACAGCAACACGTACCTGTTCCTTCTGTTACAATGTGTGCTGTCAGACTCGGAGTTTAATTTGGCTTCCAGCTGTAAACTTGTATAGCCTGTGAATGTTTTGGTGGTAAAGGTGCAGTTAGGCACCATATACAGTATATATACATACATACATATATATATATTCAACATCTCTGGCGACTGCTGGATAGATGCCTGGCATCAGTACAATGCCAGCAGTGTGTATCGAGTACAATAATTTATGACCGCCCAAACGCTTTGTGTAAATATGTTGTTTATATCTAGATTTTTTTTTTTTATTATTGATGTGTAGCGTACATTAACACACACATAGTATCGATCTTTAGCTAGAGGTGGCAGAGAAAATGCAAGAGTTTAACAGTTTTTTACCAAAGGATGTTTAATTAGAGACCTTTTTCGTGGGTGGTCTGCTGAACGTGTCGTCCCTAAAGTCTGTTTAATAGAAAAAAGACCCATTTTATACGTGTTTCGACCCCTTTCTGCGCATTTCTACCTTAAAGTCTTTGGCATCAGTGTCACTTGTGGTTATAAGATGATTGAATGTAGCTGAGCAGCAACTTCTCCTTTTTTCAAAGTACAGTATATGTCCGTTTTTGTTTTAATTTCAAAGTACTGACGTCTTAAACAGTACCATCAACTTTTTCTTGTATTTAAACTTTACCAAATGGTTAGAATCTGTGTGACAGGTTCAACGTGTCACCTATAAAAACTGTACATGAGCTGTGTTTATTTTTTATGCCCAGTGTTGGTGACAAACACTGACTGATGTATAGTAGGTCTATACATGAATGTCAGACATGTGACTTGTGTACAGTGTAAGGACTGAGAGAACAAGCAAGCAATAATAATTCCTTTAGATGCAGTTTATCAAAGCTATCAGTTTGTATTTCTCGCCGAAATACAAATGTGAATGTTGTATTCCCTTTACGAGAGGGATGTAAACTAAGGATTTTTATCGCCTTTTCCCGTCTGCAGTTTGTTTAATACAACTGGAATCGGCCCTGTAGATATTGTAGGTAATGTTAGAGGGAGATGGGAAGATATCCATCACACTAAATGCTGTAAAATGTTACACAGTGGAAATCGACAATAAGCAACAGGCTTTTCTTCACATTAACTTTCGGAAACCAGATATACTTTTTCACATGGATCATAACACGGAAGCAAAAGCTCAAAAAATAATTAAGGAATCTACCTGACTAAATTTCATCCTCCATTTAAGGCAAAGGTCAGTAACATAACCAGCTACAGACAATCTTGGAACAGTTTATTAACTTGGGTTTTTATTTTTATATTTACTACTGTGTTTAATATGGAAAACCACAGCAAGTCCCGGGGAGACGATTGTACATAAAGACATCGTTTGTACCTTGTTTTAATGTGTCTCTTCTCTTGACTTTTATGATGTTGTACATGAGTGTTAGTATGGTGTTTGGCATTAAACTATCCTTTAAATAGACAGAACTCAGCTGACCACTTCTTTTATTTGCTGCCATTGTGTTTGTGTCATACATGCCACTTAGAAGAATACTTCACTCACACAGTGACCCAAAGTGAGGAGCTGTGGACTGTAGTTACTCTGAGTACCATGAATGGGAATGAATTACAATATAATATATTTAATTAAGGCTTTTTTTGACTTGCTAAATTTGTGGTAAGTCGCTTTTGACAAATCAGGTGAGGAACTTGGCAAAACTTTTAACAACAGCAAAACTGTATCATAACATCTGTTCACACGCACAACTCGTGCAGTTTCCCAAACACACAATGCTAAAACATTTTGACATACGAGGAACCAGTGAAGGGAAGCAGGGAAACTTTGCTGATACTCAACCAGCTGTGTGTCATCACAGTGTGCGCAGATGAATGTTGTTTGACACAAGGCGAAAGGGCCCAGGTGCTGTTCATCTGCACACACTGCGATGCCACACAGCTGGGTAATTATCAGCAAAGTTTCCCTTTATATTCATTGTCTTGTGTGGCGATCAGCAGTGATGTGGTGGTTCACTTTTACACTGTGATCTGTAGCCTATAGTTCGGTTTTAGCTTCTAACTATCTTTGTCTTTTTAACCTGTTGTTGCTGCTGAGTCAGTTTGACATCCTGGATATATCCTTCAAACACAGACTGTAGACACGGTTTCGTTTGTCCAAAAATATGATAATATTTTTTGAGGGAGTGCAGTTAGTTACAGTGTGAACAGTCTGTGACAGGGCAAAAGTGTTTTAAATCACAATGTTTTAGTGAAAACACAGTGTTTGGAATGTACTGAACATACAACAGGATAAATGAGACTTTGATTATACCGCACAAGTTGTGTGAGAGTTTGTCAACACATGTTTTGATATAATTTGGTCCCCAATGACTTCATTTCATTAAGAATGTTTGTGTTGTTGGGTTCTCCGTACACCACGGAGACATGCGACCAAAGCAAATTCTCTTCGGGAATTAAACATAACGCAGTAAGTAACTTGACATACAGATGGTCATTTTGTGGGTGAAGTATTCCTTTAAGTCTACATCTGCTGTTCCTTTGTCTGTATTTCTGTCCCAGGATCTGAAGCATGAAGTCAACACTTTAACAAAAGCACATAATTTGATCGTTTAATTGCCAATGGTAGAAAAATTATATACAAAAAGGGGAAAGCAGTAACATCCACATGAAATTGATTTTTTTTTTTTTTATGAAGATGCAAAGCATTGAATGTCAAAACAGATTATTTTTTTATGTGGAATTCCTCACACTGACAGTTGACTGACAGGAAATGGGAACTTGTGGACTTCTGCTATGCTCGTACGTAGGTCCTTGTGCACACCACGTCATCGGCTCCAAAGGTCTGAAACGAGATTGAGTGGGAGAAGGAAAAAAAATGCGTCACTTGAGTTTTTCTTGAATTGATGGTGACACTCATTTTCTGTCTTTGAGAACATACACAGAGCGAGGTTCAGACCAGTGTAAATCCATCAAAATCACAACACGTCTATTGTCTCTTCTCCAGTGCACAGTGTTGTCATCAGTCTTCTGCTGTCTTGCCTCTACCAGGGTGACGTCTGACATTGTTCCCAGTTTCCTTACTTAAAGTGAAATCAGTCATGTGACTAACAGGTTTGATACGAAGAACTGGTGAAAGAAGTCCCAGGGCTGGATTCACAAAGCTTCCTCGTACAAAGGGTTGCTTCTAGTATTGAAACTGAAAATTCTTAGAATTATGACATTTTCCTAGAATTTCCCCTTAAAATTAAGACTAGGTCCTTGTAAAGAAGTTATTCACAGAGCCTTAAGAGCTCTGTGAATAACTGTTAGGATTAGAGAGGAGGACTTTTACGAGCTTCTTAAAGAGAGGAGAAAATGGTGGGAACACAAAAGAGGAAGAAGAAATATTTTCCAAACCATGAATAACAGTGAGTAAATGAATTGTTACAGATTAGATCATGCAGGAATAGTTAAGTGTGGTTGATCTCATAACGGAAACTAAGTCATTTGTAAAACTGGAAAAATGCAACCATGCAGCAGTGATGACTTGAGTCTGTCTCAACCTTCCATCAGCAGAGTGATCACACTAACAATGACAACACTTTTACTGTCAGCAGTTCATCTCATTTCCACTGGGTGTCCACACCCTGCAGGCTCACAAAGGGTGTGTCTGTGACAACCAATCACATCTGTTAATATAATGCATCACACCTAGCAACAAGATCAACTACACCTCCTCACTAAGGTAGAAGTTTCTGTCCCTTCTTTGCTCAGAGTTGATCTGAGAGCTTTCCTAAATCACTCCTAAGCTAGGACTCCGTACTTAAAGTTTTTAGGCCAAGTTAGGAGCTCTGAAAGGATTCTCAGATTGTTTGTGAAAATTGGCCCCATGAGAGAGAGGAGGACTTTAATATGGCTGAAAAGTTTCTTAAGCAGAGGAGAAAATGGTGGTAACACAAAGAGGTTGGAGACACATTCTCCAAACACTGAATGACAAAATAAATTAAATGCTATACAATTAGATTGTGCAAGAATAATGTTTGTGGTTGATCTAATGAGGGATATGCTTAGTTTCCACCCAATGCAATATCGATATGACGCAAGAAACATAATGATCACAGCACGAGGATATTAAGAAAACTGGAAAAATGCAGCAGTGATGACTTGGGTCTGTCTCAACCTTCCATCAGCAGAGTGATCACACTAACAATGATCCACTGGGTGTCCACTCCCTGCAGGCTCACAAAAGGGTGTGTCTGTGACAACCAATCACATCTGTTAAAATAAATCACACCTAGCAACAGGGTCGACCACACCTCCTCACTAAGGTAAAAGTTTATGTCCCTTCTTTGCTCAGAGTTGCTCTGAGAACTTTCCTAAATCACTCCTAAGCTAGGACTCCTGACCAAATGTTTTTAGGCTAAGTTCGGAGCTCTCTGAGAGTGTTCTGAGAGTATTTGTAAATACGGCCCCTGAACTCGACAGAAGTATTTTGTAGTTAAAGGTTTAGTTCTGATTTTTTTGAGGTGCAGTTGGATGGGGTACTTATTTAAAGTCTCCCAGTTTGGAGAAGCAGGCTGGAGTCCGACACAGGAGCTACACAATGTACTGCTGTGGAGGAAATTCGTTTAAGTGTGCACGATATTTAAAATATTACACTCCTTTACCTTACTGTCTGACAGCGATTTCCATCGGGGAGCTGAAGCTGTTATATCGCTCTCCTTAGAGTCAGACTCCACCGAGAGAAACAGTGATTTACCATCGCTTAAATCTCAAACTGTTTGCGTCATTGGGTGACTTTGATGTTTGAAAGTCGTAGTTCAGTCACACAGTAACACTGATGGAGGCAGTGGTAGACCAGCAACTATTAGTGATCCTGCATGGCACATGGTCTCCCTGTTGACTGTCAGGGTAGGTGGGTTGGGCCTGCCCAGCTGTAGAGCCTGTGTTAGTTTGGAAGGGGGCGTGCCGAAGTGATTAAGAGACAAATTGGAGCAGGTGTGTGACAGCAGTTGAGGAGAGTTGTCTTTAAGTGCTGCAAGGGGGACGTGGTGGAGTTATTGAATTATTGTCCACGTGTTGAATGTCTACAAATAAACTGTTAATGGAGGATTGATGCTAAGCAATGCTGGACCATGGAGAGCAAGCTGACTGAGTGACGGCCGTCGGATCAGTGCCAGGACAGCAAGACAACAGGTAGGCCCACATCCCTTATCTTCAGCCAGCGAGGCAAAATTACTATTTTTGTTAATGAAGGCCGGGGGCTTTGATGAGAGCACAGATGGGTACCTGAAGCCAAACAGTGTGATGTAAAGGTTAAGCGGTAAGTGGAATTTTCTGATTCTAGAGTACATTTAAACTGTAAAATGCGTTTTGCTGCTGCCCCCGTCCACAGCAGGACATTGCTTAGATTCCGTGGTCGTACTCTGGCTGCTTCTCCGAACTGGTGGCGCGCGGACTGGCATCTTCTGTATGTAATATACTGACTACGGATAAGTACCCAAGTTAAGGTCACCTATAAGAATATTACTCGAGTAAAAGTCTTCAGGTAACTGTTGTATAAAAAGTAATTTTACAATATTAATGTGCACTGCAACACTTTAAAAACGGATGAAACTACGTCGGCCTGCAACGCTTACAAGGACGCAGGACGAGGAGTAGTTTGGTCCACAGAAGATGCTACATGTCTCCTGATGTGGAATATAAAACACATCAAATGGCATCAGTGTACGGCACAGAAACACTAAAGTTTTCCTCCAATTTTAAGTTAATCTGAAAGCGAGGGCTTCATTACCACACTGCAGGGCCATGCCAAAGTAAAAACAAACCTATATCAATATATATTATACATAGGCTCTGCTGTGAACAGAAAGAGGACTGAGCCAGAGCTGAAGTTGACCAGGAAGAAAACGGAGTCCTCTTTTAAATGAAGTGACAATGTGAACACAAAAAGAGCTGAGTCCCTTTTCAGTTGGTCCACTTTTTGGTGCACTTTAAGAGGACTGAGTTTGGTTTGTTTAAAAGTGGACCAACAGATAAGGGACTCAGTTCTTATTGTGTTCACTGTCAGTGCATTTGAAAAAGGACTCAGTTCTCTTCCTGGTACACTTCAGCTCTGATCGCTTCAGTTTGCTTCAGAGGGGCTTGGAGTGTTCACATTTGTGCATAAAATGCTGAGTCACTGCTCTGAGTCCGCTTTGAGAGCTAAACATGACCAAATGTGGAAAACACCCTGCAGTATGGTTCAGTTCTGTGGACGATAAACAAGGTGCAGACTTCCTTCTGAATCACCAGTAATGAGGAAACGCAGTGAGTGACAACAACCCACATTTAAGGATACTGTTTGTGGTGGAAACGATAAATGGATCAAGGGTCTAGGTACCATGTCTGAAGTGTTACTTTGGTTTCATGAGGTACCATACTGAAAGTGTTTGGTGGAAACCGAGCTGAAGGGGACTGAGTTCAGTTTGTTTAAAAGGGACTTTACAACATTAAAGGTGTTTTCATATAGTTTGTTAATGTGGAGCCAATTTTAGATACAACTGTGTAGGTCAGTAGTACATTACTGCATCATATCATTTAATTGTGTATCTACATGTTATTTTAAATCAACTGTAGCGCTGGAATAATAAACTCCACTCAAGTATAAATATGTCGGGTTTTCATGTTTAGTAGCAGCTAAATTTCTTCGTCATGTTCTCACTGCTTTGTTACATTTCTACCACTAATTGCCTAAACCGCTAATATCATGATCTTAATTTGACACAGCTGCCCACTTAAAGAGACAGACGTGACAAAAACTGAGATGAGAATGGGGAGGAAACATTGGATGCCTGGGGTTAGGGGGTGGATGTGTCCGAGCCCAAAGATTTATGGGAGTCCCAGGGGCGTAGCGTTATGGCCAACTGCAGCTCCACACATCATCATTATCTCAGGCCATGCGGCGCGGCGGGACGGGGGAAGCAGGGCAGCGCGGTGAAAAATGAAGCTGAGGCGACTCCATCTGGCACGTGGCGCGATGCCGAGGGAGACATTAACTGGAGGTAACACCAGGGTCCATTGGCATTTCTCAACAACATGATCAATGAGACCAATTAAAGCCCGCAGGAGGACACACACACACACAGGCCTGGCCCGCCACACAGTCTCATCTGGCTCCAGTCCCATCATAAAGTAGCCCATGTAGGAGTGCATTTATCTTTAAAAAGTCAATATCTATTGGCTTAAAATGTAAAGGAAGTATATGAGGCTCCTTGCATGGATAAGTACAAGAGTATTTTTTTATTCTCAGGCCTCTTTGCCTTTTTATTGTGGACTCTCCAAATGGTCTTTAACGTCCAGCCCTCTTAGATCACAGTGAGTGCACTGAGTCACCACATGTTGTCTTCATTAAGCCCCACATCCATCCATCCATCTCTCCCCAAGAGCCCAATCTCCTCATCTGCTGGCCGGCGCTTTTATTGAAGTTTATGTGCATTTCATTCTGTTTACACTGATGGATCGATCACAGTCCTCTGAACGGAGAGCAGAGGGAACTCGAGTTAGTAGAAGACAGAATCTCTTCATTTTTAGTTCCCTGCAGATCAGAGACGCTCAACTTGTTTTGTTCAGGGGCCACTTCTGCAAAATGACAGGAGTCCAGCGGCCACTTAATAAACAGATAATAACTGTAAGTGTATATGATAAATGAATTGCTGGTTTTCAGCTGTTCAACATTTGCTGTCCTCACTTTTGTTTGCAAGAGGCAACATTAATTCAAAATCACGCTACTTGCTTCATTCGAGCCGCTCAGTTTACAGATTTTGTGTCATTTGCGTCACGTCACACTGCGTTACATCCATCACGCTGCCCGGCAGATATTTACGTTTAATCCCGTCTTAACGTTGACTTAACATGTAATTACCTCACACAAATTGGTTTATTTGCTCCTGGCGTGAACACAACATGACAGATTTCTCCTTTTATAATGGTGACTTATGGAGAAAATGTTTTTGGGCCTCAAGGGATTTTTTTCGAGTGGACACTGGGAAAAATATGCTGCAAGGTTGAGTGGCATTACCAGAGGGCCGACGTTACCTAACCAACCTGGTTAGCCTGGTAGCCGTGGAACTGACTTATCAATGGACGGCACCAACCTGTCATTCGAAGAGGCCACGCCCATAATAATGCAGAACTTTAAGCCTTGATATAATTCAAACACGTGAGATATATATATAAAAAATAATAAATCACACTTATAGCTGTACAGCTATAGAGACCCAAACTGTTTTATTTCTCCTGTAAAGTTGGGCATTTAAACACGGGGGTCTATGGACTTTTGGAGACAGCCTCATGTGGCCATAAGAGAACTGCAGTTTTTGGTTTCATTTCTTAGTTGAGAGGTTGCTGCTTGATTTAAATCAAAACTTTTGTTAACAGAATTTTATACAAACTTTAAACTAGACTTGATAACTGGGGGATGTGAACTTCTAGTGATGTCAGCCTCCAGATTACTATTAAAATATTTCACAGTCCATTTCACCTCAGAGCTAAATATTTCTGCTTCAACATCATTCAAATCTTGAAATCTAAACGGTGCGTTAAATTGAGGTTTAATATGAGGGGGAGTTTTTGTTTGAATGACACATCAGGCCTCTCCCTCCTCACTGGTATCACATTAAAACTTATGAACTTCTCTTTGAAAATAAAAATTCCAATGATTCAACCCCACATGCCGATCAGATTACAGCCTATCACTCCAACGTGGACGGACAGACGTCCACACCCTTATCTTGAATAAAAACAGATTTGGTCCTGTTCAAAGTTTTTGTTCCCTGTTTGAGTCCAAATTACAGCAGCATTCAAATCTTTTCCTGATTGCCTCTCTGCAGAGGTGAGTCACAGTCAGTAAAGCTATCCGCATCACAGCCAAACTGGACTCTGCTTTGTTGTCCATCTGGCCTATAAATCCAAACAGACCCAGATGTTGACAAAAAAAACTGCTCTGTCTCGGTGATCGTGCATTCCCAGAAACTGGAGGCAGACGTGTTTCTGATGAATGCAAGACCACAAAATGTTGTCTAACAACAAAAGCATGGCAGTGAAATGTTAATCTAGATTTCAAAGGAATACATTAAGTTTCCCAGAGGAGCCCCTGAATGCAACAAATAACTCGCATGCTTTCAGCCCTTTGTGTGTTTTTTCTTCCAAAACACAAAAGGCACTTTTGCTGCATCTGGAAAACCTCTCTATTTATTAATATGATTTTCTATCAATGTCTTTTGTTTCTTCTTGACGGGAACAAATAACAAAACGTAAAAACAATGCATCATGATAATGTGCTCTCTCTCTCAGATGCAGGCATGTTTATCCACACCCTCATTTGGCAAACGAAGGAAATACAAGAAATAAATGGAGTTTCTAAATGGCCATGGGAGCTCGGAACATTTCTGAGGAACTACGCAGCATTTTTGGAAAATATTGACCAGATCGTTTAACATTTTCACATCTGCTGTCACCACCTAGTTACGGCCTCCCTTGACCATCTGTCCAGTTCTAGTTTGTTCGTCTGCCATGATTCTTTCGATATGTCCTCCATCATTGGGAAATAAGCTTTATTTGATTCCTTGCAGAGACTTAGATGATCAATACCACTATTGTGTCTTTGCAGAAAATATGAAGCTGTATATATCTTGCTTGCTTATACAAAAAAAAAAAATAGAGCAACAAGTAACGGTTATCTTTATAATCCAGTGATCTACAAAACATTTCTCGATTAATTAATTAGCTTTTGGTCTACAATATGTCAGCAAATGGTTAAACAGTCCGTCCAAGCTGACGTCTTCAAATGTCTCATCTAATCTGCTCAACAATCCAAAAGCCACAGATATTCAGTCAACTGTCATAAAGGATTAGAAAGACCAGAAAATATTCAGTTACTTAAAACCTTAACTGTTGCTGGTAGTGTGGATTCTGTTACCCTTGGACATAGTCTTTATGCAAAGCTAAGCTAACCACCTGCTGGCTGCAGTTTCATATTTACTGTGCAGGTACAAGTGAGTGCTGAGAGAGAGTTACTGCCCCAAGCAAAGGAGTTCAAGTATCTCGAGCATAGTCTCCGTCTGAAGTTGTCAAAATCAAGTGCTTGGGCAGTGACTTGAAGTATCAGAAACCAAAGAAAAAAGGCGTCTGTTAACGTCGGCATGATCTGCGGCCGGTTGCTCTTAGAGTTTAACGGCGCCAGGAGGAAATGTGGCTGGACAAAGACGAAAATTGAGGCGGTGAAAGTCAGACTGGGGTGACGGGGGTTGGTGGTGGATGGGTCAAACAATCACAGACTTTCACCCAAGAGAGTGGTGTTCGCATCCCGCAAGATTATAAAGGCAAACCCTGTTCTTTTTTCCTAAACCTTGTTGTTGAAGGGAAAAAAAAGTCAATTTGTGTTGTTGTAACATCAACAACCAACACACCCAGTTGTATGTGGACGTGGAAAGTCCATGACCATAATATCAATATGTGACGTGATCAAGTGAGAATATGTTTGTATCTCAGGGTATTGTTCACGGTGAGGGTAAAATGGAGCGTGATTGGCAGTTTGGTGCAGCATCAGCAGTGATGTGGTTGCAGCGCTGGACCTTTTTAGGTAAGGAGGGAGCTGAATCAGAAGCTTTCGATTTACCAGTCCATCTACGTTCAAACCCTCGCTTATGGTCATGAGCTTTGGGTAGTGACCGAAAGAATGAGATCGCAGATAAAAGCAGCCAAAATGAGGTTCCTCTGAAGGTTGGCTGGGCCCAGCCTTAGAGACAGGGCGAGGAGCTCGGACATCCGAAGGAAAGCTGCTGATCCTTTGTGTCAGAAAGGGCCAGTTGAGGTGGTTTGGGCATCTGATTAGGCCTCCTGGGTGCTTCTCATTTTTCCGTACATGTCCAATTGGTAGGAGGCCCTGAGGTAGACCGTGAACATGCTAGACAGATTATATATCTCATCTGGCCTGAGAACGCCTTGGGATCCCCCAGGAGGAGCTGGAAATCATTCCTGGGGAGAGGGATGTCTGGAGTACTGTGCTCAGCCTGCTGCACCCACAACCCGGCCCCAGATAAGCAGATGAAAATGGATGGAGGTATGAGAGACGTATCAACCCCCTCCTCTATCTCTTGCCAAAAAAAGCAAATGAGCGCACTTTTCAAAAATGTTCTATTCAAGTGTTTCTAATGCAAATTGCGGACTGTCCCTTTTAAATAATCCATTGTCTCTTATTGGCAGGAAGAAAGGTAGAAGCAGGAAATGTCTCATGTGGTTTAAGACTGCGACCTCCAAATGTGACACCTCATCCCACTTTACAGAACAGCTGTTCATTTATCTGCTGAGAGATTTCAGATGAAAGTGGGAGTCGCTGTGTAAACATCCTTCTTCAGGCAAATGGGAAAAGAACATTTGGGAGTCAAAATTTTATTGAAGAAAACACAAAGAACTTCCTACTTTTTTTTATAGAAAGACAAACAAAGGGGATGATCCTGAGGAGGCACATGTGGACCCATAAAGGCTTTGTACACTTGATTAATTCTCTTTTATTTTCTCACTGTATTTCTACTTGCAGTAAATTTTTAAAAAAAAACAAAAAACTCACCAGTATGAGTTCGTCCCCTTTGAGTTCTCGGGTCCAGAAGGTCTTCGGGCCGTTCCCGCTCAGCAGAGTCTGTTTGCAGTAAATCTTGTTTTCTGTTTCCCAAGTGGCCAAACTCTGTAGAAAAGCAGCACATTAATGAGGTTTCCTTTGTTTATCCCCTCA
Source organism: Epinephelus cyanopodus (assembly GCA_026686955.1). NCBI lineage: Eukaryota > Metazoa > Chordata > Actinopteri > Perciformes > Serranidae > Epinephelus > Epinephelus cyanopodus. The sequence goes on along the minus strand of CM048914.1, from coordinate 41,807,857 downwards.
GTTTCACCTGACTAACAGGACGTCGGCAGTAAAGCAAAGTGATAGACGAGCGATCGATGGGGACACTGAACTATTTTTTTTTTTTTTTTTTAAATAGTGCCTTTTTACAGACTTCCTTGCAATTAGTTTCCCTTAATTTAAATCAAATATGAGTCTTAAAGGGACACTCCAACAACTTTACATGCAAAGTTCAGTTTACTTGTCACAAGGAGTACTACAGCGTCTGGGTTGAATAATATCAAAGCCCAGTCCTCAGCAGAAAATGTTGGCATGTCTGTAATTCATAAATACATCACATTTGCATGTTTCACACGTATCATATCATAGTTTCTAAAGTGACGCAGTATGAGTTGAATTTATCATTGGGCGTATTGTTTCAAGCGGCTTTTTAGGCACTAAGTGTGTTTGTTTTTTAGCGACCTATGGTTGTTGTTTTTTCAGCACCCAAACACAGGTGTTTTTAGGGAACGGTCACTGTATTTCCTACAAGCTCAGTTGGGATTGTCCCCCTCAAAGTGGTATTTTAAGCCAAAACATGACTCTTTCTAACCGAAAACCAAATGGTTTGGTGCCTAAACCTTTTTTCAATTCATCTCTCGCTAGGACGTCGATACACCTGAGTATCGTGATACTATGTTTACTGTATTGATCCTCAAAAATATTGTCTAGATTTTTAATTAATACTTTACATGCAAAGATTTTTGGCAGTGGCTCTTTTTTAATTAATTCAATCTGATTACCTTACACTTTCTGCCGTCCACCGTCTCCTCATTAAACTCCTCTCCAATGCGGAAGTTGATCTCCGTGGTGCGGACTGTGGTAGAGGTCTTGATGTAGAATTGCTCGTCGGTCTGCCTTATCTCAACATGGGGCTTGGATGCAGCCGCCACCGCTATCGTCCTCAGCATGGCGTTCACACCTGAAAACGCGTACAGAGCTTCCTGTGAGTCTACTTTATAGCTAGCTAATCGTTTACTTAGCAGTTTTGTCGGGACGTCTGTCTCCGGGCCAAGAAGTGAAAGGTGCTGTTCGTGGACTGACGTGTAGGTTAAGATGGGTGAGCTTAGCCAGAGGACGGGTCATGTAGCTGCTCCAGCTACAGTTGAACCTACTCGACACAGTGACAGCGCTAACTGTTAGCACCATACAGCTACCAGCTTTAACGATAGAGTGGAGCCATTTTGGTTTCAGTTTGAGTTTGCTAGGACCACGTAACGTCTCAGTGTCCGATGTGGAACTGCTCCGGAGATGGCAGCAACAGAAAGTTTGTTGATCCAGCGGGCAGGTGGGACGTACTGAACTCAGACCCGCGGTGCTAAAAGGATCAAATGCAGGTATCGTTTGACTGGAGATGTTTCGATACTACTTGGTACTGGGTTAATTTGATCTTCACCTTTTAAGCTATAGATTACCGACACATAGCCCAAGAACAAAACCACTTTTTCCCACCTATTGCCACTAAGCATAAAAACTACTTTCCCCATATTTTATCATCTGACACTGAGTTGTGTCACCTCATATTTCCTGTCTGCCTCTGGCGCCAAAAAGGTGGTAAGAAAAAAAATTCTGTTTCAGACATCAAAGTTGGCGTATTTACCAGAGGAATGCGTACAGGTATAGTTATCCACTGTGAAAACAAATCACTTCTTAGTTGTCAGAAGATTTTACAGTATTGGTTTTCATATATAAGAAAAGATTCTCCAGCAGCTGCGACTTAGATTGTTATCAGCAGATGTTGCGAATATGGAGGGTGCAGTGACAAGGTGATGAGGGGCAGGAATGCTGCTTTGTTTAGCTCTCCTGTAGATCATGATAGATTCTGTCCTCCGAATGAGCGGAAGAGCTATTAACCCTCTCTGTCACACAGTTACAGTGCAAACAATCAGACCAGAGAGCACCTCAGTCTGTTTCCCGTCCATCACTCACATGCAGCCGCAGCTCACAAGTTTGTTGTCTCATACTGTAATTAAAACCAGGTCCACTTTGGAACAAGGGGTATTAAATTTGTCTCATGCAACCAGACGTCCATATGGAGAACAATTAAAACGGCAGCTAAAACCTGAGCTGCTGATTGGTGGAACAATGGCACAAAACATCACCTTTAATTGGAGCTATTTTGTGTGAATTTAATCAGATTTATTCGTCTGTTGCCATCATATAAAATGCTTCCAATGTACGTTTATTTTCTCCAATTTGTACCTCAAGTTCGACACATTTTATATATTTTATTTGCAGTTTTCTTTTTCTTGTGCAGTTTTTTTTAAAATTTCAATATCAGTCAACTCTGTATGCATTTTAAAATAAACCTTGATTGCAGTCTATCTAATTTCAGATAAAGATTAATTCACAATAAATTATCTCTTTATCACATTCAAAGCTTCACATAAAAAAAAAGTGAATTATTCTCAGTTTAGCAGCTTTCATTTCACAATGTCTTTTCACAGTCTCACCCAGGGCTTTGAGCAGCTCTTCGAAATTCTCGCTGTCTTTCATTTTCCAGGTGCCTGCAAAATTGGGCATTTTTCTTGTGGGGTTGTGAATGTGTGTGTGTCAGCCTTTCGTCTCCTGTCGTCTGTCTCCTCCGCTCCCTTTTCTTCTGGCTATTTTTCTCCCTCCTGTGCTCCCTCCCTCTCTCCCTCCTTCCCTCCTCCCTGTGTGCAATGATCCCGCACAGCAGACCAAGCCCCTTCTACCTCAGCTTCCTCTCCTCTCCCACACATTAATGACACACACACACACTCACACACACTCACACACAGACACACACGTTGTTCTCATTGGAGATTCATCTTAATGACAGTGCTTAATTATGGTTCAGCTCATCTGATCTGAGATTTAGTGGAACTTAATGGTGCATTTGTAGAAATATTTCTTTACCTATATATATTTTTTATATAAGCATCAGTATTTCCATCACATATGTCTCCCTTGCACCCATAACTGAATATATGGAGGGTTCAGGACCTCGTTTTAAAGGGTCACTCCACCCCAAAACACATCTTCTCACTTACCTTCAGTTGTATCTCTTCATGCACATCATTTTATTTGCCCGGGTTTTCAGGCATCAGTCTGGTGCTCAATTAAAAATTCAACAGCTACTTATTTTTTCCAGCAGTGGTGTCGGAGTTAAATCTACAGACCTTGTCTATTTTTATAGAGATTACTTCTTTGAAAGAAAGGAGCTCCAATAAAAACTTAACACAGTTTTTATGGGGACACGGGGCTGCAGATGTTTTTAGTCACTTTTGTATGGTGTGAGCACCGTAAACAAAATTCCATTCACCTTTGTCATGGGAGGTAGAGGAGGAGAAGACAAATGATAGATGTTTGTCAGGGAGCAAAGTACTCTGAAATTATCTGCTTGTCTAAATAGATACCACTATTGTTTTCTTATCTTTTGTTTGCTTGTGTATTTAATTATTGATTAATTAATTAATGTAATTTGGGTTAATCCGCTTTTGGTGGAAAGCACTAAACAATCCTGAAATAAGTTGAAAAATGTTTTTTAGTCCTTTAATTCTCAAAACATAGGTTCACTTTTTTTTTTTTTTTTCACATTTATCGCAAAATGATTCTCATATGTCCTTTTGTTCAGTGGAACCGTTTTAGTCACTTTACAGACCTAATTCTTCTTAAGTAGGGCTGAAAATAAAGGTTGTGTGTGTAAAATTTGGGGGGATTTAGTGGCATCTAGCAGTGAAAGTGCAGATTGCAACCAGCTGAAACTTCTCCCGGTTAGGATTTCAATAGTGTTCATTGTTCAGGAGATTTTTACCTGCAGATGAATTATCAACAGAGTTAGCCCAGCACCTGCTAATGTGTGCTCACCTTATTTCTGATCCAGATATTCAGGAGGTTTTTAGCAGGAGCAGAATTATCCATAGAGGTCTTTTCCTCTCTAAAACAAACAGACACGGTGGTTTAACCAGTAAAAAAAACACTGAATAAAGCAGTTTCATGTTAAAAATCAGTGTTTTTCTCACATCTGTTCGGCTTGTCACTGAGCAACCTGGTCTTACTTTGAAGTCGTCGAAATCCATCGATTGGGCAGTGACTTGTGCCGCCAGACAGTGATGAAAAAAGCCGTCCTTTAACGTTGGCATGATATGCGGCCGGTTGCCGTTATAGTTTAACGGCGCTTGGTGGAATTAGGGGGAAAAGTGGCGGGACAAGGACGAAAGTTAAGGCGGCGAAAGTCTGAGTGGGACGATGGGAGGGATGGTGGATGGGTCCAACAAACACCAACCTTCACCCGGGAGAGCGGTGTTCACGTTCCGTAAGATTCTAAAGCCAAACCCTGCTCTTTTTCCTAAACCTACCCACGTAAACCTAGACAAGGCTGAACATGACACAGTGTCCCAGAACATCAACATCCAGCACACCCAGGGTACCTTGCACGTCGTATCTGGACGCGGAAAGTCCATGACCAAACATGGATACGTGACGAGGTCGGAGTGAGGATGTGTTGCACAGAGGGGCGGCTAACGACAGTGGCTGACATGAAAACACAAATGCCAGTGTTTGGTTTGTCCATTGTGGGCTACTGTAGAAACATGGTGGTGCAATATGATGACCTCCGTAGACGAGGACCCGCTTCCTTCGTAGATATAAACGGCTCATTCTAAGGTAACGAAAACATGACAATTCTTCATTTCAGTTGATTATACACTGCGACTTTATCCCCCTAAACCCTACATGCTGGACCTTTAAGCTTCGGCAGCGTAAGTAGACAAATCAAGTGGGTGTCTTCCAGAGTTAGTCTTTTTAGTACAAAATTCCATTTACCAACTAACCCTCAGATTGCTAAAGCCTCATTTCATGACCAGTATAAAGAGGAGAAACATTTACAGCGACCAAAAACTGTTTACTGGCTTGTGCGTGTTGTTTTAAGGCAGACTCGTAAAAATGTGAATCTTTTGAAAAATGAAATATTTGCATTGATGCACAATTAATCTCTTCTTGTCGACACAGATAATGAATGCTCCCTCCTAAAATTTCCTTTGCTGCCTTTTAAGTCTCAAAAATCTGACCGAAGCTGCGAAAAAGATTACACAACACCGTCTCTCCAGTACAATTCTCATGCTTTGACTATCACAGCTTTCATCACACACACACACACACACACTTGCACATCTACCACCGTCACATCCCATGAGAGTGAGAGGCCCTTCCTCTAACCCCGGCCGAGTCAGATTTGTTTCCTCTCCGACAGCCCCTCATCAATCTTTATGACAAAGTGCCTTCCAGACACCGCCTGATAATTAATGTATGGAGCAGAGCAGGGAGCACTCCGTCATCCCTGCATGAAGTGTCAGCTTCACCAGGCCTCCTTGTTTCTTTCATTCGTCAGGAGATCTGTCCGGGTGGTTTCATGTCCAAAAGGGAAAGTAAGTTTGAGGATTCGTGACAAGCATGAAGGGGAAGATGTGGGAATGTGAGGGCATTTTTCTGCTGCCATCTGTCGTCCTGTTCATGAAAAATAACCATAAATAATAATACCTTCTGGTATTTTTATGGCTTTAAAAGGTTTAATCTGACTTTAAATCTGCTTTAAAAGAGCACATTCAATGTTTTGTAAGTTTTACACACTACAATGTCTGAAAAAAATTCAAAAAAGATCATCACTTTTGTTTTTTATTTTAACATAGAAATCAGTTTTATCACAAAAAATAATTTTCTAATATACGACAAGCACCAGGAGAAAGAAATTGCACAGCAGGTCAAATCTTTAGTTCACTTTTTTTCACCTGAAGAATTGCACTGAATGTCGTGGCACATTCCTCGCAGTCAAATCAGGCTCAGACACTGTATTTAAACCACTTTGCCTCCGTAGATCCTTTCATCTCATTACCTCGCTCACATAATGAGATATGACCTTTGGTGTCAGCGTGTCACCTTCAGTAAGACGTATGGACGCCCCACAGATATGAGAACATCAAGGAAACACATTAACTTCTCCCATTTTCTGCTCCCAGACCACCTGAACTGCACAGCGAACCCCCGGGAACAATACCAACACACAATATTGGTGTGTTTTCTTTTTCTTAATGTGACAGTTAATATACACAAATCCTCTTCCTGCCTAAACACTGCTCAACTGAAATTATGTTTCTATGTCGTGTTTGTACCTCAAAGATTCTGCATTGAGGACGCAAGAGTTTTTTTTTGTTTTTGTTTTTTAGTGTTTTTTAAAAATGTATTATTTATGCCCCGATTCCACCCAAATAAATGTATTTTATGTATATTGTAAATTTTATTTATGCAAAAGGTGCTATATTAATTCTTCTTCAGTTTCTTCTCCTTCAGTTTCTCCTTCAGCTTTTTCTTCTTCTTCAGCGTCTTCTTCAGTTTTTTTCTTCTTCTTCAGCTTCTTTTTCTTCTTCCGTTTCTTCTTCAGCTTTTTCTTCTTCAGCTTCTTTTTCTTCTTCAGTTTCTTCTTCAGCTTTTTCTTCTTCTTCAGCTTCAGTTTTTTCTTCAGCTTCTTTTTCTTCAGTTTCTTCAGTTTTTTCTTCTTCAGTTTCTTCAGTTTTTTCTTCTTCAGCTTCTTCAGTTTGTTCTTCAGCTTTTTGTTCTTCTGCTTCTTCTATTTAACCAGGTAAAAGTTTCATTGAGATTTAAAATCTCTTTTCAAGAGCGACCTGGCTGAAATGGCAGCATAAACACTGTCCCAACAATAAGCACAAGCAGATGAGCACAGCTGTCTCACACCACAAATGGCCGAGCACAACATCCAGTTAAAACGCAACACACAAAAAATGAATGGTTATTTGTCAACATTTTATTTTTTTCATTCATTATCTTTGTAGGCCCAAATCAATTCTTTGAACTCTTCAGATGTAAAAATGTGTAGCCTATATACCAGATTTTAACATTTTGTCAACCAAAATGTGCGTCATGTCTCCTCGTCTGCGCCTTGTCCTCTGAATTTTGCGAAACCTCAATAGCAGTGGCTCGTCATGAGCGACTAGTGAGAATACCTTGAGATTCTCAAAAAGGAAACATCTCGGAGGAAAATCAACAATTTAATAGTGCGTGTGCAGATTTGTTTGCAAGTACCAAATACTCATGAACAGGCCCCTGCAGAGTGACCATCTTGTACTAAAACATATGTATGACTGCTCGTTTAGACCTATTAGGACTGTTGATAGGCTAATTGAGACAGGCTGTGTTACCTTTGATGTAAGGTTCAAATACGTCTCGTTGGTTTTAGATTTTTATTTTATTTTGGTCAAAATGCCTGCTTTGATAGTGAAGGTGGCCGAACCTTGATCATTTCCTCCAATAGATCCTCCTAAATCCTTTTCCTAAATCCTTTTAATAAAAACGTCTGCTTCTCCACGCATCAAAACTCAGGTTAAAGTGATCTGACATTCTGAGATGACCACAAATATGGCTTCACATTATTTTAATTTCTTGACATCTCAAAGCTAACAATGGAGAATACAGTATTGGTGGGTAGAGGAACAGATGAACGAAGTAACACTGAGACGACACATGATGTGAAATGTATCGACAACAGGAGGCTAATCTCTGACAACATGATCACACACCCAGTTATTTAAAGTTGTGCAAAGAAAGTTAAAAATTTAATTCCAGCCTGCAGTGAATCTTATCACAGCAGTTTGCATTGATTTTATTTTATCCAACCAGGCCAACAGAAGTACGTCTACACAGTCCTCCATCAGCTGTCCCCTACAGGTTTATAACACATCTTGGCCTGAGCAGATTTATATATAACTTCAGAAACATTACAGGACATTATGGCTTCATTTTAAACAAATCAGATTTTAGAATTTGCCTTCAATGCATATCGAAACAGTCCATTACCATCACCTTTCTTTATGATGAAGATACCCACAGTGACTACACCTAATGTCACGTGTGTCTAATGTTTGTACTAAACTTTATTTTCACCTTCCCTAAAAAAAAAAGCCATTTGCAAAAAAAAAAAAAAAAAAGTTAGAAAAGCAACAAATTGAATATGAAACAAATGAAGAACAAACTTAATTTAGAAGCTGGGACTCTCCTGTGGTCATAATCCCTCCAACAAATTTGAAGAAAATAAATTAGGTATTAATGCACTCCTTTAAGACATGTTATGTACACAATTTACAATAAAAATATACACTTACATTTTGTGCTGCAAAGGATAAAACATTATTGCACTCGAACATTTACTGTCACAAGAGGGGAACACCACTATTCCTACTTCCTGTCAAACCCACAGGTTTTGACGGAAGTAACTTAATTATTCCCAGCTTCAAGGAACATGACAGCACAGCAAATCATTTATTAACCAGCTGGATCATTGCAGTATTTTCTGGAGAGACACCATACTACAATGTTACAAAAAAGGTTGATAAAATATTGTAGTGTTTTGCATTTGATTTAAAGGAGCAGTGCGGAGGATTTAGTGGCATCTGGTGGCGAGGACTGGACATTGCAACCAGCCGAAACTTCTCCCACGTGACAAGCCTGAACTCCCGGTTAGCATTCCTTCAGTGTTCATTGTTCAGGAAGGTTTCACGAGCCGAATTATCCGCAAAGGTCTCGTCCTCTCCAAAACAAACAGACCTGGTAATTCAATCCGTAAAAACACTGCATAAAGCGGTTTCAAGTTATAAATCACTGTTTTTCTGATGCTGTTTGGCGCTTTGCAAATGGGCTGCTAACCCAGAATGCACTAATGTGCGCTCAACTTTTTCTCTGTTAACTTAAGATCCAGATGTACAGGAGGTTTTTTCAGGACCCAGTTATCCATAGAGGTCTCTTCCTCTCCAAAACAAACAGACCGGTTTACAGATCTGTTTAAAACCAGTGTTCTTCCAGTGCTGTGCACCACAGGTGGGCTGCTAGCCCAGCACCCGCGAACATGTGTTCACTTTTTTTCTGATAACTTAAGATCAAGATGCTCACGAGGTTTTTACCAGGAGCTGAATTATCAGTAGAGGTCTCTTCCTCCTCAAATCAAACAGACCCAGTAATTTAATCTGTAAAACATTGAATACAGCAGTTTCGAGTTTTAAATCACTGTTTTTCCGATGCTGTTTGGTGTGTTGCAAACGGGCCTCAAGCCCAGAACACGCTCCGATAATTTAAGATTCAGATGTTAAGGAGGTTTTTATCAGGAGCTGAATTATCTGCAGAGGTCTCTTCATCCCCAAAACAAACAGACCAGGTGATTTAAACACAGTAAAAAACACAATACGGCAGTTTCATGTTAAAAATCAACGTTTTTCTGATGCTGTTCTACTTGTCCTGCAGGGACAGCTAACTACAGTGGCCAATGTGAAGATGCGAATGCTGGGTTTGTCCATTCTGGGCTACTGTACAAACATATCTTATCTTATCTCCTTGGATGGGGATCCACTCCCTATGTAAATATAAAGGGCTCATTCTAAGGTAATTAAAACACAAGTCTTATTTTCAGGTGCTTATACACCAAAGAAAACATACTTGTTATACCGTATTCCATTTCTGCCAATACATCCTCATAAATCCGACACACTGGACCTTTAAAACATTGATTTTGACTCAGTTTGTGCATACAAGACAACTGGAAATTAAATACACGTACAAGACAGAGGCTGCCATGAAACACAGATTCTACTGTTCTTCTCGCACACATTCAGTAAAATAAAAGCAGATCATTTGATCACACTACGAAGGCAGCAATTTAAAAAAGGCCAAGGGAAAGGAACTAGACCTACAAGCCAGTGTGGCGAATTACAGGAAACCAACACAGGAAAGATTTGTTTACTGCTGACGTGATGTGTCATCATGAGTAACATGGCCTTTCTGTGAACCCTGATCAAAACCTGTTTGTTTTTTTTTAATGTGGGCCCAACAGTGCTCGGCTTAGAGCACAATCAGAGTAACCATCGGGCAGTCTATCAGCAATCACTTCCACTTCTCTCCTCTGCAAAGATGCTCAGACATGATTGTAGAGCGTGTAAAATAAATCGTACAAGGTTGCATCAATTTGTCTGCATCTTCCAGTGTTAAAACATTTTATTCACTACTTTAATTGCACTAAAAAGCATCAACCCGGTAAGCAGCGATATAAACTGTGAACCTGGGTCTGGAGTGAATGTTGACGGCCAGATATTTAATCTGCTATCGATGAACACGTTCGGTATCTTAGACGCAGATTATGTGCGTTTTAAAGTGGCCTGATTCCATCTTGTTCCCCAGGTTGTTATTTAAAACAAACCTTTTTGTTCATCAAGTGTCTTCACAGGAAGTGTGATTTAGGGCTAAAATGGCACACGGTCCATACACTGTCTGTCCAGGTATCTTCTACCAGTGTCTCGAGTCCACCAGCTCCGGTCGCAGACTCAGCTTTTTTAGCGTCTCGTAGCCGACCACCATGACGATGGCAGTGGGTGTGGATGAGATGATGCGTGCCGACAGTCCTTTGGTCAATCCCCAGCAGCCCTCCTCTTTGAGCAGCTGCCTGAACGTCTCAATGACTGAAGTCCTCCCTTCAACCTAAACACAACACACGCACAGTACATTTTGTGTTATTATTTGGAACCACAGACCAGGGGAATTGATTAATTGACTTAAGTATGTCCGACTCCACTACAATAGGTGGTGATATGTCCCCTTTCAGCATGTTAGTATTGGACCTTTTAATTGGTTTATTACGTCACAGATCAAACAATTGTTAGCTACTGTTAGCTTGTGGCAAACTGGTACCATGGTTGAAAACCTAACAGCTCTGTACGAGGAGTCACAGCATGAACTGTGTCACCCCCACAGCTCTTGGGACTTTTGACCCTACTTCAGAGAAGGTCCACCTAAGGCGTCGCTCAGCGCAGCTCAGCATGTTAAAAACTGACAAAGGAAATGCAAATCAGCAGGGCGTGGTGTGACTCAGTGCAGCCAAAAGTGCTAAAGGGAAAGCCCTAAACTTGGCCTGGGGTTGGGGGGTATACATAGGTCATGTTTACACGAATACAATCCACTGAAAACAGAATCGTTTCTCATTTTCATTTTGAAAAAAGTTCTGCCTTTAGACGACAACGTTTTGATAACAATCGCCATGCACACAGATCCGCAAAAATGGATGCCAGGCCAGTAGTTGGCGGTGTACACTTCTTACTCACTTACACTTCTTTCTACAGAGCAGCGATAAAAAAACAAACAAAATGGCAACTGCACAATCGTTTGTCTGGACGGACGACGAGGTGGAGTTGCTACAGTAAATCTACACCATGAAGGGGAAGCGTTGATAAATTCAATAGGGTGAGCAGCACAAGCAGAGCTCGAGAGTCCGCCATTGTTGTTGTAATGGTCGACTTTCTCGCGCATGCCTAGTGACTGGAAGCGTAATGCGCATGTGCGAAAAGTCTCCGTTTTCAGAGGAACTGTATATTGCAAGTTTACATGACAATGGAGACGGTGCTGTTTTTTAAAAAAAAATGCACTCTGGAACCCGTTTTCAAAATGTTGCGTTTTCAGGCACCCAAAACGCCACTGTCGTGTAAACGAGCAGCCAAAACGCAACTAAAGTTTACCGTTTTCAGTTGAAATCATCGTATAAACGGGACCAAAGAATGATTACACTGATGCCTGATTTTTGTTTTTACATGATATGTAAAATGTTTTTATTGGGTGAAAATTAAGTTTTTATAACATACACAATATTGTTTATTTTTAATAAGTACGGCAGACTGAGGCTGTCTCAGTCAAACATACATTTTGCACATGTGGGCCTAAAAAAATGAAAAATGAAAAAAAAAAAAAGTAGTGAATTGCACCCAAACTTGGAAAAATGTTTTATATTTTTGTGGCCATGTCACCCATCACTAACTTGGTCTTATCTTGAACTGAATTGAATTGATGATGGAAATTGTTAAACCTTCATGGAATAGCTTTTCTAAGACATTCCTATTAATTACCAAAGGATCAACGATACATGATAATATTATGATCCTTAAGTCACGGTACAATATTATTACGATTTGAAACATGTTGCAATATGCTGAGTGTTGCGATAAAATATATTACGGTATATTACCTTTTTTCAACTGTAAATTATGTCCCCAAAGGAAAACGCTGTCAACATCTATTTTATCTAACAAGATTTATTTTGTTTTTATTCTACTGATAGCTGTACAGTGAATGACGGTTACCTGCACTCTGGCTCTGACCACATCCATTGGGTTGGTGACAGTTGAGGCAGTAGCAGCGGCCAGAGGTCCGGCCATGGCTTGTAGGATCAGATGAGGGCAGTCACTGGGAGCCATTTTAGAGAGTTGCTCTGTAGAACATTACACACACAGATATTTATTAACCAAATGGTTAGGAGTGGTGGACTTCAGTCTCACTGCAGATGTATAAATGAACTGGGAACACACATAAGACATGGCAAAACAAGCTCAGGGTCTTTACAGAAAGTACAGTTAGTTCAGTTCTTTCATGTGCTTTGCAGTTTAGAAAACACTCAGTCACTTACCAGCATAAAAATGGTAGAAAGGCCACCACACAGCACTGTTGGGGATATAAGTGAGCAGAGAAGCCACATATCCTCTGTAGAAGCCCCGGAAACCATCAGCGGCAAAAATCTGAGCCATAATGTTCCTGGTTTGGCCGAAGAATTTTTTAGACTTTCCAGCCTCTGTATTAGAACTCAGTCGAAAGCGGGTGAGGTGCTCCCCTTGGCCCTGCATCATCAGCTGCTGAGAGACGACATCTATAGGAACAGTGATGCTCTGAGCAACCAGGGAGGCCGAGCCACCCGCCACCAGCGACTTGACCGTGTTGTCATCAGAATACTTGGAGACATACTTCCTCACCAGCTCGTAGGTGGTGATGTAAGCCTGGCCTGAGATGAGCGTGAAGGTGTTGACCATGAAGCCGCGATAAAGGCCGCGGATGCCCTCCGTCCGCAGAATCTTGAAGAAGGCGTCAAAGGTGCCGCTGTAGAGTGATTTGCCCCTCTGCACCTGGAGGAGAGTGCGGATGAGTGTGGCCGGGTAGACGGTGGCCCGGATGCTCATCGTCATGAACACCCCGAAAGAGTAAAATTTCTTTTTGTCGAGGTCCTCCCACTCGATGATCTGGATGTTCCTTTTCTGCTGCATCCTGCCAGCTGTAGATGCCCCTTCATCAGACTGATTCCTGTCTGACGACATGAACAACATTATTTATTTATTATTTATTTATTAAGTGTGAAAGTTCAGTGTTGAGCTAAAGTGTAGTTTGACATATGTACAAACAGTAGTCTGACACCTCAATGAAAACTGAGCAACATTTATTGACTAATAAAAACATGAAATGCAATTGAGTGTTTAATTTTGATTTTATTGTTTTATTTATTTATGGTAATCTATGTCTGAGGCAGAGAGATTACAAGAGTATTCTTGTGCACTATTGCATCCTAAATACTACCCCAAAAATATTTGATAATTTGTGTTAAAGAATACTACAGAAAACATATACAATTTGCTGTTTAAAGCACAGACTCAACATCTGCAGTTGAAATTTAAAATTTGCTTTTGGCTGATCTAACAAATTACATACAGGACATTCTCACTTTAACACAGTTCCTTGAAAAATATCTGTGTTCAATACCATTTTCATGGAGAACATAACATGAGAACGACGACCTATCTTTTCTTCATTAGTAGCAGAAGATGACTGTAGTAAACCTTATTATAATATTAATAAGAGAGCTAGAAAGCACAGTTAGTACAGGTGTATCAATACTGTAGAAAATGAGTATTGAAGCCATTTCAAAGAATACAAAAATGTATCAATACATCAGTATTTCTTAAAACACTATTGTACATGAATGCAAAAATCACATAACAAATCCAATATTGCTAGAGATATATGGGAAGGGAAGGTAAGAGAAGGTCAGTGCTAAAAAATTGCACAGGCATCTTACACAGCATAAATATAAAGGTTACGGATGTGTACACATGTGAAGATATGGGATTATGAATAAAGAGAATATATATTTATAACCTGAGGTAGAAAATGATGATTACCACAATATAAAGGGTAACGCAAATGCTCTGACAGATGACAAATTCATACTGACTCACTTTATACATCACTATAACCCTCTATTGTAGGGGTGTCAAACTTATTTTTTATCATGGGCCACATACAAGTGAGCCAGACCATTAAAAACATTATATAATAACCTATCAATAACAATCCCTTCAAATTTCCCCCTTTTTTAGTGTAAAGAATTACATTCCAAAAACTAAATAATGACCAGCCCGCGATGTCCTAAGAAAATTATGTGCAACGTCAGCAATGTCTCAGTTTTTCCACACTTCGTCAGCCTGCTAGTCACATTAATTACATGTGCATTTTTATCATAATTTTCCACTCCCACTAAAGTGGAGGCTATTAATGGAGCAGGTTAAGTCACCCCCTGCATTACCATTAGGGTTCCACCCATATTGTTTTCAGATAACAGTCTGACACATTCTTTTGTGCTGAAGCTGCTGGGTGACAATATTTTTCCACAAAGTTCAATATCTTTAAATCAGACCATAGTAAGAACTCATTGTTCTCTCAGAGAGCTGTGTTTTTCTTGTCAGGGTGGAAAAACCTCTCAGGCAGGTATTAACTCACTGTTTAAATTGCTCCTGAAACCTGGCACCTCTTAGCCTTCACAGGTGCATCAGTATCAAGTGTGCAAAGCCATCCAGTGGGCCGGATTGGACCCTTTAGCGGGCCAGTTGTGGTTGACACCCCTGCTCTGTTGTGTACTAACCAATCCCTTCACTCTCTTCATCGCAACAGAGCCTGAAATTGCCTCAAAGTCTTGAACTTGTGGGAAACTCCTGCTAGTTGCAACCACTGATGACTAAGAACAACATCGCTGTGGGTTATTTTGCAATTATTACCTCCTAAATAATGACATGAATCCAACCCCTTTACAATAATGGCAGCACGTGTCACTTCTTTCCGTCCGTGATCTTACATTTGTTAGTACTTCTCCTTGAGCAATAACATTCACCTCCACTTATCTACAGAGAGAGTTCAAAGGTCATGCAGCAAGACAACAAGCTAAAGCTAGCTGCGCTTTTCTAATGATCCATTTGGCTTTGACAGAAACACTGAGGCATGTCGCTGTTATGAACATCTCCTTCCAAATGTCGCTCTTCTTAGTCACAGTATTTAAACACCATTAGCTACAGCGGTTTGCTCTTGACCCCAGTGACAACACTGGTCAGAGGACGCCGTGTACCCGTGCTGGTGTGAAACTACCTGGAAACTACCTGTGTGTCAGCTAATGACACTCATCACACCCATCAAAGGAAGCCAACAGTGACCTAACACCGAGTGTTTAATCAGTGTCGTCACCTGCTGGATATGTTAGCGCGGTTTAAGCTTGTGTTAGCTAACAGTGAGCTAGCCGTGAGTTGCACAGCGTTAGCACTGGTATGATTAGCAAGTACTTACCTCATCGGACAGATGTTTATTTAAGAGTCATGTCAGTGTCGCTCAGACTTTAAACTTCACGTCAGCCGCCGATTAAAACGTGTTTTATTCTGTCACCTTCATTCAGCTGCTTGTAGATATGAAAACGACGTAATAGTTAGCTACCGCCTTGCTAGTCAGCTAACTTCCTGTTCCCATTCAAACGGCATGCTGCTGAAACAACCAATGACACAGCAGAGTTTCTTCTTCTACTTCTTCGTCGTTTTCTCCTTCTTCTTCTACTTCCTCTGCTACTAATGCTACTTCCGACCGACCACGCCTGAAGGAAAACAGCACAGCCTGAATTAATCTGTTAGATAAGTGCTGTAACTCAGTATATTTCACAAAGTATTGCACTGAAGCACATTTACCAGGTACTTTACTTTATTTGGGAGCTGTTATTTTAAGCTATTTCTTGTCCTCCACATTTTGGAGGTGATTACTGTGCTTTAATACTCAACTACACACGAGTGGATGTCACGAAATTTCCTGCAGCTGAATGCGGATAAGACACAGATAATGATCACAGGACAAAAAAGTGCGAACGTTCAAACTCCACATTGCAGAAAACTCAGTACCATTTTTGATCAAAGCCTCAGGTTTAGACAGACATCAGTCAAACCACTGTTTATTCAGGGAAAATTGACTCAGCATAAAGCTCTTTCATAACAATGCCTTGAGAAATCAATAAGAAGAAATAAGTAGTAGCAACAACTATCAGACAGAAAATAATAAGAATAGAGTCTGCTATTAACCTTAATTAATTAACCCATATTAACCCATTGGCTTGATTTCTTTTAAAACGTGGGAAGGAGGCAATGAACAATGAAATCAGAAATGACCTAAAAAATAGCAAGAAATTAACAAAAACAGAAAATTAAAAAGAGGAAAATTAGTAAAAACATAAATAAAAAATCAAACAAACAAGAAATGGCCTGGAAAGAATGCTTAGAAACTATAATAATTCTGTAACATAATTTTAAAATGTAATAACAATAATAATTAGAAATAGTTTTTCCCCAGATTTTTTCTTTTTAAATAATAATTTTCTATATCTTTTTTTCACAAACAAATAAATGTCATTGGAAGAGTGCTTAAAAATTATAATTCCACAAAATCATTTTGAAATGTAAAATGTTTTTTTGTTTGTTTTTTTTTGTTGTCATTTTTTGTTTTATTAAAAATAATTTTATACATTATTATTATTCTTATTATTATTATCATTATTATTACTAACCAAACAAAACAAAAAATCAAACAAAGTAAACTCAGTAGCTCAATCTGACTTACACTATCTCAGAAATATTTCCAGGATCTTTGCTTTCTAACACACATCTGGAAACTGTTCTTCATGCATTCATGAGCAGTCAGTTAGATCATTGCAGTACCTTGCTCTCTGCCATCAGTAAAATAAATAGATAAATAAATAAGTAAATAAATAAAATGAAAATCCCTCTTGCACCTCCAGCTCATCCAAAAATCTGCTGCCAGAATCCTGATTCGGAATAGAAAACATGACCACATCACACCAATCCTGGCTTTTCCCACACTGGTTACCTGTTGCTTTTAGAACTGACTTTATTTATTTGTTTACACATTTATTTATTCTAAGAAATAAACGTGGGGAAGGTAAAGCAGGAAGATAAGGAGGACCTATGGCAAGCCGTTTTAACATTTAATCGCTAGACTGGATATTCATTACTGATATCTGCACCATCATTTTGCCTAGTCAAAACTCTAATTACAGATATCTGTAGATTTTGTAAAACTCTAATTACAGTTGTGATTTAGTTTTGACTAGTAAGATTCAAACTATTTCTGCCATTCATGTGTATGGGGTTTGCCATTATAGATATCTCCAATTGTTATTGCGGATATCTGCAACTGAATTGTGGATATCTGTAATTGCAGTTTGAGATATCTACATTTAATTTTGACTAGTCATAATTCAAGCTCAAGATATCTTTAATTATCATCAGTTGAAGACATCTACACGGTCCTTTCTAGATATCTTGAATTGAGTTTCAGATAGTCAAAATGACGTTATAGATATCCGCAACTGAATTATGACTAGTCAAAATGACGTTGTAGATATCTCAAACTGGAATTATAGATAGTCATAATGTAATTGTAGATATCTATAATGACAAACCCCATACACATGAATGGCAAAAATAGTTTGAATCTTACTAGTCAAAACTGAATTACAGATATCTGTAACTGTAGTTTTGACTAGTCAGAATGACATTATAGATATCTTAAATTAAAATTCATACTAGTGACACTAGGATAGATAATTTAAAGTAAAATGCATTTTAATAATAACAATATAGAGATAGTGGTAGGATTAAATAAGTTTTACTTCTTCCTACTCCTTTTTGAGCATGTTGGACTTATTATTCTGTCTTTTTTTCATTTGTTTATTTATTTATTATCATCATTATTATTTTATTTTATTTCTGTCTCATGCTTCATGTCCATGTTCGAAATAAAGACTACAATCAAACTATGACATTACTACTAGTCAAAATGACGTTATATATATCTATAATGGTAATTCCGGATAGTCAAACTTAGTGATTAAATGTTAAAACGACTTGCCATAAGGACCAGTCAGCCAGTAGTAGTTGTAGTATTAGTAATATTTTACATTGTAAGTGCAGACTTCAGGGTAACTCCAGTAGGTGGCGGTAATACAATTTGCGGGCCTCCGGCCGGCTGGTGGCGCTGCTGAGCTGCGCCTGAACTCCGTCAGGACGCCGGTGTGAGCGAGGAAACATCAAACTGAAAGTAGTGGATCTAAACTACGCAAACTTAAACTCTTCTGCATCAGGTAATGAATCGATATGTTCCTGTTTACTACACTGTTGTTTAGTTTCACCACAGTTTCAGAGTATAAGCTCAGTTTGACCGTGTCCGGTCAGAGGACTTCCTTTATTATGAACTAGCTGCCTAGCTAGCATGCTAACGGACTAGCATGCTCGGATATTGCAGATTCATTCTGTTTAGCAGCAGTTAGCTGCCGAGCTAACTTAGCTGTCAGCTACTCAGACACAGAAAAGTGGGTTTTAAACTGTTGTTGTGCCTTAACGCGTGTGCAAATATATTGTCAGAGGCTTTCTCAACAGTTAATGTTCGTTAAATTGTAAGGAAGTAGATATTTCTTTTTGTATTTCTAAAACTAAAACTATGACATCAAGACAAGTTGGTACGTTTTCCTTCTCGCTGTTTGGTGTCTGCTGGTTGCCCCATTATCTTATAAGCTCTGTTTTATTTTGCAGGACAGTGTCAGTGACGGGGAAAAATGGTGAGTAACTTTCAGCTGTTGTACGTCACTTGTCACAAATAGATCTCATGCATTAATTAATGTGCCTCAGACTGTTTCAGTCAGCTAATGTGTGTCTTTCTCTGTTCAGTCTCGTAGATATGATTCTCGAACAACCATATTTTCACCTGAAGGTAAGTATTGGAATTGTTATTTTGACACCCTTAAATGTCTTGGCATCGTATTATGCAATTTTCCTATACATGTGGAATTTCTATGATAAATATTTTGCAACTTTATTGTCAGTGATATAAAATCTTTACTCATTAACAGCTCTTTGGGTGCTTTTCTATGACTTAATGATTTGTGACCCAACAGAGGGTCTGTGAAGTTAAAGACATTAAAGTGTGTAGGATTTAGTGGCATGTCATGGTGAGGATTGCAGGTTGCAACCAACTTCTCCCATGTGCCAAGTATGAATGCCCTTTAGTGTTCATCGTTCAGGAGCCATATTAACCACCCTACTGAATAAAGCAGTTTCACGTCACAAAACTGTGTTTCTCCGATGCCGTTGGTTCGTCGCAGATATGCAGCTTGGATAACACAAGATCCACACGTTCAAAAGTTTTTTATCATTAGCCGAGTCACCTGCAGAGGTTACTTCCTTTCCAGAACAAAGGCATCTGCTATTTTAACAGGTTAAAAACACTGAATAAAGCACTTCCACATTGCAAATCAGCCTTTCTGATGCTGTTTGGCTAGTTGTGGAGGCTCTGCTAATCACAGTGGCCGATGCAAAAATGCACATGGGTCTGTGTAAAGCCAGTGTTTTGTTTGTCCATGCTTGGCTACTGTAGAAACATGGCGGTGCAACAGCTCCCTATGTAGATAGAAAAGGCTTATTCTAGGTGACGTCGATGTGACCATTATTTTCAGGTGATTCTACACTTAAGAAAACATACTTATTATATTCTATTTCTGCCGATATATCCCCCTAAATCCTACACACTGGTCCTTCAAGTTCAGACTGTTGTGTTTAACATACTTTGTCTAGTTTGAGCTAAATATTTATCCTTGATCTTGGTAGGATGTTGTTTGACAAAATAATCTTAACTCAGTGTCTCTTTACAAGCTTTCATCTGCATCTCATGGCACTCATTAGTGAAGGACTGCTGAGGAAACTCAAGGGTTAAAGTGGACTTTGAGTTACTGTTAAGAGTTACACTTTGTTAACTGACCACCAGTGTGTGTCAAATATAAAAGTCTTAAAGGGTTTTATGTGTTCCAATTATCAATATGAAGTGTGTGACTGTATTTCATAGGACGCCTGTATCAGGTGGAGTATGCGATGGAAGCAATTGGTCACGCTGGAACATGTCTGGGGATTCTCGCAAATGACGGAGTGCTGTTAGCAGCAGAGAGACGCAACATCCACAAACTGCTCGACGAGGTTTTCTTCTCTGAGAAAATCTACAAGCTCAATGAGTGAGTGATCTGAACTGCAGACGGACTCCTCAACACCCAACACATGGCCCGTTCTTACCATAAAAACCTTGGTTTTCAGGCTAACACTGTACTGTGGTCTCACGTGTGTGTGATGATGTTTTTCAGTGACCTGGCCTGCAGTGTTGCTGGGATCACATCAGATGCTAATGTACTAACAAATGAGCTGCGGCTAATTGCACAGAGGTGAGTACCTGAGGAAAAACCGCCAAACACTTCACAGACAAATCTATTGTTTTAAATATAAAGATGTCCGATTCACTACCAACAGCTGACCCGTTTAATTTCTCTCCAGGTATTTATTGCAGTACCAGGAGCCCATACCCTGCGAGCAGTTGGTGACAGCCCTGTGCGACATTAAGCAAGCATACACACAGTTTGGAGGTGAGATACACAGAAGTACAAATCAATATATAGTCCGTCTTAATATTTACAGTGTGCATGTTTAGAGATGTCTGCCCAAAATACTCATACAGCACTTCAAATATCTCATTGGCTAACAAGCTGCAACAACATGGACAGAGTATTTTCTCTCTGTGTAAAACCACAGATGGATTTTGGCATCCTGTAACAGCTGTGTGGTTTGTTTTGACAGGCAAGAGGCCGTTTGGTGTTTCTCTGCTGTACATGGGCTGGGACAAACACTACGGCTTCCAGTTGTACCAGAGTGACCCCAGTGGCAACTATGGAGGATGGAAGGCAACCTGCATCGGCAACAACAGTGCTGTAAGTCTGAAATGACACAGGCAATAATCAACAGTGACGTGATCTCAACAGATAAACCAGGCACTGACATATTTACCTTTGTTTGTCTGATGCTTTGTGGCTTGGATGTTTCTCATCTGGTAGCAGAGGGCCTTGTTGTAACACTTTCCTCTGAAGAAGGTGCAAAACTGAAGCCTAATAAATGTGTATGTCAGTATTGATATAAAAGTCTCAGATGCTAGTGCAGTTTACAGTGATCATTTAGAGGCTGAAGCAATAAATCTATCCATATATCATGGTGAATTTTCACAATGCTCTTCCCCTTGTATGGTGTTTAAAGTGTTGACTCCTTTGCCTCAGGCTGCAGTGTCCATGTTGAAGCAGGACTACAAAGAGGGCGAGATGACTCTGTCCTCTGCTCTGGCTCTGGCTGTCAAAGTCCTCAACAAAACGATGGATGTCAGCAAGCTCTCGGCAGAGAAAGGTGAGATTTGAAAGTACTTTCTTGTCATTTTGCTCAAATATTCTTGTTTGTTTCATGTAAAATTAAAGTATCACTGACTCTTAATTGCAGCGTCTTTAGACCTTTTAAGCCCCGTTTCCACCAAACTCTTTCAGTACGGTGCCTTTAAATGGAATACAACAATAGTTAACTGACTTGAATTAACACTGGTAAAAGCTTGATTATGTAAGTTAAATTAGTAAGGACTCTCAACTCTTCGTACTTCTATTCGGCCCTAAAGATCTTTTAGGTGCAGCTACTTGATGTGAACAATAACACAATGCTGTATCATGTCGACTGTTTCAGTGGAAATCGCCACCCTGACACGGGAAAACGGGAAAACAAAAATCAAGGTGCTGAAACTGAAAGAAGTCGAGGAACTCATCAAACGACACGAGGCAGAGGAGGCCAAGGCCGAGAAGGACAAAAAGGAGAAGGAGCAGAAGGAGAAGGACAAATGAGAGAAATAATATACATAGTTTTCCTCTTGTCACCACTTCCTGTATTGTTTTGTCTTTTACATTAAAAGTTTTGTAAACAGATGGATGTGTTGTCTGTGTCTTTGCCACAAAATGAAGGGGCGTGGTTTTATTTCACATTTTTTAAAAGGATTGTTCACATTTCTAAAAGTAAAATGCATTAAAAAAAACAGCTTTTCATCAGTATAAATGGGATGGACAAAACAATACAACAATACCGTAAACTACGCACTCCAAAATGAAAATTTCCTGTCTGATCCTTCAAGTTTTATATTACTGGAAAGCCAACACAGCCTCAGTTGGCCTTCAAGTGCAACATTGACATCCTTTTTTTGCCACTTGATGGCGCTATCGGTCCTGTGGATGCACCTTTACTGTAGTGTGTTGGGGAAATATAAAAGCCTGTTTTTTTGTTGTAATTTTACTCAATGTGTTTATTCGGGATGCACCGATTGCGAAATTCTGGGCCGATACCATGTTTAAAATAATTTGGTCGATGCAGATACCGATGTTTTGTTTGTTTATCATACAGTGCACCTGCTGTTAATGATAAAAAGAAATCACTACTTCTCAATAAGATATATGTTTTTCCTTTTAAGAAGTTAAGCATCTCTTCCTTGTTGCAGCTCAGTCTATTTCTCTTCTCATCCAAGATGTGAGAAGCAGAACTTAGCAGATGCTCACTGAAGCAAATATGAAAACAAACACGCAGTTGGCACCCATTGCCCTCTTACATCATACCTTAGTCGGGTCCAGCTAGTGGCTTTTCCCAATCAGCAGCTGTGCATGCTTGCTACTGCTGTCAGAGACCGACTGCCAATGCAAAATTGATGTGTCACAACAGATAAACAATAGCCACTGTCATTGGTGGATGTCATCTTATTTGCCAATAATGAGAGTCAACAAGGCAAATAGCAGCCAATACTGATGTTTGGCAGATTAAATCAGTGCATCCCTAGTATTTATAAAGTAATTATATTATTCAATTCAGAATCTCCTAATTGTCATTTTGTACTCTGAGCTACAGATGTGAATTTTACAAAGCAACTAAACTAAAAACACCAAAGCAAGTTCAAATAATTACACTCATACATGACAAGGTGAAGCTTTACCTTCAAACATCAAAATCAAAAAATAGCAGCAGAAGAAAAACCTGTTCAAACAGGCAAGCGCTCAGAGCTAGAACGTGGTCATAGCTTTACAGATGCTGTCTCTGAGTCCAGCAGTGGTGCCCCAGAAATGTTTCATAGCGGTGGCCGGATGGGGAGACTGAAAATCTTGTGGCGGCACACCAAAACCAAGAGTCATGGCTGAATTTCAGGAATATTATTATGCTGTTGTAGTTAATAGGATAGTTGAAATCTATGCCAATATAAGAGTTAAGTGATAACATACTGATATACTTTGGTTTATTTTACAGTTAATGTTACTAATTATCTGATGTGCATAGACTTACACATTTTGAGTTCCACAACAATCCTATTTTTATGCATTATGTCTCTTTATATCCTCCTGGGACCCGAACTTTTGTTTAGAACGCATTTTTAATTTCTCCTAGCCATATGGGATGAGTAGGACCTGATAAGTATAAAAAATTAAGCATTGTCTTTGAACAAAACAGTAACATCAGCATACAGTTCTATTATGTCAGGAGCTGTTTTACACCTGGAAATTAAATGCGTATTTAAATACTCAAGCCGTATTTCCTCACAAAAATGGGAAAAATTAGAGCTACAGCAGGTTATGTGTTTATTCTTGGTATGAATCACAATATAAAGTCTTTTCCAGAGAAGAACGTTTCTGAAAAAAAGGTTAATCAAAGAGATGGGAAACTGATCCCTCTCTTGAGTGTTATTTCTTCGTCTTACCACTTGATGGCGTGAGTGTTCACTAGTGACATTTCCTGAGGCTGATCTCCTGCTCTGTGCTCTGTGATTTTAAGTGTTCTTGTAACAGCATTGATCCATAATAACGGTGTTTAATCAACAAATGCTGCACAGTTAGCACCATGAAGTGTGAAAAATATAAAGTATTCTTTTATTAAAGGCCAGTAGTTACAGTTCCACCTAATGAACAATAAAATACTGAACAATAATGCTGGTCAGTGCAGACTCACTGACATGCAGAGCTAAGGCAAAGGCAAAGACAGACAGCTTATTTTTATACTGTGTTTTAGTGAAGACCTGCTTCTGTAACCTCCATGACTTAATGGTTTTGTGTTGCTTTAGGTTTCATGTCAGTTATTTCAGAACCCGCTAGACAGGGTTTGTCCAGTTAATAGCAACGACCTTGAGGGGAAATGTACATAATTCCAGCATTTTACCCAAATAAAGATGCAACTGCAGCAAAGAATGTTTATTGCTCAATACGCCACAGCTGCATCTATATAAAGGCAGGGCAGTAAATAATGAATACAAATGGCCTCGGCACAGGGGTCGACAACCTTTGCTGTCAAAAGAGCCATTTTTGGGCAAGAAATGTTTTAAAAAATCTGTCTGGAGCTGCAATACATATATGTGCCTTATAGTGGTGACGACACAGCCTGTTTAATCTACATGAACATTCCTAATAGGTCTAAATGAGCATTCATTGATGTGTTTGACAACACAGTGGCGTCATTTGGTGCTCAAACTTTGCTTTGATGAAAGCAAACACGTCTATTTCACCTCTATTTTCCTCTGAGACATTTTCTTTATTTGGAAACTAGCTAGCTTCACTTAGGAGACTCAAGACTGGCCATCATGTCAGGCCGTTGACGTACGACTCACATAGTTGACGAGATGTGCTAACATTTTTTAAATTCAGTGTCTGGGCGACACATTTATACGACTGGAAAATGTCAGAGTAACTGTACAACAATGATAAATGAAAATTAAGGTGTTATTCATTTCCATTCATCTCTTGTTGGCTTTTATTTTGTTCATTTAGTTGACTGTTCTGTTCCATTGCAGTGCAAATATAGAATATACATCATCAAATAACAAAGCCTTTACCACATCACCAGGCAAGTAATTCTGTTGGAGAAATAATAAATCACTTTGTTTATTGAAGTTATAGTTTGTTTGTTTTTTTGCTGACATAACCCAATATGTTTAATTTCTGTGTTATAGTGAGGAGAGAGAACGTCAAGTCCTTCTCTGTTTGTTAAAGTCCACACATTCCAAAAAACAATGCTGTGACCTCAATCTCCTCAATGGGAGCTTCCGCCCATGTTTTCACACATTCAGTGCTCAGTATGAACAGCAAGGCTTCGAACAATATGATTATAATGACAGTCACCAGTAAGTAAGTAAGTGCCCATGTTTGTTTCAGAAGTGATATCGTAACTTTGATTTAAAAAATATTGTTGCACAAACAGTACAAACAGAATTATATGAGCCAGTCTATGGGGAAAAAATGTCCCCCTTGTCATTGTATTACCTTCACAAGTATTTAATTTCCCTTTTTGCAAGGCTGCACATAGCCCAGCTGGGCCAGAGGCATGATGGCATTAACACTACTGTACATATTCAGTAGGCCGCATAGCCCTGGAGGAAATACAGAAGTTAGACAAATTCTTTTGGCACAGGCTGTGCGCCAGGTGAGCGTCTGGACTGACTAGGTGCCATCTTGGGGTCTACTGTCCAGTTCTAAATAAGACATCAGTAACCTCCAGGGCTGAAAAATGAAGCGCCACACTGAAGTGCCAGAAACTGCAGTTCCTCAGATGGCCACTTGAGGCTGGCTCCAGAAGCAAGCCAGTCCTCATAGACCCACATGTTAAAATGCCAACCTTACAGCAGAAATAAACATGTTTATAGTCTGGTACAAAAATTGCTTTTGATCTATAGCTAATTTCTCCTTTTGTGACAGCAGCATGGAGTAAAAAATTTTACATAACGCACAGTTTATATTTTAATAAGGCTTAAAGTAAAGACAAAACCGTTTTTGAACGTTGCAGAGAAAAGTTGCAGCGGTGTGAACTGGCCGCTCTGACCTCGACTCAAGCCGATTGATGGCGTCACCTGTAACTCTGCTGGTCAAATCGCCAGCGGCTGGTTTTAATGTGAAGCACGTCACCTGTTTCTACAGCCAATCAGCTTGTAGTGAAGTCCACTGGTCGAGTTAAAATGGCCACAGACAGAGTGTTTGCATACTTCAGCAGGTGCCCTGTCAAGCCCTCTGTTTCTGTCCTCACGTGTGCCGGTGTTGGACGGTGGTCGCTGCTGTTGTATGTGCTTATACCCCCACACACACTAATAAAGTAGCGCTGCTTACTTATTCATAATTAATTCATTTATATTTTGGCATAATTATTATGAATACAGTCCATCTGATGATTTTTTTGTTGCTGTTTTTCACCGTTTCATCACTACTATAAATGCAGCTGAAGCCAGTATCTCACTATCACTAGCCTCATTCATATTTTAAGAAGCGACAAATTATATTCAGCCACAAAATAAGTCTGAAAAGCTGCAAATCAGAACGTAGTTACAGAGAGTTGTTGCACAGAGATGATACACAGTCTCATCTAGTTGCATCGAAGTGAACCGCTGCAGAATGGCACATTGCAAGAAGTTACATGTTTCAACTCATCTTGTTGTGAAAATTTTGATTTGAACTGGGCTCAATGTATAATTAAGGGGGTGGTTGCTTTGAGTGACAGCCTGTCTGACGATAGTGTCCTCGGGCTCTCAGTCAGATCCATCCTTCGCTCCCTCACAGCTCCACCCTCTCATCCAAATATGGTTACTTGTAGCTCCAAAAGCCAAGATCCAAAGTCCAGTGGGTGACGTCACGGTGGCTGCGTCTGTTATGTATGCAGTCGTTGGGTTACAATACCACTGCTATGGAACACAATAAAGATATCACAGAAAGCCCTCTCCTTGTCAAGTTCCTATTAGCGTACTCTGTAATTGATGTTGCCCCATTAAGGACAGAAATATTTGAGTTACATCCAAGATACAGACTTGGCAGCCCCCTGAAACGAAAACTTCTTTTCATTTGACGTCAATCTTTTGGTTCGGATCTTACATGGACTTAAAATTGTAAATCAACAGCTCTAATTCATTTAAAGGGCAGACACAGTGAGGTCATGGTGTTCACATGAGCTTCCCACAGTGTTGAGTGGGAGGTTCTTGGCATCTAAATGACTGGAGCCGCTCGCAGGCCTCCCCTCCTGAGGCCGAGCCTAAAAGAGGCGTCCAGTCTGCTGAGAATTAGGATAGTGTAAGAATTTAATGTCCGTGTCCAAAACCTCATAGTAAAACTCTTGAACACACCACTTCCTCTTGAGGATGTCTGTTGCCAGCTCTGTTCACAACAACAGGCTGTATTGGGAAGACTCTGAAGTAGAGACCCACCACTGTCCACCGTGATGAGCAGTTAGGGAGAGCAGGGCAATCTGTTGCAGTGTAAACACAGCCCCAGAAAAGCACTGGAATGTCTCTGCAGTGGGAGCTGGAGTACGAGGTCAGTCGCAGGCCAAGGCAGGTGGTATACATCAGAATCGAGGCTGACATCTCAGCATTAACTTATCCAAACAAGAGGCAGGCGGTGTGTTATCCTGCGAGCACTGGAGGAGGAGCACAGGAGGAGGAGATAGAAGAGGAAGGAAGGGCGAAAGGAGAGAAACAGGGGGGAGCATTAGGGGCAGAAGCAGACAGGAACGAGGGGGAGTGTCCCTGCAATCGGCTCCCCATCTCTCCCTCGGTCCCACAGGGGACAAGCACCAGTTAGCATACGAGGCTAAACATGACATGAGACTTGCTGCCATTTCAGAGCCCTCGATCTTGAACCTGTAACTGATCTCGAGAGCCACGTATCACTGGCAGCACATCCAAGAGTACAGACGAATGTTTTACGGGCACGTTGAACGCCAGCCAGGAAATGTTCAAGAGCGGGGCTCCCTCGTTAAATCATCTTGTTTCATAGTGTGTTTATTTACTGTACTTGTGTTTTATTGATACTGGGCCTACGTGTCTGTTTTATTTTAACTAAATCTACTCCAGTCATTAGTTGCTCCTTTGATATCTGTCTGCTGGCCATGCATGGTTTTGCACATCGTCTTTATTGAGCCTATTACTGCACACATTTGTAAATGTTGTTATTGCTGCAGAATGTTGTTGCTTATTTCGTGTTGTAAATTAGTATTAGTTGACATGTTTTAAAATGTGGATGAAATAAGAGAGAAAAATAAATATGCGATAAAATTGGTGGCGCGGGGTCCCTCCACTCCCTCTGGCACACCCAGCACATGAACATTATTCCGTCTGGATCTGGCCTCCAGGTCCTCACATTTGTCGTCCCAACGTTTCACCTGCGAACTTAGCATGTTAACCAGGGCTTCCAACTCGTTCATCCGGGAACTGTGATGGTAGCTGCGCTCTCAAGTTCGCCTCATGTGCTCCAGTTTACCCTGGAGTGGTTCGATTGAGGTCTTGAATTTTTGTTTCTGACAATATTTCAGAGCACAGGTGTCAGTTTCCCAAATATGTCGCTCCTGAGGGAGGCCATCACGGATCGTAGCAGCGTAGCATCAAGGGCGCTAGTAGCATTAGCATCCCCTGATACCAGTGTAGTCTGCTCACCTCCCTCGGCATGTGCGTGCTACGTTGCTTCCTGTAAGCATCGGCTGAAGGATAATAATAATTAATGATTAGCCCAATATGAAATATTGCCCATGATCGGGATTGACAACGATTAGCAATATGGATTTATATTACGCCTACCTAACACAACCAGAAGTCTCGTGGCTCTTAAAAGTGCTTCCTTCTCGACCTTTTTGATTGGTCTCCCACGTATGCGATCATTAGAGGAATGTCCACTATCACGCCTGTCGACAACACCAAATGCTTCTTCAAGCGCCTCCATCATTGAAAAAACACGGAAAACTAGTTGTAAACAGGACGTGACAAAATATTTACACATTACGGAAGATCGAGTTCGCACTGGATTGATGTTTGATTGAGGTATTTTCTCAGGACCGTTTTACAGAAGGTAAAAGTCGCTGTAATTTTTACTGACATTATCCATAATGATACAGACATGGTGCGTTCGGATGGAAAAATCTCTGGTAATAATTACTTTACCCCACGTCTCCTCGTCAAACTAAACCCGTCCGAACAGGGCTTAAAAGTGCTTTATGTGGAAGACTATCAAGGCGCAGTAAAAGTGCAGTCCATTTATCATTTACCAATCTACAGAATCCACCATGTTGTTCTACAGTAGCCACGATCAGACAGATCAAACACTGACTCTAGATACTACACACTTTCAGTTATGCAGCCTCACCACTAGATATTGTCCACAGCAGACCTTTAATAAACATACTGAGATAACACAACCTCATAAATGTCTGGATCGGATTGAGTTTGTGGCTATGAAAGACTTACTCACTAAATCAGCAGTTCACTGAGCAATAATGATAATAATAATAACTTATTTGTATAACACAGTTCATACAGCAAGTGTAACTCAAAGTGCTTTACATAATAAAATGAGAAAATACATATTAAAGACAAGATAAGATAGAGTAAATAAGATTCATTCATATGCACACACACAAACATAAATACGAAAAAGCAACATTTTAAAATGAATGAGATAAAAGAGGTTGCACATGGGTAACGCTGGGAAAAAGCATTTTTGGTGATGTTTCTACTTCACAGTCACAGATAACACCAGTGTTCTTTACTTAATGCTTTTTCGTCGGCCTGTCAGGATAATAATAACCCCAGTATTCTGCACAGCATCCACATCAAGCTTTTATGATTGGATTATGATTGGATGAGCCATAATTTATGAAGACAAGACTGAGATCCTCCCATTTGGCCCGAAAAGTAAAATGGACCTGGTTCTCACTAAACAGACACAACCTCTTGTAAGAAACCTCAGTGTCATTTTTTATCTCAATTTTAAAGCTCATTTTTAAATTGTTAACAAAAACTGCATTTTCTAATTTACGCAATATAGCTAAGGTACGACCTCGAGCTGCTGAGAAGCTACTTCATGCTTTTGTTTCCAGTTGTCTTGACTGCTCTATTTATGCTCTATGAAAAGAGAGACCATATTACTTCTGTTTTACGTAACCTACACTGGCTCCCAGTATCTTTTAGAACTGATTTTAAAATCCTTCTTTTGGTTTTTAAGGCTCTTGATGGCATCACCCCTCCTATAGTAGACTCCCTTTCACCTTATGTCCCTCCACGAACCCTGAGATCCTCCACAGCTGCTCTTTTATCTGTTCCTTATTTACAAAAACTTTCAGGGATGCTTCTTTTAGCTGCTACGCCCCAAAACTATGGAACACCATGCCTTTAAATATTAGACTTAATGGCTCAGTGGACAGTTTTGAACGACGACTCAAAACATATCTTTTTAACACAGCCTATAACTAGCAGCTTGCATTTTGTGCATGAAAGGTGCTATATAAATAAAGTTAATTCACTTATGGATAAGAGCCATTATAACCGACCCGTGGTCACTCTGAAATGTTGATGTTATCAGAAGTTACACATGTGGTGCCAGTCTAATTTTCCATTATAAATTATAAACGTCTAAATCCCTAAAAAGTAAAAGAATAGAGAGAGCGTGGCCTTCGTAGCCTCGACAGCAACACCTGACCTGCAGTACATGTCGAGTGATCCAGCATAACTTCTCCCACTGACTGTGCTGCTCACCATCAGGCTCCTATTTAAAGCCGGGGCCACTCACTGGTGTGTGAAATCTTGACCTTACTGGGAATCAGGAGTTAAATAATCCTCTCATCCATGACAGTAATTTTACGAGCAGCCTGCAAATCCTTGAGATTACAGACTCGCTGCTCAGCACCAGATCAAGACAGTTCTCCATAAATGGAGCCGAGTGGCAGTAAACAATAATTACACTCCGGGCTGCTGATATGACCTATTATGGAGAGGTATATGAGGCCATTGTTGCTGCTGGCACATAATAGCAGGTTCTGTGGTGCGGCACAGTATGTTGGCATGGTCTGAATTTTTGGGATAAATATTTACATGGCCTTGAAATAATATTACACCGCTGTTATAAAGACAAAAATAATTACTCCAGCTTTCCTGTTTTGAATTCACTTTCCTTCAGTGTCCAACCTCACAGGCTTTTAATTGTACAAACTTGATATAAAACACAAGGTCAAGCTGATGTACATTTGTAGTTTCTAAAAAATATGTTTGTGTGTCTGAAACAAACACCATAGACACAGTTTGTTAGGATTGTGAGTGGTTATTTATTTGAAAGTGGAGTGTGTTTAGGTGGGCTGTTCTCGCTTGTTGTTTTCGTCACTTGCAGACGTGCTGGTCTGTTTCTGCTCTGAACAATGGCCACTTGTCACCACTTTCCTAATAAGGCGATGGGGATGAACTCCTTTGTGTGGAGACGCCGATCGAGTCGTAAAAACAGACATGGAAAGTTTATCCACCGGCTTTAAACCAAGTCACTTTTTCTAGCCTCTGTCGAACTTTGTGACATGCTCATCTTCTAAAAACAGAAACAAACCTTTAGACCCGGAGAAAACAATCCTTTAACATTCAGATTGTCAGTGTTGTGAAGTTATTTTCTTTATCTATGTGCAAAACATAATATCTGCAACACAGATCAGATTTTTAAAGAACATAATGCTCACTCATATCCTGGTTATGTGAATATAAACATCATGATCTGATTTCAGAAAACTCAATAAGCACATTTTTTTTTTTAGAGAAAGGCTACGAAAAGGTAAAACTTAAATTAATGTGCAGCAGTTAGAATACAATACAGGAAGAGTGCAAATATTAAGAGTCTAATGCCAGCTGGAGCAGTGGCGTAAGGAAGTTACAACGGGCCCCAGTTCACGCTATTGTGCACATATCGTCTTGTTTCATGATCAAACAGAGACTCAACACTGGACGACATCAACATATACAGTATTTAACCCAGCAATCATCTGTACATCTGTATGTGACAAAAAATACCAAAGAAAATAAGAAATTATTCATTTAATTTCATCCTTTTATACTTTATTAGGAATATAATCTTGTTCAAGATGCTACTGATTATTTAACAAAAACAAAACATGACACAGATGAGTTTGCCTTTTTCAAGTGCATATATAGCAAATGGCACCTTTTTGAATTTAATAAGAGTTCCTCTTTGAACATCGGCAGATTTCTAAGGTGGCAATAACTCATAAGGGCCCATTCTCTGCCCAACACATAGTTAGCCTGCTCTCTCTCAAACATGGATGTTTCTAGCAACCTGTCACTGTTTTTACAGCAGCAGGGTTCGTGGCACAGAAAGAGGTTGTTGTTTACAGAGACGTCACTGCATTTCCTGCCTGGATAGTACAGTGAAAAGTGGATATATTTACTGAAACATAAAAAGTGGTCGTTTTTACCAAGACACTATCAACCTCTCCAGCCGTGCTTGTGTTTTTTAAGCCCCAACATGATCTTTTCCGAACCATAACCAAATGTTTTTTGTGCCTAAACCTAACCAATACAAATACAACATTTTTTCTGGTGCCTAGCTTCAATACTCTACTCACTGAAGCTGTTTTGTTGGTCTGCCATCACTGATTAGATGAAGAGATCAAATCTAGCTCATGTGGTAAATTCAGCCATGACAGACAGAAGCCAAACCTGGTTTTATCTTTAACTGCTGAGGGACGTCATTAGGTCCAGAATTTACAGACAGTGACTGAATGTGGAGTTTAAAAAGATCCAAAACTCAAAACCAGTGATAAGTTCACATTACAGGGCTCAGTGCTCAATTCAGACCCTCCTCACAGATCTGATCGTTCTGCCGAGACTATTCATGTTCATGTTTGAAGTGACCCAGATCTGACATCAGTGTGAAGGGGTCTCCGCTTTGGAACAACAATAGAAAATGTCACAGATGCAAGACAGGCAGTTGGGAAAAAGATGAATTACATAGCAGTGCGATCTCCAGACATTTTTGCTGCAGAGATCAGATGACCGTTCACTTCATGTTGAGGCTGAAGGAGAAGAAGGAACGCAAAAGCCGTAGCTATAGCTCTATAAGCAGCTATTGTTTGCAGATCTGTGCAGAGAGAGGCATGGGTGCAGGAGAGGAGTCAGAAGTGGTAGGCTGCTTTCACGGAGGAACAGTCCCTCCAAAACTTAAGGATGTGAAGGGCTACATTCCAACACTTCTGTTGGCGCTCTCACGGCAGGACTCAAAATGTAGGCAAGCATCTGGCAGTCGGAGTCTATTGGATGGCAACTGGGGCAGTTTACCAATCCGACACTTAGGAGAGTGTTTTGCGTCTATGCAGTATGACGTGGAAAAACCAACATGAATTCCTGCATGACTGTTTTCACAGCCAATGATCAGATATGTACAGATTTAGGAACACATATGAAAGTGGCCCAGATCCGATCGGGAAAATTCGTATTTCTGTGTCCAAACTACCCTGAAAAAACCAGATCTGTCTCACATGAGAGCAAAATAAACAGATGATGTAATGTGACTGTAACCCAGGTTGCTGGTGTGCATGTAGACAAACTTGATGCATCGTGCAGCCCAGACTAGTTTAGAAAGTGATTAGTTGTTTCTGTCAGATGGAACTCAACAGCCTGTTATCTGCTGCCGTGATGGTTCGATTATGTGAAAGCACTTACCGTGACACACACATAGTTCACATGCTATACAGACTGTAGCATGCTAAGTGAGAGCCGCAGCAGAGGTTGTATGCTAAGAGTGAATAAGATCATTTAAGAGCACTACAGCAGCACCTTGATCGTGTCAATGGAAACAGGCTGAGCGTGATGTAAAACTGCACCTGTCGTCGTCTTTTTCCTGTGTGCCGTGTGTTCTTCCACACCACCAGTTTAACACAATGTGAGACAGAAAACAACTCGACAATCATCTTCAAATGGAACATCAATATATTTTCCATAAACAATCTAATACAGACATTTACATTATATGTTTAATAACGTTTGGGCACGGACTTTCTTTATCGATATATGACATGTAAGGTACCCCGGGACGTTCTGCCTGTTACGTGCAATGTCTGATTTCAAAATACACTTCAATTTTCACAAGAAATGTACAGTTTGCATACAGTCTCTTTCAAAATAAAAGCACAACGTCAGTACAACACCGTGAATTGATGTTTTTTTTTCCTTCAGCAACAAAAGTGTTGAGGACAAAAGAACGAGGTTTGGCCTTACAATCTTACAGGAATCGAACACGGGTAAAAGTTGCTGGTTGTTGGACCAAACCACCCTGCCCTTCTCGGACTTCCACCGCCTTAACTGTTTGCTGTCCCACCATGTTTCCCCCTGGTGCCGCCGTGTATCATAACGACTTGAAAGGATGGCTCTTTTTCATCTGTGTTTCGCCGGAGGTCACTGAACATTTGCTTCATGTGTCAAAAACAGATGAGCTCACATTACGTCACTCACTAGCAGGAGCGTGTATTGGGCCGGTGCGGCACGGTGCATTCTGGTAGTTGTAGGTTTTCTACCTTTTGAGCAAAAGAGCTCTTTTTCTGTTTCCTCTGTTCAAGTAGTAGCAGTTTTTAAAGTATTTGCATCTTTTTACTGCCATTACAGAAAAGTCTTTTTGATGCCTGACTAAACTTTTTTCCACAGTGTATTCCCTAAATCTCTGGCACCTACATCCACTGACTGAACTAAAGACACAGCAGATACACTGTAACCCATGTCTTTTTCTTTATCAGAGTGACGTCAGATATTTTCAGCAGGTGTTCGTCATCTCTCTTAAATATCTTTCTTCTCGTCGTGACCTCAGTAACCTTGACCTGCCTGACTGCAGCTGGCCACAACGGCTGCATGAGTTACCTTCAATGGGCCTTTTGTTTCCCCTCTATTAACTCCATTGAAAACAATACTCTGATTTATTAAATACGTTTTACTTTGATCCTCCCTGATAAACGCACACGTGCTCAGACACATCATTTCATATTTAGACATTCAGACACATCTTTGGGGGAATGTTTTATCTGCCAAAGTTACTTTAAACAGCTGAGAGGAGCAGCAACGAAGCAAATCAGTCAGAAAACACTTTGGATTAATCGACGCAGGCTTGAATCAAAATGAGATTCTCTTGTCTGTCTTCCTAAATTAATCCAAACATATGTAGTTTGAAATATTCAATACATGTGTCTGTTCTTCATCCTGTGTCGAGGTTTATGTCCTGTATACATGCAGGCAGTCAGCCGTGCATGATGCTAACGTCATCGTAAAGTTTCAGAGGAAAAGTTGGAGAAGTTTTACGTCCATTGTCTCAACTGGAACATCTTCCATCGCCCCCTTTAGATAAAACTCCCCCAGAAACTCAGTCTGTTCCATTTTTGATAAGAGAAGAGCCCTGAAAACAGCGGGCAGCATCTAAATTATGCAACCGCTGGCATCCTCTTAGGGGGAAAAGTAGAGTTGGGCTGAGTTGTCGAAGGGAACAAGCCATGACAGGCCTGTACATGGAGGGGTGGTGACCATGCATTATGAATGGTGCTAAGTACGCCTCAGCTGGAGGAGCTGAGTGGAGGCGATGGAGGGCGATGGGATAGTGCCAACCTATTGGCCGCCCGCGGGTAATGCACTTCACTTTAACCCCCAAAAACACATTCTCTCTCCCTCAGTTCCCCCATTACTGCCCCCGCCTCCCAACACAGCACCTGCCACGGCCTTAAAATGTCCACAAGAAGTACAGAAGCTCCACTTTCCCAAATAAAATTCATGCAGTCGGTTTGCAGCCAGAGGAGAGCAGAGGATGACTAATAGGCTGCACTCTCTGGGAGTGAGGTGGATTTTCAGGATGATTCAGATGGGCTCTTTAGATAACTTTCACTTTAGATGTTCTTTACAGTCTGTTTTTTTTAGTTTAAATGCTTAAAACTTTCATCGTGTCTGTATATTTTAGGCATTTAGGCATTCTCAAAACTCATCGAGAATGTCTTACAAACAAAGTAAAGGTGAAGGTACTCAGCGTAAAGTGTCTTTTTTTACAGACTAAACCCTGACGTATTTCAGCATCTTGGCTTCAGGAAGATTCACCCAGAAAGCAAGATATCAGATATGATCGCACTTATTTTTACTTTTTATTCATGTCACCAAAAAGGATTAAAACACGTATGAACACATTTGTAGACTTTGTTTATTTTAAGCAGTTTTGGTTTGAGCAAAGATTTTCTTATTACAATTTTTTTTGCAATGTCTGTGATGATGATGATGATGATTGTATTTCAACATCATTAGCTATTAATCTGTAATTGATTACTTTTACAGATGTTCTTCAGCTCAATTCTTATTATTGGCCTCTTGCATTTAAATATTTTGTTTAATTCCTTCTTCAAAAGTGATGTGATAATGATAAAGCACTGATATCATTAACAATAAAATTAAATTAAATAAAATTAAAGAATTTTTGAAAGGTGCTTAACAAGACAAGATCAGATGGAAATTAACAATAAAAAAAGAAGCAATAAGTGTGATTAAAAACAAACAATCAAATCAAACAAACAAACAAGAAAAATAATATTGAACTGAGAACCAAACTAGGTCAAGAAAAATATCACATTTAACTTCTCGCTTTGTATGAGTGTGTGTATCTGTGCATGATTTACCTGGTTTACATTCATCTGAAGTATTAAAATGTTCTTCCAACATATCAAGGAACAAATAAACTGAAACAACACTTTGTGTCAGTCCCTCTCTTAATATTTAGACGTGTTGGATTAACTACAAGTGCCTGGGAATTCGTGCCATTACAGGATGTGGACCTTTTTAATATTTCAAGACAGAGGAGGAAGTCACCCGATGACCTGTTTTCACGTGCCATTAACATGCAGCTCTGCTGTGTTCAGACGACATTGACCCAATGATTGCAGTGACAAAGATTGCAGCTTTATTCAAAGTGTCGACTTATTCAAACTCATTTTATCATTTCTTTTAGTTGTCTGTTTAAAGGTCTGATGATTTTTTTCAATTTTACTTTTTTATGTGTTGCAGTTGCAGTTATGTGCTATATTCTTTAATGGTCTCAATATTCAGTGTCCCACATCCTTTATAATACGTTCCTCTCCAAACCAGGGGCGTAAATATGGACAGTGCAGACAGTGGGGCCCCTGAGGAGAGAGGGTCCTTGCAACAATCAGTACGTTGACATGCACGCAGTAGTCGAGTTAAGCTCATAACTCAGCTTATCAGTCAAGTCGTACTTCTTGTCTTGTCTGAGTAAACGTGCAGAAGAGAAAATCGAATTTCTGACCAAGTACCTGTCCTTTTTGATATAGGTTCTTGTTCAGAAGCTTTTAAAAAATAAATCTGCGTTTCGCGTTTTCCTTCCATCCATAAACTTGCATCTCGCGTATCACTCGCGTATCACGTCGACTCTTTTTATCGTCAGTCTCTGACGCTGCAAGTCACTGCTCAAGCACCAGATTTCGATGACTTCAGAGTGAGACCAGGTTGACATTTTACTCTGCCAGGTGGGCTGGACTTGCATAGAGATGTGTTAGCATTAGCAGCTTGTTACCTATAAACAGCCCTGAAAAAGAATCTTATAATTTTTTAATGTCTACAGTCCCTACAAGCTAAAAATGATATCACAGAAGAAGGCCACAGGATACAAAAAACCCCTAAAACTAAAAGCTAAAGTGAGTCTTTGCTTTGGAACATTCATCACAGATCACAGATTAAAAAAAAGAGTTTCATTTGTGGGTCGGAAGCTTTGAAGTGGGATTTCTCAGCCAATTTTGCAAAGCCACAGACCAGATTTGATATTTTTCTCACAATACTTCATATCAATCATTTTTCAAAATGGCTACCACCCACGTCCACTTCCTGTGTGAAATGTCCCATGATCCTTCAGCTCTCCTCCTGCAGACGGACTGCAGGGAAATCCCAGCGGAGTCCTGCGCTGCTCAGTCTCCTAACCAAGTTTAATATTTGATGAAATTAGTTCTGCTCGCTGCTTCTGTGCTCTTTACTTCTGCTGAATGCCTCCCAGCCCTAAATTGCAACCTGGATTTTCCTTTTTTTGTTAACGGTTCATGTGTTTCACTTGTAATGAGTGACAATTTAAAGCTATTTGCAAAGAAAATTCGGCCTTTAGAAATATTGATTCTAGCAGCAGCCTCATTGTTTGTGTGAATGTTTGCAGTTGTTGTGAAACATATTTAATGTACAACCTTCCTCAACCTGTGTAAATATACCTGGAATGAGAGAAGATATGCTTTGTGAAGGAGTAAATGTGTTGGCATTATGCATGTGCAGGCTCTCACATGCAAATCTGAAGAAGAGCCTGACTGTCCACACATGCTGAAGGGATAGTTCAGATACGTTTGGCAGAAATAAACAACTAACGGAGCTTGTTAAGGGCTCAGTGTGCAGGATTCAGGGGAATTTATTTGCAGAAATGGAATATAATATTATGTTTTCAATAGTGTGTAATCACCTGAAAATACGAATTGCTGTGTTTTCGTTACCTTAGAATAAGCCATTTATATATGGTGTGGAATATTTCACAGTAGCAGTGCAGTGGCCCAGAAATCAAACTCTGGCGTTAGATCCTGCTATTCATGTTTCCTCGTCAGCCACCGTAGTTCTTCTACATACTTAGATACAGGAGAAGTTTGAGTTCTGCATCCTCACTGCTGGATGCTACTAAATCCTACACACTGGGCTTTTAACAAAATAATTTCAAACCAAAACTCAGCTATGACAAAATCAGGAATCTTTATCAAACTGTAGATGCTTAATCCTGCTCTTTAATGTCTCTGTGTGATTGTACTTTTAAATAAACCAAATAGTTTCAGTAAATCTGTTTCCACTGCCTCCTGTATAAATTCCTCAGCGCCTCACAGATTGAAGATGTGCCTAAAAATATCTCGCACTTCATAAAGATGATAAATTCACATTTTTTTCAGTAACAAAAAACAGCCAAGAGCTTTCTGAGGATAAAAAAGTAATTCTCTTGAACAGTTAAAGTTCAGTGTTAGGGCTGAACTGTGGTGTACATTAATATATAAAACTGTCAGCACTCACTTCATTAGATATTCAGTCCCAGAGGATTATTAACGTGCACCTCCTCCTGTACTGCCTTAAATTAAACTTAATTTCAAAAGGTGCGATAACTTGTGCAAAATGAGATTTTACCTGCATCTCATGTCACAATGTATACAAAAAGAACAGCATTCCTAAAAATAGCTCCTCCTAAATGCAGGAAGGAATATTTAGGTTTCACAGCTCGAGCGGATGATAAATGATAAGCAGCAGAATTACGAGGAAGAGCGAAGCTGTGCAACCTTACTCATCTGTTTCTCACTAGGTTGTAATAAATTAGAAGTGTCACACTCCAAACTCAGGTTTCAGGATGAGCAAGTGGTGTAAAAGCCCGGTGTTTATTTGAAACAGATTGATTTAGTGTCTCTAAGTGGGACCGAACTACGTCCTGCTGCTATCAACTGCCTTGTTATTGTCTGTTAGATGAGAGCCATGCCTCGGGTCTGTGGACGGACAGCGGGAACAATGTGCGTTTAACATGTGTTTGGATTGGAGTCCGGTGATTGATGCTCTTTGAGATTTACCTACCAACACTTACAAAGGTCTGACTGCACTGTGGACTGCACTGTAAGGCATGGTGAATGTTAGAGATTTAAATAAGAGTGTAAAAAAGGCAGCGTTTAGGAAGATGTGAGGTTGGCCAGTGCCTTGGATGAAATACTGCAGCTTCCCTGAGAAAAGCCCAGTTTATCTTTTAACATGAGGTTTTGTGATGTGAGAATATTTGGTTTGTACTTGCCAGCACTCTGCAGTACTCTTTATATGTTCTATATTTTTACACTGAGCCAAATGCTAACATCAGCGTGCTAACATGCTGATGTTTAGCAGGATAGAGTTACGTGTTTATTATGTTGAGTTTCGCTTGTTAGCATGGCAATATTTTCTAATTAGCACTCATTAGCTCACCAGTTTTGCAAGTGTTTGGTCATGAATCAGATTATTGGACAAACTGAATTTTTACCTGATGATGAAATCAAAAGATAACCAGTATTATTATAATCAGTCCACGGCAACATGAATGTCTGCATCACATTTCATGGCAATCAACAGCCCAGTCGCTAGAAGAAAATGTTGGCAGTGTACGTTTCTACAACCACAAATATGTTACATTTGCATGTTTGATACGTATCATGTCTAAGGTGACATACTGTATAAGCTGACTTTGTTACCAATTCATTGTTATTCTCAGGTCATCAACTACTTACGCTTTGTCACAGTCTTGTGTGTCTGATAGTGACGTACAGGGCACTACGGATGCACAGTATTGGATTTTTTGTTGATATCCGATATGCCAATATATAACAACTCATTTGGCCAATACTGATATCGATTTATTATTTTTTCCCCACCTAATTTTAGTGATCATCAAGTCTCTTCTGTAGTGGAATAGACATCATATTATACATGCATACTTTTATCGTGATGACACACCAGAACATGGAGACATGAAATACAATACTTTCAGTGTATGTGATATTCATTCATTGTGCAAAATAAGAAAAACAGCATGTTCACTGACTCTGATAGTTCATTTTATAGCTGAAACACATTGTAACGTGGTTAATGTTGTGAAACAGTCGCAGTTCGGTTTAGGCGACAAAACTACCTGGTTAGGTTTAGACAAAAAAGATCATGTTTTGAGATGATATAAGTAAGTTTGTTACGTAACAGGACATAAATACAGCACATGAGTGATGCCACGTGTGATGACCGCACTTAAGGTTCTGATAAAACCAGGCTGAGGTTTGTTTTCAAATGGGACATGTACTGCAGTCTCTTGGATAAAGGTGTGGTTTGGAGTTAGTGTTAAACCCTGCACATCTCATCAAGATGCTAAAGGGTGCCTTTGCCATTTGCCTTTGCCATCAAATGTGTTGGTATTTGACAACCGTATTTGACTAGGACAGATGCCTGCCAAGGTGCAGATCACTCAAAACCAGCTAACAATGGATCTGGTTGTTTTTTAGGGAGTTTCTGCTGCATTTTCAGCAGCTTTTTTGTTTTAGGAATCCATCACTGTGTTTCCTGCCACTTTTTACCCCCCAGTTGTGGATGTTTTTTAGGGACCCGTCGCTGTTTTTCCAGCGGGAATAGTACCTCAGACATTGTTTGTTTTCTACGGCGACATCATTGCTTTTCCAGTGGGGATTGTGTCCCACAGCCGGGTATTTTTAAGCCAAAACATGATCTTTTTCTCACCATAACAAGTGGTTTTTGTGCCTAAACCGAACCATATATTAATTACAATGTTGCTGAAACAAAGTCTGCTACGTAAGAATGTGCAAATGTAATATATCCGTGGTATGCAGAAACATACACTGCCATGGCATCACCAAAGTCAGAGGGATTTATTATCTAGGCGCCAAAACCTTCTATGGAAAATGTAATGGTGATCCATTTAATAGTTGTTGAAATATTTTTTGGTCTGGTCCAAAATGGTGGAGCGATTGACAGCCAGAATCATCCTCAGAGCTATGCTGCTAGCATTGCTAAAAAAAAAATTAAAGAATAGTTGTTGCTCCATTTTGTCTGAGAGGGGGTTAGTCAATATGAGCAGGTTGCAAGGTTTAAAATAATATTCAAGCTACAAGTTAATATTAAAATGGGCATTAGATTTTCTTTTTCCGCCAACATTTGAAATACGGTGTTGATATTTTTTCTCAGACGTGTTGAGGTCTAAAAGGCCACGCTCTGTTTCCCATGTTTCATGCATTTGAAAATGTAAACCGTCACATCACAGGTTAAAGTCCACCATGGTACACTAAAACTTTAATACCCCATCCACTGTTGCTTCATCTCTCACACCACGAAAATAGCATGCTGCAGCTCTCAGCTGGCTCCGGTGGTAGACAGAAGCATGTCGGGCTGTCGGCACGGTGCTCTGAAAGCCTCTTACAGTCAGTCTGCATAAAATCTCTGTAAAAGCAAAAAAAAAAAAAGAAATCATAAAAAATTATGTATTTGTGGTGCAGAGTGGTATTTTAGATCCTGGGCCACATTTGCATTTTCCTACAACAACCTGCAATCAAAATTTAAGGGGTGTCTGAAATTTATAGGCTCACTTCAATTTTTTATCAAACAGGCTTTTTTAATGTTTGGAAAGTTTGTTTGGTTTACATCACTGTGAGATGCCACTGGAAATATGCTCAGCATTTTATGTCTGTGAAATCTGTCCAAAAAAAAACCTTCCAAAACAAAACAAACAAACAAACAGATAAAGAACAAAGAGGAAAAGTTTTTTTTTAGAAAAGATGAAATGGTTCAGTCCAGTGGCTACAGTCGACACTGTGACTCCCATCATCCTCATCTAATCATAACAAACACACATCTGCCTCAAAGTGATGCCCTCGAACACAACGTTTGTGTTGATAAAACTAACACAAATACACACGCAGCTAATCTAATAAGAGGAAAGCAACCACGGTTCGTTTAAAGAAGAATTCCCCCAAGAGAAATGAAATCCAGCAGCAGCAGTGATTGAGTCCAAATCATGGAAACTTAACGTGTGAAAATGGAGCTTTTTGCTGTATTTCATTATGAAGTCTTCCGTGTTTATGAGTGGGTGGTGGTGAGTTTACATTCCAGAGGCGCTGCCCAAAACCAGAACATGTCCGCGACTCACAGCTGAGCTCAGTGTCCAAACACCGTTTAAATTTTCTGGAGGAGATGGTCCGCTCTGTTTGGGTGCTGCAGAGTGCCTGCAGGCGGAGGGCGTCACAGGCTCTGGTGGGTCTGATTGTTATCAGAAGGCCTTCCTGTCTTTGAAATCCTTGCACTGGTTAAATATCTACAGGCTGCTACGTAAGCACTCTCCTCATTATGGGTTTGGATATTACAGCTACATGTAAACACAATAACATTGAGCCCTCGTATTAAAGTCCAGTATGAGAAATTTGCTCATTTTTCCTCTTTATGTTCTCTGTGTTGAGATTTCAGTCTTATCAAGTGCATCTTCTGTATTTACAGGATCAAGAGTTTGGGATTGAGGAAGCAACAAAGTGGTTGAGTTAAACATGTCTTTCCTCTGCGTGCAGGTTCAACACTGAGGCTGACCTCTCACGTGATTTTTACCGTTCGCTTATCTCCCCTGAGCTCCCATTTGTTTAGCAGTTTATCCTGAATATCCCGAAAACTTGTTCACAGATTCCAGTAAGAGTTAAACAATGTGTCGAGGGAAAAAAAGTGGTTTTAGTTTTAGGGCAGATCTGGATACAAGTGCAGACCTGAGGTTTGTAGAGTTACATCACAGGATGACATTAGCCCCTTTTCCAGGAACTTCTATCATTTACCCAGGATTCTGGGTTTCGATTCTGGTCGGCGACTTGAAACGACCAAGTCTATGGAAGAATAGCCGACAAGCTGGTGGAGCTAAATATAGGGAACACGCTGAAACAAATTCGTGAAAAGTTGTAGTGCAGTTTCTTTTACCACTCCCCCATGTGTACGTCATCAGCCTGATTTGAATAAATTTTCCGTAACTTTGAGGTGCAGTGGAAACGCAAACCACACAGATTACCAGGAACTGGAAATAAAAGTTCCTGGAAATGTTGGTGGCAAAGGAGCTGTTGTGACAATGTCGCCATTTTCTCTTTGCACTTACTTGAATGAAATAAATCACACTTGTAATGTAACTGCCGATGCCCCACATCCGTTACACTGCTCCCATCTGGGCGTCAATTTGGGGCCCTTCGAACCAGTCAGAACATTTATAAGAAGTCCTTTATTCCCTATATTATACAGGCAATGAACGCAGAATGACTTTATCAAGGAACACTACTATTTTTATAAGATGTGCTCCTCTTACTGTTTATTGCATCTATTGGTCCTATCTGCCTATTTTCACCATTATATCATATATATTGTTAAATTGTATGTTTTTTAATGCTGTGTTGTCTTTGATTTTTGAGACAAGCCAAAGACAAATTTCCACTGAGATGGACAATAAAGTTAATTATCTATCCATCTTTAGTCCCTGTAATGTATTTAAAGATTTAATCATTTTGTGAAATATGCTCTGATTACTTTCTGAGAGTGAGATGAGATGATCAATACCAGCCTTATGTTTGATGTTTGTGTGTTAA
This sequence comes from Epinephelus cyanopodus, assembly GCA_026686955.1. Lineage (NCBI taxonomy): Eukaryota > Metazoa > Chordata > Actinopteri > Perciformes > Serranidae > Epinephelus > Epinephelus cyanopodus. Next base: position 41,763,842 of record CM048914.1, on the reverse strand, counting down.
AGAAATACTTCACCCACAGTATGATCATTTGTAAACCAGTCTGTCATGTCGTGTTACCTTCAATTTGTGAGGAAAACTTTTTATCGCATGCTATCACAGAAAACGGCAAACCTGTTGACCTCTCGACTGATTTGAGACAACACTCAACAGCAAAGCTATGACGAAACATCAGTTTACAAACTCGCACACAACTCGTGCACTGTAATTCAAATCTCAGTCATCCAGTCGTATGCTCATTTGCTACAACCTTACTATTAAAAACTGAACTAAAAGTGAGACTTCAGCAAGATTTATATTTATATACTACTATATACTATATATTTATATATATATTTTTATACTTCTGTGTCTTCTCAAAGTCTACACCTACGCTGTAGCCTGATGTGCAGCTCCCCAGAAATGCAACTACACGTCGCAGTGACGCAGACCTCCTGTCTGTTTTTGTAAGCTGAAACCATTTCCCTCAGTGGAAACAAAGCTTTTATTTACTTTTATTCAACAGATAAGAAACAAATTAAAATCAATTGTGAAGACGATAAAGCCTCCACAAAAATAACATTTTAGGTCTTGCGTGTGGTTTATCCTGGCTTCATATGAGCAGAGGAAATCTCCACTCATCGCTAGGCTAAATTACACAATGTGAAACAGGCTTGTGCTAATAACAGCATGTTGTTACAAGTGCTTTGTCTGTGAACATTTTGAGTTATAATGGAGCAGAATTTTGTCACGTTACCTTTGTTGCTGTTGTCCCTGGCTGCATATTAGTAGAGGAAATCTCCACTAGCCGCTAGGCTTCGAGGCAAATTTGAGCACTTGTGTTTGAAATTGTCGCTTTTAAGCCATGTTTAATGTGTGTTTTGACTCAACAAAACTTAACAGCACTTCACAGAAACACCTCAGGCTACTGTTTTGGAGGTGTAACTGCAGAGTGACACAGACACACCGCTGCACAAGTCTAAATTCCCACAACGGCGACAAAAACAATAATTTTATCTAACTGAACACAAAAGCTGCTGTTTGTTTGTGTTACAGTGTGACGTCAGGGTTTCCCTGCTGTGATTAAAACATCTGCCGCTATGTTTTATTTTAATTATTTATTCTATTTTTGGAGCTGGACCAAACTTCACAAACTGCTGCTTTGAGTGTTGAATTTTGTTTAGAACAACTTTAAATGATCTAAAGATGTGCAGATCTGATATCATGCTGTGTCTTCTGCCTCACAGTTACATGACCAAACACCATCCCCCCGTTTAATTATCCTCTTTTCCATCCTCGTTTGCATCATTATCTTGTTTTCCTGCTTTCTGCCTTTTCCCACCCACTTCTCGTCCCCCTGAGAAGCTGGCAGCAGACGTTCAGATCCCACCAGCCTCTGCTGGCTGGGAATCTGCTGCCCTTTGGTTTAAATAGCATAACCCTCTGTGTCCCATATTCCATACACAAACAGGAAGTGAAGACCTTATTGCCAAGGGAGGATGTTGTGATGGTGTTTATTTTTCAATAAGTTCACAGTTTCTTTGTGTTTCAGACGGCAGCCCCTCTGAAATATGAAGACATCAGCTGCGTGGTTGAGTTTAGTTCTTATAGAGCCTTAAAATGTCTTTGAATAATTACTTGTTGAAAAAAATTCTCATGACTTTGTGCTTCGGGAATGTGATTCAGAAAGTTTTTCTTTCACATGTTTTTCCCATGTTGAGGAAAATCTCTGTGGAGTTTGCTTTTTAGTTTCACTTCATGAGAAAATGATAATTTAAATGGTCCCAGTGGGTCGTTTCTTCAGCATTTCCTCTTGTTAGGAGTGGGAGTGATTTAGTGTAATAGGAAACACTTTGATACTAAAGTGTGTTTCAGCCAGTTGTAAGATCAAGATCATCTCTGTGCTGTCGTTTCTCCAAGATCCAAAATAAAAAGTGTGTGAGAAAAACAGAGAGGCTGACCGACTGCCAGAAAAAAAAAGGATTTATTTTTGTATCGGAGTTGCAAACAATATGTAACACACATTCTCACAGTAGTAGATCTGGCAAATCTCTTGGAACATTTTTGAGCTCATAGTTTTGTTTTCTGCTTTGTATGAAACAATAAACACAGTCGCTGCTGGCACCCACTTTGTTGTCATTATAAAAACATAACAGTCCTGAGATCCAGGAGAGGTGGAGGCAATGAACTGGGGTTACTGTGCTCAACAAGTGTCCGGACGGCAAACGACAGACTGAATACGTTTTTTTGTGAGCCTTGAAGTTCTGACGTGACCGAGATGTCTTTTTTTTCCTTCTTTATAAGTGATTAATGCTGATGTGTAAAACACAAACACAGCCTGCGTCAGTGTGTTCGATGGTTTACAACATCAGTGTCGGTGAGAAACTTCACCCAAAGGCCTCTGCTGCAAAGCTGCGTACTATTCCTCACTGTCTTCTCTCATAGTGAGGCCTGATAGATGTGGTCAGTGGTGCACATCTGGACCTAGAGGTGACGGAGAGAGAAAATGGTTTACTCCAGCTGCTGTTCAGAGGTTATGACTCATAGTTCAGCTGATTAAGTTCAGCTGATTGGCTCATTGTGGTGTCTTTGGTATCAAAAAATAAAAAATAGAACAAATTGGTGTTGGTTAAATGTTGTGGTGTTTACATTACATTATACTGTGATTGGACTTTTCTTTTAATAATTTAATGCAACCACAATTAATAGTTCTAACAAAGTGCCCCAGTAGTTTCAACAGACAGAGCGACCACATATGCACATGCTTCATACAATAACCCAGTGTTTCCTACACATTGATTTATTTAATTTTATTTCATCGCACAGTTGTCTGCAGCACATTCACTTTAGTTCCTGTGTCCTGTTCTTCTACGTCAGTATTACAGTCCGATCATCCATTTTCATATTTGATCAATACGTTATACACCAATCAGCCAAAACATTCAAACCACTGACAGGTGAAGTGAATAACTTTGATTATTTTGTTCCAGTGCATTGTTCTGCTGGGAAACCTTTGGTTCTGGCATTCATGTGGATACCACCTGACATGTTCCACCCACTCAGACACTGTTGCAGACCAAGTGCCCCCCTCATGGCAACAGTACTCCCCAATGGCAGAAAAAAGCAGCATGCCACACTGTAAAAACTGTTTAGAAATGGCCGACAAACAGCTCAAGGTGTCGACCTGGCTTCTAAATTTCCCAGGTCACAATCTGCTCAAGGATTCTTGTGATGTGCCGGTACCCCAGATGTGCCCTAATCCAAGGTGGGGCCTCCTTGGATCGGACTTGAACCCTTGACACAGGATCTCTGGGAGTGTCCTGCGGTGTCTGGCACCAGTGCGTTGGCGGCAGATCCATCTAGTCCAGTGGGTTGTGAGGTGGGTTAATGGCACGTGCCACAGATGCTCATTCAGATTGGGATCTGGGGAATTTGGAGGCCAGGTTGACACTTTGAGCTCTTTGTCACATTCCTTGGGTCATTCCTGAGCCATGTTTGCAGTGTGGCATGGTGCTTTATCCTGCTGGGGGGCCACTGCCATTGGGGAGCACTGTTGCCATGAGGGGGGCACTTGGTCTGCAACGGTGTGTGAGTGGGTGGAACATGTCAGGTGGTGTCCACATGAAGGCCAGAACCAAAGGTTTCCCAGCAGAACAATGCACTGGAACAAAATAATCAAAGCTATTCACTTCACCTTAACGTTTGTTCAAACCTACTTAATGTTCTACATGTTCTCAGTTCCTCACTACAACTGTTCCATAAACTCACTCCTTTAACTGAGATACAATGTAGTTTAGCGTTGGTCCTCACCAATGTTTTTTTAATGAACATATAAACACCTCTCAAAGCATGTTGACTTTCTCTCTTTTGAAACAACTTCTGGATACTTTCAGGTAATAATTGGTTGGTTCCATGGACATAAGTTAAGTGTATTTCGTAAAAATGCCTCAACCAGGCCCCCAGGAACGCTGCTCGGGCTTGCCTCCAATTTTTCCTGGTGGCCATTCACGGTACTAAGAGTACTTTCTCCATAGACCACCACTGTAAACTGTTGACAGGACACCTCGAACTGCGGACAAGGTCAATTATGAATCTTCCTGTTATGATTTTTTGATCCATGGTGGTTTTATATATGTAAAACTTTGCTTCAGGACCGTGAGGACCAACGGGACCAGACTGGCCGACCCATATGCTCTCACTCAGTGGATGGATGATGTCACAGGAAGCTTTGTGGTTGATTAATTTTTTAAATTTAATTTTATATACTTTATTAATCCCAGAGGAGAAATTCAGTTTACAATTTTACTATGCCAATCTACAAAGGGGGACGAAGCTAATGTTAGCTAATGTGCTAAATAGTTAGCGTTACGGATAAATCCAATATTCCTCTTAATACCTCCCCAGTTTCTGATGAGGTGGACATGATAACTCTTAATATGCATAACGTTATTCATCCCTACAACAGGAAATACTTTCCCCTAACCTGATATGAAGTGTGTGCTGCACATGTGAGCATTTTTGATGATCGCCTCCGTCCAGTCCTTTGGTCTTATCGCATATTTGTCTCTGCTGTTGTTGACAAGCAGCTAATCTGTGTTCAAATTCAAGTTTTGAGCCATGACTCCTTCTATTCTGGCTCCCAGTAACTCAACAAGACGATGTTTTAAGACTCCTGTGTAGCCTACAGCCCTGTGGTGGAGAGTTGTGTTTTGCCTCCAGCTAATAAAATACCGTCATCTTGACATCGGCCCATATAGCAAGACTGTTTCGATCTCATTCCCTCGTGACTTTAGCGCTATGTTTTTTTTCATCTCATGCACTGAGCTGAACTGCCAACCAGAGTGATTTTATTGACTGATTTGATTTGGCTGATTCAACATGCTGAATCTGACATGGACCAAACAAGACATAGAGGAAAAGATCCGTTTTAAGAAACAGCTGAATATGTGTAGACAGGACCTGTGTTTGTCTGTCTGTCTGTTTGTGACCCAAAGTGCTACTTTAAATACCCAATTTCAGCGAGGTGATAAGCAGGTAGAAAGCCACTGTTGTTAGTTAGCTGGCGATGACACACTTGACGAAACAATAGCTCAGAGTAATGATGCTTGCTGTGAGTCGAGTCACTCTGCTGCTAATGAGACAGCTTGTTCTTCGGCTTTCTCCATTATGTTCACAATCATCTATTAAAAATACGCCTCCCGTGAAAATTCCCTCTTAATACCTTCATCTACAACAAAGAGCTGATGGAAAATGGCAGCTGTGAAACTGCTTCAGAGCGCAGCTGTGACATCAGATGAAAGCAAAGCATTAAATTGTCACTTATGTCGTCTGCTGGAACAACTGTCTCCGCGCTGAAATTCCACTAAACTCACTTACTGCCGTCACACAAACGCCGCCACCTAAACATTGAAATATATTTTCTACCAGTGAAACAAAGACGTGTTTGTTTGATACACGTATCAGCGGTGCGGCGTATGAAGGGTTGATTGATTTCCAGCAGACGTGGAGGCTTCTCCGCCCTCCTTCTGTCCTTGTTGGCTCTCACAGCAGGTGTGACAATGTCTGACAAGTGTTAGGAAAAAAAAAAAGGCAACAGATAAAATGTGGCAACCAAATGGATAACTGGTGCGACCACTCGTTGATAGGCTATTACAAATATTATTGGCTGAGACTCTCTCAGTAAAACCCTTCAGTTGATGGAGCCATATTTCATTCCCATCATGCTGTTTGGGCTGCAGCCACATACATGTCTGATTAGCTTTAATGTATTTGTGAGGAGGGCTATTTATTGGACAAAGTATTCACGAAACGTCACAAATGTGCCCCCGCGCCTCCCTCGCTCAGTGTGTGGGTGGAAAAGCTTCAAAGTTTCCTAGGACCTCCAAATGGATGTTTGGCTGTACCACAGAGGACACGCAGAACACAAGCTAAGTGCTCTAGCAGCGGGTGATGCTAACGCAGTAGGACAGGCTCAGTGTGGCGTGAAGCAGAAGAGTGCTGTGCGAGGTGACTTATGGGACAATGGGGCCGCTTTTCGCAAATAAAACATGAGGGCTTATCCAGAGCCTCCGAGCCGTACAGTCTCGGTTTCTGTCAGGTGTTTGTGGGCAGAAAGAGAGAGGGGGGAAAATCTGATTTAATGCTCCTGAACTGTTTGGATTATCTGGTGGATACAATGAAGGGTAATTCACTGAGACATATTGTTTTTCGGTAATGCTCAGAGTCCTATTAATTCCTTAACATCCAGTTTTATTTCCTCTTGAGTAGCTTTAATGTCGTTAAAATCATCTTGTTCTTTTCATGCTGAAGCTTCTGAAGCTAAAAGCATTTTACAGAGTCAAATATTCAAACCCAAGACTCATCTTGTTTCATGCCACATGGAAATAGTTTTTATTTCTACTCTGTAATTTTATGAACATTTCCTCCTGAATGTAGTCTGACTTGATTATTTATTTTATTTATTTTACTTTTATTTAACCAGAAAAACGTCTTGAGATCAAAAGTCTCAGGTAGACAACATGGAACAAAAATACAGAATAAAAATGTACACTCTAAAACAAGCAATATACTGTAAAACACACCATAAGATTGCAACAAAGAAAAGCCAAAACTATGTTGATATATTCTAGAAGTGATCCATAGAAAAGCAAAAAAGGGGCAACTACACATGATTACAAAGACCAGCTACAATACACTGTGACACTGGCATATAATTATAGATTACTCTGGCGTCTGCACCAGAATTTAAAACACAGTTATATGGTTTGAACTGACCTACCAACAAGACAGTGGGGTTTAACAGGTTAAATATTAGTTTGACTAATTAATAATTGTATAAATTTGCCATATTTCCACATATTGTTTATTTTGTCCCTAACTGCTATGTCTGTTTTAATATTTTGTAAACCATAATTTCCTTAAAACATCAGATAATTCATGATAAAACAAAACACTTTTGTATCATCTCTTATTTCTGACCATTTATTAAATCACTAAAGTTAAAATTTAAAGCCCAGCTTTATGTCATGTCCTCTGTCTCTTCTTCTTCCCACAACTCTTTAAATGCTTCTGCTGTTTAGTAAAATGAAGAACTTGTTTATATTTTGTTGAATATGTAAAATCAAGTAAAAGTAAAAAGAGATATAAATGCAGGAAGGTTTAAAAGGAATAGACCACTGGATAGGACATTGCTTTTGCAGAGTAACAGATATGGTGTTTTAGAGAAGAATCAGCGGATCCCAATCTGGGGACTGGGACACAAGATGAGGCTATGGGGTCAATATCAGGTGAGGAACCAAGACAAAATTAACTGTTGATGTATCATTAAATTACACAACAAAATTAGGAGCTCTGACTTTTAAAAACCACATTCAACTATCCAGTCCACACGATAATAAATAACAAACAATAAATAAGTTTAATAAACTGCACATATTGCACATTCTGTGTAATAATTATGCTCATAAAAATTCATCCTGTGTATCTGAATTCATTCAAAGACCTTCATGCTGTGAGGAAAGCTGCGTTTGAGTCTTATTTCATTTTGGAATATTAAATACTTTCAACTCTTTGTGCCTCCAAAAATATTTGAATCAAACAATCATTGAAGGAGGCACAACACTGCAGAGTTTGATTCAGACCAGCAGTTGAATAGAAACATCAAACAACCTTTTCCTACATCGTTAATTTAATGGAGAGTAGGCCTGTTTTCTCAGAGGCATTTGTTTAAAGTTGGAAGTATGCTGATAACTAAAAACAGATATTTCAATCAGTGATAAATACACAGTATATTATTATTTCATATCTGTGCATAATGAATGAAGCTTCATCTTTAAGAGCAAACAAAGTGCGGAGATCCAGGTGATCACTTAAATTACTTCTAATAGCTGTAGAGAAATATGGGATGGTAAGGCCAGAAAAAATTTTCTTTGGCTTCACCAGCATTTACTGAGTTGCTGGAAGGTAAGCCAAGCACAGTGTCTCCATAATTCGGTTGTTCTGTGAAGAATTTATTCAGCTTTCCAAAAAGGAGCATTTATGCTTGTGCGGTGGTGTGTCTGTGTCACTCTGCAGTTACACCTCCAAAACACTAGTCGGTGGCGTGCATAGAGTTTCTGTGACGTGCTATAAAGTTTAGTTGATTCAAAACACACATTAAACACACATTAAACACGGCTTAATAGAGACAATTTCACAAGTACACAAATCAGCTTCACTATAACTCGCAGCATTCACAGACAAACACTTGTCTTTAACTGGACATATTTTCTCCACAATTACAACATGCGAACGTTATTAGCACAAGCCTATGGCATTTCACATTGCATAAATTAGCCTAGCAACGAGCGGAGATTTCCTCTGCTCATATGAAGCCAGGATAAATCACACCCAAGCTTAAAATGCTGTTTTTGTGCAGGCTTTATTGTCTTCACAATTTATTGTTTCTTATCTGGGAAATTAAAGTAAAAGTAAAAGCTTTGTTTCCACTGCAACATGTAGTTACCTTTCTGGGGAGGTGCACATCAGGTTACGGCGTAAGTTACGGCGTAAGTTACGGCGACGCTGTAGCTATGGCATTGATTGAACACAGAAGTATGAATTCCCTATTAGTCAGTCCTCTCTGTCCCACTCAGCTGGTCCAGAACGCCGCTGCCAGGCCCCTCACAGGTATCCGGAGGACAGACCATATCACACCTGTTTAAGCCTCTCTCCACCGGCTGCCTGTACAGTTCAGACTTGACTTTAAGGTTCTCCTGTTTGTGTACAAATTTACAAATTTAAAAGGGATATGTGGTTAGTCAAATGACCGTATTTCACACCATTCAAGCACATGCTGATGGGTGATACTTAAAATTGGGGGGCTTTGTTCAGATTAGAGCAACAGCCAATCAAAGTGTCTATCCACGTCCCTGATCATGGACACACTCAACCTGTGTCGAGGGGTCACAAGTGGCATTTTTCTGTATTAAAGAGAAACAAGCTGAAGATGTTTGGATCCACTGACACACACTGCTGTCCAACCACGTCGAATGCCAACAAATGGGTTGAAAGATTGTTTGAAAATAACATTTCTCATGCTGTTTTACAAACATGACCGCTTCCCAACAACCTATGATGCATCTGCAGCATTTCCAAACTGGCAGCAGCAATGTTTGAGACATGTGGGACCTGTTGTGATGTAAAAGGCGAAGACAGTCATTTCCCGTTTCTTCAATTAATGAGAAGCAGCAGCCATTTGAGTCGAATAAAGCCCCCCAGAGGATCTGAAGCAATCCATTTAGTTTAAAAAAGTAAACATCTCCTGATAATTTCAACGATAAAAGTCTCAGCGCTCAATTATGTAAAGCCTTATATGCCAACACTTGGAGAGAAGAGGTCTGTGGATTTGGTTCCAGACTACGTAAAGCATTCCTTTAAATCCAGCCGAAGAGACGTATAAATAAGACATAGTTTGAGCAGTACATCTACACAAAGCTATCTTTGGCGGCGGAGATGGTGGTGAGTGGTGACATCTTTGGGCATAAAAGCTTCAGTGACTTATTTTTGCTGTTTAACCCGAGTGGTCCATGTTTTTCAACCGCTGATTATTTTTAGGAGTTTCGGCACTTCTGGACAGCTGCATTAAAGAGTTGTGGGAAGAAGTAGAAAGACAAAGAAAGGACATGACATGAAACAAAGGCATTAAGAAAAACATCTTTCAGGCTGCCAAATTTAGAGAGTTTGCTTTGAATTACAGTTTTTAATAATCGGAAACATACATTTTTTTTACACACATCTTTCGTTTTGGTGTGAATAATCTGCCTTTGTTTTAAGGAAGTTAAGACTCTCTGAATTGGACTGAATGAGGTACTTATCCAAAGACTCTATATTAAAAAAGTCCCACCTAAAAACAGTAATATCACTTCAAGTGTAGGCTATATTTAGAATATGTCTGACAGCGATTTCTGACAGAAAAATTAAGCTTTCACGTCGCTCTCCTCAAGCCAGACTCCATTGAGAAAAACCAACGTGGTCTCACTCTAAAATCCTCATCCATTAATGTTGGCATGTTGGCTGGTCGCTGTTCTAGTTTAAGGGCGCTCGACATTGTCGGGGAAACGTGGCGGGACAAGAGCAAGAGTTAAGGCGGCGAAAGTCCGAGAAGGTCAGGTGGGAGGGGTGGTGGATGGGTCCAACAAACACCAACCTTCACCCAGGAGAGTGGTGTTCACGTTCCGTTAGATTATAAAGCCAAAGCCTGTTCTTTTTCCTAAACCTAATCAAATTTTGACCATCAATCACTTAATTTCTTTATTCCACTGAATTTTATGCACCAGTTTGTGCCGTTTGTGCATCGTCCTCTAGTGTAAATGTCAAGCCCAATCTCACTCCGAAGTCCGAAATCTGGCACTTGGGCAGTGACTTGTGGTGTCAGAAATCCCAACGAAAAAGGTGTCCTTTTCATAATATGTGGTCAGTTGGCGTTATAGTTTAACGGCGGCATCAGGGGTAACGTGGTGAGACAAAGATGAAAGTTGAGTCAGTGAAAGTCATAACCATCCTCGCAGAACCAAGAGTTACCCTACTGGGCAACATATCTATGATAAAAGTCAATATAATTTATTAGACTAGCCTTTATCAAAGCCAACAAATGTATACGATGGAAAGATAAACAGCCGCCTACATCTTATTGATGATAAGATCATCATATAAAAATAAAAATAAAGATGAATTATCAGCCACCCCTGCAAAACTGAGGGAGATCCAGCTTTATGATCTAAATACATACATTTTCTTTTACTGACTCGTCAGGAGAGAGGGTGATGTTTGATGTAGTAAAGCCTGAATCTGTGGATGAGGTGTGTAAAGATGTGGGAGGCCCACATCTGTGCCCTAAAACCTCACGGTACAGACTGTACGAAGTGTACGAGCTGAATAAATTAATGGAAACTCAGCAGCACTCAGCAGTCAATATTTCATAGGCAGCGAGCCTTACTACAATGACAAACAGAGCGTAATATACAGTGTGTCGTTCCTTAATACTCTCAGAGCTCAAGTGTGATGCAGCTGCTGACTGAAGGCAGTGTATCGGGCCAGATCTCTGATGCATGTAACCGGCAGAACTTGACACAGTGTCCCAGAATGTCAACAACCAACACACCCAGGGTTCATATCGTATGTGGACGTGGAAAGTCCATGACAAAAATGTGTTGAAATGTCTATAAGTGGGTCAAATAAAAGTCTTTTTGCTACTAAGATGTTTTTACTGGGGGGACAAAGGCACATGTTCTAAATAATGACGGTGACATGTCCCCTGTGTCCCCCCAAAATCTACATCTATGAACCTAAATATTGACAGTCAAAACATCATCATCGTCACCCACCCAAACACCAGCACAGTGGCCCCTAAAACAGGCCTTCAGCTTCCCCCGTGATTCAACATACGGACAAATCAGACATTTGAAGATCTTTTTTAACCTTAAACTATTGATTATTTGCACCATACAAGGAGAGTTTGTCATTAAATCATTTAATCATTCATCACAGGGAGCAGGATATTGCTGAGACAGTGGAAAACAAAATAGGACCAAGGATAGATCCCTGTGGCACCCCACACATCAGTGGGACTGAAACTCAAACAAAATGAGCAATGGATACAGAAAAATCTGAAATATGAATCAAACCATTTCAGAGCAGTTCCAGATATACCTACACACTGATTTAATCTATTGATTAGAATCAATAAAAAAGAAGCAATAAAAAGTTTAATCCAAACATTCTTTTTATTAAAAATGTGGCTGCTTTTTTCCCATGAATTCACGTAGGGCTGCAACTAATATTAATTTTTATTGTTGATTAATTTGCCCATTATCTCAAACATTTATCATTAAATTGTTGTGAAAATATCTTGTTTTGTCCGATTAAGAGTCCAAATCAAAAAGATATGCAGTTAACAATGATTTAAGATGGAGAAACATGTTCACTTCAGAAGCAGGACCCAGTGAAAAATGACCTAAATGATTATTGATTATTAGATTATCCTTTCAGCTCAACTGTTTATAATCAATGCTTCATCATTAACTAAGTTCCTGCTGCACCGAAATATAATAAGACGTCACCAATACTGAGATAAATACACATTATTTCTCACTGTTGAGTGTACTAATGTGTGTTTGTGTCTCCTCTCATGGCCTGACTGAATCTCTCTGTCTCTGTCTCTATCTCTGTCTCTGTCTCTGTCTCTGTCTCTGTGTAGGTGTGTATCGTACATATATTTACCACTTGGGTTCGGTGTGTACAGAAACACAGTGGAAGCACAGCAGAGCTTCACTATTTTTAGACCACACCACTGCAGAAGTACAGTGAGAATACGTCCGTCCACTCGGCCGCCCCCCGCCCCCGCCCCCCTCCTCGTCCTGCAGGCCTGATTGTGTTCCTATACAAAGTCAGGAAACTCTGTGGCCTTTGAGAGCTGCCTTGTTGTGAGGAAACGCACTGCATGCTGGGCTTGTGTCCAGGGCCGAGCCTCAATGCGCAGCACAGGCCGTGTCTCCACCCACGCCACTCTTACATCAGCCTGGATACGAACCATTGAAACACACACAGGCATAATTTATCATTATTATTATCAGTGGATGTATTTATTTACATTTGTAATGACACCACCAGAAAAATAAACCAGACAATTTTCTGCATTTTGATAATGAATGAACCAGTTTTTTGTCTTTTCTGTCATCGGCTTGTGGTGTAAATGTCTTTCATTTTGTAAAAATTAAAGATCTCTGTTATTGTGGGTTGTATGTTTTTACTGGGGGAATAGTCTATTTCCCTGTGTGGGAGAGACAGAGATTTCCTTAAGCTCTATCAAAACAAATTCAAATAGCTGTACAGTATATTCTTCTAATGTGAGCAAAACACTCTGATACACTGGAATAATTCAGCCCTAATGTAAATGAATATATCAATAGTGATCCTTTGAATTTGTATTGCTGTATCACTTTGATGTAAAGCACATTAATGAAATGTGTTGCATAAATAAAATTGCCTTAAACTGCCTTTTAAACAGCCCTTACATTTTTGTTATAAAGTGTGTGGTCATGCATGTTTTACTAAAGAATATAAAAAGTCAAGGGCACGTGAAATTTGGGGTTAAGGGGACAATATAAATGTCATTAACTCTGTCAAAATAAAAGGCCTCTCTACTTGCATGTTTTTATTGTGGGTACAACATATTGTTTTACTAGATAGATAGATAGATAGATAGATAGATTCATTATTGTCATTATGTGTTATACAGTGAAAATTTGTTGAAGCAATCCAGTTCAGCAGCATATGAACATGCATGAGTGCGCACTCCCATATTCACTGATAAGCTCTTTGCATCATTCTCACGACATTCACATTCATATCTACATGTTTAAGATATATGATAAATATTATATAACATATATGGTAAATGCTAAGTAAAAAAAACATAAATGTACAGTGTAAATGTCTTTAATTTTGCCGCTGCTGCTTTAATTTTGAACTTTATTTAATTTCCTGTGTTCTGGTTCATTTTTATGCACCACTTTGTGCCTTTCCTGCATCAGTGTGTGGCATTAATGTCATTCATTTTGTCAGAAGTCCTCTGATGCTTCGATGCTGTATCTGGGACAGACAAAAGCACATGTTGTAAATACTGAGGGGGACATGTCCTCCGATTCCCCCCTGACATTTTACGTAAAGCACATTTACCTGTAATGACATGTGTTGCATATATCAGATTCAGCCATTCTTTTTTTTTTATTTAGTGAGTGGTCACAAGTGTTTTTACCAAAACACGTAAAGGATAAAAATAAATGGAAATAAATTCAATGTGTTGTCAAACATAGGTGTGTCTGCCCCCAATCTGTGGAACAGCATCCCCCTCCCAATCAGATCTGCTCCACCATTGACTCATTTAAGACCAGGCTCAAAACCTACTTTGATTTATCAGCATTTGAGTCCTCCAATGTGGTTTATCCCTGATGCATACCTGACCTGTTGTGTCTCTAAATGGGTGAGCTGTGTACCTGACAATTAGGTTAGCATTTTATTCCTTCTGTACAGCACTTTGGTGACATGAGCTCTTTTTAAATGTGCTTTATAAATAAATTTGAGTTGAGTTTGAGTTGATTTGAGGTGTGGATTACGGGGTACCCCCTCAATATTTACATGTGCATTTGTAAAATGCACATGGATTTGTTAAATTCATAGATGTCATACACTGATGCAGAAAAGATACAAACTGGTGCATGAAAATTCACCAGAATGCAGGAAATGAAGTGTTTGATGCTCAAAACTTTTCACCCCAAATTTCATGTGTCCCTCCCTCAGTGCTGAAACAAAACCTACGCCCCTGACTTTTATATTCTTTGGTAAGACATTTATGACCACACACTTAATAACAAAAATGTAAGGGCTATTTAAAGGGCAGTAATTTTATTTATGCAACACATTTCATTACTTTTCATCAAAGTGATACAGCAATAAAAATGTAAAGGATGCTGATATTCATTTACATTAGGTTTGATGCTCAAAATTTTATGAACAAGGACCCCAAATCCTCCATTTTATATGCCCCCTATGCTGTAAGGAAGCCTATGGCCTTGGTATCAGGGTCACAGAAACAGTAGAAGATCCAAGAGGCCTATTTTGTACCTTTTTTATTGTTTCCCTTTTCGTGGGTGAAAGAGTTGGACGACACACACAGAAAACACAACAAAAATAGCACCATAAATAAACAAAAATAAAAAATATTTTTTCACTAAAGGCTGATGCAAACAGGAGAGGTTTGGGATAAGTGACTATTGGCTCTGTGGGTCCCATAGAAACGGTGATGCGGCGGCGGAGGGGCCGGGCCTTCCTGCAACAGCTGAGGCGGATCTGCAGCCTGATTACGGCTCACAGCAGACTCCAACATAATTGATGACCTAATTGAAAAGCGGGAGGAGGAGGTGGTGGATGGGAGAGTGGAGGAGGAGGAAGAGGAGGAGGAGGAGAAGGGGGGGACTCGCCTCGCTCACGGACAGGAGGAGAGAGAGACGCGCTCCAATGAGAAAAGTTTACTTGTTCTTCCTCCGCACAGTCCCACAGCTGAGGGCATTGATGTGAGCGCAGAGGACTCCAGTTTTTTACGCGCACTTCTTTCCCCCCACGTCTTTCACCCTCACACACGGAGCACTAATCCACCTTCTCACCTTTAGTTTTAGCGCGTGTCTGTGTTTCTTTTCTTTCCTTTTCCTCCCTTTTATGAATGATTCTCTCTCGCAGTACTACTACTTCTAAGATATCCTCGGATACCTCCTCGCCGTCCTCGTCCGCACGACCTCACCTCGGCACATCTTCTCTCCTCAAGTTCAGACGCCACCCGGACTTTCACAGCAGCTTCAGACGCACTTGGGGGAAATATCACTCGACGAGGAAGAACTTGATCCTGTGTGCAGCAGCAGCAGCAGCCGCTGAAGCGAGCGCCAACATGAGCCTCAAAGCTGACGCAGAGCCGAATAACAACGTCTCCATCGAAGAGGAGGTGAGTTTGGGCAAAGTTTGATTTCCAAGCAGCTCCGGACTGTGACCCCGGTGTGTCCATGTCCACTGACAAGCGAATGAAATTATGTTTCCGGCCTCAAATACACACGCACATGTGTGTGTTGGGGGAAATTCCTTCAGCTCACTGTGACTTTTTCCTCCCTTGAAACGGTTTAAAAGGAAGTAAGGCACATTAAAGGGGAGAAACCACTTCCAGTAGGAATATCCTCCAAAATGTAATTTAAACACGCATTTCTTTATCCTTAAAACTCCCAGTGACGTCAGTTTTCTTTACTGATTAAAGTGTGTGTCAGCAGGTGTGAAATAATCACTGCACTGAAACAATTAAGCTCTAAACCATGTATTTTTCATATATTTTCTATTTTTAATGCATCTTTCCTGTTATTTTTAAACACGTTTTATTAAAAACCTAATTTTTGTATTTAAAATTATTTTCTTGAGACCCATACTGCAAAAAAGAGAAGGCTTTAATTTAGCTTCACTTGTGAGATGGAGAAAAAAAAGATTTAATACTAAAAAAATTTAATTTATTAAAAAGAAAAAAACTGCAAATGACTAAATTCAATGAGCCCATCTGGATTGGGGGAAAAAGTGCTATAAATTAAATGTATACATGGCCTTTTATGAGGAATAAAATGGGAAGTGTTGTGCAGGGTTAAAGCACCATGTAGTTAATTGTAAAAATAAAATAATAATACAAAATCAGCTGCTCTATGAGGACAAAAAAACAACAGGCCAGCTCACTCAATGTAAAAGTCCATGGTACAATATATGGCTTTTTAATTTTCCAAATATCCATTTATTTACATTATTTTTTCTCCACCCTTCCTGAGAATCCAGAGTTTGTGACGGTGCCATTTTGTTTTGCATTTAGGAGCCAAAAAAAATAAGATGCGTCACACCAACTGCAGGTCATCATGAAAATGGAGCCTAAAATAAATGAAAATAAAACTGTTAGCTGCAATTTGTAGGTTTAAATATATTTAGAATCAAAATATTAGAAATGCAATAATTTTCAAATGGCCTCCAAAATAAACCGTATTGACTCTTTCCAGCTGCTTCGCCTCGGTTGTGTGTGGCCCCAGCTATATTTCCTCTTTAATGACTCCTTATGGAGAGACACTGAGGGGAGTGCTGGGCCTTTTGTTGGTCCTCCTTTGTTCCCATTATCTTCCAACAAAGCCACGTGTGGCCACTTGACTTTTCTTAGCCTGATTTCCTTTTTGTGTTTCTATCGCCTTGTAATTAAGAGCAAAGATTAAATAAACAGGATGAGCATTTATTTGAAATCCCTAAAAAGTGTGTTTAGAGGTGTTAAATCATCAAGATACAGACTCATGTCAGGCATCAGTGGTGCTGTTTTTAGAAATAAATGACCTAAATATATAAGAGATGTAATTCAGATTTTATTAAACACTGCAGGTTTATACGCTCAGTCAATGAGGAGCCGGCGCTCAAATTAAAACATCTCCATTGAGTTTGTGTCCAGCTGAGCCGGCCTCCACTCACTGTATGTGTTGACTTGTAAAGGGCTGAGAATTGCTGCTGTGCGGCACCTGAAAAATGCCGGAGGGCCGGCAGGGTTGGGGCCGCGGGTCAGAGGAAGGAAATGGTGTCACGCTGTGCGCTGTTGTCCAGTGCTGTTCGTCTGGCAGGCCCATTGTACTGAGGGCCCCCACCGGCTGGGAACTAATGGGCCTCGCACTGCACTGTTTATTCCCCTGGCCGCACCGCACTGCACACAGCATCGCCTCTTAGTGTCCGGTCAGGGCAAGTCCAGGGGTCCTTGAAGGGGGATCCTGGGTCCCCAACAGGATGAAGAGCAGCTTATATTCTCCTCAGATCTTAACATGTTGGAGGATTGCAGGTTTCAGATAAGTCATTGTATTGTACATCTCTGTGCGAGGCAGAATGACAGAGCCTTTTTCTTGGATCAAGGTGCAACATTCAAGACACGACAAAAATACATTTATTAAGATGTGTGAGTGCAAGTTAAAATAGTAAAAACAATAACAGCTGTCCAAAGATAAGAAATTTCACAAGTTAATCTGCAGCTAGTCGGAGAAGGCTCCTCAGCAGTGACAGGAAGCGGTTGATCTTTTGATGAGACAAATATTAAATGCTATTTTGCTCTGACAAGGGCTTAAAGCAGTGATTCCCAGCCTCAGAAGCATTGATGGATTAATGAAGGGGCCTGCCGGACACATGCCCAGGGCCCCAGAGTGTCAGGGGCCCCCCTGGCCTCCTGCAAAATGTCACTCAGATTAACATGTCACCAGGAAGAGACTCTAAACGACCTCAGAGACACAAAACGATGCATAACAGCAACAAAAAGACACAAAACAACAACAAAAGAGGCAAAACCAGGACAGTGTTGTTTTGCTCCAGTGACAGAGACATGTTGGCCTTTTGCATATCTGTGCCCAGAGGCCCACTTTCTCTTAATCCGCCCGTGGTCAGGACCCAGCCAAGGAGTCACTTGATAAATCTGAGGGGTCACCAGATGGTTAAAAAGTAAAGCAGGGAATAAAAAAACTCCTGCTATATTTGTAGGGTTTATTCATCACTGGATACTTTGCTTCTTTCAGTCTTGGAGGGATTAATCACACCTTGGTTGATCTACTCACAACACTTGCAAACTGACGAGGACTCACAAAGAGACGTTGTTTAGTTTTCAGCACAGTTGATCCGAGTTTCTCTGATGCTGCCTAAAATGCTGGATCAGTATTTGGCGAGTGTGCAAGTCCGTGCGCCGATCTGATACCACGTAATTTGTTAATAAACTTCACAGGCGTTTCCCAGAAATCGGTTCTTCTTCACTGCTCTGCAGCAGTAGCTACAAAGAGTTGCGCTCTGCAGCCACTGGCAGCTACCGTTTTAGAGCAGCAATGAAGAACTGATTTCAAGTAAATGGTGTGATGTTAGTGTTCAGAGCTGAATGTGACACTGACCCCAGCAGTTCAGGGTTTAACCTGAGTTCTGCCACACAACGATGATGGCAATCATTTCACGTCCGTACAGTGTCAGTCATATACAGCTGATCATTTCTTTTTTTAAAGCAGTGGTATTGCATCAGTACTTTATCAGCTGATCTGCAAGTTCAAGTTTCGAAATCGGTATCGGGGAGGAAAAAATAGTTTTAGAACATCCATCTTTATTTTTTTAAGGAGATGAAGTGGGTAACATTTTTAACTAACATATCATCATGTAGCTTCTCCAGTTGATTACTTGCAGTTAAGACAAGTGTTTTTTGTATTACAAGCTTTTTTTTTTTTGAGCTCGTCAGATATGCACTGATTTGCATCTGTTTCCTGAACAGAAATCTGAACACTGGATAAAGCAGGTTCAAAATTCTTATTCCAGTTTGTTATCAAATGTTTTTACAGAGGGAATTTTGGATATCACTCCACAAATCAGAAAATACTGTCAACAGCCATAAAACTGGACAGATTTGTGTGTACAAGTGCTGCTGAAGTGGACATTTTTGGCTCTGAGTGTGAGACACCACTTATTTTGAGAAAACAGCCTTAAAAGATATGTATTGTAAAATTCCATACACTTTTAAGGCAAAAAAATAAAATGCTAAGGTAAAACTTTTAACTTGTGGACGTCACCATGACATGTCCTCAGCTGATCACTTACATTAAGACGACTATTTTTTGTGACAATGTTTTTTGAAATGTTATGTTTTAATATGCAAATAAGGAATTATTTAAGTACAAATGTGCTTGTTGAATAAATTTCCACAACAGCAATAAGAACTAAAATAAACACCTTAATGTGTATTTTGGAGATTTTCTTTCCACTAGTCTGAAATAAGTCATGTTATGGAAGCAAATTGCCCAAAATCTTCCAGTTCATGAACAAACTGACGCGTGTTTAATCTCAAAACACTGTGCACTGTTCTGCTACAGTGTCCAGTTAAATGACAGCAGATCTTTACAAACTGTACATACAGTTTTTTGTTTTTATTTCACACCTACCTTGGCAATGTAACATGTTTATCATACCTGTAATGCCCCTTTAACTGAACTGAATTAAACCCTGTCGTATTAAAAGGCAGTGCACCTGCGTTACACAATAGAGTGTTTAACGCATCACTGCTGCTGTTTTTTAAATATACGTTTTGTTGTAGGTGAACGCAGCCCTGTTTTAACCCTGGGTGTCTTGCCTTTAAGGGTCACAAGCCCAAAAATGTTGGGAACCTATAGCCCTAAGAATTGAATCTGCAGTGACACTTAAGTTTGGGAACACCTGACCAACAGTTGACACGACCTTTGCAGATGAATTCATTTGTCAGCTCCGCACTGTGTTGTGTTTTTGGTGTCTGACATTCACTCATCACACTGAGGTGTTAGTCAGAAACAAAACATTTCTTGTGTTTATTCTCTCATGTTCCACAGCATACTGCACACAGAGCTCCCCTGTAAATATCCATCCATACAGTATGTGTGTTAGTTATTAAGGAGGAATGAGAGACGTCAGGACCTCAGCCAGGCCTTTCTAAATCTTTTTGTGCAACTCAGTTCTTATCACACACGCTGCTGCTGCTGTCTGGAGATCGAAGACACCAAATAAAAAGGCAGAATATTTCCAGCTGACCACATGCAGCTTTGCTTTGTGTTTGCAGGTACGAACGCTGTTTGTCAGTGGCCTACCTGTCGATATCAAACCACGGGAACTTTACCTTCTCTTCAGACCTTTTAAGGTAGGCGCCAGTGTGTCATGTTTGTAAAGAGTGAAGGTGTTGTGTGGTGTTGTGGTTTCTAAATGACTAAACAGACTTGACTTCTCCCCTCCTCTTAAAAATAAAGCAAAGGTAGCTGCTGTGTGCCAGCTGCTGGAAACGAGTTGTGGAAAGAGTCTCTGAAAGGATTATCTGCGCACAGATGAAGGTCTTTGGGAGTTTAAACATTTTATTAAAGCAACTGTAACAGTGTGCAGGTTGTCCTTTTAAAACCACTTTCCATGACACAGTGATGTCACCGGCTGTCGCTCACACTCAGTTTATCAGAGCTCTCTTTAGTTGAATCAAACAATCTCCCTCCTGTTAATGGACGTCCAGATATTTGCATATATGGAAATGAGGCCACATCATTGTTGCTCTGTTTTTTTGACCGGACTCCATAAACACCCCTCCCACCCCGTGTCCTAACTAACCAAATTGGAAGTGGTATCCCTCGCACATGGATGATCTTGTGGAATGTGTAAATGAGTAGCCCTCGCGATTGGCCAACCAACCCTCTCCGTGACCCAGCTCGCCCACCGTGTAGGGAAATTTTTTTTTTATTTCCTCTCGTAGCATTGAGACATTGTGAAACCAGTGAGATGTTTTCTCAAGGCGCTGTTTTACTTTTTGCCCTTTGCTTCTGCAGAAGGCAAACAGTCTGTGCAAACAGGGCTCAGTCTGATTCACTCAAGGTTTAAATTTAATCCAAATTTCAACCTTTTTTTTTTTTTTTTAAGAGAAATCTTTGATATTGACTCGATTCTACGTCTTGTTTTTCTCCTGAATTACTGAAGCTGAATCTGGTTCGGATTGTTGCTAAGGATTTATGTCAGCCAGTGAAAGTTGTTTAATTTTCCATGGCTGTAAATCAGGATCAGGAGAGATCCCATCTATCAATACTCTGGTCAGGCAAGATTCCCCGTCATTTCTCAGGAATTTGCTCCTGCTTTTACCAACCCCTGTGCTGTTTATAACCTGGTTTAAAACCAGTGGCTGTGTTTGGAAGTCATGTCTAATCTAGGCTCAGACTTCTGCAAAAGAGAGCAAACTCTCACACGTCTGATAACATGTGCTTGCCTCCTTTTTTTTTTAAACTAAACCTGGTCTTCATTTTCTTATTCTTAGCTCTCAGGATATCAGGGCTTTTATCTGTACAGTCATAGAAAGCTGCATTTGTTGGCATGTTTCTTTATTTTGCCACAATGACTGTAACACTGCCACAGAAGGATCTGTGACTGCCTGCTGTCGAGCTCAAACTGAAGGTGCACACAGGCAGGTTTCTCTTGATATAGCGAGACGCGTTCACGCCTGACTTCCTGCATGTGACTCCAAAGTGGATAATTGGCTATCTTTCTTCCCCGCAGGGTTATGAAGGGTCACTGATTAAGTTAACATCAAAACAGGTGAGACGCCCTCCATCAGTGGAGGAAACTGCTTTAATGCTCTACTTAAATACTAAACAAATGTGCAGGCAGACATTTTGTAACTTTAACATTTGGCTGAAGACATAAAAAGGACAAATGATATTATATTAAAGGTCCAGTGTGTAGGATTTATGGGGATATATTGGCAGAAATGAAAAGTGTTTTCTTTAGTTTATAATTACATTACCATCTATAGTGATCACCATGTTAGACTGCCATGTTTCCACAGAAGCCCAGCATGGCTAGGGCGTTTGTGTTTTCACGTCAGCCACCACAGTTAGCAGCCTCTGCACAATGAGCAGTGCTGGAAAGACATAGATTTATTATACATAAAACTGCTTTTTTCAGTGTTTTTACCGGTTTAAATCACCTGATCTGTTGGATTTGGAGAGGAAGAGACCTCCGGCTCCTGGTAAAAACCTCTTGAAAGTCTGGATCTTAAGTTATCAGAGAAAAAAGGTCACACATCAGGAGGTGCTGGGCTAATGGCAGTGGTGGAATGTAACTGAGTGCATTTACTCAAGTATGGTACTTAAGTACAGATTTGAGGTACTTTTTACATTACCTGAGTCTTTTCTTTTCATGTCACTTTATACGTCTGCTTCACTACATTTATCCAACAGATGTAGTTACTTTACAAATTAAGATTGTGGATAAAAACATGAAGAGTTTGTATTTTACGATGGTTTGTTTTAGATTGTTAAACCTCCCAACAGTTTATACAAGTACTACAGCTGAAATGATTTGTCCATTAATCAACTAGCGGATTGACAGAAAATTAATTGGCAGCCATTTTGATAAGTTTTCAAGATTTTACGTTTTTCTTTTAGTTTTTTCTTTTTTAACAAGCTTTCTGGGTTTTTATTTTTATTGTATTTTTTTTTTTTTTTTTTAGGAATTATCTGCTTTTCACTGTTAATACTTTTAAGTACATTTTCCTGACTTTTCTTACTCACTTTTTTTTTTTTTTAACTATTTGAAACCTCAGCAAATTGGCTTGATTTCTTTTAAAAACACGGGAAGAAGGCAATCAGCAACAAAAGATGAAATGACCCTAAAAAAATTAGCAAGAAATTAGTAAAAAGAGAAAATTAAAAACAAGAAATTAGTTTTAAAAAATAACAAAAAAATAAATAAAAAAATAATAATAAAAATAGTTTGCTCTAGGTTTTTCCCCATTGTTTAAAAAAAAAATATTTTTTTTTCAGTTTGTGGTAAATTTCTTACCAAGTTACTTGTTGCCTTTTTCCCATGTTTTCCAAAGAAATTGCACCAATGCACTCAGGTTTCAAAGGTTTAAATACTTGTGAAAGGCGTCTGAAAGCAGCACAAGAAGAGTGATGTCACTCCAGGTTTCAGAGGGTTGTACTTGTAACAGCGTATTTTCACAGTTTGCTAGTCGTACTGTACTTAAAGGAAGTGAATACTTTTTTCACCACTGACCAGCCGCCCATCTGCAGCGATTTACTGAGTTAAATCACCTGGTTCATTTATTTTGGAAGAGGAAGATGCGTCTACTGTTAATTCGGCTCCTGGTAAAAACCTACTGAACAATGAGCACTGAAAGAATTCAAACTGGGAGAAGTTTTAGCTGTGATCTGCAATCCTTACTGCTGGATTTCACTAAAATCCCCTTAAATCTTACACACTGGACCTTTTTAAAGAAGGACACATTGTCCTCTTTTTGTTTGACACAGGGTTTTTTATTATATTTATTATCAATGTGATATTTGACCAGATGCTCCTGTGTTGGTGTCACAGTGTGTTTCTTCCCTTTTGCCTTCCAGCCTGTCGGGTTTGTAACCTTTGACAGTCGCTCTGGAGCTGAAGCTGCCAAAAATGCTCTAAATGTAAGCATTGCCTTGTTTTTACTGATTTCTTTTCTTGCTGTTTGATTCCCCCCTTTATTTAAAACCCTCCTTTTTAAATAAGTTGCTTTGTATTTTTTAGATGTGTGTGTTAACCTTTGCTTGAACCTAAAAAGAAGTGATTGGGAGCTGTAAAAAAAGAAATTCTTCTTTCCCATAAAATCTCTCAAAGTCAACCCATTTTGTCTTTTATAATTCAATGGCAGGGCCATTTTTGGAAAGAGGCCAGAATCCCGTAGCCTTACGGTAGTTTACTTTGACCTTGATACACATCCCTTCTTAGTCTGGTATAGCTTTCCTTATTTTGCATATCACTGCTTTACTGTAATACTTTGATCTATAGCCACATGTGTAGTGTTACCTGGACACATCTTCAGTAGTGTAACCTCTTATTTTGTCACCCAGTAGCCCACGTATCTGGCAGTATCTAACACTTCTCTCTCATAGCTTAGCCTTCCTTATGAGCATCACCTCTTAGACACACCAGCAGTCACACACACAGACACACACACACACCAAAATACTACTCACCTGCATGTGGGCACAACGCTTAGGGCACAAGAACACAAGCAGGGTTCAGCCACCTTAAAAAAGGAAGTACACTCAAACGTCTCGGCCCTTTTCCTCGTCTCCTTCTCCTCCTGGCTCTTGATTTCGTCACAAGGAAAAAGAGATGCAAGCATGTTGAAATATTTCCGGAGTGTATCCTTCAGTCTGCCCTTTGTATTTTTGTGAAGACGTGACCTTTTTGAACAACGTATATTTTTAACTTCCCACGACAGTTTTTATCTCAAGGGAAGCTTGAAGGATACACCCTGAGTATTGAAACACGGCTTTAGGAAAGGAGGCCACGTGAGACTACTGAGCTTCTGCCCCTCAAACTCAGCCCACCTCCCTTACGATACTATGTCCCCCCTCCTCCTCCTCCCCTCCTCCGTCTCTCCCCCAGGGTATCCGTTTTGACCCCGAAAGCCCCCAGACCCTGCGCTTAGAGTTTGCTAAAGCCAACACGAAGATGGCAAAGAGTAAGCTGATGGCCACACCGAACCCCACAAATATCCACCCTGCTCTAGGAGCACACTTCATTGCACGGGACCCATGTAAGTTGTACGGCTGCACCACTCTAGGCTCTCTCATCCACTCTCACCTTGGCAACGCCAGTACTCGATTGCCCTTGTTGCCCTTTTTAAAAAAAAAAAAAAAAAAAAAAATCTATCTTAGGATATTGTGGTATTAGAGACAAATGGGCAGGGCTTAAACTGTGTCTAACAAATCAAGGACTAACTCACCTCCACATGCATGTGTCATCTCGACTCTTCAGACAGCCGCTTTGCTTCTGTACAGCTGGGAAATTCCACTCTCTCACAGGGTTTAGTCAGCAGCTCTCTCTGCAGAAACACCTGCTGGATTCAGTAGTTTGGGACAGACCATGGTTGACGACAGTGTTAGGCTGCATTCAGACCAGATTTCGACTGGAGCAAATTACTCGTGTTGTGGTTAAAAGCAGAGGAGGACACGAAACCACGAGGAAGGGTTGTAAACAAACTGTGGGAAAGCAGCGGTTCACAATTGTAAATTGCAGCGTTTTGTTTTGTTTTTTTTTTAGTCACTAAGGTCTGTTTTTAGTCACTAAGCTGCTTCTTTGCTGCTTGTATTTAACCATGCAAGTTTAAAATAGGAGTATAACCATTGGGGTTCCCACACATTTTTACCAATGCATGTTCAAAACGTTTCCATAATATTTTACCCTATTTCCATGACTTAGGTCTCAAACAACCCAGACACTTCGGACAACATGTGATTTGAAGTAAGGCAGATTTATAGGTGTGGCGGCTCCACGCAGAGCCTGCACAAGAGGCCTGTGCAGTTTTGAGCATTTGTGTGGTGACGTCTGTCGGTTCTGCAGTTACACCTCCAAAACACTCGTTAGTGGTCGGGTTTCTGAATTACTGTCTTCACCATTTGTTAGGTTAGCTTAGGTTCCACTGAGGGAAATGGAACCTGTATTGCAGTGACGTGTAGTTGCATTTCTGGGAAGTGCATGTCTATGGCGCAAGCCGTGGCATAGAGTAGCATCTATGCAGAGTCTACGCCACACAGAGCATCAGTTTGACACAGAAGCAGCCTATAAATCTCGCAGGAGAGTGCAGTTCCAAATGTGGAGAGATACACACACTGTTCCCCCACAACAAAATTTGGCCACTATTGCGCTGTGTGTAAGCGTAGCTCTGCGCAAGAGGTGTATGAATAATGTGAGATCGTTGGTCGCTGCAATGGACTGGTTGAAGTTGTTTCGCAGCTGTAGCGATGATTGTCATGATGGTAGAAGGGTAAAGTTATGGCATGAAATATGTGCTGGCGTTGGCACTCTGTTGAGCAGCCTTTTAACGATAATATCGGCACATCATCTGTATCGGCCAATATCGTCCTTAAAATGAAGGAATGAAATCAGCCAACATGCTTTTTCTTACTTACATGCACTGAAAGTATTGTATTTCATGTCTCCATCTGCTGGGTGGGCCGTCACGATAAGGGTATGCATGCATAAGTTGTTTCATATTGGCATATCGGATTTCGACAACAAAATCAAATCGTGCATCCCTGCTTGTCTTGAATCGTTTCGGTGCAGAGCCTCCTTCCAGCCTCTCGAGCCATATATGTCATCCACTCCTCCTGCTTGACTCGCATGTCAGACATTCCCGCCCCCAACTAGCTGCTGCACTAATTCAACAGTCAAACAGTGCAGCCCTGGATTTTAAATAAGTAATGCTTAATGACTGAATCCCAGCCAACATTTGTATGTGGGGAGTTAAAAATAGGCCCTATATGGGATTGTCCATGGGTTCCACATGGGGCCCATGTCCAGTACCCACATAGTTTGGCCCCACATAGGTTATGCTGGGGCTCCCTGGGTATGAAGTGGGTATGGGCCTAAAATGGGCATCTTATCTTGGTCCCACTTGGGTAAACCCACCCATGAGGGCAATTGGCGTAGGGCCAATGTGGAACCTGTGGACAGTCCCGTATAGGGTCCATATTTCTGTCCATACACAACCTATATGAGCTCCACATACAAATGTTGAAGGAATGTGAAGATTGTTGGGAACAAATTTTAAACAATGGCCAAAACATTTTTCTTCCAAACCATGTCCATACCTGGTAAACAGTTATTCTAATTTCATGACTTCTCCATGAATTTCATGACCGTGGGAACCCTGGGCTAGTATTTTCGGATCAGCTCCACCTGCTCGCAAACTTTGCAGCGTTGTGTGTCAACGTTTGTGTGTGATAGTGATGTGTACAGCGAAATCTGGTCTGACTGCACTTTTTAGGGGTACATTATTTTCCTTTAGTGATAATTCAAGCCATTACACTATTACAATAATTATCAGTAGTAAACCTAAAAGTCACACAAATCAGTTAGCAAACCTCTTTTTTGCAGCATGTTTTGACGACACATTTTCTTCTTCATTTAAAATGTTTAGCGTCTTTACATGTTTATATGTCTAAGGGTAGGTCAGTCAGCTTTACGTTTCCTCCCGCCCTGTACTTCCCCAGATGATCTAACAGGGGCAGCACTGATCCCAGCATCTCCGGATGCCTGGACTCCCTACCCCCTGTACACCACGGAGCTGACCCCAGGCCTCCCTCACGCAGCCTTCACTTACCCGGCGGCCGCTGCCGCTGCTGCAGCCCTCCACGCCCAGGTGAGGGACCAACCGGTGTGTGTTTCTCTTATCTTCTATTCTTTTTAAGTAGCACACATTCAGCTCTAACAACACAGGGAACCTTTGTAGAAACACATTAATGTCTGCACCGAGGTACGATCATAAAATGAGTGGTAATGATTCACTGCTGCTGTTTGACAACATGGTGCACTTTTAAAAGCAGACTTTAAGATTCCTGAAACAATCCCAGTGGTCCTCTGAGGTATTACAATAACAGCACAATTTGTGAAGCCACAAATATCTTCTCTGCAAATTTTTGGCTGCACAACTTGTGCCCAGTCTTAATGTTGTGAAACAGAGAGTCAAATGAAATTAAACCCTGAGTTACACTGTGATAAAGATTTGTCATTTTGAAATGGAAAATGACTTCACTCCTGTTTCGCCTTCAGTGGACGTGATGTGTACATTCTTTGTAGTGTTACAGTAACACACACTTCCTTTAAAGCCCTCTTTGTGGTCGTCATCTGGCTGCTTTTGGCTCACTGCTTCCTTTTTGTTGATCACTCTCAGACATGGAGGTATAAATTTTTCCTTTAATGGAACTCGTGCATCACTATCCCATCTGTGTGCTGGAGGTTAAAAGTGCTCACTAATAAAATACTCATGTTTTGGTCTACGGCGTGGACTAAAGAAGCAGAAATCATTTTAGAAAAATAAACATTTGAGCCTTAAGATGGCGTTTGGAACTAAGACTAAGTGCTAGGTGTGCGTATAGACAGTAGATGCACTGCATGCTCACTTGCTTTAACATTTTGCTGTCAGTGTTTCAGTCTGAAATGCGTTTAAAACATTATTTCTTACCAGACAAATGAGTGTACAGAGTGTTTACTTTGTAAGCTAATTGCAGCAGAAATGCTACAGCAGTATTGCAGCTAACTACAAAGCAGTGGGCAGGGCTTTTGGTAACAATAGCAATGGAAAATATTTCTCTTGTTGGGTCATTTAAAGTTCATTGTGATCTAACTTCCTCCTGCAATGTAAGAGCACAGGGGAGTGCTACACTGCAAAGTAGGCAGCTATTACATAGACCATTTTGTCGGGTGTAAGAGGCGCAGGAATGTGAGGTATTTGCTTGGAGAAATTGTCAGACCTGATGGCCTTCTCTGGAGGTGCCAACTTACTGTCCACGTTCCTGTTGGAACATAAGCTGACTGTGTAGCCACACAAAGGGGGGAAAGCCTTTTTAATTGCAATCCGATGAAAGATCCCTAAAATGCCCTGAGTTCTCTCCCCACTGACTCTCGGCCTCGTTAGTTTGACTGTGTGACACAGCAGTGTAACATCAAATGTCTCTTAAACAACTGATGATAACCTCTCGAGTGTATTAAAGAGACGGTTCACCCCAAAGTCATATTTTTCCTCTTACCTGTAGTGCTGTTTATCAAACTAGATTGTTTTGGTGTGAGCTGCTGAGTACCAGCTGGCACTGGACGTCAATATGATGTCAGAGAGATGTTTTGACTCTTTCGTTGGACAGACATTAAATTTGGGTTGGCAATATTTTAAATATTGTTAGAACTTGACGATGTGTGGACGATAACATTATGAAATTTTGTCAGCCGTTGTTTTTTTTCCCTCTACCTTGACTAAATGTTTTGAATCAAGATGACGTTGACATGAAATGTTTGGAAAACTGGATTTTGGTTGCATTTGGTTACAGGTGATATTTAGGTTACAAAATATTGCTGCCGTGAGACGTTCTGATGTTGAATTTTGGCCAAACCAAATATCAACTTTGGTAGCAGGGCTGCCCCCGACTAAGAATTTTCCTAGTCGACCAACAGTCATCATTTAGGGCCATTAGTCGACTAGTCACCCGCATGTTTACGATATTAATTTAATTATTAAATGATATATTTTGGGCGGGGCAACACAATGGTTTGAGTTGAAGGTGTGAGAAAGAATAGTATCAGTAACATTAACACTGTGCTACATTACAGAGAAATACAAAGCCGTACTAATGAACCTTCATTAATATAGGCCTCTATTTTATCTACAAGTACACGTCACACACTGAGCGAGCCGCCTGTTAATGACGCTGTGGGCTAATGGGCATGTAGCTACTTCCATGTTTCACATGATACGTCATGTTTGTAGTCGACCAATGAAGATGAGTTTACATATCACCTTGGGTTTGTCCTTCACCTTCTCAAAATGATCCCACACTTTGGATTTCCTGCCCGACATGTTATTAACTAGCCTGTGGAATAACCGCAGGTACCAGCCCCGGAAATTAACCTGACTACTGTCTGACTGCTGAGCGTGGACACTTCCTGTCGACTCTTAGGGGGCAGCCCTAGATGGTAGCCAGCTGGGGTGTTGGACATACTGGCCGTAGAGATGACTGCCTTCTCTCCGAAATAATGGAACTAGATGGCACTCCAAAGAAAAAGAACCAAAAACTCAACAGCAACTTCTTAATGGTGCTAGGTGAGCTAGCAGTAGATGCAAGCTTCCCTCTGCGCTGTGATATAGTTTGCAGGCCTAATTTGGCAGAGAGACAATAGTGCCTACGTGAACCTGCTCACAACAAGCTCTGGATTATCTCGAGTAACCAGGTCATGACTTCTGGAAAGAGACATTACTGTTTGCAGGTTTGTTGTTTTTTCCAAGTGCCATCTAGTTCTATTATATCAGAGAAGGCAGACGATATCTCAACGCTCTGCACCTCACACCAAAACAATCTAGATTTGATGAGCAGCACTACAGGTAAGAGGAAAAACATGTATTTTTGATTTGAGGTGACGTGTCCTTTTAAGCAGCTGTGGCCTCTGCCCTGTGTGTAGAAATGTGAGGCCTCATTCTGCCGCAGGTTTTAGTCACAGGTATGGAAAGGTACCAGCTCTCGCCCCGTGGAAATGTTTAACACATGGAGAGGTTCAGCGCTCCACATTTCCATGCCTGTTAATTACTCGAGGACCATTGTCCTATGAGCAGCTACGTGACCCACATTCCCATGGCTTCAGTGACCACGGCTTAAAGGGACAGTCCTCCCAAACCTGCTTGTCAAAAGTGTGTGAACTGATAAAATCTGCAGAGCTGAGGATTGAAGCTGAGGCCTGGTTCTGGTCTGCTGTACATGACTATGTTTGTGTTTCTTCAGATGCGTTGGTACCCTACTCCCTCTGAGACTTCCCAGCCTGGATGGAAGTCCCGGCAGTTTTGTTAGATATTTAGTGAGTAACCTTTGGTACCACAGTGTTTTTCTAACTGCTAACCTGATGTTATGCAAACTGAACCTGCACAATAACAGTGTTTGTCTGAAAACTGCAGAATGTTTCAACATGAACAAACCAAAAACTGTTTTGATGTTAAAAGATGAGGCTGGTGATGTTCTAGATTTTTTTTTTTGTTTGTTTTTTAAATTGTCATCAAATCCAATGAAAAGATTTAAACTTAGTGTGTAAGTCCAACTTGTCCGTGGCACTCAGCCCTACACCAATTTGTCCCTATCAAAAATAAATATTTGAAAACGAGCATGAATATATACTGTAATTATTTTTAATGCTAAATGTTTTCCTTGAACAGCTGGGCACTATAGTTTTTATCAAATGCGACTCAAACAGGATTGGATTGGGCAATATTTCAGGACAGCAGGACTGTAAATGGGATTGAAATGAAATGAAATGTACTCATGCTCATTGTGATAAAAGAACATGTCACCTGTCGCCAACAATGAGGCTCAGTGATGTATTTTTAATAGTTTTTCCCAACGACAAAGCTCTATAGCTCAGAGGAATATAGATCAACACTGTTAACCGAGGGTTGACTACATGTCTTGCAACGTGTGTGGTGACAAAAATGCTCACCAGCAACACTCAGTGTCCGCCGGCCGATGTGCTCCCAAAATGAGCTTTGCTTGCTTAGTGACCATCCTGCTGCCACTAAACAGTTAGCCACACACCAAACGTGTATTAATCCGCAGCTGAAAATAGTCCCCACTCTGAGGGAGTCAAAGCATTGTTGGACTAACAGTTATTTTTCATCTTTTCATGCATTTTTTGACAAAAGACAACAGACCTTCATCTAAAGTGTTTTTTGTTCAGTTTGGACTAACTCTCGTTCTCCCTGTTTCCTTCAGGCCTCTGGAAACCACACCTTTGTCCAGCTGAAGTGAGGTTTGCCAAGCTCTTCATTAATTTAATCAGGTTTATTTAATGGACAAATGTGCATTATTATAAACAAACAGTATTTATATCTCCTCCCGATTGTCTGTGGGGGGGGTCTGAGTTGAAACCATCTTGCTGTCGACAATCTGAGCTTATCCTTGGCAACTATTGCGGTACCATCTTAGCACTTCAAAAAAACCAACCTCATGCAAAGCCTAGTCAAACTCTACGGATCATATTTGCTGAGGAAATTTGACTCATTGAAGTAACCGTTGTTAAGCTAGTCCTCCCGTGGAGTCACCGCTGCTCCCGGGAGGTTTAGAAGCGTTAAGAGTCATTGCATGTTAGTCTTTTTGGCATGAATTTAGAACGCAGAGTTCTGTGTATCCTAATTTTCTTAGTGTTTGTGTTGCCTCTTTACCTTTTGGCCTAGACAGCGACATGTTTTGTTTTCCTGTAGAACCTTGGTCTTACCTCTGTGAAAGCTAGGCTGTTGTGTAAATGGCTTATCTCGCATGGACCTTGTGAATGCATCCCTACGTTCTATGACAACCCCAGTCCTTATGATCATATCAATGTCTGTCATTATTTGAGCAAAGGAAAGTACAAATATTTTTGTACTTTTTTGCGTAATGTATATTTATGCATTTTTGTGCAACTAAAATAATGAACCTGTATAAGTTGGATGTTTAGTCGTCTCTTGTGTTTTTGGTGTTACTTTGATCCTATAATCTTGTTGATGTAGTTTTAAAGAAGAAAAAAGTGCAATTTGTTTAAAGGGGAAATGGGTATCTGTCAAAAATGGAAGTATTCTGAACGTGGCTTGTGCCATTCTGCTAAAATGAGATTGCTGTAAAACGATCTTTTCAGAATGTGAAACTGGACTACAAACGTAAAGGGTTGTTTTCTTCCGGGGGGCCATTTTGAAATGGGAAGCAGGATTTAGAGCGATGGAGGAATTTAGTTTGTGGTTTAGAAACATGTTTGTCTTTGTATCTGCTGTGCATAAGATGTAAAAAATATTCCCATCTTATGAATAATAAAAGAAGTGAATGCATTTCTCTCTGGGCACCTGTCGTTTATCACCGCGGCGAGTCGGCGGCCAATCAAAGTTAACAAACGCTCCGACACTGTACGCCAACTCAGATGCTGACATCAATAATTCATGCCAACTTTTCATTTGTAATGCACCATTGCATTAGTGTTGCTTTGCATCACGCTGACCTCCACACTCTGCCCTCATAAGCTGGTAAGACGCTCTGTTCAGCCAACCGTGACGGCTCCTCCAGGGACTCTTGAGTGACTGTTCTCAGTACGACCAGCTGCCTAATTGTAGTGGTGACTGTGCTGGTGGCGGACTGTAAACGTTTGTCCATATTGTGGACAGTTAATTTATGGCACAGGATTTGTTATTGTCTTTGACACAATATGTAATGACAGCTTCATCTGGCACATTTATACGCCTCCACTGAGTGATGGCTCCCCCCTTTTCTTTTTAAGGAAAGACCGCATGGCACACAGAGTTTAGACTGGAGGCAGAAATGGAATAAGTGTTAAGTGTAAAATCACCTGGAAATAAAAATTGCTGTGTTTTTATTACCCTCATTGAGGTATTTATATCTAACTAGAAAGCAGGTCCTCATCTACGGAGATCATCTAACCCTTTCACCACCATGTTTCCACAGTAACCCAGAGCAGCCAAACCAAACACTGGCTCTAGTTAGGGCCTTTTGCGTCACTCACTCACTTTTTTTTGTTTGTGTTTTTTTTTTAACCTAAACTGCTTTATTCAGTGATTTTCCCAGTTTAAATCAGTCTGCTCATCATGCCTCTGCTGATTAAAAACCTCCTAAACATCTTAAGATACTGAGGGGAGCACAGATTAGCAGGTGCAAGGCTAACGGTCCACCTCGAACATGCCAAACAACGCAGGAGAAACACTGATTTCTAACGTGAAACTTGGTCCATTTTGGAGAGGAAGAGACCTCTTAGGATAATTTGGCTCCCGCTTAAAACCTCCCAAACAATGAACACTGAAGGAATTCTGACCTGGAGAAGTTTCAGCTGGTTGCAATCTGTAGTTAGACTTATGTTGTGTTCACGCCGTGCACGAACAAAACAATTTGCATGAGTGAATCACATTTAAAGTCAATGCAAAGACGTGATAAGAAACAAATTTATACTGGGTGATGCGAACAACACATGTGGCCCAATTTCTTGTCATCTGCTTGTTTAGCGAGAGTTGAAAATCTGAACTTTAGCGACCAATTCGTGGCACGTTATCCAATCAGCATTGAGATCCTCCAGGGACGTACAACGCTGAGGATGTACCAGCGGACGTTCACTCACTGATTCGGCAACTTCATGCACGTATGAAGAAAGTCAACACAAAATATTCTAGTGTTCTCGCACAAGTAATGTGACCCGGAAACACTAAAGCTCTGAATCATCACCTGACAATAACTTTGATAATTAATTACCAAGCAAAACTGTTTCTAGTTTCTCAGATGTGAGGATTTGCTGCTTTTCTTCTATACATCATTGTAGAATGAATATATTTGGGTTTCAAAGGGACAGTCAAAAGCACATTTTTCCTCTTACTTGTGGTGCTGTTGCAGTCAAGATTGTTTTGGTGTGAGCTGCAGATATTGTCCGTAGACATGTCTGCCTTCTCTCCAATATAACGGAACTAGATGGCACTCGGCTTGTGGTGCTCAAAGTGCCAAAAAATACATTTGATAAACTCAACATTAATGTCTTTTTCCAGAAACCATGACTTGGTTACTCACAATAATCCACAGACCTTGTTGTGAGCAGTTTCATATGGGAACTATTTTCTTTTAAGCAAATTACACCTGCCAATCGAATCATCACACAGAAGGAATGGTGCCATTACAGCAAGCCTCATTTTTATGAGTAGCTTCCTTTTGCACAGTGATACAATAGGTGGCGGTAAAGAGAAAATAGTTCCTACATGAAACTGCTCACAACAAGGTCTGTGGAGTATCTTGAGTAAACGGGTCATGATTTCTGGAAAGAGACAATGAGTTTTTCAGATGTGTTTATTTGCCGCTTTGAGCACCACAAGCTGAGTGACATGTAGTTATTTATATTGGAGAGAAGGCAGACATCTCTACGGCTGATATCTCCAACACTCGACAACTCACACCAAAACAATCTAGACTGATAAACAGCAGCACAGGCGAGGGGATTGTGGGGTAAACTTTTGCTTAAATCTTTGGTTAAACGCATCACCTTGAGCTCTGAGAAATTATCATGTCTTCACGTGTTCCTTGTTTTTGGACAATAAATAAATCGGAGAGCTCAACCACAGATAACTGACAGTGACAGCAGCTGCAGCCCTAAAAGAGACTCCAATGCATTGATGGATGCTGACTAACAGAACTGATCATTTAAATCTTGAGGGTTAAAAGTGAAACCAACAGGCGGTTCAGAGGAAGCAAATAATTCCCTAAAGAATCGGCCATTTGCCCTTTATGGAGAAAAAAACAGGTCAGTTAACGTCACTTTCACACAGAACATTTGGATTGACATGAAATCAATACGGAGTGTTCAGACGGGGGGATGCTGCAGAACATTTCCTTTTCTCTGCTGTTTTCATCTGCAGGCACAAACTGTATGCCAGCATGAGATAATCATATACTATATCCCTGCTGAGAACATATATACGACCTCTCTCATATGTTCTGTATAAAGCACAGTTTCATTTTGTATTCATCCTGATGTCTTTATTTGGCTCTAGATAGGATCAGCACTGAAACAAAATGTGGACGCTCCCATCAAGTAAATCAGCAGTTAATTTAAGGCTCAGGGTAAAATCACACAACATAAGAGCAGCTGTTTATCATTGAGATTTCTATCTCTCTCTGTGTGTCTGTCATTTATGTAAATTGAAGTGCTCCGTCCCTTTGAAGATATGCCGTCAGCCCTCATGTTTCTAAGACAAGGACACTGTAATGTGCAATAAAGTCTGAAGCATTTGTTTTGTTGGCTGTTAAAATTCTTGTGTTACTGTGTTTTCAGGACATGTATCATTGAGTGTTTTTATACACTCTCTTTTAAGTGTGCAACATCACTGATGACATGTTTTATATGCACATTACTGGGGATGATCCTTTGTAAGCCCTGTGAATTTTTCCTGCCTTTGAGTATTTAGTTTTAACTTTATCCCTGTTGTCAAATCCTTCTGTTAGTCATCACTAGTTACTCTTTATTTATATAAATAACAAATTTATGTAAGTTATGAGTCAGTTGTCCGTTCACACATTGTTTCTTGTCTTGTCTTTGCCTTGTCTGTCATATATATTGTATATTTATCATTTTCTGCGACTCAATGTGCAGGTTTGTCACAATGTATATAACTATTCTTATTTTATGTCACTGTTTCCTTTGTTTTTATGTGGCATTAAAGCTTTTTTCTTGTTACTTAATATGTGAATTACTTGCAATTTCTTTTTGAAATTATGCCAGCTTGATTTTATTTTATTTTATAAAGATAAAAACATCCTTTTTTTTGGTCCAATGACGCAGCAGGGAGCGTGATCAAGGAGGCCTGGAGATTTTTTAAAGCAGGACTCTGTCGCCCTCTCCTGGCCAATCATCCACATGACCAGCAGACGTGAAGCAGCTGGAGAACAAGCTTGAGTCTCCTGCTGTACAGATTAAAGTGTCTTTTTCCTCAGCATCAAGACTCACCTTAGGATGAAATAAACATTTTAAATGCACCTTAGTGGACCGTATGGCTGCATCAAAGACAGCATGAGAACTAACTATTCAGGCTGTTTCTATGCAGCACACACAAACATGCTGTGTTACATATTTTTAAAGCACAGCGGCTGGTTTTCAAGCATGTGACGACTGCTTGTACCACGCTAACATGCTTGTAATCTCTATTTTCCAGGGTTTCCACCAACACTGTGTGTCATCAGTTTGAAGTGGAACCAGTGAGGCTGGTACAAGTTAAAGTCCTGTGTTTAAACTTAACTTGAGTCAAAGTACAAAAGTATTAAAATATACGTAAAGGGACAAAGGTAAAAGTGTTCATTATATAGATTTACTCTTGAAAGCTCATTTGGATATGAAAAGGAAAACAAAAAACTGATTTTGATATTAAATTGCTGTGTTTGTTTTATGTCCATTATGTCTGTGT